>JAUIMM010000190.1:7500-2407500 GCA_031769625.1 Taudactylus pleione | reverse complement strand
CAGAATCTTAGTGCTGGCAATTGGACTGTAAGTGGGTGCTGACTGGCATGATATTAATTCAGACACAACCAGCTCAGTGGTGACCTTCCATACTCTGCCACAGTCAGCAGTTTTACACGCTCTATGCCTGGCTAACTGTTCTATCAGAATGGCGATTCTTCTGTATTGTCAACTCTCCAAACAGTCTCATTCCTAACTAAATGTAACCATGAGCCTGATTCAGTATGGTTCGCAATTGCGATCCCAGCTGCGTAATCTCAGGCAATGCAGCTGCGAAAATATGCTAATGTATGCCTCCACCCAGCCATTACTGCTTTCTCACATCTGCAATATCTGGCAGTCCTGCATATACATCAATGCACACCGGCCCATCATGCACATTTTACAGCAGGTCTGACCAGCCGCAGAAATTGCAAGTCTTGTCGAACACAGTGAGTACTCAAGCTGCATAGAAATCTCAGTGGCTGATTTATACACGCCCATGCAACGGCGCTCAAGTGGACAGGCACGTCTGTGTTTCTGCAACCACTCCCCCGTCACCACAACCAAATCCTCACGGCCTGTCACTCTGCGATGGATTCCTGTCTGCATACGTAATCTCAGTACGATCGCCGCGCACGTGTGGTGCATATGGCTGCGCAGTACGCAATCTGCATACGCAATCGTGATCCGTGCTGTATGGGGCCCCATGGTCGGAAATCTGGTTTTATTTTGAAAAGTGATTAATTTTTAACAATGGGCAGTTGTGTTGATTTTAATTTTATATTTCTTACATGTATTCCTTACTACATTAGCAGTTGTGATTAGACCTCAAACACGCTGGAAAATATACCGACATCCCACAACAGATACACACTATGTATACTTCAACTAGAGGAACTTATATTTGAATTTCTTAACATGTGGTCATAGGCTGCAGGTCATAGATTCCGCTGCCGGCATTCCGACTGTCGGATTCTGACCATAGGGATCCCCAGACCCTTCATTCTGTTGTTGAGAGGTGTCAGTGACCAAATTGTGTTGGGCACAGAGAATCTTTTTTTCTGCATTTGAGTATTTGTCCTTAAATCATATCGGTTATATTGTTGCTCTGCAACAAAATGAAATTCCTGTCCATAGAAACAGAGCAGCACCACCCAGTGGAAGAATCCTCGATAACAAAACATTGTAGACATTTTAATGTGTCGTATTTATTTATTTATTTATTTTTTCAGTCATTAAAATTAGGGATGTGCAGACTCTGATTAGTTTGGATTTTCCTGCCAAAAAACGGGTCTCAGAAAGAGGCAAAACTTCATCTTTCATAGACAAACATCAACTTTCATGGACTTTTGTCCAGGAATGATGATGTTTGTCCATGAAAGATAACGTCAAACTAATCCGAGCCTGCACATACCTAATTAAAATATGCCTCCTCACTACCATTCATATTAAGTAACAGAGAGTTGCCCATAAGTGGCTATGTACATATAACTGCAGATCTATCATACAGACAGGTCCCCTTCTGATTCTGGACGTTCCATGTTTTCTGTATGTGCATCTAATTATTGGAGAAGGTGTAATGCACCAAATAATAGTGGTATTGAGTGACTTGCTGAAGACACTTAAAAATTAAGAAGAGCTATCCCATCTTCACTTTTGGGTACAAACAATTGGGACTAACTTTTTTAGGTGGTTTCCACCACACAGAAATTTGGAGACTGTGCACAAGGTAAATGAAGGTTAATCCAAGAGATATAGAATTTGTATAGCCGTGAGATCTCCTAAGCAAAGCACAAGTCTAGTATGGAGTTAATTTGAGAAACCAATATCTACCATTATCTCTCTGCTTGTGATTATGGTTCAGCTGTATCTTTGACCTGACCAGTTAAATGGATTCAGATATATCGTCAGATTCATAGGTATGTGTTATAATGTCTTTCGGGGAAGACCCTATGGGAGCTATTCAATTAGCTGTGCAGTTTACCAGGCAGTCGTACTGAACCTCACAGCGAGGTAAAAAATATCAAATCCGCCTCGCACAAGGATAAAAAAAAAAAAAGTAATTCCGCAGTTTACGCGGAATCAGTGTTTCCACACGTGACTCACGATTTTTCACCACGGGAAAAAAGCAATTTGGTTGAATAGCCATTTTGGCCGGCAGTTAGTCGTGGGGTAAACCCTGTGGCTAATTGAATACCCCCCTATGTGGGATACTGGGGTCACTCCAGTGTAAGAGAAAGTCGGTTCTTGTCTGCGAGGATAATGGAGCAATATGACTATAAAACTATAACTCAGATTTCCTAGGGCGAGCTCAGGGATGACCGAAACCTCCCATGGAGCCTCTCTCTGTGGCTTCTTGAGCCCATGATAGCGTCTGTTTGCCCTATTTGATCTCAGGGTAAAATTTACCACCAGGAAATCCGCATGCACCGTTCTAGCATCCGCCGTCCTGTACACCTCTAATTTACTTCAAAGCAGACCTTTATTAACAACAATGGGGAAAATGATCAATACAGTGGGTCAAATGATGTATAGAGTAAAGGTATATATTGTATATAGCAGTATGAAATACACTATACCCTGACAAACCAAGTGGCCACCTTTATAAATAGCATGTTAAATGCTTTCTCTAGTTTTCTGCTCAGGGTATCCTAATCCGATAAATATCTATCCTGCCTTTCAGTGGTCAACCTATATCCGCGCTACAGTCCGCAAAGAGAGAGGCCTGCCAGTGCTTGTGGAGCTGCTACAGTCCGACTCGGACAAAGTGGTTAGAGCTGTGGCCATAGCTTTGAGGAACCTTTCTATGGACAGACGAAACAAAGACTTGATTGGTATGTGTCCTGCAATGTAATGGGACAGTCTGTCTGTGAAACCTGTGTTTTCTTTATCCTGCTTACACACACTAAGATTTCCATTGATCAGTTTAATCAGTACGACTAACACCATTGTTCCATGTATGGAAGCATTATGGATGAATAGAAAAATCAATGGCCCTGATTCAGAGCCGGACGCTCTGAAAGAGCACTCGCTCTGAATCAGGGCGTTTTTGTTTTTTTTTGAGCGGCCTCCTTGCCGCTCGCATAGCTGTAGGTGACCACCCACTGCTATTGCAAGCGGCCAGGATGATGGTCGCGATGGTCAAGACCATCGCGACCATCGGGCTTGCGACGAGACCCTTGTGGTAGGGTCGCATGGCTGCAAGCCCCAGAGAGCTTCTGGCTCTAATAGAGCCGGAAGCTCTCCCACTGACATCACTGGTGATGTCAGTGGGGCCGCCCACAAATGTCAGTCGTTCGCATGGGAATGCCTCCGTTTTTGTGAAGCCACCCCCCATGCCACACCTCCAAAACGGTGCGAGCTTTCGATCAAAATCGACAGCCACCCCCTTTTGGTGTGAGACCCGGAGCGACGGAGCGCCCATTGCTAGCCAGGTCTCACGCATGCGCGCGTCGGAGCCGGCTCCGGTGTGCGCATGCACAGTGGCCTAACATCGACCCGCTAGTGAGCGCATAGTGCTTGCGTGCGGGTCTGAATCAGGCCCTATATGGTGAAAAGCTTGATTCATTCATATTCCACCTCAGCTTGTATTTGGGGTCTTCATTCAGTTTGTCCATGTTCTGTATTGTGATCTGGCTGTTAATACAGAACCTGAGCAACCTAATCACCGATTTGCCAATCCATACGAGTTTGGCCGCAATGATCCCTGATCTGGTTTTTCTGCAGTGTTGCTGAACAGCCAGATCAGCCAGATCTCTGCACCTGTGGGCAACAAACCCATTATTAAGTCACAGTTCAAATGACTTTTCTTGCGATTGCAATGAGGTCTTATTTTAAGAGCAGTTCCTCAAAGTAAATGAATATGTTTTGTAAGGATGTACTGTACTGGCATCATTATGCAGCAAATGGAAGCTGAGATTTCTGCTGTGGTTTGATGTGTAAATGTTTCAAGTGAGCGGAATGAAATGCACATAAAAAGTTAAAGTTCTCTAGTTTCCAAGCAACAATATAGCAGCTAAGCAATGGGATTGTCTGTATTTCATGTAAGTGAATATTTAATATAGGGAATAATTGAATAAGTTAATGCATGAGATGTAGCCACTAGATGTCTGCACGTTTTGTGCAGTTTATGGAAAGACTACATACATTCCGTAGTTCACCTTTATTTGTACTACAGGCAATTACGCCATGGGACAGCTTGTCCGGAATCTGCCGGGAGGGCAGCAACGTCCTGCTAAGAACTTGGAAGAAGACACTGTGGTTGCTGTACTGAACACTATCCATGAAATAGTCACAGATAGCTCTGAAAATGCACGCTCCCTCATCCAGACACAGGGAATCGAAAAACTCATCACTATCAACAAATCCAGGTGACAAAGCTGTACAGTAATGTGACATCGTAACACCATATAGATACCGTTGTAATTCCTACACCGTTCACCCGATTTGGATGTAATTACCCTCAAATGAAATCTGAAAGTCTGCAGTTAAAGCACATCTTGTTTGTTTCATTTCAAAGCCATTGTGGTGGTGAATAGAGGCCAAAATATAAAAATTCTGTCAATGTCCCAATATTTATGCACCTGACTGTATATAACCTTGGTACTCCAACAAAGGCTGTAAATACATCCTACAGACAAGACCCAGATATAGAGCCAGGGTAACGGTCAGTGCTGGATCCCTGTAATACAGTTGGTACCATAAATGTATTGTGCTCAAGAAAAAGGGCTGGGATTGTCTAAGTGATCATTGTTAAGTGAAGAGCAGCTTTAATATCGAAAACTGTAAATATTGAGGTTTCTTCCTACACAGATAGTTTTTATATTTTGAGAACTGTTTCAGATTGTTTTTTTGCTAAATATGTATTTGCTGTGTTTTCTTCAGTTGATTTTCTGAATGATTGTATGTACACATCTATAATGTCTTCCTGAGGTTAATGATGCCTGGAATCTTCTGTCACCCTTTCCAGCCAGTCCCCGAGAGAGGTGAAAGCTGCTTCCCATGTCCTGCAGATGATTTGGAGCTACAAGGAGCTGCGGAATGCCCTTCAGAAAGAAGGCTGGAACAAGGCCAACTTCCAGGTACCGGCTCTATCATACTTGCCTGTTAGTGAGGTACTATAAAGTGAGCACTAGCATTGTGTGATCAGACATTCATTAACATATGTAATGAATGGGAATACTCTATCTACTATTTCTGTCATTTTTCAGTAGAGGTTCTTAAACTCATCAGGGCTCTTATAAAGCTGTATCTGCTAATTGTAATGAGGATGACAATCAGCAACATTATCACTATCCCAGTCACTGCTGATTGCAGCTTGACCTCTCCAGCTGCTGTCCAGTACTTCATTCATCAGGGTGTCTTCACTATTAAGTATGTTGCAGATGTCTAATCACATTACTTAATTGATATTTCCAATTGGACTGCGACCAGAAAGACTATTCCAATGGGATTTTTACATGCGAAAATAATGGACGTTTGGTTTTCATTTTAAATTCACTTAATTTAACTTGTATTTGTGTTTTGTGTTTCTATTTCATTTTATTCTATATGGTAAATGCAGCTTTTATATTAATAACACCGTCAAGATAATATTCTGTGTTGTGTTTATGATACTCTTCATTATAATGTGTACAAATAGGGTAATCCGACTTTCACATTTATTACTAACACTGTCACCCAACATATTTACATGGTTGTGGGGCGTATCTAAGTATATAGGCCTAACGTACATCGACTGCAAATACAGATGTGTCTGTGTCCTCCTACACTATGGTTTCAGTTGTGGCAAACACTTGGCGCTAGGACCTGGGCAACTTGGCCGCGCAGAGGATCTTTTTCGCTGTAAATGTGCATCCTACTCACAGAAATACACAGGAAGCGGCAAAACTATGTTGCTTGATTGCCCTGATCAATTTGATGTGTGACATTTTATTACATCTGCATGTGAATGAGTCTGGATCTATATACGAAGTGCTACAATTCTCACACCACGTTCTGTTGTACATCATTTGCAACTTTGTATGTGTTTACAACTAATTCCTGTGCCATTAAAGTCACAGCCCGGGGTATGCAGGACACTATGAGTGGTGGTATGCTGCATCTGCGATGCAACATTTTAGGAAAAGTACGGTATTCTACACCTCTGGGAGTGGCTCAGTCACGCTGTAAGGCATATTGAGGCTAGGTGTATGAGGACACATCTGTACTACAGTTTATATATCGTCCAGCACAACATATACATATAAGTAAGCTTTTTTACAAGCATACTTTCTTATATACTGTAAGTTCAGCAGTGTTTATGTAGCTCAGCTACTTCTCCCATGCTCCGTCTCACAGTGTGTGTGGTGTGACATACAGCCATATAACCGGCAATGTATGGACGTGCTCGGGGACCAGTCCTCTAAAATTGTTTTAGCGCTATAAATCTATGAATGCAATAGAACAATTTTTATTCTCAGGGCCTGGTTATTTAACATTCACTTACAGTACGTAGGCTAAAATTCAGCATAGGAATGAATAATACAATCATATGGATACAATGGTTTCACGGCACACTGAGGTAACATAATGCCAAACACACTAGGGGGTATATTTACTGAAGAAGAAGTGGAGATGTTGCTCACAGCAACCAATCAGATTCTAGATATTATCTTCTAGAAGGTGCTAGATAAATGATAAGTAGAATCTGATTGGTTGCTATGGGCAACAGCTCCACTTCTAAAAACCCGCACTTCAGTAAATATACCCCTTAAATGGGAAACAACAACACCAAATACAATAATAGATGTAAATAATAATGTTAGTACTAGGTTTCTTTGGTTAGTTTCTGTCTTGCTGTAAAATAATATGAAGGGATTACATTTCTTCTGTTTATCACTCTTGTCTTTCCTTTAATGAGCTGTGCAGCAAAGCAGAATCTTGTCTAATAAAAGCTTCCTTAAGCTCAGGGAGCATCAATCTCAGATGCCTGTAAATATTCATAACTCCTTATGCAGTTTGTCCCACTATGCTGTGATTGTTGTTATAGAGTGTAAATAGCCATGGCATTCTGCAGTGCTATGCAGGATTAGAATAGTTTAACCTTCCTCACAGCAGTGCAATACCTGTAAAGCCTTTATACTTCATGCTGTGTGTGAGCCTGTGTAAATATAGATCTAGCCTCTCACAACATGGCTCTCACTGTGACTCAAATGAAAATATCTTGTACTTGTCATCATTGACATGCAGGGCATTTTTTAAGGCATAATTTACTGCTGTATTCAAGGGAACCTTTCAATGCGCAGAAAACGGTTTTGTGCACTTTTTAATTTATTAAGCTGCCATGTAGCGCCAACCTATAACACAGCACTTTATAGAAAAAGTATAATTTTTCATATAAGTCCATGTCACAATGGAGCTTACGGACTACCATATAAACACCAGGGCGGCTGAGATATTCTGTGTTAATTTTATGTGCCATGGAGGGCATGGCTGTGGCATCTTTGGGGGCGTGATTATGCCTCCCATGCACTACTAGACCACCAGAGAACCGCCCCGCCCTATCCCTGCACCACTGACAAACACACACTTGCGTTAGTTTTGGCCAAGCATATATTTGGAGCTCCCAGGGCAAACTAATAGAAACACAGTAAGAATATACAAATTGTGCACAAATAGGGCCCTGATAACGATGGAACTTATGGCTATAGCACTGTGAGGCGGCAATGCCAAACACTGTGTCATCCTGCTTTACTGATGAAAAAATAAAATCTTTTATCCAAGGTTAAATATATGTTGTTACTGTTTATAGCTACCTATTACATATACATCTTTGTATAGTATAAAAGCTGTAGGCAAAAAAGAAAATAATTTTTTTAGAGTAAGTTTTTTTTATAAAATCTTAAGGAAGCTGTTAATTTTTAATGATAAACCCCCTTTTAAAACATTGTTTTAATATATTGGATCACGTTTCAGTCTGCCACATCGACACTGCCAAAAGGATCCAAAGGTAATGGGAAATCTGGATTTGATGACAGTACACTCCCTCTGGTGGATAAAAGTCAAGGTGAGAATTCCCAGAGGGTGATTTATTACACTTTATAGTTTATACATGTATATACCAGCTGTCTATCACCATCTCTCCTTTAATGACACAGCACTTACTTACTTAAACTTAACATCTCTAAAATGGAAGTCATTGTTTTTCCACCCAACAAAATAACTCTTCTTCTCCCTTTACCACTTTATTGACAATACCTCCTCTGTCTGCTGCTTGGATATCATCTTCTCATCAAATTCCAAATTCAGTCCATCTCCCAGTCTTGCCACTTCTACCTCTGTAATATTTCCAGGATCTGGCCCTTTCTCGCCCTGGAAGCCACACAATCTCTCATTCATGGCCTTATCTCTCACCTAGATTTCTGCAACCTTCTCCTCACCAGCCAACAGCACTCCAAGTTCGCACTTGTCCAGTTTATCCTCTACATCGCTGCCCATATCATTTTCTTCTTTTTTCAGTTACTCTACTGTCTCCCTTTTTTCTGCAGAAATGTATATATTTTTTTAAATCACTTTTTTCATTTGAGCATCACATAACCTACAGACACCAAGCATAATATTTTGAAAATACAGAAGAAAAATACATACACATGTTTGTAATCCCACACAGAGATATACAATAGTGTGCATAGATGTAGTCAACCATATGGCAAAGTATGTCCAGATCCATAAGTAAATACATAACAAACATAATAACGGCTTTAAGATCATGACCCAGTTGGGCCCTTGCTAGAGACAAGAGGAGCCAAAGACCAAATTAAGTAATTATAAGGCATCAAAGAGTTAGTCCTCCAGTATTATGGGAGGATCGCCCAGCAACAGTCTGGTTTCATACCATTCTGTATATTTAAGGGAATGTTTAATTCGACCCTGAAAATATGCTGGGAGAATGGAAATATAGCTTTCCCAGTACTCAAAAAAAATTTGAAACCAATTTGGTCTAAGGTTGTCTCCAATCAGTCCATTTGGAAAATATGGTGTATCTTTCTTTTAAATAAATTTAAATATGGCGGGAGAGGAAGGTTCAATTCTTGTAAAATGGATTTGAGCTCTGCTGCACTAATTGCCAGCAATAGCTTTCTACAACCTCTGGAGACCCTCTGACTCTCTGGGATAATTCCAAAAATTGCCCATTCCGCAGTGAATGGCAAATAGTTCACTAAATGTTTCATTGAGAAACTTCTAACTTGGATCCAGAATTGTTGTATCAAAGGACATGCTTAGAAACGATGAAAAAGATCTGCTTTGGGTGCTCGACAGCGATGACACTCATGGAAAGCAGACATACCCGCCAGGTATTGCCTGTGGGGCGAATAATATGCTCTATGAAATACATTGAGAAACATCTCTTGGTATTGTATTGAGGGAAGTAGACAAAATGAAGAAATTAAATTTTTTAGTAATATAGGACAGCTATGTGATGGGAAGTCCGTGAGCCACTGTCGTACTCCTCAAAGAGTAGTAGAGTAGTCTAACTGAGGGCCTGATTCAGAGCCGGACGCTATTTGCGCTCGCTCATTCAGAAAAAGGGGCCGGATATTTAAATAGAGCGCTCGCTCTTTGCAGTCTGTTGACGCCTCTATGTCTGAACGAGTGAACGAAACATGCGTTCGCTATTTTTTTTAAATCGCCCCCTGGCCGCTCGCATCATACGTCATCTCCGCTATTTATTAGATTAATCGAGTACATCGAAAGGCATCTGAACTGCTCGCAGTGCTTGTGGTAGCATTTTCCTACCGCAATCATGCGAGCAGTTCAGGCTAAAAGACAACCAAGTGACGTGGTCAATGACGCTGCTTTGTTAATTATGCACACCCTTAAAACGCCCGTTTTGACTGTTTGGCACGCCTGCGTTCGGATCTCCACTCCCCGTTTTCAAGCACCTTCCCGTTACCACCCACAAACGCCTCATTCTGTCACTCAAATTAGCAGGCATTCTCTATTTTGCGAGCACACAATTTCCGACCGCAATGACTGGTTCGCGCATGCGTATTACAACCCATACGCATGCGCAGTTGTGCGAACATCGCTCAGAGCGAACGAGCGGCCGCTTACGAGCGGCTCTGAATCAGGCCCTAAGAACTTTGGAAAGAATATTGTGCAGATATGGCTTTTCTTGCAGTAGGCAGGGATTCCAAAAGGCAATCCAGCATATTTGATCAGTCCAAATCCGAAAACCCTCCAACAACTGAGTTGGCATAGTGTTGCATCTGAAAGTATCTAGTGGAAAGCGTTGAAGGATAGGGAAGGTTGGTTTGGTCTCCTCAAAACTTTTAAGCTTTTTAGTGGAAGGATCTACTACTCCGCCAATGTTTCTGAGTCCCTTCCGCCATAGAATCGTGAAGGGGAAAGCTGCCTCCCCATGTTGGAATGCCTCATTACCCAGAAAGGTCAAGAGTAAAGACTTATATTCATTTAAATTAGCTTTACGTCTCAATAAGTGCCACAAGCGATACACTGACCAGAGCAAAGGGTTCTCTTTAATCCCCTGATCAATCTCTGCTTCGAAACGGTAAAGGAAGTTACCTTCCAAAAAAAAATGTTTCCAACTTAGTATTTGCATATATTTCACTGTTTGAGAGCCAATCGCGCATGTATCTTAGCACTGTCGCTTGGTTATAAAGTTGAATCTGCGGAAAATTGGTGCCTCCGTTTGATTTATTTTGCTGTAATTTTAATATTGCTATTCTCGGTCTCTTTCCTTTCCATATGAATTTCCGAAATAGCATATTAATTTTAGCCAAGTCAGTGTGGCTAATAAATAGGGGCAAAGACTGCATTAGATATAAGAGGCGTGGGAAGGTTGACATTTTTATTAAGTTGGCTCTGCCTATATAGGAAAGCATCAGATGATTCCACCCTTCCAACTCAGACGAGGTGATCCCCTCTCCTATGTTTATATGGTATAGTTCCGAGCGGTATATTGGAAGTTTAATGCCTAGGTAAGTAATAAGGGATTAAGCCCATGTGAGTGGGGAGTTGTCGGCTCCAAGTTACCTGTGTTACCCCCGGGACAAGGTTCATGCCCACCGATTTAGAGAGATTGACCTCAAATCCGGAAACACTTAACTTCAAACTCCTGTAATAGATCTAGGATCTTGGGAAGAGAGTTTCTAGTGTTACCTATATACAATAACACATCATCTGCAAATGCAGATAGTTTCACCTGTATGTTACCAATTTGTATACCCTTGAAGACAATTGAGGCTTGTAGAATATGGAGTAGAGGATTGATAGATAAATAAGGAAGAAGTGGTGATAAAGGGCACCATTGTCTTGTGCTACGCTGCATAACCAACTGTTCACCCCTCGAGCCATTAACCAAAGGAGAGGTGGAGGGCATCGTATAAAAGTGTTGAATAAGTTTAATAAAGTTTTCATCGACTCTACCCTCCAACACTTAAAATAAGTGGGGCCAGGCCACTATGTCGAAGGCCTTGTGTGTGTGTCGAGACTAAAGAGCATATGTCCAGTTTTTCCCTTCCTAGCAGAGGCTATATTTTGCAGCAATGGCAGTACGGATCGCTTTTACTGAGTGGCGTCCCTGAATAAAACCCAATTGGTGGGAAGTTAAAAATTTGGGTTGGATTTGCTGTAATCTGTTAGCCAATGTCTTTAATAAATGTAAATTTCAAAATTATTTCAGAGTAATTGGTCTATATGAGTCCACCGACAGAGGTCCTTTACCCGGTTTTAAAATAAGTGTGGTGAACTCTTTGGTAAAAGATGGATATTCAGGTTGGGATCTATAGATTGTGTTGAACAATTCTAAAAGAGTAGATTTATGAAGTAATTATGAAGTTTACCTCTTCTTCAGTGACTTTCCCCTCTAAGCCAGCCCTCTGGGATTGTGTTAATTTAGGCAATGCCGCCTGAGACAGAAGACGTGACTGTAAAGTCTCCTGTGCAGGGAGGGGGTGGTATAGTGTAGTGTAGAATCAGTGAAAGTGCATCAATATATCATTAGTGCGTCTATAGGTTTTGTTCAAGGACACATCCCTCAGCGCAGCCACAAATGCGCATTTCATCCATGGCTTGCACATTGTAGCCAGTAATTTGCCTGAACGATTTCCCCATTTGTAATAGGAGTGCTTCGTATAGACCAGGCGTTGCTGCACCTGGGACGTGAAAAAAGAATCAAATAGTCTCTTGTCTGTAGGATAAGCCTCCAGGTTAGATTCAGAAAGTGACTCTATATAATGACTGAAACTTTTAGAAGCAGCCTCCTGGAGAGATTTATATTTAGAAGCATTGTCCTGCCTCAGTTTAGTAATATAGCTGAAAATGTGTCACCTTATGACCGCCTTCAATGCCTCCCAGAACAGAACTGGATTGTCCCAGAGTTTGATATTATCGTCCAGGAAATTGGACCACAAATAGGATAAAAATCTACAAAAATCTTCAGATTTCGAAAGATAATCCGGGAAGCGCCAAAAGCTGTCAGTTGTGCGGAAAGAGTCACAGTGTAATTCCATCGTTACTGGAGCGTGATCTGAAATAATTAGATCTCCTAAATCAAACTGTTTAAGTTGGGTAAGCAAAGAATTGGCTAATAGAAGGTAATCAATTCTATACATGGAGCCATGAGCCCTTGATAAATGTGAAAAAAAGCGTTTGGTTTGATTTTGAAGGCGCCAAAGGTCATTTACTTGCAGAGTTGCAGAACTAAATTTAAATATAGCTCCTCACACACCTTCAGAGCCTCTCCTCCTCCTCATCTCCAAACTCATTCCCACACACGCACTGCCTGACGCACACTTTACTCTACCAATGACTGCACTTGGCCTTTAAACATCCCCTTAAAAATCATCTCTTCATTCTAACCTAACACCTCTCCTTCTAACCCTCCAACCTCTGCATTCCCCATCTCTGATCACCTTTCCACCAATATTCCTTATAGAATGTAAACTCTTGCTAGCAGGGACCATTCCCCTGTACATAATTTACATTTTGTAATTCTGTATATATGTTTTGCCCTTTATGTAGTGCAGTAATGGTTGCTAATATAAGCTTCTCCTTTCTTATAGCAAACAAGAAATCTGGAAGCCGTGACATGATCCCCATGGGGGAGCTTGGCCCTGGTAAGTACACAATGAAAGATTGTCCAGATGGTGTGTGCAGGCATTTTGTCCCCTTATATGCCTCTCATCCTTTCTGGTAGCTGTGTTACTGCAGCATGGGTTTGTAAACATACATGACAACATTCCTGATTGGATAATTGGGACAAATTAGGCCACACACTAATCACACACATTCTGTGCCCCAATCTGCTCATACTACACTTTATACTGAGCATGTCATGCTCCAGGTCTTCTCGTACTACACTGTGATACACCTGTGGCCATTTTGATTTAGACTGTGCCTATATTTCATACTTGCCAACTCTCCCTGATTGTCAGTGAGACTCCCTGAAATAGCAGCACTCTCCCTGATGAGTCTAGTAATCTCCCTGATTGCACCTTACCCCCATTATGTAGCTGTTATATATAAAAAAACAGATATATACTCGTACATTCAAATAAGATCACTAGTATCATTTCCCTGCACTGGTTATAAGTCACAATGATCCCTATGGCTACATGCATTTTCTGAAAAGTATCAGTGTGTTTTCATCTATAGGTAGATCTTACTGACTGCTTTGGGGCTCATTTAATGTAAAGTTGGATGTAAGTCAGGTTTATGGCACACCTCCCAGATGTAACAATACACGCCCACTTTACTGCACGCTCATAGGTGCTGCTGTCACTATCTCCCTGAAATGCAAGTATGCTCTATATCCAGAGTGCCACACTCTCTTCAGATGCAGTGTCTGCGGACAATAAAGACAGCTGATGTTCCATAGTGGGCTCCTAGTTCATCCTGTACTGAGCAGGTTGTGTCACGCTGCACCTGGCCATGAAAACCGTGTAACATTGGGAAACATCAGAGATAAGAGAAAATATCTATTTGGCAATTATTATAGTTTACAGTTCAATTTTTGCCTTAAAGGATTTGGCCACTTCCAAGTCCTTCCCTTAAATATGTTGGGGCCAAATATGCATATTTCCCTGAGCCCTGGGATCCTTCGTTTAGAAGATACATCAGTGTCTGTGCCAGCTGCCCGCACCAGGACTGCATTATACAAAGACAGGACTGCCAGAAGTGTCTACATTAGGGGTTTCCGAGGTCACAATGATACAATAACGGCACATACACATTCCTTGCACCAATATAAACATCAATAGTAATATAATGTAAAAAAGGAATTATACTTTAGATCCCATGGTGGAGAGTCAGAGGTACAGGGAAAAATGTTTTCTGTCCGCCTGAGCACCATTTTGTCCTCCCTTTCCTCAGATGGTTATTCCACTATTGATCATAGGGACAAGGAACGCAAGTACAGATCGAATGAAAACATGGGAGATCTGTCAGAAAAGGAGCCCTTGAAGGTACTGTTTGGTTGTGTCATTGTTTTTTTCGGGCCCTAGTAGAAGATGATGCGTTTGTATTTAACTGTACTAGAAAGTAGTTCCAGTGTAGGCCCGGCTGGTGGATTTAACACATTATGTAATAAATGGCCATGCTCCATCGACTGTATGCTCATGAGTGTACAGTGTTCTGCCCTGAAATATAGCACCTTTACCTACTAAACCATGCACTTATGAGCTTATTATATGTTATGTGGATCTCTTTTTTTTTTCTAAGTAAAACAAGGGATTGCTTGTATGTGTGGGACATTGTTTAATCGTTACTGTGGATTATTTACTGTACTAATAAAGTGCAAATATCCATAGCAGCCAATCAGACATTACTTTTATTGTCTAAATTCTACAAAATCATTGCTAACTGCTTATTGGTTGGCTTGAGTCTCAATACTTGCCTGGCTGCACTGTATTAAAAAAGAGTGTGTAGTCATTTTTGTATGGTGTCCACTAGGTGGCACTGTGATATAGTAATAGATTAATAATAAAAAAAATACTTTCCCAGGTTATTTTTTTTTCTTTTCTTTTTTTTTCATGTTAATCATTGATGCAGAAGGCAGACGAACCATATAAACTAATTATATTAATCCAAATACTTTATTCTATCTATCCCTGTAATGATACATGCTTGTGGGGTAATGAGCCCTAGAAGGAAGATGCTTCATTCACTAGCTAATGTGTGAGAGTGACAAGTGACCCCTTAGTGTCAGCTGTTGATACTGTTTGTTGCATTATGTCAGAGCTGTACAGAAAATCTATTACCACCCTAGTCACACATTGCTCAGCATGCAAGCACTACTGTAATTTGTCTGCATGTACGTAATAGGGAAGACATAATGTGCTTCTGAGAGCAGGTAAAAATGTTTATTTGTATTGTCTGCACTCTCTGTTCTCCTACAAGGGTATTATATTATGAAATGTTGGACTCGGTTGCTGTTATGCAGCTATTTTCCTAGTGTTTTGCCACTATTTTAACCCAGTGTTAACTAATCCTTTCTTTACAAGCCTTGGCTGGTGTTGCACATCTCCTCGCATTAATCTCTGTTTTGCTCTCTCCTCTACTTTACTGCTGCTGCAGAATGACTCAAATAAGAAACACATTACCCGGAGTAACAGGCCTACTGTCAGTCTGGTGGATGCACGCGAAACTAAGCCACAGCCTGTTGACTCCTGGGTCTAAATTTTGCATGCATGGTAGGTCTGTCTATTGTCTCTCTGGGTCCTTGGTGGGGTAACTTTTTGCTGCTGGAGGTAAAATATATTTATGAACCTACCAACAGTAAAGAGTATCTATTTCTCCTGGGTGCATGGTCAGATACTCCCTCCCAGATTGTAAAAGCTTTGAAATGTGCACTGTAATACTGCTCTGCAGCTCGGCTAATCTCTGGGTTATCTCTCACTTTTTCATTTAACCTGCTCCAGTTTCAGTTACTAGACTCCAATATGTGTGACTGCTGTTTGCCAATGGAGATTAGGCCTGTATATAGTAACTTTATCTAAGTGTTTCTACTAACATTCATGCACATAGCATGATATAATTTGCATTCAGTTAGCATTTACTAGCTCAGTACAAACTACTATCCTCTCATCAGTTGTAAGTGTGAATTTCTCTCCATGCAGAACACAATCTTGGGGAAAGACTGCAGCATAGATATTGCTGATCTGGGCACCTTGCCATGTCCTTATTCTTAGAGAAGCATCCGAGTAGTGTATATCATTGCTGGCAGTGTCGGCAGCATGGCAGAGACACCTGAGAGCTCTGTTACACATCACACTGTATTCCATTTGCAAGGCAGCAGGAGGAAACTCCGTTGCTGAAGGCTGGCTGCAGTGTCCTTAGGGATGACTGACAGAGACAGCTTTTATATTAAATACAATTTGTTCTAATAACCTTCTGTTACCTATTTATTTGTGAGGATCCTTAATAGTTATTTTGTATGGGATGTAGTTATTAACCTGGCTGTCGGGATGCCGACACCCAGAGTGCCAGCACTGGAATCACGACACCAGTCAGAATCCCACCGCCGGCATTCCGACCTCCAGCATCCGGTAAGTAGTGAGGTTAGGCACTAGGGGGGTGGGGGTTAGGGTTAGGCACTAGGGGTGTGGGGGTTAGGGTTAGGCACTAGGGAGGTGGGGGTTAGGTTTAGGCACTAGGGGCAGACGATAGCCTTAGAGTGCTGGGAGGGAGGGTTAGGGGTAGGATTCTTGCCGACAGGTGTCTGTACCCTAACTCTTTCGGGATGCCGGCGTCTGGATTCTGACCGCCAGGATCCCGTACCAAACTTATTATGGCAGTAGGACCATAATAGATTATCACTCTGCTATGTGGAGGCAGAAATGACCCTGAAGAGTCAATCAGCGCTATTAGCAAATATTTGGTCACATTGTACTGGAATAATTATGTCCACTGTAAAGGGCCAACACATTTGAAATGCAATTTTCAGATGATACAAAATGGGAATCCGGACAGGGTAAATGTGCGGATTATTGACACAGGCTGCGTTTTGCAGCAATAGCTGATGTGAAAGAGTGTACAGTTCTCACAGATCACCCGTTTTGTCTGTTCTGCTGATAATAAGATAATACTGATATTAGTTATGTTAACAAATAATTAATTGCATGAAGAAATAAGTTGGTATTTTACAAAAGTTACACGCAAAGTTGTGATCTCAACCAAAATAAAATGACCAGTCATGTTGTTGTCTGTGTCCTAACATCTGTCTGCAAAATCCCTCAGGATTATTATCAGCATTATCATCTGGTATTAGTCTCTACAATACAACCTTCTGGTTTCCATATGCTGTGTTTTTCCTGCAGAGTTCACCTGCGGCAATAAATCGGGCTTAGGGGGGTCATTCAGACCCGTTCGCGAGCAAAGGGCGCTCGCAAACGGGTCGATGTTGCCCCACTGCGCATGCGCACGACGGAGGGAGCTCCGTCGTGCGCATGCGCGAGACCCGGACTGCGACAGCCAAGCTGTCGCTCGCGGTCTCGCACCAAAGGGGGCGTGCTGTCGATGTTGATTGATAGCACGCACCCTTTGGTGGGCGTGCCGGGGGCGTGCCTGCCAGACGGAGGCGTTCCCATGGCAACGCCTATAGTCTGAAGCCGGCCCCACTGACATCACTAGTGATGTCAGTGGGAGCGATTTTGGCTCTGATAGAGCCAAAATCACTCCAGGGCTTGCGGCAGCGAGACCCTACCGCAGGGTCTCCATCGCAAGCCCGATGGACGCGATGGTCAAGACCATCGCGACCATCATCATGGACGCTCGCATAAACTGTGGGTGGTCACCCACAGCTATGCGAGCTTCCATGAGGACGCTCCAAAAAAAGGTAGGAGGGCCCTGATTCAGAGCGAGCGCTCTGGTCAGAGCGTTCAGCTCTGAATCAGGCCCTTAGTACTGTAGTGTTAAATGTGCAATGTAGTGTTAAAAAACAAGCTTTTGAAAGATCTACTTTCTTTTTACGGTCTAGCAATACGGAATCGAACATTCAGTGCTCAGAAACCGGATTAGTGTTAGACACAAAACATGAAGCAGATGTCTTGTACGTCTGTAAAATGGAACTGTTAATTCAGCATATTAAGATACCATTACTTAAAATTTGTCTAAAAAAAACAAACCTAAAACTCACCATGTACTACACATTTCTTTTTTTCAAATCCCTCCTTTGTATTTTCTCTAAGGATATAACATCCCTAACTCTCCCTGCATCTCCCCTCTCTGGGCACACTGCCGCCCTATTGAGTCACTCACCTCCTCTAAAAACTAATGAGATTTCTTTTCATCAAAAATTTACTATTACAGCCTCATTGTGTCACTATAAAAAATTTTTACACACCTACAACTATATGTACTTCTCCATTCTTCTGCTTTTATTATCTGGTGACATATCACCAAATCCAGGCCCCACACACGGACAGCGGATATACTATGGAATAAATATCCTGCAAACCTCACGTCTCCCATCACCCTCCAAATCAATAAATGTGCCTTATAGAATTCACACTTGATCACAACTTATTATTTTACATCTGAACATCTCTTTACAATAACTACTTTCACCAATTTCTACATTTACCTGAGACTGCTGGTTTATACGTTAACCAAACTCTCTAAATAGCCCTTCACGAAGTGGCTTCAGCCACCCGTCAGACTTCACGTAAACTGATATAACAGCCATGGCTCTCCACAGACACCTACAAAAACTGCCTCTTAAAGTAGAATGTCAGTGGCATAAATCTTAATTCAAATGTCTTCCACACATACTGTAAAATAGGAATCCACCCATCTGTCATCCTAACCCTCTGTCCCATGCTCACTGTCTACCCCATCCGTGTCACTCCTGTCTGTTTGCCCATCCCCTCTAGAATGTAAGCTCTCACGAGCAGGGCCCTCTTTCCTCTTGTGCTTATCCTTTCTTTACTTATATTATCTGCTCTATACTCAAAATCACCTAATCCGTGACTTTTGCCATCCTGCTTCTGTTGCAGCAGTGTTTATATACCATGTACTTGTATTGCATTGTCTTAAACTGTATGACACTGTTTTCTTGTTCTGCTCAACTGTTTATGTACTATGTCTATGTACTATGTTTGTGCACTATGTTTATGTACTATGTAAGGCGCTGCGGAACCCTTGTGGCGCCATATAAATAAAGGATAATAATAATAATAATAAAAAGTATCAACAAATGCTGCAATATTCAATCGAAGATGTTCTACATAAATGTGTAAACATTAGAAAGTACAGTAGTACCATCACATTGCCAGGTGGTGTCACTGTTAGTGCTTATGAGGCTTCCTCCTCTTCTCCATCCATCATCATCATTATTGTTTATAGAGCGTCACCGATTCCATAGCGCCTGATAGCTATATTACAGATATGACATACATGAAAACAATAAAGCTTTATAACACATACATGAGCAGATTGTACAAGGGGAACAGCCATGTAACCTATTGTAGAGCATACCAGTGACGGCTTATATTGTAGAGGAAGGTAGTGATGAGAGTCAGTAGGTGGAAATAGGCCATGATGTTCTAGATGAAGGAAGTAGACATGAGGGTCTAGTGCGGTGTAAGAAGAGGACAGTTATGAGGGAGTGTTTTATGGATTATATATGATCATACACATGTCAAAGATTGTCTGATCTGTTATTGTCCGATCACATTTTCTGATAAAACTCTGATCAGTCTAATTGGATTTTGATAAATAATCACTATAATCAATAAGTGTAAATGAATCATAATTCAGTCTAAAGGTTTAATAAAACAATGACATAATGTATACAGAGGTGTCCTCATACATCTAGCCTCCTTGCGCGTTAAACAGCTTTTCTAGTCGCGCCATGCCATGGCGTGACTCGGTAGTGCTGAGCGTCTTTTGTGCGACTTAGATAGCACAAGCCGCTACCAGCGACTGTAACACTGTAACGTAGCGTTTCGCATGCAGATGCAGTTGCACACAGAACATAGCATGCTGCATATCATTTTAATCAGCAGAAGCCGTTTGTGCTATCTATTCGCATCACTGTGCGAATAAGATGCATTTGAAGGTCAAAAGACGCTCTGCGCTACCAAGTCACACGGAGCTCCCGCATTGTGTGGCACGACCTGTAGCGCACGGAGGATAGATGTATGTGGGCTCATCTGTAGGTGGTGGATTGAATAAAAATGGAAGCACCTGGGTAAATGAGGGGCACCAAGCATATTTAAAGCAGTGGCTTCCACATATGCTGGTCTGCCTGTCTCTGGTTGCCTGTAGTTATTGCTGCTGGAAGAGGCTTCAGTGACTGAAGCTCCTGACAAATGCATCCCCAACATTCATTCTGCCTTCAGTCACCAAGACAGGAGGTAGCCAGCACCCGGTGTGTGGGATGCCGACAGTCAAAATGCCAACGCCGGAAACCAGACAGTATTGGGATCCCGGTTCCATTATCCCGATTGCCGGCATCCTGAAAGTAATATATAGGATTAGGGATAGGCACTAAGAGGGGAGGATTAGCCTTATGGTGCTGGGAGGGGGTGGTTAGGTCTAGGCACTAGGGGGGGAGGTTAGGTTCAGGCACTGGGGAGGGAGGGTTGGGGTAAGGGTTAGCATTAGTCAGAATCCCGACACCATCAGGTAGGTAACCTATTGGGATGCCACTGTCAGTATTCTGACCGTTGGCATCCAGACCGCTGGGAGCCCATACCCAACCCACCAAGACAGCTCAATGTATCATTAGCAACATTGTTTAAGATTGTCAGCACTGAACATGTGAGATCATCAGTGAGCAGAAGTACATTGATAAATAAAGGCATAGATCCCGACATGCAAAGCGCGATAGATATAACTACAGCAAATCAACTAACTACGGCCACAGTGCAGGATATTATAATCAGGGTTTAGTGCGAAAAACAAAGCTGACATCTACCAATGCCTATTTATGTTATATATCTATTTAGCTCAATGGTGCAAAGTACTGGAGTACCAAGCATAGATGGGGGGTGATATGATCAGATATATTTTTCTGCACTGTGTTCTCAACAGGTTGTTTAGAGTTGTCATTAATGTATATATAATGGGTACAAGGTGTGCGGTGCCCACCAACCACCCTGCACCATCTGAATATACTTAATTTGCGGCCGCTGATGGAGAAATATGGAGCTATGCGCATGCATAATTCAGAAATCGCTGGGAAAATGGCGCAGATACAATTTCCTGGAGATATTGGCATGTGCGGTAGGCTGTGGCACAGTGCCAGAGTCTGCACTGCGTGTGCATCCCACTTCGGGGACTCCACGTGTCCCCTCCTATCATAAGACATCCCTGAGTCTTGTTGTGCCAAACTAAATGACTGCATAGCCCTAAGTGCCTATCTCCAACAGCGCAGTGTTCTGGTGGTTCTGTGATGTTGTTGGGCACATTTTCCTGGCATGGTTTGGAGGCAGTCTTTCCCATTAGAAGACCAGTTTAATGGTAATTGCTACTAACTCTGCGTTACAGTATTTCTTTCCTGACAGGATGACAAAACCCCATCCAGAGATAATGCAGGGTCGCACAATGATTTGGTGATCATGTCACTGATATTATCATGTGTCATGGCATTCTCATTTACCTGATCTGAATGCATTAGTGAGGCGGTCAGGGTTATCTACCCCATCAGGTGTGTGCTGCCTTAATGTGCGTATCCACTAGTAGACATAGAAACGAGAGAACAATTACGACATTGTAATCGTGCTGTCGTTTCCATGTCTAGTGATGTGCCTACACTGAACATTCACTCGTTCAGTCCAGGCACATCCATCATCCCCATCACGGGATCGTCGGGTTGACCAGCATGTACGGGCGATTATAGATGTTGGAAACCAGCGGGCATGCGCATCGCTGGTCGTTTCCGACCAAAACACGCCCGATGCATGCGCGATTTGCAAGCGATTGCATGGTAACGATGTTGTTAGTGTGCAATCACTTGCTAAAATCGCTAAGTGGATACCCCCCTTTAGATGGCTGAGAGGCAGACGGAGGATCCTGCCCGACCTTTCTGATTGTGTTTTTAGCACAAGGAGTATTTTTGGGATGTTGAGTAGAATGGTGCTGCATTCCGTGCTTCTGTTTTTCTGTCCACTATCTCTATATTTTAGCATTGCTTACAATACAACAAAACCCACAAATGGACTGCGCTGAGGATCGACAGCCAGTGATAAATGTATACTTATGTTTGATTGATAGAATTAGCAATAGGCTATAAACAACATATGAACAGCATAATATATTCAAAATGTATCATCACATCAGAACAGATAAATATCTGTCATATTAGTATACACAATTGAATAATAAAATCAACAATTACTAAAAAAAAATAGAAGCAAGGTTAGTTTAAGAGAGACAAAATCCTATAAGTATCCACTCGATGACTGCAAGCTTGTAAAGATTGTATAATTGTGCATTGCGCTCGCAAGCGGGTTGATGTTTAGCCCCTGCGCAAGCGCCGGCATGCGCATGCGCGAGCCCCAGCGAGTGACGGCAGCTCCGTTGCTCCGGGGCTCACTACAAGACGGGGTGGCTGTCGATGCTGATTGACAGCTCGCCCCGTTTTTTAGGTGGGGAGGGGGGTGGCTGCACAAACAAACGCCTGCCGTTTGTGGGCGGCCCTACTGACATCACTCGTGATGTCAGTAGTGGACTTCCTGCTCTATTAGAGCAGGAAGTCCACTTAGGCTTGCGTAAGCCGAGACCCTCCCGCAGGGTCTCGTCCTCAAGCCCGATGGTCGCGATAATCGCCAGGCCGCTCGCACAGCTGTGCGAGCGGCCTGGAGGCCAGGGGAAAAAAAAAAGGTACGCCCTGATTCAGAGCGAGAGCACGCAAATAGTGTGCGCCTCTGAATCAGGTCCAAGGTGCGTACACATGTCGTTATCATTAAATTGTTTGTAAAATCGTTCATCTTTTTAAGCTGAACAATGAACGCTAATCGTTCATGCGCGTTCACGTTTGTAGTTCATCGTCCATTCTGACTGTCCAACAAACTATTTTCGTTCAGAAAATCGTTCATGTTGTGCAGAATGAACGATAAACGATGAACGATTTCCATTCACTGTATGCATCATTAAAAAATCATTAATCGTTAATAGTTTTTGAAAATCGTTCATTATTTTAGTAACCAGCGATTTTTAGTGAACGATTTTCGTTCACTTTTTCAAGAGGAAATCTGAACGAAAATCGTTCACTAAAATCGTTGGTTACTAACATCGTTGTGTGTGTATGCAGCTTTAGTGTTTAGTTGTTCACCCATATAATGGGAATAATCCACAAATGCAGGCTGATGCTCCTTCGTGTCCAGCAATAATAAAATGGCAAATACAGTCACTAATCGCTCAAAGCCATTATTGTTAGATGATTTGAGTGAAATGGATATAACACCTGGATGTGCCTTGATTATAATGCCCGTGGATATGGCTTGTCTCTGTCGACAGGTAGTTGGGGGCGTGGTGACCCAGCCTTGATATTGCTATAGTCTTTGCATAGGGCTGTAACCACATATGCACTGGGTGCTCAGTAGCTGATAAGGCACAATATCCAATAAGATCCAACATTTCCTGTGCTGTGATAATCCAAAAATTGAAACCAAATGGTCTCTCCCTCATCGACTAGTTTTGCTCCACAACTGGGGCTTTTTCGAGATCTATAGCAATATGAAGGCTGGTTCACCACTCCCCCAACTACCTGTAGACAGAGACAAGCCATTTGCGGTGAGACTGCAAGCCGCGCACTGCAGCAGGGTTTGTGGTAGAAGACGGTGGTGCACGCTTCATTCCCTGCTATACGGAGGTAACTGGGATTTGTCTTACACCACAACCGCATTTGGTCCTGTGAGCGGTAACATATACACTACCGGACTCCTTAAGTGAATGGGGAATTAGGTGATGTGACTCTGTTACACTGATCAATACATTTAAACAATAGCCCATATCCACGGGCATTATAATCAAGGCACATCCAGGTGTTCTATCCATTTCACTCTAATCATCACAATAATGGCTTTGAGCGACTAGTGACTGTGTATTTGCCATTTTATTATTGCTGGACATGAGGGAGCATCAACCTGCATTTGTGGATTATTCCCATTATATGGGTGAACAACTAACACTAATACCTCTTTTCCACCAAAAACCTAGGTCCGACCTGGGTTTTTGGACATGGTTCCAACCCTGGTCAGACTCATTTACACTGCACCTTTGATTTGGGGTACTCCCAGGTCAGCCCTGGTCACACTGAACTCAGGTCTGCCCTGCTAAACCTGTGAGGTCATAAAAAGTGGGAGGTGAATGCTCCACAACCACCAATCAGCTCATTTTAGGCATGACCCAGGTCAGATAACCCGGGTTGCACCATTTACACTGCACCATTACCCAGGTCCATCCTGGGTCCAACCCTGGTAGCTACCTGGGTTGGATTGCTGGGTCACTTGACCTGGGTTATTTTTCTGGGACCCTTTTACACTGAGCTGCAACCCGGGTAGACCCAGCAAAAACCCAGGTTTTTGCTCTGGTGTAAAAGGGGTATTAGTTATACAATCTTTACAAGCTTGTAGTCATTGAGTGGCTACTTACAGGATTATATCTGTCTTAAAGTGACCTTGTTTCTATTTTTTAGCAATTGTTGATTTTATTATTCAATTGTGTATACTAATATGAGAGATATTTATCTGTACCTGATGTGATGATACATTTTGAATATATTATGCTGTTTGTATGTTGTACTTTAATATTATTTTATTGAAATAAATGAGTGATACTGTGGAAGCCTTTTGTAACCTATTGCTAATTGTATCATAAGTATTAATTTATTATTGGTTGTCAATCCTCAGCGCAGTCCATTTGTGGGTTTTGTGATATAGATATTTTTAGACCAGATGAGCTGCTGGTCGATGGACTAGCAGCAGTGGATAAGATATTTTATTTATATTTACTTAGAGCGCCAGGACTTGTGGACTCACAGCCTTTCTGACTGATTGAGCCCAAGCCTCTCATTTTTTCCTAGTAGTTGCTTACAATACAAATCTATTACTCCACAAATATCTGTCTTGACTTTTAATTTTGTCCATTATTTTGTTTTGCCTTTTTATTTCCAATTTATTCCTGTCTCCTTATTACTCATTCCCAATCTCCCTCCCCACCCCCCAGTCCATATTGAATGTTTATTCCCATTGTTCTCTTCTCTTTCAGGGATAAACTTGCAGTGATTCTTTTTGGGAAGACATTTTTTTATGTTACTTTTTTATTTTTAAACCAAGGATCACAAATTTGAATATACATAGGAGGTATCACTGCCCACCACTGCCATGACGTTTTCACAGGAGGACCATTTTGGTAAGAAACAGGATGAAAACTGCAATCTGCTGTGACTAAGAACCAAACTATGTGATCATCGCCAAAAAACGCTGTTGCTTAATTTGACTTCAGAACTGATACTTTTTTAGTACATATGTATAGTATATATTCATAAAGTAACATTCCCTTTGAAACATCTTGCGCTATTTAAGGAAATCGCCTTTCTTATGGAAAGCTGAGATGGTGCAGAACATAGGACTAGCAGATGGAACAGAGGGAAATGTTTTTATTGGACAACTTTCCTGCACGAAAATACAAAAAAGCCACAAAACTCTTTTGAGACGTTGGATTAAAAAAAAAAAAAATATTGAGCACTTTTCCTTTTCTTCGATTTTCTGTTTGTCGCCTCAGCTTGAACTGTGAAAAACAAATTACTAATGAAGTCTTGTCGCCTGAGGTGCATATAATTTTATTTTCCTGCCACAAAGTAATGGGAATAACATTAGGTTTGTGGTGTTCGCCGTGTTGGAACAAGGCATAAGTCATTGCATGGAACGAGGAAGTGGAGTTGAATTGTAGAAAACGTCTTTGCCGTAGACCCCGCTGGTTTTGTCTTTTCAGAAAGAGTTGGAATGTGATCTGTGAGGCTTTGTATGCCGGCAGTACAGCTGTTCCCCCACCTCATTTCTCCTGACTTTGGAATATGTTAAAGCCTGACATACTTCTGCCAATTACTCATGGACTCTATTATTCCAAATGTGCATGTCATAAACTGGAATGCAGTTTGAGCTCATACATAAACATAGTTCTGTGTGCGAGAGTGTGTATGTGTATGTGTGTGTGTGTGTGTATATACCTATATATAATACACACACACATATAGTGATACAATCAGTATACATAGAGCTGGTCTAGCCAGAGCTTGCAGCTACAATATGTCTATCTGGTTGCAATTTGTGTGCAGACTATTCTGCTGTATAATAATTTTGCCTTTTAACTTGTGCTCTCTCTTCATCTAAATTGCAAAGAGATCCCAAGGGCGGACTACCTGTCTCCTGAACTGTCTCGGAGTCTTTGCTGAAACCTCTCAGCTTGCGATCACCTGAACCATTTTAAGACATTTTACCATGAAAGCATTGCTGCAATTCTAATCTTTTGATTAAAATAACAAATCACAGTTATTGTTGAATTTCAATGTATTTTTCAGTAGGTGCTCAAACAAATCTGTTACAAAGGGTAAGGTGTGCGTTTTATTCTTTGGGGTATGCAGGGTTGGGGTTGGACTGTTTTGTTTCCTTACCTTAATGTTATCTTTCACGCTGTACTAAACTTAATGTTGCGTAGATGTTTTCTTGGATGTAACAAACATCAACAAGACATGATCTGAAGTGGTTGCTGAGAAGTTCATCTAATTAATGTTAAATATAAGAGTCTAGCTGCTCCCTTGTAACACCTGGATTTTAATGACAGTTCCAAGTACTTTTGACATTGTGGCCAGTGCAATCAATGTATCTGGCTTTGATGCAGAAACTGGTCTGCGTTAGCAGTATAATAGCGGATGACACTGCGGTCATGGCTGCGGCTGCCCCACAGTTCTGCGGTAACATTTACAATTTACTACCCGCCCAGCTACTAATGTACCCAGATACAGACACTCCTATAAACCATAGATGTAATCGTAAATTATATTAAAGATAGTGATATGGTTTATTGTGCATTACATTATTTTCTAACCTCATTTATGCTCTTATGATTTCTGTAATATAGATGAGCTTTAAACTATGGACTGTAATTTTATCTGCATTTTAACTTCATTATAGTGAATTTAAAATGTTTAGTGTGACGGTTAATATCTTTAGTTAACATTACTTCTGTGAGCAGTAGAACTTGCACTGTCTGTGCCTAGCAGTCATTAGCTGAATGGTGTTAATAGTTGCCCTTTGTAAGTAGCTTTGCTCTTATGCAGCTATCAATATAACAGACTATATTGTGACACTTTTTATTGGTCAATCTTAATCTAATTCTATAAATCCAATTGATAGCGGACTGACTGTCAACTCACCAGTGTTTGGGTTACCCACTTTTATTTAAGCTTGCACTCTGACCTTTACGCTGACTTTTTACAACATAGTTTTGAGGAACATTGGTTATTTTGCAGAATAATTTACATCTGCAAGATATATATCTAGTAAAGAAGTAGAAGTAATCAGTTATCATACTGTACAAGCCTGGTCAGGATGGATTACAGTACATACTATATATAAATATTTATGTAATATAGATGGCTGCATACAGTAATCTGGAGATTGTCAATAGGTGGGTGTTATGATAAAGGTCAGTTTAATTTGAGGAGGGGGGTTACGATCAGGTATTTACCACCACATGTGCTATAAGGCACAGCTAGCATGCTTGATCCCGAATATCCACTAAACAGTCTAAAATATATCATTATATCACTGGGACCAAGACCAGTTTCCACAAGTGCCAAACGTCATATTATCAGAACAGTGGACTTAGTACAGATACTGCTTGTTACCCAAGAGGAAAATTTAGACAATGGATATACAGTATGGAACATTTTTTAATGAATACATCTGCTATCATTTCACTTTAAAACTGTTTTGCTATTTATGGTGCTGAAACTATGATAACATGGAATTACCTTTCAATACTAGACAATGTGCTACTTAATGAACCTTGCAGAAACCAGACATAGATCTTTTTATAATAATGTATTAACTCAATGTATTGTTGTCATTGGTATGAAATTACATATATCATATGAACTGGGAATATATGACCTTAACGTAAAATAATTGGTAAACCTAAGTCAGAGCACTAGCTGAAAGCTGAACATACTGCTGCCTACACCAGTGACCCCATCATATAGAGTTCCAACCAATGACTGCCTACACCAGAGTTACACCATCATATAGAGTGCCATCCAATGACTGCCTACACCAGAGTCACACCATCATATAGAGTGCCATCCAATGACTGCCTGCACCAGAGTCACACCATCATACAGAGTGCCATCCAATGACTGCCTACACCAGAGTCACACCATCATATAGAGTGCCATCCAATGACTGCCTACACCAGAGTTACACCATCATATAGAGTGCCATCCAATGACTGCCTACACCAGAGTTACACCATCATATAGAGTGCCACCCAATGACTGCCTGCACCAGTCACACCATCATATAGAGTGCCATCCAATGACTGCCTACACCAGAGTCACACCATCATATAGAGTGCCATCCAATGACTGCCTACACCAGAGTCACACCATCATATAGAGTGCCAGCCAATGACTGCCTGCACGTCCTTTCTGTTAGCGTTTATTGCATAGGAACAGAAGCTATGATGAGAATTGTATTACCACATTTTACTCATGTGATTATACAGATACACTCACATATGACTATGGCTTTCCTAAAGGTCTGCATAATACAGAATTTCCCTGTAATATTCTAGTGTTAGAATGACAATTCTCATATCCATTTCCATGACAGAATAGCAAACTTTTAGAAACTAAAAAAAAACACTAGTATTTACATATAAAAAACATATTTTCATATTTGTAATAATGTTGAACGCTACGGACTTCATTACTCTGACTGTGGTGTGTGTGTGACTGTGGTGTGTGTGTGTGACTGTGGTGTGTGTGTGTGTGGAGAAGGGGGAGGGGGGTCCAAACGAGGGGAAGTCACTGTAGTTGCTGTGCTTTCATTTCCTAGCTGCAGAAATACATAATTGTCAACTACAAATGATCCCTTTCAGATGACCGTTAAGTTTATCAGGGAATAGAAAACAAAACTATATTAGGGAAGTGAAAAGGAGGGGGGAGGGGGACATTTCCCATCTAGCCCCCAAAACGTAATACCAACAGCAGAAAAAGCAGTGACATGGAACAAATCGGATGCCCCTCAGCATTCACAGGACATGGGAGTGGGCAGTGTTACAGGATGTTGGGTGCATTATAAACCATGGTTGGCAGCTCTTTGTAACTTAAGCAAAATTGTTCATAATCCTAGTAATGTATTCCATCTTCTAAATCTGCCCAATTTATCAGTGACATAAGTGAGGCTGCAGGCGTCAGTGACCTGTGTGCAGTAGCTTTGCAGACATAATTACTTTATTAAGATATTTGTTGGTCCCTGGGATTGGGAAGACAGGAGGAAAAACTCTGGTGAAATGTAACGCCAATGACCGATTGGATTACACTTCGTCAATTTAGGACACACACAATGCGGATTCAAAAACTCACCCGAGGAGGATGGTGCATGGGACATATTCTAATGGGCACTAGGCCCCAGGTATATGTGGCACAGATCTGTACTGTTTATGCAAATAGAGCTTTTAGGTAAGCCTTAACGCACAGTGATCTAATATTCATATTCCAGATTTATCCCCCTCTCCCTCTTGGCCTCTGAATGGGTTTTATTCCAGCAGAGAATAAGAAATTATAGCTTTATACATGGTTGACATAAGCCTTTAGGCTGCAGAATGACATACCGTGTCTCTAGGGTAGCCCTGACCCGCTGCTGTGTATATTTACAGCAACAAAAAATGTAAAATGTGCAAGTTCTGTGGGGTAGTGTTTGCCTGCGAGGGGCAGGGGTCAGGACAGCCAGTAAGCAAAGTTAATACATAGCTCACTATAGAGAAAATCATAGCTGGCTTTTAGTGCGCAAAGACCCATTTATTGTACCGTAAAGTTGAAAGTAACCTGCAGGCTTTAAAATGATCACCTATATTTTCAATACAGACAGATTTAATGACCCAGCCTTTCCAAAACATATATACTGCTATGGACTGTAAATATATACTATTGTTGCATTAAGATTATTCATAGAATAGGTATACCGCCTTTTTTACACTGAGAAGAACAGAATACTGGACCCGATTGTGCGTCTCTACCTAACTATGGTGCTATGTACTCAGAACTAGATTTCTGAAACCATTTGCTAATCACATCCTAAGTGTTAGATGAACATGACTCACGATACAATGACCTGCATTGGGATAATGGTGTATCTTTCATTTTGTGACCTTTGTTATTCCTAGATTTCTAATTTAGGGGGAGATATATTGAATGTTGGATAGATAGAGTATATATATAATATATTGAATGTTGGATAGATAGAGTACCAACCAATTAGCGTATGACCTTTTTTCTAGCACAGCCAGTAAAATGAGTTATAAGCTGATTGGTTGGTACTTTATTTTGCTCCAAGATTTGCTATATCTCACTTTTGCCCACTTATTTCACTGTGAGGACTGTTACCCCAGCATTGTGTGATGCCACATAGGCAACGGTCAGGGGCGTACATCTATGTTTTCTTCAGCTTGTATCCAACTGTAAACAGCTGCTGTGTAGCCGATTTGACTACTTATTTGCTCCACATACACCTATAGTCCTTCAAAGTTATTTTATATATCAGACATTAACGTCATTAGTATAACCAAATATTATTAATACGTTTTCAATCTCTTATGTATTGTGTTCTGAAAAGTGAAAGCAGCACTAGAGATGGGGATTGTGAGGTTAGGACTAAGATGGTGAGGCTTCCTGACTTTCTGCATGTTTGTAGTTGTAGTAGAAACATGACTTAGTAAGGATGGTGCAGAGTTACGGAGCGTTTCTTGCAGTAATTAGTACAGAGCATACAAGTGCTGCAGATGATTCAGTGTTGTAGATATCACGTCTGCACCTGTAACGGGACGTTCTCACAAAGGGCTGGACGGAAGAGAAAATCAGCCTGTTTGGAGGAGTATCGTTTACACCTAGTATAAGACAGGTACAAGTCTACACTGATTTTGCATTTCATGTGCACAAGCAAATACATTAACTCTTCATATGGGCGAATATACACACTTTTTTTTCTGCAAACTACGCCCGCTTTACTTCCAACTCTGCATCAGGCACAGTGTGCACAGCGGTTTCCTACAATGGTCTCCATGGTGCCAAACATTACATTTCCCAGCAAGAATAAAAAAAACAAAAAACATAGTAAAATGCATTGGACAGCTTACACACAGCCATTTTGGAACCTATATTCATGAAAACAGCCTGGTAGGCCAATACAAAGTATTGACATTGCTAGATCCTGGTGATTGTATAGGCTGCCTTTGGTCAGGCTACAAAATGGCTGCCACCTCTGTGTAGGTAACCAGACATTTGAAACATGACAGATTTGCTATGTTTGAAATGAGTAATGGAAAGAAAATCTAATTTCTTACATCTGTGAAACAGAAATCTTCTTATTGGTCAACAAATGTTTTGGTTTATGCATTTCAGCCTGTCGGGTTTGTTATATTTTGTCAACAATTTGAATATCACAGTTGTCATGGGAATGACGACGTGGTCATAATGTCGACATGTAACATGTCAAAATGTTGACACTGATGAAATGGCGACATGCTAACAAAGTCGACAATCAGCGATGCAGCTGTTCAGCCAAACCCTGTGGCTAACGTAAGTTGTCGACAGTGTGAGCGTCTACATCAGGGGTGGACAATAAGTGGCCCTGTAGCTGCTTTTGAACTACAGATCCCAGCATGCCTAGCCACAGGTTTAGCATGCACTGATAGCAAAACTGTGGCAGGGCATGCTGGAATATATAGTCTCACAGCAGCTGGAGGGCCGCTTATTGCCCACCCCTGGACTGCATGCTGACCACTTCCCCAGCCTGTCAGTTCTAGTTCTGCCAAATAATGTGTTACTAATTCCCACACAGTAGAACTGTTTCAATCATTACTTTCTAAATAATGAATGGCAGTGTGGCTATAAAATAGTCGTGACATCTGCAAGTAAAATCTGACTAGAATATATAAACAGCAGGCTGTAATTCAGTGCTTGGAGAGTTACCTGAACCTTCTAAGGGGCCTACTCTATTGAATTACTATTACAAGTCAGGTACATGACTGTCAATTGTAAGGTTGTTGTTTTTTTTTTTTTTTAATAAAACACATTTGTATTTTTATCTATTGTTGGTAAATTCAGATGTTTTATACATTTTCCATTTTTATATATATTTTTTTTGTACAGGATGTTTAGCATTGTGTCATGTTAGTGTTTCTCATTAACCATGTCCCTTCAGTTTATAGAAGTGTTTCTGATCAGGAAATGAGCTGCCACTTGGTTCATGGTTCTCCCCCACTAACCCAGGCCATGTTAATCACTAGGCGGCACTGGGTCTCTTATTAAGAACTCCAATAATAGCCAGCAAGCAGCATTGTAACTAATTGTGATCAAAAAAAGGTGCTCTCATGCAGCCTTGTGGCAGCTCTGTTTGGTCACCATTCCTAGACTTTCATGCCATGGTAATTAAATGGAATAGTTGGGTGAAAGATTTCCTTGGGGGACCAGGCCTATTCATCTCAAGCTTTAAATATATATAATGGTATTCCGGTCACATAAGGCAGTGTAAAGCCTTTGCAGACAAACTGATTAGCATTCAGTTGCAATGAAATGTTGCAACAGACTGGGACTTGTTCCAATGTTAGACTTTGGCAGCTAAGGAGTATACAATGAGAGATTGTTCCCAATCACTAAAAGCAGTAACATGTTTGTAACTATCATGTGCCTTAAACTAAATTTCATGATAGATCTAAGCAAAATGAAAAGTGTGAATTAAAGTTCCCAGGCCCTTCCACTTTAAGTTCAGCTTCTATTTCTTATTACGTTAAGCCTATGGGATGTTTAATTTGTAATTAGACTGTGACATAATGATTATAAAGATTCAACTCGTTTTTAAAGTGATTATTAGTTGAAAAAAATTGAGCCCCCCCCTACCAAGTGGTATATTCAGAATTAAAGAAAGTGTTTAAATAACATTGTGTATTCTATGCTGATGTTTTACTATTCTGGATAGATTGATTGCCTGTTATGTGCCAGGTGTGAAAAGATGACAAGCTTGACCTGTTTTCAATAAACCATGCCTGGACCAAACCATGTTACCTTGTGATATCTTGATGAGCCGACCACCAGCAAGAGGCTGGGATGGTCAATCTTTCTGCATCACAATTACGACCATATTTTTATTTGCATATGTTACTACTGACTAGTGCTGAGAAATTCAGTATCTTATATCCTTTTAATAACCATTACTGCCAATTTCCAAATTTTATTTTGTTTTACGAACAGTATCATGTTTAACCAATGCGGAGCTGGATAAATTCCTGTTGGTCCTGAGTCTTTTTACTTTGTTTTCATCATTGACTAAGGGGCATATCCAATAGGGCGCGAGGTTAAAACCTCGTGCCCAATTTAGAAATACCGCGGGTATGCGCGCTTCTGATACCCGTGGTAATCAATTCCAAAAATACTGGTCTCAGGGTTTTCAGCTGTGAAAACCTTGCACCGCGTATTTAAGAAAATAAACAAAAAACACTTACATGGTCGGGGCTCTCCAGACGTTTGCCGCGGCACCCAGTGGCCTCCCCTCTCTCTTCTTACTGGAGAAGGGGCTGCTGGGAGTCCCAGGGGCTGGTGGGAGGGGCAAGGGCTGCTGGGAGATGTAGTTCTTCCAGCGCCCAATACAGGGGGCCACACTAACACTGCGGGGGCACACTGATAGAGAGACACACACCCATACACACTTACATCACACACAGATATACTCACTGCTGCTGCAGAAGAGCAGGCTCCCGACGCAGGATGAAGAAGACAGCGCAGCAGGAGGTAAGTAATTAAGGACTATTTAAGCTAATTGGATACTTCCAATTGCTTAATTATTCCTCAGGGGGGGTGCCGTGGGGGTGTCAGAGCAAGTCCCGGTGATTTCTCCTGAAATCATCGATTTTAGGAAAAATCACGTTTGCTCAGGAGGTGCGAGAATAATAACCTCCCGGCGCGTGTTTTTAAAAAAATACGCACCTAATAGCAAAAAAAACCGCACCTGTAGGGAAAACCTCGCAGGTGCAGGTTTTTTGCTATTCTCGCAGCCTATTGAATATGCCTCTTAGTGACACACACATTAAGCTGCTTTGCTGTGGTCTGTAAAGTTGGCCATGCACTGAACGATAATCGTTCCAATTCAGCCGTTTTGCGACCATATGTACATGAACAGTAATTGTCTTACGCTGGAAACTGCCATTAGTTTTTATTTTCAAACATGTCCAATCACTCAGAGCGCCAGTCTGTCGATTTTCCTCCATGATTTAAGCATTGTGCTGACCCATTGTTTAGTATATGGAGGCAATGCAACTCGCCCCGCGTACACGTTGGTCAGGACGCTTGCTACATTTTCAGTGCATGGCCAGCCTAAGTCATGTAGTTATCCTTCCTGTGCAATATGACAGATGTTCAAACCAGAGAATTGACATGAATTTTCACCTCTAGATCAAAAAATATTTCAGAGCGCTGACATAGGGTTAGGAGTTAGTAGCAGCATTTATATAGCTACAATGCTGTGCAGTCTGGACTGTGTACACCACAAATAATATAGATTGGAAAATCAAAAGATAAGAAAAAAAAAAAAAGCTTGCTTCCCATTATTTTTTTTTCACTGCTATCAGCTAAAATGTGATCTACATAAAATAATGGTATGCCCCAATAAAGCCTGCATTAGCTAAATCCTGTGAAACATGTTGAGCGTACAGTGGGCCTGATTCAGACCCGCTCACAAGCGAGTCGATGGTGGGCCTGATTCAGACCCGCTCACAAGCGAGTCGATGGTGGGGCATTGCGTACGCAAGCCCCAGAGCGAGTGAGAAATTCACTCGCTCCGTGGCTCGCTACAAATGGGGCAGCTGTTGATGTTGATCGACAGCTCGCCCCGTTTTATAGGCGGGGAGGGGGGTGGCTGGCCAAACAGGCGTTTTCAGAGGCCGTTTGTGGGCGGCCCTACTGACATCACTCGTGATGTCAGTAGTGAGCTTCCTGCTCTATTAGAGCAGGAAGCTCACTGGGGCTTGCTGGAACGAGAACCTACCGATGATCGCGACCATCACCTGGCCGCTCGCAAAAGCTGTGGGTGGTCACCCACAGCTTAGCAAGCGGCCTGGAGGCCGGCCAAAAAATAATGAAAAAAGGGCCCCCCAGATTCAGAGCGAGCGCTCACAAGGAGTGTCCGTCCCTGAATCAGGGCCAGTATGTGTAATAAGTTTTATCTCATGAGCAGGGCCCTCTTACACTTATACCATCATCTTCCCCCACTGCCCACAATGGCAGCAAACCTTTGGGTTAAACAGCCAACACAACTTCTGCGGTATTATTTTCAGCATAACAGTAACAACATTTATATAGCTTGTATCCCATGTTTTGTACTTTAAGGGGCATATTCAATTGGGAACGAGGTTTTGCGAGGAAAAAACCTTGCGCCAAATTTTGGAATACTGTGGGCATGTCTGCTCCTACTACCCACGGTATCCAGTTAAAAAAAAAGTGGTCACAGGGTTTTCAGCCCCCGCGTCACGTAAAAAAAAAAAATAATTAAAAATTGCTCTTACCTGCCCGGGGGTCTCCGCGGCTCCCGGTGGCCTCCCCTCTACTCACTGGAGATGGGGCTGCTGGGAGGCTTCAGGGGCTGGTGGGAGGGGCAAGGGCTGCTGGGAGATGCAGTTCTCCCATCGCCCATTCCGTGGGGGGGGGGGGCACACAGACACACACACACATTCATACACACTTACAGACACTCGCACACACTGACATACTCACCCTGCTGCAGAAGACAGCGCTGCGGAAGGTAAGTAATTAAGCAAATTGGAAACTTCCAATTGCTTAATTAGTCCTCAGGGGGGGTGTCGCCAGAGTCCCACTGATTTTTCCTAAAATTAACGATTATAGAAAAAATATCACACCTGCTCTGGAGGACCGAGAATTCTCCCTGGGTTCAAAATAGAAATAAAAAAACTAACCTAATTGAATTGCAAAAATCCCGCAGCTGCAGGATTTTGCTTTTTTCACCCCAATTGAATATGCCCCTAAGTCTTTTGTATTTTTTCTTAGTTTGCACTGTTTCTGCTTACATACATAAGGCACTACGAAACCATGTGGCACCATATCAATAATAAGAGTTATGGTAGACTCACCTAGATAACTCCTTTTCATTGAGGTCCACAGGGATACCATGGGGATTTTATGGTTGGAGACCAGGCACCAAACAGTTAAAGCTTCAGCTCCCAGGATGCCTTGGGTCCTCCTCCATATATACCCCACCCTAGGACTTCAGTTTAGTTAACAAACCTCAAGGCAGGAGAAAGCAGAGCAATCATACATCAGAAACACAAAAAATGAGGGAATCTGTGCCCGAAATAAAAAATTTACCCATGCAGCCAGGTGCGTCAGGGTGGGTGCCCTGTGGACCCTATGAACCTCGAAGAAAAGGAGTTATCAAGGTAAGTCTACCATAACACTTTTTCTTCAGGGTCCATAGGGATCCACGGGGATACCATAGGGATGTCCTAAAGCAGTTCCCCTAGGGTGGGGGACGAACCTAAGCAGAAACGAGAACTCATCGCCCAAAGGAAGTATCCTGAGAGGCAAAAGTATCAAAGGAATAGAACCTGAGAAAAGTGTGGACAGAAGACCACGTGGCTGCCTTGCACAATTGTTCAGCAGAGGCACCCTACAGACCAAGTAGAATGTGCTGTCACCGTGCTTGGGACAGGTAGATCAGCCTGTGTGTACACCTGAGAGATAGTCATGTGTAGCCATCTCGCCAGAGTCTGATTATTTGCTGGTCATCCCCGTTTGTGAAAACCATATAATACAAAAAGAGCATCTGATTTTCTAACAGAGTTTGTACGCTCCACATAGATACAGAGAGCACAAACTACATCCATGGAGGCTTCACCTGCAGAAAGGTCTGGAGCCTGAAAAACTGGAACAACAATTTCTTCATTCACATGAAAACAGGACACTACCTTATACCCTTGTACGAAGAACAGCTTTATCCTGGTGAAAAATCAAAAATGGGGAGCGACAAGAAAGCGCTGCCAAATCAGATCTTCCTCTGGAACTAGACTGAACGTGCAGAAACCTGCACCTTCAAAAGTAGCCAGGCGGAGACCACAGTCTAAACCCGCCTGGAGAAAAGCCAGTATCCTGGAAATCCTGAACACCTTAGGATCATACTTTCTGTGGGCACACCGCAGACTAAAAGAATGCCAGATCCTGTAATTGATGGGGGCAGAGGCTGGTTTTCGTGCCCTAAGCATTGTCTGAATTACCGAACTGGAAAATCCTTTTGCTCTTAAGATGGAAGATTCAAGAGCCAAGCCGTCAAAGCCAGACTAGGTAAGTCCGGATGCCGGCAGGGACCCTGCGCTAGCAGATCCTGCCATAGAGGAAGAGGATACGGACTGTCTATTGACAGATTCTGTATGTTGGTGAACCAATGACGTCTGGGCCAAGCCGGAGCCACCAGTATTACTGTTCCACCTTCCTGATTGAATTTCCTGAGAACTCTTGGGGGGAGGGAAATCGGAGGAAAGAGATAAGGCAGGTTGGAATCCCATCTTACTGCCAGTGTGTCCACGAAGGTTGCTGATGGGTCTCTGGATATGGAGCCGCACATGGGGACCTGGTGGTTGTGACGTGATGCCATGAGATGTATTTCTGGCAGACCCCATTTGTTTACCAGAAGTTGAAACACTCCCGGATGGAGAGACCACTCTCCGACGTGTATGTCCTGGCGACTTAGGAAGTCTGCTTCCCAACTGATTACTCCCGGTATGAATATTGCCGAGCTGGCTGGAAGATGATGTTCTGCCCAACTCAGAACCCTTGTCACCTCTTTCATGGCTGTGTAACTTTTCGCATTGTTGGACTGGATCTGAACCGGCTTGCCCTGGAGCAGATCCTGAGCCCTGATAAGTGCTTTGTATACTGCTAGCCGTTCTAGAATGTTTATTGGCAGATGACTTTCCTGATTTCTCAATCTTCCCTGAAAGGTGTGATGACCTGTCACTGCTCCCCATCCGCGAAGACTGGCATCTGCGGTGAGCAGCACCCAATTTAGAATCCAGAATGGGCGCCCTTTGTTCAGATGAACCCTTCTCAGCCACCACAGGAGGGAGTGACAAACCTCTGACAGGAGGGAGTGACAAACCTCTGGAGTAAGAAGGATCCTCTGGGACTTTATTCAATGATACTGTCCGTTCCACTTGGAGAGAATCAATCTTTGCAGAGGCCTGGTATTGGAACCGAACGTACCCCACCATGTCGAAGGTGGATACCATTGATCCCAGCACCTGCATTGCTAGCAGAATGGATACCCTTTGCTTTTGAAGCAGCTTGCGTATTCACAACGATAGGGCCACAATCTTGTCCTCTGGCAGAAACACAGTCTGTGCCTGAGAATCCAAAAGAGCTCCCAGATGTACCAACTGCTGTGTTGGAGAAAGTGATGATTTCTTCTAATTGATGATCCAGCCGTGCTTTTGTAAGCAGCCTATGGTCAGTTGAAGATGGTTTTGTAAAACCACACAAGTCCATGTCATTATCAGATGGTCGTCCAGATATGGCAGAATTCTGCCTCCCTGGCGCCTTAGAAACCCCGGGAGCCGTAGATAGGCCAAAGGGTAGAGTCTGAAATTGGTAATGTTGCTGAAGGAAAGCAACCGTAAAAACTGCTGGTGGGATGATATAATAGGAACATGCAGATATGCATCCTGAATGTCAAGGGAAACCATGTAATCCCCCGGCTCCATTTCCAAAATAATTGATCGGAGAGTTTCCATACGAAACTTGGGTACATGGATAAACCTGTTGAGGGTCTTTTGATTTAGTATAGGGCGATAAACCCCATTCGGTTTCTGAACCATGAATAGATTGGAATAATAACCCCTTCCCTGTTGCATACAGGAACCAAGACTATTACCCCTGCCTGCAGCAGAGAGTGAATGGCTTCCTGAAAGGCCAAGGCCTTGACTGCATCAGATGAGGGATCTGTGCTAAAAAAAAATTCTGGGGAGGATGCCTCCTGAAAGTGAGGGCATACCCCTGAGACCACTTATCGGACTCAGGCATCTGTTTGATGCCAACAATCCACAAACTGAAGAAGTCGGCCTCCCACCGTGGGATCCCCCAGAAGGAGGCCCGCCCCATCAGGCAGAGGGTTTGTTATCCGGTTTAGAAGCTGGACGTTTAGCCGGCCCAGACATCTTAGTTTGTCGCCTTGATATTTTGCAAAAACTAGATGCCTTAGATGAAGGCTGTTTCCTTGCTCATCCCTGAGAACCGAAGGACCGAAAAGAAACCTGTCCAGACTTTATAGTTGCTGTAGATAGAAGACCTGCTGACTTTGAAGCCGCCAGAGTAGCTATGTAATCCAACTCTGCTCCAAAAAGTACTTTTCCATAGAAAGGTAAAACCTCCAGGGCCCTCTCTGATCATGTATCAGCTTTCTAGGATGTTAACCAAATGGCCCCGAGTGCCACTATTGAAGCTGCTGGTGCTTTCCAGCATCTACAGCAGCTTCTGCCAGATAGGGAGCCGCTTCCCGTATACTGTATGAGAGAGATACATTATCTGTTCTCTGGTAGCATTTGGTAAAGAATTTTCCAATGCTTCCATCCATTCTTCAACCGCTTTTGCTACTCAGGCTGCAGTCATAACTGGACGAGTAAAAGCTCCAGATGATGAAAAAAAATAATTTTAAGACACACCTCAATCTTTTTATCCATCGAATCCTTCAGGGAAGATGCCGACGGAAGAGGCAATGAAGCATTTCTGATTAAGTGCATTACATGAGCATCCACAGTAGGAGGTACCTCCCGCTTAGTACATACAGAAGCCAGGAAAGGAGACAACGATGTTATTCTCTTATTCACATAAAAACGTTTGTCAGGGTAACCCCATGCCTCACCCATAAGCTCAGTAAGCTGTTCAGATTCAGGGAACTCCGTTTTGACCACCTTCTGGTGGTGTTTAAACACTGGAGCCTTACAATAAGCTGGTTCATCATCCTGAATGTCTAGGATTGATTTAACCACCTTCACCAAAAAAGGAACATCCACTATGGATGGATGGTCCTCCTCCCCCGAGCTAGACCCTAGAGAGGAACCTTGCACATCATCTGAATCCTCTGATGATGCGTCTGAATCCATATGTTGAGCAGACTGATAAAAAGTTATTAAGGCGCCTAAGCGCAAGTTAGCTATCGGTGTGCTATCAACATTAGATGGTGCCATACTCTGACTAGAATGGCCATCAACATCCTTCCAGGAAAAATGCATAGGAGGTGCAAACAGCATGCTGTGGACAACCCATCCAAGGAGACATAATGGGAGCAGCCATACGATCCACAAACTGCTTCATTACCTGGGACAAAGACGATACCCAAGAAGGCTCTTGTCCAGGAACAGGTAAACTGGACTGGTTAGGTGGCTCTTTACGACAGACAACACACAAACCTTCCTTAATGTCCTGAGGGGACAAATAAGCCGTACATAATTTACATGAAACCAGCACAGAGTGCTCCCCCTCCTGGATACATTTATCTTTTGACATGTTCAAAATAAAGGCAATAATCGCAATGTTATGTGACAGCTTTCACAAAATCTTAATGAATGTGACATACTCAGAAAAAGACCTCCACCCCAAGAGGATGGAGAGAAAACAGTGATAGTTATAATTGACAGACAGAAATAAAAGACAATGTCAATAGCACTAGCAAACACTCGCATACCATGCATATATAATCTAATTACAATGGACTCTAAATCAACTACACAGACACAAAGGAATGGTAGGATATACAGCACTATATAACTTAACCAAGGTAGAGGTATACAGGGAGACTGTCCCAAAGCCTCCTGAGACCAACAGCTACAGGGCGCACTGAGCATGGACCGAATATATGAGCGTCTCATATACACGTGGAGGATAGGCGGAGCAACCCAGACTGCGAAACACTTCGTAGGGACTGGGTCGGGGGAGTGCTTACCTACCCTAAGCTGCGTTACCAAGCCGGGTATGCTGGCCTCGTGGTGGCAGAAGTGTCCGCTGTCGATCCCCGGCGTCAGACGATAAGGTCCCGGTGGTGTAGAGAGAACACTGACAATCCCGGGCCCTGACAGCTGCGGCTTCTGGTGCATCTCTGACACCAGAAGCAAGGACTCCCGCGTGCAATTCCCGTAAGTGAGGAATCTCCTTACCTGACATCTCCGTACATCTGGTTGCAGTCCAGGCCGCAGCATTGTGGCTAGCAAGCTTAGCCACGACCTGCTGAAATCACCAGCCCAGTTACTAGTGTCGCGGCCCGGCGGAGGTAGATGGAGTTTAGTACTGCCAACCCAAAAACCAAAAATAAAACAAAAGCTTAGGACTGCCAGAGCAGTCCCGTTACAATGGTGTGTCTTGATCCTGCCGCACCAAACGAACAACTGAAGTCCTATGGCAAGGGGCGGGGTATATATGGAGGAGGACCCAAGGCATCCCAGGAGCTGAAGCTTTAACTGTTTGGTGCCTGGTCTCAAACCATAATATCCCCATGGTATCCCTGTGGATCCCTATAGACCATGAAGAAGAAAAAGTACAATAATAATAGTAGCAAATGTCCAAATAGGGGCAATAAATCTAGGTTTTGATTTATTGGAGAGCAACCTAGTACAACAAGCAACACTTAGATTTTGCTGGCCTTCATTAGCGCAGGCTAAACAGATGGATCTCACGTAAGTAAACTACCCACATTGTAACCAAGCTATATAATAATCCCGCAGGATTGTCCTATTTGTAGTCTGCAAAACTGACCAGATATTCTCATCTTTCACTGAATCACATTCATTTATTTACAAGAACAAAAATGTTATTGTGCTCCTATAGGCCTTAAGATTTCACAATCAGGAACTTCAATTGAATGGTTTTTAAAGATTAAGGGGTCTATGTACTATGCCTTGGAGAGAGCTAAAGTGGATGAAGATAAAGTACCAACCAGTTAGCACCTAACTGTCATTTTTCAAACCCAGCCTGTAAAGTCACAGTTATGAGCTGATTGGTTGGTACTTTATTTCAGTCCACTTTATCTGTCTCCAATAATTAGTACATAGACCTTAAGATGCAGCATGTCATTTACAACAATGTCAATGAAATTCTAGATGTATACAAGCTGTAAATAAGACTCGACAGTGGCAGCAAATGATTATTTATACTATAAGTATTTAGTCCAGTGCAGTTTGATAACTGCTGTAGGATGCCTTGTTTTAATTTCATAAAATGCAGATATGGTGTCGTGCTTTTGGTACATTTGTATAGATCACACTGTAAAACCTTCATGTAGCGATTGTAACTGCCAGTTCTAGCAGCTAAATGGCTGTAAATATTCTGTTTTTACTACGCTGCATTTCTTGTATTTAGCTGACCCTTTTCTCACTAGGAGTTATTCACAACTCTATCCTTTGAACACTGCCTTCTCCAATGCATCTGCCTTATCTGTATACTCAACATGAGATGGGAAGTTGGTGCAGTCATAATGACCACTGTTCCGAACATATTCGAGGAAGTCTGGAGCTCCCGGATACACAACGTTGTCTGCTAATAACACGGATCCCTTCTTGAGTAAACCACATTCCTGGACAGAAGAAATAAGAAGCCACAATTAAATACCATTAGCGTATTGAATCACTACTTTATATGCTGGTAAACTCTATTACAATTATTAAACTATAATACTTGCATTTATCAATCTCACGTTAAGGAGTCCATTTAATTAGCAGCAAGGCAGATCGGCCCGTGTGTAAGTCCGAGCATATGTTGTACTTTAGCCTTGAGCTCGCAGATTTTTGTTTGGCAATTTTTGTACGCAGCCCTGGGATGTGCAAATTCAGGGCAAGTTGATGTGTCGGTGTTGGCGTTTCCATGCCATTAGCTCACAGGTAATTGAATTGACCCATAAGTGTTTCATTATATTTCACACATAATAATCTGTACTTTCTAACGTTAGTTAAAGAAAAAAATGCCATGCCATAAATTGGACAGTTATATAAATGAATATAGAATTAAAGTCGATTGTACCTGCGCACTAAGTAAGATGGTTACAGATGTTATCAGCGAGCTGCTGTATAAGATAGCTGACTACACTGCACAACAATGAAAATGTTTCCGATGTGAAAATAGTTACTTCTAATTGATTTCAGCATGCAAACAATAAATATGACATTTAAAACTCTCAGTTAGCTCGGAGTTCCGAGAAATAGCCCATTTATGACGATGTAGGGGTATTCCTAGTGAAGTGGGCAGAACGGAGAGAATCTTACCAGCAATCTGCGTTCCGCTCAGAGGGGGCGGGGCCTAATGACCCAACTAAATGAATCAGTTATTTGTCCCCTCCCCTATTCAAATATATGCCATTCACAGGATTACCCACACAAGATAACTGTGGTGCACTGAGTGACAAGTATAGTGAGCGATTCTACCAAGACATTTCAGCAATGGAACAAAGATATCAGGGTAGGTGAATCACTACTGTTGGACAGTGACAAGAGATGCCCCAGAAGAGGAGTACAAGCGACAAGCAAAGAGAAAGCACCCCCATGAATAGGCCACTATATTAGATAGCACTTTCGTATGCTGTATGTTTGTTTCGTATGCTGTATGTTTTGTTTCGTATGCTGTATGTTTGTTTCGTATGCTGTATGTTTGTTTTGTATGCTGTATGTTTGTTTAGATTTGGGTTATTATTTGTGATTGATTGAATTAAAACAACTGTTATTTATATTCTATCAAGAAAATATCATATTATTTTAAAATAGCTTTTCACTATGACTATATTACTAATGTACATACAGTATAGTGCAAGTAGCGTAGCTCAAAAAATAGAGCTAGTAAAAACATTCTGAAATCATTTGTTTTTTTACCTCAAATTAGTAATGTATGACTATTTTTAGAAAGGAAACAAATTAAAAGTATTAATTTGTTGTACAGTGAGCTATCAACCATAAATTACAATAATATATATATATAAAATATACTGCGCTCAGCTACAATGACGTATGCATATAATGTAATCGCAGAAAGAGTTTTCACTAATGCACGTGATCAATAAACAATAGTCATACATGTACTAAATCAAATGAGTAAAATTAACATTATTAAGCCAATGGAAAAACACCACCTAACAACCACAAGGGTTCACCAACTAAAATGAAAAAATATCAGTCACAATAGCTTAAGTGCAGTTCAGATGGTAGATGTTAATTGTTAATATATCCTGAAGCTCTAATCGAGGATAAGTATATTGGAGCCAGTCCCAATGGACTGCAAGTAAATGCCAGTGAGTAATTGCCAAGGAGGATATGACAGTAAAAAGCTGTGGCGTATCGCTGGTCTTGTACAGTAACTAAGTGAGCGGTAATTAGAGTTGCCCAGGGCAAGGAGTACGGTAGTTATTAGTTATTTGTATTATTATAAGTGGACTCAGCGTTCTTTCTTCGGGAACACATGCTAGCGGTGCATCTGAGTTAACAGCCGTCCACCGACAATGTGCACTAGAGGGGAATGCTGCCGTCTGGCAAGGGGATGTTACGGTTAGGGCTCAAGTGAACCATTCGCCGTGCACCCCCTCCTGATAGAGACTTACCTCCCTGGACCTGTTGGTACTCCGTTCCTTCTGTGTGTGTCTCCTCTCCTGTCAGGGACTTCCGGGGTAAATCACGTGACCGCGGCTCGTCTAATGCTTCATCGAGGGAATGGAAATAGAAAGTCTTTAGAGTCTCCTGGTATGTTTAGGTACTATGTAGTGTTCCCCAACGCATTTCAGCCATTAAAGCCTTCTTCTGGGAGTCAATGTATCAATATGTGGTGCTTAACCCTAACCTCCCCCCGGGGGTGCCTAAACCTAGCCCCCTCTGACTGCTACCTAAACCTAACCCTCCCCCCTAGGGGTGCCTAGACCTAATCCCCCCCCAAAAAAACCTAACCCCGCTAGAACCCCTAATAAAAAACTCCTCCCATGGCTAATACCAAGGGCGCCCTGGACTTACCTTCATTAGGGCTGGCGTTCCGGCATCGGGATTAAGATCTGCGTCGGTATTTCGATGCCTATCTTAAATCCCTTGCCGGGATTTGCTGTCGGGATTGAGACCCATTAATTTCCTTGGGACCATTAAAAATCAATGAGGCATCACATAGGCAGTCTGTCAGGATTCAAACTCAGAGCTGCCTCTGGAGACCGCTGCTCTGCTGACTGAACTATCTGGCTGTTTGACAGCTCCCTGCCCTCACTCTGTGTTCTAGCTCAGTTTACCTGTTCTCCTTCTGGTCTAGCTCCACACGCTTGATTTCCTACTGTATATAAGCCTTGCCTGTTCCGGTCTTCCATACCAGCTAATTGTGCTCCTGTCCGTAATCTAGTAATTTGCTGCATCCTATTATCTACTATTCGTGTACCAACCTCGGATTGTCCTTGACTACACCTCTGCCTAAATCCTTTGCCTTATTTGCTTCTTTGAAAAATACACACACCAAGGTGATCCGTGCTAATAAATATCCATTGTAGAATTCATATGGCAGAAAATAGCAGAGCACACTTCTGTAAATACTATTTTATGAGAAAATAAACTCAGATAATTGTAACTATACAATTTTTATACAATGTAATAAAGCACAACAGGTGTATACAATGTAACTAATTAGAATACATTTTTAGACACAATTAGCTGGTAATGGCAATGTAGAAAATATATTTAAAAAGTTAATATCTAATCAAAACACATATTGTCCTGATAAAAGAGGACCTTTTACATATAGAGGGGTATTCAATATGGGAGCGAAAAGTCCATGCTGGACTTTTCGCTCCACATCGGAGATTTTCCTGGGATAAAGTATCGGGCGCACACCCGCTTTATCCCCGTATTCAATATGAAACCTACGAAAACGGGAAGGTGCGAAGTGGGATCTGTGTAAAAAAAATTTTTTTTCCTGGAATAAATTGTAGGGCCCCCTAAAGTTGTAAAAACATGGGGGATCACTATGGGTACCCCCGTATTAGCCTGCAAATGAAAGTCGGGGATTTAAATAGCCGCAGCAGGTGTTTTTTCACGACACTGAAGAAGTGTTGCAGAAGAGCACTTAGGGGTTTTTTTTTGTTTTTTTAAATAGTCCCATCAAATTTGGGGTACATGAAAATGGGTACTAGCATATTTTTATGTCCCTAAAGTAAGTTTTAAAAAATTCTGCAACTATGCACCTGCCCCTAATAGCCTATTCTAGAAAACACCTGCCGCATACTTGCAGAATAGCCCTGAACCTTTTTCCCTATTTTTAAACACTTTTTTCCTTTTTTTTTTTGTTTTCACCCCAATTTTTAAATTATTTTTTTTGGGGTGTCCCTATTTTTTTAAAAACTTTTTTTGACACAGTTAATTTTTATATGACATTTGCAGGGATGCAGGCTATTTTTTTTTTTAAGCCTGCACCCCTAAACCCCAATTATGCACTTTTTTCGCCACCTATTCAGTGGTGAAAAGTTATCCCCGTTTTTTTTTAAAGACTTTTCGAACCTGCGAAAAGTCTTTGAAATTGAATACGGTGTAAAACCAAAACCTCCGAAAATAGTTTTTGCTCCATATCGAATACCCCTAATAAAGTAATAGGAATCGTCTCCTTTAAAAAATGATAAGGTGGTCATTGAAATAACAGTCTTTTATCCTCCTGTAAGGTATATCTTTCTTAGCATAAATTGTCCAAACGTAGGCGCCCCCCTTAACAGTATAAACTTAATTGCCCAAGTTGTAATGATGCCCCTGTCAGGGTTCAGTATTTTGAATGATAAAAGTGGGTCCCACGTGTATAGCCCCCTACAGTGTCTTTCTGTATTTCTACCACCATATAAGAGTGGGAAATTGTGTACACTATTGCTCTATAGGGTGAATGGATTTAGGGCCTGATTCCGAGATGCACGCAATGCCGATTTTGTATGCAGATCGAGTGATTGTTAGCCATTGTGCAACGATTGTTTTGTGATTACACTTGCACAGAGGATCCATTTGTACAGTGAGAGACAGGTAGTCAGCATTTGGGGGAGGTAACCGGGGGGGCTGGAGAAGCAGAAGTGTCTGCCCATTTAAACACCGTTCCATAGCGTGCCTAAATTAGCGATCGCCTTCGCAGCATGAGAGCTCCAGTCAGACGCCGCATATGCAGCATGGCTACCAGATCTATGTGGCTGTTACTGATGTTTGCGCTGTTGTACATAGTCTGACGGATAGGAGAAGGCAGCAGTGGGCGTCCCTATGCTTGGCTGTGCTTTGGAAGGCATTAGCAGATCTGTGAGAGTATACAATTGCGATTGCATTAGTGTACATCTCTGAATCAGGCCCACAGTTTAGAGTCACTGAGAGGTAATGATTTACCTTTGATGATAATCTTTAGGTGCATAGTCCCACAAAAACTCTGGGTTTGGGCTTCGGTTAGTGGTGTATGAATACCCCACCCGCCATCAGTCCTCCGCGACAACCTTAATGAAACTCAGGTCTCAGATGCATCTGTTGTTTGAAGTTCTTAAGAGCCGATCAATAATATATTCAAAATAGTGACCAAAGCTGCCAATCCAATATGCTGAATATCCTGTGTGCCCACATCTAACGGATTTTCAGCCCCCTACTATGAGGCAATTCCTGAAGCAGTCTACTGTAGCTTTACAATTACAACTGGAGAATCGCACACCACCTTCCCCATGTTCCTTATACTTGGACATGCCTTCTCAACTGAAGGATCCTCTTCAAGTCAACATGTCCTAAGAAAAAGAAGCATTATCCAAGTTCTGCAACTCTTGCGATCTATGCCAACAAACAGGACTTTGAGCTATTGGAATGCAGGATATACAATGCGGTCCATACAGAAATTGCCTCTATCCAAACCAATGTTTCGCAATTGGGCACCAGAGTTAAGTTCCAGAATGGTATACGGGAGGCTTTGATTCGTCAGACCACTGAATTTAAAGTTCTTCACAGCAGGCTAGATGACCTGAATCATGGAGGCAGGAGGAACAACCTGAGGGTCCAGGGCATCTCGGTGGACATTCCAACTCAGGATCTTATTGACCAGAATTTTTAACGAGATCTTGGAACAGGCCCCTGGCTCAACTATAATGTTTGACAGGGCACACTGGGCACTTTGGCCTAGAGGAGCACCAACAGATAAACCCAGAGATGTAATTTGCCATTTACATTATTTCTGTCAAAAGGAATCCATGCACCAGAACTCTGTAATAGTATTGTTAATGATGGCCAGAAGATTAACATTTTCAGGACCTTTCCTGGGCCACCCTTAAAAATGTAAGAATCCTGTGACCCCTGACTGCGGACATTGGATATTAAATATAGATCGCGATTCCCTTTCAGCTTCCAAGTATTCCACAGAGGTCAGTTGCTCACCACATGAGATCCCATCGATCTCCTCTCCTTCTGTTCGGCCCTGGGCATACCACTTATCCAACTTCCTGACTGGCAGGATCCTCTTCTCTGCTCTATTCCACCTCCTTTCAACCCTGGAGTCAAGGGATGGCAGCTGGTGGACACAGAGGTTCTATACACCTATGGAACCCTTCCGGGGATCCAATTACCTGGATGACCCTTCAGCATGTTGTCTGACTGCTGACATCATTCGAGCTGCAGTGTATCCGTCACCTAAGTTCTTTTCCTATACTTCTTCAGTTTATTGGTTCCAGTGGATCCTGTAGTGCATATTCAGTACCCTTGTTTTAAATGGTTGTTTTGTTGTATTTAACTTTTTGGGCAGTTTTTCTGTTGCATCGTCCAGTGTTCTGCTTGGACTCCTTATGGTTTCCCAGGATCAGTGAGCAAATTGTATTCCTTTAACAGATATGGCTCTTTAAACATACACATTGTTTATATGTTTATTATTTTATCTACAAGAAAATATGTTACATTTGAGGGTCCTTGTAGCCATCTACTATTCTGTGATAGAATCTCACCGTTTATAAGTGCCAAACACATTTCATACTGTTTGGCACTTTAATTTACATGCTTGCATTACCCATTTCATAGTTTATATTGTTTTCTAGTTGTCGCTGTCACCAATCCCCGATGCCCCTCACACCACACATGATTTCCCTAGGATTTGGATGTGCTCCACACATCCAGATCTACAAGAGGCAGTTATTGTTTGCTCTTTCATGTGTTCATTTCCTGTATTGTATGCTTTTAATTGCTTTGTGCTGTGTCTCTCCCTCTACCAGTGTATTCCTCATCTTTTCCCCTCACTCAACTCCTCATCTGGGGTGATCTGACCATTACTATGGCAGCCGACATTAATCCGAAGACCATTAAAGTCATGTCCATAAATGTGCAAGACTTAAATATACTGGAAAATTGCTGAGGTTTCTAGTATCACCACTTGGGAAGCTCACAAGTGTGTACTTTGTGGAAAGTTGATCCAACTAGGCTCGTATCTTTAAAAGCAAAAAGTTGCATTTATAAATGCTCAAATCTATGGAACTTCCTCATAATCTCTGATGCGAAAGGCTTTTCAAAGCAATCCCTCGAAGCACATATTCACAAGGAGGGCAAGGACCCGGCTCAGTGTCCCAGCCTTAAACCTCTCTCTCTCCTTCATACATCAAGTTGTTTGCGAAAATTATTGCCATTCGGCTTCAGGTTTTGTTACCCACACCTGTTCACTCTGACCGGATGAGTTTTGTGATGGGGCGTGAGGCTTGGGAAAGTACAACCAAAGTTATTGAGCTTATGCATTTGGCTGTCTCTGACAACATCCCAATTGTGTTACTATCAACTGTTGCTGAAAAGGCCTTTAATAGAATAGATTGGATCTGATTAGATCTGATTTAATCCTGAAATTTCTGGCCTACATATAGGTCATTGTGAATATAAACTGGCATTGTTTGCTGATGAACTTCTGGCCATCCCCTGCAATCCGACTGTATCTATTCATATTTTAGATTTGAGTTCCATAGATTTGGATCACTCTCTAATTTCAAGATAAACTTTAAAAAATATGTAGCTATTAATTTAAATGCACCTTCCCAGGGGGTGGATGGTCTGAAGATTTCCGTTGCACTCTCCTGGCACCCTTCTAGCCTTAGATACATAGGTATGAGGGCTGACTGAAAAGTAATGAGACTGCCTGTTTTTCTGTCCCATAGGTAGACGTGGCAACACTATGCTGATTATTGTGAAGCTCATACATCGATGAGTCTGAACCTGCGGTTGGACTGCTGTAGTCTTCTATGTTTGGTGTTAGCAATTGGAAATCTTCGTACGTTTCATCATGGCGGATAAGGAAGACATGTCTGTGAGATTACGTCACAGATGTGTGATTGAATTCTGTGTTAAACTTCGAAAAAGCGGAAATGAAACTCATGAAATGTTACGGCAAGCATACGGTGGAGAAACAATTAGCCGTGCTGCAGTATTTTGGTAGTGGAAGCACATCATAGAGGGAAATACGCGAGTGATTGGCGAAACGCGTTCTGGGACACAATTCATCGTGGTTACAGATGTCAACATTGCCAAAGCTGCAGAGATGTTGCAAAATGACAGAAGGTTAACCTTACGCAAACTTTCGGCTTGACGTGGCATCTCATTCGAATGGGTTCAGCATATTGTGACAAAGGAACTGAAAATGCATCGCGTGTGTGCCAGGTGGGTACCCAGAAATCTCACGGAAGAGCAGATGCAACGAGTAGAATCGTACAAGGATACCAGATTTCCTGACATTGATTGTGACGTGTGACAAATCGTGGATTAGTCATTATGATCCGGAATCCAATCAGCAGTCCAGTGTATGAAAACACGCAAATTCGCCTCCGCCCAAAAAATTCTGTGTGATTCTGCTGCTCTTTGATGAGCACTATATGATCCTACAGCACTGGGTTCTCTGTGGACAGACAATTAATGGTGACTACTATGGAAACATCCTGAAAACCCATTTGCATGGAGCCATGAGGAAGAAAAGACCAAGTTTTCTGAAGAAATAATACAGTAGTTTTTGCTCCAAGACAATGCCTGACCACATGTTGCTGCTGTTGCATTGGCAGCACTGACTGAATTTAATGGGACAGCACAGGGCTGCCTGTTATCCCCTTTATTTCCCCTTGGTATAAAACCTTTGGCCTGTGCTGTCAGAGCCTCCTCATTGATATCTGGTTTTCAAATTATGGGAGGAAAAAATTGGTCTGTATGCTGATAATATGATTCGGTTTCTCATGCATATGGGGACTTCTCTACATGCTCTCCTTGAGTTGGTGGAAGGCTATGGTTTATATTCGGGTATTCATATAAACTGGGACAAGTCTGTTGTCTTTCCTCTTCTTCCTGATACTCTTGCTTATATCTTCCCCCTTAGGTGGTGTACTCAATTTAAGTACCTTGGTATACAGATTTCACACTCTGAGGCTGACTTTATATTGTTAAACCTTACTCCCCAAATTGCATATTTAAAAACTAAATCTCAAATTTGGCAAGAGTTCCCTGCCCTATTTCTCCCCTCGCTGTCAAAGTTGCCTATTATTTCTCATCCAACTATAGGCCCAATGCGGATTTTTTGGAATCATCTTTTGGGGGCGATCCTGTTTATCCTCTGTACTCTATCCCTTGATGCCACTGTTTTGCAATCCTGACTTCACCCCAGGTACTACTACCTCTACGTTCACATCATGGACACGGGCAGGGTTTTCACTTGATTGCCAACTGTTTAGCTCTTCGGGTGTGTCTGCCTTTGGTGATATTCAGTCTACATGGTGTTTGCCAGATTCTGAGGGATGGTGCGATCTTCAAATCAAACATTATCTGCAAGGCAAAGATATGCTTGGGGCATGTTCTAGACCCCCAAACACCTTTGAACCATTTTGTTTGACCCCCTCCCGGCCGACCCAATTCCTGTATGTAAGGTACAACTCTTGATCGAGGACACTTTCAAGGCACTACCTAACTTTACTGTGGACTGGGTGTGTGACCTCGGGATCCAGCTAGATTAATTTAAAGTATTATTACGATGGTGTAGGTGCCCTAGTGTTCTTGCACATATGTTTCCTGGGGTCTCTAACACCTGTTGGTTATGTACTAATGCTTTAGGTTCCCCCTTACATATCTGGTGGAACTGCCTGGCTCTCCGCCCCTTCTGGGATTTGGTACTGGAATTGACTAAGGAGATCATCCATGTTGTAGATTCCTCCTTCTGTTTCTCAAATGCCCCATTTTCTGCTATAAAAAGTAACTCCTTAAACATCTCAATAGTGCTGCTAAAGCAGTGATTTCTGTTCACTGGAGAACCACCTCCACCCATAATTAGGAAATGGTTCTGTAGACTCGATCATTATATGGACAGTAAGCCAATAAACATGAGGAATTCAGTGAAGACCGGGGCCCCTGGTTGCTGTTTAGGGAATCCAGAACTTATACAGACGTTTCCCACTAAATTTGGATTTTTGCTCCCAGACTACTTGTATTTACCCTCTCTCTTGCTGGGAGAGGGGGGTGTTAGATCCCTGCGCTGCTTTACCAGCATGTTGTAATGCTGTTCAGGTCCCTTGTCTCAGGTGAGGTCTCTTCCCACCCTTTCATCCCTCTGTTTCTTGTTATGGAAATACTGCCAAAGCCTATTGTTGCCTTTCCTTTTGCTATTAATATCTGACACATGCTTTTGTGTCAATGCTAAATGTTTTGTATATTCCATGTGCCTCTTGCAATAAAAACATATTCCACAAAAAGATGATATATATTATACTGTATATAAGAAAGATATGAGGACACTGACTGATGCTGTAGATAAGGGGGTGACTATAGGAACCACCTACAGTTACCCCTGGTTCTACCCTTAAAAACTAATGATATTGTAATGGGGATTCCCTTGGCCTTTGTAGTCTGTGCAACTGCAGTAGGTAATTGAAATCTTTGATGTCAGCAAACATGAAAAGGGATGTAAACAAATGTCCAGGGGGTTCCTTACTAGGATGTTGACAGCAATCGGATTGAAGAAATAAATCCCACTGTGACTCAAAACGCGTCACCCACTTCTTTGGGCTTATCAGCTTTGCAACATCCCTGTCAACATCTCGGGAAGGAAAGGGCAGTTCTGGAGCCCCCTGAACTTTGTTTACATCACTTTGATTTACTGCTATCTGTACAAATCCCGTTTGTATAATTTTATTCTGTTCATGCATTTATCTTGTTCTGTTAAACATACACTTTTATAAAGTGAATGTACTATTGTGGAAATTTATATATAATTTCATGAATCCCTGTGGGTTATCCATTCGTAGTTTGAGGAGAAACCAGGACAGGTGCTGCTAATGTGCTTTTCTAGCAATACCTGAGACTCTCATGTGACAGGCTCATTACCAAAAGGGGTTTAATACCGGTTTCCTTTACTAAATCAGAGTTATTTTTCACACTCTCATTGGCTAGAAATACGTGTGGCTAACACTTTGGTTTTTTATGGTTTTACACTATTGTATGTTTTTCTTCCCTTTTCATATTTGCTGATGTAAAACATTTAAATTGCCTGGTTCTACAGACTACAAAAGTGAAGGAAAGTGTATTTTTGTTCCCAAAGTATTTTTATTGTAGCATGTCCATAAGACAAACATACATCAAACAATTAGTAAATGAGGGAAAACAACATACAATTGCATAAAACAAGTACATCAGGTAAGTGTATTTTTGTAATCGTATCACCTCAGTCTTGGGCTAAGCACCAAGCTCTTTTTTAACTCACATTTCACCATTATGATATAATTTATATATTATATGTATGTGTGTTGATCAAAGTGGTTTGCTATAATGGCACTTCTTCTCCCCTCTTCCTCTGAAGCTGGTCACTTGCTCTACAGGCAGCTGCTTTACTCTCAGTGCATGTGACCAAAAGATTAAGAGACACTGCTCCCTGAGCAGGTAAAAGTTCAGGTCCAGCTCAAATCACAGGGGCACTGTAACATTTGTCCATAGTGTAGAAGAGCAGCAGGCATTTTCTTGTAGTGCACCTACCAGCAATAATCTGTGTGCTGAGTAGTGGTGGACATTTTCTTGTAGTGTAGGCCTTTTTCCTGTTAGATAAGTCACTGAATCTAATTTTATATTACATATGCAGGAAAATCTGAGCGGTCAGTTATCAAGAGGAAGAACAATGCTAATTAATGTGTAAAATCAGCTGACCCAGTTTATCAGTGGTAGCCATTTTCTTGTAGTATTTTCTGCTGGTGGAGAAATAGATTTGTAGGTATTGGGAAGTAAATAGGTATTCTGTAAAACCCTATCCTTTATATGTAGTTATATATCTTAACAATTAGGTATTTTGTTCTCTCAGTGCTTTAGTTTTTTTAGAAGATGGGTGAGAGCGCTGACATTTCACACTGAGCTTATAAGCCCTTTGAGTATGTGATTTTGTTATATAAACTAGCTCACTAGAATAACTCCAAGTCCCTGCAGCTTTAGCTATTTTATTCTTTAGTATCAATTATCAACTCCTTGGTGAACCATCAGGTTGTCATGGCAATATATTTTCTTCGTTTTTTTTTCACGGCCTTGCGCTGCTTTCATTGGGAATTGCTAATGGGAATACGAGGCCATTTCTTCTGCCTATTATTGCTTGTTTATGTTGATTTTCTGAGTATAATTTTAGAGGGACTAAGGAAAACGCCATTCATACAATCAAAGCTCAAGCATGTGGCCTATATTACTGAAATTATTGCTTGTAATACATTTCTGTTATATTAGTTTATATTGTAAGAATAAAAGGTCATCTATAAATTACAAATGTTATGGATAAAAACAAACTATTAGTTATACTGTAAATTCCTGCTGGCGAAGTGACTAATGGGTAATGCACACACAGGGCGGGGAGAGAGTGGGGGTACCTGGGATGAAGATAGGACACATGGAGATAGTGGGCAGGCAAAGAAACAGATAAGGGAAAGGAGAAGGGACACATGGAAATATAAGGTAAAGGTAGAGAAACACATGGGAGACATTACAGCATGTAACATTGAAGGGACACGAGCTATAAGGGAACAGGCGACTACACAAATGAGACCTGAAAGATATTTGGTACATGTGAGGCACTAGAAACAGGTGACGTATCACAGGAAGCATGACAGGGAGGTGGAGACACAAGGGAGAGGATATTGGACATGGGAGAGGTTGTGGACGCAGGACGGATAGTTTTGCATTATTTACATTGTAGTGTTAGTGTTACATTTATATCACACTATCAAAATCCCTCAAGCGTTTGTAGGCCTAACACCCTGGCCATTCAAATATCCGTATTTGGGCAGTCTCTGAAATCATTCCCAACACATGTTATTGAAGGTGGAGTTCTTCATTAATATTTCTGCAGATGGGTGTATTGTCTGTGGGTAAAACCTATGCCTAAAGGATTTCCTACGCACTCAGAAAATATAAGGACAGGTAGGTACTTTATAATCGGTCTCAGAATGCAGCGTGTAGGCTGGTTCATCTACATTTGTCTTGTCACTTTCCTTACATCATTCATAACATTTATACTACAGTACTCTGCAGTGAGTTAGACTGTGCTCCTGGTGTGAGAGGCAACACATACTTTATGCACAGACTAGGACCAATCAGAAACTTCACTTACCTCAAGTAACACTGTGTCAGCTGTGTATCTGTTCTTAAAATGATCAATAAATGCAAAGTCTATGTGCTGCAGCCTATGTTCAGTTTTCAGTGTGGGAATGATCTGTTCTGTGGAACCCTGTAGTATCTTCACCTGGAGAATAAGAGGACATTATTCTTCTAATGACATACAGTATGTACATTATCACTTTATGTAGTTATATACCTACATTTTACTACATAGTTCTGACTTATTTCTGTAGGTCAGCTCCTAGTAACAAAATACAGTGCTAGTAATTAATACTATAGGTATTAGAAGCAAATGAGAAGCTTTGTGGCTAGGCAGGTTTTTTTATACCAATCACTGAGTTGACTTCAAATACCATGTTCTGTATATAATAATGATGTTATTACTTATAGTACACTATGGCCTAATTATCTGAATAAGTATGTAACATAAATCACGCCCCATTCGCACAAATGCCTCTATGCCTCATCCACAACGCCAACTTTTGGAGGCAATATAATGCAGCAACTTGCAACAATAAAATATAAAAAGTCCACAACACTCTTACATAAACTACGTGTTTTTTTTTTAGGTTTTTATTGTGGATTAATAAACAGTCATAAGCAGTTTCAAGCCTGTTGACAGACAAAGGGCCTAGCAATAGTGATCACTGAATGTGCAGTGGGGAAGGCAAGTCTACGTTCAGAATCAGACAAAAGTGTAGATCGGTTGCAAACATCCCGAAAGTCACAAGTTACAGCATCTATGATTTTTACAGTAAGCTTCCCTCATCTAGCTATACATACAAGTTCAGATGTCCAATGGCAGTGGTTCTCAGACAGTCCTCAAGTTACCCTAACAGTCCAGGTTTTAGAGCTATCCATACTTGAGCACAAATTTAATTTGTACCTTAGTGAGTATGATTATATAATCTGTGCACTAGCATGGATATCTTTAAAACCTGGACTGTTAGGTTGCTTTGAGGACAGAGTTTGAGAACCAATGACCTATGGTCAGCACCTTATGCCAAGATTTGGGAGATAAAATATTATAGAAAGTAAGCCATATATTGCAGAGAAACAAGACAAAAGAAAGTCATACAAACACAATATTAGAAAACAAAAATGTCAACAGTAAAACCCAAACAGTAATGAAAAATTTAATCAGCCCACATAACACCACTGATCCATCCATGGAAGAGGCTGTGCTGTATGAGGGAATAGGAACCATAATTGAAAAGAGTCATCCAGTGAACCATTGTGGACCTCCTGCATGCACCGTAGGTGCGGCCTCCTGACTACAAGGCCACTGCCTACCGTGTATGACGTTTTGGGGGCATGACCGCATGTTACGACCTCTTTCTCATCAGCTGGGTGCTCCAAGGAAGATTTCAGGTTTGAATTTAGAATTAATAAGTGACGTAGTGTACGGGCAACTACATGGGTTTTTGTCAAAACTAGTTAATTATATGATATACCAGTCTCAGACCACAATTCTGTTCCTCCTCAACATTACAAATGGAGAAATTGTTTGTTTTTCTTTGGTGGAGGGAAAAGTATTAATCAAACAGGCTCAGTGCATTAATTTCAATGTAATGACACTTCCTCACAATAGAGAGTCTGTAAGTAAACAACATACTAAAAATACCTTATCCTGAACTCCAGCAAACTCTATCATCTCATTGGCCACAGCAGCATAAACTGGGTTCATCTCCACGGTGAGGAGATGAGCTCCAGGCTTCAGTAAGCGAGCGATCCGGACAGCAGAATATCCACAGTACGTGCCCAGCTCCAAAGCCACGGTCGGGTCAGTCTCTTTGAGCACATTATCTAGGATCAGACCTAAAATACAACTTGCACATCATTCACAGATTCATGGACATCAAACAATGTGAAATATAAGAAAATAAAGTAATTTAGATGAAATTTGTAATTTAAAAAGAAAAGTTACTGATCTACAATTAAAGAACTACAGAGTTTTTGATGGAAGTAGTTCTTAAAGTAAATATAGGTTTTTAAAAAAATGTAAATAAAAATAATATACATCCACATCTATTACCAGCACAATATAAATAGCGTTCCCGCTAGGCTGTTTTAGCGGGGCGCGGCGCGGCGCCCTGCCCTTCTTCTGGAGGGCAAAAAGCACCCTGCCCTCCAGGAGGAGGGCAAAAAGCGCCCTGCCCTCACAGCCTGCGGGAGCCATTCTCACCCGCGGGACGCAGTGTCCCGCGGGTGGAGAAACATGCGGTGACGCGGTCACCGCCGGAGAATATTCTCCCTGTTCTATTCATCTAGACATCTATTCTCCCTGTCTGCAGGGCTTGGGGGATGCCCGGCGTGTCCGTAAGTGCCGGGCACGCCCCCAAGAGTGATGAAAAGGGGACGTGTCTTATAGACACGCCCCCTTTTCCGATGACCACGCCCCCTTCTCGGTCGCGCGCACGGACATGCCCTCTCTAGCTCCGGTGCACTGCCTCCCACCGGAGCTAGAGGGAACACTATAAATAATTGTATTTTCCTGATCATTAGATTGCATACATCAATAGACAGTTTGAAAATAAATTAAATATTTAGCACCTACTATAAATATCGCCCTAATGAGAGAGAGAGGTATTATTTTATATTGTTCAATTATGTTTGGGAAATTAAGTATGATAAATGCATTAAGTATGATATCAAATGTCATTTTTTTCCAAAGGCAGACTCTTATGGAACAATCAACACAATGAGAGAAAAATAATAAATACAATGCAAGTAAAATTGTCCATTACTAAGTCTTTGTTGCAGAAAGGAGTATAATTTTAGCAAACCGTAAATATAATGTACTACGAGGAGATGTGGCCTGACGTTGAAGAACAACAGACTCATGTCTCTGTTGCGCCAAAGCTAATTTGAAATCCAAAAATAATTCAGTGTAACAAAGGTATTTGTGTGCCCGCTACCAAGAAATCCAAGAGAGGGCAGAGCAGATTTTTCGCCATTAAAGACTTGGGACCAAGCTCATATCAGAAGTCCGGTGAGGTACAAATACTTTCTTAGGGGCCTTTTCTAGGCAGCCCAGCACCTTAGTGCCCGCTCTGTGAAGCTTCACAATAAAATTGCTTACAGATTCAGTGAATACCAGGAGGCTGCATAACAACCAGAAGGGACATTGGCTGACTTCAACAGTGTGACCCTGTGTTTGTGTGAATCCTAAACCAACCCGAGTTTGAAGAGACTTTTTTTTTTTTTTATTGTAAAGCTCTAAAGGTTCATAGATACAGGGAAAAGGGAAAGGGGGAGAAAAATATATCTGCACTCTGTTGTCGATGTACTAATAAACCTCTATATAATCAATGAATCAATATTACATTTGTTCACGGGGGTGCAGCCCTAATCAACTAAGTTGAATCATATAGTAAAAAAGGGAAAAGTAGTTGTGAAGAATGGGCGCACAGAAAATTATATTTATATAATCACAAAAATAAAATATAACTTTTATTGGTTAATACCTAAAAATAGTTTAGCCCCCTTAAAGGGGAATATAAACAGTGAAATATAAGGTTAAAAAATTGATATCAACAAAACATACAACATATTAAAATGGCAGGTCCACTAACGTGTTGCTGTGTTGAGTCTATTGTTATCTCAATGATATTAATTGACTCTTCCCTTCTTAGATGCTATGATGTCTCATAAATAAACATCCTTTCATGATTATTAGGATGTCAAGTTAACAATATAATCAAGATAGTTACTTAAATAATTATATCAGGCTGGTTATTTCCCAGTCCACAATAATTCATAAATGCTAACTTTGCTATATATAGACAAGGGACACTACCAGCGCTAAGAATCATACATTCACTTAGTATATTGTTCAGTACAACAGTATCAATGATATATTCTCAAAAGGTATTAGAATGATAATAAGATAATTTGCAACATTGTAGTTTAATCAACAGGTATTGGATTTTTATTATACAATGCTTCCTGTATTTGTAATACTTAAGTATGATTTAAAAATCTGGGACATCTAATAGCTTTACCTATAATAACAGTAAGGTTAATTTTTTAATCAGTCCACATCTGATCAGATAGTAGTCATTGACACTGTATGTATCATCAATATCGATCTAATAGTATGAATTGAGTCCCGTATATTCCAAGGACTAAGTCGCTGGCATCGTGTGTGCCAATTAAATTAGCATCTGATATAGATAGGGAAATATTTATACAAACAACAAACACATATTATGGAGCTGCCAGTGACGCCTAGTGGACCTGCCATTTTAATATGTTGTATGTTTTGTTGATATCAATTTTTTAACCTTCTATTTCACTGTTTATATTCCCCTTTAAGGGGGCTAAACTATTTTTAGGTATTAACCAATAAAAGTTATATTTTATTTTTGTGATTATATAAATATAATTTTCTGTGCGCCCATTCTTCACAACTACTTTTCCCTTTTTTACTATAAAGCTCTAAAGGTACCAACGAGGAACATACTTCCAATACAGCAACTACTTCCTGACATTGTGACTCTGCGATGGCGAATACTATTACCCACAACTCATTTCAGCCTGGTACTGAAGAATATGAACTATTGCCACACCACTGGAAAAGTGCTATGAACTTGCCAACTGCTTGGCTTGCCTTAAGCTGGCCACACACAAGACCAATTTTCATCCAACCATCCAACTAGTTAATTGGTTGGAATGAAAATCTGGTAAGGAATGGGAGTAACTGATGATCAGCAATTTGCTACTAAATGCCAGAAAACAGATGAAAATGTCCTTCAGACAAGTTTGTTAAATGTTTGATCTAAACAATTTGTTCAAACAACAGTTTTTGTCCATTTTCCAGCGTTTGGGAGCAAATTGCTGATTGTCAGTTACTCCCATACCTTACCAGATTTTCATTCCAAGTAATGGCTGGTTGGATGTAAGTTGGTCTAGTGTGTGGCCAGCTTTAGGCCAGCAGATCTGGATGGCTTCCAGAAGCAGCAGAGCAAGGTGTGTCAGAATCCGCCTATCCCCAGATACAATCAATCTGAAACAGCTGTCAATGACTTATGGTTATATCACACTCAGTGTGAATAACACGATTCAGCTGCCACCATCAAGGGTTAATTAGAGGTAGCCCTTAGATTCTGCCTTGACACAATTAGTCATTTTCAAAATTATAGTGGCACACGTGTATGTAGCATTGATCTTGACACTTAAAGGCTTATAGGTTCATCAAAGAACATCCATAGGTTCATCAGAGAAAATCCACTAAAATTAAAATGTTTAATTTGAAAAAATATTTCCAAGACTTACAGTTGCAAAAATACTTTAAATAAATTAACACAGATTATAATGCAATTCAGATTTTAAAAAGTCGAGTAAAATCAGATAATTCTGATCACGCAACAAGACCTATAATTCTGTTGTGCGGGAGATCACAGGAAGTTTAGATTGGCACATCTCAGCCATACCACTTCTCCCCAGAAATGTATGCTGAGACTAGGGGGGTCTCATTTTTATGACTACACAACTACTTCATCTCCCACCTTCCTAGGTCCCTGTACACACAACTTCTGTGATGAGTCCACAGCCCCTTTGTACTTCCAAACCAGGGTCTCCCTGTCACACAGCAGGTCTCTTAATAACTTGCTTGGAGGCCAGGAGCTTTTGTCACTTTCTGGGCAGCTATGTCTCCCATCTAATAAGAACTTCAGTCTCTCAGATCTCTTAAACCCATGTGGAGTAACTGGTTATAAAGCGTGTTGAGATTTAGGTCAGTTTTGTCTTGTTTAAGACACTTCTGTTACTTGTGTGGACTAAAGCTGGGTATACACTAGGTCAAAGGGTCGTCCAAACCTATCTGACAATTGGCAAGTGCATACACACTTACCAATCGTCTGCCCGATGTGCCGTGCTTGACGTCACAACTGGGTGGGCATTTAGATTTCCCCGCCCAGTTGAGCTGTCACTTATCGGCGGGCCCCTGCAGCATGTGTACGGGCGATCGGCGGGTCGCCCATACACACCAGCAGATGACAGATATCTTTTAGATATATCGGCCATCTGCTGTGCTGCACAACTGATCCGATATGTCTGAAGGACATCGTTCACAGACATATCGGGTGTACACACCCTCTGATATACTACAGATATACATCAGCCGTTAAATGGAAGTATTATGGTATTATTAACCATAATAGTTTTGGGAGGTTAATATTCAACTACATGGCATAGCCCTGAACCTATTTCCCTATTGTTAAACAATTTTTTCCCATTGAATTTTTTTTCACTCCAATTTTTAAATTAATTTTTTAGGGTGTCCCTATTTTTTTAAAACTTTTTTTGACACAGTTCATTTTTAAATGTCATTCCCAGGGGTGCAGGCTATTTTTTTTAAGCCTGCACCCCTAAACCCCAATTCTGCACTTTTTTTCGACACCTATTCAATGGTGAAAAGTTATCCCCGTTTTTTATCAAAGACTTTTCAAAACTGCGATAAGTCTTTGAAATTGAATACGGTGTAAAAGTCAAACCTGCGATAATGACGTCAAAAGTGCGATGTTAACGCAAAAACGATGTTATCGCTCCCATATTGAATACCCGTTTTTAGAAGTGTGCCCATAGCAACCAGATTCTAGCTATTATCTTCTAGAAGGTGCTAGTTAAATGTTAAGTAGAATCTGATTGGTTGCTATGGGCAACATCACTTTTAAAACTCACTTCTAAACACTCTCACTTTAGTAAATTAACCCCTTAGCTTCTAAAATTGGGGTGAACCCCGAAATAAAAAGAGTCCAGACTACACTAATAATTGACAGTGTCTATACCATCATCCTTCACCCCATCATGCCCCTTATCCTTCATGTCTGAGTATCACAACAACATCTTGCAATGTCTTATAAGAGCAAAGAGTTCCTCACAGTGGAATCCAGCCCTGCTCTTTTAATAGAAAATAAACAACTATTTCAAATGCTTCAGAATAACCTAACTCCCTTATGCCTCCATGGACATCAAAAATGGCAATCCGGGCGTGGCTTGGCAGCCTAAGGGAGAGGATGTACGGTACCGGAGCTCCTACTTCCATAGACCTTGGTGAGGCTGTTTGCAGGTCAATCCACCCTACCTCCCGCTAGGACTCTTCCTCGACTCCGGCGACCGGAGGTTCTCTGCAGCGGTGACCGGCTGACGTCCCGCCGGTGTCTCCGCGGTGGGACCTAGTGCACCACCTGCGGCCGCAGACTCGCCTGCCGCTGCGCTTCCAGCCGTAACTGGCCCCGGGAGATGAATACCCCCGCGGTGACCCGCCCGGCCTGGGAACAGACACGCGGCTAATGCTTGTGCCTGACTGTGGGATACTGCTGGTGGGGATAGCGCCGAGCTACACACGCTGGGGGACGTCTGGCAGCTCCTGGGAGAGGCCGGCGGCCATCTTGCCTATACTGACAGCCTGTGCCCCTCAGAGTCTGCTACTCCTGCTGTTGCTCTCCTGTAGCCTCATATTGTTGGGTGAGTGACGTGGTTCTCCCTGTAACCCTTCTCTATCCTGGGAACTCTATTGCCTACCCTGGTCTAACTGACAAGACAGTCGGGACCTTGGCCAAATTATCTATTCCTCACACTTATTCACATTCTCCTAGCTGAATCCTATGGTCTAATTGTGCTCTTCCACCTCCGTCACTCCCTTTTAATGTGATATATCAAGAAGCGGCACGACTTCATTCACTTACTGCTCTATTGTATTGGGTCTGTAATCACTGCTATACCAGTTAGCTTCTTCAAACACACTTCGCCTGCTGCTATTTTCAAAGGTGGCGTAATGTCGGATACTGGAATCAAACGGCCTCATGCATCTGCTCTGACGCAGGACCCAAGTCAGTGAGTCCCACTCCACAAGACAACCTTAGTGATGATGCTCCACTTACCCTGGGCCCTATGAAGCGACTTTTGGCCTCTTTTAAAACGGACATCTCAGCAGAATTCAAACTTGCTTTACAGACCTGTCAACAATCGGTCGCTGATTTAGGCCATCGCACAGACCACCTTGAAAATAAACGTAACTATCTCCCTATAGCATTGCTCAACATGTGAAAATGTATGCTAAACTCATTGCCAATAGACTTAACCCTCTTCTTCGCTCCCTTATACATTGGGGCCGGGTAAGTTTTGTGCGGGGGAGACAATCCCCTGATGATAATACCAGGAGAGTTATAGATATTATTGATGCCTTCTACGCATCGTACGATCCTCTCTTGATTTTGACGTTGGACGCGGAGAAGGCATTTGATAGACTTCATTGGGGGTACCTTCATGATGTTCTCAGTAAATTTTGGATCAATGGGGTAGATGTATTATAGCGGCACTTAAAGTGCCGCTATAACTCTTCCCGCTTCGCCTCTTTACCGAGGCGAAGCAGGAAGCACTACCGATGAGATGTATAAACATCTCATCGGCCGGAGAGGGGGAGCGTTAACTCCCCCCTCCGGCGCTACCCGCTAGAGACCGCAGCGCATCAGCCTAGTGCTGATGCGCTGTCTCTTCCCGGCCGGCTCCACTGAGCATGCGCGGGATCTCGCAAGTATCGCGAGATCCCCGCGTGGAGCCCTGGAGCCGGTAGCTGCTGCAGCAGGTCCCTGCTGTGGGGATAGGCTAGCGCCAGGTTATCGACAGCTACAGCCGGCCGAACGGTCAGACGATCTGACCGTTCGTACATAGCCCAGGCTATCAGCGCTGCTATCTTGTAGATAGCAGCGCCGATAATGACGGGCGCATAGCGCCCCTGTCATTTACCGCCCAGACCCCCGATCATACATCGGGGAGAAGCGGTATCAGCGCACATAATGTGCGCTGATACCGCTTCTCTGCTTCGTACATCTACCCCAATGGTAGAGCATTGACCTCCATATCTGCTCTGTAGTCTAATCAATCAGCTAGAGGCTTTGTAAATGGACTCCTTTCTCCTGCATTTCAGATAACTATTGGTACTCGTCAAGGCTGCCCCTTTCCCCTCTAGTATTTGCCTTGGCGATTTAGCCTCTAGCCGATCTAGACCATCTATGCAGGATTCTGTAGTGTACTGGTTAGTCCATGAAGTCTGTCTATTTGCAGATAATGGGCTTGATGCAGCTTTGGGAATAGAGTGAGAATTAGTACTTAACTATGAACCTGAACAAACCATGTTGCAATGCAAGGGGTGGAAATACATAGATACTGCCTGCTTTTGTTAGTAGCCCAGAAATACTGCACAGCTTTATTATTACACTGCTCTTTAGATGTCAGTTTGGACACCTCCCTACCAAATCTAAATATCTCTGCACATTTTAAATCTGCCCCACCTGCATTGCAACATGGTTTCTCCAGGATGATCAGTTAAGCAAATCTCACTTTATTTCCAAAGCTGAATTTGGCCCAATGTCCTCCTATCCCTCACTGATCCTCTTTCCTCTCTGCCTCATTTACATGTAGTTTAAGAGGAGTATTCTAAGGTATCTTACTATAAATTGAATTGTTCTAAGACTGAAGCCCTTACCATCAACTTCATCCCCAGAGCTTTACATTACCTTCGAACTATGTACTCATATATATGGAGGGATAGAAGTCTTAAATATCTATAGATCCAACTTACCCCTCAAATTTCATCAATGATATCCTGTAATTACCTTCCTCTCTTGAGTAAGATCTTGCTTATGTTATCTGATTGGATGATTCAAGAGGTCTCTTAGATGGGGCGTTTAGCTGCTTTAAGAATTGTCATATTACCTAAAATACTGTATTTATTTAAAACCGTCCCCATTCTAGTCCCCAACTATTAAGTAAATAAGTTTTATACCATTTTCCTCAGATATATTTGGAGAGGCAAGAAACCTAGACTAGCCAGACGTACGATGTCCCTTTTCAAATCTGATGGTGGTCTTGCGTTTCCGGACCTACACTATAACCAACTAGCGAGCCTACTATCTTAGCTCGGAGAATGGTGGTATTAGATATGCCCAAAGCATGGGTCCTCCTAGAATGCGGGCTGATATCACCTTTTCCCTTGATCGACATTTTGTGTCTGTCGTCCACTGTCAAACCCTATCCAATTACTCATTCTATGGTGATACAGGTCATCCGTAAAGCATGGTTAGAATTTGTATCTCTTTCAGATGATGTATCCCTACCCTTAACTGAGCTTTCATTGACAGGTTTAGCCAGGGGCGGATTGGGAACTTAAAGTGGCCCTGGAAAAAATTCTGAGAGTGGCCTCATTAAAATTTAAACTGTAGGTGCCCCAACACAAACATGCTAGCAAACAGTCAACTTGACAGCCATACAAAACAGAGAGCATCTTTGTGCCTGCCTCTTGGCCCCCGACCCTCTCCCTGTACAGAGTTACACTGCCATCTCCTGAGCCTCGGCTTTTCTATTCTCAGTGCTGCTGCAGGGCATCTGGGCCCAGAGCTGATCCAAGCTACAGCCATCTCTAGCTGATGCCTGCATGCATTGTGATGTCACAATGCAGGTCACAGCCCTATATAAAGAAAGCCCAGCTACTGGCAGCCATTTTGTGGTCCTACATTGATACTCTCTGCATAATTCCTGCTTTATTTAGGCAACTTTGGATAACGACTACTGATGTGAACTTTGGATTATATCTTCCAATAAGGTCCTGAACAGCAACATCTTCAAAAAAAGAATCTGAATAACATCTTCAGGTAAGGACTTTATAATAAATTTTGGCCTGTCACCCTTACCCCTTCAGACACCTCACTCCATTTTACCTGCAGTTTTTAATTTAGAAACAGTGGATAAAGCTAATTATTAATCTGATATGACATTGCATGACTTAAGATGGATACACACTTGTCCATTCCTCAGGGGATCCAACTCCAGACCAGACTGTTGACAGAATCCTACTGGAGACCTGGATGCAGACTCAACAAGCAGTATTCTGTGTGCCTACGCACCTGTCCAATTTAAGGCAGATCTCAGACAGTAGATGCAGAGAATGGGGCCCAGGCCTCCTCTGAGTGTTGCTGTCACTGACCCAGCCATCTCTGCCTCCATCTATCCTCATTAACTGATTTTCTACTTCAGGGTCCATAGGGTATCCACAGGATACCTTGGGGTATAGGTGTGACGTCAGTCGCAGGGCACCAAAGAGTTAAGCTTTCAGCCTCCCAGGATGCACTAGGTCCCCCTCCTATACCCCGCCCCCGGGCCAAGGCACCTCAGTTTAGTTTGGTGCCCGGCCGGAGTCGGGTGCACCTGTTGGAGTGGGGGCTAGAAGAGCCCCTGAAGCTTATTCTTCATGCAGCTGTGGCTGCACATCTGGATGAACAGCATGGACAGTCAGTCCTGACGTCCATGCTGTCTTCCCTACACCCCGCCGGTACCAGAACGCCGGTACTGATCCGGGGATGCTGGTGGGCGTCTGGGGTCACAGCTAGCGGTGACCCCAGATGCTCCGGACCATGGCCGGATTCAAGGGGGACAGAGGTAAGCAGCGGGGTCCCGCGGTGGGTCCCCGCTGATCACATGGTCCTAAGTCCCCAGGCAGGGGGCTCCCTGGGGACTGGCTGCAGCGTGGAGCCAGGCGACCAACCTGCGCTTCCACTACCCCCTGGGACAGCGGACCGCAGCAGTGCGGTAGCGCTGCGGCGTCCCAGGGGTTAAATGCATGCCAGGGGAGCGCGCCTTCCCTGTCTCACAGCCGGCGCCTCCCCCGCTGCACACAGCCCTCTCTGCATGCTGCCGACTGGTCCTGTGGCAGCGCTCCTCCCCCAGGCCAGCCTCCTCTCTGCTCCTCGGCGGCCATCTTCTCCAGAACGCATGGTGAACGCTGCTGGAAGCGCTGGACGGAAGCATCGTGGTCTGGGTCCCCCCGCATACCTCTCCTCCGCTGTGGTCAGGTCTGTGTATGCAGCGCTGTGTCCTACCAGGCCCTGTGTCTGTGTAGTTGAGTGATCAGCGCTGTTAGTGCAGGAATTGTTATTTCTCTGCATTGTATGTGACTGTGCTAGCGCTGCCTGTAACTTTTCTTCTCTAAACTGTCAGCTTTATTACTGTCCCTGTTCTTCTGCTAAAGCCCTTGCGGTGCGGTGCTGCAGGGTGGTCTCTCGCCTATTTAATACTTAATTGGTGAGAGAGGTCACATACGTGGTGCCATCATGTCTGAAAGTGATTTTCCCCTCCGGCTACAGTGTACCACGTGCAAAGTACCGTTAGCGGAGGGGGAGGGTAGCGCGGAGGGCCTTTGCCAGCAGTGTTTGTCCATGGCGCGGCCTATTACGGTTACAGCACCGGTACAGGAGCCGCCCTGGGCTTGTTTCGCTCAGGCGTTAACAGCTTTAGTGGGCCAGTTAGCTCCGCAGCCCGCGTTTACTCCGAGGGGTTTGTCCCAGCAGTCTGTGGTGTCGTCACCCATGCAGGGGTTCCCACGACAATTGGTGGTACCCCACAGTCTCCCTATTTCCCCGCTCCCGGGTTCTCAGGAGCCAGCGTGGGTTAACTCCCTGACGAGTTCTGTACAGCACTTGTCGGATGTGTTGCAAGGGGAGTCTGTGATGCGGCCTCATAAAAGGCCGGTGGCGTCTCTGTCCGCTCCTTATGAGGATGACGAAGGGACGTCTGATGATGGGGAGATTCTTGATCCTTACGATCAGGAACCTCTCCATACTAAGGACGCTGATGCTAAGTCCAAAGTATATATTCCTGGACTTATTCGGGCGGTCCGCACAGCCTTGGTGATTGAGGACGAAGTTCCCCCAGCGGCTAAATCTAAGTATGCCTTTTTCAAAGATGTGAAGGGCGATGCCACAGTCTTTCCTCTTTCGGGTCAGTTGGTGGACCATTTAGAGGAGGCGTGGAAACAACCTGGCAAAAGATACCAGCCGCAGAGACGCCTGGCGGTGGCTTATCCGTTCGCGGATAATTATTTTGCTAAGTGGGAATCCCCTCCACAGGTGGATTCTCACGTGACCCGTCTTGTCCGTAGTGCCACATTGCCGATGCCATCCATGTCCTCCCTTAAGGATGCTACGGACCGCAAGGTAGAAATCTGCCTGAAGTCCGCTTATTCACTTGCAGGGGGGGCAGCACGGCCGGCTATGGCCATTTGCTGGGTTGCCAGAGCGATGGAGCGCTGGGCGGATTCATTAGAGGCTTCTTTTGAATCCGACTGTCCGGCCGAACAGGCGGAGTTGATTGGCAATCTCCGTGATTCGGCCACCTACATCAACGAGGCGGCTCTAGACATTAGTACTCTGGTGTCTAGAATTTCTTCAGCAGCGGTAGCTGCTCGTCGCACCTTGTGGCTGCGATCCTGGAAGGCGGACGCAGATTCCAAGAAAGGTCTGGAAGCGTTGCCGTTTACCGGAGAAGTTCTCTTCGGTCCGGATCTGGATAAGATTGTGGCCACGCTGGCGGCAGCCAAATCTGCTTGTCTCCCGTCGGCCGCTGCTCCTTCTGGTTCGGGACCATCGTCCTTTCGGTCATCTAGGGCCCAGGGCAGGCCCAAACCACAGTCGTTTCCTCGACAGGCTGGCCCTAAGAAATCGGTCAAGCCCCGGAAGCAGGCATGGAGTACCAGACGTCCGGCCCCCAAGCCAGATGACAAGCCTGCGGCCTGACGGTCCGGGCCTCCCTTTGGGGGATCCCAGGGTGGGAGGCCGCCTGCTACAGTTCGCCCAGTGTTGGTCGACCACTACGACAGACACTTGGGTTCTGGAGGTGGTTTCCCACGGATACGCCCTCTCCTTCCGGCACAGACCCCCGGCTCGCTTCTTCACCACGGGTCTCCCATCAGACCGGAACAAGGCTACGGAGCTGCGGAAGGTATTGCACACTATGCTCCAGGCTGGAGTTATAGTGGCGGTTCCATTCTCCCAGAGGGGCCAGGGTTTCTATTCAAATCTATTTTTGGTACAGAAACCCAATGGGTCATATCGTCCGATTCTCAACCTCAAAGCACTCAACAAGTCTTTGCGGGTCCCGAAGTTTCGGATGGAGACCCTACGGTCCATCATTCTGGCGCTGGAACCTGGGGACTACTTGGTGTCATTGGACATACAGGACGCTTACCTGCATGTCCCTATTCTTTGGCGCCATCAACAGTTCCTCAGGTTTGCAATCCGCAGCGACCACTTCCAGTTTCGGGCGTTACCTTTTGGCCTGGCAACAGCACCACGTGTTTTCACCAAGGTGATGGCGGTCATGGCGGCTTCTCTGCGGCTGCAGGGAGTCCGCATGTTGCCGTATTTGGACGACCTGTTATTGGTGGCAGGATCTCCAGAGCTCCTGTTACGCCACTTGGACCTGACCATTGCACTGCTGCAACGGCACGGCTGGCTAATCAACTGGCAGAAGTCCACTCTAATCCCGTCTCGGAGGATTCTGCATCTTGGAGCCTTATTGGACTCGGGACAGCAAAGGATCTTCGTGACGGAGGACAAGATCTCTGCTTTACAGTCAAGGGTGCGCAGTTGCCTGCACAGCCGCCGGGTGTCCTTACACTCGGCGATGAGGTTTCTGGGCTCCATGGTGTCGGTGTTCGACATGGTGGAATACGCCCAGTTTCACTCCAGACCTCTGCAGCACCTGATCCTGTCCAAGTGGAACGGGCTGACTCAGTCTTTGAAGTCCCAGACGATTGTGCTCACCCAGGAGGTTCGCCTGTCCCTTTGCGTGGTGGTTACAGACGACCCACCTCAACAAGGGACGTCCGTTCTGGGTTCCAAATTGGGTCCTGTTGACAACGGACGCCAGTCTTCGGGGCTGGGGAGCAGTTTCGGGTCCACACTTGTTCCAGGGCAGGTGGACGCCGACAGAAGCGGAGCTTCCAATAAATATCTTGGAACTCCGTGCGGTCTTCAATGCTCTCCAGCAGGCACAGCGGTTTCTCCAGGGTCGCCCGGTGCAGGTCCAGTCGGACAACGCTACCACCGTGGCCTACATAAACAGGCAAGGAGGAACTCGCAGTCGGGCGGCTCTCGTAGAGGTCTCTCGGATCCTGGTTTGGGCGGAGCGCAATCTTCCGGCCATATCAGCGGTCTTCATCCCGGGAGTGCTAAATTGGGAGGCGGACTTTCTAAGTCGCCAGGACGTTCATCCGGGGGAATGGTCCCTGCACCCGGACGTTTTTCAACTACTGGTGGACAGGTGGGGTCTTCCAGAAATCGACCTCATGGCGTCCCGGCACAACAACAAGTTGCCGGTGTACGGGTCTCGCACAAGAGACGAAGGGGCGTCTCTGGTGGATGCTCTGTCCGTCCGGTGGACGTTCTGGTTCGCATACCTGTTCCCTCCGGTCTCCCTTCTTCCACGGGTAATCCGGAAATTCAAACAGGAAGGAGGGACGCTCCTGTTGATAGCTCCCGCGTGGCCCAGACGGCACTGGTTCTCAGACCTTCAGGGTCTGTCCGTGGACATTCCTCTGCGGTTGCCGCTACGACCGGACCTTCTGTCTCAGGGTCCTTGCCTTCACCCGGACCTGACTCGGCTGTCTTTGACGGCGTGGCTGTTGAGACGGCCATGCTGAGGTCCCGGGGGTTTTCCAGCTCTGTGGTGCGTACCATGTTACGAGCTCGGAAACAGTCTTCCGCGAGGATATACCATCGCGTGTGGCATACGTTCTTCCAGTGGTGTCGACCGAGAGGTTATGCACCGCGGGAGTTTCGTCTGTCTCGGATTCTCGCCTTCCTGCAAGCGGGACTAGATCATGGGCTTCGCCTTGCTTCTTTGAAGGTACAGGTTTCGGCCCTATCTGTCTGGTTTCACCGTAGGATTGCTACAATCCCGGATGTGCGCACCTTTATGCAGGGTGTTCTCCGCATTCAGCCGCCCTTTGTTCCACCTGTGGCGCCTTGGGATTTGGCTGTGGTCCTGAGGGCTCTCCAAGGACCGCCGTTTGAACCACTGGGCTCAGTGGATCTTAAATGGCTAACAGCTAAGACTGTTTTCCTTCTGGCCATTGCTTCGGCCAGACGTGTTTCTGAGTTAGGGGCTCTTTCTTGTAGACCCCCTTTCTTGGTTTTTTATGGGAACAGGGCAGTGCTCCGCACTCGGCCCGAGTTTCTTCCCAAAGTTGTTTCCCAGTTTCATGTTAACGAGGAAATAGTTGTTCCGGCCTTTAACTCACCGGGTCTTTCCGTGGGTGAGGCCTCTTTGGATGTTGTGCGGGCCTTAAGGACTTATGTTGACCGCACTTCTTCGTTTAGGAAGTCGGACGCTTTGTTTGTCCTCTATGGCTTCCGTAAAAAGGGTTGGCCTGCTTCAAAGCAAACTTTGGCAGCCTGGATCCGTATGGCTATTTCTGAAGCTTATCTTCATGAAGGCCTACCGGTCCCTCCTTCTCTGAAGGCTCATTCCACTAGGTCTGTGGGTCCTTCGTGGGCAGCTCGACGTGGTGCCTCGGCAGTTCAGATCTGCAAGGCTGCTACGTGGTCTTCTGTCCATACCTTCGTGAGGTATTACAGGTTTGACACCTTCGCCTCTCAGGATGCTTCCTTCGGGCGGCGGATTCTCCTTTCTGCACAGGAGCGTCCCCACCCTTAAAGGATACTGCTTTGGGACATCCCCAAGGTATCCTGTGGATACCCTATGGACCCTGAAGTAGAAAATATGAGATATGGTAAGAACTTACCCTTGTTATCTCTATTTCTACGAAGTCCATAGGGTTCCACAGGACTCCCGCCCTGTCGCACCTGTGCTGCAGATGGGCTTTGCTCTGGTCACCGGTTTTCCGTCTCCCTCTGGTGAGAATGTGATTCTTGTATGTGTCCAGATCTTTGTTCTCTCTCTTCCTTCTCCTCCTCCGGCCTATGGCTTGGTAACTAACTGAGGTGCCTTGGCCCGGGGGCGGGGTATAGGAGGGGGACCTAGTGCATCCTGGGAGGCTGAAAGCTTAACTCTTTGGTGCCCTGCGACTGACGTCACACCTATACCCCAAGGTATCCTGTGGAACCCTATGGACTTCGTAGAAATAGAGATAACAAGGGTAAGTTCTTACCATATCTCATATTTTTTAGTGAATCATAGTCTTCTTATATACCATGTTATATCATAAACAATTAGGATTAAGGAGACTATATATATTAAAAAAAATATATATGTTTTCGTTTATAAAGCTTACTATATGCTAATCATCATTCATTTAATCTTGCATATCAGCTAAGTAGGCAGATACTAGATAATTTACAATCAAAATGGATAAACTGCATATAATTTGCAGGGGGGGCCGCTTTGAAAATTTTGCTATGTGGCCCCCATCCCCATGGGTCTTGTTACGTCCCTGATCCTAGTGATCATCATACAGTACAGAGAGCATCTCAGTCACCGCCACAAGTTTAGAGACAGCTTGGTTACCACGATAAAGTACAGAGATCATTCCAGGGACTGCCAGACGGTACATAGAGCATCCTAGTGACTATACAGCACAAACAGCATCCTAGTTACCACCATACAGCAAAGATTTAGTATCTCATGATCACCATACAGCACTGACAGCATCCCAGTGACTGCCATAATGTATAGACGGCATTGCTTTGAGTGTCATACAGTACATTGAGCATCAAGGCAATGCCATACAGTACATCATAATGTTAATACAGTAGCACCCCAGACTTGTAGCTTGACCACTTCTGGATGACAAGCTCATGGAACAGCACTCTGGCTATAGCCGTGTCCAACCAACTGTGTGGAGACCAGCATAGGAGATCACCATGCTTGAGTGTCTGTGCACTTGGACCCTTTTTGCCATATGTTGGACAATACAAATTACATACATCTGCCAGTGACCAATCCGCCCTGCTGTTTAGGTGCTCATAGTTATTTTAGTCTGCATCAGTATTTTAAGTAATTGTTTCCTATAGATTAGTAAAATTAGCCAGTATTTTGGTTTAAGTTCTTATATAACCTGACACTATTTAAAGTTAGTATTCTGCAGTCTAGAGACTAGAATGCCAAATTAAGTATCCGTGAGTAAGTTTAATTACAATTGTATTTTGATTGCTGGCAATCTAAATAGTGTATTTCTGTTAGTTTGATAAAGGGATCTTCATATGTGCACTGTATGTGTGGATGATTATGTAATATTTCCCTCACCCCATTTATGAGAGGAGGAGGAGGAGGAGTCAATTAAATGTTGAGGAGGGGAGGTCTGGTGGCTGGGATCCACTCTGTTAATCCCCAATACTTTCCTACTCTCCCGGGAGTGACGGGAGGCTCACAACATTTCGGGGAGCCCCACGCACCCCCGGAAGAGTATCCAGATCTCCCAAAAAAGCAGTCCCCAGGTGCATGCACACCACGGAATTCCACAGAGGCACTCATCCATCGGCTGGAAATGTTTGGTGTCCACTGCTGGCTAACACATGCCTGGTGATTAATGAGAAGATGGTCTCCAGGGGTCTGCAGGTGGGGGAGGGGAAGAGACAGATGACAGCAGCCGCCAATCCCATCATCCACAGAATACATCCACAGGCAGTGTGTGTGTGTGTGTGACCCTGGCTTTGAGACGCTGCCTGTGCTGCTCACCTCCCATCCCTACTTTCCAGCACCTGACGCCGCCAGCAGAGCGCCATGGGAGTAGTGGATCAGGAGGGGATGGGCTGGTCTGGGGGTTTTACCACATTTTCATATGTACTAAGCCCCGGCCGCCCTATAATCGGTGCGAAAAACCTGGCGTTGCCCTATAGAAGCCTATGGGCTTCTTACAGCATCCCGCACCCGACGCTTCGCCGCCGCCTCGCAGACGGCCAGCACTGGCCCCCACTCACCTTAGTCTCCTGGTCGCCGGACCGTGCTCCTCCGCCTGTTAATCTTCTTTCGGGTGCAGGGAAGAGGAGGAGGAGGAGCCTGGGAGTTCCTGCACATGTCTTCAGCAGGAAGTAGGAGGGGGTGGAATCCCACGGAGACCCCCTTACCCGGAGTTGGCTGCTTCGCAAAGGGCACCCCTTTGCGATACTATTAGCATATGCGATTAGTAAGGTTGCGGTGACTGGCGGAATGTACACAGCAACCTTAGTACATCCCGCCCTTAAAATTAACTTTGTTCTGACTTGCCCTTACTAGAATACCTCTTATCTCCGGATGATTTTACTGTTGTTATTTTATCGATATGTTAACTTTTCTCCACCATTAGTGTGGATTTGTATATACATTTATTTGTTAAATCTGGAGAATGCCAAATTTGGAGTTTGTTTTCTTCTATAATATATACAGATGATTTGACATCTTTCATGTGTATCCCCTTCCCCTTTTTTATTCTGTATCCTTTTTTTTTTTCTTATATCTTAAATAAAAATACTGAAAAAAAAAAAATAAATAAATGGGAATCAAACTTGCAACCCAAGAGCCTCGCGCCAACTTTGTGATTGTGATCTAAACAACATTCCAACAAGAAGCTTTGCGTAACATAAACTGGTTAGATGCCAAGATGGAGGAGGGCATGCAGATTAGGTTTTGTCGTTACATTTACTAAGAATATAATATGAAAAGGAGAGAGTAGACACAGGATACAGAATATTAAATAACTTACTTTGACCAGAGTTCTCTGTATTATCTCACTCTAAGGAGGTGATTAAATTCCACGCAGTGCCTCCAGAAAGGTTGACTGAAGACACATTGGGACCTTTGCTAATTGTTCCTCACACCCCATACATGTTAAATTGTTTACCATTGTAGTGTTAATGTGCTCAGCCAGACACGGTGGTGATGTCTGACAGCAAATCGCTACCTAATGCCGGGCATACACGGCCAGATAAAATGCCTATCAGACAGACAGACATTTTATCTAGGAGCCTGACACCCAAGCAGATATCACAGGCATACATAGTGAGATATTAAACACTGTATTGGCCTGGATATCTGCATTCCTCCCCTAGGGAGGAGACATTTTCCCATTCGTTCCTTGTGAAGGAACAGATCACCCCGACAATTGTAAAATGTATGCCCAGCATAAGCCTTGTATTAACCCACACAATATATTGTTTGTTTCTTGTTCTAACCTATTTAGGGTCTATAATAATAAAACCTACTTAGGCCACTAATAAAGCCGCAAACTAATAATAATAACATAAAAAATAAAATATATATATATATATATAAAATATAATCAGATAAAAGTGATAATACAAAAGGGGAAAAAAGTCAAACCAGCTGAAGCCGCTCTTGGCTCCAAGCCTATGTAACCTCTAGTGTTAAAATTATGCATTTAACATCCATCTTTAATGCATGCTAAGTGAATCTAAATAGATGTGTAAATACAAGTTGCTGTATGAAATGAGACCAGACAGAATTACGTAGGTTATGCTTGCTTGGTTAACTTGCAGAGCTGTATGGTATTTTAGATAATTTGGATTTTACTTTAGTGCATTGGTGCATGTGAATGTAATGGGAAACTTACACTGATCTCAAAGGGAGTACAGTGTAAATGCAAAGAGAAGCAGTTAATAGGCATTTAAATATGCATTTCAGGTTTTTAAAGGACAGTTCTGTAATCACAAGACAGAGACACCGGACTTCGAGCCATATTCAGTTAGAGGCGAAGTTTTCGCCTGTCCGACTGTTCGCTTCATTCGCCTGTTTCAGAGGCGTATTTATTCCGTGCTCGTCCCCGCTTTTCGCCTAATTCAATTGCAAAACAGGTGAAAACGGAAATCGGCGAATGCGGAACAGGCGAAAAGTACTGAAAGAATTGGAGAAATCAGTCTGTACACCAGAAAAAGATATATTAACATAATCAATATAGATGTGTACTAATAGCCCTAATAAGACTATTATGGGGACTTAAGTTGTGTAAATTGCTTGCTATTAGGGTCTAGGTAAAAGTGGTGAAAAATGGCATAAAGCTGTATTTTTTGGTGCAAATAAGTAGTCCTGTCAAATTTGGGGTACTTGAAAATGGGTGCTAGCATATTTTTATGTCTCTAAAGTGAAATTTTAAAAACGTGAAAAATCCACCTGCTGCATGCACCTGCAATCCCAAAAACACCTGACCCATACTTGGGGACCCCCAAGAAGTCTATATCGATACTTTTAATGTTTATCCCCCCACTTTTTCAATTTTCACCCCAAAAATGACATGTCTTTTTTGGGGTGTTCTTAGGTTGTTTGTTTTTTTGCAGATTTGTCCTTTGGGGGGCTGTCCCATGGGGTCTGAGTTGTTTCCCCACGTTTGCACCCCAAAATAAAGATTTTGCATTTCTTTTCACCAGCTATTGATTGGAGAATCATTTTTGGAGAATTGTTTCCACTTAGGCGAAATTGTCCTGGAATCGAATTTGGCGAATTTTTTTTAGACAAATTTTTTGCAAAAAAACAGGCGAATATGGCTTTTTGCCTCTAATTGAATTCCCCTCTATATGTCAACTTCCCTGTTCCAGCTGCTTACAGGTGCCTTTAGTGACTTTTAAAAGATGCATGTTCCCTTCCTCCACCTACACAGCTTCCTTACAGCTAGATCTTACAAGATGGAAAATATTACTGCTTTTATACCTAAATTCCGGGTCTGACCCGGAGGTTGGAACAGGGTTCCAAACCAGATCAGACCCAGAATTTAGCCGGCGCCGACCCAGGATATTCCTGCGTCGACGCCGTTTACACCGGAGCCAGGTCTGCAGTGATCCGGCTCTTCCAGCGTGGAAGTGGACGCTTGGAGATGCCGTTTATACTGCAGGGTCTCACTAGTCATTCCCGTGTTAAACCCTGCAAGTTACCTGGGTTGGATTGCTGGGTCACTCGATCCAGGAATCCAGCCCTGTCCCCTTTTACACTAATGCTGGGCATACACGGCCAGATAAACTGTCAGACCGACAGACATTTTATCTGGCCGGCTGCCAGCCGCAGATGCCGCCGGCATACACTGTGAGATTCTCTCACAGTGTATTCGGCAGACATCTGCTCTCCACCCCTGGGGGAGGAGACATTTCCCTGATCCTTCTGTAGGAAGGAACACAGGAAATGTCTGTCTGTCGGCCGCGCTGGGCATACACTGCCCGATGCGGCCAACAGTTTACCAGGTAAATATTGCATCGGACGGGCATGCTGGACAATCCTGCATGCCCGACCGAGCAATATTTAACCCTCGGTCCCCCGCACACACTACAAATATCGGGGCGATCCGCCGATATCAGGTGGATCGCCCCGATAATTGTAGCGTGTATGGCCAGCATAAGGAGCTACCCGGGTTAAACCTGAGAAGACACTAGGAAACCAAACCTACAAAGCAAAACAACGATTAAGATAAAAAGTTGGAGGAAGTTCACTATGGGGCATATTGAATTGGGCGTGAGGTTTAGCGAGGAAAAAACCTTGTGCCCAATTTTGGATTTCCGCAGGTATGCGCGCTCCCGATACCCACGGTATCCAATTAACAAAAAGTGGTCACCAGGTTTTCAGAGCTGATAGCCCAGCTCTGCGTACAAAAACAAAATAAATTACACTTACCTGCCTGGTGGTCTCCGTGGCTCCCGGTGGCGTCCCCTCCATCGTCTCACTGGGGAGGGGGCTGCTGGGAGCCCTGGGGGCTGCTGAGAGGCTCCAGGGGCTGCTGGATGTAGTGTTGCCAGCGCCCACACACTCACGGATGCAGAAGACAGCACTTCGGAAGGTGAGTATTACTAAATTAAGCTGATTGTAAACTTCCAATTGCTTAATTAGTCATTAGGAGGGGTGCAGCCGAGGTCCCAGAGCATTTCACAACTTTTTTTCCTAAAATTGTGGATTTTAGGAAAATTGGTCGTGCTCTGGAGGTGCGCAAAAAAAAGAACCTCCCGGCGCTCAAAATAGAAAAAATCCTGCACCTAATTGAATAGCAGAAATCCCGCACCTGCAGGAAAAACCTCGCAGGTGCGGGATTTTTGCTATTCTCACCCCCAAGTGAATATGCCCCTATTAGTAGATAATTATGGGGGGAACTAATTATGACTACTAACTAGGATAGCTCTTTCTTAATTACCTGATTGGCCAAAAAAAATGCCCATAGGTATCTGCTGTTTGGGATATTTGGGAAAGATCAATAGATCATATTTGCCAACCCTTCTTGAAGGAGGATCTGTTTTCTTTACAAGCCTCCCGCTCCCCCACAAAATGTAATAAATCTCCCGCATTCCCCACAGCCCTGTCTGAAATCTGGACTGCACATTCTCCCTCAAACTAGTTTTCAAAATTTTGCAAGTATGCAATAGATACATTGCTCATATATTTATAATTGAACATGTAACCCACACCAGATAACATGACTTCATTTTTCAGTACCCAAGTTGGCAGACATACCTAATAAGTAAGACCTATATCAGTAATCTCCTAAAGCGTTAGTTTACACTAAATACCCCTTACTCTGTGTAAATATATTCAATGTACTCCATGAAAATGTGTACACCAAAAGACAACATATGCAGTTAAAATGACTTTTATGCATGTTCTATTTATTTACTAATATATTTAAGTCACTAAGTTACTTTACAGCCTGAAGTATCCCTTGAATCTATCTGGTGTACTGTAGTACCCTTGGGGTTTGTTGGAAATGACATGTGTGCAGGTGTTAATATTGCAGAGCTATATAGGCACACACCAGCAGATGACTCAATAGTCAATACCATTCCATACAGTTTACCAACCGGTGTGTGTATTCTGCTTGTGGGCAGTGGTGCAGGATGCTGGAACAGCTATATAGCAGGTTCTCTCTAGGAGCTAAATAGGAGACTTCTGTCTCCCTCCATGTCACTCTTACACAGTACAGACAAGATGGCCCCTGCACATGCTCAGTAGTGATCATCTTGGGTTTTGGCATTAAGCCTCCCTGGAGAACGGGAAGACTGGAGTCTGCACATTGGCACACTCCTCTTCCAACAGGGTTCACATCATACATGCCTACCCACCCAGTTTTCACGAGAGGCTACCGATTTACATCACTTCTCTTGCATTTTGCCCACTTCCTACTGAAGTGGGCAGAATTGGGAGAATTTCCACAGCGATCGCGGCTCCCCATGTAGGGGATGGGGCTTAATGATGTGATTCTCCATGAATTGTGTCATTTAGCCACGCCCCATATTTAAATGTAAGCCAATCTCGGCAATTTGCCACGAAGGGGGCGGGGCTTAATGACACAAACCATCAGGCCCCGCCCCATCACAACCCACCTGCTTCTCCTCCCCAGGTTTCTCCCGGGGAGGAGAAGCAAAAGTATGGTTCACATATGACAGCTGATAATCTAGGCTCCAGAGAATTTATATTCTGTTAATATGTCAAGTATTTGCAGCTATTAAGCTCTACAAGTAATAATGTAAATAAACTAACATTACCAGATCACAAGGGTGCATAATGCCCAAGGGGGTCAATGTGCAGCCCCTCCAAGCCCCGCATCGTATCTTATGCCAGCAAGTGGGTCCCTCCTCCGCAGCACCATCCTCCCAAAGAGGTCACTGGGAATATAGCACTGCAGAGGAGGAGGAGGGACTCGCCAGCACAAGGTAAGTATATTATTATTACATTTTATTTACAAGGCACAAGTGTTCGAAAAACAAAGAAACGGATGATTGGTGTCCAGGGGCAGAAAGCCCAAGGAGGGTGTGTAGCAGGTGTGCAAGAGAAGTAGGTGAGGAGGGAGGAGGGCCCTGCTCATGCAGGTTACATTCTTAAGGGAAGCGGGAGACAAATGGAAGAAATAAGGAGTGAGCCAGTGTAAGGAGAGTTAAGAGGTAGACCACGTGGTGACATGGTCAAGTATAATATGGGTGCAGGATGTGCAGTGAAGGGCACCCCTTGACCCAGGGGCCCGTGCACCCATTATAAATATGCCTATGCCAGATCATACATGCAGTGAAGTTATATCACATGCATATTGCATACCTCCAAAAAATAAAACTGCAGATGTGCATATGATTGAATGTGTTGCCATATTAGACAAATCCCTCATACGCTATATCTTAATAGATGGGTAGCATATTACCTTTCTCATCTCCCACATTCATGGCCCATTCTTTCTGGCTGCAATATTTATCAATATGGTCCACCACGCTTTGAGGGTCTCCACGCTCTGCATTCTTCAGCACAAACTCCAAGATCCTCTGTTCTTTAGTTTGAGACATTTAAACAACAAATCTTCAGCCTAAGTCAAATGATTTAGAAGCAGATGTTCTGTACTTATCGGTGGAACCTTGAAAGAGAATGTGAGAGGAGGTGAATACCAGAAGTGAAATTAAACTTAATTTATGAGGTTATGGAGTCTAAAAATAAAGAAAACTGTTTTCTAGTGTATGTAAATGAACAGTATCCGGATGAAAGATGAACAGTTGATAGGTCGACACCATGTTGTCGAGACGACATGCAATAGGTCAACAGGGACAAAAGTTTCAAATGGTCTGTTTTTTTTTAATGTTTTTTCCATATTATTTGTGTTGGGCCATACTTGCCGACAATCAGCTCAAGCCTTCCGGGAGGGAGCGGATTGTCGGCTAATAGCGGGGGGCGGGGCCGGCCATTGGGGACGGAGCTGGCATTTTGGGTCACACTGGGGGCGGAGCCGCATGATCGCGTCATCGTGACTCCGCCCCCTCTTCACAATGCTGTGATTTTTGGCATTGTGAAGCAGGGGGTGGGGCCACGATGACTCGATTCTGCGCGAATCGCGTCACCGGGCCCCCCGCCGCGGGGATTTCTGTTTTTTTCAGAGGGGAGGTGGGGAGGATGTGAGACATCCGGGAGGCTTGCCCTCCTTTCCGGGGGGCCGGGAGCGGCACCCGAAAATCGGGAGGCTCCCGGCCAAATCGGGAGGGTAGGCAAGCCTGTGTTGGGCTTAGGCACTTGGGGAGGGTTAGGCTGCTGGTGGAGGAGCTAACTATGGTTAGGCACCATATGGAGGGTTAGGGATGAATAAAACACACACACACACATACATATATTTTTTTTTTTTTGTGTGTGACAGGGAGAGCCTGTGTTCACATGAGGTTACTGTGGAGCAACAGGATTGAGCATAAATGGAGCAATAAACAATGGTTACGAGCTCCAGTCCAGGTTTTCCTGGACTCTGTTGTAAGCCACAAGCAAAGCTAATTAGCAGCGCCTATTATCTCTCTTTCAGACTACAGTGATCCAGCCAACCATGGAAGTCCGCAGAAAGCATCTAAGGCAGAATACTCAGCATCTCGCCCATCACTGCACCAGACGTCTGACCACAAGGAAGTCTGGTAGCAGCAAGGAGGTTAGAGATAGCTGATCCTAGGCTGAACCCTGACACACTACAAGTGCTTCAGTGTGTAATTCAGCCATGTGATGTGTATTATGACACTCCGTCTTAATTATGCACGCCTCTGAAATGGCGTTAAGACGCACAGACATGCCTGCGTTCGCACCACCACCACCCTGTTTCCATCGACCAACCCCAACTGCTCATCCTGTCACTCATTCTAGCGAGGCATTTATGTACAAGGGACGATCGCTTCGCGATCGCATGGACTGGTTCACGTGCGCGCACTGCATCTTATATGCATGCGCAGATTGCAAACATCGGCAGGCTACGTGCGAACACAGCCTAGCAAACAGGTCTGAATTGGGCCATGAGTGCCACACCTTGCAGATATAGATATACCCCTGTGTTTTGGTTCTAAATAATCATTGTGTTTTCTAAATGTTTTGGTTTGGTTTTGGATTCTTTAAAAAAAAAAAAAAAAATTATAAAAACACAGCTAAAAGCATGTAACTTGATCCTGTTTTTGTTCCTATTGTATTATTTGTTTTTTTAGAACCAAGTTCCAAACTTGGTGGGAAGACCCGAATCGAGATTCTGTGCTACTCGGAACCCCAAAGTGATCTGAGCCGGGACTCAGAACCCCAAAGCTTGGGTGTGGTGTATAGATATGTCTGTAGTATATGGTAGTCACTAATGCTCGCTGTAGAATATAGCAGTCACTAGGGCAGAAGTTCCCAAACGCGGTCCTCAAGGCTCCCAACAGTTCAGGTTTTAGAGATATCCATGGTCGAGCACAGGTGACTTAATTATTACCTCAGTCAATTTGATTCAACCACCTGTGCTTAACCATGCATATCTCTAAAACCTGAACTGTTGGGGAGTTGCTCCAGGTATTTTTGCTATTCCCTTCCGGTCTATGCGGCTTTGGTTGTTCCAGATCCAGCGGCAGTGGCAGCAATACTGCAACTAGCGCCCGCCTGGAGAAAGACGGGAAGCGGCAGTGTTATTGCAATTTACACCTGCTTACAAACAAGACGCATGCCGGCTGACACGGACAGACACGCCGCAACCACGAGGCACAGGAACAGGTAATACCGACCTGCAAAACGGACACTCAAACTGGGGCAGCTAGAAAGTCGGTAAGTATGGTCCACCCCACCCATTTCTACTGTGTCACTGACCCATTACCTACAAGTGGTGTCCAGGTACACAGCAGCTGATCTGTAACATAGAAAGGACAAGAGAGAACATACTCACTGTGTGCTCTTTGGGTTGCAGAAAACAGGAAATAAGCTATGTGCATGCTTTGCCTTTAGTACTGCTCTGCCCACCACCAGGCATGACTAAGCAAATGTGGATTCTGAGCAGTGTTTCCACTGTGAAGTCTCGGACTTCCCTGCTCAGTCCTGTTTTTCCTGTTTAAAAACGCAAAATTGCATATTTTCCCCTGTCCCTTATGGTTAAAGCACTGCAATAGATGCTTTAAAAGCCTACATTAATGCCAAAGCTTACAACATGAAAGTCCCTGTATGATTTCCTTTGCTTGTGCAGTGATCACTTTGCAAAAAAAAGCTAGTGAGACTCCTGCTGTTTGCACTATTCAACTATTCCCCCCTCCCCTCTCATCTCCAGTTTCCACCCCTCCCCCATCTCCGCTCCTATGCTAAAATGTCATATAGGGCTCAATCCAATTACCCACAAATAAGCGCTTCTATATGCTGCACTTACAGTGCTGCCGGATTATCAGATTTTTGTTTACAGCCCCGCAGGGCTGCGTACAAAAATCCACAAATCTGGGGCGAGATAGGGTCATGAGTTCTGACGCCTTTGCCAGTTGTTTACACGCCGCTGCCACGGCAACTCACCCACCTTGCGTGCAGGGAGTTAATTGATTTAATGAAGTGATTTTATATACAAATACAGACTTTGGTACAGCTGACTTGTGTGTAGATGGAGTTGCAGTTGCAAATGTACAGTATGCATATTCCCCAGGAGGATAACATTGTCTTTACATAAGAATGCTGTGGCAGTAAATTGTCACTGGTCCTGATTTAGAGATGTACATATTACCGATGTTTTAGCAGTTGAGCGATTATCGGTCGTCTGCCCATGCATCAGAGTCGCACTGCACATGTGTAAAGGTACATTACTGTAGTCGCTCGCAACGACTATTATTTGCAGTGTAATTGACAGTCAGAGAGCGTTTAGGCGTGGTAACGGGGAGTGCTGGCTAAAAAAGTAGCCACGTCAGGGACTATTTTGGGGGGTGTCACATCCTGCGTCTACAGTCCCGTACACAATAAACATGGCTCCGACGTCTCAGCCTCCGCGGCAATTCTGCGTGACCATAGAATTACGCAAGACTGTTAACATAGAATTATCTGCGACTGATGATGTCTCTCTGTACGATGCTTGGATTTGCAAAGAGGCTAGTTTTGCACAGTAGCTCCATAAGGGATTACAGCTGCGGTGGCAATTACACACACTGCGTGAATACAATTATATTACGGGTTTATTATATTATCCTTTATTTATATGGAACCACATGGGTTCCTCAGCGCCTTACACAGTACATAAACAAATGAGCACACAAGAAAAACCGTTATTAACAGTATAAACAATGCAGGACAAATACATGATATTTATATATTTACAGGGGGCACGTCACCCCAGCCATTGATTACAGCTGCAGTGCAGCAGAACTGCACTTAGAGCTGAAGGAGGCTGAAACGTGGAGTCAGGACAGGGGGCGGGGCTACGCTGGACTCAGTGCCAGGCCGGTTAGGTCTAAAGTGAAGTGGTTTACAGGACCACTGACGTCACAACCATGTGATTCGCGACAACAGGGGGAGGAGCACGGTTCAGAACAGGGGGCCAAAAGTGTCCCCTCGCGGGTTTGCTTTGCTTGGCATGCTTTGGACACTGTAGTGGTCACAAGGTCTGACTTAAGAGGTCCTTTCTCCAACTTGGATCTAGCAAAAACCTTACCTGGCTATTAGCATGCGACTAGGGAGAGGAGGGGATGGAGGAGCTACTGTGCAGGCAGCGAGTGTAGTGTACCCTGTAAGGTGAGAGAGAGGGGAGAGGCACTATATTATCTGCCTGTATATGTGTGTATTTCTACTTCAGGGTCCATAGGGTATCCACAGGATACCTTGGGGTATAGGTGTGACGTCAGTCGCAGGGCACCAAAGAGTTAAGCTTTCAGCCTCCCAGGATGCACTAGGTCCCCCTCCTATACCCCGCCCCCGGGCCAAGGCACCTCAGTTTAGTTTGGTGCCCGGCCGGAGTCGGGTGCACCTGTTGGAGTGGGGGCTAGAAGAGCCCCTGAAGCTTTTTCTTCATGCAGCTGTGGCTGCACATCTGGATGAACAGCATGGACAGTCAGTCCTGACGTCCATGCTGTCTTCCCTACACCCCGCCGGTACCAGAACGCCGGTACTGATCCGGGGATGCTGGTGGGCATCTGGGGTCACAGCTAGCGGTGACCCCAGATGCTCCGGACCATGGCCGGATTCAAGGGGGACAGAGGTAAGCAGCGGGGTCCCGCGGTGGGTCCCCGCTGATCACATGGTCCTAAGTCCCCAGGCAGGGGGCTCCCTGGGGACTGGCTGCAGCGTGGAGCCAGGCGACCAACCTGCACTTCCACTACCCCCTGGGACAGCGGACCGCAGCAGAGCGGTAGCGCTGCGGCGTCCCAGGGGTTAAATGCATGCCAGGGGGAGCGCGCCTTCCCTGTCTCACAGCCGGCGCCTCCCCCGCTGCACACAGCCCTCTCTGCATGCTGCCGACTGGTCCTGTGGCAGCGCTCCTCCCCCAGGCCAGCCTCCTCTCTGCTCCTCGGCGGCCATCTTCTCCAGAACGCATGGTGAACGCTGCTGGAAGCGCTGGACGGAAGCATCGCGGTCTGGGTCCCCCCGCATACCTCTCCTCCGCTGTGGCTCAGGTCTGTGTATGCAGCGCTGTGTCCTACCAGGCCCTGTGTCTGTGTAGTTGAGTGATCAGCGCTGTTAGTGCAGGAATTGTTATTTCTCTGCATTGTATGTGACTGTGCTAGCGCTGCCTGTAACTTTTCTTCTCTAAACTGTCAGCTTTATTACTGTCCCTGTTCTTCTGCTAAAGCCCTTGCGGTGCGGTGCTGCAGGGTGGTCTCTCGCCTATTTAATACTTAATTGGTGAGAGAGGTCACATACGTGGTGCCATCATGTCTGAAAGTGATTTTCCCCTCCGGCTACAGTGTACCACATGCAAAGTACCGTTAGCGGAGGGGGAGGGTAGCGCGGAGGGCCTTTGCCGGCAGTGTTTGTCCATGGCGCGGCCTATTACGGTTACAGCACCGGTACAGGAGCCGCCCTGGGCTTGTTTCGCTCAGGCGTTAACAGCTTTAGTGGGCCAGTTAGCTCCGCAGCCCGCGTTTACTCCGATGGGTTTGTCCCAGCAGTCTGTGGTGTCGTCACCCATGCAGGGGTTCCCACGACAATTGGTGGTACCCCACAGTCTCCCTATTTCCCCGCTCCCGGGTTCTCAGGAGCCAGCGTGGGTTAACTCCCTGACGAGTTCTGTACAGCACTTGTCGGATGTGTTGCAAGGGGAGTCTGTGATGCGGCCTCATAAAAGGCCGGTGGCGTCTCTGTCCGCTCCTTATGAGGATGACGAAGGGACGTCTGATGATGGGGAGATTCTGGATCCTTACGATCAGGAACCTCTCCATACTAAGGACGCTGATGCTAAGTCCAAAGTATATATTCCTGGACTTATTCGGGCGGTCCGCACAGCCTTGGTGATTGAGGACGAAGTTCCCCCAGCGGCTAAATCTAAGTATGCCTTTTTCAAAGATGTGAAGGGCGATGCCACAGTCTTTCCTCTTTCGGGTCAGTTGGTGGACCATTTAGAGGAGGCGTGGAAACAACCTGGCAAAAGATACCAGCTGCAGAGACGCCTGGCGGTGGCTTATCCGTTCGCGGATAATTATTTTGCTAAGTGGGAATCCCCTCCACAGGTGGATTCTCACGTGACCCGTCTTGTCCGTAGTGCCACATTGCCGATGCCATCCATGTCCTCCCTTAAGGATGCTACGGACCGCAAGGTAGAAATCTGCCTGAAGTCCGCTTATTCCCTTGCAGGGGGGGCAGCACGGCCGGCTATGGCCATTTGCTGGGTTGCCAGAGCGATGGAGCGCTGGGCGGATTCATTAGAGGCTTCTTTTGAATCCGACTGTCCGGCCGAACAGGCGGAGTTGATTGGCAATCTCCGTGATTCGGCCACCTACATCAACGAGGCGGCTCTAGACATTAGTACTCTGGTGTCTAGAATTTCTTCAGCAGCGGTAGCTGCTCGTCGCACCTTGTGGCTGCGATCCTGGAAGGCGGACGCAGATTCCAAGAAAGGTCTGGAAGCGTTGCCGTTTACCGGAGAAGTTCTCTTCGGTCCGGATCTGGATAAGATTGTGGCCACGCTGGCGGCAGCCAAATCTGCTTGTCTCCCGTCGGCCGCTGCTCCTGGTTCGGGACCATCGTCCTTTTGGTCATCTAGGGCCCAGGGCAGGCCCAAACCACAGTCGTTTCCTCGACAGGCTGGCCCTAAGAAATCGGTCAAGCCCCGGAAGCAGGCATGGAGTACCAGACGTCCGGCCCCCAAGCCAGATGACAAGCCTGCGGCCTGACGGTCCGGGCCTCCCTTTGGGGGATCCCAGGGTGGGAGGCCGCCTGCTACAGTTCGCCCAGTGTTGGTCGACCACTACGACAGACACTTGGGTTCTGGAGGTGGTTTCCCACGGATACGCCCTCTCCTTCCGGCACAGACCCCCGGCTCGCTTCTTCACCACGGGTCTCCCATCAGACCGGAACAAGGCTACGGAGCTGCGGAAGGTATTGCACACTATGCTCCAGGCTGGAGTTATAGTGGCTGTTCCATTCTCCCAGAGGGGCCAGGGTTTCTATTCAAATCTATTTTTGGTACAGAAACCCAATGGGTCATATCGTTCGATTCTCAACCTCAAAGCACTCAACAAGTCTTTGCGGGTCCCGAAGTTTCGGATGGAGACCCTACGGTCCATCATTCTGGCGCTGGAACCTGGGGACTACTTGGTGTCATTGGACATACAGGACGCTTACCTGCATGTCCCTATTCTTTTGCGCCATCAACAGTTCCTCAGGTTTGCAATCCGCAGCGACCACTTCCAGTTTCGGGCGTTACCTTTTGGCCTGGCAACAGCACCACGTGTTTTCACCAAGGTGATGGCGGCCATGGCGGCTTTTCTGCGGCTGCAGGGAGTCCGCATGTTGCCGTATTTGGACGACCTGTTATTGGTGGCAGGATCTCCAGAGCTCCTGTTACGCCACTTGGACCTGACCATTGCACTGCTGCAACGGCACGGCTGGCTAATCAACTGGCAGAAGTCCACTCTAATCCCGTCTCGGAGGATTCTGCATCTTGGAGCCTTATTGGACTCGGGACAGCAAAGGATCTTCGTGACGGAGGACAAGATCTCTGCTTTACAGTCAAGGGTGCGCAGTTGCCTGCACAGCCGCCGGGTGTCCTTACACTCGGCGATGAGGTTACTGGGCTCCATGGTGTCGGTGTTCGACATGGTGGAATACGCCCAGTTTCACTCCAGACCTCTGCAGCACCTGATCCTGTCCAAGTGGAACGGGCTGCCTCAGTCTCTGAAGTCCCGGACGATTGTGTTCACCCAGGAGGTTCGCCTGTCCCTTGCGTGGTGGTTACAGACGACCCACCTCAACAAGGGACGTCCGTTCTGGGTTCCAAATTGGGTCCTGTTGACAACGGACGCCAGTCTTCGGGGCTGGGGAGCAGTTTCGGGTCCACACTTGTTCCAGGGCAGGTGGACGCCGACAGAAGCGGAGCTTCCAATAAATATCTTGGAACTCCGTGCGGTCTTCAATGCTCTCCAGCAGGCACAGCGGTTTCTCCAGGGTCGCCCGGTGCAGGTCCAGTCGGACAACGCTACCACCGTGGCCTACATAAACAGGCAAGGAGGAACTCGCAGTCGGGCGGCTCTCGTAGAGGTCTCTCGGATCCTGGTTTGGGCGGAGCGCAATCTTCCGGCCATATCAGCGGTCTTCATCCCGGGAGTGCTAAATTGGGAGGCGGACTTTCTAAGTCGCCAGGACGTTCATCCGGGGGAATGGTCCCTGCACCCGGACGTTTTTCAACTACTGGTGGACAGGTGGGGTCTTCCAGAAATCGACCTCATGGCGTCCCGGCACAACAACAAGTTGCCGGTGTACGGGTCTCGCACAAGAGACGAAGGGGCGTCTCTGGTGGATGCTCTGTCCGTCCGGTGGACGTTCCGGTTCGCATACCTGTTCCCTCCGGTCTCCCTTCTTCCACGGGTAATCCGGAAATTCAAACAGGAAGGAGGGACGCTCCTGTTGATAGCTCCCGCGTGGCCCAGACGGCACTGGTTCTCAGACCTTCAGGGTCTGTCCGTGGACAGTCCTCTGCGGTTGCCGCTACGACCGGACCTTCTGTCTCAGGGTCCTTGCCTTCACCCGGACCTGACTCGGCTGTCTTTGACGGCGTGGCTGTTGAGACGACCATGCTGAGGTCCCGGGGGTTTTCCAGCTCTGTGGTGCGTACCATGTTACGAGCTCGGAAACCGTCTTCCGCGAGGATATACCATCGCGTGTGGCATACGTTCTTCCAGTGGTGTCGACCGAGAGGTTATGCACCGCGGGAGTTTCGTCTGTCTCGGATTCTCGCCTTCCTGCAAGCGGGACTAGATCATGGGCTTCGCCTTGCTTCTTTGAAGGTACAGGTTTCGGCCCTATCTGTCTGGTTTCACCGTAGGATTGCTACAATCCCGGATGTGTGCACCTTTATGCAGGGTGTTCTCCGCATTCAGCCGCCCTTTGTTCCACCTGTGGCGCTTTGGGATTTGGCTGTGGTCCTGAGGGCTCTCCAAGGACCGCCGTTTGAACCACTGGGCTCAGTGGATCTTAAATGGCTAACAGCTAAGACTGTTTTCCTTCTGGCCATTGCTTCGGCCAGACGTGTTTCTGAGTTAGGGGCTCTTTCTTGTAGACCCCCTTTCTTGGTTTTTTATGGGAACAGGGCAGTGCTCCGCACTCGGCCCGAGTTTCTTCCCAAAGTTGTTTCCCAGTTTCATGTTAACGAGGAAATAGTTGTTCCGGCCTTTAACTCACCGGGTCTTTCCGTGGGTGAGGCCTCTTTGGATGTTGTGCGGGCCTTAAGGACTTATGTTGACCGCACTTCTTCGTTTAGGAAGTCGGACGCTTTGTTTGTCCTCTATGGCTTCCGTAAAAAGGGTTGGCCTGCTTCAAAGCAAACTTTGGCAGCCTGGATCCGTATGGCTATTTCTGAAGCTTATCTTCATGAAGGCCTACCGGTCCCTCCTTCTCTGAAGGCTCATTCCACTAGGTCTGTGGGTCCTTCGTGGGCAGCTCGACGTGGTGCCTCGGCAGTTCAGATCTGCAAGGCTGCTACGTGGTCTTCTGTCCATACCTTCGTGAGGTATTACAGGTTTGACACCTTCGCCTCTCAGGATGCTTCCTTCGGGCGGCGGATTCTCCTTTCTGCACAGGAGCGTCCCCACCCTTAAAGGATACTGCTTTGGGACATCCCCAAGGTATCCTGTGGATACCCTATGGACCCTGAAGTAGAAAATATGAGATATGGTAAGAACTTACCCTTGTTATCTCTATTTCTACGAAGTCCATAGGGTTCCACAGGACTCCCGCCCTGTCGCACCTGTGCTGCAGATGGGCTTTGCTCTGGTCACCGGTTTTCCGTCTCCCTCTGGTGAGAATGTGATTCTTGTATGTGTCCAGATCTTTGTTCTCTCTCTTCCTTCTCCTCCTCCGGCCTATGGCTTGGTAACTAACTGAGGTGCCTTGGCCCGGGGGCGGGGTATAGGAGGGGGACCTAGTGCATCCTGGGAGGCTGAAAGCTTAACTCTTTGGTGCCCTGCGACTGACGTCACACCTATACCCCAAGGTATCCTGTGGAACCCTATGGACTTCGTAGAAATAGAGATAACAAGGGTAAGTTCTTACCATATCTCATATTTTATGTGTGTTTGTGACTGTATTTATGTAAGTATGTATATAAGTGTGTGTGTGTATTTGTATATATGTGTGAATGTATACAGTATATATATTTGTATATGTGTGTGACTATGGGCAAGATGTACTAATGGCAAAAGCTCCGGAAACCTAAGGGCTTCTTGCAGCATAACTCCCCAAAAGGGATCCCTGGCTGCGAATGTGCAGTAGGACTCCTAGGTCATAAACCTCACATCACAAAAGACAGTTCTCTTATAGGTTCTCTTATTGGAATAGCTGTCCTTTGTTTAAATAATCGCAAATCTTCATGCACACGGCGTTAATAAACGCCACTGCATACAGTAAGTGTCGGTATATATTGCATACAAAATGCAATGCTTGATATATCCTGCCTTATGTATGTATACATACCCGCTCAACCACCCCAATTTTGGGGGGAAAGATTTGGGCACACTCACCTACTCTGCAAGCAATTTACACACCTCCAGTGTGATATAAAAAGGGGCCGTGATGTGTAGCCATGGCACCCGGAGCATGTGTGTGCTACAGCGCCCTCATCCCCCAAGTGTGCTAGGCAGGCGGCATTTCCAGTATGTAGGGGCAAATTAAATAGAAATAAAAACAAACAGAGGCAGAATCAAACTGGGAGAGTTTGATTCTAGATATGAGGGCTAGATGTATTCCAACTCCCTAAAGTAATTTCACCGCATCCTGCTCCCTCTTTATTATTGCCGTGGCTCCACCAATTCCTCCATTCTGTTCAGTCCCAGAGCCGGAATAAGATCCCACAGAGCCCTACGCAAAATAGTCTCAGGGCTACATATTAATGTGTATATATATATATATATAAATACTTAGTGTATACATTTCTCACACAGCTCTCCCCACTCACTCAGATCTCCCCCTTCTCACACATAACTTCTCCCCTCAAACACACAATGATCCCCTTCATTCAGACCCCGCCACAGTTCTTCCCCTCACACAGCACTCCCCCCTCACTCAGCCTCTCCTCACACACACAGTGCTCCCCCCCAGGGCCGGATTTCCCACTGGGCAACCTAGGGCCCGGCGGGATCCAAGGGGCCCGTGGACAAGCCCCTTTGGCCTATGAAATATGACTTGTCAAAATGCTCCCAGAGGAGCACAGCGCGACTACCGCGTGACCTCATACGGTCCCGCCTACTTTTCAGGGCGTCTCACTGCCTGCACTGTCACAGAGTGACTGTGCATAGCAGGGGGAAGGAGGAGGGTTACCTGATCTGCCGGCCAACTTCAGCTAGCTCCAGAGTCCGGACCACACAGTTATTCCCATCTGTACTGGCACAATATGGGCGGAGCCAATACAACAAGCTCCACCCCCAAATCGTGGCATTACGTCGCAAGGGGGCAGGGCTTAATGAAGCGTGTCTGTACTGTCTGCTGTCTGCCCCATTAGCAACCTGCACTGTTGAGTGTAAGTAATTTATGTGTACTCTTTTAGCGTGTGTTTGTATGTATTCATGTGTTAGTGTCTATGTATGTTATTGTGTATATGTGTTAGTGTGTGTATACTGTGTATATTTTAGTGTATATGTACGTGTTGTGTGTGTATGTATGTGTTAATTTGTAGATATGCTTGTGTGTGTATAGACTGTGTCAATGTGTATGTTATATATTATGTATATATGTGTTTGTGTGTGTATATAATGACGTCAGACCATCATCCGGGTGCCATTCCCATGGCAACCAAGACGCTGAAGTCCGAACGTAGTGACCGCAGTACAGAAAGGATGTATCACTGCAAAAGAAACAAACAAAATACCCAAAGAATGCAGAGTGTGGTGCTAAAAGAAAAAAAGCTAATTAAAGAATCATAAGCACAGAAAAAAGATGCACAAAAGTAAGGAGGGCATCGGAGTTGATGCTAATTTTGGAGGTGAGTGCTGATCAGTTCTGGATTAATATATATATATATATATATATATATATATACATACATACACAATTTAGAAACCCACCCTAGGAAAATGCTGCTTTTGCCCCTGGGCCCCGTCTCGCCCCAGCATGCACATCAGCCTCTGCACAGCGCCACTGACAGGCTTGCTACTGCCCTCCAGCAACACGCAGAGGCCAGAGGGACAGGCAGAGCTTCAAAAGGTCCCGTATCTCCGTGAAGGACAGTAGACAGCCGGATAGGGCACTGTATTAGGGTGGGTACACAACTTAGCGACCAGCAATTGTGCCGATGTCAGGGTGATTTGCCTTCACCCTGGGCATCGCATGATTGCCGGTACACACTACACGATGTAATGAACTACGGAAAGATCACTTGTTCCGTCCTTCATTAATATGTATGGCGCCCTGTGCGATATTGTGTGATTAGCTGTGCAGCACAGCCAATGACACGATATCGCATCCGACCGCGGGAGCAGGCAATTCGAGCAAACACACTGCACGATATTTCCGATTTGGCCAAATCTGGCCGATATCCTACAAGTGCGTAGGCGGCCTTATTCTGAAATTACTCCGTAATCACTCAGTCCATAATTAATAACTATTCAATTTTAAATCAGATTGCACAACATAAAAACAACATAAATCAATCTATAGTAGTACTATAGATTGATTTATGTTGTTTTTATGTTGTGCAATCGGTAGTACTACTATAGATTAATTTACAGTCAGGTCCATAAATATTGGGACATTGACAGAATTTTCATATTTTGGCCTCTTTTCACCACCACAATGGCTTTGAAATGAAACAAGATGTGCTTTAACTGCAGACTTTAAGATTTAATTTGAGGGTGATTACATCCAAATCAGGTGAACGATGTAGGAAGTACAACGGTTTCTATATGTGCCTCCCATTTTTTAAGGGGCCAAAAGGAATGGGACTATCAACTCAAAAGCTATTTCATGGACAGGTGTGGGCTATTTCATTATCAATTAAGCAGGTAAAAGGTCTGGAGTTGATTCTAGGTGTGACATTTGCATTTGGAATCAGTTGCTGTCGACTCTCAATATGAGATCCAAAGAGCTGTCACTATCAGTGAAGCAAGCCATCATTAGGCTGAAAAATCAAAACAAACCCATCAGAGAGATGGCAAAAACATTAGGTGTGGCCAAATCAACTGTTTGGAACATTCTTAAAAAGAAAGAACGCATCGGAGAGCTCAGCAACACCAAAAGACCCGGAAGACCACGGAAAACAACTGTGGTGGATGACAGAAGAATTATTTCCCTGGTGAAGAAAAACCTATTCACAACAGTTGGCCAAATCAAGAACACTCTCCGGGAGGTAGGTGTATATGTGTCAAAGTCAACAATCAAGAGAAGACTTCACAAGAGTGAATATAGAGGGTTCACCACAAGATGTAAACCATTGGTGACCGACAAAAACAGGAAGACCAGATTAGAGTTTGCCAAACAACATCTACAAAAGCCATTACAGTTCTGGAACAACATCCTATGGACAGATGAGAGAAAGATCAACTTGTACCAGAGTGATGGGAAGAGAAGAGTATGGAGAAGGAAAGGAACTGCTCATGATCCAAAACATACCACCTCATCAGTGAAGCGTGGTGGTAGTGTCATGGTGTGGGCATGTATGGCTGCCAATGGAACTGGTTCCCTTGTATTTATTGATGATGTGACTGCTGACAAAAGCAGCAGAATGAATTCTGAAGTGTTTCGGGCAATATTATATGCTCATATTCAGTAAAATACTTCAGAACTAATTGGACGGCGCTTCACAGTGCAGATGGACAATGACCCGAAGCATACTGCAAAAGCAACCAAAGAGTTTTCTAAGGCTAAAAAGTAGAATGTTATGTAATGGCCAAGTCAATCCCCTGACCTGAATCCGATTGAGCATGCATTTCACTTGATGAAGACAAAACTGAAGGAAAAATGCCCCAAGAACAAGCAGGAACTGAAGACATTTGCAGCAGAGGCCTGGCAGAGCATCACCAGAGATGAAACCCAGCGTCTGGTGATGTCTATGCATTCCAGACTTCAGGCTGTAATTGTCTGCAAAGGATTTGCAACAAACTATTAAAAAGTGAAAGTTAGATTTAGGATTGTTTAGTTTGTCCAATTACTTTTGGTCCCTTAAAAAGTGGGAGGCACATATAGAAACTGTTGTAATTCTTACACTGTTCACCTGATTTGGATGTAATTACCCTCAAATTAAATCTGAAAGTCTACAGTTAAAGCACATCTTGTTTGTTTCATTTCAAAGCCATTGTGGTGGTGAATAGAGGCCAAAATATGAAAATTCTGTAAATGTCCCAATATTTATGCACCTGACTGTATGTTGTTTTTATGTTGTGCATTCTGATTTAAAATTGAATAGTTAATAATTATGGACTGAGCGATTATCGGTAGACTGCGTACATACCGTGATTGCACATACGCCAAGGTATAGTGCTATGGATTATTTGAGGGAGGGGGCCCCAAACTGGTATGTTGCCTAGGGTCCCATGAGGTCTAAATCTGGCTCTGCTCCCCCCTCAGCTCTTTTCCTCACTCCGATCCCCCCTTCACACACATAAAGTTCTCCCCCTCACAAAGATCTCCCCTCCTCACACAGACCAACCCCCGCATGCACTCATACGCACAGCACTTCCACTTAACAAAGATCACCTGCTGATGAGCTGAGCCTGAAACACATAAAGAGATCAGTGCATCCATACTCGGGGCGGGGTGTGGGCGGAGCCACAAGTGTCGCTCTGTCCACACCATGCCCCATGTCTGGAAGCACTGATCTCTTTATGTGCTTCAAGCTCATCTTAGCAGGTGCTCTACCCTTCGCCGGATGGCTATTCAGTGAGTACAAATGAACACATTGTATTTACAAGTAACAAACAATTAACATACAAAGTATACAGTATACTCAACTTTTGTCTATGTATTCAGGTGACACCGGTGATTCATTATCTTCAACATAAGATGTAGTTCATGTTCATCTGGGGAGCGCTCGTTTCACAACGCCCAGGTCTTCTAATTTACATTGTAGGCACCCTACTGCAGTCTCAGGTCCATACACAAGCCGAAGAGCCTTTGTCTAGGTCTTGATTTATATACCATAGTCTGGGTGTTGGCTTCCAGATATTAAGCCCATATTAGTTACATACTAGGTATCAAGCACTGATTGGTACTGCATAGCATGGACCATTCTTATCTCTTGCACATGTTCTGTAAGCACTAAGATATACTTAGACAAAGAAATACAGTTATGACGTGTCCTAGTATGTCTGGAGTTACACTCTGTTTCAAAGCCCCTTTGTGTAGAATATGGACATCACTATCAGTAACCCATAATGCTTAGCCTCTCTACACATCTTGCAATGGAATTTGGCTCACTGTCTACTGCCAATACCATATAAGGTATTAAGGGCTCATTATACATCTCTTCTAATAACAGGTACAAGTTAGGGCCCCTCAATATACAGTGGGGCAAAAAAGTATTTGGACAGCCACCGATTGTGCAAGTTGTTGCACTTTAAAAGATGAGAGAGGTCTGTAATTTCCATCATAGGTACACTTTAACTGTGAGAGACAGAATCAGAACAAAAAATTCCGGAAATCACATTGTATGATTTTGAAACAATTTATTTGTATATTCTTGTTGGAAATATATATTTGACACCTACCAACAAGCAAGAATTCTGGCTTTCACAGACCTGTTACTTCTTCTTTAGGAAGCTCATCTATCCTTCACTTGTTACCTGTATTAATGGCACCTGGTTAACTGTAACTGTATAAAAGACACCTGTCCACACCCTCAAACAGTCAGACTGCAACCTCTCCACCATGCCCAAGACCAGAGAGCTGTCTAAGGACACCATGGACAAAATTGTAGACCTGCACAAGGCTGGGATGAGCTACTCGACAATAGGCAAGCAGCTTGATGAGAAGAGATCAACTGTTGGCGCAATTATTTAAAAATGGAAGAAATGCAAGATCACTGACAATCTCCCTCGACCAGGGGCTCCATGCAAGATCTCACCTCGTGGGGTATCAATGATCTTGAGAACGGTGAGGTATCAGCCCAGAACTACACGGGGGGACCTGGTCAATAACCTTGAGAGCTGGGACCACAGTCACAAAGGTTACCATTAATAACACATGTCAAAGCCGGATGATTGGCTGACACAAAATCTTAAATTAATATCTGGTGATGCCATTTTGTGTCACCCCTGACGACGCCATTATTGTTGAAAGTTCTACCATAACCCATACGCACATTAAATAAAATATACAAGATGCACAGTTGCGCTGTTTATCAAAACACAAACGCATCACGCATACTAGCGACTTTACGCAATATTCTTACACATACAATAACTTATAAAAAGGTTCCTCCGCATTAAAAGCTTAATATTAGGTTTTATTAGCGAATACTTATGTTGTGAAATGTTAATGTATACGATATTTAAGGTACATAAGCTAGTAGACATATCATGTTTGGTACCATTCTAAATCACTGTTTATTTGCAGAGTTCCGGTTCTATCCGCAAGGAAATTGCATCATGCGTTCGCAAGATATGAACTATATGAAATTAGTGGTTAGAATGAAAAGCTGTATGTAGTGTCTTTTATTAGTTTAAACCAGTTCTTCGCCGGGAAAACCACACAAAGCAACATCTGAGGAACTGGGACATACCCCCAGTGATGCTATATGACCTGTCCAATGGCCTGCATTGTACCAGAATGTCTAGGAGCAAGACCCAATGGAAACCTGTTAACTAGTTTCTTTGTTCTGTAAGGTATATAGCCTGCTTACTGGTTATAGTATACAGCCATTCTTCTTGGATGACCACAGGCTTCTGGAGAGATGACTGTTTACTGGGACCAGTGCGCACGCGTATGTATCGGCTTGTACCTTTTGTATTTAATTGTCTTTTGCGCTAATTGTGTTAGATCAAAGCATGTAACTTTCTTTTATTGCAATAAGAACTTTTGTGCTTTGGAACCACAATATAAGTCTGGAAAGGAATTATTTCTTATGCGAATTGTAGTGCTAAACAGCAACATTTTGGGTATATAGATTTAGAGGTATTGATAGATGGGGGCTCGCAGCTGATATCACACCACCGGAATTCGCACGATAGCGAACGGATCTCGATTCCGCAACAAAGGGTGAAAGGTGCCATATGCAGGTAAGAACGCTCCGTGTTCAAAACCCTGCTACCATTCACTGTTGTGGAATCGATGTCCTTTATTGTGCGATTTTAATGGGCGCTGATTAGGAACCTCGGGACAAGAGAGAGGTTTGTTTCTTTTATTGTCTGTTCACGCTTTGTGTGTTAGTCGCATTATTGTGTATGCGACTAGTTGCACAATAGCGGAATTTTTATTTTTGCGCTTTTGTGTATCAGTCGCATTATTGTGTATGCGACTAGTCGCACAATAGTGTACACGTGCATCCGGTAATACTGCCGTGGGTTTAAACAGTCATTTTGATAAATAGTCTTGTTATATGCATAGCGTGGTTAACTGGTTAACCCCTTTAAATTGCAACTGCCAAATTTAAGTAAAAGTTTTTCTGTGCAGAAAACAAAAGATGTATGAAAGTGAATATATGCGTATGATGTAAATAGGTCACTGTCTGTTAGACCTAGAGAAAGTTGGTAGGTGCCCAACGGGGCAAGAAAACTACTGGGCCAGTGTACAGAGCAGGTACATTGTGGTATTCGGTAGCTAACCGTATGTTTCCTGTGCGTTGGGAATACGTAGGTTAGCTGTTGATTGGCCCCTCAGAGTGATCACAAAATCCATTGATCAGATAAGTTCTCTGGGCATTGCGATTAGACCACACGGTTCTGTAGATCGTGATTGTGACGGGGGGCGTTTGGAGTCAAATCACTGGAAAGGGTAAGCGTTATTGAAACAATTACATGCTACCAGGGGAAAGTAACTCATAGGGAAGGAGTGCGTACACATAGCTCATTAAAATCATGTACAAGTGAGCGGTGAAGCTTGGTTGAATTTGCAGGAATTAGGGTAGATTGCAGGTATTTTGCTCCTCGTTGTGCAAGCTGACCGAAATGGCTAGTGGGTCGGCAGGCATAAGGGGACAGGACGACTGATCAGAGAGGATGAATGGGGCCATGTATCGTGACATTTTGGGGAAAAACCTCCTTCCCTCAGTAAGAGCATTGAAGATGCAACGTGGCGGGGTCTTCCAGCATGACAATGACCCCAAACACACCGCCCGGGCAACTAAGGAGTGGCTCCGTAAGAAGCATTTCAAGATTCTGGATTGGCCTAGCCAGTCTCCAGACCTCAACCCAATAGAAAATCTGTGGAGGGAGTTGAAAGTCCATGTTGCCCGGCGACAGCCCCAAAACATGACATTTCTAGAGAACATCTGCATTGAAGAGTGGGCCAAAATTCCTGCTGCAGTGAGTGCAAACCTGGTCAAGAACTACAGGAAACGTTTGACCTCTGTAATTTCCAACCGAAGTTACTTTACAAAGTATTGAGTTAAACTTTTTGATTGTCCAAATACTTTTTTCAGAAAGAATATACAAATAAATTGTTTAAAAATCATACAATGTGATTTCCGGAATTTTTTGTTCTGATTCTGTCTCTCACAGTTGAAGTGTACCTATGATGGAAATTACAGACCTCTCTCATCTTTTAAAGTGCAACAACTTGCACAATTAGTGGCTGCCCAAATACATTTTTGCTCCACTGTATGTCTTGTCTGAACCCAACCAGTCTATGCATAGACTGCATGAAAACAATCTCTTTTTGGGGCCTATTCATCAACACTAAAATAACGTTTTTAAAGGACATTTTCCTTAAATAACGTTATTTTAGTATTCATGACGACACTTAGCAAGGAGAGATCAGTGTTATCTCCTGTGCCAAGTCCCCCTGTGTTAATTTCCACACTCCCCATACAATAGTATGGGGATATTGAAATTATGGTATTCATCAAATTCCGAAAATTATGTATTTTCGGAATTTGATGGAGGTACTATCCGCCACTGTGAGGTGGCGAATAGCAGGTGAGACTTACCTGCGGTCAGCTGGACAGGTCCCCCGCAGCTCCCTCTGGCGCTCTGGTCCCTCCTCTGGCTCCGGTGGTTGCTAGCACACTGTGTTCTCCCAGCAGAACACAATAAAGTTTAGAAAAAAAAATTATTATTTTTTTCTTCTAAACTGTACTGTGGTGTGCTGGGAGACCACGTGTCAGACCAGCAGGATGGAGCCTGAGGCTGCTGCGCGGACAGGTAATTGCGGGACGGGGGAAGTGAGCGGAGGGGGGAGGGCGGGGCACACAAACTTACCGCCGCTGTAGGTAGTGCTGCGCATGCACTGGGTTTACAAATGTAAAAGCGCATGTGCAGCACTGTTTCCATCTGCGGTAACTTAGAGTAGAGAGGGAAAAGTATCTATTTCCCGAAAAGCTGTCATCGCAAAAATGACTGCTTTTCGGAATAGATACTGATGGAGAGGAGGAATGATTAATTTCTCCGGTAATTAGGTAGAACTCCATGCGAGTTCTAAACCTAATTACCTCCATCGATTTTTAAGGTATGATGAAAAGGCCCCTTTAAACCTCAATGGGGCCCAGCACAACTTGTGTGTTACAACTTATATGCATATGTAGAAAATAGTTAATTAACCCACTTGTTACATTATGTTCCCTTTTCATTTGCGCACCAAAGGCTTTCACATGTGAACACGATCCCCGTGTCCCAAATGATGCTCTTTAGGACCCCCAATCTACAATCCCCCGGGCCCCCCAAAGACTTAATCCAGCTCTGACTGTATGGCACAATGTATATAAGGAGCACTGCACATTACTACTGTGTGATATAATGTATATACGGAGCACAACTACTGTGTGGCATAATGTATATAAGGATACTACTAATGTGTGGTATAATGTATATTAGGAATACTACTGTGTGGTATAATGTATACAAGGATACTACTACTGTGTGGCATAATGTATATAAGGATACTACTACTGTGTGGCATAATGTATATAAGGATACTACTAATGTGTGGTATAATGTATATTAGGAATACTACTGTGTGGCATAATGTATATAAGGATACTACTACTGTGTGGTATAATGTATACAAGGATACTACTACTGTGTGGCATAATGTATATAAGGATACTACTACTGTGTGGTATAATGTATATAAGGAGCACTACTACTGTGTGGTATAATGTATATAAGGATAATACTACTGTGGCATAATGTATATAAGGAGCATTGCGCATTACTACTGTGTCATATAATGTATATACGGAGCACAACTACTGTGTGGCATAATGTATATAAGGATACTACTAATGTGTGGTATAATGTATATTAGGGATACTACTGTGTGGCATAATGTATACAAGGATACTACTACTGTGTGGCATAATGTATATAAGGATACTACTACTGTGTGGCATAATGTATATAAGGATATTACTACTGTGGTATAATGTATATAAGGATACTACTACTGTGTGGTATAATATATATAAGGATAATACTACTGTGTGGCGTAATGTATATAAGGAGCACTGCGCACTACTACTGTGTGGCATAATGTATATAAGGTTACTACTACTGTGTGGTATAAAGTATATAAGGAGCACTACTACTGTGTGTGGTATAATGTATATAAGGATACTACTACTATGTGACATAATGTACATAAGGGGCACTACTACTGTGTGGTATAATGTATATAAAGATAGTACTACTGTGTGGTATAATGTATATTAAGGATACTACTGTATGGTATAATGTATATAAGGATAATACTACTGTGTGACATAATGTATACAAGGAGCACTACTACTGTGTGGTATAATGTATATAAGGAGCACTACTACTGTGTGGTGTAATGTATATAACGATAATACTACTGTGTGGTATAATGTATATAAGGATAATACTATTGTGTGGCATAATGTATAGAAGGATAATTTATATAAGGAGCACTACTACTGTGTGGCATAATGTATGTAAGGATAATACTATTGTGTGGCATAATGTATATAGGGAGCACTACTATTGTGTGGTATAATGTATATAAAGATACTACTGTGTGGCATAATGTATATAAGGATACTACTACTGTGTGGCATAATGTATATAAGGATACTACTGCTGTGTGACAATGTATATAAGGAGCACTATTACTGTGTGGCATAGTGTATATAAGGATACTACTACTGTGTGACATAATGTATATAAGGATACTACTGCTGTGTGACAATGTATATAAGGAGCACTATTACTGTGTGGCATAATGTATATAAGGAGCACTACTACTGTGTGGCATAAAGTATTTAAGGGCATAACATGAATAAGGAGCACTAGTGTGTGGAAATTTGATTTGTGGTGAAATGTGTTGCTTTTTTTTAGGGAGCATCATTTTTATTTTACCGTGGGTGCCAAAAACCGTAGTTACGTCTTTAATGATAGATTAGCAATGGTGAAATGCAGGTTGGATGTGATTGGGGGTAGATGTACTAAGCCGTGGAGAGAGATAAAGTACTAACCAATAATTTTTCAAACAGCCTATAAACTGGCAGTCAGTAGCTGATTCGTTGGTACTTTATCTCTCTCCACTTTATCTCCCTCCAAGGTTTAGTACATTTCCCCCACATACCCTTAATAAGCTGATCATGTGACTTGTTATAAAACAGTCAGTTATCAACTGTATCTGTTTAATATGTCTACGGACCTTGTAGTATAAGCTTACAGTATTCTAACCCAGTGGTTCCCAAACTTTTTCAATTCAAGGCACCCTTAGGGTCTCCATGATTTTTTCCAGGCACCCTATAGCCAAAATAATTAACAAGCGGTCCCTTTTTGACCCAAGTAGTTGGGTCAAAATTATGTAATTAGTATGTCTCCATGTCTCTCTTTGCAACCCCCTCCAGGTGTCTCCCTGTGCAACCCCCTGCATGTTTCTGTTTCTCCCTTTCCCTTTGCAAGCCCCCTCCATGTGTCTCCCTTTGCAGCCCCCTCCATGTGTCTCCCTTTGCAGCCCCCTCCATGTGTCTCCCTTTGCAGCCCCCTCCATGTGTCTCCCTTTGCAGCCCCCTCCATGTGTCTCCCTTTGCAGCCCCCTCCATGTGTCTCCCTTTGCAGCCCCCTCGATGTGTCTCCCTTTGCAGCCCCCTCCATGTGTCTCCCTTTGCAGTCCCCTCCATGTGTCTCCCTTTGCAGTCCCCTCCATGTGTCTCCCTTTGCAGTCCCCTCCATGTGTCTCTCTTTGCAAGCCCCCTCCATGTGTCTCTCTTTGCAAGCCCCCTCCATGTGTCTCTCTTTGCAAGCCCCCTCCATGTGTCTCTCTTTGCAAGCCCCCTCCATGTGTCTCCCTTTGCAAGCCCCCTCCATGTGTCTCCCTTTGCAAGCCCCCTCCATGTGTCTCCCTTTGCAAGCCCCCTCCATGTGTCTCCCTTTGCAAGCCCCCTCCATGTGTCTCCCTTTGCAAGCCCCCTCCATGTGTCTCCCTTTGCAAGCCCCCTCCATGTGTCTCCCTTTGCAGCCCCCTCCATGTGTCTCCCTTTGCAGTCCTCTCCATGTGTTTCCCTTTGCAGCTACCCCAAATGTGTCTTCCTTTGGATGCCCCCTCCAAGTGTTTCCCTTTGCAGCCAACTCAATTTGTCACCTAATTGCAGCCCCCCCCCCTATATTTCCCTGTACAGCCCTCTCCCTATAGTATAGTTATCTCTCTTTTCTCATTGCTATCCGCCCCCCTATAGTTTCCAATACAGACCCCCTTTCTTTCCTTTAGTAGATATTGGCAGCACTGTGTCCATTCCTTCAGACCCCATGCAGCAACAGGCAGCCCAGCCCGCTGCCTGTTGCATACAAGACACTGACAGCTCCTGCATGTTCGCACCAAACCTGCCCTACATTCGCTCTGCTCACCAACCCTGTGCAAAATAAAAAAACAGCCAACTTCTAGGCAGCCTCCAGCCGCGGCACCCTAGTGACAGTGCTGCGGCACCCCAGGGAACCATGGCGCACAGATTGGGAACCACTGTTTTAACCTAATTTATAAATAGATTAGATAATGTATATAAGGATATTATGCACGGAGAATGTAATTTTTCATCTTGGTAAGCTAATAAAGAGACTTAGGCCTGTATTCAATAAGTTTCGCACCCGCTATACTTTTTCGCCTGCCGGACTTTGCGACTATATCGCGTGTTTTGGGTGCGGAAACTTTTAGCACGATTCCCTGTATTCAATATGAAAGTACACGAAAACGGCACCCGGCGGAAAGTCCTCTCCAAAATGGGGTAATCAGCCTGACATCCCCCAAAAGATGCACTGACATGGGGATCACTGTGGATACCCCCGAATTGGCCTGCTGAAGGTATTTGGTGTATTGAAATGGTCTCAATAGGTGCTGTTTTGCGTATTTGCATAAGGAGTGAAGAATAGCATTGAGATTTTTAATTTTTTTGGGGGGGGGGAAATAAGTTATCCCAGCATATTTTGAGTACCTGAAAATGGGGGCTGACATATTTATAAAGTTGCTAAAGTAAAGCCAGCAAAGTAAAAAAACACCTGGGGCATACTTGGGGGACCCTCCTGAGTCTATTTCGCTAGTTTTTAAGTTTGTCCCCCAACTTTGAACTTTTTCGCCCCCAAAACTAAATTACTTTTTTGGGGTGTTCTAAAGTGTTTTTTTTAAATAATTTTTTGACTCAGTTTACCTTTGTGGGACTGTCTTAAGCCTGCACTGGGGTTCCCGCAATGTTGCACCCCAAAATCCCAATTCTGCACTTTTTTCCGCCTGCAATTCATAGGCAAAACTTTTTCGTCTATTACGTTGCATTGACTTTCCGCCTAGGCGAAAAGTCTTTGAAATTGAATACGGCGTTACTTTTCCGCCTGGCGAAATGACGTCATCCGCGATACTTTTTCGCCGAAACTGACTTTTCGCTTCAAATTGAATATGGCTCTTAGGGGAAATTTAATAAAGTGAGAGTATTGAGAGTATTTAGAAGTGGAAATGTTGCCCATAGCAACCAATCAGATTCTAGCTATTTATCTTCTTGAAAGTGCTAGTTAAATGTTAAGCTGAATCTGAGTGCTTGCTATGGGCTACATCTCCACTTCTAAAAACTGTCACTTTAGTAAATATACCCCTTACTATAGAACTGTTATCAACTGTAATGGTGCATACACACACAACGATTTTTTGAACGGTTATCGATAAACGATAACGATTATCGTTCATCGTTGAAAAAAATCATTCACTTTCTAAGTTAAAACGATTAACGATCATTCCTGCACGTTCACATTTGTAGTTTGTAGTTCAGTCAGACTGACCAACTCAACGATTTTCATTAAGGGAATATGCAAAAATCGTTTGTAGTTCAAAAAAATCGTTCATTATATTTAGTAAATGAACGATTTTAGTAAACGATTTTCGTTTATTTTTTCCTTGAAACAATGAACGAAAATCGTTTAATAAAATAGTTAATTTACAAAATCGTTGTGTGTGTATGCAGCTTAACTGTTAATATGCCTACTGCATAGGCATGTCTATAATGGGTGCAAGGTGTGCGGTGCACATGGGCCCCTGGGTCCTGGAGGGCCCACACTGCACCCATAGGTATTTATACTCCCCTCTCCGCCGTTCCCGAAGTGTTGCTCCACAGCGCCGGACTGGAACTGTAGAGCAGCAAACTCTCACTGGGAAAATGGTGGCGGCCATTTTCCCAGTGATCTGCACATGTACAGAAAAGATGTCCCCCGGGAAAGTAGGTGCGGGCGCCATTTTCTCGGGGACCAGCGCATGCGCAGTAGATCCTGGCATGAAGCCAGAATCTACAGCGCGCTGAGCTGCTGACAGAGAGGAGGGGGCCCAAACGGAGTCTGCACATGGGCCCCCTCCTCTCTTAACATGCCCCTGGCCTACTGTCTGAGTTGTGTAAGATTATGTTAACCTAAATGATAGATTGATTATAAATAGATAGCATGCAGGAGGTGAATTTTCACCTCAGTATACCCCATACAGTATCAGCCCCACTGTTTGCATAAATACATAAAAAATAATTACAAAAAATTGCATAATTTTGTGAGAAAACTAGAAAAACTATTTTAATGCTTTTAATTTTTTGTCTGACTGTGTGACCAATTGGTCATCATCATGCTGATGATAGGCTTATTTATGTGGAGACCTGGAGCTGTAGCTCTATCTTCCCCATTGTTAATCCGTCCCTGACCATTTTGTGGAGAACTGTTAATTATCAAATGTATCTGCTGATATGACATTTAATGTAAGGTACGATTACTTTAAGAAACTACATGGTTTCACCTGTGCGAAAAGTCTTTGTAAAAAAACGGGGAAAAGTTTTCTCCAGTGTTTAGCTGGCGAAAAAAAGTGCAGAATTGGGGTTTAGGGGTGCAGGCTTAAAAAAAAAAAAAAAATAGCCTGCACCCCTTGGAATGCCCCCTAAACACAATGTATGTTAAAAAAAAAGTACATAAAAATAAAATTAAAAAAAAATCGGGACCCCCCCCCTAAAAAAAAAATGATTTTAAATTTTGGGGTAAAAAAAAAAAATAGGGAACACAGTTCTAAAATAGCTCAATTTAATCCAGAGGGGTTCCAAAGTATGCGGCAGGTGTTTCTTCATTGCGGGTAGTAGCAGCAGGTGCATTTTTGAAAAATTTAAAAAAATAATTTTATGGACTTAAAAATATGCTTGCACCCATTTTATGTACCGAAATTTGACGGGCATAGTTATTTTTATTTAAAAAAATTTGTTAAATGCTATTCTTAATCACCTTCTCAAAGCCACATTTATGCACCTGCCGCGGCTATTTAAAAACCCCGACATCCCTTCAGCAGACAAAAATGGGGGTACCCATAGCGATCCCCCATGTCTGGACATCTTTAGGGAGGTGATAGGATGTTTTCCCGAAAATTCCCATTTATTTTCGCCACTCCCAGTTTCATCGGGTCCCGTTTTCGCGTCCTTCAAAATTGAATACGGGGATAATCAGGCATGCGCGCGATACTTTTCCGCCTGGAAATCAGGCGAAGGAGGCAAAGTCCAAAGTCTGGACTTTTCGCCTCAAATTGAATATGGGCCTATATCTGATATGACATGTCACGATGTAAGATATGCTTATTTTCACCTAAATGTTATAAATGAAAATAATGTTAGATAGATAGATCATTGGTAAAATGCAGGTAGGATGTGATTTATAACCTCAATATGCTGATCATATGACTTGCTATAGAACTGTTAGTATCAACTATGACTGTTCATATACCTACTGGCTGTGTAGTGTGAGCTTATTTTAGCCTAACTTATAGATAAGCAATGGTGAAATGCAGGTAGGATGTGATTGGGGAGTAGATGAACTACGCCATACAGAGAGATAATGTGGAGAGCAGTGAGGCAAATGACTGAGGAGGCACTGGGCTAGTATCAGAGACAGATTTACAGATACGGTGACACAGTCGAGATAGGGGTCCCCCTCCTGGGGTAGACGGACTCTCTTTAGTTTTTACACCCACCTCAGCCGGAGAAACAGGACACAATTCTTGGGTTCTCATACAAGCTGGTCAGAGCCAGTCTTTATTGTACCAGGTACATAAATAAATCAAAACAAACAAAATTCTAACCCATCTGAGCTCTAACTAGACAGTAGGTTCCCTCACTATCAGAACACTATAAACAAGTTCACGTCCACAGTACTTACAGGTCTGTATCAAAACAATGTCTCAGAGCAAGCTAGCCTGCTCTCCCAGGTGTGAGACACTCAGCCAGAACTAAATCCAGCTTATAACAGCCATTTCCAGGTGCAAGCCCTAATGAGCCTGCAACCAGGCTGAAAGGCCCAACACCCGGAGTGGCCTGTGGATGGAGCCCTCCCTCTCCTCACATCCACACCCCCAGGACCCATTCCAGCTTTTCACCAAAGTCGACATTCCAATCTGTTCAGTAGAACAGACTTTTCCTGGGGGTTTAAAAGACATACAGTCAGGTCCATAAATATTGGGACATTGACAGAATTTTCATATTTTGGCCTCTATTCACCACCACAATGGCTTTGAAATGAAACAAACAAGATGTGATTTAACAGCAGACTTTCAGATTTCATTTGAGGGTAATTACATCCAAATCAGGTGAACGGTGTAGGAATTACAACGGTTTCTATATGCGCCTCCCACTTTTTAAAGGGCCAAAAGTAATGGGACAAACTAAACAATCCTAAATCTAACATTCACTTTTTAATACTTTGTTGCAAATCCTTTGCAGGCAATTATAGCCTGAAGTCTGGAACGCACAGCCATCACCAGACGCTGGGTTTCATCCCTGGTGATGCTCTGCCAGTCCTCTACTGCAAATGTCTTCAGTTCCTGCTTGTTCTTGGGGCATTTTCCCTTCAGTTTTGTCTTCATCAAGTGAAATGCATGCTCAATCGGATTCAGGTCAGGGGATTGACTTGGCCATTGCATAACATTCTACTTTTTAGCCTTAAAAAACTCTTTGGTTGCTTTTGCAGTATGCTTCGGGTCATTATCCATCTGCACTGTGAAGCGCCGTCCAATGAGTTCTGAAGCATTTGACTGAATATGAGCATATAATATTGCCCGAAACACTTCAGAATTCATTCTGCTGCTTTTGTCAGAAGTCACATCATCAATAAATACAAGGGAACCAGTTCCATTGGCAGCCATACATGCCCACGCCATGACACTACCACCACCATGCTTCACTGATGAGGTGGTACATTTTTGGATCATGAGCAGTTCCTTTCCTTCTCTTCCCATCACTCTGGTACAAGTTGATCTTTGTCTCATCTGTCCATAGGATGTTCCAGAACTGTAATGGCTTTTTTAGATGTTGTTTGGCAAATGCTAATCTGGTCTTTGTTTTTGTGGCTCACCAATGGTTTACATCTTGTGGTGAACCCTCTATATTCACTCTTGTGAAGTCTTCTCTTGATTGTTGACTTTGACACATATACATCTACCTCCTGGAGAGTGTTCTTGATTTGGCCAACTGTTGTGAAGGGGTTTTTCTTCACCAGGGAAATAATTCTTGTGTCATCCACCACAGTTGTTTTCCGTGGTCTTCCGGGTCTTTTGGTGTTGCTGAGCTCTCCTGTGCGTTCTTTCTTTTTAAGAATGTCCCAAACAGTTGATTTGGCCACGCCTAATGTTTTTGCTATCTCTCTGATGGGTTTGTTTTGATTTTTCAACCTAATGATGGCTTGCTTCACTGATAGTGACAGCTCTTTGGATCTCATATTGAGAGTTGACAGCAACTGATTCCAAATGCAAATGTCACACCTAGAATCAACTCCAGACCTTTTACCTGCTTAATTGATAATGAAATAACTAGGGAATAGCCCACACCTATCCATGAAATAGCTTTTGAGTTGATAGTCCCATTACTTTTGGCCCCTTAAAAAGTGGGAGGCACATATTGAAACTGTTGTAATTCCTACACCGTTCACCCGATTTGGATGTAATTACCCTCAAATTAAATCTGAGAGTCTGCAGTTAAATCACATCTTGTTTGTTTCATTTCAAAGCCATTGTGGTGGTGAATAGAGGCCAAAATATGAAAATTCTGTCAATGTCCCAATATTTATGGACCTGACTGTATGTGAGAAATCTGGGACACACATATATGCAAACCACAACTTTTCCAGTGCTTCTATCACAATATATATATATGAACTGAGGGTTCATGTTGGCATTAAACAAAGGTGCAGCCGTATATAGTGCTGGAAATTTGGTGTGTTGTGATCAGGGATGTGCAGAAAAGTAGACACGGGGAATGCAGTGCCTCACCTGCCATACACTTTTTACTCCAGAGTTTTGACTATAAAAATTATTAGAATAATACAAAGAAGATATTTTATAATTTTTTTTTATAATTTTTAGCCAAAACTCTGGAGTATACCTAAGTATTCAAAAGAAAAAAGAGAGATTCTGCACAGAACTTGGAATAAATTCAATGATATGTACCAACCATCTGACATTAATAAAATAATTGTGGAATAATTATATTATTGTTAAAATGTAACTTTTATTTTGCATCAATTAAATTATATAGTACCATACAGTTTGAACATGATGATCAGATGATGTAAAGCCATCATCTGTGAAAATCATAGTGAAATCTAGTGGCAAATTATTGGTAAATTATACATTACACAAAGTAAATTTAGTATTAATTGATACTATATGGATAAATATTAAGTTGTGTCTAATGTTTGACCATGTGCACAAAAAAATCCCAACTTATTGTTTTAACCTACAGCAGCAGGTATTCCCAGGAGGTTACATGTTCTGCAAAATCAGGATACTTTGTATTATGTTTTAAATGCGTTTTCAAGAACTGTATATAACAAATGATTTGCCTTTCTATTGTAAAAGGTTCAAATATACAGATATACGCTATATTACCTGTACATACAATCAGGTGACATCCTTGCTTTATTGAGTATCCATATGTAACAAAATAAGTTTGCTTATGCATTACTTTTTTTGGAAGTTATCTACTAACAAAATGGACTATATACTGAACTAGTCCTACATATCTATTGCTTTGACCAGGTAGTGGTGCAATTTTCCCTATATTAATATACCTACAGCCATACATTACTTGATTTGCCCAATCTCGTCTGATCTTGGAAGCTAAACAGTGATTGGTCAGGTTAAAACCAGGAAGGGTGACCTCCTGGGAATACCTGGTGCTGTAGGTTAACTTGGGATTTTTTTGTGCACATGGTCACAAAAAAACAACTTAGTATTTATCCATATAGTATCAATTAATACTAAATTTACTTTGCATAATGTATAATTTACCAATAATTTGCCACTAGTTTTCACTATGTTTATGAAGTCTGATTTTCACAGATGATGGATTTCCATCATCTGATTATCATGTTCAAACTGTATGGTACTACAGGTTGAGTCTCCCATATCCAAAATGCTTGGGACCAGGGGTATTTTGGATATCGGAATATTCCGTATTTTGGAATAATTGCATATTATAATGAAATGTCTTGGAAATGGGACCCAAATATACACACAGAATGCATTTATGTGTTATATACACCTTATACACACAGCCTGCAGGTCATTTTAGACAATATTTTTTATAATTTTGTGCATCCAAAAAAGTTTGTGTACATACATGAAATTCATTTATGTTTCATATACACCTTATACACAGCCTGAAGGTTATTTTATACAATCTTTTTAATAATTTGTGCCTTAGACAAAGTTTATGTACATTAAACCATCAAAAATCAAAGGTTTCATTATCTCAGTCATGCTGAAAATATTCCGTATTTCGGAATATTCCGTATTTCGGAATATTTGGATATGGGAGACTCAACCTGTATATCATTTTATTGATGTAAAATAAAAGTTACATTTTAACAATACTGGTGAAGAGAGAGAAGATACCAACCAATCAGCACAAAACTGTCATTTTTCAAACAAAGCCTATAAACTGGTAGTTAGTAGCTGATTGGTTGGTACTTTATTTCTCTCCACTTTTATCTCTATCCAAGGCTTAGTACATCTCCTCCTTATAACCTTAATAGGCTGATGATGCGACTTGCTATAGAACTGTCTGTCTGTTATTACCCAGTCCTGTTCTAGTCCCAGTTGCGATTGAGATGCATGATCTCAGAAGTTATAATTTATATGCTATCGAAAGCATTCAAGATCTAACATATCCTGCAAATGGTGTATTGCCTCATTCTCAGAGGAACAGTGACTCTGTTCCCCAAAATTTACAAACATATATTACACAGCACTGTACATTGAGTGGATCATGATACAAATGAATTATATGACATGAAACAGAAGGTAAATATGTTCTTGACCAAAAGATTCATGAACAATTTATACATAAGGTAGCAGAAAGCACAGTATATAACGTAGAATCCAAATTATGTTGACTAAAATACAATGCGGATCCATATTCTGGTTCCCACAGTTCATTACAAAGTCGTATTCTAGCTAATACAGTACAGTTACTCAGTGGGTTAACTATACTGATCTAGACTGCAGCTCTTTCAGATGCCACTAAGTAAACCACTGAAGAATCTATGGAGAATACCTTTACAGAAGTACTGCGCATGCATGAGGTAAAAAGGTAAAAGGTTGTACATGCACAGTGCGAATATACAATGGAGTCCAGATGCGGATTGGGAACTTAAAGAGGCACTGGAAAACAATTATGATAGTAGCCTCATGTAGGTGGGACCCAATTAACTGAAGGTAGTACAACACAAAAGAAACCTGGGTTGAGTGGTGTATCTATAATGGGTACAGGGTGTGTGGTGCGCAAGGTCCCCTGGGTACAGGGGGGCTCACACTGCTCACCCTGCAGCATCCATTTCTTCATTACTTAACTCTACAGAGTCCTGCTTCGGCAGCACCAACGTTGTACAAATCACTGAGAAAATGGCATAGCTGCTATTTTCCCACCATTTTGTGCATGCGTAGTAGAAAAATTATTGGGAAAATGGCCGCCGCAACATTTCCCCAGAGATTCTGCACGGTAGACTCTGGCACAGCACCAGAGACTACTAGTGCTCACTAATGCGCTCCAGTGTTAGTTAGAGAGAAGGGGTCCCGAATGGAGACTGCACATGGGTCGGCTCTTCTACATTTTCCAGAGCACTGTAATTGAAAAAAATACATCACATTGACTTGACTTACCCATAACTTATAGCCTCCTAATTATAATACAAGGAACATCCAAATCAACTACATACTATACAGAGAGCATCCTAGTGACCTACATACAATACAGGGAGCATCCTAGTGACCTACATACAATACAGGGAGCATCCTAGTGACATACATACATTTACTAATATACATTATAGATAGTATTATTGTGACATAATGATGATATGGCTGTATAGAGACAGCCATATCATAGAGAGCATTTTAAGAACGCCACACAATATCACATGCCCATATCACATCAGAAATCATTAACCGCTTCAGCATCATTGTTACAACCCCATTCAAAATAATTAACCATTTTATAATTTATATTCTGCATGGACACTATAAGGAGAGAAACTGTAGTAGGTCTGTGAAAACTGAATGCTCTGAAGGAGCATAAATACATATGGATCATGTGGCTGATTTATATAGAGTGCAGAAAGCGCTAATGTACCATTATACTAAGGGGCCCATTTATCTTTAAATATTTATGGCTTAATCCCCGAAAACACCAGTTTTTAGGGGATACCTGCAATATTTAGTATCCCCTGAATGCATTATGGAGGGATCGCATCTGATATCTGCTGCTGTCCCTCTATTTTTACCAGCAGCTGCAACACTCATAGGTTTCTATGGGGGATGCGATACTGGCAGATTTACCAAGTTGGGCCCCGCAGCTACTGCCACCTGAAGATGGCGTGAGCCGCTGTAGCTTATGGGCTACACATCTCAAAACTAGGTGTCAGAGGGTTCCGTAGGAATCCTCCCCGGCAATGGCATCCGAGCATGTGTAGTGTGTAGGCCGCACAAACGTAGGATCCCCAGCACAGGAGAGAAGAGACCACTGACACAGTTACTTCACTTCCAGCACATCTCAGGGATGGGCTCCTTACAGAGCCCCCTGTCCCTGCATGTGCTCTGTCATACATCCCAGCGCTATGATCACATCCTGCAATGTGATAATGGGCGCTAATATTGTGCCCAGATCACAATGCAAATGCTATTATTAATAAATGGGCCCCTATGAGAGCTGTGCCTACTGAAAGGAAGTTTTGATACTCCAGCGACAAAGTGCCACTTCCTTTGCGGCTTTCTATGGTTATGCTGTGTGGACCCAGTAAGCTTGTAAAGAATAGTCACATAGGGCCCGAGTCAAAGGTGGACACTAATACCGTTACAACTGTGTCTTTGTATGCAGTGGTACTAAGTTATACTAAAGCCACAGCCACTGTAATTTGTACAGAGACGCCCACCAGCTGCATTTCTAATCTGCCACTTGTGTACAAAGACGCAGTCAGTAGCTGCAACAAGCCCACAAAACGCTCTAGAAACGCCCACGTTTGTCTATCTCCCCCCCCCCCCCATTGTTATCTCATTGATCGGACAGTGACTGTCAATCACTCGGCATCCACAAACTCACTGCGACTGCTGTCAGTAACCGATTGCGACACATGCGCTGCGCGACTCAGGCGCATGTGCAGCACAAAAAACATTGTCCAACTGTGCTAACATCGGCGTGGTTTCAGACTCATAAGGGGGAATATTACTTACCCTGGTAAACCCAGTATTATTAATTTACAGTATTAGCTACCATCCATCTGTATTACCGCTACTCTGTCTTTCATATATTTTGCTGATTAGTCATCAGTATTCAATGGGATTTTTCTTGTCTACCCAATTGAATTAGTTAACAGGTGTGCCTTACTTACTTTTAAATGTGTTAGATTGCTGTGTTATATGTGCTAGGTATACCAATTATCCTTGTCAGCAGTTGACATACATTTCTATTTTGGTATATACAATATATGCTCCTAGTTTGATGGATAATGCTAATACAATTAACCTTTCATTAATCTGTATAATTAATTTTATATGTCTTTTCCTGTGTGGCTCTAAATGAATGTATTATACATATGCTGTGCCTCTTCATTCATCAATGAGGCTCTATTAGCACAATCATTGTGTATTTAACTTCGCCAACACCTTTTGACATATTATGTGGATATGTGAGATACAAATAAAGTCTGCTTGTGCATTCTTTCTTTGATTTTGGGTTATCTTGTCAACAAATGGACTATTGATACAAGTAGTCCTACATATATATTGTTCTGTGCTGTAATTGTGAAAATTTCCCTATGCTACCTACAGCCATACATTACTCGATTGCCCAATCTCGTCTGATCTTGGAAGCTAAACTGTAATTGGCCTGATTAGTACTTGGACGGTGACTCCCAGGGAATACCAGGTGCTGTAGCAAAATATACCTTGGGATTGTTTTCTGCACAAAGCCAGACAATATTAATAATTACATCTTAATATACTTATATTACCAATCTAATATATCCAGTTTTGATTGTGTACATATTTACAATTCGCCTTTAGAATTCATTATGATAGTGAATTTTGATTTTGATGATGGAATTATACCATCCGTTTCTGAATTAACTATATGGTACTTTATTTTACTGTTGCTAATAAAAGTTATGTTTTAAATTAATTAAATTATCAGTCAATAAGAGTGCCCCACACCATAGCCCTACTTTTTTTCTTCTATACTACTCAGTCTGTCTTTCAACCAGCCCTAACCGGCTCCTAGGGGCTGCACATGATGCAGCCCTTTGGAAGACGGGGAAAATGCACGTGTGGCTCCCCGCCGCTAGTGCACATGCGCTTGTCCCGACGCCTGTCACATGATCGGTTTTGCAGACGTCGGAACCTGGCCAGTAGCTACTCTGCCGGTGATCGGTGAGTCTTCTTGGCGGTGGCAGCCCCCCTCCTTTAAGAGAGTAGGAGACGCCGCTGATCCCTGGAATACCTCCAGTTTTTAGTAGTTATAGGCAATTTTTCATGTGCACATATATACTAATAAGGTAGGAGCCGCCGCTGGCCAGAGGTGGATTTAGACCTCATGGGGCCCTAAGCAAGACATCGGTCTTGAGCCCCCTTCTCAAACAATTCATAGCACAAATATTTTCATTTGTGATAGTGTGTGCCCACCCCCCCTCTCCCTTTGTTTGAAGCAATCTTCAGGGCCAAGCTCAGACAGTGTGATAGTGTGTGCCCCCCTCCTCCCCCTGCGGCTGGTACGTTACATCAAACACTGCAGACTGCAGGCAGGCGCCAGAGACACATACATACATCGCTACATATTTATCAGACTGACCGCCACTATTTTTCTGTTCCCAGGTGCAGATCAACAGGGCCGTAACTAGGGTAGAGCAACCTGTGCCATGGCACAAGACACCGCAGGGCTGGGGGCGCTGTTCGGGCCTGTCAGTTTTCCTGTTTATTTTTATGCTCACTTGCAGCTTCCTCTTCTTTTATCCCCAGCATCTCCTGGCCTCCCGTCTCTCTTCCCCGGCCCTTCCCCATGAAGCCATGGTCTTTTTTCAGATGCACTATCTAATGTCCCTTTTTAAAAAATGGGATGCCAATGTTCTCTGGCACAGGGTACCAAAAACTCTAGTTATGGCACTGCAGATCAATAATGGGGCAGCGGGAGATACAGCTCCAGGCCGCACCATAAAAACAGGCCTATTGTCAGCATAATGATGACCAGCTGGTCACTCAGTCAGCCATAAATTATAAGTATTAAAATAGTTTTTCTAGTTTTCTCTCAAAATTATATAGTTAGGGAGTCAGTGCAGCTGATAGTGTATGGGGTGTACACACCAACGTGGCTCTGCTCACACCCACACACCACTGGTTACAGCTCTTCCCCTTCTCAGTATAGCCCTGAATTTTCTTTCTATCATATAGGTTAAAGTAAGCTTACACTACAGTTAGTAGATATATTAACTGATAAAGTCGACAGCTAAAAGCTCTATACAAGTCACATGATCAGCATATTGAGGTTACAAATCACATCCTACCTGCATTTCAACAATGCTATCCATCTATCTCTTTATTTTCATCTATAAAATTTAGGTTAAAATAACCATACCTTACACTGATACAGTAGATACAGATGAAAACTAACAGCTCTCTACAAAATGGTGACCTTTTTACTAAAGCTGGGTGACAGCACAAAGGCTGTTTATGATGTAACAAGTCATATTGTCAGTAAACTGAGGTGAAAAATCTCCTCCAGCATGCATTTTGCCATTGCTATCTATCTGTTTATAATTTATTTATAAACTATTCCTTAGGTTAAAATAGGCTTAAACTACAAGGTCAGTAGATATATTAACATATACAGTTGATAACTGACATTTCTATAGCAAGTCACATGATCAGCCTATTAAGGTTATAAGGAGAGATCAAGTACCAATCAATTAGCTCCTAACTGGCAGTTTACAGTCTGTTTGAAAATGACAGAAGCTGATTGGTTAGTACTCTCTCTTTCCACTTTATTGCTCTACAAGGTTTAGTACATCAGCTGCCCCAATAAAATCTTATCTGCATTTTACCATTGCTCATCTATCTATTTATCTGGTTAAAATAAGCAAACCTTACATTGTAACATGTACAGCCATGGCCAAAAGTTTTGAGAATTACACAAGTATTGGTGTTCACAAACTTTGCTGCTTCAGTGTTTTTAGACTTTTTTTGTCAGATGTTACTATGGTTTACTGAAGTAAAATTACAAGCATTTCATACGTGTCAAAGGCCTTTATTGACAATTACATTAAGTTTATGCAAAGAGTAAATATTTGCAGTGTTGACCCTTCTTTTTCAAGACCTCTGCAATTCGCCCTGGCATGCTGTCAATCAACTTCTGGGCCACATACTGACTGATGTCCGCCCATTCTTGCCTAATCAATGCTTGGAGTTTGTCAGAAATTGTGGGTTTTGTTTGTCCATCCGCCTCTTGAGGATTGACCATAAATTCTTGATGGGATTAAGGTCTGGGGAGTTTCCTGTCCATGGACTCAAAATGTGTATGTTTCGTTCCCCGAGCCACTTGGAGCACCTTGCCATAAGGCAAAAGTGATAACTATCATGCTGGAAAAGGCATCGTTCATCAACAAACTGTTCTTGGATGGTTTTGGAGAAGTTGCTCTTGGAGGATGTTTTGGTGCCATTCTTTATTCATGGCTGTGTTCTTAGGCAAAATTGTGAGTAATTCCACTCCCTTGGCTGAGAAGCAACCCCACACATGAATGGTCTCAGGATGCTTTCCTGTTGTCATGGCACATACTCACCTACCTCCAAACCATCCCGATTCAGTGGGACAGTCACGCTTTTCAGTCAGTGTCCCACCTGCGATTGTCCTGTGAGCAGTTGGGAGGTTTTGGGGACATTCGTGGGGGTGGCCCAGCTGCCATATCCCCTTTTGTACGCTGCTTCAGGATATTCCAATATTGGATGGTATGCTCTCATTAGATGTAGCATCACTGTGCGTCTGATTAGGCACATCCCTGTCACCGCCTAATATATTACCTATACATTTCAGATACTCTAGGTCTGAATCAGTACTGCACTCTTTGCGCTAACAATCGGGGCGCATGCACAGTAGAAAAACATTACTCCCCTGCATCCAACATTGGCAGAGCGTGCAACTCAGAATCAGGCCCTATGTGCTTATATTGCTGTACTAGTATGGGGGATTGTGTGGTTTGTATATGCAAAAAAATGTCAGCATGGAATCCCATCTGCATTACTCACTACTCCCTGGTGACATAACCTATTCAGAGACCGTTGCAATTGAGATGTTTTTGCAAATGGACAATTTGTTTATTGCGCAGGTGCAGTGATGGCGGTCGTAGTGAGCATATATTTGCAAAGTGATTGACAGGCAGGGTCCATTTATGGGCAGCAGCAGGGGTGGTAACTCAAACGCAGGCGTGTCACAACCGTTTTTGTGGAGTGTCTCAGACTGCGGCTTCTATCCCGTATGTCTTTGTATACAGGGGCTGTGCTAAAATATGCAGAAGCAGCAGGAGGTGTCTTACGTACAAAGTCACCCACTCTTGGCTTCTGTGATCCGCTGCTACGTCCGAAGACAATCAATTTGCGTGAACATCAGATGTCTGAGTAGCCCAAAGGATACATAGCATGTCTGGCAAGATCACGCTGCCGGCGTCTGTGAAGCTGCATCCAAGGACACAACCACTGACTTTGGCACGCCCAGAAACCTGGGCAGACGCCCCATTTTCTGTTATGCTCCCTGTTGCTGCCCTTAAATGCAGCTTTTGGGGCACTGCGACCGAGGTTGTAGAAGCAGATGTACACATGCACAGTGCAGCTCCTGCGTGTGCGCAATATCGACTTTGCATAAATGTCTGAATTAAGCCATCAATTCGGGTGCCCATTCTATAGGTTTACTCAGAAGTTCAATGATTGACAGATGTGCGACAGATGGTTGCATCTTTTTATGCAAGCGGCAGATGTGAGATTCAGGTGGGTGTCGCAATACAAGCCCTGGCGGCTGTGGCATATGCATATTTTCACACAACCACTAAGTACAGAGATGCAGCAGCGGTGCCATTTGCATACATCTCTGAATCAGGTGCAAAATACATATAGCCAGACCAAGCTTCTCACTAGACATACCCTTGTTCTTCTGCTGTGTTGTCTGCAGGGCTGGCACAATTCAGTAAGTAGGGTATGCATTGCAGGGAGGCGCCTTCCCCGGTCTGCTGCACTGGCCATGTAGCTTCCTGCTCTGTGTCCCGGCATCTCCTCCTCTTCCCCTGTGCCATGGTGACAACACTACAAGCTATTAGGAATAAAAAGAGGAGGAAGAATCGAAGTGCCTGGACCAAGTATTGGCTGCTGAGACTATACTCCTATTCTTTATCTGGCGTTGTATATAGCTGTCAAAATATAGAGATATGTATCATTTATATAGTTCCATGGCAGCAATCCATCACATGGAAATAGGCCAGGACATTAACATGTAATGTTTTGTTGGTATGGAAGTATATATTGACATATACCACTATATATTTGACAAATTAAAACTGCAGTTTTTACATAGCCATATATTTTATTTTTTTGGAGGAATTGGGGTGTGGAGGGGATTTTATACTTAAGAGAGCACAGTACTTTTTATGATGGATGTATGTGGATGCAGACATTTGAATTAATAAATAAAAAAAATAATAAAAAAAAGTATATTTTTAAAAAGTAAATAGATTATATTAGTATGCCATAAGGGTAGAAACATGTGAGAAGTGATTATTCACCATATATTTATCCTATATATTGGTGCATGTATTTTCATAGTACATATATGAGGAAAGGGGACATGGTGTAGCCACATGTAATAATATACCATGCTTCATAGAAGAGCCCTAATTAGACTTTTTGGTGCCCTGTGCCAGAGAGCATTGGCACCCTCCGCCCACCCCACATTTTTCAAATAGGAACATAAGACACACACCCAAAAAAGGGCCATGGCCTCATGGGGAAGGGCCAGGGAAGAGATAGGAGAGACCAGGAGATGCTGGGGAAAAAAAAGAAGAGGAAGCTACAAGTGAGAATGATAATAAACAGAAAATTGACAGGGCCAAACAGCGCCCCTGCCCTGCGGTGCCCTGTGCCATGGCACTGGTCGCACTACCCTAGTTACGGCCCTGATTCATAGCATAGATTAGTTAGTGACAAATGTATTTATTTTAGTTTATGACAAATACAGTGGTGTTCAACAAAAAAAGGCGAATATTTACAACAACATGGCTGATTCATGATGAAGACAAGACTATGTAGCAAGGCAACGCCCACAGAGGCGGTGTATAATTGCAAGTACGGCTAGAAGATTGATGAAACGTGCGTACACACTGCACTTTTGATACGATAACGCCCTATCAAATCAGCTGAACGTGAGATGCAAGCGCCGAGGCAGACTGGTGCGGAGCATTTTAATCAGTTTATTGGCTAACACTCGGGACAATGTACAAACCTATACAATCCAACGGGCGTTCACCCGACATCAAGGAAACGGCCAGACAATTGTATAGGTGTGTACCCAGCTTTAGATTAGTGATGATTAAACAACATACTTTTGATTCATCCAATTAGCCGCTATGGTGTGAGTCATCGTGGAAATGGCCACACCTTGCGGAAACCCGAATTCGCATAGGACCCAAGCAAAATTATGCGAATTTGGGTTCAGAGGGCCAAATGTAATAGGGCGAGAGTTTAGTAGAGTTTTTGCTACTGTGCATGCGAAGAAATCCCTAAAACCTCCTACGGCATATGCGTTACACAGAGTGTACGCACAAAGGCGCTGGTGCGATAGAGACGCACAGTATCAGAAATGTCTTGGTAAAGTGCTGGCCATTCCTGGGCGGTGGATAAACAGGCGTACAGTGGTCCGTCTGATGGGCGTTATGGGATTGTCGTGGGAATGTCGCTTAAGTGTTTGTGTATGCAGATGCTCAATCGGTCAATCTGGAGGCCATATTCAGACAGAAAACTGCACCTGCCACAGGTCTAGTGCAAGTTTCGATGGTGCGACTGATGGTGGCGTATGAAGACGCTCCAAGCGGTATTACAACATGTACAGATGCTCATAGTAGGCATCTCAGCCCTGGCACATGCATACGCACCAGTGTACACCAGGGAAGGACTTTGCATAAAGTCGTAGACAAGTGATTGCCAAAAGACGCAGAGGCTGCCACATCTGCACCTACCTCTGAATCAGGCCCTGAGCATGCTGCACTTGAATATATCTATCCTTGTTTACGCTGCAATCCTCTTATTTTTTTTTATCAACTGAAAAGTTATTCAACTGACTTGTTAAGAGAAAAAAATCCACACTGAAAACATTTACATTTGCAAAATTTGGTCAGTCTCTTTTTGATTTGTGACTCCTAAGTGCAATCATTCTGGCAACCCTAGCTTGTTGGATGTGAGAAGAAATGAACTTGGCATACAAAATACCAGCAGGCTTGCCTACCCTCCTGATTTGGTCGGGAGACTCCCGATTTTCGGGTGCCACTCCCGGCCCCCGGAAAGGCAGGCAAGTACCCATTTTCCAGCATTGTGCCGGGTAAGACCTGGGTTTTCAAACGCGGTTCCAACCAGTGTCAGAGTTGGGTCAGACCCCTTTCACATTGCACCTTGGACACGGATTATTCTCGAGTGGGCCCTGCTCACACTGAACCCGTGTCTGCCCTGCAAAAACTTGTAATTAGAAATGGATGTTTTTAGGCTCACAAAGATGAGGTCACAAAGGGGCCTGTATATCATTAAATATTTGTGACATATTCCCCGAAAACACCAGGGGCTATCCGCAAATATTTCGTATCCCCCAGCTGTATAGAGGGATAGCAGCAGATATTTTCGATTTCTGCTGCTGTCCCTCCATTTATGACAGCAGCCGCAACTCCTATAGGTTCCTATGGGGGATGTAATGCTGTTGGATTTACCAAGCTGCAGAATGCGAAGCATTCCGGAGCTTGGCCTCTGCAGCTACCACCATCTAAAGATGGCGTTGTGCTGCTGTAGCCTATGGGCTACACATCGCAGAAATTACAAAGAGAGGGTTCCGGAGGCACGGTGTATGCAAGGTCAGTAGACCGTGCACGCTGGAGTTCCGGCACAAGAGTGAAGAGACCACTGACTGTCACTTCAATCTAAGCATATCGCAGGGACGAGATCCTTTCAGAGCCCCTGTCCCTGCGGGTGCTAGTTAATACATCCCGGTGCTATTATAGCACCGCTATAATGCTATTATAGCATTCTGCAATGCGATAATGGTCACTAGTATCTTGTCCAGATTGCATTGAGTATGTAATCAATGATAAATAGGTCCTAAAGAGTGAGTGGTGACTGCTCACTGCATTGCATCAATCATGGCCGACGAATTACCACTGTTTAGCCCAGAGTTCCTGAGTTTTTGCAGTTTATGCTGTATGACATAGCATGATGCAACTTGTGACACTGCTACCTAACATATAATTATTTAAGGTGGAGAAGGAGAACATACATTTAAGTTGAGAGGGCTAATACTTGGTGACAATATTTCTCCTTCACCTCTGCATCCGTCCATGTAGCCATGCTGTGATCTCTGAGGGGCGCTTGGAGATGACATCATCTCTGAGCGTATCTTCTAGCTCCAATCAGCGGCTTTAAGAGTGACCCGGGTCGCACCATTCACAACGCACTGTTCCCCGGGACCATGTCGGGTTCGACCATGGTAGCTACCAGGGTCGGATTCCCGAGTATATCGACCCAGGTAAATTTCGCAGACCCTTTCACACCAAACCTCCACCCAGGTTGCCCTGGCAATAACCTGGGCTAAAAGTTTGATGAAAAAAAGGTTTTGAACCCCCAGCAGAGTAGACCAAGCTCCCAGGTACAGCCCACTTCACAGGGGTTAAATGACACAACTTGTGGAAATTTGCATTATTGTTCAGCGAGGAGCTGGCTCGAAATTGCCGCAATTTTCAGCACCATGGCCCCCACATCTCCCACCAAGTCATACTGTTATTATTAGCATTTTCTTTGGCTTGGCACATACAGATGGAGCATACTTTCTTGCATATTCTGCAGCACACATATAGCTTACTGTACCATTGTTTTGTATAGAGCACTACCTTGTTAACCATATACACTACTGCTATGAATACAGTTTTTCCCTAACCAAAATGCAGGAGGTGACATTCTCCAGTGGAAGTACACTGCAAGGGAGATAAAAAAATACATATAATATATATATTATTAGAAGTGATGTTGCCCATGCAAATAAATCACATTGCTTTCATTTTCTCATCAGACCTACGAAAATTTACAAACCTCTGATTAGTTATTTGGACATTACCCATTACTATTAAATCACTTTCACTGATACTGAACTTGGTAGTAAACATCATTTTATTGATTTTCACAATAATAAAAACAATACAGGTGTTAGAAGACAGATGTCACATTCAGAATTATTCATGGGTACAGTGACATTGCAAATCTGTTACCATTTAATAGCTTGACATAATATTTACATAAGGGAACATTTAATAAAATGTGTATGGTTTATCTATACTAATTTAGTAAGGATGTTGTCTTTTTGTTTTCATGAAAACTATCATTTTGTAGGGGAAACGCCTAAAAATAACCTGAACTTTGCTTCATCTCGATCCGTCAAGTTTGAGCTGAGCAATAGCAAAATGTATTGAAACCATCAATGCAAGATAATGGTGAATAGGATAACATACATAGCAGTCTGCGCACAGGGCCAAGGGCGCCGAGGGGGGGCGGGTACTAATTACCTGGGCTTGCTGGAGGGGCCCGGGTCTGGCGCCACCCCCCTCCCTCACAGCAGCTGAACACATGCTCCTGTGTGCTGGGCTGCAGTGGGAGACAGCTCGAGGCTGCTGTGTGCTGGGCTGCAGTGGTAGACTGCTCGCGGGTGCTAGGCTACAGTGGCAGCATTCTCCTATGACTGCGGGGGGGAGCGATCACACTGATCACACCCTCCCCTGGCTTTGCGCCAGGCTGAGAGGCTCACGGCGCCCCCATCCGCAGCGCGGCACAGCAAACTTTTTTTTTTTACCTAAGGGGGCATGGTTACACCTCCCGTGATTAGGCCACACCCTTCACCCGGGCCCGGCTCTCAGCGCACCTGCACAGGGCACACTGTAACATTGGTGTGAGTGGGGGGTGAAGGCACTGTTGCCACCAGCTGTGTAGTGCTGCTGGTCACATGGGCCACTCCCGCAACAGTGCCCACATGCAAAGCAATACAACTAGAACACCTCAAATAAAATGTTGGCAGAAGTTTCATCGTGGGCGAAGCTGTGGGCAATAGCTAGTGGTTAATAAGAGCATATGAGATTTATATGAAAGGAGACAAGAAACCCCACAAAGCTTTCATACTGCAGTAAAGGTTGTTGCAGCCTACTTTACCGATGATATTAAACTTGTCAAGGCATTATCAGTGTAGTGAAGTCCCGGGTCCACGACCCTGTTCTTTACATGAATCTGACTGAGGGCGTAACCAAGACCCAGGAAATTGTTGGGTTGATAGACCCGGCAATTCCCCAGAGCTTAGTCTGAAAGAGGTATCACAGTGATTTTAGAATATCCAAGTTGTCGCTGGAAAAATAACTATCGCTATAGAAATTCGGTGAGGCTATTGGGAAGCCTCTAGTTTTCTCTTTGGCTGCAAACTATGGTAAATTCTTCCATTACATTGGCGCCAGTCACGAACCTTTTTTAGTTTTGTATTCAAGTCATGCAAAATTTATTTCAGAACTTTTTGATATTTATGTCTCCAAGAACTTAAAATCCAAAAGTTCCTTAAAACCAAAACAAACATTTCCATAAATGAAAGTATACAACAAGCATAATAGACCATTGATCAATCACTGGAGCGTGTGGAGAGATGAACATGACTGAGCCACTGATATATTTTCCTAATGTCAGGTGATGAGAAATTGGTCTTGTTTGAGAACAAATAGGGTTTGCAGATTTATTCTGTTCACTGATAAAAAATAAAGACTTTATACAGTATATTACATATGCTCGATACAGTCTATATCCTAATACAGGTTGAGTCTCCCATATCCAAAATGCTTAGGACCAGGGGTATTTTGGATATCGGAATATTCTGTATTTTGGAATAATTGGATACCACAATGAAATATCTTGGGAATGGGACCCAAATCTAAACACAGAATGCATTTAGGCTTCATATATACCTTATACACACAGCCTGAAGGTAATTTTATACAATATTTGTAATAATTTTCTGCATCAAAAAAAGTTTGTGTACATACATGATTTCATTTATGTTTCATATATACCTTATACACACACCGTAAAGGTAATTCTATCTATATGTTTAATAATTTTGTGCCTTAAACAAAGTTTGTGTACATTGAAACATCAGAAAGCAAAGGTTTCACTATGTCATGCTAAAAATATTCAGTATTTCGGAATATTTGGATATGGGAGACTTAACCTGTATATGAATAATCATGGAAGCTTCTCCTGGAGATTTTGGCAGTGTACTACACTATCTGAAATAAGATGATATTAACATAATAAAAATAAATAGCACCTGGTGTGGAGTCTTTTAGCGTTACTTAATGAATAATTAAATACCTTTCAGGAGAATTCCCATCCCACAGGTGCTATAAAGTGTTGTGATGTTAATCCTTGCCTTGGCTTAAATCTCAGGATGAGAAGTTCACATCTATGTTAATAGAACAAGTTTCAGACCTGCAGACATATACAGTATTACAGACAAAGTCGAACTAACCAAGACACAGGTGACGCTAAAGATGCCATAAATTGATAACAAACCTTGTTTGTTTATGCAGCATCCTAGAATTTTGTAGAACAAGAGCTAACCATAAAGTGCAGTATCTCTCATTCAGTGTTAATACAGAACATCATCAAGAACCACCAAATGATAAGTAAACAGCCTGGATATATTAATTCAGGGATAGAGGCTAAAAAAATCATTGTGCAGAGATGCTTATTTGTATACTGACAGCACACTTCGTTATAAAATCTGTTTGTTTTCTTAAACTCTACCTTCTACATGATCAGATGGTTGCAGCTTCTCTTTTCAGAACATGCCTGAGAGATTTAACAAGCGTATTAATTAGTTATGACTGGCCAATTTTAAAAACCAGGAACAGGATACATTCCATGATGATTTATAATATGTATCCTGTAAATGATCCCTTTAGATGTCTGAAGTGTAAGTAATTACTTAATTCATCATCACCTCATTGATTTACTTCATTTAAGCACGTTGATTGCAAAGTTTAGAAAAGTGTATATTTAAAATAAATACAAATATGAAACTGTAATCCACTAGATCAGTGGTTCCCAAACTTTTTTGAATCATGGCACCCTAGAGTGTCAGCATTGTTTTCATGGCACCCCTAAGCCAAAAGTCTGTTATCAAGACATACAGAAAAATGTAGTGAAGTAGTAAAGTTAAGTAAATTGTGCTCACTTGTCATCCTTGGGTTCAGTTATGTGATGATAGTGGACAGGTTTGCTCTTCTGTTTGTCCACATTACATTGACTATCAATAACTTGATTTGGTGCTAGACCACGAACCTTAGGCACCCCTGCAAGTGTCCCGAGGCACCCCAGGGTGCCATGGCACACAGTTTGGGAACCACTGCACTAGACTGTTTGTGGACACTTTTTACATCTATTGTTGCCAAAACCCACTTAGCTGGCATGTTGCATCCCATGCGACCATTACCTGTTTCTCTGCCCCTTGGCGATTTCATTCCAAATCAGATCTGCACTTATACAGAACTGACTTCCTGCTGCTGGCCCGGTACCCCCAACAGTGATGTAGTGGCCCCTGACTGCCGACTTGTTCCTCAGAACAGTGTGCGAAAGGCATTCAGGAGAGCATGCACCATGCCGTAAAGTAAAAATGAGGTGCATACGTATTTAGCTTAATTCAATATATTAAAATTCTGAGCATTTTTGGGAAAATATATTAGCCAATTAACTGGTTAAACAGTCCTGAAAGAATTGCTAAAGATCAAATCCAGCTTATCCCCTGAATACAGCCTTTTCCAGAGCATCCTTTTCATTCATATACTCCAAAAATGAAGGATAGAATGTGCAGTCATATCTCCCACATGTACGGACATACTGAAGGAAATCGGGAGCTCCTGGACAAATAACATTGTCTGCGAGAATGACAGAGCCTTTTCTAAGCAGGTTGCAATTCTGAAAAAAAAGAAAATCATAATATCACCTTTAATATTATAATAAAAATTGGGATAACAATTATTTTTAAAAGCATTTCAGTCACCCACCAAGTGTGGACCTAGTGAGATAAACAACATCTGACATTCCCAGAGCTTGACAACTGACTTTGGAACTTTGAAGTGTAACTCCACGAAGGGCCGTAACTAGGGTAGTGCCCTAGGGCACAGGGCACCGCAGGACAGGGGGCGCTGTTTGGGCCTGTCACTTTTCCTGTTTATTAACATTCTTACTTCCTCTTTTTTTTATCCCCACGAATGCAATAACCTGACACAGGGCACGCAGGACAGTTTTTAATTAACAAAACAAAAGCTTGTACAACCATATAGGGCACAATAGTCCAATAATTTCAGCATGACCAGCTCTTCTGTACACCTGTAGCATCCAGAGGGGTAGTGGAGGGTGTCAGAATCCATCCCTTAAGATGTTCTGTGTGACATCATCCCTTGTACCAAGGTGAGCCGCTAAACACTTTTATAATAACTGCTCACAAGCGATATATATATAGTGGAACGTTCTATCTCTATAGTGTTACGTTGGACACCTGACAGTGTGCATCACAGCAGACAGTTCTGCACATCAGGCTCTTCTGAGTACATGACTTATGTAATTAGCGGTCTCACTGACATAGAAAAATAAAGAAGATCCAGATAAGGAAAAGTGTCTTAAATGGCATGCCTTCATCATAGCACAATAAATGGTATTCACAATGTAGGGTACATTTTCATTCTCTACATACATGCTCAATATATCCTAGATTGCATTTATAACGGCAAATGAAAAAGACATTTAACCACATCTGTGTTTTTACATATTAGGACATAATAAATATATTTGATACAGTGTGACAACAGATATTTTTTTCATTACTTAGAATGTAAAATACAAAACAACAAATGTCAAAAGACTTGTAAATCCCCCCATGAGTCAGTAGTATGTACAAGCATTTAGCAGCAATAAATGTAATGAATAGTTTGTTTGAGTTTAGTAATCTCCTCCATCATATTGGAGGCATTTTTGAATACTCCACACTACACAACTTCAGGAAATTGAGAGCACTTTTTTATTTATACACAGCTCTTAGGACCTCATTCAGAGTCGGTCGAAGCGGCTGCACGGTCGTACGGGAAAACGCTCCGGATATGCAAATGATTCCCTCGCAAGTTGCGTCCCTAAGTTCGGATCGGTAGCTGGCCGACCAAGGGGAGGAAGCGGTCGGAATTCCAAAAAATACGCCCCTTCTCGTACGCATTGCACGTCATCTCCAGGCATATAAGGATTAATCGAGACCATCGGAACTGGTCGTAGAGCTTAAGGTTGACCATACCCTCTCTTAAGCTCTACGATCATGTCAGTGTAAAAACCTCCCATGTGCCATGACGCTACTTTGTTAATTATGCACTCCCATAAAACGCTGTTCGCATAATTAGGCACGCCTGCGTCGGATCTCCACTCCCTCGTTTTCAAGCACCTTCCCCTGTTACCACCCACAAACGCCTCAATCTGTCACTCAAACTACCGACCTGGCTGTGCTCAAGGAGAGAGAAATTTCTGATCGTAGCGGCTAGTTTGGCACACGCATTACGAACTTTACGCATGCGCAGTATAGTGAACATCGGTGGCGTGCGGCCGCTTCGACCGACTCTGAATGAGGTCCTTAGTGCTTCATGACTGCGTCACAATAGGGCTGAGATATGAATTTTTGCCAATAAGCTGTAAATGTTATTGTTAATTATGTCTTGATATGTAAATACTAAATGTGAAAAGTGGGTGTATTTTCTTTTTAACATGACTGCATATTGCTTTACATGACTGGCAGTTACAATATTATTGCTTATATATGTATTCAGATAATAGGAAAGTGATAGACCATTTCAGTCGATGGAGAAAGTGCTGTGATTGGACATGTTGAGTTTGAATATGTCCTAAGCAGAACTCAGACTTCCCTCTCCAGTTCCCACACCTCCAGACCTCCCACTTACTGTTGCCAACACTCATGTCTGCTGCCTCGGTACAATTCTCACCTCCACCTTCTACTTCACACCCCACTTTCAGTTCTTGTTCTAAATCTTCCTCTTCCATCTTTGCAACATGGCAAGCAGGGCCGGTGCCAGGGGGGGGGGGGGGGGGGGGGATCAGCGCTCCCCTGCAAACTATAAATTTGCGCTCTCCTACAAATATGTCCTCTTGACATGTCTCTTTACAGTCTTACCTGATTTCTTTTTTACTAATTTCTTCTGCTTTTCTCCCTCTCTCTCTTATTTCCTCTATTTCTTTTAACTGGGTTCTTCTTCTTCTTCTTTACTTACTTCAGCTGCTTTTTCTTCCCCTGCATATTATTCTATTCCTTCCAGGGTGTGGTGCAGCCAGGGGCAGACTTCCCATAGCCCTGCCTATATGAGAGTCTCCCACTGACAGAGGCTCCCACACAATGTCATAGACTTATTAAAATATATTCAAATTGTATTGATTCATATATTAATACATATGGGAGCCTCCTATTAGGAATGAGGCTCCCATTTATTGTGTATTTATTATTTTCTCTAGGGTGGGTTTGGGAATGGGGGCATTGGTGGCTCAGGAAATCTCTGAGTGGCTTCCTAGGTGACACAGCTTATAGCTACAGCGCGGCCGTGTCACTAATATATTTAGTCACTATTGGCCACATCCTGCTTGTTGTGCCTGTGCACTGTCTCAGGCTGTCAGTGAGCACAGCACACAAGCAGTATCTATCTCCCCACTGTGATATGACTGCCTATGTGCAGCCATACCACAGCCTGGTCTGTCACTAACTTTGGACCTACAGGGCTTCAGTAGACCAATAGAATATAAAGTAACCGAAGGCCGGTAATCGAGTGTGATGCGATCATGCGGTTCGCAATGCCGACAGTGACAGTAGGATCACGGCCGCATCAACCACTGGACCTCAGGCCTCAGCAGCAGCAGCAACATTGCATAGTCAGCCACCTCTGCAGTTAAAGGGTAAAAGGTTCTCTGACTGACACCAGACTATCAGCAAGCATGAGGCTGGCGCAGTGGAGAAGGGAGGGCGCTTCACCAGCCTGGCGCCTCCCTGCAATGCTTACGGTGAGCATCATTTCGGGCGGGCGGTAACCGGATTGTGCAGTTTGTACCGGACACCAATATATCATTCCTCTGCACCATCGGCCGTTGCATTGGGCTGTCGAGAAGGGTGTAAGCACCTTAAGTCTCCAACCCCTACCAGGCCGGGACAAGGCCCACAGGGAGCCAGCATCACAAAAGTGGATCTTTGAGCTCTTGTGCCGTTAGACTGTCCAATGTCCACAGCGTTTTTAGGACTACCAAGACACACTCACAACAGCTGCCAAAAGGAACACAGGGCCTGATTCAGCTTTGGGAATAGAGTAAGATATAGCAAGTAACTGTGAACCAGGACAAACCATGTTGCAATGCAAAGGGTGCAATTACATACATTTTATTTTGCATGCAGGGTAAATACTGGCTGCTTTTGCATGTAGCCTACAAATACTGCACAGCTTTATTTTTACACTGCCATTTAGAGGTCAGTTTGAAAACTCCCAAATCTAAATCTCTCTGCACATTTTATATCAGCCCACTTGCAGTGCAGCATGGTTTTACCAAGATGATCAGTTACATCTATATCTTACTCTATTCCCAAAGCTGAATCAGGCCCAGTGTGAGCAGGCACCCCCATCTCATACCTGTTCTCGTCAGAGGACTCTCCCGCACCCCTTCCCCTCTGTCCATGTTAAATATTACATGTTTTGGTTATGCCTGATTAGCCCCTCTCTCAGCGTCAGCGTAACACCCTGCATGTCTGGATCCCACTGATCTCATACCATACATTGTGATTATATGGCTTTTTATTTATATTATTGGTTCCAACCATATCAATACTATACTGCATATTATAAATATAGGACTATTTTAATAAACAATACATTTTATTCCTTCATTGCATATGTCTATATAATCCTTAAGCACCACTCATTCTATCTAGTGATACACGCACAATAACATTACTTACTACTCTATTCATAGCATTACAATTTTTGCTGTTTTATTGTATGTGATTGAAAAAGGTCCCTAGGTATAATATATTTGTATTTTTATAATATATTGAGGTATTTTCTGAAGCTCTGGTATTTTATCAATATTTTGTTTTTGCACGCATCTAATTCCACCCCTTCTTGCCCATCTTTCTTCCTGGCTTGTAATGTGTTACAATGTGTGTGTTTTTTGTTAATGGGTAGGTGTCACGACCGGGACTGCGGGTCCCCGGAGAGCGCGGACCTTACCTGTCCGGGCACTCTGGCAGGGTCCTTCCTGCGGGGGTCCTGGCTTCTGGAGGTGATCCTGGTGCTGGAGATCGGGCAGGGTGGCAGACGGGACAGCTGGCAGTTGTTTCTCCGAGCAGCGCCGATGACTACTGGGCGCCGCCATCTTGGTTTCGGACATGTGACCTGGTTGAGCCAATCCAGTCACAGCAGCTTCCTGGGAGTCCTAGCAGCCTATCCTGCACTAATCCATGGTACTTAAGGGTGTTTAGCACACCCTCTAGTTGCCAGTGCAACGTTATACAGAGCGCTAGCTGTGTGCTAGTTCCTGTGCTCCCTCGCTTCAGTATTGCTGCAGTTTTGTTGTAGTCTTCCTGCTATTCTACCGTCTCTGTTCCAGTCTTAACCACCTCTGACTCCAGTCCCTGAGTGCATCATCCTATTTACCTACCCAGCAGGAGGACCAGCCGTCCCCGGGGTTCAGTGTCCTCTTCAGCCTCCAGCTCCAGTGTCCGACTTGCCTAGTCTCTCTCAGTTACCACAGTCTGAGCCTCCTGCACTTCTCTTCCTCATTCATGAATCACACCCCCCTGAGGCCGGCTTCTTTCCAATACCAGCAAACCGTCCCCCGAACGTCTCCTATATCCACTCCGGATCCAAGTTCTAATCAAGTTGTGACAGTAGGGGAGCACTCAAAAAATTCTCACACAGGATGCTAGTAGACCTGGGGCCGGTCCTGCTCACTTCAATGTCTGCTAGGCTGATTCCCTATTGTCGCTCTGCGTCCGCCTCCCATTTCTGCCAATCATTACACTGACTCCCAATCCCCAACAGAATCCTCTACAAACTCATCTTTACACGCAAAGCCCCCAACTTCTCCTTCCTGATCTAAAGCTCCAGTAATCTCTGCTTTCAAGGCTCCACCTTTGCCAACTCTTCCTTATGTTACTCACTTCCACATCCAATTAGGCTAAGGGCCGAATTCAATTTGCCCTGTTAAGTTAACGGGCTAAAAAAAAAAAAGGGTGATAGCCTCAGGCTTTAATGCCTGCGGCTACTCAATTAAAGTCCATTTTTTCACTCTAGAGGCTTTTTAACGCTTGTTAAAACAACGTGTTAACGTGCGTTAACACACAGATCCGTGAATTAATCACAGATTTTATGTGTTAAGTGCCTTGCTTCATCCATTAACTGGCTAGTTATCGGGGATTTCTTTTCGGGTTTGATCCAAAAAAATCTCTGATGAGTGCAGCCTGCCGGGCTACCTTCGGGGCTAATTGAACAGCCCCAGGGGATTAATTAGCAGATGGTGAATAATTGAACAGCCCCAGGGGATTAATTAGCAGATGGTAAATTACCACAACTAAGTGAATTCACCCCCCCCCCCCCCCATTATTTAATATAGAATAGCCGGATTACAGGCAGTGAGATCTTCAAAATCATCTGAGATGGAATTTGACAAGTAATGTAATCTTCATGACTATATATTAAAGAAAAATAGTATTCCTACATGAATGGATAGACACGGTCTGTATAGAGATACTAGGAAAAATAACTCAGGATAACGTTGTGTTAAAGTCCGCCTTCCTTATGCATTATTCTGCAATGTATTATCGTGGTTTCACCATATTTGTTCAATAATACTGTGAGTTATTTGGCTACATCATATTGTGTTTTTTTCTATTACACTACAAAAAGTTCATTACCGTATATACTCGAGTACAAGTCGACCCGAATATAAGCCGAGGTACCTACTTTTACCCCAAAAAACTGGGAAAACTTATTGACTCGAGTATAAACCTAGGGTGGGAAATGCAGCAGCTGGTAGTGCCCCCAGTAGTAATTCCCCCTGGTTGTGCCCCCAGTAGTAATCCCCCCCTGGAAGTGCCCCTAGTGGTAATCCCCCCTTTCAGTGCCCCCAGTAGTAATCCCCCCCTGGTAGTGCTCCCAGTGGTAATCCCCCCCTTTCAGTGCCTCCAGTAGTAATACCCCCCAGGTAGTGCCCCCAGTGGTAAGCCCCCCCCTTTTAGTTTCCCCCAGTGGTAATCCCCCCATTGAGGGCCCCCTGTAGTAATCCCCCCCTGGTAGTGCCCCCTGTAGTAATCGCCCCCTGGTAGTGACCCCTGTAGTAATCGCCCCCTGGTAGTGCCCTCTGTAGTCCCCCCCCCCCCCCCCCCCAGTAGAGAGAGATGTAATAAGAATTAAAAAAAAAAATCACTTACCTGAAATCCCCGCTCCTGGTCCCGCCACTAACGGCTCCTCCGGACGCTTTGCATGGGAGAGACGTCATTACTCATGACGTCTCTCCCATTACCCACTGCAGGAACCGGAAGATGGCTCCCGCAGTGGGAGCAGACAGACTCTCAGCGGCTGCTGATTACAACAAACACACAGCTGCCGGCGGCTGTGTGTTTGTGCTGTGTAGCACTGACCGAACTCCGTCCGGTCAGCGCTACACACTTCACTCGAGTATAAGCCGAAGGGGGTGCTTTTTCAGCACAAAAAATGTGCTGAAAAACTCTGCTTATACTCAAGTATATACGGTATGCTACTTTTCAATTTTTTTTTCTGAAAAAAAAATAAAAATAATCACCTATTCAAACTTACTAGTCCGACAAATAACTCCTCCCCCACTAGCCATGCTTACTCTATGTCACCCTCTCGTTTGAGCCCCTTACCTTTTCATTGTAAATTCTCATAAGAAGAGCCAGTCTTCCACTTACATTCTTGTTTGCCCCCATCCTGTCTACCTGTGAGTGCTTGTCCCTGCATGTTCCCTACAGAAGAGTAGATCTAGCATTTTTGTGCCATATGGCTTGGTTAGGGCACCGGTAGAGATTTCCAGAATTTGTGCATCTTCATTTGCTAATAGTGAACCATATAGCGAATAGAGGGCCTGATTCAGAGCCTCTCGTAAGCGGCCGCTCGTTCGCTCCGAGCGATGTTCGCACATCTGCGCATGCGCATGGGTCGTAATGCACATGCGCCAACCAGTCATTGCGGTCGAAAATCGAACGCTCGCAAAATAGCGAGTGCCTGCTAATTTGAGTGACAGGATTAGGCGTTTGTGGGTGGTAACAGGGGAAGGTGCTTGAAAACAGTGAGTGGTGATCCGAACGCAGGCGTGCCAAATGGTCAAAACGGGAATTTTAAGGGTGTGCATAATTAACAAAGCAGCGTCATCAACCACTTGGTTGTTTCTTAGCCTGAACTGTTCGCATGATTGCGGTAGGAAAATCCTACCACAAGCACTGCGAGCAGTTCAGATGCCTTTCGATGTACTCGATTAATCAAATAAATAGCGGAGATGACGTAGGATGCGAGCGGCCAGGGGGCGTCTTTACAAAATAGCGAAAGCACGTTTCGTTCGCTCGCTCAGACATAGAGGCGTCAACAGACCGCAAAGAGCGAGCGCTCAATTTAAATATCCGGGCCCTTTTTCTGAACGAGCGAGCGCAAATAGCGTCCGGCTCTGAAGCAGGCCAAGTTTACAAAGAGCCTGATTCAGAGATGGACGCTAATGCGATTGCATCCGCAATTTCATACGCAGCACAGCAGTGAAAATATGCTAAAGTTACCAAAGATCACCCGAGCATAAAGATGCCCACTGCTGCCTTCTTACCTGCGTGTGACGACTCATACTCACGTAAGTATCGGTAACATCGACGGACATCGGGTCTGACCTGCCGCAGCCATGTGAGCTCTTCTGACACGCAGAGCTGAGCATGCACTCACAGTGGCTAATTTATGCACGCCTATGTAACGGCGTTTAAATGGAGATACACACCTGCGTTTTTCTGACCACTCCCCGTTACCACCCCCAAATGCTGACTACCTGTTAGTCACTTTGTGATCGGATCTTCTGTGCGTCCGTAATTGCAATGCGATCGCTGCGCACACGCAATGGCAAACAGTCACTTGAACTGCGTGAAAATTGCATTAGCGTCCATCTCTGAATCAGGCCCAAAGTACTTAGGATTAGTATTATTTTGTCGCAAAGGAATTGGTACCTGTGTGGACAAGTCACTCGTATATAAAACCTGTCATACCTAGATTGCAGACTTTTTCCTGAATTTTGAGTCATTTTGCTAAAAGTGTACTAAGGGCCCGATTCAGGTTGGTTCGCAAGGCTGCGTTCGCACGCAGCCGGCCTATATTTGCATTCTACGCATGCATCGCAGTGCGCATGCGCGAACCGGCTGCTGCGATCGGGAAGCAATCGCAGTAAGCACGTAGTCCCATTACACAGTGATTGACAGGAAGTGACCATTTGGGGGTTGGAGGGGGTGGTTGGTGGTACGCAGTCGTGCCTGTGTATTTGAACGCCGTTACTGGGGCGTGCATAATTAAGCCCCTGCGATTGTATACGTAGCCAGAGATCTAGTTGGCGACAGGAAGTTTAGCAGTTTATGCGGCAGGTCATGGTTAACCACAACTGTGCGTATGGGTCCGCTTTTACTCTATGTTACCGATGTTATCACTGACTTGCGGATGTATGTCATGGGAAGTGGGCGGCTTTATACAGTAGTGGGCATCTTGGTATAGAGCTGCGGTTGCCATGTGATTGCATTCATTAGCATATTTTCGCAGCGAGCGGGTGCGTGCGAACACAGCCTTGCGGACCAACCTGTGCATTAGTGTTTATACCGCAAAAGAATTGGTATAAAGTAGCAGATTCAGATGCATATTTTCAGAAAAAAAACGTTGCACGGCGCAGCAAAGTTTGTGATGAGCCAAATGAGGCTATTCAACGCAATATCTGTAAGCCATCTTTTATTACATACACTGGATGCTGTGTTTATGCTTCTACTTTATAGTTGTTTTATGTTGTTATGCTTCCAGTGTGCCCTTTTCTACCTGCGTTATTTCATCTTTGTTATCTATGCTATACTCCCCGGTGTTGCAGACCTATGTGACAACCTTTTAAATAAAAGAACAACATACATCAAAAGCATCTCTCAATGTTTAGCTTGTTCTTCAGTATAAGGCTAGTGCCCCACTTACCTCTAGAAGTTTGGTATCTGTAGTGTATTTGTCCTTCCAGTGATCCACAAACACAAAATCCAGTGTATCCACTTCATATTTCTTCTTCAGCTGAGGGATAATGTCCTGTGTGTCGCCTTCTAATATTTGCACCTATAAATAAAGTAATAGATTACTTTACCACAGGCTGGATAGTAATACAGGACATCACATGTAAATATATACCGATCAACAAGAACATTAAAACCACCTGCCAGCATTAACTTTTTCAGTAATTTGTGCTACAGTAGTTCTTCTGCAGCATAGGACCAGATGGGCTAGCCTTCACTCCCCACAAGCATCATTGAGCTTTGGGCACCCATATCATGGTCGAAGGTCACCGGTTGTCCTTCCTTGGACAACTTTTCTGTTTTGAATACAGGGAACACCCCATAAAGACATGCAGTTTTGAAGATGCTCTGACCCAGTCATCTAGCCATCACAATTTGGCACAAATCAAAGTCGCTCAGATCTTTACGCTTTCCCATTTTTCCTATTTCCAACACATCAACTTCAGAAACTGAGTATTCACTTGCTGCCAAATATATCCAACCATATGACAGGTGCCATTGTAACGAGATAATAAATGTTATTCACTTCAACTGTCAGTGGTTTTAATGGGTATGCGTTCGGCATCCCGGCGGTCTGGATACCGACGCTACTATTACCGGCACGGAAATCCTGACGCCGGTCAGAAGCCTGGCGCCGTCATCCTGACCACCGGAATACCGAAGGTAAGTAACGGGGTGTTGGGGGGGTGGTTAGGTTTAGGGTGCGGAGTAGGGCACTAGTGGGAGGGTTAGTGTTAGGCAACAAAGAGGGTTAGCATACCGACCCATAAGTGTTGGTATGTTAACCCTGTCGGGATTCTGGCGTTGAGAATCTGACCGCCAGGATCCCGACTGTCTGTATTTCAAAACCATTCCATTTTAATGCTATGGCTGATCGGTGAATGTGGCACACACAAGGTAGGATCATTCCTTGCATCTGTAAAAGTTTGTTGCTAAATAAGTGTCTACCTGCAACATAAGGCAGAGGAGTCTGCGCAGTCCAGTAGCCACTCCTCACTCTGATTTATTGTTTGCACTGGGCTGTGTTAAACACTTAACTGGCTAATATTTTTTTCCAAAAACCGCTCAAATGTTTTTTTTGTAATGACTGAATTAGGTCAATAACATCTATTTATAACTTCAAAGTGGAGATGAGCGGTTCGGTTTTACTCAGTTATGTTCAGATCTCAAAAATGGAATATACAAAAAAATATAAAAGCTGCAAAGCAATTAAATCATTTAGCTTACAAAAAAACCCAACAACAATAATATTAATAATATAATAATAAAAAACAAAAACAATGTAGACCCCCACTGTAACACTTGACACTCTACAACATCAACAAACTGCTGGTTAATGAAATACCTTATACGGTAGGGTTATCGCATAAATAGTGCCCATGCAGGCTAGATATTTATGTCTGCAGACCTGACTATATTATGTATGCCATTTTTGTAAGGATACACAGATACAAAGGTCTTGGCATATGAGATATAATCAAAGAAGATACACATGTATAAAGTCCATTCAGGCAGCTGTAGTGTATTTGTGACATGATTATTAGCAGAGCATCAGTGTGACAGCAGGCTGGGTATGACCGGATAACAGAGTAGACTGTCACTGTAATGCGCAAGTGAATTGTGCTGGGCGCAGTAGTCCTCCAGATAATAGTCTGATAGTACCCAGCTATGCTCCATTACCAGTGTACACTGAACACAGCTGTACCTACTACACTTACACAATAAACCAACACCACTGGTTAAGTAATACTAAACGCTTTTCCGGCAAAATCCCGGGTCCAGCCTGGGACACTGAACACAGGTTTCAAGCCGAGACCCGGGTTGACACCAGGTTTTAGCATATATTATATATTGTGATGACTTGGGGTAATTAGCTGGTAGATGGGTGTCAGTTGTGCAGTGTCTAAGGTGCTCAATCAGGATTCAATACAGCTTTTGGGTAAATAATAAATTAAAATGGTGCTTTACTTCCAGCATGAAATGGTGCAACACAAAAGAACAGAAAATAACAAACGCCTAGCCCCCGTTTAGGTCACTGACTCACTTCTTCGCCCCTGACTAACCTTGGGCAGCTAGTCTGCAAACAAAGTCCACAGTCTTTCTCTGCTTCCTTCAGAGTCTATCACAGGCTCCGGCCTAGCTTTCACACAAAGTTTCTCTTGTGGTCCTCCCTGTCTCCTGCAGGTATGGACACTGGCTTCCTTAGCCTGCAGCTTAGTTGTTTCAACATCACACAGTCTGAGAGGTTTGTGGTCCTCCCTGCCTAGGTCTAGACTCAGGCCCCCTGGCCCCCAATGGTTTGGCTTAGCCTCATTGGGCTCTCTGGCTGCCACAGTCCCACTTAGACTGTCTCCGATGGCAGCCTGAGTGGTCTACCTTCTCATCAGCCCACACCTGGACTCTCTCCACAAGGCAGCCCTTAAGTGTGGCAAAACTTTTTTTAACTACCCTGTGTGGGTGGATCCCTCCAACGCCACACGGAATCCATGGCTCACCATTGCCATCTCTGGTGATCCTGTCACAATATATATATATATATATATATATATATATATATATATATATATATATAAATTGGGTGTTGTTGGTTTTTTTTTTAGATCTGTGGGACTACATGTACTGGTAGGTTAGTTGGCTCTCAACGAAAATTAAACCTAGTGTGTATGTGTGCGAGTATGTGGTATGGAATATAGATTGTAAGCTCTGTTGGGACAGGGACTGATGTGAATGGCAAATGTGCTCTGTAAAGCCCTGCAGAATATTAGTGCGCTATATAAATAACTGGTAATAAATAATTAATAAAATGTTGACTGCGCAGTCAATTTATTTTTATGATAGAACTCGGGCTAAGTTACAGTTAGTATTTAGGATTCAGTTAGAATCTGGCCTCAAATTAAGCCTGGGTTAAAGGTTGCATTTGGTTCAGATTTACCCATCACCTTCTAGAATAGAATAGCTAGAATTTAATTGATTGCTATGGGCAACATCTCCACTTCTAAAAACTCTCACCTTAGTAAATTTACCCCTTAGAATTTAGCTAAACTAGATCTACACTTACTGGCAAGTTTAAAGTGATATCTTCCAGAGTTAATATGCTTTAGTCTAAGTAGCATTACACCTGCGTCGGGATCCCGGCACCGGCTTTGTCTGGTCAACATACTCACTGTCCACATAGTGAGTGTCGACATCCCGTACTGAACCCACATTTACAGGAATTTAAGGATGAGTAATTATAAAAAATATTGCTTCATTTCACCTGTTACACTAAAGAACACAGTACAATGATGCATGACTACGCATCTGTATGATTCATGAACAACAAGGGTGGATGTTGGAAAAAACCATGTACAAAAAGTTACAGTGAAACAGGATCCATATCCTAGCCGGAGGACATACAGCTGCGTGAAATACTTGTTCTTTCATCTGTTTACATTACTCTGTGGCTTTAAAAAGAAACTAATTTAAAACTGAAAAATAATATCTTGCTGCAGTGAATGTCACTATATTCATGAGAAAAAAAAGCCCATCGTTTGGAGAAAAGCGCACCTTCTGTTAAACAATGTGAAGATAATGAGATATTCTGTTAGCAGCATCACAAGACATGGGGATGTGCCTACTTTTGCAGTTGGTTTTGGCATTTCTGAGGGTACTGCACACATTACCAGAGCTGATTCCATTAATCCTACTAGCTTCTATCTACAAACTGAGCACACTGGAGGTCATTTACAGGATGGTATGTCAAGCTCACATAAGGTGCACACCTACCCTCCACTCTTAATAAAAGTAGAAAATGAAAAATATCTAGAAAAGAAGACTCATTGTTCAACTGAAAATCAATAAATATATAATAATAAATTATATAATTTATTAAAAAAAGAAAATAAGACTCATTAAAAGAAAAAAAGACTAGATCCTGTAAGACCATCAAAGTTTACACCCTTTTTTAGAGTGGAAATAGCTTCATTCTCCTGCACAACAAATAATGCCCTATAACAATTAGCCCTCCTTACCTTTTTGTCTTATATCAGTAATCCTGCTTGAGTCTGCAGTGATCCAGAAAACTAGGCACTACAGAGCACCTTCTCAATACTTTTCTAGGAAACTCAGCCCCATCACATTTTGCTTTATAATAAGACTTCAGTAGAAAATTCACAGCAGCTTCGCTAAACATAGTTTCCGATTAAACCCCCCCCCCAAAAAAACGACAATCTACAGCACCTAAACAAGAGGCACATTCAATAAGCAGCATTACCAACCCATAGCAAGGTGGATTTTATACTAATGGGTATTAGTGAATTTACTTGTTAAATTGCAATTGTCTTAAATATTTAACGGCTAACATTGTAAGCACTAGGAATATCAATGATTATTTAACAAACTACTGGAAATATACAAACTATTTTACTTCTAGACAATACATCTGGTGTGTGTGAGATTTGAAGAGACACATTACAGAGGTAGATCAGCACTGCTTAAATAGATAAAGTAGGTTACTTAGATATCTTGTAGAAGTTTGTCATACAGAATACCTTGTCTTTAAGGCCAGCAAATTCGATCATCTGTTTGGCAATAGCAGCATATTCTGGGTTAAACTCCACAGTAAAGAAACGGGCTTCAGGCTTTAGGAGTCGGGCTATCCGGACAGATGAGTACCCGCAGTAAGTGCCCAGCTCCAGCAACACACTTGGATCTGTCTCTTTCACTATGTCGTCCACGATTAGGCCTGCAATGACAAGTATGAATATAATTAAAAAGGAAAGAGGAATATCATACATCTGATGAACAGATTGCTAGGAACATGTATCAGATACCATCAGTAAAATGTAAGATGCTGATGCAATTTTAAGTCTTCAGAACAGCTTAAACCACTTAACTTGCGATTTCCCCCCCCACAAACCACTCGGAAATTGTAGTTTTTTGTAATGATTGAACACATAATGAACATCGATTTTTAGTATATTGGCCATCGATGTTCAGACATCGCGACTTTCATGTCCCCAGCGGCTGCTCCTCTGAGGTACACACTGAGGGGCTTAAGGGTAGTGAATTTACATTTCCCTGGCGGCTGCTCCTCTCTGCAGCAGCCAAGTGGGGGTCCCTGTCGTGCTCACCGATCAGCAGTGAACAGCAGCAAAGCAGACACTGCGGGGGGGTGCAGAGGGGATTTGAGGTCCCTCAGCTACTCGCGGCTGCAGGAAGATTATGTTCCAACAGCCACCCACTGTATGTTACTGACAGGTCGTATTGTTTGCGACGGTCAGTTAACGCACTGCCTGGCATGGTGGCAAATGATGCAAACACCTCAGGCAAGTGGTTAAACACGCAATGACACGCATTTCACCAGTCCAGAATTTATTTTGTCCACAGTTGCCCATAGCCGATTATGTCTTTTCCCACATATCCAGACCAACATCTCTCTGTATCTGCCAATGTTTCATCAAGCTGTGCCATAGTCATGGTAGCACCTGGCAATCTAAACAAACAAGCCTCTTAGAGATTTTGGGTCAGAGGAGCACGCAGTGTCGATGCAGGGGTGTATCCAGGAGTCAGAGCGCCCCTGGCAAAGTAAGAGACTGGCGCCCCCAAATATTCTCCCTACTACACCTTTAAAAAAAATATAAAACATAAATTTAATATAAAAACAAAAATGACAGAAGCTACATGTACATGAAATGTCAGCGCCAGTAGTCTGTGTACTTTTTGTCATATTAATGATACAAATAAGACCCATTTTGTGAAAAAGTATATGGCAGGTCGCTTGGCGCAGTTAAATCGCAAAGTCTGTGGGAACCAATGGGGCTGTTTAGCGTGCTTTGAGCAAAGGTGTACAGTATGTGGACACATCTGTATAGATCTATACATACACACGCACATATATGTATAGATATATACATACACACATATATATATTATAAAACACCCTCCTGTTTCCTCCAGTTCCCCGCTCAGGCTCCATTAGGCGGTGAGGAGGCTGAAGCCAAACAGCAGGCGACTCAGAGTAATGCCCGACACGAAGGCAGGCTCTGCCACAGGACGTTACTTCGGGTGACTTTCTCCAGATGGGTGAGCAGAGGTTGGGACAGTGACCCAAATTGACCGGCGCCCCTGGCGAGTGCCATCCTGGCCAAGGGGCAGATACGCCCCATGCGGATGCCGCCCAATGTTTTAAGTCTGCGAATGAGTCACACTGCGGCATGCGTCCTGATCAGTGATGGAATTTACCTAGAGGCTGCAAATCACTCACACGTCAGGCAGTCTGAGGGGAAGGTGTTTTCTGCCAATATCAGAGAAAGCACTTCCAATAGGAAGCCCCTCCTCTACCTTTCCTGCAGCCCTACCCGGCTTCATGGGGCTGCAGCTGATGCAGTCCCTAGAACCCTGTATTTATGCGCATGTGCCAGTCCCACTGCTGTTTGTGCGCATGTGCTGGTTCCAGATTGAAAAGGCGATGGGACGGTGGACGCTGCTTGTGCGCATGTGTCGGTCCCAGAGCCTGCCAGATCCTTTGCACAGGTGTCGTGCCTGTCGACTGCAGCACGTTCAGCCCCCCCTCATCCAAGAGGGTAGGAGCCATCGCTTGGCCAGGTGGTTGCCACAGAAAGACTCAGAACGAAAATGGATGCAGAGAGAGGCAATATCAGTGGGTGTTTTTTGGTGGTAACAGTGGGTGGATAACCAGACACTGGCGTGTCAAGAATGTGTCAGTCAGTAACTTAGTTTTGCCGCAGTTGCACTGGCACAGGCAGCCACATTCAAACTTGAAAAAGACCAAACCAAGCGAAACGAGTTGGAGTGAGTGTTTGATGGGGATTTGTGAGCTGACCTGTTATGTGCGTGGCTTAATGACCAGGAGGAAGGTCGCAGATAATAAACAAAGTACATACATTACTAGAGGGGGACTCCCCAGGAGTGATATTTCCTGACTGTCACTTCCCATCTGTGGTGAAAGGAAGGAGACCCTGTCTGCACCATTTCAACTATTGATATTATTTTCACTGGGTGTGAATATTTTGTCGATATACTATGAATACTGGCAGGAAGAAATTATACCTTTTGTTTGGATTAGAAGGTGCGGGTCTTAAAGTATCAACAATTGGAGAGCACGGTTTTATTGAGACTGTCATTTTATGGGAATCGGTATGATTTACCGTCGGACCCATGCCCGGCGGTTGGAATCCCGACAGCAGCATCCCAGCAGAGGAGGAAATCCAGATTGTCAAAAGGTAAGTATATACTAACCTATATCTACCCCCTAACCCTCCCTTAGGGGTGCCTAATCTTAACCCCCCCAGTGCCTAACCCTAATGCCCCCTCTAAGTGCCTAAACCTAACCCCCTCTTCCCCGCCGCCTAAACCTAAGTCCCCCGGGGGGGTGCCTAACGCTAACCTCCCCCTTCCCCTATTCTAAACCTAACCTCCCGGGGGGGGTGCCCTAAATCCTAACCCTCACCCCCCCCGCAGCTATCAGCACTCGGTGTCCCTTCGATCGGGATGGCGGGTGTCGGGTTCCCGGCGTTTGTCTAATGACAGGCATCGGCATATCGCCGCCTGTCTTTAGACCCTTGCCAGGATATGACAGTCGGGAAGCCGGCTGTCGGGATTAGGTCCGCCGGCTTCCCGACTGCATAACATTTTATGTGTATATATCAAGACAGAGATGAATCCTGCACCAGTGTCTTTATCATAACTACTATCTTCAATGGTCCTTATCTCAAAATAGCTCAAATCTGTAGTTACATGTCTCTACCGTATAGTTATATGGCTTCTATGAGGTGCTGCCCACTACTCAATTTTTACATATAATCACAAAAATAAGAAGAGAAAGTCAAGTAGTTTTGATGGTGCACTAGCGACCACAAAAATATAATTTAAAAGTTTTAACTTTATTGGTGCGTATTAAATATATCAATCTTATAAGTTAAAATAGGTGAAATATAAAACGAAAGAACATGAAAAAAAGAATGAAAAATAGTAAAGTGTTTTAAAATATATGTTCAACAAAACAACCGTTGTCTGTGTCGTTCCGTTTCAGTATATCACTTATCACAGCTAATTGCTTATTAGTAATCACACACTGTTATGTCTTAGGATCTCTTTCAGAGCCGCTCGCAAAATGCGAGTGCTCGCTCTGAATGAGGGCGGCCGCTTCTATTTTCTGAGCCGGCCTCCTGGCCGCTCGCTAGGCTGTGGGTGACCACCCACAGCTTTAGTGACCGGCAGGTTGATGGTTGCGATGGTCAAGACCCTATCCCCGGAGTCACCCACTACCTCTCCCTGACACTATCCCTGGCATCACCCACTGCCTCTCCCTGTCACCTTCACCCTAGCATCACCCACTGCCTCTCCCCGTCACCCTCTGCCTCTCCCCTGCGTCACTATCTCCCCATCACCCTCTCTCTCCAGTTACCCTCTGCTTTCTACAAGGCATCACCGGCAATGTTCCAGTCGCACAGGATATATGTTTCTCCACTATAGGGAAACTATAGATGACCCCTATTTTTTTTATATGAATACTATTATTAAGGGGGTGCAACCATGGACATATGATTGTGATTACAAGGAGAAGAAAAAGAGCAAATGAAATGTCACAGGATGGTGCACTGAATCATATATAATAAAATATAACTTTTATTAATTAAATAGTAAAATACTGATATCTTCCGATTATAACATACAAAAATAGCGAAAATTAGTTAAAATACAAATAGACAGTGAAAAAGAATGGAAAATAAGTGTTTTAAAATGTAGTTCTGAAAAGAACTTGAAAGCAGCGCTCCTACATATTCATACAATAATCGGTATTGTTAATAATATCCGTGGTGCATGTACCATATAATATATAAATGTAGTGTTCCCACACTTCCTAAATAGCACCATACACGAATAATAATCTCTGCTGTTGGTGTTTGCTCGGTATACAAAAAACTCTGGTAGTTCTTATATTGCACGTGTCTATAAGAGTTCTATCCGTCTGACCTTATCCCATGTGATCTTTCATAGGGTTAATATGGGGATCACATAATGTGTCCTTGACACCTATCAATAGTCACAACTGTTATTATACACTCACAGCCTGCCTATCCATGCCTGCTGCCAGCCCATGAGTAAAAAAAAACAAAAAACACACTTCTGTTTTTTTACTCATGGGCTGGCTGCAGGCAGCAGGCACTGGCAGGCTGTGAGTGTGGTGGGGTGCGGCAGCCGGGTATGGTAGAAGAAGAAGAGGAGCGAGCTAGTCACTCACAGACAGTGAGCAGGTGGCGGTGCTGAGAAATGGGGTGTGGTGGGAGTGTGTGACAGTGTGGAGGTGGGCGGGGTGGGTGCGGTACTGGTCTCAGTGGTCTGGTATGGTAGAACTTAGAAGAGGAGAGAGCTAGTCACTCAACTCCGCAGCATGCAGACAGTGAGAACGCAGGTGGCGGCGCTGCATGCCGAGAGATCATGGGGTGGGGTGGGGTGGGGTGGGGGGGGGAATCTGGGATGAATATACAGGGTGGCAGAGCCAGAGAAGAGGTGGTAAGCAAGGACTGGAGAGAGTAGTATGTAGTATGAGTTACAGCAGGTGGGGAGGGGGGCTAGCTAAGAAGCCGTGCCCCTGACAGATGTTGACTTCAGTGCATGTGCATTTACTGAGCTGTTGGTGGTGGGGACTTAACAGTGGCTGGAGTGGGAAAGGGGGACCGAGGGCCTGATTCAGAGCCGCTCGTAAGTGGCAGCTCGTTCGCTCCGAGCGATGTTCGCACATCTGCGCATGCGTATGGATCGTAATGCGCATGCGCCAACCAGTCAGTGCGGTCGGAAATCGTGTGTTCGCAAAATAGCGAGTGCCTGCTAATTTGAGTGACAGGATGAGGAGTTTGTGGGTGGTAACAGGGGAAGGTGCTTGAAAACGGGGAGTGGAGATCCGAACGCAGGTGTGCCAAACGGTCAAAACGGGCGTTTTAATGGTGTGCATAATTAACAAAGCAGAGTCATCGGCCACGTCACTTGATTGTCTCTTAGCCTGAACTGTTCGCATGATTGCGGTAGGAAAATCCAACCACAAGCACTGCGAGCAGTTCAGACGCCTTTCGATGTACTCGATTAATCTAATAAATAGCGGAGATGACGTAGGATACGAGCGGCCAGGGGGCGTCCTTACAAAATAGCGAGCGCATGTTTCGTTCACTCGTTCAGACATAGAGGCGTCAACAGACCGCAAAGAGCGAGCGCTCAATTTAAATACGAGCGAGCGCAAATAGCGTCCGGCTCTGAATCAGGCCCTGAGTTCTGGCTGAGGAGAAGCACTGTGTATAAGTGACTTCACACTTCAGTGGTCATTTGCTGAACTGAGTGGGGCTGGCTGAAGGGAGTGTAGTCAACATCTCGGCATGCGGGATGCTAATGGCTGAAATCCCGACAGCGTCGGAATCCCGGCACCAGAATCCCGACCGCCGGCAAGTTAAGTATTGGGCGTTAGGGGGACGGTTAGGGGTTAGACATTGGGGGGGGGGGTGTTAGGATTAGGGTGCAGGGAGGGGTATTTTAGATTTAGACTCACTTGGGGGTGGTGCTCCAACATTTCTCGCACAGGGTGCTGGAACACCTGGAGCCGGCCCTGCACCTCCTGTTTAAGTCCTGTGTGACTCTAATACTCTGGGTACACACTACACAATATGCCGCGTAACCATGGTACCTTCAACCACTCTGCACGGGATGTAGTTAATAGACTGGCGGACTACATGCCGCCTGTCTATATCCCGACAACCAAAGCCAGATGGGGGACTTAAGATAGGCGTTGAAATGAAGACGCCTATCTTAATCTCGACGCCGGAATATAGAAGGACGTCATGGGGAGGGTTAGGTTTAGGCACCCCCCAGGGTGGGTTAGGCTAGGGGGAGGAGGGGTTAGGCACCACTGGGGGGAGGTTAGGATTAGGGTGTGGGAAGGGAGGGTTAGGTTTACACACCTCTGGAGGTGGTGGGGGGGGATTTAGGGTTATGCATCACCCTGGAAGTAAGAGGGATAGGCACCAATAAAGGAGGATTAGGAGGCGGAGGGGGGGGGGTGGGGTGGGGTTAGGTACTTACCAGCCCTAGTGGGGATCTTGTCCTGTCTGGCTTCTGTAGTCAGGATTGAGACACTCGTATTTCATACCCATTCCCTCTGCACAACCATTGTGTAGTGTGTGTACTCCCAATCTGTCTTTTACGCGCATCGTTCTGTGCTGCACGTCAGATGGGATGCTGCAATGCACAATGTGGTCTGGTAATGTTCCCCCAAGCACAATATATCAGGTCATTGCATGGCAGATCGTGTAGTGTGTACGCGGACACAATATAATGTTATATCGTATTGGGCAGTCGCTAGATTGCCGCGACTTTCAAGCGTCTACCCAGCTTTAAGCTAAACTGCAAACACAGATTGAATATGTAGGGATAATAGAGATTTGATCAGTGACTGGAATCAATCTTCCAATAACCTCACATTACAAAAAAACATTATTATTTTTTTTAAACTAACAGTGCATAAAACTTTAATAGCAATAAAATATAGCACATCTTTTTACAGTCTTGAAAAGAAGTGAGAAGTGCTGTTGGGTAGGTATTAGATAATTACCTGTTGGTGTAACAGAGAATGAAGAAAATATTATTTCTGCTATCCTCGTCTGCTTTACAAATGACAAATATAAACTCTTCCTATTCTGTATACACATTATAACAAATACACAATTAAAACACATACATACTAATATAGTTGCGAAGATACAAACAGTAGTTGAACAGTAACTACATGGCCAAAATATGTGGATAACCTTTTAATTAGTGTGTTTGGTTATTGCAGCCACACCCATCACTAACAGGTATATAAAATCTGGCATATAGCCATGCAATCTCCATATTCAAACATTAGCAGGAGAACGCGTCATACTAAAGAACACAATGACATTCAACGTGACACTGTCATAGGATGGATCCCTCCCAGCAAGTCAGTACATTAAATTTCTTCCCTGCTAGATCTGACCCGGACAGCTGTTACACTTCACGTTTGTCCTTCATGAACCCCAACAGTGCATGTTTTCAAGGTATCCTCAGGAATAATTAGTACCGCCTATAGAACTATTGTTAGTCAATTAACACACCTGTGCCCTACCTATATGATCTGGAAAACATGCACTGCAAAGGTTCCATGAGGATTGGCTTCTAGACCACAGAAACACTGGTCTAGGAGCAACAACAGCTTAGAGCCGTATTCAATTTGAGTGGACCCACAATACTTTTTCGCCTCCCGGACTTTACCTATTTCACCTGTTTTGCAGGCGGAAAAGTATTGCGCGCATGCCCGCGTATCCCCATATTCAATTTGAAAGTAAGCGAAAACGGAACCCGGTGACACAAACAAGCAGAAAGTACTGTCAGATTTGGGGAAATCAGCCTGACACCCCCCAAAAGATGTTCTGACATGGGGGTTAGCTATGGTACCCCCCGATTTGACTTGCTGAAGGTATTTGGTGTTTTTAAACGGGGTTAATAGCTGCTAAATAGCGTTTTTGTATAAGTGGTGAAGAATAGTATTCTGAAGGTTTTTTTTGCAGAAAATAACTTATCCCATCAAATTTGGGGTACTTGAAAATGGGGCCCAGCATATTTTAAAGTTGCTAAAGTTTAAAAAAAAAAAACGTGAAAAATCCACCTGATGCAAGCCCCTGCAATGAAAAAAAAAAAAAAACACTTGGGGCATACTTGGGGACCCCCCCAGAGTCAAGTTCGCTAGTTTTGTCCCCAAATTCAAACTGATTTTTTGGGGTGTTGAGTGTTTTTTTTTTTTTTTTAAATTTTTGATACAGTTTACCTTTGGTGGACTGTCTGAAGGCTGCACGGGAGTTCCCGCAACGTTGCACCCCAAAACCCCAATTCTGCACTTTTTTCCGCCTGCTATTCATAGGCGAAACTTTTTCGCCTATTACATTGCATTGACTTTCCGCCTAGGCGGAAAGTCTTTCAAATTGAATACGGCGATACTTTTCCGCCTGGCAAAATTACGTCATTGGCGAAAAGTTTCCGCCAAAAACACGCGAAAACGGCTTTTCGCCTCAAATTGAATAAGGGCCTAAGCTGCAAAGGAAAGACTCACCATGTGAAATGCCAAAAGTTAACTACAGTGGTGTACAGCACATCGTCATTGGGCTCTGGAGCACTAGAAACGTGTTCTCTGGTGTGGTTAATTATGTTTCACCACTTAGTAGACTGACATATGATTCTGGGTTTGACAGATGCTAGGAGAAAACTTTATGCCAGCGTACTACTAACTGTAAAGTTAAGTGATTGAGGAATTAAGCTCTGGGACTGCTTAATGGTTGGTCTTGGGGCCTGATTCAGAGCCGGACGCTCTGAATCAGGGCCCTCCAACCTAAAATTGGAGCGGCCTCCTGGCCGCTCGCAAAGCTGTGGGTGACCACCCACAGCTTATGCGAGCGGCCAAAAAGATGGTCGCGATGGTCAAGACCATCGCGACCATCGGGCTTGCGACGCAAGCCCAGCAGTGCTTTTGGCTCTATCATAGCCAAAAGCACTCCCACTGACATCACTAGTGATGCGCACGACGGAGCTCCCTCAGCCGTGCGCATGCGCACTAGGGCACCATAGACCCACTTGCGAGCGATCAGCGCTCGCGAGCGGGTCTGAATCAGGCCCTTGGTTCCTTAGTTACAGTGAAGGGAAATCTTAATGCTACAGCAAACAATGATACTCTAGAAGAGAACTGTGGGCCTGATTCAGCAAGTATCGCAGTTGCCAAGACGCACGCAATTGGTCGATTAATTCACATTGCGCATGCATCGCAGTGCGCGTGCCCAAACTAGCAATTGCGGTGGGAAATACGTTTTCAGAGGCTACGCAGACCTCGAGCACAGCGATTGACAGGAAGTGCCGATTGTGGTGGGTGCCGGGGGGTGGGAGTTCGGGGGGAGAGGGTGGTCGGGTAAACGCAGGCGTGAGGCCTCATAGCATGACCTGATGTTAGCAATTCCTGAGTGAAGTCTGACCTGCCTTAACTGTGCGTATGGGTCCGATGTTACTCTAGGTTTCCGATTATTTCACTATGTTGCCCAAGTATTCAGTTATGTGTAAGCTGAAGTGGGAGTCCTTATGGTAAGCAGTGATCGCAATGCGATTGCAAACATTTGCATTTCACCGCTAATATTAGCAACTGCGGTGCATGCATTCTAGCAGAATAGCGATTCTTGCTGAATCAGGCCCTGTGTTTCCAACTTTGGGCGGTATTCAATTGTATCGCCCCCTTATGCGCCCGACAGGAGCTAATCAATTGATGTTCTTGTCTGGCGTGATCAGCTGCAGGCGCATCATTTCGGCTCGTAGCCCCATGTGGGTGTGAGCTGAAATGGGCAAAAACTGACCTATTTGGGCGCCCAAACAGCACTTTTCGCGATCGCACCCAGCACTTTGGCTGGGCTAGCTGTCTTACCCGGCTAAGCCCAACCACTATGGGTACGATCATCACGAAAATCTGCAAAAATTGAATAGCACCCCGCGATCTCCCATCACTTCAGACGTGAGATCAGGCGCGCTATAACAATTGAATACCGCCCTTTGTGTCAGTAGTTTTGGGATGGCTCTATGCGGTTTCAGAATGACAATGCCCCTGTGCACAAAGAGAGGTCCAGAAATTATATATTGTTTGCAGAATTTGCAATGGAAGAAATTGACTACCCTGTAGAGTAGGGGTGGGGGAACCTTTTTTCTGCCGAGTGACATTTTGATAAATATTACTCGCGGACCTGGTGCAGGCCACACCCCCTCCATGTGATGTCACATGGGGGTGAGGCCACAATCGTCAGTGATTACATCAATGCCTGGATCATCCTGAGGATGCCCCGGGGAGCTGTAAGGGCAGCGATGTGACAGTCTGAAGCGTCCTAAGAGTGCTCCAGGCGGCACTGCTGCATAGATTCTGGCTGCAGGGTGCCATTCTAGGCACCCTGCTAGCCAGATGAGGCTAGCAGAAAAAAAAGCTCAGAGGGCCAGACCAAATGGTTCCGGGGGCATTATACGGCCCCCGGGCCTGAGGTTCCCCATCCCTGCTGTAGAGCAATCGACCTCAACCCAATTAAACATTTTTGGGACTAACTGTAACAGGCCAGGTCATATCGCCAAACAACCTTACTAATGTTCCTGTGGCTGAAGGGATCCTATCATTTCCATCCATTCAGCCACAAGAACATTAGTGAGGTCGGACACTGTTGTTGGCCTGGCCTGAACTATGGGCCTGATTCAGAGCCGGACACTCTGACATAGCGCTCGCTCTGAATCAGGGCCGGCCCTCTGGTTTTGCAGAACTTCCTCCTGGCCGCTCGCATAGCTGTGGGTGACCACCTACAGCGAGCGGCCATGATGATGGTCGCGATGGTCAAGACCATCGGGCTTGCGACGAGACCCTTGTGGTAGGGTCTCGTTGCCGCAAGCCCAAGAGTGCTTTCGGGTCAGACAGAGCCGAAAGCACTCCCACTGACATCACTTGTGATGTCAGTGGGGCCGGCCCCAGACGGTAGGCGTTCCCATGGGAACGCCTCCTTCTGGGCAGCCACGCCCCCGGCCCGCCCACCAAAGGGGGCGTGCTGTCACTCAACATCGACAGTACGCCCCCTTTGGTACGAGGCTTGCCCGTCGCTATCCGGGTCTCGCACATGCGCACGACAGAGCCGGCTCCATCATGTGCATGCGCACGCGAGCGAGCGGGTCTGAATCAGGCTCTATGTTCCAAAATGTAGCGAAAATCTTTCCCAGATGAATAGAGGTTGTCAGAGCAGCAAAGGAGGTGACCAACCATATTGATGCTAATGGTTTTGAAATGATATGTTCAACAAGCATATATGGCGTGATGTTCATGTTTTCACTTACGTTTACGATGAGCAGTTCGGTTTTGACTCAGTTCTTCTCACCAACTTGTGGATCTCACATACTGGCTATCCAACACATGTGACGCCGGATAGCCAGTAACATTCGGCTTTTAGATCCGAACATAACTGAGCTGAAACCGAACCGCTCATCTCTAGTTATTAATGCTTCTCCAGGCTTATACTTGTGTGTGTGTGTGTGTGTGTGTGTGTGAGGGCGGTGCTATCATTTATCTCAAAACCAGTCACTGTACAATGATGGCCTCCAGCTTGATCTGTAGCGTACTTGGCATGTGAAGTCCATTCCTGTATGCCCCGCTCAGGCTTTTGGATCACCACTGAAGGACATATTCCTTTGTCCCACTGACTGCTGTGAGCTACTCCCTACATTTCATTGTGTCCTGATCAATGTCTTACCCTTTACTCCCAGTAGTTTAGCTACTGCCTATTTTCCACTTCACCCTCCTGTTTACTAGCTGGCTAGCACTGGCAGCCTACTGCTATATTACTGGTTGCAAAGTCAAAAGATGGATAATACTCAACTGGCTAACTACATACAGTACTAACCTGATTGACTTTTACATCAGACTATAATTTAGTAACTGACTGCCTATACACAGTATATTAGAAGATGACCAATTATAATCTAGTAACAGAGACTGATTACATTAGTAGCTGACTGACTAGCCAATTATACTGTATGCTAGTGACGGTTTCTCCTTCTTTAACAATCACTCCTATATCTCAGTACAGCATTCCCCCTTCTTGCTGCTTTTCTGCCATCTCTGGTCAGTTTAGTTTACAGATTTTCCCCCTTTTTTTTTTTTTTTAATAATTTCAGTGATCCATCTTCTAATACTGTCCCCTGAACTGCTCTACTCACCTTCTCCTGTCTCTCCTCTGTGGTCCCAGGTCTGTGCTCACAAATACAGACTGTGACACTAACCATGTCGGCTGTACAAAGTTATAAATGCGAAGTTATAAATCCAACACTTTTAAAATGCAGTATTATCAGGTCGGCATACCATGGGCCCGATTCAGAGACTGACGCAAGACCGATGCTTACACAATTAAGCGATCAGTGGTCTGCGCATGCGTCTTGCTTCTCACTGTCATTTTTATAGACTGTACTTGATAAATGATAATGATGCTAGAAGCTGATTGGTTGCTATGGACAACTTTTACATTTTTTCTTTTTAGAAAGTTTGATACATCTCCTACATCACATATAGTGGCCGCTTAAACTGACCTATTTGCAGCCTTTAATACCTCACATACTGGTGAGTCCAAATACCTAGGATACACATCAGTCTGTAGACACCAACACTGTATTTCATATACGGGCAACCAGTCAAAAGACTATTAGGTCACATGATATACTATTTCAGGCTTATGCCACAAGTATTGTAAAGACAGATCAGTATGATGTCCCCAGTACAGCACATACTCGCCAACCTTAAATTCTCTGTACACCAAGTATAGTTAATGATCCCCCCTTCCCCAGACCCTGCACCCCTATCTTGGGCCACTTCCAGAAGATTCCCAGGCTGGTTTCCCATCCCAAACCACCACACTGCAATTAGCTGATGCATAGGGGGCACTGTCCCAGCTTTTCCTTGTGTTGTTCACAGCTTGTGCCATATAACATAAATATTAACACTTGTAGTGCTGTGTTTTAGTGCAGCTAACATAGTAGTGAATGTCACACATTTGTAATCATTAAGATGAACATCTAACTAATCAAGTTTAGAGGATAATACCAATAAGAAGGACATTTCCTTTCCACTGTGTTATAAATTCTAGGCGGTTTACACACAAATCACATTCAGCAAATCATTCTTTCTAAACACAATAATGGGGGGAATTCAATTAGTAGCGATGTTCATGCCCCCGCAAGTAAGTGCAGCTAGATGCACTTACGGTACCGCTAGTCTTGTGGATTTTTGGGGGTCTGGTGCTTGTCCCCGCAACAAAGGCGGGGCGAGTTCCAATGCCGTAATTTACACGTCGTCGCAAGGGCAGATTGTCCCCCTCGCGTGTGGGGGTAAGTTAATAGAATTCCCCCCAATGTTGCTACTTTTCTATTTCTATTAACATAGCATTTTCATAGACTTACCCTTTTGATCTCCCACATTCATGGCCCACTCCTTTTGGTTGCAGTATTTGTCAATATGATCAATTACGCTATGTGGGTCTCCGCGCACTGCATTCTCCAGCACATACTGCAATATTCTTTGTTCCTTGGTCTGATTCATGAAGAAATCTTTGATTCTGACTCGGACCTCGTGAAGGATAATTTTGGTATAGCCACGTCGTTGACCGTGTAGAACAATGAACAGAATTACAACAAGTAGAATAATTGCTGCCAACAGAAAAACTGTACTCAGCTCAACCATCTGCATGAGAAAACAATATGAGGAAGTTTGCGTTATTGTGTAATAGTGTTGTTAACAATCACTGTAAACCATCAGCACAATTATCTTTAGTGAGTAGTAAAATGTCAAATATAAGGTGAACTAGCAGTCAGAAATGTATAATATATGTAAAATGTTCATGCCATGACAGGAATTCAAGTAGAACAAAATCTGAGTATTGTGAGGATCATGTAGAGTTGGATGAAAAGTGAATGTGATTTTCCGTACTGTATGTATACTGTATCCAGACTGATACACATATATTCATTGCAGAACATGATCCAGAATGAGGGAGGGAATGGACTTGCTTGCGTAGCGTGAGTGCAGTAAGTATTAATGTAGGAGGGAAGCAGCCACATACAAGGCATATCTGTTGCTGCCGTTCTCCCCTTGTAAAATACACGCTGGCAAAAGTACAATTCACCCAGTGGTGATAACAATAGTGCTGCTGCAATGCCCTTGGCCAGTGGTGATAACACTAGTGCTGCTGCAATGCCCTTGGCCAGTGGTGATAACACTAGTGCTGCTGCAATGCCCTTGGCCAGTGGTGATATCACTAGCGCTGCTGCAATGCCCTTGGCCAGTGGTGATAACACTAGCGCTGCTGCAATGCCCTTGGCCAGTGGTGATAACACTAGTGCTGCTGCAATGCCCTTGGCCAGTGGTGATAACACTAGTGCTGCTGCACTGGTTTGTGTTAATACATTTAAAAAAAAGGTTTAAAGGTTCATTCTCCTGTTGTATACTACTATAAGTCCCAGCATGCCGAGTGCACCTTAAAATGGTTAAGAATGCCAGAACTTTTAGCACTACCAGCTCTAGTATGTCCATGGCTTCCAGAGCATGCTGGCACTTAAGGAAACTTATTTTAAAAAAAGTCACCTTTGATGAACTTTAGGACATATAATCATTCCAATAAAAACAGGTAATTGGGTAGTGTATATACTGAACATCTGAGGTTATCAATATCATTTCAGTTCAGAGAGGACAAGTCAATTTAATTGTGTGTAATGTAGAGTTCTGTGAAAGCGGAACAGCGACGGTTTCCAGACGGATCTTTTACACGAATGGTAGGGTTGGTGAGAGTGCGCACTAATAATGATAGCTATGAATCCAATCATACTGGGGCGATCCAACCACAGAGATGCTTACAACTGCATACATGCACCCGATGCAGGAGCACTGAAGGACATCTACTGTTAAACTCTGCATCGGCCCCAATATGTCTTTTGAGGTTCCACTAACGTTTATCCTCTTGAAGATTGTATGACAATATCTGACTCGGTTTGACTGATTAATATTGGCTATATAGTGGCAGGTAAAGCTTGAAGAAGGGACTTTATTTGATTTTAATAGTGCATATCTGTTGTCTGGTAGTAAAATAAGGGCCTGATTCAGCAAGGAACGCAGTTACGGATACGCACGCAATCGGTCAATTCCCACTGTGCATTCATCGCAGAGCGTGAGACAGACGCTGTGGTCAGAACTGCGTGCGCAGAGGCTACGCAGACCCATGGCAGAGTGACTGACAGGAAGTGTCGTTTGTGGGTGGTGATGGGGGGGGGGCGGGTGACCGTGCAAATGCAGTCGTGCCAGTGCGTCTCCATGCTGTTGCATGGGCGTGCAAAATTAGCGTGGGCAGAAGTTAGCAATTTCTGAGTGAGGTCTGACCCTGCCTTAACTGTGAGTATGGGTCAGATGTTACTCGCTGTTACCGATTATTTCGCTATGTTGTACTAGTATACGTATGTGAATAAGGGGAAGTGGGCGTCCTTATGTCAGGCAGTGTACGCAATAGCACCACTAATATTAGCAACTGCGGTGCGTGCGCATAAGCAGAATTGCGTTCCTTGCGGAATCAAGTCACAATTTCGCAAAAATATGGAAAAGGAGAAGACAAAATGAAAGTGGCAGTTCTGTTACCTGCTCTGCAACTGTAACCCTGTACAGGCAAGAGGCAAGCACCAGCTGCGCCAACCAGGCTACAGGCAGCTTGGTAATGAGGTCACACAGGAGAGATATGCTGGCCATACACTAGTACGACCAGCATAAGATAAGACTCATCTTACGATTTCCCTTGAACTTTTTTTTTTTAAATACTGACATTCCCCCCATCAGAAATGCATTTTGAAAAGATGCAAAAGCAGAAAATTGTTACTAGGATACTCGGGGCTGTCCCTCCAATGAGGAAATACGAGAACCTTGCCTAAGCAGTTCTGTCTAAGGGGAAAACAGAGACAAGGCTCTCAATTTACCTTATTGCCCCTAACTCAAATTTCCCTATCTCCCCCTGTTGTTGGTAAAGCTCTGCAATAACTGGTGGCAATACGCAGGGTTACAATAAGCTGAAGGTACTCCCAGAGGCACATTTATTAAAAAATTATAGATATATTAATTGGGCAAATATCATTTAAAAATGGTATTACACATTGTTTACTTATGCAAAAATAACAGGTAAAGTACACAGCCTTTTTGCAAATCAGGCTTGGCAAGCAGAATATTTTAGAACTTTAAAAGGCAATTTTAAAGAACAGCCCTGCAGCCTGTTAAGTTAGAATTTGCCCTCTTTACTACAATCTTTTACTAAATACACTAGTTCAGTTTCAGTGGTTCCCAAACTGTGTGCCGTGGCACCCTGGGGTGCCTCGGGACACTTGCAGGGGTGCCTCAGGTTGGTGGTCCAGCACCAAATGAAATTCTTTATGGTCAATCTAATTTAGATATGTGGACAAAAAGAAGCACAAACCTGTCCACCACTATATAACCAAACCTAAGGATGACAGGTCAGCACAATTTACATCACTGTACTATTTCACTACATTTTTTTCTGAATTTCGCAATAACAGACTTTTGCCTTAGGGGTGCCGTGAAAACAATTCTGATGCTCTAGGGTGCTGTCATTCAAAAAGTTTGGGAACCACTGCACTAGTTCCATATTCCACAGCCTAATAAAATAAAGTACTAACCTTTGAAATAAATACGAATCTTGCTAACAAATCAATTCAGATTAATTGGACTAAGGGCCTGATTCAGAGCTGAACGCTCTGACCAGAGCGCTCGCTCTGAATCAGGGCCCTCCTACCTTATTTTGGAGCGTCCTCAAGGACGCTCACATAGCTATGGGTTACCACCCACAGCTTATGCGAGCGTCCATGATGATGGTCGCGATGGTCTTGACCATCGCGACCATCGGGCTTGCGACGGAGACCCTGCGGTAGGGTCTCGCTGCCGCAAGCCCAGGAGTGATTTTGGCTCTATCAGAGCCAAAATCACTCCCACTGACATCACTAGTGATGTCAGTGGGGCCGGCTTGAGACGGTAGGCGTTCCCATGGGAACGCCTCCGTCTGGCAGGCATGCCCACCAAAGGGGGCGTGCTGTCAATCAACATCGACAGCACGCCCCCTTTGGTGCGAGACCCGGAGAGATGGAAAGCCCGTCGCTCCCCGGGTCTCGCGCATGCGCACGACGGAGCTCCCTCCGTCGTGCGCATGCGCAGTGGGGAACATCGACCCGCTTGCGAGCGTACTGCCGCTCGCGAGCGGGTCTGAATGACCCCCTAAGTGGTGGTGAGGAAAAACTTCCAGATATTCCACGGTCTCTATCATTATCATCATCATCTATACGTAGGTACAATGTTAATTGTTGCTACATTATCTAATAAGCTGCATGATCTATTTGGGATGTAGTTACCATGCCGGCGGTCGGGAAGCTGGCGCTCAGAATACCAGCGCCAGAGTCCCGATTACTGGCTTTTGAAGTTTCCATATTACTTATAGAGCCTTGCTGATCTATACAGAAAACATAATATATGTTAGGAGGTACTACAGAAAGCTACATATGGAACAGAGGCCCTGATTCAGAGACGGACGCTCTGACAGAGCGCTCGCTCTGAATCAGGGCGTCTTTTTTTTTTATGGAGCGGCCCCCACAGCTAATGTGAGCGGCCATGATGATGGTCGCGATGGTCAAGACCATCGCGACCATCAGGCTTACGACGAGACCCTTGTGGTAGGGTCTCGTGGCCCCAAGCCCCAAAGAGCTTTCGGCTCTAACAGAGCCGAAAGCTCTCCCACTGACATCACTTGTGATGTCAGTGGGGCCGCCCCCAAACGGTAGGCGTTCCCATGGGAACGCCTCCGTCTGGGCAGCCACCCCCCCGGCCCGCCCACCAAATGGGGTGTGCTGTCACTCGACAGCACGCCCCCTTTGGTGCGAGACCCGGAGTCGGCTCCGTCGTGCACATGCGCTCTGGGCCACCATCGACCCGGTTGCGAGCGCTCAGCGCTTGCGACCGGGTCTGAATGAGGCCCAGACTTCAGTGCACACTCTGCATTTTATGGTGCTTATGTCACAGCTACAACCATTCCATTCAGTGTAAAAAGGTGGATAATGATCTCTACATTGTACATAGTGACAAGCTAACTGCTGCAATAAAACACCTCTATCTGTATATAGTGGTCTGTGGGCTCTGAGTTAATATCAGAATACGCACAACCCACAAGGAGAAAAGTTTGTTCATGGCCACTCAATCATGATGACCTGTGTGGTTTCCTATCTCCTACTGTACGGTGTAAGAAAGTAAATTGTCACCATATGTAGATATATCATTACACAACACAGAATGTATAATGATAAAGTAACAATATGACGAATTAAGACAACATCACATGCCATCTCTTACAGTATGTCTGGGGCAGAATTAAAAAAAGTAGTGGCTTTTAAATGGTTATATATATATATATATATATATATATATATATATATATCTATATATTTTACAGATGACAACAACAGCTATACTTACAGTAGATGTTCAATTGTCGGTCGGTTTGTGCAATTAAACTGGCAGACTGCAATATTTAAAGCTTCCTTTGTTCCTATATGAGAAACTAACAACCTACTAAATTAGTTCCACCCACAAGACTGTGCCAGAAGCAACAGAAGTCTACATACAAATCTAAGATGTAGAACTGGTTCTTCCAATTCCAGAAACATTAATAGGTATGGGATATGTGGACACAGTACACTTCTTTTTGTAAAATATATATCAGGTAGTAAGTACTGTATGTTGCTTTAGTCTATTTCTTATTTATGCATTTGTTTCTTCCAACTACATTTAGGGGTGTATTCATGTACAAATTAGGGGCAGTGTAAATTTAGTTTTTAACTGGCAAGGATTATAAATCAGATTACACCTAAAAATCATCACTGAGGGGTCTATTCAGCGATGATTTTTTTTAATTTTTTTTTTACATAAAAAATACGGAAACTATGATTTCCGTATTTTTTATGTAGCTCCCCTATTCAGCAATGGTATAATGGAGAAGATAACGCAATTATCGTCTCCATTGATTCCCATCTCGCTGAATACCGCACTATAGGGATCAGTTATTGATCTCTACAGGGCTTTAACACTTTTTGCTATTCAGCAAAGCGTGTTAAATCACTCGATAAATACTTCCTTTATATAACGCCATTTCAGAATGGCGTTACATGAAAAAAATACTTACATTTCCCGAAAACTGCAGGGACAGAGGGAATATTTCCCATAAGTCCCTGCAGCATCTGGTAAACCCGCCCAGTCTCTGTCCCTGCTTCCCGGTGATCGGCAGCAGGTAAGTCACTCTAGAGACTTTTAAACCCCCCAAAATTGATTGATATGTGTATACAGGCTTTATACGTGTATATTTATTTGCGATTATATTTAACATTTATATATAAATGTTAAATATAATCGCACATAGGTATACAAGCTAGTATAAAGCCTGTATACACATCAATCAACTTCGGGAGGCTAAAGCTGTACTTGCCCCTCCGCGGCCACTGGGAAACCAGGACGGAGACTGTTCCCGAGCACATGACTGAGCATGCGCAGGGAACAAACAGAAGGGATTGTTTTCGGAATCCAGAAAACAATCCCTTCTGTGACATTGCAGGGACAGTGTGTTACCGTAACCGCTGTCCCTGCACAAAATATTGCTGCATAGCTTACTTATTTTATCAGAATTTATCAAATATTGTGACGAAGTTGCCCGATAATATTCTGGGCAACATTGTCACTGTTGCTGAATAGACCCCTGAGGGTTTATTCATCAATGCCAGTAGAGGGGCAGTGCTAAATTAGTATCCAATTCGCACATTGCAGCGATTACTGGAACAATTCCACATTGCTCACTGCTGATCCAAAAATCAGCTGTCCCCACAATTTCCAACAATGCCGTTTATTAGTGCACATGCTTAAACGGAGTTCACTTATGAGTACGAAAATAACAGAGACCCGAAAGGATCCATTTTTTGTAAATCAGACCTCCGTCCCATACTAAGTAGCAGGGTTCCAGGAACAAAAGCCATAGGTTTCCACTGTCAAGTTCCAAAGAATGTGTATTTTCGAAACTTGATGAATTAAGGTTATCATAATATTGTATGGGGACGTCAGATAGGGACAAAAAGGTAAGCAGAACTGAAAACACATGTCTGGTCTATCAGCTCCAGTGATTATGTATCCATGCATAGACGTAGTGGTAAGTTAAGTATTACACTTACTGGTTGAGGCCCGCATCGCTTAGAAACTGCCTATGCATGATTAATTTTTATAAATCGTGACAATAAGAGATATTTAATCACAGTAATAAAATAAAAAAATCAATTGCCACATCTTCATTAAAAGGCACATTACGGTAATAGTTGCATTGTGTAAAATGTATGCAAGTAACACCTGGTACACAATCATATAAATACACCTAGTGTTGCTGTGAAAGCATATAGAGCCTTGAACTCAACATGGTCCAAAGGTTGACTCATTTTTTTATTTTTAGGCACTTACCCCTACGGTTAGGGCTAGGCACCTACCCCGGCTCTTAGGGTTAGGCACCATGATGGAGGGTTAGGGTTAAGATTTTTTTTGTCAACCTTTTTACATGTTGACTATCATTGTGTCGACCTATTGACGGTCTGTTAATCCACACCCCCTTGATTCAGTCTGCACAGCAGTTGAGTAGCAATGTGTAACCTGACTCCCCTTTCAAGATGGGCTGATAGGCTGCACTATGCTTGATCCCAACCTTGCTTCCTCTACAACGTCACAGCTGCACTGCTGTGCTAGATGGAGGAAGATTACCTGTGGGAAAGCACCGAGCTTAGGAAACACACTTCCGATTTAACATGCACTATGTCATAAAGAAATAAGATCTATATCTATAGCTGGAGGACCTGGTGACGGTACACTTTAAATGCAGTTACATTCCCAAGGTAACACTTCTTAGCAAACGTACTAAAAGAATAAATATTATAATCAAAATTGTGTATAATTAGATATTTACCTAAACATAACTTTTAGAACTTCTAAGCTGGACATTTATGTTAGGACAGCATTTGCAGTATACAATGCCACAGGTCAGAAGCTGCAGGACTGTCTGTCCACTACTTTGTCTGTACTAACCACCTAGGATGGATTTAGGGATTAGGACACCCATAGGCACAAGACTAATGGCCAAACCCAACTGCCTAATTTTATTATTTGCATTGTTAGGTTACAAGCCTGTATTTGGCAATTGTCAGTTTAATATGATAATATTATTAGTATTAATAATAATAATACAAGCCATGAGATATTACACTCTGTTTTATTTTTAATTGTGTATATATATTTACTAAGCAGGACAGCTCACGTGCCTACTGGAAAACTCATCACTGTAGCCACATGGTTTGAAATGAAATGAGTAGGAATGTAGAACAGATCATTAGCTGCATAATTACTATCATGGGTCATTGCCTCTGGCAGCCACAACTGTAAATAATCTTTTACTGTCAAAATAGCTGCATAATCAGCACTGAACGGATTCAAATGTGAACTATGAAACAAATTTTTTAAATTAGAAATAACTTCTCAGAGAGCTGCCAATATTGTGCCACTAACATACTGAATACTACCTTCTCTGAGATACACTGTACTACTGTGGGTATCGGTATGAAATACTGCCGGACACATGTCCGGCAGTTCATATCCCGGCGCCGGAAGACCGGCAACTGAAGATCCCGACAGGTAAGTATTTTAACTATAACTAACCTTACCCCCCCCCCCCGCTAACCCTCCCTTAGGGGTGCCTAACCCCAACCTCCCCCCCAAGTGCCTAACCCCTCCTGTAAGTGCCTAAACCTAACCCCTCCTTCCCAGCAGCCTAAACCTGTCTCCCAGGGGGGGTGCCTAACCCTTACCTCCCCCCAGGGGTGCCTAACCCTCCTTCCCCTAGCCTAACCCTCCCCGGGGGGGTGCCTAACCCTGTCCCCCCTGGGAGCCCCTAACCTAACCCTCCTCCCAGCGGCTGTCCGCGCCCGGCGCCCAACTTACCTACGTTCGGTATGCTGGGTGTCGGGCTCCCAGTGTAGGTAGAATGATAGGCGTCGGGATTTCGATGCCTGTCATTAGACCCCTGCAGGGATTAGACAGTCGGCATTTCGACCGTCGGCTTCCTGACTGCACCCCCTACTGTGTTACCCGCACAGAGCTGTAACAAGGGCTATAAGCTCCTGTGCCAGCTCAGTTCCCTTTGTGCCTTGGCTCCAGGCAGCTGTAATTACAACAGGGTGCCTGTAAAATGGACGGTACAAGGGGCACTGCCGCAGCTCACTGGCTTGCAGGGTGCCTTTATGGCAACAGGACCGCCCACAAAGCCCTGCACTCTGGGCAGCAGCACCTGTTGCACACAGCTAGTTACGGCCCTGTACCTACATATTCAGATTGGGGAGATGTATCAAATCTTCCAAAGAGAAGACGTGCAGAAGTTGCTCCTAGCAACCAAACAGCTTTAAACTATCATTTATCTAGCACCTGCTATAATATATGACAGTTAGAAGCTCATTGGTTGCTATAGGCAACTTCTCCACATTTTCTCTTTATAGGATTTGATACACACATATACATATATATATATATATATATATATATCCCTTACAAACTTGTTATAGTAATTCCACATGTTTCAAAATATTCAGGAATGGTAAGGAGAATTCAGTACTGAGAATACACTGGGCTACATACTGTACGAAATGGCAATATGCAAAGTAAAAAACAAACAAATAGTGTTGCGAATTTTAAATAGAGAGTAAAAAAACAAACAGCAGCTAGAATGAGACAAGCACGGCAGGGCCCATCATTTGTTATGGATAGTGCAATAATCATGTTACTAAACTCTTACAACTGGTAGCTGGTGTAATAATATGCTCGCTGCTTGCAAACAACTATATAATAGTGCTATATAATTACTCTAATCCAGACATTATACACTCCTTGTTCAGAAGGCACTGCAACAGATAGTATGGTGTTTCTATAGCATACAGTATATTACTCACAGCTTTCTCTCATATATGTTACCGGAAGCCCCGTCCCCAATCATTTCTGCCCGCAAACAATGCAGCACACATCGGCAGGCATACACTACATGGCCCCAGTGCCATGACAACAATCAGTATCAGCGTACACCATAGATAATAAGCGTTATGCATGTTTCTCCCATCTCATTGCAAGTAATCCATACAGTTGTGCAAAATCCATACAATTGAGTGTAACAATGGAGCCAGTTTCCCAGCGGCCGCGGCTCCCGTGTGACAGCCTGAGCAGCGCGTTGTTATACGTGTACTCACCACTGCCTGTGTGCACCAGCTGCTGCTGCCCTATGTGCTCAGCTCTTTCCCGACGGCGTGGACTTTATAAAGCGTGTGGGCTCCAGCTCCCGGTCACATTTCATCACATCAGCCAGGCCCCAACTCTCTCTATGCCCATTCCCCACCCACAGGCTGACAGGGCGCCGTGCAGGACTTCAGTCAGGTCACAGCACAAACCTCTGACCGGCGCGGTATTTCTTATAGGTTAGAGGAAAGTAAATATAAATGGAGCATGACAGTGTCAGTGTGTACCAGGCTGTGATGATCTATTTATCCCTTTTATGTTTATTTTTTGCTTTGATATGTTCAACTTTTATACATAAAGGGCGGGATGTACTAAACGGAAAAAGCGGTAATAAAAACCCCGTTTCCGCGGTTTTACCGCATTTTTCGTATGTATCAGCTGGCTGCCGGGTCTCCGATGCAGAGGGTGGCGTTACCCTATAGAAGCCTATGGGCTTCTACCGCATCACGCTGCTATAAGGGATCCGATCGGATCCCTCCCAGCATGCCCCGCGGCAGCCGAGTCACTCTGTACATGCGCAGATGGACTTCCGAGGTATAAACCCGGAGTCCACGGCACCAAGCACTTCACAAAGGACAGCTCTTATCGGAAGAGCTGTCCTGTGCGCTACTGATCGCATATATTAGTACATATGCGATCAGTAGGAATGCGAGGCATGGCGGGATGTACTTCGCAAGGATAGTACATCCTGCCCTTTATAACAATAATTTTGCACAGGAATGTAAGCAAAAACAAATCACCTCTTACACATGAAAACACCTTGGTTGTGCCGCAGGGAACCAAGGTAAGGTCAGGAAAATTCACGCTGCATACCTACTCTCAGGGGTGAGTCCATGCTGTCACCAGCGGCAAAGACTCAGGGCCTGATTCAGAGATGGACAGTAATGCGATTTGCAGCTGCATTTTCATATGCAACATAGCTGTGAAAATGTCAAATGTCTGCAAAGATCACCCATCATAAATACGCCCACTGCTGCCTTCTTACCTGCCTCCGTGAATATCTACCATAGACGCACATCGGTGGCCATCTTTCCCTTGCAGCAGACTCGGGAGCTCTCCTCTCTCACGCTCTCATGCTGACAACCTATCAAGACTGCAATGTATTTCAAAGTGCGTCCATAATCGCAATGTGAATGCAGCGCATGCGCAGTGCGGCTTATACACATGCGCAATGGTATCAATCGCTTGATCTGCTTACGTAATCGCTATTGCGTTCATCTCTGAATCAGGCCCTCATCTCGGTGTCCACCAGTAGATCGTAGTCACTCTTGACTTGTTTGAATATAGACTTCAAGATTATAACAACTGAAATGTTTGTAGGGGAAGCAGGCCGTAACTAGGGTGGTGCGCCTGCACAGAACGTACATGCCCTGTGGGCAGAACCGTCTACCTCCACATGCTATCACACTGCAAGCTGTCATCTATTGCCCGCTGAAATGTATAATAGTAGCGGTGTGCCCGGCTCCTTCTCTGCCGGGCGCACCGCTACTAATACACATTACAGCAAGCAGCTGATGGTTGGCAACCATCAATATTTCCAATTCGTTGGAAGTACTTTTTCCATTGAATACCAGGAATTCAATGGTTGCCAGCCATTGGATGCAGCTCTCCGAAGCCCATCCATGGCTGGCTGTGGGGGGTGGAGCGCACACTGCTGCTCTGCATAGCAGTGGGTGAAGCGCACGACATCTATTCCCTCCTGCACAAAAGTGGGCGGTCCAGGGTTGCGATGACGCGTTTCGTGCTGAATTGTGTAATTGTAGCCCCGCCCCCTGCTTTATAATCTCAATAATATTTGCAGTATAAGACGGGGGCGGGGCCGCAATCATGACGGCACATTCCCACTCCGCCTACTTAAACCGCCCCCACCCCCCCTGCTGCACAGACCTGGCAGCCCACTCCCAGAGGGGCTGCTAGAATGTCGGTAAGTATTCAGGTAAGTGCTGCATTTGGATGAGAGACATGGGGGGCATAATGTGTAAGGGGGGGAATTTGTACTGTGTTGGATAATGTATAAGGGGGGGCTTAGTACTGTGTGGCATAATGTGTAAGGTGGGATTTGTTTTGTGTGGCATAGTGTGTAGTAATAATGCTCCCCAGAAGTAATCCCTCCATTAGTAAGGCCCCCTATAGTAGTGCCCACAGTAGTAATGCCCCCTGTAGTAGTGCCCCCAGTAGTAATGCCCCCCTGTAGTCGTGCCCCAAGTAGTAATACCCCCTGTAGTAATGCCTGCTAGTAGTAATGCCTCTAGTGCTGGTGCTTCTGGAAAAAAAAATACAAACACAATACTTACCTTAAGCCCCGCTCCTGCTTCCGCTGCTGTCCGGTCTAACCGTGGCTCCATGGATCTATGGGAGAGACGTCATGACGTCCTTCCCATAGTGCTCTCTGCCGGAAGCCGGAGCTCAGGAGTGAGCTACGGCTTTCAACTGCCGCTGCAGGGAGGGAGCCGTGTGCCCGCTGGTAACAAAGCTCAGTGGGTGCCCGGCAAATGGAGCATCCCTGCTGCGGCTTCCGGGTTTTTTTTCCTTTTGGGACTCGGTAGCGGCCGGCGTTCCGGGTGACGGCCCTGTTAGCCCGCCCCTAGAACCGTCACTGTGCATAATGTGTAAGGGGGAATTTGTACTGTGTGGCATAATGTGTAAGGGGGGATTTGTACTTTCTGGCATAATGTGTAAGGGGGATTTGTATTGTGTGGCATAATGTGTAAGGGGGGACTTGTATTGTGTGGCATAATGTGTAAGGGGGACTTGTACTGTGTGGCATAATGTGGAAGGGGGGACTTGTATTGTGTGGCATACTGTGTAAGGGGAACTTGTACTGTGTGGCATAATGTGGAAGGGGGGACTTGTATTGTGTGGCATACTGTGTAAGGGGGACTTGTACTGTGTGGCATAATGTGTAACGTGGGGGGCTTTGTATTGTGTGGCATAATGTGTAAGGGGGATTTGTACTGTGTGGCATAATGTGTAAGGGGGGACTTGTACTGTGTTGCGTAATGTGTAAGGTGGGGGGCTTTGTACTGTGTGGCATAATGTGTAAGGAGGGGGACTTGTACTGTGCGGCATAATGTGTAAGGGGTGGATTTGTATAGTGTGGCATAATGTGTAAGCAGGTAGATTTGTACTGTGTGGCATAATGTGTAAGGAGCATTACTACTGTGGGCAAGGTTTGGTATGATATCCCGACTTTCGGGATGCCGTTGTTCAGAATACCGTAACAGGCATCCCGACAGCCAGGATCCCGACACCCATAGAACCTAACGGTGAGTACTTTTCTATCCCCTACCCTAACCCACCCTCCTCGCTGCCTACACCTAACCCCCCTCTCCTAGTGCCTAAACCTAACCTCCCCCTCCTTGCACCCTAGACCTAAGACCCACTCCCTGGTGCCTAAACCTAACCTCCCCCTCCCCGCACCCTAAACTTAACCGTCCCTCCCCGGGGCCTAACCCTCCCACCTCTCGTAGTACACAGACTGGACGCTATTTTGAGTGACAGCGCCGTTTGTGGGTGGTAACAGGGGAAGGTGCTTGTGAACGGGGGAGTGGTGCTGCGAACGCAGGCGTGTCTGGCCGTCAATACTGAGTTTTATGGGTGTGCATAATTAGCAAAGATGCGTCAGTCGTTGTACACGTCACTTGGTTGTTTTTCAGCCTGCAGTGATCGCAGTGCTTGCGGCAGGGTAAGGTCTACCTCAAGTGCTGCGTGCAGCTCCGATGGCTCTCGATTGTTCACACACTTCCTGGAGATGACGTGTGTTAAGGAAGAAAAGTGAGCATCTTTATAAGACAGAGGCCGTCCTTACACCAGACAGTGCGATTGCGGCATTTGCATACCCGGACCCTTTTAGCTGCGTGAGAGTGCAGCTTAGCGTCCGGGTCTGAATGAGCACCTGTGTTATCTATGTGATCCACGGTAGATATGTTTAATTGTTCAGCTACAGCAAACTCCAGCAGGCGAGAATGTTTATATTTATGAAAAACCTAATTAAGGTTCAAAGGATGTGGTTAAATGATTATTTCCTTTAGAGCAGGAGCCAAAATGTTTGCATGGTGGATGTTATGGGACCCACCTATCGTGTATTGGGCACCTCTACTACTTCCAGTGAGGGTTCTGCCTTGGATCTATATGTACAAATGGCATTTAAATGTGTGAATCAGCCGGACAATGTGATGATGCTGCAGCTCATACAGCAGTTCACAGCTGCAGACCAAGAGGCAGCTAGGACCACGCTGCTGCTGCAGAACGGGAGCGGATCACAGGTACCAGTTGGAGCTTGCTAAACTCAACCATCAGCCTGTGTTCGGAGATGTGAATCCTATCAGACCACGTTGCGCCCAATTAACTGTGTTGGAGATCACAAAACCAGAAGCAAGGGCAGTTACAGTCTCACCCACAGAGCCATGTGCTCTGTGTGGCAGCACTGGTCTCACACCCCTAGTTATGGCCCTGCTTAACCACAATTACCATACATATTAATCTTTTTCATATATATTAAATAATATATAGTTTTTCGGGACTATGGACCTTATTCAGAGGCGGCCGTACGGTCTACGACCGCACGGCCGCCTTGATGTTTTGCCAGTGCGCATGCGCACGAGGGAGCCGGCACGAGGGACCGACAGCGCTGGTCGTAGCGGGTCTCTTTCCAAAGGGGGCGAGCTGTCGATGCTAATTGACAGCTCGCCCCATTTGGAAGGTGGGCCGGGGGGGTGGCAGCCCAAACGGAGACGTTCCCATGGGAACGCCTGCCGTTTGGGGGAGACCCCACTGACATCACTAGTGATGTCAGTGGAGAGCTTCCGGCTCTGACAGAGCCAGAAGCTCTCCGGGGCTTACGACAAGTGAGACTCTACCCTAGGGTCTCGTCGTAAGCCCCGATGGTCACTAACCATCGCGACCATCACCCGAGCGGTCGTTAGAGCTGTGGGTGTTGACCCACAGCCTAACGACCGCAACAGAGGCGGGCGGTCAGGATGCAAGTGGCCGCCCAGTTTTTGAGCGACCACTTGCATCCTCCGACCGCCTCTGAATGAGGCCCTATATCTCTACCATTATCTGATTGGTCCTTATGCCCTTATTTAAGGCTGGCAGATGCACCTACAGTATTACCTCTGTTTAATTTTTGTGGGGTTTAATCCTGTTGCATCTGTGTAATGCTTGGCACCAGAGCCGGCCCAAGCAATTTGATGCCCTAGGCAAGATTTTTTGTTGGTGCCCCCTAGAAGATAATCCCACCACCAAGCTTAGAGTTTATACATGGACACCAAAAATAACACTAGTTTATAGCTTATTTTTTATTGTTAAAGAAAACACACCATAAACGCACAAAATATACAACTATCCAGGCAGCCTCCTTTGTTATGACCCGCTGCGCAGAGGTGAGAGGTGTAAAATAAGTCAGTCAGGCTCGTTATACTGCTGCAGGTCAGGATTTCTGCCTGACCTTGTTCGGGAACCATGTAGTGACATCACCATCATGCACTATGTCAGCTGATAGCATTCTTCCAGTGAGAGTGCTCCTGCCTCAGCTGACCTCAGCAGCCTATCAGGGACTTGCAGCAGTCATATCCCCTGTGAGAACTCCCACTGGTGCCTGAGCAAAATGTTGCTTCCTAGAGTTCAGTTCTAACCTGTGGCTCCTTTGTGCAGAAAACCACCACTGCTATCAGGCTCATTTACCAGACTCCAGCGTTCCTGTGATATTCCATTACCTGTTCCTGAACTTGGCTTCTTGTGACCCTGATTTCTCTTGACCCCTGGTACTGTATCTAATATCTGGTTTTGACTTCGGCTATTCCCTGTGACCTGTTTACGCCTGCTTCCTGGTACCGTCTAAGTCCATTTGGTTCTGACCCAGCCTGTTGACTAAGCTATATGTCTTCCTCAGCTTCATCCGGAGTTTACCAGCACCTGTATAAGGGAACCTATCCTGAGGGCCGCAACCTGTGTGTCGGACGCAGCCAAGCCCATACCTTCTTGGAGGGTTCCTGGTGAATACCGCCGACACATTAGACTCTGCGCCTCAGGCTTAGGTCTAGCCAACTCCCTAATACGGGCCGCATCCATAACCATCCGAGAGTTGTGACACCCGTGCCTCAGTGCCTGCCACAAACTTCCACCGACTGCCAGCCATAGGCGGGGTGGATGCCCCTAGGCATTCCAAATGCCCTAGGCATTTGCATAGTTTGTCTATGCCTAGGGCTGGCTCTGCTTGGCACCTCTATTATATTAGATGGAGAATTCCAAAACTGTGCTGATGTTCAACATTTTGGTATGTTCCAGTATGTTAATAATAGCATACTTGCCAGCGCTCCCTGATTGTCAAGGAGACTCCCTGAAATAGCAGCAATCTCCCTGAAGAGTCTAGAAATTTCCCTGAGTGCACCTTACCCCCATTATGTAGCTGTTATATAAAAGAAAAAACACAGAGATTTTAACATTGAAATGGGATCATTAGTATAATTTCCGTGCATTGGGTATAAGGCACAATGATCCCTATGGCTACAGGCATTTTCAGAAAAGTATCAGTGTGTTTTCATCAACAAGTAGATTTTACTAACTGCTTTGGAGCTCATTTATATTTGGATGTAAATCAGTTTTATTGCACGCCTCTCAGATGTGGCAGTACACGTCCACTGTAATGTGCGCTCATAGGTGTTGCTTTCACAATCTCCCTGAAATGCTGTTTCAAAAGTAGGTAAGTATGATAATAGTAAATATCTTCAATTGTCCTTATTTCTTCTAATCTATATATTTGGTGTCTAGCTATGTTTGCTTTTGATTTTTTGCGCGAATAATGTTGGCACACTGGCCTAATATGTTACTTATGTTTCAGTATTTCTTAACAGAATCTGAAGAAATGAAAGATGTGCCTGGCCCTCTCTGGTCTTTATCCCAGAGACAGTCATGTTCGTTTGGTTAGGGAAATAAGGAAATGGATGAAGCATAGACACTCTGTTATCAGGGCCGTAGCTAGGGTAGTGCGGCCAGTGCCATCGCACAGGGCACCGCAGGGCAGGGAGCACTGACTGGGCATGTCAAATTTCTGTTTATTATCATTCTCACTTATAACTTTCTCTTATTTCATCCCCAGCATCTCCTGACTGCCCCTATCTCTTCCCCATGAGGCAATTCCCCTTTTTTGGGTGCATCATGTCCCTTTGAAAAATGAGGGGGGCGCCAATGCTCTTTCTGGCACAGGGCACCAAAAAGTCTAGCTACAGCTTTGTCTGTTATATTCTTGTCACTACTATAGCTGTGGAGACAAAGATACATTTATTCAGCGCTCACCCAATTGTAACACAATCAAATTTGACAATATTACAAAGTCAATAATCGTCTGACTGAAGTAAATATAAAAGTATTTATTCAATAAAAGATGCTGTATTCATATAAAGCATCAATTTAAACATAGAGATTATAACCAATTTGGTTAGGACATACATGGTAAAATTTTATGGTTATAATGACATTTGAAGTATAACACCTTTCAGGTGTACTGGTGCTAGCAGGCAGATGTATATGATGGTGATGTAAATAGATTGCCTAATACCTGTATACAACATTAATTGGACACAGAGGACAAAACAAAACATACAATGTAAATAAAACACAGATTCTTTAAACTTCGGTTTCAAGAATGGGAGATAGAATTGTAACCCCTTCTATTGCGAGGTGACGTTTCTTCAATAGTCATTTAAGGCTGTCTTAATAGCAAATCCGTATTGCCAATATGGGGCACAATTACAACAGTCTGAAATGTAATAACGGATGATAAGCCTGATTGGCATTTTACTCACCCGTCCAGGCTGAGAGCAAGAGGCTACCTTCCGTATATAGAGAAAGGCTCTGTTAGGTCTGATACAAATATTCAAATCAGCTACTTGCAGGATATCTCCCTGTCGTGAATCCGGAGGTCCGTCTGTGTCTTTGCTATTCTCCGGAATAAGGGTGGGCTCCTGGCAGACTTGCACTATGCGGTGTATCCGAAAGTGTCCGTGTCCAAAGGTTCCCACAATGCAACTCGTTTCACCCGCCGTAGCAGGCTTCGCCAGGCTGTGGTTAGGCTAATCCTTGACTGCACCAAGTATCCCTTTATAGGCAGTTGATTGATATTTAATTGATAATTGAATACACAGGTGAAGAATGGATCAGTATTCAAAGCAGTATACAGACTATGAGCCATATTCAATTTGAGCGGACCCGCAATACTTTTCCGCCTCCCAGACTTTTCACCTACATCCGTGTTTTGTAGGCAGAAAAGTATCGTGCTCGTGCCTGCTTTACCCCATATTCAATTTGAGAGTACGCAAAGACGGGACCCGGCAAAACTTAAACAAGCGGAAAGTAGTCAGATTTGAGGAAATCAACCTGAGACCCCCCAAAAGATGCTCTGACATGGGGGTTAGCCATGGTACCCCCCGATTTGGCTTGCTGAAGGTATTTGGTGTTTTTAAACGGGCTCAATAGCTGCTAAATAGCATTTTTGAATAAGTGGTGCAGAATAGTATTTAGTAGTTTTTTGGCAGAAAATAACTTATCCCAGCAAATTTGGGGTACTTGAAAATGGGGGCGAGCATATTTTAAAGTTGCTGAAGTTAAGTTAAAAAAATCATGAAAAATCCACCTGCCGCAAGCCCCTGCAATCACAAAAACACTTGGGGCATACTTGGGGACCCCCGCAGAGTCAAGTTCGCTAGGTTTTAACTTTGTCCCCCAACATTTGTTTTTTCACCCCCAAATTCAGTGTTTTTTTGCGTTGTCCAAAAGTGTTTTGTAAAAATTTTTGACGCAGATTACCTTTGGGGGCCTGTGTGAAGGCTGCACAGGAGTTCCTGTAATGTTGCACCCCAATTCTGCACTTTTTTCCGCCTCCTATTCATAGAAACTTTTCCGCCTATTACATTGCATTGGTTTTCCGCCTAGGTGGAAAGTCTTTCAAATTTTTATTTAACATCAACAATTCCACCGCTTGTCAATGCCAATTAACACCTAAAATACTTAAATCAAAATGGTGCTAATTACACAGTTCTTTATATCTTCCTAAGGCAGGGGTCAAGGAACTCTTTTACCTTTTACCCCAAAATATATTTAGATACGCCGACGTTACCTCCTTGATTTGAAAGGAAATCATATAGTAGTGCCCCCATATAATGCCCCTGTAGTAGTGCCCCTATAGTTATGTCCCTGTAGTAGTGCCCCCATAGTTATGCCCATGTAGTAGTGCCCCCTGCAATAGTGCCCCCATAGTTATGCCCCTGTAGTAGTGCCCCCCATATAATGCCACTGTAGTGCCGCTTGTACAAAAAAAAAAAACTCTTACCTTAATCCCCGCTCCTGCATTTGCCGCCGTCCTGTCCACCCAGCTGCTCCTCGGAACTATGGGAGAGATGTCATGACGTCTCTCCCATAGTGCGCATGGAGAGAGACGGAAGCTGGAGTTCAGAAGAGAACGCCAGCCTCCGGCTAACGTGGCGCTGTAGGGAAGGAGCCGGGCGCCCGCTGGTAATAACATCCGATTTCTGTATTTTATTATGTAAATCCCTTATTCAGCAATGGGAAAATGGAGATAACGCAATTATCTTCTCCACTAACTCCCATCTCGCTGAGTACCGCACTGTAGAGATCAGCCATTGATCTCCACAGTGCTTTAACGCTTTTTGCTATTGAGCAAAACAAACAGCATTAAATCACTCGAAAAATATTTCCTTTATATAATGCCATTTCAGAATGGCATTATATGAGGAAAATATTTAAATATCCCAAAAACTGCAGGGACAGAGGAAAATTTTCCCATAGGTCCCTGAAGCATTTTGTAACTCCGCCCAGTCTCCGTGCCTGGTTTACGATGATTGCCGACAGGTAAGTCACTCTAGAACCTCTTAAACCTGCCAAAAATGATTGACATGTGTATACAGGCTTTATACTAGCCTGTATAGATGTATATTTATGTGCGATTATATTTAACATTTTACTGTATATAAATGTTAAATCTAAAAGCACATAAATATACATGTATACAGGCTAGTATAAAGCCTGTATACTCATGTCAATCAGTTCGGACAGGCTGGAGCTGTACTTAGGGCCTGATTCAGACCCAGTCGCTGTGAGCGTACGCTTGCTCGATGCGTATGCAAATATTTGAAAGTGATGTGGCGGGGAGCAATCGCTCGCCAAGGCATAAGCACGCCCATCTTACCTGTACGAGCGTTCGCTTTGTGTATGCAGACTCCCCTTAGTGAATGCAGAGACGCCCACTGCCCCACGTCATCTGGAAGTTTGTGAAAACATTGGTACATCGACCACTATCGGATGTGAATGCAGTGCTTGTGGTAGCTTTTTTTCTACTGCAAGTATTGCGAGGAAAGCAGAGTAAAAAAATGGCTGGTGACGGGTACTATGACGCTGCCTGTTAATTATGCACGCCTCTAAAACGGCGTTGAAGCACTCAGGCACGCCTGCGTTTACACCTCCACTCCCCCGTTTTTACTGGACTGCCCCTGTTACCACCCACAAACGGCCTCTCCTGTCACTCACTCTGCTGGGCTGGCTGTGCGAGCGAGGGATCTGCGAACGCACTATGTAGTTTGTGCACACGCACTGCGATGCATACGCATGCGCAGATTAGCAACCATTGGCAATAGCGAGCGCACTGCGGATAGCGTCCGGGTCATGAATCAGACCCTTAATCTGTCATTGGTCACCGCAAGCAGGGACGGAGACTGTTCCCGAGCACATGACTGAGCATGCGCAGAGGAACAAACAGAAGGGATTGTTTTCAGAATCCCGAAAACAATGCCTTCTGTGACATCGCAGGGACAGCTTGTTACCGTATCTGCCATCCCTGCTCAAAATATTGCTGAATAGCAGCAATAAATGATCATAGTTGATAAAAACTTGTGACGATGTTGCCCGATAATATTCTGGTCAACATCGTCACTGTTGCTGAATAGACCCCTAAGTGAGATAGTAAAAGGAAACGAGGATATAGGGATATAGGCCCTCATTCAGAGCCGTACGCTCTGAGCAGAGCGCACGCTCTGCATGAGGGCCGGGCTCCATTTTCATGGAGCGTCCTCCTGGACGCTCGTATAGCTGTGGGTCACCACCCACAGGCTATACGAGCGTGCATTTTGATGGCCGCGATGGTCGTGACCATCGCGACCATCGAAATTGCGAGCCGGAGCCTGCGGTTGAGGTTTTCAACCGCAAGCTCCGGAGTGATTTTGGCTCTATCAGAGCCAAAATCACTCCCACTGACATCACTAGTGATGTCAGTGGGACGGCTTCTGACGGGAGGCGTTCCCGTGGGAACGCCCCCGTCAGGGAGGCACGCCCCCGGCACGCCCACCAAAGGGGGCGTGATGTCAATCAACATTGACAGCACGCCCCCTTTGATCGGACACAACGAGCGAAGGAAAGTCCTTTGCTCGTCGTGTCTGGCGCATGCGCACGACGGAGCTCCCTCCGTCGTGCGCATGCTCAGTGCAGACCATCGACCCACTTGCGAGCGGACAGCCGCTCGCGAGTGGGTCTGAATCAGGCCCATAGTACATGCTCTGGTTTCACCACGCAGGACTATTGGTAATGGTGTGGAGCGCACCACCCCTGCCAGAGTTGGTAAAAATCTGGAGATTTGCGACAGTAAAGAGATTATTTAGTTCTTCATTGGACTGAGGCACAAGCCGTGTTACCATATATATTTAAGCAGCTGGTTTGTGTGCTTGCAAGAATTTAAGCAGAAAATATTGGGGGGAACAGAACAGGCTTTGTGGTCATAAGATAGGTTGTTGATGACCTTGGCGTTGGGGTACAGATGTTCTGTTGGAAAACACTTTATACATATATACACTATAGCAATTATTAATAACCCCCATCATAACAAAGAGTGATATTTGCATATACCAATTAGTTATACCTTTCCCTATCCATCCAACAGCATCCCAGCCTTGATATTGGTGCATGCTTCTCAATAGGATTATAATTATCCAAAATATTAAAACAGCACACGCCTTTGAAGTGTTTACATCCACTACCTGCTTTTAGTAACAAGTAATCTATGGCTACTCTGTTTTCTAACATTCCTTCTCTTAATTCATGATTAATCAGAGAAATAGCAGTGCTAGTGGCATTTATAGTTTTAGCCATTCCACAAGCAATACTATTTATGACCCTGGTATTGTACACACTACGACCTGGGATTCCTAGTAAAGAGAAACCCAAAGCTTTATACTGTGCGTCAGATAATAGAGGCAAATCTGACCTGCAATTAGGAGGTGATGACCTTTTCCCTCATGTTGAAGACATTAAAGAGGTTATGATGATGTGAGCTGCAAGAAAAGTCAGTCATCCTAGATAACAAACCCCAGAAGAATTAGATGGGAAGTAAGAATAAGCACTATTCTTACATACCAAAAATATACTCTTTGGTAAATATGTATCAAGATATATAAAATTAACTTGGACCTCCTCTATACAATTATCAGTATTTCCCAATGGCTGAAGTAGAGGTTGCCCTGTAATATTCCAGCAGTGTTTTTGGTATGCACTTGGCTGTGCTTCTATTTTATATTTTATTACATGAAAATGTTCAGATTTATCTGTATAGGTTTAAATTTACCAGCTCTAACTATTATAATGGTTTCTTCTATTTACGTAAGAAACTATTGGAGCGATACAGTTTAATTCAATATTTACATATACAATAGGGAACTTCAGATAACAACTGGCACTTAAAAGAATAATAATACATGGTATAATCATTATATTTCATGATAATGAGGTAAGTGTCAACAATCACGTAGGAACCATAGGTGGGTGTTGCCACCTGCTTACCACAGCACTAGACTCCAGCCAGTTGGAAAGTTAAAATTCCTACTATTCATTTTTCTAAAATCAACTTTATCATAAACATTATAAGTTCTAAAGATCTATTATCCTCCTTTTTCTTTGTGGGGTTCGGGTTGAGCAGGACAGCCTCACCTGCCCCACTCTCCTCTATTACCCTCGTACCATACCAAGCTATTTCCTTATTCACTGTTTGAACAGTGCCTCCAAAGCTGGGGTCAGATAAGCCTCCTCATAGGCGCCTCTTGCTCGAGAGCTGGAAGATGCCGGGTCGGCTACTCTCTTACACTGTGAAGCATGGATCCAGGTAGGCTTCTCAGCAACCGTTACTGCAGTGGAGGTGGTTAGGAGCACCTGGTACGATCAATGAATGATCCTGAACACAGAAAATGTACTTACTATACACACACTCACCAGGCATCACGTCATGGCAGGTTGTAACCTGGGAGTAATCCGGATGCCATGCAAGACTTGGGTAGGACATTCACCAAATTCATTCCTATATCCTATGTGACTTTTGACAATTTATTTTACATTTCTAGTGGCTTGTAGGTGCAGTAGGTGAAATACTTGTCCTGTGAAATGTGTACCTTGATCATATTATACTAAAATTACACTAACTTGAAAACCTTCTTCTGTATAATTAATACTTTACACCACAATATCTAATACATATTATACATCTCTACTGGGTGGAAACTGTATGAATTCAGTCTGTATTGCCAGGAAAGGTCCTTGTGAACGCGGGATGTGACAAATGGGTGCGGGAACCGTTCTTCCTTGGTTCTCTTCCTAATCAAGTGAGACAACTGCTCTTTTACTTCCCTAGGAGGAGAAGTCTGGAGCACACCAATATACCTTACCATTCCTTCCCTAACATTGTGAGTAAACCTATGGGCTGTCTCCCCCAGGCCAGGTAGTAGTGATTTTGGTGTTACTGGTCATCCCCTCTCATTTTCCCAGATACCTTCCACAAAGAGATTTCTTACTTAAAATAAGACTAATATACTTTCTACAAGTTACAGATATAAAACCTTGCAGTGACCCAAACATTTTCATTATCAGGAGTTTTTAAATTCTCCTTATTGCAGCCTGCTTTGCGGTTTCATCAAACTGGATCATTTTGATGATACATTTCTATAGGCAGCTTGAAATTTTCTTACGCATTGGACTATGCCTGCGGAGTACAGTAGTGTTGAGTAAGGTTTCAAATGCATTAGATAATTCAATATCTTTGAAGTCTGAACTGTCCCATGTTACACACATTCAAACACATTCATATTACATACATATAAACATATCCAGAATATGCCTATATAAAAGTACCCTTCTCAGAATCAGACTTTCCTCAACCTCTCTCCAAGTCTTCAAGTGTCCCTGAAAATACACTTTTTCAGGCAAGCTCTTTACATTCTAGGATCCAATTATTTTCACTCTATACAACATCTCTATACTACATACTTTGTCTTTCTTCACTTTCAAATACTTTCTTCCTTTTGTTAGGAATAATCTATTTTTTTTCTTATTTAATCTCACTCCACCCCTTGTGACAATCCTGTCACACACAAACAAAACAAACACACACAACATCCCTTACCAATCCACATAATATATCATATCCCAAAATATATTTGAAACTACTGGATGCAACATAAATCATACAATATATTTGTGAACATCAACTAAGATATTAAAGACTGTCTACACAATATACTATATACTTTTAAGATCAGAGATATTGTCTACACAATTATGCTGACCTCTGCAGCTGCTTAAGAGGTCAGGAGTCAGGTGGTCAGACATGTGGCAGTTGGTCAGGGAGAGTCTGAGGTGACGGTGTAAGAGCAGGATGCTAGTGCTGGTAAAAGAGCCCTGACAGGAACCAGCGGCTGTGTGACAGGCGGCACTGTTATTGAGCATGGAGGTGGAGAGTGGAGCCGCAGACCAGCCCTTGAAGGGGTGTCCTGAGGTGTCCGTTTAGTGAACAGACCTGTGCAGCTGAGGTGGCTCCTCTTGACAGGAGTGTGATTAGTGAGGAGAGGGGCCTGGCTGCCATACACAGACAGCTGGAGGAGCTGCCCACCTGAGTATGGATGCAGTCAGGAAGCCGACGGTCGAAATGCCAACCGCTGGCTTCGTGACTGTGCAATCCCAACAGGGGAGTAATGATAGGCGTCGAAATCCCAACGCCTATCATTATCCCTACGCCAGGAGCCAGACGCTCGGCATACTGAATGAAGCTAAGCCGGGCGGCAGGTGCAGACAGCCACGCAGGGCGGGGGTTAGGTTAGGGGTTCCCGGGGGGACTTAGGGTTAGGCAGCCCCCCCAGAAGGGTTTGGCTAGGGGAAGGGGGGTTAGGGTTAGGCACCCCCAGGGGGAAGTTAGGGTTAGGCACCCCCGAGAATTGGGTTTAGGCTGCGGGGACGAGGGGGTTAGGTTTAGGCACTTACAGGGGAGGTTAGGCACCACTAAGGGAGGATTAGGGGGGGAGAGGGTTAGGTTAGTTAGTATACTTACCTGTAGTGAGGTTCTGGTTTTGTTGTGGGCCCGGGGTGGTGATAGGAGCAGACACTGAAGCAGGTTTAAATGAAAAGGTGGAACTTTTAATGAGTGGTTTGACCACCATGCCGAGAAACTCTGGTCGTGACAGTACCCCCCCAATTAGATGCAAATCTCTGTACGGTATCCTCCACGACTGGTACATCAAAGGCAGGCAGGCTTCGAAACTCAGGAATACGAGGGTGAAGACCGTAGACTATTTGAAATGGGGTTTGATTTGTCGAGGAATGATACGAGGCATTATGTGCAAATTCTGCCCATGGTAGCAATTCAGACCAATTGTCTCGGGATGATGTCATGAAGATCCTTAGGAAGGTCTCAAGATTTGTATGACCCTCTCTGTGGATCCATTGCTCTGAGGGTGATAGGCCATGGAGAAGTTTAACTTTACTTGTAGAACAGGACATAAGGCTCTCCAGAACTTTGCCACAAATTGAGTGCCATGATCAGAAACTATTTTGGTACAAAGTCCATGGAGGCAAAATATGTGCTGGACGAACAGATGAGCCAAGTCAGGAGCAGTAGGCAGTTTCTTTAGAGGTATATAATGAACCATCTTCGAAAATCGGTCTACCACAACCCAGATGGTGGTGTAACCCTGAGAGCTAGGTAAATCCGTTACGAAGTCCATGGAGAGAAGTGTCCATGGACATGATGGAATAGGCAGGGGTAACAATTCACCAGCTGGGGCTTGACGCGAAGACTTATGCTGAGCACATGAGGCACAAGAGGAAATAAACTCCAATACATCAGTTTTCATGGACGGCCACCAATAACTTCTCTTTAAAAGTTCCAGAGTCTTTCGAGTACCTGAGTGACCTGCAAAACGAGAGGAGTGAGCCCAGGTGAGGAGCTGCTTCCTTAACTCCGGGGCCACAGGGGCACTACGCAGGGTCTCCAAATTGTCGTTACAGAGGAGAGATCTAGACAGAGCATCTGCTTTCTGATTAAGAGCTCCAGATTGGAAGGTCAGGATGAACTGAAAGCGAGCAAAGAAAATTGCCCATCAGGCCAGACGAGGGCTCACACACTGGATGTTTTTGAGGAAGAGGAGGTTCTGATGGTCAGTGAAGACAGTGAAGGGAAATTTAGCCTCTTCCCTTGGTATCTTCACTCCTTCAGCGCCAACTTCACTGCCAAGAGTTCTTGTTCACCTATAGCATAGTAACTATACTGGATCAGAACCTCAATATACTCCTGCTTATACCTTCTAAAACCCTTCCTATAAACCTCTATGGATGACGCTAATTTGCATACGCAGTCATACCATAAATAAAGACTTAGACGTGGAATCTGTGGTTCCAAAGCACAAGTGTTATTCAGGTAAAAGTTCAGACAGTTACACGCAATTGATCCAGACACAATTTAGGCGCAAAAGGAAATTATACAGACCCAAGTACAGTATACATACGCAGCGCTTCCGGACCCGGAGATGGGCATCAGCAAGAGACCCCTAGTCATACAGCATTCAGCACGAAGACTAAGAACCAGCGTTTGAGCACACATATTTATACCCCCCTAGAATAAACAGGACAATAGAGAAGTTTGTTGCTGATGTCATTGGTTCCCAGGGGAAAAGCATCTGTTACAGCGCATTTAACAGGCTGGTTCAAATAGACTCTCCCTGCCTCTAACAGCTGGGGATCTTTCCCTTCCCGCCCTCTGCAACATCCTAACAATTGTTCATGAAATATACATTTTGTTGCTTGTAGGTTCTGTGATCCATAACTCGAGTTTGCATGATGCGACCTCCCCACCGAGAACACCGGAATACTGTAAAAAGAATACGCATCAGTACAAAACCAAACACGACTTGTTTAGCATGTATAATACCTTAGTAATCAAATATCTTTATTTCTCAGCATTTAAACTAACTGAACCAACTTAAATCATACACTTTAAAACTTATTGAACCTTGTGTGTGAATATGTAATGTGTGGATATTCAGGGTTTGCTATAAGGACGCTAGTTAACTTGGGCCAGATGCGTGCGCATAAAGCTAATAAAACAGCGGTTTCATACAAAGGCCTATGCATTCGCTAATATGCGACTAGTTGACAGCGCAATTGTGTGTATTAATGTGCGTATGGGAAATGGTGAAAGATGCAATCGCATGTGCTAATAGTATTATCGCCACATGTACTAAAATGTGAGTTTATCTAAAATGGCGCTTAGGCGGCCATTCGCAAAATGGCGTCTTTCGATCTCATTTTCAAGATGGCGTCTTGCGGCCAGTCGCAAGATGGCGTCGCCGCGATTACATTTTAAACTGAACTTGTCTCAGCCAATTATTCAGCTTTGACAGTCCACCCTTTGATAGCAAACAACATGCTATCACAATCTGCTGTTAGAATTTAATTTAAACTTACATTTACATATTATTTATTGTTATTATGGGATGGCACAAGGTGGTTCTTAATCCATAAATAATGTTTCTCTGGGTGTGGACATAAAACTACTATTATACGCACACCGCGGATCTTGGAAGATCATGTGAAAGGTGTGGGAATGCACCAGTCTTATAATAGCAGTCTTGAAGGGGAATTTGAGACTTTACATTATCTGAGGAGTTCTATAAATAACATTTCAATAATACATTCTATGCATGTCTAAATATAATACATCAAACGATAGTATTTCCTAGTTCATGGTTGTAATGCAGTTCTATATTTACCTCGGTATACATATTTTCAGTACTGACCACCATCATAGTTTCATTCTTTCGTTTCACTCTGTTTTTACATTTTCCACACTTCAACACAATAGCAACACACCGGACGCATATGCCAATTATTATGATGACAATCATTATAAGGATTAAGAATTTGCCTATGCTGGCGATTACTTCCTGGACCCATTCCCCTAGACCTGAGAACCATTTCGCTGGGTTCAACCCATCCTTATATCTTCTCCCCTACTTCAGCCACTGAAGCGTTATGGTTCTTGCGAAATTCCCACTTTAGCTGCAGAATTTCATCCATCTTCCGGTCTATCACCTCCTTAGGGTCGCTGGTATCATTTGTGACATAGGTGCAACATTTTACTCCAAATTGGGTGGCCAATGTTACGCAATACCCTCCAGTAACAGCAGTTAAATAATTCAGCACTAGCCTGTGTTGCACCAGTTCTTTCTTGTATGCTTGCAATTCTCTCCCTGTATACCTGAATGTGTCATCGTACATCTAGGTGATATTATCTATCAATTTAGCAAGTTCCTGGATATATAAAATTTAATGTGCCCCGAGCGATCCTGGTGGGATCCAATGTGGCTAGAACTTGAAAGCCAGTTGCCTCACTGATTAACTGAGTGGCTTTATGTATATCACCAGGTACCATATTTCTTTTGCCTCTGTGTTCATATTGTGTGAAGATATGGTGACTGTGTGTTATTATGTATACCCAGCATTGCAACATGTGTGAGAGTCATAACTTCTGGGACTACTCTTCCCAGGTAACACAAACCTTCGGAACTCGGGGAGAGCCATTTAACGCTTTTCTTCCACAGATGAAATATACATTATCAGGGAGAACATAAGGAATGGTAGCATCATTATCATTAAGCACATTTCCCTTGCAAACAATCCTATTTCTGGTTCTTCCATCTGGTACATGCAAGCTTCTGGCTGTATTATTTTAGCACAATAACCATTTGGCACCTTACCAATAATTTCTTTGGTGGAACTCAATGTATACCGATACCTAAAATGTTTCCCACCAGACTTAACAGATCATGGTTTATGGAATCATTATCAGCTCTTTGTGAGAAGGTCATCGTCTGATTATTCCCCGTCACTTCCCAACTCCCGGGTTTATTGGGGTTGGTTATGTTTAAATACAAAAGTGATCTATCTACTTGGAATTGATAGAGTTTGAAATGAGGTGGTTTGGATGAGAGGAATTTTCCATACAATGTTTTCCCTTTTTGCAATTCTAAAATTTCCGTGATATTCAGCGGAAATGGCACCAACCTTACATTATGCTGTCCCCGTGGCACATGTGAACACACCCAGCAATCAGTTTGATTTAACACTTTGCCTACCATACTATGATCATCCTCTAAAGGGTACCCAGCCCAGTACGGGCTATATTTAGGTTGGCACCGTTGGATACAGTTCTTATCAACTAGGGACCCACAAAGCTCACAAATACAGGAATCTTCAGACGATAACCCTCCACACCTTCCCCGAGTGTCCGGAATGACAGCTCTTTTAACAATAACAGTACTAAGATTGGTCAGACAATCCCCTGATTGGCATTGCACTCCTCCTGACTCCACTCCATCAGCTCTGCCATCAGCTCCCGTTTCCTCAATCGGTCTCCCATCACAGACACTGGATATCCCCGGACTGACCAGGATGGTGAACACTCTAAAAGAGAATATGAAAATGAACACAGCAGGCCCTTCCATTGTCACAATAAGACCTGCAGATTTCTCTCAGTTCAGGTATCTCACTACAACCTGTTCAATCCTCCCGGGAAACAAGCTCGCGATCGACAGGTCCACGCTATCACCTTTGTCTCCGGCTAGTTTCTCCACCGGTTGATTGACCTTTTTGCAGTGAGTGGAATGGACCCAGGTATCTCTCTCGGTCACCTTCAAAGATGTAGTACTTGTCAGCAGCACCTGGTACGGACCTTTCCACCGATCAGTCAAACAACCTGAACGCAAGAAATTTCTGATCATTAAATATTCTCCTGGTTCAACATCATGACAGTTCGTTTCAGGCATATCATTAGACAACAATTTCAGTTTCTGCTGCTGTTGCTTTAACTGCTTACTCAATGATATAAGATACTTTACAGTTACCTTGTTGTTACCCTTCAGGTCTTCCTGTGGACTTATAATCAAATGAGGTTGTCTACCGAACAATATTTCAAATGGGGACAGATGCAGAGGCGGTCTGGGAGTGGTCCTTATGCTATGTAGGACCAAAGGTAACGCTTCTGGCTATCCTAGTCCAGTCTCTGCCATGATTTTACTTAGCTTATTTTTAATAGTCCCGTTCATCCTCTCTACCTTGGCACTGGCTTGCGGTCGATAGTGGGTATGAAGTCGGCTATTAATACCCATCAGCTTACACATATTTTGAAAAACATCACCTGTGAAATGGGTACCCCTATCACTCTCGATGATTCTAGGGATACCGTACCTGCATACAAATTCCTGAACTATTTTCTTGGCAGTAAACGCAGCAGTATTAGTGGCCGCTGGGTAGGCCTCAACCCAGTTAGAAAATACGTCTGTGCACACTAATACATACTTAAGGTTCCAGTAGGGTGGTAATTGGATGAAATCAATTTGTATCACCTGGAAAGGTCCATCAGTCGGTGGAATGTGGGACGGTTCGGTAGGGATCGCTTTCCCTATGTTCTTTCTCAAGCAGGTCAGACAGGACATTGCTATCTTTTCTGCTTGTGAAGAAAAATCTGGTGCGCACCAGTATGCCCTCACCAACTTGCACATAGCCTGTTTACCCAGATGAGTCAGACCGTGTGCTGCCTCAGCCAGGCTGGGGTAATATGCCTTGGGGGCTACTGGCTTACCATGTCCGTCCCTCAGAGCCCAGAGGACTCTTGCCCACATCCCTTGGACTTCCAAATGGATTTTTCCTGAATTGAACACAAATTTTACATTTCAATTAATTTCAGCATATCAATTGTTTGAAATGACATAATTGTTTCAGTTGGAGAAAACATTTTTAACCTGCTTGCCCATTTTTGCAGCTTCATCAGCTCTGTTGTTGCCCAGTGACACCGGGTCATCCTCACATGTGTGGGCTTTGCATTTAATTACTGCCACTGCTTTGGGCAGTTGGATTGCTTCTAAAAGATGTTTTATGTGTCGGGAATGTGCAACTGGTGTGCCTGCTGCTGTCATAAAATTTCTCAGGCGCCATAGAGCCCCAAAATCGTGCACCACCCCGAACGCGTACCTCGAGTCAGTGTAAATGTTAGCAGATTTGCCTGCTGCCAGTTCACTTACTCTAGTTAGTGCTACTAACTCTGCCACCAGGGCTGAGTGAGGAGGACCGAGAGGTTTAGCTTTTATGATGTCTGTGTCATTTACAACAGCATAACCTGTACATAATTCACCTGTGTCTGTTTGTCTATGACAACTCCCATCCGTATAAAAAGTTACATCCACATTCTCTAAAGGTGTGTCATGTATGTCAGGTCTAGCAGTAAAGGTCTGATTCAGATATGTCATACAATCGTGCGTATCATTATGTCTGCTGAACTCACCTCCCGCCAGCAACTCCTCTCCTTCCACCCTTTGTACATCATGTTGTACATATGGTAGGTATGTTGCTGGATTCAGCGTACTGCAATGTTTAACAGTAATATTTGCAGGAGCGATTAGAGCTAGTTCCCATTTGGTGAACCTAGCCGAGGAGACGTGTCTGGTTTGAGCTGAGTTCAACAGCAGATACAGCATGGGGAGTGTAGACATTCATATCATGGCCCAATACTACGTCCTCACTTTTACTCACCAATAGAGCAGTAGCTGCTACACTTCTCAAACAGGTGGGGAGTGATCTTGCTACCATGTCCAATTGGGCACAGTAGTATGCTATGGGCCTACTGGCATCACCATGTTTTTGTGTAAGGACACCTGCAGCACAACCATCGGCTTCCGTACAATACAAATCAAAAGGTTTTTCATAATCAGGTATTCCCAATGCAGGAGCTCTTGTCAGACTGTCCTTAAGATTAAGGAAAGCCTGTTCTGATTCCTCTGTGTGTATGCCACGATCGGGCTTTAAGGAAGAGACTAATTCCTGTAAAGGTAAGGCCAAACTAGAAAAACCTGGTATCCACATTCTACAGTATCCACACATTCCGAAGAAGGTACGAATTTGCTGTTGATTCTGCGGCAGTGTCATGTTTTGTATGGCCTGGATTCTATCTGTTGTAAGGTGTCGTAACCCCTGGGTTAGGCAGTGTCCCAAATATTTTACTCTGGATTGGCACGGCTGTAGTTTGTCCTTAGCCACCTTGTGTCCTGTTTGCGAGATGAAGTAACAAAAGTTTAGTATCATTCAAACATGACATAAACGAATCAGAACATAGCAATAAATCGTCCACATATTGAATTAGAACAGATCCATTGGCAAGTTGAAAAGATTGTAAACAGTCGTGCAATGCCTGGGAGAAGATACTGGGGCTGTCTATGAAACCTTGGGGTAATCGTGTCCATGTGTATTGTAAACCTCTGTATGTAAATGCAAATAGATACTGACTGTCCGGATGGAGAGGCACAGAGAAGAAAGCAGAACAGAGGTCAATGACAGTGAAATGGGTTGCATTTGGTGGGATCTGCATCAAAATGACAGCTGGATTTGGCACTACAGGGAATTGGCTCTCTACTACCTTATTAACACCTCTAAGGTCTTGTACCAGCCTATAACCCCTCCCAGCACTCTTCTTCACCGGAAAGATGGGACTGTTGGCTACACTAGCTGTACGAACTAAAATTCCCTGTTGCAATAATCGCTCAATATTGGAAAAACCCCTAATTCTACCTCCTGCTTTAGTGGGTACTGGATAATTTTTGGAGCTTGCCTTCCGCTTTTTAAATTTACCATTGCTGGGCTTACGTTTGCCATTAATCCAGTGTCCTGTCCTTCTTTAGTCCAAAGGGAATCTGGAATTAGGGACAACATTTCATCTACCTGTGATGGAGTTTCATTTAAAATTGTAGAGTGATACATTATCCTTTGAGGAGTGTCTAACATATCCCGCACCTCGTATACCATTCTCTCTGGGATATCTAAAAATACACCATCAGGGGTGCAATATATAACACATCCCATCTTACATAACAAGTCTCTGCCTAGTAGGTTAGTAGGAGCCGCAGCAGCCAGGAGAAAAGAATGCCTGGTATGCAACGGCCCAATAGTAACCTCTGTGGACTTTGTTAAAGGATAATGTTCCACTTTACCTGTTACACCCATTGTTGGTACTGTCTCGTTGGTCACCTGCAAATTAACGGGAGATTTTATCACCGACCTGGTCGCCCCTGTGTATACAAGAAAAGGATATTCAGTACCAGCTACATCAACCATCATGACCGGTTTTTCCCTAGTACTTCCCGTTAACCTGACTATCTGTAGACTACAGGTATGACCTGACCCCTAGCGTTGGCTACCATTCTCCAATAAAGCATTTACGGCTACAATTGGAGCTGGTACCTGCTGAACATTTGCTGGCCTCTGTGCATATCCCTTATGGGGATATCCAGATCTTCCCTGATGTGGGATCCATACTCTTTTTACTGTATAGTTTCTACTTAATTGTCCTGTTTGTTTACAGTTAAAACATGTATCGAGTGAAGATATGTGGTGTTGTGAGGTTTGCGCAGAGGGTAAAGGTGGTGGATGTGGGTAAGGATAGGGAGGGTAAGGGTATTGTGGGGGATAAAAAGTTGGTGGATAGCCTGGGACCTGTGGTTGCATTGGGTTAGTGGGATAGAGTTGTGTTTGTTGTTGAGAGGGGTTAGTGAGAGCACATATTTGTTCAGACGTGAGTGTATGTGCAAGTGTGTCTGTTGGCTGTGATGTTACCGTCATTCCCTCCAGAGCTTGTATACTGACAGCCATTAGTTTTTTGCTCTGGGCTTCTCTCTTTTTGGAGATGTTTTTATCATGTTCAATGGCGGTTTCTATGAGGGTATCTATTGTGAGTCCCCGCCAGCCAGGCTGTGAGGTCTGAACCCGAGTTTTTAAACTCTCTTTCAGACCGTCCACAAGTACCATAACTATCATTCCCCTGTGGGGAGTGCTATCTTTAATATCTTCTATCCCAGTGTACTGGGTGATAGCCTGCAGAGCCTGATCGCAATAATCTTCTGCAGTTTCACTCTCTTTCTGCTGAATGGTGAAAATTTTGTTCCAGTTAACTACTACTGGAAAATATATACCCAATTGAGTTACAATGCGGGAAATGTTACCTTGGTTTACTTGGTCTGTTAAGGGAACGTCACCATCCAATACACAATCTGTGATAAATTTTGTCACGTCGGAATTGCGTGGCAGACAGGCCCTTAACACCACACGCCAATCTTTATTAGTGGGTTCATGTGAACTACCCAAATTTCTCAAAAATCTTTGACATTTGGCTAATTCCTTTTTGGGGTCGGGGAAATCATTTATGGTGGAATTTAGTTCTACTCTTGTCCAAGGACAATGCATTACTACTTCCCTCGTGTGGGCACTATACCATTTGCGTCTGCATTTCCATTTGGAACAGTTATTGTCCGAATGGGATGCAGACCGGTAGCGCTGCTCCCTTTGACCTGATTACCTGGCTGGGGGTTTAGTCTGCTAAATAAAACAGCAGTTTCATACAAAGTCCTATGCATTCGCTAATATGCGACTAGTTAACAGCGCAATTGTGTGTATTAATGTGCGTATGGGAAATGGTGAAAGATGCAATCGCATGTGCTAATAGTATTATCGCCACATGTACTAAAATGTGAGTTTATCTAAAATGGCGCTTAGGCGGCCTTTCTCAAAATGGCGTCTTGCGATCTCATTTTCAAGATGGCGTCTTGCGGCCAGTCGCAAGATGGCGTCGCCACGATTAAATTTTAAACTGAACTTGTCTCAGCCAATTATTCAGCTTTGACAATAGTTCCTTTCGGCAGGAGAGAACTTCTTGGAGGAAAACCCACAGGGATGAACTATTCATATCGCTGGGATAGGACCACTCCTACTGCTTCTGATGAGGCATCAACCTCTAACAAGAAAGGTCTATTCAGATCTGGTTATCTTAAGACTGGAGCTGAGATAAAGGCTTGTTTCAAAAGCTGGAAGGCTGTCTCTGCCTCGGGTGACCATAGGGCAGGATTAGTGCCTTTACGGGTCAGGGCCATAATGGGAGCCATCAGTGACGAAAATCCCTTGATATAGCTTCTGTAATAGTTGGCGAATCTGAGTAGTCTCTGGATGGCTTTCAAGGTTTGAGGACGGGACCAATCCAGGATTGCCTGCACTTTTTTGGGATCCATTTCTAGGCTGGAGCCAGAGATGATGTAACTTATACCCCTTTTCCACCTAAATTCCGGGTCTGACCCGGAGTTGGAACAAAGTTCCTCTCCGGATCAGACCCGGAATTTTGCCGGCGCCGACTCGGGATATTCCAGAGTCAGCGCAGTTCACACCGCAGTCGGGTCTGCATAGACCCGGCTTTTGCGGAGTGAAAGTGGTCGCTTGGAGATGACATCATCTCCAGGCGCCACTGAAGCCGGACCAATCGGCCGGCTAGCAGCGCACTCCTTGTCATCATGAACCGGAGTGCGCTGTTCTCACAGCAGGGTTTCACGGGCTATGCCCGTGTTAAACCCTGCTAGTTACCTGGTTTGGATTGCCGGGTCACTCGACCCGGCGATCCAACTCTCTCCCCTTTTACACCAGGGAGCTGCCCGGGTTAACCCTTCAAAAACCCGGGTTTTAGCTCCGGTGTAAAAGGGGTATAAGAAATGGCACACTGGGTACACTAAATACACACTTTTCCAGTTTGCAGTAGAGGTGGTTCTTCCTCAGACGAGACAGCACTTCCTTCACATGGTGATGATGTTCCTCTAGAGAAGACGAATGTCGTCCAGATAGACAACAACTGACACATATAATAGATCCCGGAAAATTTTGTTACCGAAGCCCTGAAAGACAGCGGGGGCATTGCACAAGCTGAAAGGCATCACAAGGTATTCAAATTGTCCATCCGTAGTACTAAAAGCGGTCTTCCTCTCGTCACCTGAGCGAATACGAATGAGATTGTAGGCCCCTCTCAGATCTAACTTGGGGAATATGGATGGACCCCTTGACCCTGTCAAATAACTCTGTGATTAGTGGAAGCGGATATCGATTTTTGACCGTTATATCGTTCAGGCCTCGATAGTCTATACAAGGTCTTAAGCTGCCGTCCTTCCTGGCAATGAAAAAGAACCCAGCTCTGGCAGGAGAGGTGGAGGGGCGAATAAATCCTTTTTCCAAATTCTCCTGGACGTACTCAGACATTGCTTTGGTCTCTGGTAAGGACAGAGGATAGGTGCGACCACGAGGTGGCATCTTATCAGGCAGCAGGTCAATAGGACAATCCCATGCTCTGTGAGGAGGTAAGACATTCGCTTGTTGTTCGGAGAAGACATCAGTGAACATTTGAAACTCCTTAGGAATTGCTGGAGATATTAATGAAGCTGTTTTCCTTACAGGTCATATCTTGGGAAGACAGGATTTCTGACAGTCTGTCCCCCATGAAAGAATTTGCATAGAACATCAGTCTATCCTAGGATTGTGCAGGCGTAGCCAGGGTAGTCCTAAAATAATGTTTTGGGACGCCTCAGGCATCACTAAAAACTTAAAAGACTCAGAATGGAGTGCTCCAATACAGACTAGCACTGGTAGAGTTTCCTTGGTGACAACTACATTAGCCAGAGGCCGACCATCCACGGCAGTCAAGGAAATCGCATGAGTGAGGGATGAACAAGAAATTTGTTACTTTCTGACAAATGATAAAAATTAATTTCTGAGGAACATGTTTAATAATTGTATACCAATTAGTCCCATACCAAAATACATTATTAAGTGTTTGTTGTGCTATTTGTTCAAAAGCTTCTAAAGGTGTCTCATAACTATCTTTTGTTTCTTTGTTAATTAAATCAAGTAACTACCTCCTTGGGGATTTCAAATTCTCCCAGGAGAGCCCATGTGCATAACCTATCATTTCAATAAATGCATAACATGGAAGTAAACTTGACAGTGGAAAATCATGTAAGAATGTGCGCAAGTCGGCCATAACCAAATCTTGCAGGTACAAAATTGTCTGTGCTATCAATAGTATTCTCTAAGAGTAACTAGGGCTTAGGGATGAGTTGATATCTGTTCCTGCGTGTACCTACTATTACAGCCAATATACTCACACCTGTTGTTAATTCTTGATTTTTTTCCTTATATTTATGTTTACTAGTTAAACATGTAAAAGTTAAACAGGTACAAAAGGTCGACAGGGTCAAAAGTTCGACATGACAATGATCGGCACAAAAATGGTCGACTTTTAAAAAAAAAGTTTAGGGTTAGGTTGTGTTAGGCACTTACTGGAGGGTTAGGCACTTACCCTGATGGTTAGGGTTAGGCACCAGAAGGGAGGGTTAAGGTTAGGCACCATGGAGAGGGTTCGGGTGAAGATTAGGGCTAAGAATTTTTTTTTTAAAAAGTTTGTCTACCATTTTTATGTCGAACTTTTGACCCTGTCGACCTTTTGTACCTGTCGAACTTTTTACATGTCTAACTTTAGTGTGTCTGACTTTTGTCTATGTCGAACTTTTATGCTTGTCTAACTATTAACTGCTTTTTTTTAAATTGAGTACATTTTTTTATTTTAGTTTTAAAACATACCATACAAGCATAAATTACATACAGATTAACATGTACATAACATGCATACATATCAAATAACATCAGTAGTAACAGGCATATACAAATAGTTAGAGTAGATATCTCTTCCCACTGACTTGAGTGATTACAAAAAAGAACAGAATATAGATATGCATATAAACATATATAATTTTCTTAAACATACATACTAACTAATAACAGTTTACAACTGTGATGTACTTAGCACACTTAAAAAACAGTGTTAAAGTTGTTATTGTTGATACTGATATTGCCGCATAATAGAAAACTTCCCAATAGAACATTAGAGCCAATTATGAGTCACTGGGTGTCTCATAGAAACTAGGTTGGAGCCATCTATTCCATATCTTCTCAAACTTAAGACTCAGACTTTCGTGAGATATAAATATATTTCTCATGCATCACCGTAGAATTAACAAGTGATTTCCATGTCGCATATTCAGGTCCCGTAGAAGCCAACCATGATCTAGCTATGACAACTTTTGCCAATGTACACAGATTAATAACGTATTGGGTAGTATGTTTATCCAAAATATCACAAGGTATTATTCCTAGAACACATGCACTAGGTGTTAGTATAGAGATAGGGACACCAGTAGTGGCCATAGTTTGTAGAATTCTGTTCCAGAATGTACTTATGACGGAGCACTCCCAAATCAAATGTCAGAAAGTACCACTGAGTAAAGCATACTTAGGACAGATATCATTTATCCTTCCAGCAAACTTCATAAGCCTAACGGGTGTGAGATAAGTCCTATGCAGAATGAATAGCTGTATCTGTTGAAATCTAATTGATGCAGTAGAGCATCTCGGAGACCCCATGGCAAGGCTCCAGGACTCATCACTCATAGGACCCACATCAGACATCCAACGTTCCCGAAGACCAGGAAGGTCCGAACAATGATGAGCGGACATAAGATAAGAGTATATACTAGATATAATTTTACAGGACCCCGTAGACAACAATAACTTTTTAATAGGAGAGTCTAATAAATTTGGCGAAGAGTCCGAGAATTGGGCAGATAGCGCATGTCGCAATTGAAGATATCGGTAAAAATAGGAGCTAGGTAGACAAAATTCATCCCTTAACTGAGTAAAGGATTTAAGAATACCATTATCATACAATTGTCCCAAAGAGAACAACCCTTTAGAACCCCATACTCTATCTGTTTGTAAATAAGACAACTCATCTAATGTTTTGGAGTTTCACAGTGAAGTGTCTGGGTCTACACCTTCATACTTGACCATTTTTGAAATTAGCCTCCAGATGTAAATAGCTTGTTAAAACACAGGAGGATCATTTTTAGAGTATCCCTCTGCAAGTAATGCCTGTAAAGGGGAGTGTCCCGGCGAAGCCTGGGAGACCATTACAGATATCAAGTCACCCACCGGGCCACCCTGCAACCATATTCTCAAATGCGCCAATTGAGACGCAAAGATAATATAATCTAAAATGAGAGAGAGCGAGTCCACCCAAATTCCGGGATCTAGTTAGAGTATTCAATTGAATCCTGGGACGCTTGTTCATCCAGACCAGAGAGGAGATCAAACTGTTTAGTTTCCTAAATATGGATAGTGGTATATAAATAGGAGATTGTTGGAATACATATAGGAATTTAGGCTGCACGATCATTTTTACCAAATTAATTCTACTAGTCAGTGTCAAAGGAAGTTTAACCCAGGTGCGAGATTTCATTCGAAGATATTCCAATAATGGTTGGATATTCAGAGAGATATAATCCTGCGGAGAATTAGTAACCCAGATTCCCAAATATTTAAAGCGGTCTACCCACTGAAGGGGAAGAGGTATACTGGGAGGTGCGGGAGGGGACCCCCTAAGTGGAAGTATGTGGGATTTCCCCCAATTAATCTTTAGTCCAGAGTATATACCGAAGGCTGTAATAATCTGGAGCACCGCCGGCATGGAGAGAGCATAGTCAGCCAAAAACAATAAAAGGTCATCTGCGTATAAGGCCACAGTGTCATTTACATTGTCTACCCGAAAACCCACTATATCAGGATGGGATCGCAGTACACATGCCAGCGGTTCCATTGCCAAAGCAAATAGGGCTGGAGACAAGGGCAACCCTGTCTCGTTCCCCTAGATAAATGGAAGGAGGGTGAAACATAACCATTTATTGAGATCCGTGCACTAGGGACCATATATAGCAACTGGACCCCTTTAATGAAGCGCGGACCTATCCCGAATGCTCGCATAACTTCCCATAAGAACTGCCATTCTATGGAATCGAAGGCTTTAGCCGCATCTAATGACACTACAACTGAAGATGATTCATCACCATGGGAGATCTGTAGATGTGTAAATAACCTCCTCAGATTCTCAGAAGTTGATTTCCCGGGCATAAATCCTGTCTGGTCTGGATGAACTATAGTAGCAATAACTCTATTAAGTCGCATAGACAGGAGTTTGGCTAGAATTTTAGCGTCAGTGGATATCAGGGATATCGGTCTATATGACTCTGGAAATAGGGGATCTTTTCCAGGCTTCGGAAGTACCAGTATCACCGCCTCAGACATGGAGGCAGGGAAGATCCCTTCCTCAAACAAAGCATTAAATATGTCCAATAATATGGGAGTAAAAAATAACACATGTTTTCTATAAACTTCAAGGGGAATACCATCAATTCCGGGAGCTTTGCCACTCGGAAATGATTTAATAGCTGTGTTAATCTCTTCAATAGTGATAGGGGCCTCCAATATGTCGCTGGCCTCAGTAGTAAGGATAGGAAGCTTGGCATTATTTACATAATTCCGCAGTTCTGCCTGGCTACATTTTAAATCAGATGAGTAGACATTCTTAAAAAATTTCAGGAACACATCCGCTATTTCAGGGGTTGTATCAGCTACCAAGCCATCAGCTGATCTCAACTTAGCAATAGTGTTATTAGGTCTGTCTGAGTTAACCAAGTACGCTAGATAGCTTCCTGACCTGTCACTTTGAAAATATCTGGAATGTGAAGTAAATAATAATCGACAGCTAGTTCGGTCCTGTAAATGAGTAGTCCATTCTTTTTGAGCATGTAACCATGATACCCTGGAGGATTCTAGCTTATCCACCAGATATGACAACTCTAAAGCTCGGCATCTGGCTTCCAATTCAAATTCCCTTTTCCTATAGAATAGTTTCAGCTCTGCCACCCTCTTTATCAGTGATCCTCGCATAAAGGCCTTGAATGCATTCCATATCATATCAATAGGAGCAGAACCCATGTTATTAGCAAAGTAGCCCTGCCATGCCGCCTCCAGTTCAGACCCCGCCCCCATTTGCAATAACCAGGAGGGATGTAGCTTCCAAAAATGCTGACCCTTATCTATTTTAATATCTAACTGCAAGATTAGCGGGGAATGGTCAGATATGCCCCTAGCCTTGTACGCTATACCAGAGATGCAGGGCAATAGGTGTCTGGAGACCAGGGCCAAGTCTATTCTGGAAAAAGAATGATGGGAATGGGAAAAACAAGACTATTGGTGTGTATTTGGATGTTTTTCCCGCCAGGGGTCAATCCAGCCAATATCCGTCACAAAATTCGCCAGCCCTCTACCTGATGGGACGTGACAGGTAGAGGATTCACGCCACCTATCCATAGCAGGATTTAGTACATTGTTGAAGTCCCCAAGACACATAATTGGGGTATCAGGAGAGGAAACTACAAATTCAGCTGCACGCTTCAAAACCTCATACGAGAAGGGTGGAGGAATATATACTGCTAAAATAAATATATTAAATGAATAAATGCTGCAATCTAAGAAAACATATCGCCCTCCAGGGTCAATTTTAACGGTATTGCAGACAAATGGGACTGTTTTACTTATAAGAATAGACACTCCCCTAGAAGAGGAGGTAAATGGGGAATGAAACGCCCAACCCACCCACGGTCTCTTACGTGATAAAAGTTTCCCACCCACCAGGTGCGTTTCTGTAAGACAGGTCATCTCTGATCCATAGTGTCGCAGCTGTCTAAGTACTAAGGAACGTTTTATCCGATCATGAATGCCCCTCACATTCCAAGTCAATATTTTAGTCATATATAGGGAAGTAAAAAGAGTTTTAGGATATCCCCCAGCAGTCTACTAGAAACATTATGCAGACTGACAGAGCGGATATATATATTCAATACGGCAATACAGTACATCACTTTGCCAAACATAAAAATAATATCAAATAAAAAAAGAGGAAATAAATCTCTCTCAAATCCCCCCCACCCTGTACACCAACCCAACCAAGTCATACTTGGATCCCTAAACATTAAACTCTCCCTCCCTACAAACTAATAGTAACACAACCCACCCAGCCAAACAATTACTCTGATAGCCAAAAACAAGCTGAGAGTATTAGGAGCAATGGATTCTAATGACCACCAAAGAACATGATGGGCTCCCCAGTATAGAAATAATATTAAAGCAACAGTACCATATTCACTTATACAAACTGACATATTGTAGAGTGATTTTATAGCAAAAGTATTATATAGTGAATACTATCCTCCGTAAACTATTATTTATATCCAGTACCTACTTAGTGTATATATTGCAATCGATGAAGTAACATATTATATCTAAGAACATCGATTCCAACAGCAATATAGATATATATTCACAAAATTATATATTATTCATAATCACTCTGGTTCCAATTGCCGAAGACCAGGTGATCTACGATCCAGCCAAGCCGCCGCCTCTTTTGGGGAAACAAAGAACTTGGTCTCCCCATCTGCCACCACCCGTAGCTTAGAGGGGAAAAGCATTGCATATGATAGATTAAGGTCACGGAGGCGACGTTTAATAGGGAGAAATCTTGCTCTGTCCTTTTGTACCTCCACCGCAAAGTCTGGAAAAATAGAAGTTTTAACTCCATTCCGTTCCAATGGACCTTTAATACGTGCTAACTTGAGAATAGTCTCGATCTTGGTAATGTAGGAGTCTAGCAATAAATGTGCGTGGAGGAGCACCGGGAGGCAAGGGTCTAGGAGGGACACTGTGTGCCCGCTCCACTGCAAATTGGGCTGAAAAAGAATCTCTGCCATAGAAATCGATGAGCCACTTTTCAAGGAAAGCTTCAGGGGCGGAACCCTCCTCTTTCTCGGGAAGCCCCACAATTCTCACATTATTACGTCGGAGTCTGCCTTCGATATCAGATATTTTGTTCTGCAGAGTAGCCATTTGCGTAGTCAGAGAAGCAACTTGTGATTGTAATGGGGTGTGCGAATCTTCTAGATTAGAAATACGGGTTTCTGCCTCTCCGACCCGTTCCCGCACCCGTTGTACATCATGTCGTAGTAGAGACAGATCAGACTGAACACTTTGGATTTTGTCAGCTAGTCTAGCTTCGCAGGAGGTGACTGCCTCCAGCACCTGTTGTAGGGTCAGCTCCGAAGATGTAGTGGAACCCACTCCAGTGTTAGGTGCGACAGTTGGTTGTCCGGATGTCCCTAGGGGGGCAACGCTCGTAGGCACAGGTGGCGTTGAAGAACGGACAAAGCGCTCTAGTTTAGCCGCAGCCGCCGCACCATGTCCGGACTTTCCCATTATAACGCCAGACAATAATGTAATAGCAGGTCCCTCAGTAGCAGTCCACTGCACAATAAATAATATCTTGAAAGAATGGTATTTGTAATAGGAATGCTATAAAGACTAGGCTGAAAGAGAGATCCAAGAGAGCTCAGTCACAGAAATATCCAGCTAGGTTTAATTAGTATAGTATATTAGGTGATGATACTGACTCACAAAAGTTGCAGGGAGTATAGATCACGCAGGGCACCACACTCCGAATGCCTCCTCTGATATAATCAGGAGCAGATAACAGCCACCTGTCGGGGTCCAGCAATGGCGCCCAGCACAAACTCCGGCGGCGTCACGTGGCTGGGAGGCCCAGTCAAGCATCAGGCCAGCACGAGGTACAGGGGACAGAGAGCCGCACTCACCGGAGTCTTCTCAACTGCCCGACCACAACGAGAAGGGTCAGTCCGGATGTGGAGGTTACTCCCGGCCAGCACAGCCGCGTCTCAGCGGAAGCGCCAAACAACAGCCGAGGCTCTACAGTCCAGCAATGGCGGTGGCAGGGCCCAAACTCTCGGCGACCCCGCCGGGCGCCGTGTTCGTACTCGGAGCTCAGGACCAGCACCGCAGTATCCCGGGAGGGTAAGTACTCGATGGCGAGCAATTTTATCCGGGTAGCTGTGCGCAGGATAGATATGCAGGATATAGCACTGGGGAGCCTACAGGACCAGCTGCCTACACCAGATCCGCCGTGGCCACGCCCCCTAACTATTAACTGTTTAACATGTGATGTCAATTGCGATCCTTGCTGAATCAGGCTCTGAGACACTAATTGTGTGCGTCTTCAGACACTACCTTTGGATATGCAACCAAAACTTGCACCTACCCTATGGTAGGTGCAGATTCTCCAAAGGAAAAGATTAAAGACCGGTACACACTAGATGATATATATATATATATATTAATTACAAACCCATTACTTAGAAATTGTTATTTTTCCAAATACAAAAAAAGACAATGTATCAAAAACTTCTTTTTATAATCTCACTTCATGGAATCATCTCTAAGGCTACTACATCCTTTACTCTTCCTGCAGCTCACCCTTCTGTACATATTGCTACCTCATTAATCTACTCTCCACTTATGAACACACATGAGCTTTTAACTTAGCTATACACACTGACAATAACATTTACAACCTGTCGCCATAAAAATCTTTAGGACAAATCCAACAATTATATTTATATCTCTCTTCTGCTGCTTCTATTAGCTGGTGACATATCACCAAATCCAGGCCCAACCCATATTCCACACCCACAATGAACTATAAATCCAGCTAACTTCATAAACATTGCGTGCCTCCCTTCACCATCCAAGTCACTAAAATTTGCCTTATGGAATGCACGCTCTGTCTGCAATAAGCTAACATCCATCCACGACCTCTTTATTTCAACCAACCTCAACCTTCTGGCAATAACAGAAACATGGCTTACACAATCAGACACTGTCTCCCCTGCTGCACTTTCACATGGTAACCTACACTTCTCACACACCTCCAGGCCTGGTAATTGTAAAGGAGGTGGGGTAGGAATATTACTCTCCCAATCTTTCACATACACAGTTCTCCCACAGGTACCTTCACTCGCATTTACATCATTTGAAGTACATTCTAACAGGACTTTCACCCTTTCTCTCTGAGAGTTGCTGTTATCTATCGCCCACCTAGGCCACCTCATCATTTTCTGGAACACTTTTCTGCCTGGCTCCCTCACTTTCTATCCTCAGACATCTCCACCATCATTATGGGTGATTTCAATATCCCCACTGACAGTCCACAATCTCCTCATGCCTCCAAACTACTCTCTTTAACATCCTCTCTTGGCCTCTCCCAATGGACTGACTCCTCTACTCATCAGCACTCATCACCACTCTCTTGATCTTGTATTCACCAGACTATGCTCAGTTTCTGATTTCACTAATGCTCCTTTCCCTCTCTCAGATCATAACCTTATCACCTGCACACTCTCTTCCATTACATCAACATCATTGAAATCAACCAAACCTAAAACCGTAGAAATATTAATGCCATTAACCTTCAACAACTATCTACCTCTCTACAACAACTTTCACCAATTTCTACATTCACTTCTCCTGAGACTGCTGCATCACACCTAAACCAGATTCTAGAAAAAGCCCTCGATGAAGTAGCTCCAGCTACCCATCACACACCACGTAGAGTTAGACATCAACCGTGGCATTCTAGCTTAACAAGGCATCTACAAAAACTATTGCGTAAAGTTGAACGTCAGTGGCGAAAGTCTCATACTCCAAGTGACTTCCTCACATATAAGACTATCTACAACTCTTATCGTACTGCACTGGACACTGCCAAACAAACACATTTCCAATCTCTAATCTCTGCTCAAGCTTCTAACCCCAAGCGACTTTTTAATACATTTAAACTGCTTCTTACCCCTCCATCACCCAAACCACCTGCTACTATCTGTGCACAAGATCTTGCTTCCTATTTTAGGGACAAGATTGATAAGATCCGAAATGAAATGGTAGGCTCTTCCTCAGCTAGTGACCTGCTCAATTCCCTACCTGAACTCTCTGGCACATTCTCTTCATTTGATCTCACAAACGAAGATGAAGTATCTACACTCTTCTCATCCTCCTACTCTATTACCTCTCCTCTAGATCCTATACCCTCACAAATCAGTAAAGCTCTGTCTCCTGTGCTTATCCCAACCCTAACTAAAATCTGTAATCTCTCTCTCTCTACTGGCAACTTTCCATCACTGTTCAAGCACGCAGTGATTACTCCCATTCTGAAAAAACAAAATTCTGACCCTGATAATCTCTCAAATTACCGTCCTATCTCCCAGCTCCCATGCCCCTCCAAGCTACTTGAGAGACTTGTCTACACCCGCCTCACACACTTTCTTAACTCACACAACTTATTGGACCCACTTCAGTCCGGCTTTCGCTCCCAACACTCCACAGAGACAGCACTGACTAAGGTAGTAAATGATCTCGTCACTGTCAAGGCTAAAGGCCATTACTCACTCCTAATTCTTCTAGATCTCACTGCTGCTTTTGACACTGTTAACCACTCTCTTCTCATACAAACACTACAATCCATAGGTCTTAAGGACACAGCTCTTTCTTGGTTTTCTTCCTACCTATCTGATCGCTCTTTTACTGTTTGGTTTTCTGATTCTGCCTCCTCTTCGCTACCTCTATCAGTTGGAGTACCGCAAGGCTCTGTCTTAGGTCCTTTGCTATTCTCAATCTCTCTTGGCAAACTAATCAACTCTTTTGGATTTCAGTACCATCTGTATGCGGATGATACTCAAATCTACCTATCCTCTCCAGATTTATCTCCATCTGTATTGGTCCGTGTCACTGAATGTCTTTCTGCCATTTCATCTTGGATATCATCTTGCCACCTGAAACTTAATATTTCTAAAACAGAATTAATTATATTTCTACCGTCCAATAACAGTTACCAACCTGATCTCTCTATCTCCTCGACCATCCACCCCACCCCACAAGCTTGCTGCCCTGGTGTCATTCTTTACTCTGAACTGTCCTTTGTTCCTCACATTCAATCTGTCTCAAAATCATGTTACATACATTTAAAAAACATATTCAAAATTCGAGCATATCTCACACAAGACACTGCAAAAACTCTGATCCATGCACTTATTATTTCCCGCATTGACTATTGCAATAGCCTCCTTACTGGTCTTCCCAAAAACAGGCTGTCCACATTACAATCCATTATGAATGCAGCTGCAAGGCTTATCTTCCTTGCAAAACGTTCTTCTTTTGCTGTCCCACTCTGTCAGTCCTCCATTGGTTGCCGGTTTTCTACCGTATTCAATACAAAATACTTTCACTTACACATAAGGCTATTAACCAAACCACACCAACATACATTTTTTCACTCATTTCAAAATATCTCCCAACCCGACCTCTCCGCTCAGCACAAGATCTGTGTCTCTCATCCCCATGCATTACTTGCTCCCATTCATGGTTACAGGACTTTCTTAGCGCTTCACCCACTCTATGGAATGACATACCTCGCACAATAAGACTTTCCTCTAGTCTCCAATCATTCAAGCGTGCCCTGAAAACTCACCTCTTCAGGCAAGCTTATCAGATTCCAGAACCTCCCACATAACCTTCATAGCTTCCATATCTAATTACATCCCCTTTTACAGTCCACACACAATCTCACACATCGTCTTTCTCTCACATCCTCATGACATTTGGTCGACATTCCTGTGTGACTGGATCATGCAGCCAACCAAGAAACTGTGCATTCTGGCCGGACCAAAATGCAATACATAGCACCTATCCTTGTGTATCAATGCCTATTTCCCTATAGATTGTAAACTTGTGAGCAGGGCCTTCCTACCTATATATCTGTCTGTTATTACCCAGTTTTATTCTATTAATGCTTACAATTGTAAAGCGCAACAGAATATGCTGTGCTATATAAGAAACTGTTAATAAATAATAGTAAATAAATTATATATGTATATATATATATATATATATATATATATATATATATATATATATATATATAGTGACAAGAATCGCATAGACCGGGTAAAATCCATCAGTAGCTTTATTGCTCTTAAAAGACAGGTATACAGGATATGGCAGTTTTACAGGCAAGATGTTACACACAGTCTTCCAAATAGCAATATTTCTTCAGTGGACTGGCAGGTCCAGAATTTCTAACACTAGTCACCCCCGGGCCTATAAGCTGGGTGACTATCTCACCATCAGGCTCAGTTTGCCTAGTGTCTCTGCAGTTCTTAACCAGCCTCTCACAGGTGTCTGTAATCAGCTGCCTTCCAGATTCTGATTGAGGCAACACCTGAACTGGACATTACACATTCCTAAGGCTGGGTACGCACTTAAAGATTTTCTGTCCAACCATCCAACTATTTGATTGGTTGAAATGAAAATCTGGTAAGGTATGAAAGCAACTGACAATCAGCAATTTGCTCCCAAACGTTGTTTGAACAAATTGTTTAGATCAAACATTTAACAAACTTGTCTGAACGACCATTTTCACCTGTTTTCTGGCATTTAGGAGCAAATTTCTGATCATTGTTTACTCCCATACGTTACCAGCTTTTCATTCCAACCAATCAACTAGTTGGATGGTTGGACAGAAAACCTTTAGGTGTGTACCCAGCCTAACGCTTACCTCATGTTGAATAATGCTGACCCTGTCATACTCCTCCTCACTTAGCTTCAACTATCCCGGTGAAGCTAAAACACTTTCAGGCAAGATATCGGTCTCGCCCACATCTATTTGTGTCATCCATCCAGGTACACAGCTCTCTACCATTTTCCACAGTTCGCCATCCTCATCCTCTTCCTCCTCTCCTCTAGCTTCACCATAGGGTTGCTTGGAGGATCGGGCACAACAAACCTTCTGGAAAGGGCATCAGCATTGAGGTGCTGTTTCCCTGGAAGATGCTGCATCTCATACTTAAATGGCTGCAAAGACAAAAACCAGCAGGTTACACGAGCATTCACTTCTTTGTTCGTGTACATCCACTGTAAAGGGGTAACCAACAAAAACTCCCGCCCCAACAAATATTTTAACGAGTCTACTGCCCACTTAATTGCCAAGCACTCTTTCTCCACAGTTGAGTACTTGAGCTCCCTGGGCAACAATTTCCCGGCTAAGGTAGAGGATGGGTTTCTCTCCCCCTTCTACCACTTGGGTAAGGACTGCCCCAATCCCGTACCGGAGGCATCTGTCTGCAATATAAACTGCTTTTTAAGTTAGAAGCCTGCAGAACAGGTTCTGCACACAAGGCGCGCCTTAAATCCTGCCATGCAGCTTCTGCTGCTATAGACCATACTATCTTGTCTGGGGACTGTTTTTTTTAAGACACTCAGTTAATGGTGCTGCCCTAGTGGCAAAATCACGACTGAATCTGCGGTAGTAACCCACTAGGCCAAGGAATGTTCTGAGCTAGGATTTACATTTGGGTTTAGGCCATGTGAGGACCTAAAGTGGGCTGAGGTTTTACCTGCCCTCTGCCTAAAATATATACCAAACATTTTGCCATGGCACATTTCTCAGGATTAGCAGTAAACCCATGTGACCGTAAAGATTGCACACTACTTCTACACTTGGTAGGTGTGACTCCCAGTTGGGGCTAAAGATGACTATGCCATCTAGATATGCAGCTGCATATTCCTTTTGAGGCTGCAGCAACCTGTTCATAGACCTCTGTAAGGTTGCCGAAGCCCCATGCAAACCAAACGGCAGCATTTTATACTGAAACAAACCTCTGGGGTAGAGAAGGCTGTTTTGGCCTTAGCAGTCTCAGTTAAAGGAATCTGCCAATAAACTTTTGTCAAATCTAGGGTGGTGAGATATTGGCTGTTTACTAAATTCTCCAACAGCTTGTCCACCCTGGGCATCGGATAGAAATTTGCAAAAATTATTGCAGAATCTTAAAGCACCTGAAGGCTTAGGCACTAAGACTATGGGATTATTCCATTCGTTATTTGATTCCTCTATGACCCCTAGGCGCAGCATTTCCTCTACTTCCTGTTTTACAGCTGCCCACTTTGCCTCTTGTATACGGTATGGCCTCTGTTTTATTACCACTTCGGGAGGAGTAACTATATCATGCTGGATAATTAGTTTTTTCCCGGAATGGCAAAGAACACATTTTGGTGCCGTGCTACTAAACTCACCACCTCCTGTTTCTGCCAGGAGTTAAGGGTAACTTCAATGAGTACCTGACATTCCCGGGGCTTTCTTGGCAACCAAAGAGGGCTGACCAGTGCTCTCTTTCCAGGGTTTTAACAGGTTTACATGGTAGATTTGAACTTCTTTCCTTCTACAGTCCTATCGAACCTTATAATTAAACAGATCCCACTGCCTCTATAACTTCATAAGGGCCTCGCCACTGGGCATATTTTTTGCTTTCAGCGGTGGGTACCAGGACCAGTACCTTGTCTCCCGGTTTAAAATACAGATTAACCGCGGTCACGTCATTTCGACGTTTTTGCCGCTGTTGTGCCCTATCCATGTGCTCGTTCACGAGTGGTGCAATTTGCCTTAAATGGCCCTACAATTGGGTCACAAACTGACTGATGTTAGGCTCTTGGCATGACTGTTGTTCCCACCCTTCTTTCAACAGATCTAAAATCCATCTAGATTGCCTTCCATAGAGGAGCTCAAAGGGACTAAATCCCGTAGAGGATTAGGGTACCTCTCACACTGCAAACATTAAATAAGGTAGGAGTAACTCCTTATCTCGCTTTTCCTCATACACTGCCCTTTTTATAATTTATTTAAGGGTCTGGTTAAAGCGTTCAACAATACCATCGGTTTGCAGGTGGTAAACTGAGATAGTACTCCTATCCACCTTTAACAGTGGGCACATATATTTCATTAATTTAGAGACAAAAGGGGTACCTTGGTCTGTTAAGCCCTCCTTTAGTATTCCCAAGCGGGTATATAGCATCAACAATTCCCAGGCAATAGTGCTAGATTTCATGTTACGTAGCGGGATGGCCTCCGGGTACCCTGTGGCATAATCTAGTACAACTAATATGTATTGATGCCCACAAGCAGAATTTTCCACCAGCCCTATCAGATCCATACCAATTCTCTCAAAAGGTACGGAAATTACAGGGAGGGGAACCAAGGGTGTCCGAAACCCTGGCCGGGGTTCTGTCTTCTGACAGACTGGACATTCCTGACAATACTTTCTTACTGCTGCATGAATGCCAGGCCAGAAGAATCTTAACTGAATATGCTGGAGAGTTTTTTCCTCCCCCAAATGGCCACCCCACAGGTGTGTATGAGCTGCCCTGTAAACCAACTGCTCATGTTTCCGGGGAACCAACAATTGGTCTACTCTCTCACCCTGCAAATAGGTTACACGATATAAAAAATAATTTTTCATGGTACACCTTCTGCTGGTAAAGCCGTGATTACTCTACCATTTATCTCTACAACATTTTCAAATGCATTTTTCAAGTTCCCATCATTCTGTTGATCCTGGCCAAAGTCCTACAAGGACACTTCCTTGCAAATGGGAACCCACTGTGTCTCGGTGGCTCACTGACCAAGGAGGGCGTTACAACCACCAAACTTTGGGAAACAGCAGAGCTTGGCTTCTGGGACACCTCTGATGTGGACCTTCTGCTGTCATCATGCCACGTAACCACCTCTTGAAACAACGAAACATCCTGACCTAGGATCAATGGGTAGGGTGGCCTGGCGGCTACCACCTTCAGGGATCGCCCTTTGATCACTATTGGAAAGTGTACTCGGGGGCATTCTTCTGCATCCCCATGTACACATATAATCTTTACCAGGGGTAGCACCTGATCAGCCCCAGGTGGAACCAGGTTGGCAGAGATGATGCTTAATTCGCTGCCAGTATCCACTAAGGCCCAGACCTCCCGGCCTTCCACTCGCACCATCAAACGAAACAAGGTGGTTTGCGCCGGGGAAGTGCTTTCACTGATCGAGTTGTTTTTCCAGCATTACAGTCCACCGGCTCGCCCTGCTTTGGGCAGTGCCAACGCAAATGACCGGGCTTGCCGCAGTCAAAACACACAACTGGAGGTGGGTTGTTGGCTTTAACAACTCGGACCTGGGTTCTAGGCTTGGGTACTGGCTGGAATCCCTGTTTGGCTTTGTTTAACTTCCCAAGAGTCAGGTACCATTCAATCACAACCGATAACTCCTTAAACATTTATGGATCAGCTTGTAGTGCCCACTGTTGTACTTCACAATCTAGTACCCGCACAGTATGGTCCAAAGCCACCATCTCTACTATACACTGAGCAGAGTTCTTATCCGGCTGCAACCATGCCTTACTCAGCCTGGCTAATTTGGCCAGCTGGACCCTTGGAGCTTCAGACGGGTTTAGCCACCATTCTTGAAACTCCTGAGCTTTGCTAGGTCCAGTCACTCCAACTCTGCCTAATATGGCCTTTTTCAAGTGCAGATAGGAGTTTGCCTCAGTCACGCTTAAATCAACATATGCTGTCTGAGGTTCCCCTGTGGGACAGGGAGCAAGTCTGGCAGCCCACTCCTCCTCAGGCCATTTTAAACCTGCAGCAGTATGTTCAAAGGTGCATAGAAAACTTTCAATGTCATCAGATGAAGTAAGCTTCTGTAACACCTCTCACTGCTGCACACCTTTCCTCACTTCATTTACTCTGCATGTAATAACTGAATTTGGGTTTCCTGCCCTATAGCCAATTCAACAGTTTCATCAATTCCTCCATATTACACTGCTGTTTCCTTTTATGGACAAACTTAGCAGGCTTTAGAACTGCACTAATTCCCTGGGCATTCAACCACATACATAGAAATTAAGCAGTTTTTATATTGTGCACAATTTGCATATACACAGACAAATGATTACTGTGAACAACTGCCGTTTTATGGCGGGCCTGCCACACCCACCCACCCACCCAAGCTGCTAGTAAAGCGACTCACTCACCAAGCTGCTGCGCAGTGGGTAGCATCCTGCAATGCGTCTCGCTAACGCTGTGGGTGGATCCGGTCACTGTATCTGGGCTCTTGCTGCGTAGTTATTCCAGCGAGTCCCTGTTCGGGCACCAAATGTGACATGAATCACATAGACCGGGTAAAATCCATCAATAGCTTTGCTCGCAGGTACACAGGATATGGCAGTTTCACAGGCAAGATGTTACACAAACAAAAAATGGCAGCTGCTCAATCAATCTGGCAGTACTATTCAGGTGCACGAAAGGGAGGGGTCATACCAAGTAGAAAAGGGGGGGGGGTTAACCCCCTATTGTTCGTCAGCACACTGAATTATACTTGCAACAATATATGAAGACTATATGGTAATAGAAATTCAGAGATATTAGTTGCATGCATTTGCAAATACATGGGAAGCTGCTAGGCCACGTCATGGCTTCTCTGTCACTAGCAGTCTCTAACATTAAGTCGTTCACGTCTGGGATGCACGAGTAATTATTCTTATGAACCATGGGCCCGATTCAGAGCCGGACGCTCTTTCAGAGCGCTCGCTCTGAATCAGTGCCCGCCTATTGTATTTTTAGAGCGGCCTCCTGGCCGCTCGTATAGCTGTGGGTGGTCATAGCGAGCGGCCAGGAAGATGGTCGCGATGGTCAAGACCATCGGGCTTGCGACGAGACCCTTGTGGTCAAACCACAGCTCTGGAGTGCTTTTGGCTCTATCAGAGCCGAAAGCACTCCCACTGACATCACTTTTGATGTCAGTGGGGCCGGCCCCAGACGGTAGTCGTTCCCATGGGAACGCCTCCTTCTGGGCAGCCACGCCCCGGCCCGCCCACCAAAGGGGGCGTGCTGTCACTCAACATCGACAGTACGCCCCCTTTGGTACGAGGCTTGCCCGTCACTATCCGGGCCTCGCATCGACAGCACGCCCCCTTTGTAGCGAGACCCGGACCGACGGTTTGCCTGTCGCTATCCAGGTCTCGCGCATGCGCACGACGGAGCCGCCTCCGTCATGTGCATGCGCACTGGGCCAACATCGACCCGCTTGTGAGCGCTCAGCGCTCGCGAGCGGGTCTGAATCAGGCCCCATGTCCATTAAGCCGCACTATTTGAAATGACTAATATAGTATTTATGAACATTTGATAGTATGTGAGAATGGCAACCTGGGTAATGTACCTAGGACACCGACATACCCTTACTGGCTTAGCCATGGACACATTAAATACTGGTCATGAGCACTATACATTTTTCTTGTGATTTTGTATGTATTTATTATTTTCTTTTATTATTTTTATTATTTTTAAGCTTGCTATTGGTTTTTTAAGTTTGCTACTTTTAATTGTATGGTTTCCATTTGTGTTTATGTTTTTGAGAAGTTGCCAGCGGCAGCTCCAGAGGTGAGGCTGCAGCGCAGTCCAAAATTCAAATAGGGGAGCCACACCCACTGCCAGTGAGTCCCAGCCAGTGATGTTTGGCAGCATTTGAAATGGCAGTTGGTGTGGCTCCCCTATTTGAATATTGGACTGCGCTGCAGCCCTGCCTCTGGAGCCGCCACCGGAAGTTGCTATTTTGTTATTTATGCCTTGCTACATAGACATACTCTTATTGGTTTATTATAGCCGCACTGTCATGGGATAATACATTTATCTGTTTATTTACACTAAATGTAGCAAGGGATTATTATTGGACAATAATTCTGCTGGTCCTAGTCCTTACATATATTCTTTTGGCTTACACTGGCCGCCAGTGAACTTTATATTCATTGGTCCATAAATATGTAACTCACAAATGGGCCGATGCTGCACTGACGATAAATTAGCGTCTCAATAGTCCGGTCGCCGAGTCACCTAAATTTAAATGTAATTTGTGTTCGCGGTTGCCCGGTCCACCCCCCCAACCATCGCTTTGTTTTGCCCTGCCAGGTCGGCCCATGACACTACTGCACTGTCTGCCTCAGCCTGCCTGTCACAGGTGCAGCTGTAAGGTTATAGGTGTTTAGTAAACAGCGGGGAGGGTGCCTCTTCAGTCCGGCACCTCCCTGCAATGCTTACTCCGCAGACTGTATTGAGCCGACCCCGAGTGTGAGTTTTAGTATAGTAACAGAATACATGTAAGTTTTGTGTAAACTGTCTAGAGGGGTGATAATTGGGTTGGCATAGCCTATGAAGGTAGAAAAAGGGTAGTTTGGGAATTTGATAAATCTGTCTGAAGAGGTGGATTTTCAGGGAATAAATACTATGAGGTTTGGGGCTAGAGAAAATATGTTAAGTGATGGCAAGATTTCCAGAGAGGGGTGCAGCTCTAAACAAGTCCTGTAACCAGGAATGAAAGAAAGTGTGGACGAGATGCTCAAATCTTGAGCAGAGCTGAGGGGTTGAGTTGAGAGATATTTAATGTGATATTTAATTTTACTGTGCCAGAGTCTACTGTGCATGACCGGGTCTCTGGTCTGTATCATGTTTCCGGTAATTTTTGATCTGCGTATGCACAAATCTCTGGGAAAATGGCAGTAGCTGCATATTCCTGGTGACTTTTGCGGCGCCAACACGGATCTCCGGAGAGGTAAGTATACTGAATGTGTGTAGGGTGTGCGGTATGAGCCCCCATGGATCCAGGGGTTCATGTGCACCACATCCTGCACCTATTATGGATACATCATCGGTATACATCTTACTTCCTTGCGCATTAAACAGCCCTTCTAATGGCGCCATGCTGTGGCGTGACTCGGTAGTGCCGAGCGTATTTTCGTGTGACTTTTTACCTCCAAATATATCTTATTCACACAGCGATGCAAATATGATGCTGATTAAAATGATATACAGCATGCCTATGTTCTGTGGGGTATCTGCATACGAAATGCTACATTACAGTGTCACAGCAGCTGACACTGTAATGTAGCATTTCGTATGCAGATACACAGCATATAGGCATGCTACATATAATTTTAATGAGAAGCTGCTAGTGCGTCCTATTCGCATTGCTTGCTTTGGAATAAGACGCATTTGAAGGTAAAATGACGCACAAAATGACACTCGGCGCTACCACGTTGCATGGCGCTCGTGTGTTTAACGTGACTTGTACCACACGGTGGTAAGATGTATGTGGACACATCTGAACATTATAGAAAAAACAGCTAATTACATTGTGGGGGGAGGGGGGGTAAATATAAGTTGTGTTTAGGGTAAGAAGCTTCCTTATATAATTCACATAAGATATTTATTCCAGTGTTCTACAAAAAGGAAGTGCCGTCAGCTCTGAAAAATAATATAAAATTTTTAAGCATATACTTAAACAATCACAGTTATTCCGTATGAAACAGACACATCACCAAATGAAAAAAATATCCTGGTCATATAACTGTAGGAAAATAAAGTCTATGAGAGTCGCAGTATAAAACTAACTGTAAATGGGTTAAAAGAAATGGAAACTAAAGGACTGCATCTAAAAATATACTACATGTTCATGTAGATTTATGTGAGTTGATGGATGATCAGCTAGACATAGTTTGAATTTCATTCTCACCGATAAGAGCATCTTTTCTGATATGATTTAATCAAAATGAGTTTTTCCTCAGGATAGACGGATGTGATAAACCCAAAGGGATATTGCTTCAGTTTCATCTTCCATGCGGACATCTGCCTGTGTGATGATGGAGCCGGCTACCTAGCAGAAGAACACGCCAAGACAGCTGTGATGATGGATGATTTTATTCCTAGCAAATGCACTGTTAATTCATGTGTAATGTAAACCCAGCAAAAAAAGGCACAATTAAAGTCACAATTTTTTTATGGAGCCTAATGAACATTACATTGTAGCAACTTTATATTAAACTTGCTGTGTTAATACGGGATGCGGTTAGAATGCCGGCCGCTGGTATTCCGGTGGTCAGAATGCCAACGCCGGAATCCAGACACTTGTCAGAACACCCGCGTTAGCATCCCGACCACTGTAACCTCGAAGGTAAGTACTAGGGTTAGGGTAAGGCACTGGGGGGAGGTTTATGGTTAAGCTGCCAGAAGAGGAGGTTAGGTGTAGGCTGCAGGGAGGGAGGGTTAGGTTTACTTACCTGGGGGCGTCGACATTCTAATCTGGTCAGGATGCCGGCGTTGGGATTATGACTGTCCCGATCCGGATGCCAGCATCCTGACCAGATTAGAATGCAGCTTTTGCAGTAAGTACATAATGATGTGTGCTGTAGATTGACACAAAGAATCATGTAAACCTTTTGGATATGAGAGATCCGTTTCTGCCCTTCTCTTTGATCTCCGGCATCTCCTCTCACAGTCGCTCACACTCTGTTTCTGATCACCCTCCGCACCTCCTTCCCATCTCCTCACTGGTTACCCCCCTCCTTCCCATCTACTCCCTATCTGCTCCCTGGCTGACTCACACTCTGTCCACTCTGCTGCCTGGCAACATCCCCTCCGTCATCCAAGCAAGGCTGACACAGCTTATGGTGCATACACACGGTCAGAATTGCTAGATCATCGTTATCGATGGAAAGCAGATGGAACGCTCCGCGTTGCTTAGTGGAGATTTGGCTCTGCATGTCATGTGGGGAGCACATGACTTCAGGTCCATATGGCGTGTCGCAGCTGTAAGTCCGCTCCGTCTTTGGTGATGCTCGCAGTCCCACGGAGGTGGGACTGCGAGCATCACCAAAGACGGAGCGGACTTACAGCCACGACACGCAATATGGACCGAGCATCACCAAAGACGGAGCGGACTTACAGCCACGACACACCATATGGACCGAGCATCACCAAAGACGGAGCGGACTTACAGCCGCGACACGCCTTATGGACCGGAAGTCATGTGCTCCCACATGACACGCACAGCCAAATCTCCACGAAGCAGGAAGTAACGCGGAGCGTTCCATCTGGACAGGCATGCTTATGAACAAATGACAGCCTGGGCAATATGAAACCGGAAGTGATGTGGTGTGCTTCACATGCATTCCACTGGGATTGAACTATGATTTCTAAACATAAGGACATCTGTTTATATATACTTCCATCATCTATTAATCATACCATCCATATTCCGTGCTACAACACACATCTCAGTTCCAAAACCATTGTGTTAAAAGCAATTTAGCTACCCACGATAAACAGGAAGTGATGTCACTAATTAAAAGTCCATGTGATTCCAATTTAGGCTTGTATCTCTGCTATAAAAAAACCCTGCTGTGTCTCTACACATACATTCCCCTTGATGAAGTCCAGATGAGAGGACGAAACGCGTTGAGCCCTGACCTTGTGCCTTATGAACTCTACCTAATACTATTGAAAAGATAATCTAAACATCCGTTTTTAAAAAATATTTAATTAGTTAAAAAACAAAAAACAGAATTGCTACTTATTGTCTTTTAATATCAATCTGGTACCATTTTTTCCTGGAGCATCTATGGTTTTTATATATATCTCTGTGTATGTTTGTATGAAATATCTTATTTAATTAAATTTTCTTAAACTGCACAAATTTCTTAATATATTTTTTTCAAGCTTTAAATTATATATACACTCAGTTTCCTTTTTGCAGATCAAATTGACACTTTACATTGCACTAAGTCACTTTTTCTTGTCATTTTTGTCCTAAATTGGGACAGGCTGTATTTTACACAGGTCGCACAATTTTGCACAGGTTTTATTGAAGCACTTTATTTATGCACTATTAGGCGGTTGTGGTCAACTATCTTGTCTGATAGATCCTTGTACCCAGGTGGCAGAGTCACTGCCACCAGCCTGTTGACCAAGCAGACATCTTTATATTTATATAATATATATATATATATATACACACACATAATATATATATATATATATATATATATATTTATTTATAAATATACACACACACACACACACACACACACACACACACACACACACACATATATATTTATATAATATATCATTGCTCACATATTCTTGTTACACTGTCAGATCACCCATTTATGTGGAATAGTGCCTGACAGCAGAGTCTGGCGCATAGTTAACTGCTTGGGGACCAGAGACAGGACATTTGGTGACATCTTTAAAGTACAGTAGGGTGCAGTCTGTAATTTAGTTCATAGGGGCCACCTTGTCTTAAATGCCCTAGGCCACCCAGAGCCACAATCCAGCACAACCGATTCCTGACCTAGGCACAGTGTTACCAGCACACCTCCTCGAGTACCCTTGCCGGTTAGTTCAGCTGCTAGAGCAGGGTACATACACTACAATCAGCACTCTTGCAGTTGTGATCTACACTGCCTGCTCCCGGCTTGTGCATGGCTGTTCTGATGGACAAATCCTGCTGCAGCTTCACCAGTGCTCTCCTACATCCAGAGCTGGTGAGTTATACTGCATAATTATTGTGTATCATCACTGAAGCCATTTGATTCACACTGTATTTGACAGTGACTGTTAGATAACAGTGGCTCTGGCAGTGTGTACAAAGCGATCAGTACCCGTTCATCATTGTACGGTACAAATCGGATTTGTCACTCCCCTTCCCCTCAAGGCCATGCCCCTTTGGCACGTGACTAGTGTCCATATTTAAAAAATGGGGGGCACCATTGCTCTTTCTGGTACAGGGCACCAAATTGTCTAGTTACGGCTCTGATCAATGAATTTGTAACAACATATCAGTTGGCATTTTATACAAGCGTGATAAGCGTAATGAACAACATATGGCAACAGAGTAAAGAGCTTGGGCCAAAGCAGAAGGCTTGGATGGCCACAAATGGCCCTGAGGCTGCCTGTTGTCCATCACTGGCCTAGATAGCATTAATAGGCATATTACTCAAGGTCAGTACAGAGAAGTCTGGACAGACATATCCATCAAACCATTATTACATTCATACATCCATTACTATAATAGGTATTAGCGTTCCCGCTAGGCTGTTTTAGCGGGGCACTGCGTCCTGCCCTATTTCTAAAGGGCAAAAAGCACCCTGCCCTCCGATGCGGCGCCCCACTGAAACAGCCTGTGGATGTCGTCTCCACCCATAGGTCGCAGTGTTCCGCAGGTGGGGAAAACTGCGGTGTTAGCAGTCACCGTCAGTGAATGGGCATGCGTCCGGCATCCATTCACACTGACATCAGCGCTTGGGGGCAGCCTAACATGTCCGTAAGTGTCGGCATGCCCCCAAGAGTGATGAAAAGGGGAAGTGCTTTAAAGACACACCCCCTTTTCATTGGCTATGTCCTCTTTTCAGGCGTGCGTAGATGTGCCCTTTTTCTAGGTCCAGCGCCCTGCCCAGCACCGGACCTAAAGTGAACACTAGATATCGCTTGTAAAATCTAAATTTATAACAATATAGTGGCAATTTGTGTAGCTACAGGAAATATAATGATACACATAAATTAGGGGAATTAATAACATTCATAAAACACCTCAAAAGAAATTACCGAAGTACTGACCTAACTTATATTGCGCTATTTACTTAGAAATACTAGAATACAGCAGCATCATGCTCACTTTTGGGGAGCTAAAAGTGCGGTTGCACTGTTTGCCGGGCAGACTGAGCACCGCTGCACTCCCAGTAGGACTCTTCTACTCCCAACCAGAGTGGTATGCGTTCTGCATCCCGGCGGTCGGGATGCCGACGCTTACATTACCGGCGCCAGAATACCGATGCCGGTCAGAATCCTGGCGCCGGCATCCCGACCACCAGGATAAGTAACTGGGTTGGAGGGAAAGTTAGGCACTAGGGGGAGAGTTAGGGTCAGACACTAATGGGGTAGGGTTAGGTTTAGGCACTAGGCGGGGAGGTTAGAGTTATGCACCAAAGAGGGAGAGTTAGGGTAGGGAGAGGGGGAGGGTTAGCATACCGACCACCAAGTGTCAGTATGTTAACCCTGACAGGATCCCGGCGTCGGGATTCTGACTGCCAGGATCCCGACTGTCGGTATTTCATACAGATTCCACCAGAGCAGCTGGTCTTGTGAGAGCTGCAACAGGTCTCCTTTATACTGCAGTTTACTCCTGGACAGCAGGGGCTGCCAGGACTTGTAGTTGCTTGCTCAACATCATTACAGCACAGATAAGATCACAGGGGCATAACCAGAACCTCCGGAATCCGGCGAGACAGGTGTTTATTCTATTTCACTCTAATAGGGGTCCATATGTCCCCCTCAATCCAGCGCCAAGGGCACATCCCCAATTTGCCCACCCTTGTTATGCTAGTATTCTGGGACAAAGCTCTAACAAATAGTGAGGGCCCTGGATGGCAGAGCCCAACCATTATGCTAGTTAGGGTAATGGGGTTGTTATTGTGGGTCAAGGTGCAAAGAGTGCCTTGGTAATCTTATAGCTGTGGCACACTGGAGAAGAACTATATATTCAAGAGCAGGGGTTGCCAAGACGTTGAGCATTAACTAGTTGATTGTGATCCTATCTCTGAAACTAAATAGATATCCACTGGGGGAGCAAGGATAAGTAGTCAAAGATCTTGCATACAATTTTTCTGCACCAGTTATATTTGTACCACATAGGCATCACATATACTACTTTTTTTGTCCAGGTCGCTCACCCTTTCTGTTGATATAACTATCAAGTGTCCTGCAGAGGGAGGCTATGCATCAATGGGCTTCTCAGAGGCAACAAAACAGCACCAAACACTAGCCACCAGGGCTGTCACTAGGGTGGTGCGACATGTACCACTGCACAGGGCATTGGAAGGGAGGTGCCCTCCCCCCCCCCCCGGGCACCAAATCTTTTTCTGGCCCAGGGTACCAAAAACTCACGTTACGGCTCAATAACATTGGTGTCCACTGCCATCTGTCTAGACAGGACAACATCTTGGGAATCTAACTTCTGTGGCTGCATCTCCTTTACAAACATCCCGACAATCGCATTCTAGTGTGTGCCTTCTCTATCAGCTGCCTAGACTGCGTTGTCACGGGCAAGCATTTTTACTGACATGATTTCTATTTAAGCACTTACACTATTTACCTGAAATATAAACCTAACTACATTTTGTAGATTAAAACTTGTTTATTAGTAGCGTCTTACATTTTACATTATTAGTAGAAGACAACTTGGTAAACCCAAAAGTTTGCCCCTCCCTGTCCTAGAGAACATTCAATGTTCAGGTGTTCATTCCCTTGTTTCAAGTTAAATGAAAAAATTAATAAGGTAAAATTAAGGATATTTATAGCTTTCTAAATACAGTATATGTGCAAGGCTTTTCGCTCACACCGTACAGGAGACAACCAGACAACTGCAATGAAAACAGCAATAAGTAACAATTGTGGCACAAAAGATTTACAACAAGTTCAATTATATGAACAAAAGTATATACAGGTACCACGAGATAGTAGAGGAAAATAAATAGTCCAAAGTATTCAGAAACAAAAGCTCAAACTCAAAAAAGGGACAATATTTTAATAAGAATAGGGCTAGCTGTGTTTGCTAGCCCAGGGAGAGAGTCTGCTGGCTCACAAAATCTAAAAGGGGATGGTGAAATCTTGGGTCAAAACCTGCAGTTGGTACCAAGAAATTTGGTGCAGGCTCCTATAAATTTGGGCTTTAGTTAGAGCTGGTAGTGTGTCAACATAAGGTTCCTAAACAGAAAAAAATGGTCCGTCTGCATTCCCTTATTCCAAAGAGTCTCTACTCAATCCACTCAGATTATAATTTATCAAAAACAAAGGTAAATTAGGGGGTGCTCTCTGTATCCAACTCTGCACAATTGTTTTCCTCCCCACAGCACTTACTGCAATTAATAATTGTTTACCTACTGTTGTCATGCGCTATTGGGAGTTAAAGACACCCAAAATAGTCCACTTAAAAGTGAAGTAATTAATCAGATGTTGTTCTAAATATTAGGAAAAAATTAGAGGCTTGGGCTCAATCAGTCAAAAAGTCCTGGCGCTCTAAGTAAATATAAATAAAATATCTTATCCACTGCTGCTAGTCCATCAACCAGTAGCTCATCTGGTCTAAAAATATCTATACTTATTAATAATAAGAAATATTTAATTAACGGACAGTCCCACAGACTGGGAAACACATCAGCCTCTGGTTAATCACATTTTAGACAATTGTGGATAAGAGATTCCCACATGATATCATCTTAGTGCAGTCAAATATGTATTATGGTAAGTATTAAGGAACAATCCATAAACGTACTGGCCAAGAGGTATTTTTGGGGAAACAGTAGAACACGCTCTATAGTAGAGATAGTCAAGATTAGGAAGTATGCAAGCTATTTAACTTTACCACTGGTGACTGTATAATGAGCGAGGATGCCTCTAAGGAATGTGTAGTGAATAGGCACAGCCTTTTGTTTAGAAGGGGGTTGAGTTAATAGTCTATACAATGCAGGGCTTGACAAATGTTCTAAAATCTAGGAGCCAGGATGAAAGTGTAGGAGCCAGACCCCCCCTTCCCTCGGGGCGGCATTACTGAGCACCTACGCCCCGGGCAACCAACCCCCATGGCCACACCACTAACGGGGTACCCCAGGTAATCCACCCTCCCACAGCCAGATTACTGAGCAGCTAAGCCCCATCTCCAAGCAACCAACCCCCAGAAAGACCACCCTTCCGCAGCCAAAAAACCCCGGGCAAGCAAAGCCACCGCCGGCAGTAGCCGAACTAGAGTGGTGGGTCCAGGTGCAAGAATATGCTTTGGGCACCCCTATGCAGTGCCCCCTGTAGTGGTCCGCTATGCAGTGCCCCCAGTGGTAGTCCCCCCTATACAGTGCCCCCAGTAGTAGTCCCCACTATGCATTGCCCCTAGTAGCGCCCCCCCTATACAGTGCCCTAGTAGCACCCCCCCTTATACAGTGCCCCCAGTAGCGGCCACCCCACCTATGCTGTGCCAAATATAGAAAAAATAAAATATTGGTGTGTATCCACAGTCTCCCTAAATGTTTTACCTGTTCCATTTCTTCCTCTATGTGCTCCGTGGATCATATTTTCCTATTTGGAGTTCTGGTCTTTGCTTGCCAATTAGGTGCAGCCAAACGGAGGAAGCAAGGTTGAAATAAATGTAGTGTAAGCATATAAATGTGTACTGTGTGCCCTTAACTAAACTGAATCTGGAGATAGCAATACCTTATTGGGGCCAAGCTCCTAAATGCTGGTAGAAAAGCCGGTGGCACTTGCTTGTGTTTGTGAAGCTGCACAGCAGCACGGGGTGTAGTGAAGCTGCACAGCAGCACGGGGTGTAGTGAAGCTGCACAGCAGCACGGGGTGTAGTGAAGCTGCACAGCAGCACGGGGTGTAGTGAAGCTGCACAGCAGCACGGGGTGTAGTGAAGCTGCACAGCAGCACGGGGTGTAGTGAAGCTGCACAGCAGCACGGGGTGTAGTGAAGCTGCACAGCAGCACGGGGCGTAGTGAAGCTGCACAGCAGCACGGGGCGTAGTGAAGCTGCACAGCAGCACGGGGCGTAGTGAAGCTGCACAGCAGCACGGGGCGTAGTGAAGCTGCACAGCAGCACGGGGTGTAGTGAATCTGCACAGCAGCACGGGGCGTAGTGAATCTGCACAGCAGCACGGGGTGTAGTGAATCTGCACAGCACCAGAGTGTAGTGAATCAACACACCAGCAAGGGTATAATGAATCTGCACACCAGCACAGGGTGTAATGAATCTGCTGTGAACAGGCACCGGAGATCAGTGTGCAGTGAGAGTAAGGAGCAGGGGCCAGCCCACTGCAACAGGCGAGAGGAAGAGGCCTCACTTCCAAGCGACCCCAACGCTGGACAGCACAGGCCTGCCAGACAAGGATGACAAATCCCGCAGACGCCCACGTGAGGGATCGGGGAGTGCAGCAGATGCCAGCAGGACCCGAGGCAGCATGAAGAAATACCCGGTTCCAGGTCCAGGGGAAGCAGTGCACCTTCAACCACCAGGCAGTTAAGTTATACCTTTTTTTCACCAAAAACCCAGGTCCGACCTGGGTTTTCAGACATGGTTCCAACCCAGGTCAGACATCGTTTACACAGCACCATCGATATGGGTTATTCTCAGGTCAGCCCTGTTCACACTGAACCTGGGTCTTCCCTGTGATGTCATAAAAAGTGGGAGGTGACTGCTCCACAGCCTCCAATCAGCTCATTTTAAGCATGACCCAGATCGGATAACCCGGGTTGCGCCGTTTACATTGCACCATTTCCCAGGTCCATCCTGGGTCCGACCCTGGTAGATACCTGGGTTGGCTTGCCGGGTCACTTGACCTGGGTTATTTTTCAGGGACCCTTTTACACTGAGCTGCAACCTGGGTAGACCCAGCAATAACCCAGGTTTTTGCTCTGGTGTAAAAGGGGGATTAGAAGCCCGGGGAAACCTCTCAGTCAGGATTTGTGCAGGATTATCCGGGTGAGAGCAGGCAAGTTAGATCCTACGCCATGCTGCTCCAAACCACGCCCACAGTGGGTTATCTTTAATATCATCTGGAACAGGGGTTCCCACCCACGGTCCTCAAGGCACACTAACAGTCCAGGTTTTAGGGATAGCCATACTTGAGCACAAGTTTCTTAATTAATACCTCAGTCATTTTGATTTAACTATCTATGCACAATCATGGATATAACTAAAACCAGGACTGTTAGTGTGCCTTGAGGACCGAGGTTGGGAATCACTGGTCTGAAATCTCTTGGACCTGTTAATGAAGAAAACAGGTTAGGGCAACATCTCCCAAAAAACTTTGCTCCAGGGGCGTATTAGGGAATGTACTTTCGTTGTGCAGCCAGTCACGTAATCATCATAATAGCGTTGCATGTTTATACACACTGTCAGGAAAAAGAATGTCTTGTTTCCATTCATTTATTTTTGGGGTGCAGCTGTTAGGGACACGTACACACACGCACACGCACACACACACAGTAATATACGCTGCCTTTAAGAAACACATACTCATGAAAAAATACAAGTTTAATTGAATAATAATTAAAACCTTCAAATGTTTTTTTTTTAGTTTTTTTTAAACAACAGCAAAAAAAAGTATCTTGTTTTTTTCAATTATTGGGGGCAATTCAATTCAGTGCAATGTAGCTGCCTTTTTTTGTCCCCCTGGCCTTCGTTCAAAATTCCTTCATCACTTGGCTTCCTGGCTCTTAATCTTCAAATGGGCTCTCAAGACCCATTTCTTCCTCAATGCTTTCCAGCGCTCATCCTAACCCACTACTCTATGCTCCTTCCTCACTATCTAGCCCATCTGTGTCACCCCTGTTTGTCTAACCCTCCCCTTAGAATGTAAGCTCTCGCGAGCAGGGCCCTCTTTCCTCACGTGCTTCTTCTTGCCTTACTTTTATTTTTTTACAATGGCACCTAAAACTTGGTTATTGACACCCTGCTACTTATTTAGGTGTTATATGCAGCATTGTTTATAAATCATGTACTTGTCCTGCATTGTCTGTACTGTTAATAACTGTTATCTTGTTTCTGTACTTTGTAAGGCGCTGCGGAACCCTTGTGGCGCCATATAAAGGATAATAATAATAATAATGTTGAATTGTGCCGGGAATGAGTTCCCGGAGCTGCGCTGTTAACCCACCACTAGAGGATTTCTGTTTGCATCCGCCTGAGGTGCGAGCAGAAATCTGACTAAGCTAGTGCCGCAATGCTAGTAGTGGGCTTAGGGCCTGATTCAGACCCGCTCGCTAGATGCAGCCGCTCGCTACCAGCGTATGGAAATTCAGCTAAGTGACCTCAAGGCACCTGCTCGCACGACAAGGCATAAGCACACCCACTATGTGTTGATGAGCGATCACTTTGTGTTTACAGACGTCCACCAGCCTGTCTTTAGCCGCCCACTAGCGTATGTCATCTCCAGGAAGTATATACAACCATCGGTACATCGGGTTCCATCGGATCTGACCGCAGCGCTTGCGGTTGACTGTACCTTGCCACAAACACTGTGAGCACATCAGTGTATTATTCAACCAGGTGACGTGTACTATGACACTGCCTGTTAATTATGCACACCCCAGAAACGGCGTGAAAACACTCTGGCACGCCTGCGTCCGCAACTACACTCTCCTGTTACTACTGGCCTGCCCCGGTTACCACCCACAAGCGGCATCTCCTGTCACTCATTCCCCTGGGTTGTCTTTGCAGGGCGACCGAGCACATTCTGATAGCTTGTACTAGTTTGCACACGCACACTACGAACTACATGCATGCGCACACTAGAGAACATCGTCTGCAGCGAGCGTCCGCTTAATAGAGAGCAGGTCTGAATCAGGTCCTTAGTGCGTGCGCTAACAGCATTGAGGCGGTCATTTAAGACGTTTAAGCGACGACACACCGGGCATTAGACGTCATTAACTGCATCTGCTGACTTAAGTGCAGGGCGCGATGGGGACAACTGAAAATTTCTGGGCACTCACTCCCTGTGCTATTCAACACTGTATTTAATTGAACGGCCCCCATTTTTACGGGAAAAAGGTATTCTTTCTTTGGGGTGCAGCTCACTCAGAGTGACACAGCACAGCCATATTTTCACAATAAGCTTATAGTTGAAATCACACTATCTGCTCTGATACACAAGTGACTGACAGAATAAAAAAAAAAAATCTTTATATACATTATATATGGAAGTACCACTTATGCTAGTATGCCCTAGTGTCTAGATATAATGTAATGTATATGCATGCGGCTCTGCACTGTTTGGCATTGGTGACAGTGGACACCGAGGATGGCTGCAGAGGCGGGCGTGTGGGCAGAACGGACAGGTGACTGATAATGCCAGTTGGCTGCTCGAGCTCACGGTCCCAGCATAAAGCGTCCAGGACACAGATAGAGACTCACCGGCCATTGAACAGTGCTGGGGCAGCGTTTGTCCTGGTGAAAGCTGCGCTGGGTGACTTAGTGGAACAACGATGGTCAGCTCTGAGTTGCCGGTAACAGAGATGGGAGAGGGTGACCATTGAGACCTGCTGCCTTCTGGACAACAGTGAAGGGAGGCAGTTTTAAGGACCTGTACGAGGCGAGCTTGACAGGGAGAGAGACGTGTCACCCTGCTGCTACCTGAAAGAAGGTCCAAAAAGCCGCGGACAGTCGGGAGCTGGTAGAAAGCTGACACAAACCAAACTAAGCTACAGTAACAGTCACTGGCAGTGGAAATCAGACTTAAACTTATCGGACGTTACTAGTTAGTGAACAAATACAGAAAGGAGTAAGAGTCAGGGGCCCATTTATTATTTATGCGATCAGGGCATGCAGTACCGCCCATGATCGCATTGCAAAATGCGATCATACCGGCCGAATGTATGACCCGGCACATGCAGGGAGACGGGCTCTGAAAAGAGCCCGTCCCTGCGATGTGGCCGGAGCGCATTCCGGGCTGCTGCGCATGCGCAGTCCCGCGGACTGCACATGAGTGGCGCCCATTGTCTGGAAGATCCCTCCGCCGGCTGAAATGCGGGTAAGTGCCCATGGGACACAGCGGCTAACGCTATCTTCAAATAGCGTTAGCTGCTGGGGTCAATATCGGGAATGTTTCACATTCCCGATATTGATACATTTGGCAGCATCGCATCTCCCATAGAAACCTATGGGGGAGGCGGCTGCCGGCGGCAATGGAGGGATCGCAGCAGGTATCGGAGATACCTGCTGCGGTCCCTCCTTCATACATCCGGGGGATACTAAGTATTTGAGGTAAATCCCCGAAAGCAGGTGTTTTCGGGGAATTTACCTCAAATGCACTTTGATAAATGGGCCCCTCAGTGATCACCAACGTATACCAGACCTACCTTTCCGGTAACTAATTGTGCACCAACAATAAAGCGCTACACTTTTATTGGGGGAACTTTACTTACCTGATTGTTATTAGTGCAGTGTAATACTAAGTTAGAGGACAACGTTAATGGTTAAGTCAGAATATAGAGAATAGTAATATTACATTGAGTAAATGTTATGTTTGAAGTGATTGGAGCAATTGACAAATATACTAACCTTTGAGATTCCACAGGGATCCAGGTGCATCCAGTGATTGCACGAGCTGCTGAGTTCCTGTAAAATAAAAATACAAATGTTATTGTAATGTGATTTGATGTTATGTGTATTGTAAATGTAAAGGAAGATTTACAGTAAATGATCTTTGCAATAACCTTAAATAAACCTATCAACACAGCATACCAAAGTGCAATGTGCTTACCTCCTTGTAAAGAAGAAAGAACTAGGGATTACTACACCTATCATTAGCTTTACCCCATAAATTTGGGGTGTTAGATATATATATCTTATATAAAAAATTCATTGGTCTGTTTGTGTGTTTGTTTATTTGTTTGCTTGTCTTTCTGGTTATGCATTCGGACACCCCTGAACCGATTGGGATGAAACCAACGCGAGGTGGTTCAGTTGGGGCGCCGCCAAAAGGGCAGGGCACAGAGCTACAGTACATGTAACAGCACCGCATCATTCATTGCATCGTCCCATCCAATCGTGAACAACGGATCAGGCGTACACACTATACGATGTACAGTATATGATCTATTGTTTCGGTTTGGTATGGACTGCCAGCGGCCGGGATGCCGCTGGTCAGAATACCGACACCCAAAAGGAAACAAGGTAAGTCTAACCCCTACCCTACCACTCTCTCCCCTATGCCTAAATGTAACCTCCCCCGCCCTGCACCCTAAACCTAACACTCCCTCCCCGGGGCCTAACCCTAATCCCCCTGTAGTGCATAATCCCGCACCCTAACCCTCCCCTTACTGGCAATACTTACCTTTGGGATGCCGTTGGTCGGGATACTGGTGCAAAGATCCTGGTGCTGTTGGGATTTTGGCACCGGTATTTAGATTGTCGCCATCCCGCAAGGCGGGATGCAGACTGCATCCTGTTTCGATTTGCGATAATTCGAATACTGTGTACCCAGCTTAAGGCTACTCAGAATGGCAATCTCATCTCTGTAGTTGAGGTCAGTAAATCTGTGTCAGAAGATCTGATGCAGGTACTGGCCTCCGCACTCCCACAAATGGAGACAACACGCTGCTCCTTCCCAGTCCTCAATCGGCACTGTGGCTTAGGGGGCACTGCAAGCGATCTCGCAGTACAAGATCTGTACATGCACAGTACAGATCCTGCTCAGATCAAAAACCATCGGAGATGTACGGGTTTGAGTACATCTATGAATCAGCGCCTATATCGCCACAAAAAGTGTGCATTGTGCATATGACATTTTCTCCCTTAATTATAGACCAAAAAGTTGCTAGTTTGCATATACAGTATAACAGCTCCTTCCTATTTGAACAGGACACACAGGTATAATTATCCACTGCTGTCAATTTAGACTAGAGGCCAGTGAATACTCAACAAATAATATTATTGTAACTACTAATGGTGCATACACAGTCAGATTTCTAATCAGATATAAACGATAACAATTGTAAAAATTGTTCAATCATTCATATCTTTGACATGTAGGGCATGCAACGACGAACGATGCGCGTTCCCGCATGTCTGATAATGATCTCTGACATTGACTGAATTGTTTGCAGTCAGATTTTGACAATTTCATTCATTTTAATACTGTCAGAAATTGTTCATCGTTGATGAAATTATTCAAATAGTTGTAAAAGTCGTTCAATAGTTCATTCAAATCTGACCGTGTGTATGCACCGGGAAGAAGTCAGGAAGCCGATGGACGGAATCCCGACCGTCGGCTTCCCGACTGTCTAATCCCGGCAAGGGGTTAAATGACAGGTGTCAACAGGCGGGAGGTTAGGTTTAGGCAGCGGGTAAGGGGGGGTTACGTTTAGGCACTTGGGGGGGTGGTTAGGGTTAGGCACCCTTAAGAGAGGGTTAGGGTGTAGAATTAGGTTAGTAAATACTTAAGTTTGACAATCGGGATTTCCTCCTCTGCCGGGATGCTGCTGTTGGGATTAGAACCGCCATGCGGCTGGCGGTAAATCGTATGTATTCCGTATGCACCATAACAGTATAAAGCTTACAGTTCACAAACGCGGTCCTCAAGGCTCCCAACAGTTCACGTTTTAGAGATATCCATGGTTGAGCACAGGTGACTTAATTAGTGCCTCAGTCAATTTGATTTAACCACCTGTGCTCAACTAGGACTATCTCTAAACCTGAACTGTTGGAATGTCTTGAAGACCATGTTTGCGAACCTCTGGCTTACACAGTATAATTACTGCACAATGAATGCACCGTTATGCAATAATAATAATCACAGTACTACTCACAAAACAGAACATGCTGACAGGACCCGACAAGCTGTGATCACGTGGTGCCGGGGCGGCTCTGTTTACTGGATGACAGACATAACCGACACATACATCGTACACCAACCATTACACATTATAAAAGTAAAAAAAATATTGTTTTAATTGCAGTGTAGGTGACAGCAGTGGTCGCGGCGGGTTAATCCGGGACACTGTTGTTTCGGACATCACTACATTTCAGCCGGCTACTCCTGACAGGCGCCGATCGGGCAGCCCGTGGGGTCCTCGCTGGCACACATGGCGGCCCTGTGGCGGTGCTCTGCCAGGAGAAATGGCATCGTTATACCGCTCAGGTGTAGTCGGGGCTTAGCAGGTACCTATAGATGTAGCTGTGTGGCGTTATATAAGGTGGGCTGCATCGTGTTACATGAGCATTATACTGAAATCAGAGGTGACAGATGCCGGCATCACCCCAGGTACATAGGGGAGCAGATGAATTGTCAGCTGTGCCTCCCCACCGGTTGTGGAAGAACTACAAGTCCCAGTATGCACTATTAGTCCTTCTGTTGATGGAAAGCAACAGATTGTGCAATGTGAAACACAATATATATATATATATATATATATATATCACTGTAATACTGCCGAGAGACTGTGCACAATAAAACAACCTTCATAGATTTTGGACAGACTTTTACCAGGAGTATGTGCAGCAGATTAATGTCCCCCAGTTTCTGCTTGTCTATACAACGCACATTATAAATCTTTACAAATAATTACTTAGAAGTGTTTTACGAAGGTAAGTGCTACCTAATGTCAGTAATACCTCTTTTCCACCAAAAACCCAGGTCCGACCTGGGTTTTTGGACATGGTTCCAACCCTGGTCAGACCCAGGTCAGACCCATTTATACCTCTTTTCCACCAAATTCCCAGGTCCGACCTGGGTTTTTGGACATGGTTCCAACCCTGGTCAGACCCATTTACACTGCACCTTTCATCTGGGTTACTCCCAGGTCAGCCCTGTTCACACTGAACTCAGGTCTGCCCTGCTAAACCTGTGAGGTCATAAAAAGTGGGAGGTGAATGCTCCACAACCACCAATCAGCTCATTTTAGGCATGATCCAGGTCAGATAACCTGGGTTGCACCGTTTACACTGCACCATTACCCGGGTCCATCCTGGGTCCAACCCTGGTAGCTACCTGGGTTGGATTGAAGGGTCACTTGACCCAGGTTATTTTCAGGGACCCTTTTACACTGAGCTGCGACCCGGGTAGACACAGCAAAAACCCAGGTTTTTGCTCTGGTGTAAAAGGGGTATAAATGGTCACCAGACCCACCCCAGATATTTTAATAATTGTAAAATTAAATTTTTAAAATGGTATTTAACTTTAACAGACTGGAGTACTACAAGTCTGTTGAACATATATTTTAGGATTCATGACTGTACCACAGATTAATAATACTAATCAAACAGACCACATATTACTAAAACTTGTAACAAAACGTACTTGTCACACACCAGCTGTTCCTGTCAGTTTTCATAAACACAAGTGCTTGCTCCAATTTGGCCATCCCCATGTGGGGCCATGCTGATGTTTGTGTGAATGACAGGCGCATTGTAGCACTGATAGTACTGCTACTTTGCTAGAAGACTACAGAAAACTGCTGTTAATAAATAATGGCTGCTTGTGTGTAGACAGAGATTGGTAATTTTGAGGGTGAGGCAATGGATTGATCATTTCCAAAAATCATTACACTGTATAACCCTGCCTGTTTGTGTTTACAGGTCAACACTGTGATTATGATTTGCTGGTGATTGGTGGAGGGTCTGGTGGTCTTGCGTGCGCCAAAGAAGGTATGATGTTACATTGTGACTTTGAAAGGGTTTGAATAAATGTGACAAGTTAGCTAAATTAGGGGATTTCTGAATCTATCTGTTTTATAAACTTAGAAAAAAAAACAAATTTTATTCTATTTGTCAGCTGTTTTTGCTAAAAATTACGTCTTCACACAAAGATAGACATTTATCAGAGAGACAATCACAGTCACAGCAGAGTACTACTACTCATGGCACCAATAACCCTACTTGTGCAGTAGCCAGTCAGTAGCAGCGCCGCCATCGTGTCCGACTACGTTGTAGGAGGTGATTTGGACACTTACTGTACCACGCTAATGTACATATATGAAAACTAACATTCACTGTGCTCCATACATTTATTTTAATATGGTGAAGTTCACAGCTATTGGGGATATAAAAACAGGAAATTGTAATTTTCATCCATGAAGGACAGGACACTGTTAATGAAGTTTGTTATTTATTATTTATCTAAAGTCTCACAAATAGAAAGCATTTGCTCACTGCAATTGACAACTGTGTATTGCTGGAACATTCTTATTTATATGACACATGCCCATTCACAGGGTGAGCAAATGCTGTGTCAAAACCATGTGACTTGTGCATCTAAGGACACGTGTGAACAGCTCATAGGATGGTGCATTCTTACTGTAACATATAGTACATTGGGGCAGATGTATGAAGGTCTGTGAAGTGATAAAGTGGAGAGTGATAAACGACCAGCCAATCAGCTACCAACTGACATTTTTCAAACACAGCCTGTAACATGACAGTAGGGAGCTGAGTGGCTGGACGGTTATCACTCTGCACTTTATCACTTTCCAGAGCTTCATACATCTGCACCATTGACTGCAATTCATCTTCATAATATTTTCCGTTATGAGTTAAAAGGTGTATATTTTCTGAGCAACCAACTATTGCAAGTTTCCATTTTATTTTAAAGTGGACCTGTGAACTATAAATACATTTATGAAGAGATCTTTGCAAATGCAGTAGCCTTTTTGAGCAGGTATAAGGTACTCATTAAAGTTTATGCCTGCCATCCACTGACAACCTACACACACACTACAGATTACCTGTGTCACACGGGGAACTGCTATTAAATACCATTTTCCCCATGCGATAAATCAGGGGTTAATGCGTGGAAACACACTGATTACTTGTAAACTACGGATTGAATGGGTTTCCCCGTGTGTGGATCCCCTGACTGTATCTTTTCCTCACAGCTCCTGAAGCTGTGAGGAAAAGTCCACGCAGTGGAGATAATGTGGGGGGTTAACCCCGCTAATTGGATTGCTGGCTACGGGTAATTATCCGCAGGTTAAACCCCGCTGCTTATTGCTTTCCCCCTATGACTGTCTCTGTATTACTTTTAGGCTAGTGTACACATACTGCTTTATCAGCTACAGAACACAGGCCCCCATTTACTAATGAGTTTTATCACCAAAACGAGTGATAAATTTCACTGTGTATGATAAATGGTGCTCCAGCCAATCAGCTCCCAAGTGTCATTTTTCTAACAGTTGACAGTTGGGAGCTGATTGGCTGGAGCAGCATTTATCATACACAGTGAAATTTATCACTCGTTTTGGTGATAAAACTCGTTAGTAAATGAGGCCCTTAGAGAGCAGTGTTAAGCTGGCCAATCACTTTTATGGTATGTTCTTTTATTATATTAAACTGTTTAATGCTATCTAGGATTGATGTTGGCATTAAAGCAATTCTATGCTTATATAGTTATCCAGCTGTCATCTGTCACATGTTTTTTGCAACCAATTTTTATACATTTTCTATGTTTACTCACAGCTGCCCAATTTGGAAAACGAGTTGCAGTGTTTGATTACGTGAATCCATCCCCTAGAGGTATAACCATTCGATAAATTGCATGTGTAAAACATTGATTTAACTTTATATACTACACTAGGGTCTTTCTTATACTTTAGTGACCAGATACATTTTTATTTACAATGTCCGGATCACGAGAAATAACTTTTAATTTCTTCTTTGCTCCTCCATGGCAGCCATTACCCTGGGTTAGTGACTGAAGTTTTTTTAAAGGGACCGCCCAGTTGCAGCATATATCCTAGCTCCTCCTCTTCCCCCTTGTCTTTTTTTCAGTCTCTAAAACCGCATACACACTACACGATAAGTTGGACGATATGAACGATATCGTTAAGTGTGTATGCGGCTTTAGAGTAAAGTAGGAAAGTTTGTTGTTTTATCCATATTCTAGGACTTGCCTCCTTATTAAGCCATCAATGCGCCACCTGGAACCACAGCCTGTGGCAGGGTAGCACCCCGGGGCTATCATTTTAAATGATCATAAGTGTTGGATATGAGGCATCTGTCTTGATAAGGCTGGTTCGCAGCGAGCCGGTGTTTCCATATCTAAACCTGGGGCTGCAGCCTGGCGCTGTCTGAGGACCAGAATAAATCCTTCCATCAGGTTCGGTAGTGTGGGAGCGTCCTAAGGACGCTCCAGGTGGCACTGCTGCATAGATTCTGGCTGCAGGATGCTATTCTAGGCAAATGAGGCTAGCAGAAAAAAGTTCAGAGGGCCAGATCAAATAATTCCGCGAGCGTGAGGTTCCCCATCCCTTGGCTAGAGTCATGTTCTGCAGATTACATTGTGATAATCACAATTCCCTTAGACACTCAGCTTCCAGTAAATGACCCTATACATGTCAGGTGGCCTTCTTGTATGTCTGGTCATATATATGTATGTACCTTACATTGGCAGTAACCTTGCTCCAGTGGTGCTCTTGGTCAGTGCCCAGTACTGATAAAACACTAAGAATGCAATATTCTAAGTACCATATATTAGGCATGCTGATCTCCTGGTGCAGGAGTCTCACATTACTCCGTTGGTATTAACTCTTCCTTTTGAAGAGATTGACAACTTGTGCACACAACTATGTATGTGTAATTGTATGTGTATATATTCGTGTATATATACTTTTATGTATGTGTATTGTATATACGTACATTGCTATTATTCCCATTCTTCGTATGAATATTTTGATAATCGGGAAAACCTGTTTTAAACCCTGGTTACAGGTCTATGCCGTCTTTGATTGGGATCACTAAGAGCCTATATCTCTGTATAGGTACCCTTCTCAGTATAAATCCATAATATGGACTTGCAGACTGAACAGAGCTATCTCGGCAAGATAAGTCTCCAAAGCAGTGTCCCCAATGTAGATTTCCTATCAGAAAATAGAGAATCCAGGTTATATTCCATCTTCAGGGCTTAATTGGTTAAATTACAACAGACTGCAGTTACAGCTACTATGTCTGAAGGCCTAAAGCAGTGTTGGCTAACCTTGACACTCCAGCTGTTATGGAACTACATAACCCAGCATGCACTGCTACAGTTTTGCTATTAGAGCATGCTAAAACTGTGGCAGGGCATGCTGGGATATATAGTTCCACAACAGCTGGAGTGTCAAGGTTAGCCAACACTGGCCTAAAGGGCCATCCACCAAGAGGGCTCAGGCCTGGATTGTATTATAATGGTGGGCATCAAGTAAAAACTTGGTGGGAAGGTTCCTGCAGTTCAATTTTATTGTTTGGTTTTAATATCCCTCTCTTTGTGACCACTATAAATGTCACTGACTGGGATCCATTGTCAAATATGTGATATTTCTATGTGTACCTTAACCGGTACAGAGGCTTAGTTTAATATCTTATGCTATCCTGTGATTCTGCCTCTTTAGCTAATAAGCACTTCACCATCCTAAGTGTTAATGTACTGATGCTTACACTATGTTCTTGTAGGTAAAGATAGTTTAGGAGGTACTGTAATGATTGGCCTCTCTAGCTATCTTTTGTACATAGAGTTTTCAGGCAGACTGTTTTTTGGGGTATATGTGTATTCTCTATATGGATACACATCCCTAAGGGAGCACTCTCAGGTAAGGTCATAGAATGCAGTCTATTTGTATAACCTACATGTCTCCACTAACAACTCTTCTAGTTTCTACGGCATTTTCTACTGCAAAATCTCCAGGCTGAAGTCCGAGCTGTACAGCATTGGGTCTTAGACCACCGATGCTACTCTTTAAACCTGACGAGGTGGGATGTGAGATGGAAAAGGTCAGTAACATTCTACGTAGCTTCCAGAGGGCTTCTGATCGCTCACAGGTAAGCGGACTTACCCCACTAGTGCCTCGGAAGATGGTCATGATAAGGCAACCTGACATAACACCTCCCTTCCACACCCTAGCTGCTGTCCTAGCAGCCATCCGCCCTTTTATGGTAACTGTTCATGTCAGTTGGCTCTACACCTTTAGAGCTTTCCTGGTGTGTGGGTCCATAGTTCTAACACAGCTTTATTCCTCCTTCCCAGACAGATACGTTGTCTATATCCACGTTTGTCGTTTGTTTCTCCCTTCCATCTTACCAGGGATGATGTCATGTGTAGGGGGAGCATGGTTGGATGAGGCTTTGTCACACTTTGGATTCGATGGGCTCAGTCTTTTGAAAACATTCTCTGACAGGACTTGTTATATAATTACATTTTCTACCAGGTGGATTTGGTAGTTCTCTCTTTAGGCCGCGAGGTTAGCCTGCGGGGCTGCTTCTTGATAGCTGTCGCTTGTTTGGAAGCCTCTCCTCGTTCATATCTTAGGCTGGACTAGAGATTAGCGACACTATTATACTAGAATCCGTTAGAGCTTTACTGCATTCTGGACTACGGTGCATCTATGGGCTAGTTCACATGTTCTACAGCATAAAAGTGTGAGAGTAACAGGTTCGGTTCCTATGACAGCAATGTTCCAAGCAAGAGGTCTTGCTGGGTTTTACTGTTCAATATCTGTTCACACTTTCTTACACTGAAAGTATCTATACTTCTTTACTCTGGAAGTAGCTATATTGGTAGCTCGCTATCCCGGGGTGGCTGTTGTATCCGTGATTCTTAACTGCTAGGGTATCCTGGTTGTTTTCAAGCTGGTTCCGACTACACACTTCCATCATGTTTGGAGTGGATTTCTGCTGTGATTTTCCTTTCCACTGTTGCCAGTAATTGGTTGGTTTTTCCAGGTGATGTGGACGCTGGTCTTCGTCTGGGTCCGCTGAAGGGTTCAAGCTGCTGTTTTCTCCATCTGTTTACAGAATGGGTTGTCCTAATATCTGAAACTCTGCAGGAGATGTAGTCTCAGTCACTCTTGATGCCGCCTCCGTCTCTTGCCCAGTGGGATCTCAATTCATTAAAGACTTCTACGATCTAGCCCTTCCGCTGGTTGAAAAAAACCCTAATCATATGAACCTCAGGTACGGTCCTTGTTGACTGTTCTGTACTTGACTTTGGCCTTTGTGCATACACTTTGTTAGAAAAGTCTGACAGGATCAGCTCTGAATATGTATATATGTATAATTATACATATATCTATAACAACAGTCATGGTTGGTCTGTTTTCAGCTGAAATTATGGTGTTCCCACGATGCCCATCTGTTGTTGCCCACTAGATAGCCATTCTCCTGTTCCATTCACCTTATGCTGTATGTTGGTGTACTTAATTGTGACTGTCCAGCGACGAGTTCTGATTGTCTCATGTGCTCTACGATGCTTGGTCCTCAGCTCTTGCTTTCACTTGGTCCTATGGTTCTCGGCGGTCCCTGTTTCGCTTTGGCCACAGATTCGACAAGTTTTCAGCGCTTCCCACTCAGGAGATTACCTTTGGGACGTCCCCAGTGTCTTGAACTCCAGTGTCCCCTAGTGGATGAAGGAGAAAACAGGATTTTGGTACCCACCGGGAAATACATTTCTCCAATTCCACAGGAGACACTGGACGACCGCCCAGCGCTGCTTCCTTTTGGTTCGTTTCATTCTAGTTCTATTGCGATTGTCTGCTTTATATGGTTGTGTGACTGCATGTGTTCCCTGCAGTGGGTTCCTCTGTTCTCTATCAGTCTGTCTTTTTCCGTTCTGTGGACTTCTCCTTCTCCTCGTTTTACTGTTGTCCTCCATCTCCTCTCAGGCTCAGTTTCTTAACTGGGGCTGATGGGGGCGTAGAGGGGTTGGAGCCAGTCACACTTCCTAATTATTTAAAGTGCCAGGCTCTACTCTACCACCGTCTATACCCCAGTGACTTGAACTCCAGTGTCCCTTGTGGAATTGGAGAAATGGATTTACCGGTAAGTACCAAAATCCTGTTTTTTGCCATCTTTCACTGATGTTAATCACATTCACTGATTACACAATTTTCCATGTTTGTTTTCTTATAACTGATCACATCTACACATTATTCTGTTTTTCTTTATTTAATGGTAATTATGAATGTCTGATTTAATACATATACTGTATGTAGAACATGAAAATCATCACACAGACATCATATTGATTGTAAGCATTATTAAGTTAATTTCTTCCATTAAGGGCATTCACCTTTTCTTTATTCATTTATCTGTATTGGATGTTGATGTACCTTTTAGCTAATCAGATACAAATAAAGGTTATTTTTTAACTTGGATATCCTTATCAACTGAGTGTGCCTCAGATATAGAGTACTTTTTATTTTCCTCCCTTGGTTAGTTGTCTATGTAATTACGGTTGGGTGAACCTCATTTAATTTTTTGACCCATAGGGTAGGGGATTATTGAGTGGTCTATATCTATACTGTTATATTGACTTTATTTCTTGTGCAGTCCCCTCTCCCTTTCCCCCCTTTAGTTCCTACATTTTATCGGAAGGATTTAGGACTCATCAGTTTTCCCTAACCTACCTGTCATTATAGTACACTCAAGTGATGCCATAAATGTTGTGTGCTTACATACACAATTCTCTGTTTAAACAATGTGTGGTAGCATTCGTGGGAATTGAAGACCTATGGGGTATAAATACTGAGCTGCAACTCTGGCCGCTGAATTTAAAAAGGCAAAAATATTAAACGTAAAACAATTTTGCATGTAATATTATTGCCATTTTAAATCCAGCGGCCATAACATTAGACAAGCTGCTGCTTTAGTTATTATACTCTGTATGACTATTGTCAATCTTACTAACAATGCACAGAAGAAAGTCATGTTTGGTTTGGACCTTACATTTTATTTTTAATGTTCTGAAAGTTTTACATTTTGAATTTTGTTTCTTTATACTATACATACACTTTGTGTCTGATTCTAGAGTTTCATGCTGATTAACAGACGGATCTTGTGATTTTTACCACCTGTACGTGTGTCAGAGGTGCATGCATCTACAAGCAATTCAGAGTTGTATGCATTTCAGTAGCATCTCACTTGCACTAAATGGGTGTAATTGGGTGTTCAACATGCATCCTTAGTTGAGTGAGGGTGTGTCATGGACATGTAGTAGGAGTTGCAGCCTAGATAGTTGCATGCTTCTCTGGATACAGGAGAATATTATTATTACTATTAACAGTTATTTATATAGCGCAACATTTTCCGTTGTGCTTTACAATAGGGAATAAATTGTAATAAAACAAGACTGGGTAATAACAGACAGACATAGAGGCAAGAGGCCCATGTTTGCAAGCATTGATACACAAAGATAGGTGCTGCCTATTTCATAATGGTCCAGCAGAGGTTCTTGGTAGGCTGTATGACCTAGTCACACAGGAGTATTGGGCTAGGGTCAGGGGGATGTGAAAGTGAAAAAAGAGAAAATTTGTAAAGTTGTGTAGAGTGTATAAAGGGGATGTGGTTGGGTACGGGATCCCGTGCGCATGGCATCTATTAATCGGCGTTGATCGCTGCATCCCAATTTTTCACACCCGCGGGAGACTGTGGCCCGCGGGTGGGGACGGCACCAGGCATGTTGTTTTAGCGGGGCATGGTGCATTCTGCCCTTTTTGAAATTGGGCAGGGCATAACGCAACACTAAAACAGCCTAGCGGGAACGCTATAAATGCATATATTGCTTGGGGGACAGCTCGGCTTGTCAGTAGGTGCCAGACACGCCCCCACCAGTGATGAAAAGGGGAAAGTGTCTTAAAGGTACACCCCCATCCTTTTCCCTTGGCCACATCCCCCTTTTCGGGAATGCTAGAGTGCCCTCTCTACGTTCCAGTGCCCTGCCCTGAGTGAATACATTTATTTCCAAGCAAGCAATGTGGCTGACTTGGGTCTTATGTATATTATAGTGTAGTCCTTACATTATGTTCTTTAAATATGTACAAAATGTTGTTCTATATTATGACATTTGGATTTCCCACAACTAGAAACTACAGAAACTAAAATATTGTGTTTTAATGTAATTGTCCTTTTCTAATTCTTCCTCCAGGAACAAAATGGGGCATTGGAGGGACATGTGTAAATGTTGGCTGCATTCCCAAAAAACTGATGCACCAGGCAGCACTGCTAGGAAGTGCCCTAAAAGATGCTCCTCATTATGGCTGGCATATACCCCATCCAGCATCACATGACTGGTAACACTGCTACGATTTTACCATAAACATATTGCACACCACATGGGAGGAGTATATTATGCTTAACAGCTGCATAGTTCAAAACCATTGAACATATTGCACATTTACATCCACTTAACTTTTAAATAAACACATTTTCTGAATGTGCCCTTTTAAAAGTGTTCTCAATCTTTCTTGTAATTTGGGTGAATGCCAGAAAGTTCCCTTTAGAAAGATACATGGGAATATGTAAATGAGTTTTGAAGCTGATATTTGAGAGGATTTTCTTTTTGAGAAGTTTGGTGTAACAGCACCTCCCTGTGACACAGTCCTTACACTACATTCCAGAGGCTAACTAATGTACAAGAGAGACACTCAACGGAAAGTGCCAAGCGTTTTTAATTCTGTTTGGGTGAAAGAGTGTACTTTATTAGATCATCATTGTACAGATGCTGAAAATGCCGGTTATAAAATATGATCTTGTTCTTATTGGCATCCAGGTCCACGATGGCACAAGCTGTCCAAAATTATGTGAAATCACTAAATTGGGGTCACAGAGTACAGTTGCAGGACAAGTGAGTCTAATTTTGCATTTCATAAACCTGTCATGAAAAGTATACTGTATATATTTTTTCTTTAAATTGTTTTAACTTTGTTTAGAAGAGACAGACAGCACCAACATAGTGTAAATCATTTTGACACAAATTATGTGTATAATAGATAAGTTATTCTGCATATAAGAAATAAATAAAACTGTGCTTATCTGACACAATGTCTATGTAATGGTGCATACACACGGTCAGACTTGCTAGATCAACGATGGATGATTTGAGCGATTTTTACCAACGATTTCATGAATGATGAACGATTTCTGACAGTATTTAAATGAATGATATCGTCCAAATCTGACTGCAAACACAGTCGATATCAGATATCGTTATCTGACATGCGTGCACGCGCATCGTTCGTCGATGTATACCAAACATGTCAACGATATGAACAATGTAATGATTTTTACAATCGTTATCGTTCATATCTTCCAGAAAATCTGACCGTGTGTACCCTCCATAACACTGGCAGCCTAGATCCAACAATGCCACTTGAATCTGTGACTTTATAGTGTTCCTTTCACAGGAATGTCACAGCAAGGATTCTGTATCCTTACAAGAAATCTAATAATCTGTGCTCATCTTTGAAATTTCACAGGCCTCAAATCCACCCAGATATAACCTCAGAAAGTACAGATTTGTCCTCACACACCTAACCTCAATATGGCACCGGACACAGCTGACAGCCACCACATATAGTTGTAGCAAAAAAAGGTATAATAGCAGTACTCAATCAGTGGCCAATAGCTTGAATGGAGGTATAACATGGAGTACTACTCCGCATTACGTATAGATCAATATTCCACATAGAAGAAATATTAAACTAAAAATTAAATAATAATAAAGTGCATATAGCAACAAAAAAGCAAATCACACAATGCATAGTATCTATTTAAACATAGTCCATTGTTAGCTAAATTGTCAACACTGAGATATGATCATAGACTGCATAAAGAGCCAAACCGAAAAAGTGTGTGTATATATATATATATATATATATATATATATATATATATATATATATATATATATATATAAAAATTTATTCAAAAAAATATATAATAAAGTTATTCAAAAAAATTTAAAGTTATGGTCATCCGCATATTGCACAGGAAATAGATGCAAGTTGTTCCCTTCAGCTCCATTCATAAGCACAATCACGAAGAAATCAATCCAGGAAAATACCAAGATGAACTGAGTCATTCAATCCTCGTGGCCATACTGTATCCAAGTCATGGATCCATCTCGCTTCTTTGCGAAGTAACATCTTTGCTCTGTTTCCACCTCTAGTGGGTGGTGGTATATAGTCTACCACCATACACCTTAAAGTGGCCAATGAGTGTTGTAACTCTAAAAAATGTTTGGCTACAGGTTTGTCCGTTAGACCTGTTGACAAGGTGGATCTGATCGATGATTCGCCATTCTCTCACGGAATGGACGAACCGTCTTCCCCACGTATACAAGCAAACACGGACAACTTAAGGTGTAAATCACATAATCAGAGGTACACGTAACTTTAATTTTTTTGAATAACTTTATTATATATTTTTTTGAATAATTTTTTTTTTTTTTTTTTTTTAAATATACTTTTTTGGTTTGGCTCTTTATGCAGTCTATGATCATATCTCAGTGTTGACAATTTAGCTAACAATGGACTATGTTTAAATAGATACTATGCATTGTGTGATTTGCTTTTTTGTTGCTATATGCACTTTATTATTATTTATTTTTTAGTTTAATATTTCTTCTATGTGGAATATTGATCTGTACGTAATGCGGAGTAGTACTCCATGTTATACCTCCATTCAAGCTATTGGACACTGATTGAGTCCTGCTATTATACCTTTTTTTGCTACAACTATATGTGGTGGCTGTCAGCTGTGTCCGGTGTTGGACGCAGCTGATCGGTTGCTAGGTTACCGGGTTGTTTGCGTCCCGCTGTGGCACGCATGCTAGTGATCTGTGTGTCTATGGTGCAGTGCACTTCCTGGATGGCAGGTCAGTCTCCGTGTACGCTGTTTTAGTAGGATAGAACAGTAACATATAGCTGTGTATTGTGTGTTTGTTTGTGTTGTATGTGTTGTGTATTTAATATGTCAATAGATTGTTGTTTTTTTGTATGACAGAGGTGTATCTTGATTATTGCGGGAGTTGCCGCCCTGATTGTTTGGGGAGGTATATTAGGGGGGTGGGGATACCTTGATTTGTTATCTTGATAAAAGTCCTAACAAGGACTGAAACGTCGATGGACTACTGATGTTGGCTTTCTACCAATAAACCTCTACTATGTTTACAAGTCTGGTGAGTGCGCTCAATATGTTCTTATATATATATATATGCAACAAAGGCTTGGCACTCCTTCCTCCATACAATAAGATTGGGTGCCCTCCGCAGGAAAGAAATATATAGTGTAGTACTTATTGTTTTGCTATAGGTTATTTTTAACATATAAGATATTTAAAGATCAGAAGCTAAAATACATTAGGCTGCCAATGTCATAGCATCTCCTGTTGGTGTGTCCCTAGACTCTGTAGCCAAAAGTACTCTCTGGTATGCCAATTCAATATTGGGACATGCAGTTGTAGCCAAGGTAATCTTAAAATAAGAGGGCTGGTGGTTTGGGTGACCACCATGAAGGAGTTTGGTAGCAGGTTTGGTTTTCAGCGGTGTCGAAAGAAAAGTTACCCCTTCCCATTGAGACCGATGAGGAAAAACTGTGGCAGGGGAGGCTCTGTTGGTAGGAAATAGTGGGATACCAGTGAAGGAGATATAATGCGGTATCCTATTAGCTGCAATTTGCTGCGGGTAATTACCGCCGACGGGGCTATCCAATTAACTTACCGTGGGTACAGAGGCAGGCAAAACCACATCCTCGATAAGTAAGCATTTTTTGGCAATTATTGCCGTGAAAGTACATAGGTCAACGGCTTTTTGCGGATCCTATGTGTTTTCGGGAGAGAAATGGTAATTGTCCGCACAAAAAAAGGGGCTATAATTGGATGACCATCAGGCTTTTATCGCTATAAAAGCTCGTTTTTCTTTGTGTGGCAAATAACCACGGCTAATAGGATACCCCCCCCCCCCCCCATAATATTCTCTGCAGCTCTGTAATCTAGAAAGGCCCTAAAGTGAGAGTGATACCAGTGAGGTGAAACCCTGAGAATTTTCCAGAGGAGGGGAGTGAGAGACTAATATAGTCTCACCTGTACTAACAAGGTCCTGAATTTTGCTGGCAGACAGCAACTATACAGCGAAGAAGCACAATACAGACAAAGTTGGTTCTAGAGCTGTTTCTTAAGCTCCTCTGGAGGTTACTTGTAAGGACCAAGTTGCATAGCTTTTCTGGTGGAGATGCAGGTTTTACAAAGTGAGGCACCAACCTGAAAGTAGACCTATGGGTTGCTTGTTTTTCATGCGCCCGTTCACCAAAGCTCATGTTCACCTTAATACAGAGAGCTTATAATGTTATCCAGTGTAGCAGGTAACTCTATCGAGGCAAGTTCTACTTGCCAAAATGCGACTACCAAAGCTTCATTGATTCAGTTGAACTCAGAAGCCAGGGTTCTAAACTGGACTGCGTACTGACCTAGCTGCACTACATTGGCAGCCACTGAAGTGACCCAACTGGGTTCATAAGTGTCTTGCAGAAAGCCTCAGTGCCATCATGGAAATACCCAAGCTAAGGCTTGGCCAGATGGAAGGGAAGCAACTCAAACTTAGGGGTTAGGGAAATGTAACTGGGATGCTGCTGATATTTGTTCCTCAGATGGAGTGGCTTAGGTATCAGAGCCTCCTGTGGGCTGAAGAGCGTCCAAATGTAGTACTAACAGAATGATTCTTCTGTTTTTCCACACAAGTCCCTAAATGCTGGGGTGTATCTTAATCCCTTAGAGGGATTACCTGCTGAATCCATTTTTATTTGACCAGAGTGTACGGTTGCCTTTACTGGCAGAATTTATGGATTCTATTCGTCAGTTGAAGATTAGTGCTGACAGTGTCTAGATACAGAGTCTAATGGTCCCCCCAGTCTTCAAGAAGGAGCCGCAAAACCCATACCAAAGGTGGTATGGGTTTTGCTGACAGGAACTTAGAAATTGTAAGCCTCAAACTGGCTTCTAAATGTGACTAGCTCGGTAATGTGGAGAATCGTATTTCGACAATTGGTATGTCATAGCAAAGGGGTAAATTTAAAGAGACAGTCTGCGATTTGCTGACGTCAGCTTCAAGCCGGTTTCAAATTAAGGATCCATTGACACAAACAGCGGTTCAGAAACAATAAACTGGTAAAACGTTGGGGGCATTGTTTTATACACAGTAAATAAACAGAAACCAGGGCCACAGGTACAGGTTCAGAATCTGGTACGAAGCAGGAGTCTAGTATACAGTAAGACAGGAAAAGTATTTATTCATTGCTGGAGCTAGAGATTGCACCTAATACTCTGGCACCAAGTGGTACTAAAATGATTATTTAATATTATCCTCAAAAAAATTGTCGAATAGCTGACAGTCCCTTTAAATCTAACTAGGATGCTGCACGCTTGCCCAGCGGTGTAACAGGGCTGCAGTGCACTCTGTGCCACCTCCTGCAACCTGAACGCATGACGTCATGACATCTCGCAGAGTGGGTGGGGCCGACAGCACCAGGAAATGCAGTACTACCTAGAGGGTCCTGAGGATGCTCCGAGCGACTTTACAGATTGCAGGGTGCCCGCTGGACTCTCCAATGGACGCTCCAGTTAGCACTGCAGCAGGGTTCGTGTCTGTAGGGTGCCATTCCAAACACACGGCTAGCCAGAAACAAAGCTTGCAAACCACTAGTTACGGCCTTGCACTTACCTCTAGGGCAGTGGTTCTCAAACTCTGTTCTCAGGAGCCCTCACAATGCACATTTTCCAGGTCACTCAACAGGAGCACAGGTAGTGTAATCATTACTCACTGACACATTTTAAAAATTGTACAGGTGGCGCTAATTATTTCACTTGTGATTCTGTAAGGAGACCTGGAAAATATGCACTGTTTGGGGTCCTGAGGCCAAGTTTGACGGGTCTAGGGGAAGAGCAGCAGCCACAAAGGCAAGAGACCCGATGCAGTGGAGGAACAAGCTGGAATTGGTACACAGTTTCCAAGCACCTTTATTAGTATATGACCGTGTCACTGAAAGTTTGGCTTTTGCAATTTTAGCTCATATTGTTCCAGATTCAAAGGTTCATGCAATGTTGATGCTCACATGCGGCAATGGACTAGCGACGGAGGTTGCAGACAGTATTAATTTGCAAAGTGAGTGACAAATAGTGAGTGTTTGGGGGAAGTAACGGAGGGATGGGGAACCTCAGGTCCGGGGGCCGTAGAAGGCCCTTGGAATCATTTGGTCTGGCCCTCTGAGCTTTTTTCTGCTAGCCTCATCTGGCAAGCAGGGTGCCTAGAATGGCACTGTGTAGCCAGAATCTACACAGCACTGCCGCCTGGAGCGTCCTTAGGGTGCTTAAGACGGTCACACCGCTGCCCTTACAGCTCCCTGGAGCATCCTCTGGATCCTCAGGATCCTCCGGGCATTGTGGTAATCACCGGCAATTGTGGACCCGTCCCCGTGTAACATCACACGGAGGGGGCGTGGCCGGCACTGGCTCTGCAAATAATGTTCTATATATCAAAATGGCCCTCGGCAGAAAAAAGGTTCCCCACCCCTGACCTAAACCATTGGTGCATAAGTGTACAAATGTCACTTACTGGACAGCACATCACTGTAGTATCCCAGCTTCTCAGTAGCTTGTCAGTGGCTTTGCCTTGCACATTTCAATGGATGGATTATAAATATGAAAACAGCAAAGTTCCACATCTACTGATTTTACAATATTATTTCATCAAATTTTTTATGCTGTTTCAACAGGAAGGTGAAATATTTTAACTTGAAGGCCAATCTTGTAGATGAACACACAGTGCAAGGACTATCAAACACTGGAAAAGAGGTTTGTTTCTGTGACTGTAAACAAAACTTAGTTAACACAATATTCTATACCCATATGAAAATTAAGCTCAACACTATCCATACCTTTGCCCCACTAGCAGATCAGTAGTCATCCTCATTTAGGACAGACCTTTAGAACTAGTCTAACTCTCAAATTTAATAGCCTGCGAGATGCAACAATTGTTTTAATTCAAAACCGACCAGGTTTAGCCTTAAAAAAAATTGCCCTTTCAAATCTAGCAGCTACGTCGTTGCAATCTCGCAGCTGCCTTAATATTGCATGTCATTACATTTGGGCCTTACCATCTCAAGTGGTATAAAGCTTTTCACCATTACAGGTCATTAATAATACTTTATTTTTCCAGAAAAATTACTTACCCCCTGCTAAAGAAATGTCATCTCAATGCTGTCCTGTAGACTTTTTTTAAACATTAAAATGGAGATGGAAAGCATGTGATCTTTCTAGTTTCTTTGTGGGTGATTCATTTCAACGCGAATTGAATAGCGGTGGGAGCTTCAGCTATTTCTGTGGCTGATATTCACAACTTGTGTTTGTGTTCTTGGGAAGCGGATGCAAAGTCTTTATGTTGGCTTAGTTATTTTTAGGACAGAATTGGACAAAATTATCTCTCACGCCACAGGGTGAGTTAATTTATCCCTATTAATACACACAGACCCAAAGATTGAAGATTCAGTCCTTTCAGGAAATGGACACAGGGAGAGGTTCCTTTGTGAGGGGCTGAAACCACCCAGTTTCTTCTGAGGTGAGGTCACATCTGCTACGCTTCCGAGACCAGTGGATCTAGTCGTCTTCTGAGTCAACAGTATAGTAGTCACGCGGTATCGCCTGGACCTGGCTGAGCTCCTTCAGACCGAGAGACCTGGTTAAATGAGTGTTTTTATTGTGAGTCAGTGGGCATCATTGTCCCTGTACAAAGATCAGAAAGAGGCCTGGGGTATTATTCGCATATGTTTCTAGTTCAGAAACCACATGGGACTGACTCATCCTAAATCTAAATGGACTAAGCCTACTTCTGCAAGTGAACAAATTCCAGTTGAATGTATTCGTTCAGTAATAAATTCTTATTTTCTTCTTCAGGCTCCATAGGGCTCCACAGGGAGACCATGGGGCTGTAGGTGGTGGTTGAGGACCAGTCACCACGCAGTTAAAGCTTTCAGCTCCCAGGATGCATCGGTCCATCCCCCTAAAATCCGCCCCCGAGCCAGAGGCACTTCAGTTTCGTCGGTGCCCGGCCGGAGTCAGGTCACTATTATGCAGTGGGCTGCTTAGGCAGCCCAAATAGCTTTTATATTATGATTTGTTTGTTTTATATTTTCCTGCTGAGCATGCAGCAGCAGACTGTCCACAGGACGTCTGTGCTGCCGCTCTGTGACCCCTCTGGGCGCCGCAACGCCAGCTTCGGCTAGGGATTTCGGTGGGCATTATGGGGTCCTCGCTTGCCGGCCCTGCAGATGGACCCAGACTGCAGCCCAGACGCAAGAGGACAGGTAAGGCGGGTCATGCTTGCTGTGACCTGCGGATTGGCAGTCATACCTCCGGTCTCAGGGGACAGACCGGAGGCGCTGAGAGTGAACACAGGCTTTGTCCAAAGCAATCCACTAGACCACCAGGGTATATGGAGCGGGAATCCAATGTCCTGGTGGTTAAAAATCAGCATGGGGAGGTCAGCTTTCTCCATTAAAGCGGCCCCTCCCCTCAGCTCAGGGTACCATTCCTCTGAGGTCTCACTTCCCTGAACTGCTTTCCTCCTCCAAACACGCCCAGGGCCGGACTAAAGGGGGGGCGACAGGGGCGATCGTCCCTGGGCCCCCACACCTGAAGGGCCCCCACACCCAGCCATTGGGGTTACAGTGAACTGGAGGAGACGGAACCAGTTCCTCCTCCCCCAGACACCTAACCCCGGCACCGCAGGGAGGCACCATTGGCCAGGCGCCCGCTGAGATTGTAACCAGCGGGCACCCGGCTCCCTCCCCGCAGCGGCAGCCAGAGCCGGAGGCTAGAGCTCACTCGTGAACTTCGGCTCAGGCAGTGCATTATGGGAGAGATGTCATGACGTAGTGCAGAAGAGCAGCCGGGCGGGACTTAAGGTAAGTATGACTTTTTTTTCTTTTTAGCGCAAGCAGATTTTCCACTGAGGGCATTGCTCGAGGGGGTATTACTACTGGGGGGCATTACTCGGGAAGGGGCATTACAACTAGGTGCATTACTATTGGGGACACCATTTCTGGGGGCATTACTATTGGGGACTACTTGAAGGTAGGGCATTACTACTGGGGCACTAGTACAGATGGAGCATTACTATTGGGAGCACTAATACAGGGGCATTTATACAGAGGGTACTACTACAGGGGGCATTACTACAGGTGCCACTACCACAGGGGGCAAAACTACAGGGGTATTACTACTGAGGGCATTTATACAGGGGGCATTACTATTGGGGACACTACTACTGGGGACATAACTACTGGGGGCATTGCAGAGGGGGCACTGCATAAGGGGCAACACTCCTGGGGGCACTACTACTGGGTGCACTGCATAAAGGGCACCACTACTGTGGGCTCTGCATACGGGGCACTACCACAGTGGGCACTGACACTACTGGGGTCCCCATTGTGCATACCCCCAGTTCGTCACATTTAATAGGGGCCCCCACATGTTTGTTGCCCAGGGGCCCCCACAGACCTTAATCCGGCCCTGAACACGCCCCCTCAGAGGTCTCTGGCTGCCATTTTCTCCAGGCTCAGCCACAGCTCTCTCAGGGAAACGCAGGGTCCGGTCCCCCTACATACCTCTCCCTGGAGTCAGGTTATGTAGCGCTATAGCCTACCAGATGTTGAGTCACTGACCACAGATTCTGTATAGTTGATTGTAGTGCCCTTCTGCAGTTATATGGTATTTCTGCATTGTATGTGCTAGCACTGCCTGTCTGTTTATTTCTCTATACTGTCAGTATATATCTTTATTTATTTTTTTCTTACTTTGCCCTTACATACAGGTGTATTGAGGGTTTTTCCAGTGCCTCACATCTCTACAACAAATGTATTTGTGAGGGTTGTTATATACAGTTGGTTACTGCACTGTGCCATATTTTTTGCTGCGCGCTCCTGCAGATTGCCCAAGCATAAGACAGGATCAGTTTATTGCATTCCTACTTGTATCCTACAGACCCAGTGGTTGCATTATACCCAGTGCCATATTGTGGGCTATACTAGCCTACAGCTATGTCTAGCAAAGGCAAGAGTAGCAAGCAAGCATCTGCACCCATACTGCTATCATGCAAATTATGTGCTGCAGGCTTTAAGTGAGGAGGATTTGATAAAAGATGGGTTATGTGTTAAGTGTTATACTCCACCAGGCCCATCAGACCCCCCAGCTCCTGCACAAGAGCTCCCCTGGGCTTTCTTTTCTCAGGTGCTGACTACTATTGCGGACCACCTAGCGGTACCGGCTGTAATTCCCCCTATGGGGTTACCACAACAAGCCTTAATTCCCCCTCTGGGGTTGCCACAACAGGTTCAGGCAATACAGGTATCTCCTGTGCCCCCTCCATGGGTTGACCTACTCTCAACCTCCACAGCCTTTCAAACTGTGTTGCAAGGTGAGAAGACCCTACCCAGTAAGCTTTATAAGCATCCTGTGTTATCCTCACAGTCCACGCAGCTCTCAGATTCTGAAGTGTCATGTGAGTTGGCAGAAGATGCTGATCTCTCTAACATTGACTCCCCTCAGGGGGAGGACAAGTCAGTCTAAAATTAATACTCCTGCCTTGGTGCGAGCTGTTAGATCCATCTTACTCATAGAAGATGACGAGCCAGCCCCTAAATCAAAGCACCCACTGTTTAAACGACAAAGTGGCTTCAGCAGAATTCCCTCTATCGGATCAATTAGCTGAACACAAGGCTGCAGCCTGGCAGACGCCAGCCCCAAAAGCATCTGACCTCCTGTTATCCATTTCCTGCTGGGCTTATTGTTCAAAATAGGAGGCTTGCCCTGTGGTGGATTCACATGTTGCGCGTTTAATTAAAAGCGATACGTTGCCTATCCCTACAGTATCCTCTTTGAAGGACTCTACGGATAGAAAGGTTGAATCTTGCCTTAAATCAATATACTCTCTTTCAGGGGCTGTTGCCCGCCTGACCATGACTATTGCATGGGTGGCTAAAGCAATAGAGAGTTGGGCTGACGCACTTGAAGGCTCTTTTCCCTCAGATGCTTCTAGGGATCAGATGTCTTTCGTTGCTCACATACGAGATGCAGCTTCCTATATTGGAGAAGCAACGTTAAATGCCATTCTTCTAACCTCCAGAGTCACGGCAGTGTCTCCCCGCCGTACCCTGTGGCTATTCTCATGGAAGGCAGATGCGGATTACAAGAAAGGCCTAGAAGTGTTACCCTACAGTGGGGAGATCTTGTTTGGCCCAGACCTTGACAAGATTGTAACCACGTTGGAGGCATCAAAAACTGCATTTCTGCCTTCAGCAACTACTGCTACAAAGCCTCGGACAACATCTTTAAAGTCCTTTCGTCCTCACGGAAAGCCCAAAGGTCAGTCCTTTCCTCGGCAGTCAGCTTCCACTAGGGCCGCCAAGCCCAGGACCAAGCAGGCCTGGACCACCAGACGCCCTGCTTCAAAACCCGAGGATAAGCCCTCAGCCCGACAGGATGGGCCTACCTCTGGGGGATCCCAGACTGGGAGGCCGACTTCTTCAGTTTGCTCAGTGCTGGTGTCAAACCACCACGGATGCTTGGGTAAGAGAAGTGGTCTCTCACGGGTACGCCCTCTAATTTCTTTGACGGCCTCCCCACCAGTTTTTCTACACAGGCCCTCCTTCAGACCCGAACATGGCCCTACAAATCCAGAAAGCCATACAGTCCTTGCTGCAGGCAGGGGTAATTGTGCCAGTCCCGCTCAGCGGGGGACTGGTTATTATTCTACTCTTTCAGGTTCAAAAGCCGAATGGGTCTCATCAGCCTATCCTCAACCTCAAATCCCTGAACAAATTCCTCAGGGTGCCCAGGTTCAGGATGGAAACCCTACGCTCTGTCATCCTAGCTATGGAGCCTGGGGATCTCTAGATATTCAGGACGCATACCTACATGTACCTATAGCGCCCTCACACTCCGGTTTGCTATACTATAGCAACAGTTCCAATTTCAGTCTCTGCCCTTTGCACTATCCACAACTTCATGGGTGTTTACCAAAATTATGGCTATCATGGCGGCCCACCTGCGTGGTCAGGGTGTCCGACTGCTACCATATCTGGACGACCTCCTGCTCTTAGCAGGATCCCCAGAAGTGCTTCACCGCCATCTGCAGCTAACCATTGCTTTCCTTCACAAGCACAGATGGTTAATCAACTGGAGAAAGTCCTCCCTGAATCCCTCACAGGGAATGATTCATCTGGGAGCCCTGCTGGATTCTCAGGATCAGAGAATCTTTCTGACATCGGACAAGATCTCCAACTACGAGTGCACAGATTTCTCCACAGTCGCCAGGTGTCGATCCACTCAGCAATGCAGGTTCTGGGATCCATGGTGTCCACCTTCGACATGGGGGAGTATGCTCAGTTCCACTCCAGGCCTTTGCAAAGGCTGATCCTCTCCAGGTGAAATGGGTTACCTCATCGGATCAAAGCTCAGACGATGGTACTCTCTCCGAAGGTGCGTCTGTCCCTATCTTTGTGGCTACAGACATCTCATCTAACAAAGGGTCACCCCTTTTGGATCCTGGACTGGGTACTCATAACAACGGACGCCAGTCTCCGGGGTTGGGGCGCAGTGACTGGTCCACACTCCTTTTAGGGCCTTTGGACATCGGTCCAATCAACCCTGCCAATCAACATATTGAAACTTCGAGCTGTCTACAGGGCCCTCATACTGGCCCAGGACATACTTCACGGAAAACTAGTACAGGTACAGTCCGACAATGCCACAACAGTGGCTTACATCAACCATCAAGGAGGCACTCGAAGTCGGGCAGCAATGATGGAAGTGTCACGCATTCTGATATGGGCCGAGGGTCACTTCCCAGCCATCTCTGCTGTGTTCATTCCGGGAGTTCCCAATTGGGATGCAGACTTCCTCAGCTGTCACGACGCGCATCATGGGGAATGGTCTCTTCACCAAGAGATTTTTGAACTCCTAGTGAGCAGATGTGGTCTCCCAGAGGTGGACCTCATAGCCTCCCGACACAATCACAAACTGCCTGTGTAGGGGTCCAGAACAAAGGATGCCGAGGCAACCTTTGTAGACGCATTATCAGTGAAATGGACCTTCCAGTTTGTGTACCTATTCCCTCCAGTCTCCCTTCCTCCTCGAGTTCTTCGGAAATTTAAACAAGGCGGAGGTACTGTCCTGCTGGTGGCTCCAGCTTGGCCCAGATGTCATTGGTACTCAGATCTTCGGAGTCTCTCCATCAACACTCCGTTCCTGCTGCCTCAACGACTGGACCTGTTGTCTCAGGGTCCTTGCCTTTACCCGGACCTGAGTCATCTGTCTTTGACGGCATGGCTTTTGAGACATCCCTCCTGAGGTCCAAAGGATTCTCTAGCTCTATAGTCAAAACTATGCTCAGAACGCGTAAGCCAGCCTCTACTCCGATCTACCACAGAGTGTGGCATACATATTTCCAATGGTGATGTATAAGAAGCTACGACTTCCAAGTGTTTAGGATTTCCAGAGTCCTGGCCTTCCTTCAAGCTGGATTAGACTTTGGACTCACTATCGGATGTCCACACCTTCCTCCAGGGTGTCTTTCGTATACAAGCTCCCTTTGTCCCTCCAGTGGCTACATGAGATTTGTCAGTAGTGCTTTGTGCCCCCCACGGTCCTCCGTTTGAACCCCTGGATTCTGTGTAACTCAAGTGGCTCACAGCAAAGATTTTTTCTTCTGGCGATGGCGTCCGCCAGAAGGCTGTAAGATTTAGGGGCGCTCCCCATTTCTGATATTCCATCAGGACAGGGCTGTGCTTCGGACTCGCCCTGGTTTCCTTCCAGAAAGTTACTAGTTTCCACATTAGTGAGGAAATTGTAGTCCCGGTCTTTCAATCACCAGACCTATTGACAGGTGTTGCCTCCTTGGATGTGGTCCGTGCCCTCAGGATATACGTGGACCGTACCAGTTCCCTTCGGAGAATCAGACTCCTTATTTGTGCTCTATGGATTTCACAAGAAGGGATGGCCACCCAACAAACAGATATTGGCTAGATGGCTTCACATGACTATCTCACAGGCTCACACGCAGGCACGCCTTCCTGTACCGGCTACTGTTACTACTAATTCTACTCGCTCTGTGGGTCCTTCGTGGGTAGCTCGCCGTGGCACCTCAGCTGAACAGCTTTGTAAGGCGGCCACGTGGTCCTCTGTCCATACATTTCTGAGCTTTTATGCCTTTGATACATGTACCTCTCAGGATGTTTCATTCGGGCGCCGGATTCTACTCTCAGCACAGGAGCGTCCCCACCCTTAAATGACTGCTCTGGGACATCCCCAATGTCTCCCTGTGAAGCCCTATGGACCCTGAAGAAGAAAATGAGAGTTATGGTAAAACTTACCCTTGTTAACTCTCTTTCTTCGAAGTCCATAGGGTCCACAGGGCACCCGCCCTGACGCACCTGGCTTCATATGGGCTATGTGTCTGGTCACTGGTTTCCTGTCTCCTTTTCCGTAAGAGTGTGATTCTTGTGCGTACCAGTCTTCCTTCCCTCTTCTCCTCCTCCGGCCTTTGGCTTGTCACAAATTGAGTTGGCTCGGGGGTGGGGTATTGGGGGATGGACCGAATCATCCTGGGAGCTGAAAGCTTTAACTGCGTGGTGCCCGGTCCTCAACCACCACCTACACCCCCAAGGTCTCCCTGTGGACCCTATGGACTTCGAAGAAAGAGAGTGAAGAAAGGTAAATTTTACCATAACTCTAATTTTTTCTTGACATCAGAGACTCTTACCTCTCTATTATTCCCAAATGGAAAGACCATCACAGCATCCTCAGGTTTGTTGTGGGGAAAAGTCACTTTCAATTCCAAACACTTCCTTTCGGCTTCCTATCAATGTTCTCGAGTTGCGAGCAATTTTCAATGCTCTCTTAGGTATTTCAGCAGTCTTCATTCAAGAAGTGGACACTTGGGAAGCAGATTAACCTTATGGCCTCTCAGCTAAACCACAAAGTGTATTACTGCTCTGGGAGAACTCAGAACATGGGTGTGTCCTTATTAGATGCTATGACCATCCCTTGGGAATACAAACTAATTTAACTTTTTCCTCTGATCCCTATCCTCCCTTGAGTTTTAAAGAAAGCCAAGAATGAAGGAGGTGCAGTCTTCGTCATTGCTCAAGGAGTTCATGACATGTGGAAAACTGAAACATGGCCACCAAACCACCATGGAGGTTGCCACTCAGAAATGACCTGCTAAGTCAAGGTCTTCTCTTCTGTCAGGACTTGTTTTCAATCGCATGGCTCTTGAGGCCATGATTCTGTGAGTAAACGGGTTGTCACAGCAGGTTATTTAGACTATGATGCAGGCTTGGATACGGATATCGGGGATGATACCTCTAGGGAATAAAGTGCTGACCGACCGGTCTAGGATTGGTTTTGGCAGTATAGCAGGGGGACCTCACTCTTCAGATTTCCTAGCAATAATGTCACAAGCCCTGGCTGGCAATGCCTGATTAATGTAGTAGAAGTGTTAAACGGACTTCATCCTTTTTGTCCCCCAGGTTTGTGGCTAGCAGAAATAGTGCTGGTTGGACTTTTTTTTTTCTAAAAAGAGTACTGCTGCACGGGTTTGAGGGATTCGCACAGCTTTTAGATAGATGCAACTTAGAACTAATCGTAAGTGTAAAATACTGCCCAAAAAAGCCCATTCTGCTACCTTTGCAAAGTTGGTCAACTCTGAATAGATAACATAATGTGTATTATTCTTTTCAGGATAGGTTCTATGTTTGCACTTATACGCAACTCTATAGGCAAACAAAGTAAGCATGTGTGGTCAAGACCATGGACTACTATGTGTTAAAATACATTTGTGACACAATTGCCAATGTTAGTACTGATCATTTTGTCACTAAAGTTACTAATTGTTTTGTTTCACCCCATATGACAGATGGTAGTGACTGCAAACAACATAGTCCTAGCTACTGGGGGAAGACCAAAATATCCTAAAAATGTAAGAGAGCCTGTATGTGCCTCCTTCATTCCATTAGTATTACATTGTACAGTGTCTCCTATTCCTTTGTTCACCTGATTTTATTTGTATAGCCACGTCTTCATTTTGCTTAATACCGTTTAACTTTCTGTTTATCAATGAATGCACTTTCCATCCACTTACCTTAGATATCTACAATGATTTTATGCTGCTGTGATTATTGTTATCCACTCTGCTCGGCTGCCTCGCTGTACTGCTTGCTCATTCACCCTCCTCCCCCACATACATCATCTCCTCCCTCATTACATTTTCTTTCTCCTGTAGGTCATACCATGCCCCCTCCTATTGTGGTCTTCCACCTAGCACTTACCTGCCTCCTCCTCTGTATCCATTCCCATTTTGCCACAGTAAACTCTGACAACCTCTTGTTCCCTCTCTTTCTCTTCCCTCTTAGCTCCCCCCCTACCTGCTTTCTCTATGCAACCCTTCTTCCTCCACTCTGCACCTCTCTCATCTCCCATCCACATACTCTCCCAACTGGATGCCCATACGCACCAGGGACCCCGCTATCCTCTGCCATCCCTGCCTTTCTCCTGAGCCCTCTGGAATGCCAGGTCTGTCTGCAACAGAATCAGTTTGTAAATTAACGAGAAACTTAATGCAATTGTAGTGCTATGAAGTCTTCTGGTGATATGTAAATAAATGTAAATGCTTAGAAATAAATAATGCTTAACATAGGTAGGCTTTTATGTTTTGCCAAAGCATTTTTTATTTCATTTACTATGAAGTGTGTTTCATGTATCTACTATTATTTTAGTAAAGTTAAACTTTCCTACATTACTTTTTCCCAGCAGTTTACAGTATAGGGCAGTGGTTCCCAAACTTTTTTGAATCACGGTTTTCCCTAGACTATCACTATTGTTTCATGGCACCCCTAAGCTGAAAGTTTGTTTTTGAGAAATGCAGAAAAAAATGTAGTAAAGTGAAGGAAATTGTGCTGACCTGTCATCCTTAGGTTTGGTTATATAGTGGTGGACAGGTTTGCGCTTCTGTTTGTCCACATATTTACATTACATTGACCATAAATAATTTTATTTGGTGCTGGACCACCAGCCTGAGGCACACCTGCAAGTGTCCCGTGGCACCCCAGGGTCCCACGGCGCACAGTTTGGGAACCACTGGTATTGGGTCATTCCATGCCAAATCATCACAGTTTCCAACCCGACAGTCTCAGATTTTCATGAAATTTGGTAGGATGGTAGACGGCATAAAGTAACTTTCATATGTAAAATTTTAGCCCTAAATGATACACATTGTTCATGTTACAGGGTTGCAAACATGACAAAAAATGTTAAATTTATGCTTGCCAGGTCAACTAAAACGAATCATAACTTTTTTTCAAATTGTGGTAGAACTTTCATGTTGGTCTTGTTTTGAAGCTACGGGACCAGAGTCTTTTATATTTAAATATTGACTTTTACATTTCAAGGTCACATGATGTGACCTTTGACCGTGAATACCTAAAACCCCCCAAAAAAGTGTATGTTTTAAATTTTTTTGTACATAAAGTAGGTCATACTTGCCTATCCTCCCGATTTCGCCTGGAGCCTCCTTAAAATCGGGTGCCGCTCCTGGCCCTTTGGAAAGGCAGGCAAGCCTCCCAGGCCCCAGCGACCCGTCCGCCCCCCCTGCACTTACAGTACAAATCCCGGCAGTGGAGGGGCTGGTAACGTGATTTGCGCTGAATCGCGTCATCGTGGCCCCGCACAATGCCATTAATAACGGCATTGAAAAGAGGGGGCGGAGCCACGATGACTCGACCGTGATGTCAAGCCCATGCTCCACCCCCAAATACATGTCATCGCCGGGCCATGCCCCCTTTTTACCGCAACCCACCCCCCACCGAGAAAGCACGACAGCTCCCTCCCGGAATCTCTCTTTGGTTTAAGTTACATTTTGGGAACAGGAGTAAAAAAATACTAAGGGCCTGATTCAGAGCCGGATGCATCGCGACCATCGGGGCTTGCGACGAGACCCTTGTGGGTCTAATAGAGCCGGAAGCTCACCCACTGATATCACTCGTGATGTCAGTGGGGCCGCCCCCAAACGGCAGGCGTTCCTTCGGGAACGCCTCCGTTTGGCCAGCCACCCCCTCTGCCCGCCTCCAAAATGGGGCAAGCTGTCAATCACAATCGACAGCTGCCCCGCTTTGGTGCGAGACCCGTAGCGACGACATTCACAGGAATGATGATGTTTGTCCATGCAAGATGACGTTTTGCCTCTTTCTTAGTCCCGTTTTTTGGAGGGAAAAATCCAAACTCTGCGTTTAAATTTGAATCTACCCGAGCCTGCACATCCCTACTTTTTTTGTGATGATTTGGCATGGAAATGACCCTATAAACTCATCCACTTTAATTTATTCTAGAACAGTGGTTCTCAACCTCACCCCTAAAGTCTCCCAAACAGGTCATGTTTTGAGGATTTCTGTCTGTGGATGATTACTGACCCAGCAATATAGATTTACACACCTGTGTATGATTATATAAATCGACAAAACATGACCTGCTGGTGGCACTTGAGGACTAGCGATAAGAAGCCTTGTTCTTGAAAATCCTCCTTTCCAGAGCATTGCTGACAACGTTTCTGTAATTTGAATGCTTCCGTCATATGCTCTTCTCCCTTTATGGTTGCCCTCTTATAAATGGAGAGTACTTTGGGTCATACTTGCCGACATTCAGCTCCCTTCTTCCGGGAGGGAGCTGAATGACTGCATACAGTGGGGGGCGTGGCCGGGCACTGACTTCATATGGGGGCAGGGCCAGGGGCGTGACCGCATCACCATGGCCCCGCCCCCTCTTCACAAGGCCGAATATAAAGGCATTGTGAAGCAGGGGGCGGAGCCACGATGACACGGTCAACGCGAATTGCGTCATCAGGCCCCCTCTCCCCGCTGCGGGGGTTTCTAGCAGTAGTCCGGGGGGGCAGGCAGCAGCCCGGGAGGCTTGCCTGACTTTCAGGGGGGTCAGGAGCGGCACCCGATATTCGGGAGGCTCCTGACCAAATTGGGAGGGTAGGCAAGCCTGCTTTGGGCATGTTTAATGTCTACAGTAAATATAGGTTTAAAATGTTGTTTTGTTGTCTAATAGAAATACAAACCAAAGTTTCATCCTAATATGGTTTTAATTGTATAAACTGCCCAAGTATGATTCTGTGACGTACCACAGTTCTTAAAATGGCAGCGCGTGGTTCAGACCTGGCAAAGCTCAGTTTTTATTTCAATAGGAAGGTATTCCTCAGCAAGGGTATCCGAATAATGACACAATCTACACGGCGGTGCTCGGCTTAATAATCAGTACTGGACGCAGGAGTTTTACAGACGTTTCGATGCTTTAGTACATCGTTATCAAGGTTACAAATAATGAAAAACAGCTGACCTTTTTATCCCCCATCAACACCACGTGTGTCCATGGTGTCCTGGAACCAGCCCTGAACGCCCACTGATGACGTCCGTACAACACTGTTCGTTGCCATAGTAAACAATAACAACATTCGGGTAACATATGTGCCAATTAAGTCAGATCACAGTCATTACATTGTATATAGTTAACGATATCAAAATATCCAAAAGACTAGAATCTCCATATTAAACATGACAAAACGTGACCTGTAATAAAATCATACTTACCTACATTTTTTTCTCCTCCCGGGAGATGCCCGGGGAGGAGAAGCAGGTGAGTTGCCTAGGTGGCGGGGCCTGATGGGTTGCGTCATTAAGCCCCGTCCCCTTCGTGACAAATTGCCGCGATTGGCACAAATTTAAATAGGAAACAGGGCTAAATGATGCGATTAATGAAGAATCACGTAAGTAAAACCCGTCCCCTACACGGGGACCCGCGATCGCTGCAGAAATTCTCCCAATGCGGGAGAAGTGCCAATCCTCTCGGGGGTGCGAGGGAGTTACCCACGAATTCCAGGAGGGTAGTCATGTATGAATAAAATATGGCATATAAACTTGCTCGATAACACAGTGACAGGTCAGCATTACATAATGCAATATAAGCTCAGGAATTAATTTAGCATATGTAAGCCTAGGGAATCATTTAACGGCTTAGGCAATGATGTACCAAGCCTAAAGATGCAACGAGACTCACATCGAAGTAGTTTAAGAGACTTATTCCCCACCCCCCCCTCTAATGGAAGGGGGGATGTGGTCTACGATAACATATCGTAGGGTAGCCAAGCTTTGGACAGCTTGAGCGAAATGCTGCGCTACCGGCTGGTCACTGACTGGAATTCAGCGCGTTCCTAATAGTGGAACGATGTAATGCCATGCGCTCCCTGAGTGTTCTGTCAGTCTTCCCGACATAACACAGCCCACAGGGACACGCAATCATATAGACCAGTGGTCGGGGATCAGGGGTAAATTAACCCACATGGGGTAAAAATTTAATTCCTGGGGGTAATGGACGGACAGCCGGGCATACATATGAATCATTCTATGCATGCCCGGCTCTCCGTCCATTACCCCCGGCTGTGCCGCAGGGATGCTCTAAGCCAGACGGCAGCTGAGATGTTATTACCAGCGGCCGCCCGGCTCCTTCCCTGCAGCGCCGCATTAGCCGGAGGCTGGAGTTCTCTTCTGAACTCCATCTTCCGCTTCTCTATCCATGCGCACTATGGAAGAGACGTCATGACGTCTCTCACATAGTTCTGAGGAGCAGCCGGGCGAACAGGACCACGTCGGATGCAAGAGCGGGGATTAAGGTAAGTGTTTTTTTTTGTATAAGCAGCACTACAGGGGCATTATATGGGGTCACTACTACAGGGGCATTATATGGGGTCACTACTACAGGGGCATAACTATGGGGCCACTACTACAGGGGCATAACTATGGGGCCACTACTACAAGGGCATAACTATGGGGGCACTACTATATGATTTGACAAGGGGTTAACGTCGGCGTATCTAAATATATTTTGGGGTAAATGGTAAAAAAGTTCCCTGACCCCTAATATAGACAATAAACCTGTTAGTACATGTCACCCTATGTCTAAATATTTCCTTTCACTAAACGGGTGGTGAAAACTCTCACCCACAGTAAGATGGCATCATGTTAAACAATTTAAGCATCTGAAACAGCCCTTCTTAGGCTGCATAAAGTGTGTAGGTTCAACCACTTCCAAGTTAGATAAGTTAGTTCTCATGACCCAATCCCGTATGCTACGTCCCCGTTTATAACTAGGCATCACACAAGTATCAGACAGATTTAAATCGCTGTCAGATTGTAAAATTGGACACAATTTTTTAGTCACGACATTAATCTTACGGTTAGCCATATTGTATTGCTTTATCCATGGCATACGTTTTTTTATCACTAGACCACCTTCCTGATTTTAACAAACATTCTCTAGGTTTTTTGAGTGCCCGTCTTTAGCTTTAAGTAAAGGGGCCAATTTATAGCCATACTGAACAAATTTAGTAACCATGGAATCGATGTGTTCACCTGCTGCCTGCAAGTCAGTGCATATCCGTACTGCCCGAATAAACTAGTAGTATGGTAAACCGTATTTTAATGACCTAGGATGGAAACTCCCAAAGTACAACAATGTGTTCCTATCTGTGGGTTTATTATAGCTTCCCATCAGAGAAGGTAACCCGAACATCAAAAAATGTAACCATATCGAGATCAATACTATATGTCATTTTAATGGGGCTGCTACTGCAGTTATGTCTGTCAATGAAACCAACAAATTGTGAGACGATCCCCGTCCAGATCAAACATAGATAGTCTATGTACCTGGTATAGAAAAAAACTTACCAGATACATCAGGATCAGAGAAAATTTTTTTCCCTTTCGGCTTGAAACATAAAGGCATCAGCGTACGATGGGGCCAGTTGTAAGTAGAATTTTGAATCATAAAGGAAATAATTTTGATTGAGAATCCTCTCCATTAAATCACTTATAAGACTTCACGGGGGACCTGTATACAAAGGGTTGTCATCGATCAATTTACAAACTGCTGCCAAACCTAAATGATTAGGATTGACTGTATAAAGGTTAGACACATCAATACTGCAAAAGTTATTAAGAAACAAAGTTGTATCAAGTAGATATTCAGGGTGGCCTAAAATACAGGGCTGCAACACTGTATCTAAATATGTGGAAAACGGCTGAAATAGATAACCCCTCACCACGATAATGGAGTGGCCATGGGTGTTCTCCAAAGATTTATGTATCTTTGGCAGTGTATAGAGGAAGGGTACCACCGGTTTCTTTACAACTAAAGCATCACATAGAGACAACCCCTTCCTCCACTGCCAAAGACAACCTATTATAAAGGTCTTTACTAAATTTTGAAGTAGGGTCTTCCCTTAACAGCCTATACACACTAGATAGTTGATGTTCTCTCTCCGTTTTATACATAGAAAGATCCTGCACCACTACAGATGGGTCCACATACATCTAGCCTCCTGGCGCATTAAACAGCCCTTCTAGTCACGCCATGCCATGGCGTGACTCAGTAGCACCGAGTGTCTTTTTAGATGGCACAAGCAGCTTCTGCTGATTAAAATGATATGCAGCATTCATATGTTGTCTGTGGATGTATCTGCATGCTAAACACTACGTTACAGTGTTACAGCCGCTGACACTGTAACGTAGCATTTCGCAAGCAGATACACCCGCATTTGCTCAGCGAACACAGGCATGCTGCATATTATTTGAATCAGCAGAAGCTGCTTGTGCTATCTATTCGCATCATTGTGCGAATAAGGCACATTTGAAGGTAAAAAGACACACAAAAAGACACTCTGTGCTACTGAGTCATGCTGAGCTCCAGCGTTGTGTGGCGCAACTTGCAGCACACGGAGGATAGATGTATGTGGGCACATCTGTATAGCCCGACCTTTGTCAGCGGGGCGTATTATGATGTCAGTTAACAATGACAAATCACACAATGCTTGGTATTCAGAAGCTGACAAATTCCTGTAATAATTGTTCTGTAACACATAAGGAAGCACATTGTCAGCAACATTACAATCCAACATTTTAGCGAGAGTCTTAATAGTGACATTATTATAACTGGGGATCTGATTCAGACCTGCTCGCTAGGCTGCGTTCGCACATAGCCTGCCGATGTTTGCAATGTGCGCATGCATATAAGTCGCAGTACGCGTGCGTGAACTAGTCCATGCGATTGGGAAGCGTTCGCTTGCTGCGACATAGCCAGCTCGCTTGAATGACAAGCCGTTTATGGGTGGTGACGGGATGGTCGATGAAAACGGGAGTGTGGTGGTGCGAATGCAGGCGTGTCTGAGCATCTTAACGCCATTTCAGAGGCGTGCATAATTAAGACGCAGCGTCATAATACACGTCACATGGCTAAGTAACACTGAAGTAGTGTTTGCGGTAGGGTATGGTCAGCCACAAGTGCTGTATAAGCATCCGATTTTACTCTATGTTACCGATTGTTGCATACACTTCCTGGAGATGACGTGGGAAAGCGGGCGTCTTAAGACTGGCTGGGGGGCGTCTAGATACACACCGCAATCGCACGCCAAGGCATAGTGGGCATGCTAATGCCTTGCCGTGCGATCACTGGAATTGCATACTTTGGCTGCATGCGAGCGCATCTAGCGAGCGGGTCGGCATCGGGCCCTGGGTTCGAACAACCGTTTATGTTGTAACTTTCTTACAGATACTGGAATTTGCTCACTAGGTTCAGCTGGTGCTAACGGAGCTTTGTTGCCCTTAAAATATTCATGCAAGCGAAGTTTCCTATTCAGGCTATACTTCTCTAACTCTTACTGTAACCCATCAAATTGTGATGTTGGGACAAACAATAAGCCACGATTAAGAACAGACTCCTCAAACTTAGTCAATTCACAAGAAGATAAGTTAAATACTATTTTTTCCTGGGCAATGGTGATTGTCCAGCCCTTCTGTGACCGCGACCCCTGGCTGCCTTGTCGTGTAAATCTCCTCTTAATTCTAAGCTTTGGGTGTGGTCCTCATTCCTAAAGGGGCTGTTGATGAATTGCCCCGTCTAATTACGTGTCCCTATGGGTTGTGTTATGTCGGGAAGACTGACAGAACCCTCGGAGCGTATGGCTTTATATCGTTTTGCTATTAGGAGTGCGCTGAATTCCGATCAGAATGACCAGCCGGTAGCGCAGCATTTTGCTCAAGCATGGCTGCCCTACAATATATTATCATAGACCCCATCCCCCCTTCCATTGGAGGGGGAGATAGGTCTCTTAAGCTACTGTGATGTGAGTCTCGTTGGATCTTCAGGCTTGGTACGTTATCACCTAAGGTGTTAAATCACAGATTCTCAAACTCGGTCCTCAGGATCCCAAAACAGTGCATGTTTTCCAGGTCTCCTCATAGAATCACAAGTGAAATAATTAGCTCCACCTGTGGATTTTTTAAAATGTGTCAGTGAGTAATGACTACACATGTGCACCTGCTAAGTGACCTGGAAAATGTGACCTGTGTGGCGTCCCGAGGACCGAGTTTGAGAACCACTGCGTAAAATGAATCACTAGGCTTACATTGCTTTATGTATATGCCATATGCTAATTGAATTCCTGAGCTTATATTGCTTTATGTAAAGCTGATCTGCTACTGTATCATCATATAAGTTTATATTGCTGTATGCTAAATTAATTCCTGAGCCTATATTGTAATGCTGACCTGTCACTGTGTTATCGAACAAGTTTATATGCCGTATGTTATTACATATGTAAGTGGCTGGCGCTATGTTCCCTGTGAAGTCTAACGATAGACCCAGAATGCAACCAGGACCAGCAGGAGCTTTCAACAAGGCCCCTCAAAAGGATAATTGTATTGTGAAGTGGTTCCGGCGCTTCCTGTGATCTAATGAAAATCTTTTCTTTTTGGTATTTTTCTCCCAAAAATATATGAAAAAGAAATAGAAAATATATAGTGTAAAACCGTAACAATGTTGTATAAATCGTGAAAGGTTGACATATACTCACCCTTTAGAAGTGAGTTGTAGACGTTGGACCCAATGTTCACCGTGGTCCTGTGGTGGTTGCAAAATGCAACGTTGGCTTTTAAGGTGAGATCTTCAATTCCTCTCACATGTAGTGTTGTAAATGGGGAAATAAATACAACAAGCCTCCATGGTACAGATCAATTTACCCAATCCAAGATTTTAAACAATATGCAGTGTACTCACCTTGAATGGGATATATTATACGCCTTGGACATTCATTTTCTCATCCCAATGTCCGTCAGTATTTTACTATGGGTCCTTACACCCAGTCCAAAAATAATTGTGGATATAGAACTAATTTCTTTAAAAAACAGTAATTTTATTTCTTAATTTGTATATGATAAAAAGATCTTATGGAGCATACACACGGTCAGATTTGTCAGACTTGTCAGATTTGTCAGATGAATGACTGAACGATTTGAACGATTTTACCAAAGTTTTGAACGATTTGAACGATTGAACGATTTTTGACTGCATTAAAATGAATGGAATCGTCCAAGTCTGACTGCAAACCCATCAGATGTCAGATATCGTTATCTGACAAACGGGAACGCGCATCGTTGATCGTCCATCGTTCAGGCATGTCAGATATGAACGATTTTCCTTCAGATATGAACGACTGAACGATTTTTAAATCGTTATCGTTCATATCTGAAGGAAAAATCTGATCGTGTGTATGCACCATTAGCGGTATGTTGTTAATTTCACCAGACCTCTAAAAATATACAACAATTTCTGTTTAAATAAAAATTTTAAATATATAAAAATGCAAAAATCAAAAAATAAATAAAGCAAAGATAATTCCAAATCTTAAAAGGAGAAATTAATGAGTGGAGGATTCTAATAATGAATACCTAGCAACATGTTTCTCAGATCCTACGTCTGCTTCCTCAGGCTAGCATGGTATGTTATTACATGTCATGTTTAATATGGAGATTCTAGTCTTATGGATATTTTGATATTGTCGTTAACTATATACAATATAATGACTGTGATCTGACTTCATTGGCACATTTGTTACACGAATGTTGTTGTTATTTACTATGGCAACGGGTCGTATTTTACTGACCATAGACACACGTGGTGTTGGTGGTGGATAAAAAGGTGAGCTGTTTTTAATTATTTGTAAACTTGATAACAATGTATTAAAGCATTGAAACGTTGGTGATACGCCTGCGTCCTGTACTGATTATTAAGCTGAGTGCCGCCGTGTAGATTGTGTGTGTGTATATATACAGTGCTTTGCAAAAGTATTCACCCCCCTTTGCATTTTTCATGTTTTGTTGCCTCACAGCCTGGAATTAAAATGGATTGTTTGAAGGTGTGCATCATTTATTTCACAGAACATGCCTACAACTGTGAAGTTGTGTTTTTTTTTATATTGTGAATCAAACAACATTTAGGACAACATAACAGAAAACTTCAGCGTGCATAACTATTCACCCCCCTAAAGTCAGTACTTTGTCGAGCCACCTTTTGCAGCAATTACAGCTGCAAGTCGCTTTGAATAAGTCTCTTTGAGCTTGCCACATCTTGCCCCTGGGATTTTGCCCATTCCTCAAGGCAAAACTGCTCCAGCTCCTTCATGTTGGATGGTTTCCGCTTGTGAACAGCAATCTTCAAGTCTGACCACAGATTCTCAATTGGATTGAGATCTGGGCTTTGACTAGGCCATTCCAACACATTTAAATGTTTCCCCTTAAACCACTCGAGTGTTGCTTTAGCAGTATGCTTTCTGTCATTGTCCTGCTAGAAGGTGAACCTCCATCCCAGTCTCAAATCACAGGCAGACTGAAACAGGTTTTGCTCAAGAATATCCCTATATTTAGCACCATCCAGCTTTCCCTCAAGTCGAATCAGTTTCCCAGTCCTTGCTTCTAAAAAACATCCCCACAGCATGATGCTGTCACCACCACCATGATTCACTGGGATGGTGTTCTTGGGGTGATTGAATGTGTTGGGTTTGCGCTAGACAGCATTTTCCTTGGTGGACAAAAAGTTACATTTTAGTCTCATCTGACCAGAGCGCACCTTCCTCCATACATTTGGGGAGTCGCCCATATGCCTTTTGGCAAACTCAAATTGTGTCTTCTTATTTTTATCACGAAGTAATGTATTTTTTCTGGCCACTCTTCCATAAAGCCCAGCTTTATGGAGGGTATGGCTTATTGTGGTCACATTCACAGATACACCAGTCTCTGCTGTGGAACTCTGCAGCACCTTCAGGGTTACCTTTGGTCTCTGTGCTGCCTCTCTGATTAATGCCCTCCTTGCCGGTCTGTGAGTTTTTTTGGGTGGCCCTCTCTTGGCAGGTTTGTTGTGGTACCATGTTCTTTCCATTTGATGATGATGATGGATTTGATGGTGCTCCGGGGATCATCAAAGATTTGGATACTTTTTTATAACCCAACCCAGAATTGTACTTCTCAACAACTTTGTCCCTGACTTGTTTGGAGAGCTCCTTGGTCTTCATGGTGTGATGCCTCTTGCTTAGTGGTGTTGCAACCTCTGGGGCATTTCAGAAAAAGGGTGTTTATACTGACAGATAATGTGACACTTAGATTTCACACCGGTGGACTTCATTTCACTAATTATGTGACTTCTGCAGGTAATTGGTTGCACCAGAACTTTTTGAGGGGCTTCATAGCGAAGGGGGTGATTACATATTCACATGCCAATTTTCAGAATTTTATTTCTAAAGATTATTTTATATATATATATATATATATATATATATATATATATATAAATTATTATTATTATTTTTTTTTTTTTTCTCATTTCACTTCGCCAAATTAGACTATTTTGTGCAGATCCATCATATAAAATTCAGATTAAAAAAAATAATAAATTACAGGTTGTAATGTAACAAAAAAAGTTAAAAAGTCAAGGGGGTGAATGCTTTTGCAAGGTACTGTGTATATATATTTCTTCTTCATGGTCCATAGGGCGCTACAGGGAGACCTTGGGGTGTAGGTGGTGGTTGAGGAACGGGCACCCCACACAGTTAAAACTTTCAGCTCCCAGGATGCATCGGCCCATCCCCCTATACCCCGCCCCTGAGCCAGAAGCACCTCAGTTTCGTGGTGCCCGGCCGGAGTCGGGTCACCGTTATGCAGTGGGCTGGTTAGGCAGCCCAAATAGCTTTTTATTATGATTTGTTTATTTTACCTTTTCCTGCTGAGCACGCAGCAGCAGACTGTCCACAGGTCGTCTTTGCTGCCGCTCCGTCACCCCTTCGGTTGCCGCAATGCCAGCTTCGGCTAGGGATTTCGGCGACATCCCGGGGTCCTCGCTAGCCGGTCCCGCGGACGGACCCAGACTACAACCCAAACGGAAGGGGACAGGTAAGGCGGGTCATCGCTTTCAATGACCGGCGGATTGGCAGCCATACCTTCGGTCTCAGGGGACAGACCAGAGGCGCTGAGAGTGAACACAGGCTTTGTCCAAAGTGATCCACTAGACCACCGGGGTACAGATGGAGCTGGAATCCAGCGTCCCGGTGGTTTGGTTAAAAATCAGCATGGGGAGGTCAGCTTTCCCCATTAAAGCGGCCCCTCAGCTCAGGGCGCCATTCCTCTGAGGTCTCGCCAGTGGCGTAACTAGGGCAGGGCGAGCGGGGTGCGTGCCCTGGGCGCCGTTGGACCGGCGGCGCGGGGGGCGCCGCCGGCCACGGTACCGGCCTGCCCGCCCTAGTTAGTCAGTGTAGCGCCTACCGCAATGAGTGCGGTCAGCGCTACACATTTACACAGGACCGGCGCTAGGCTTCCAGCGCCGGTCCTGTGCTTCACAACCGAGCCCGTTCCCTCCCCCTGAGCGCTTGCCCAATAGCGCTAGGAGGTGGGCTCAGGCTGTGCATAACACACGCATCGCCGCCAGCGCTGGCGGCGATGCGTGTGTTAAACAGCAGCCAATGACAGTCAGACTCTCATTGACTGCTGCAGTCATGACGTCTGTCCCATTATGCTGAGCGCGCCAGCCCGGGCGGGAGCGGCGTCGCGAGCAGGAGCAGGAGCAGAGATTCAGGTAAGTATATTTTTATGTATATATATATGTATATATATATATATATATATATATATATTTTTTTTTAACCTATCTGCACAACGGGGGAGGGGGTGGCTACTACTGGGGGGACCTCTACTGGGGGAGGGGTGGCTACTACTGGGGGCACCATTGGGAGGACCTATACTGGGGGGGCTACTCTACTGGGGACTACTACTTGGGGGGGAACTACCACTGGGGGCATTATGAAAGGGGCCTACTACTAGAGGCACTGCACTCGGGGGACCACTACTGGGGGCAATAATAGGAAAGGCCACTACAGGGGGCACTGGATAGGGGGGATCACTACAGGGTGCCTGCATAAGGGGACCACTCCTGGGAAAACTGCATGGGGGGGACTACTGCTGGGGGCACTATATAAAGGGCACTGCATAGGGGGGGACTACTACTGGGGGCACCATATAAAGGGCACTGCATAAGGGGACACCGCTACTGGGCGCACTGCATTGTGGGGACTGCTACTGGGGGCACTGCATAAGGGGGGCCACTACTGGGGGTACTGAGTAAGGGGAACTAATTGGGGGCTGTATAAGGGGGACCACTACTGGGGATACTGTATAAGGGGCACTACTATGGGCCTGCATAAGAGGGACCACAACTGCATACTGGGGGTACTGTATAAGGGGTACTACTGGAGTTAAGGTGCATATGGATAGGAATGTTCAGCGTGAAAATAAAGGGGTGTGCCATGTTGACACGCCCCATTTTTAAGTGACCACGCTAATTTTTTTCCTCCATGGAAAAAAATGACTCTCCCTGGAGTCAAGTTATGTAGCGCTATAGCCTACCAGATGTTGAGCCACTGACCACAGAATATATATTGTTTATCTGCATTGTATGTGACTTATGCTAGCTCTGCCTGTCTGTTTATTTCTCTATACTGTCAGTATATATATTCCCTTTTTTCTGCCTTTGTCCTAACATATACTGTAGGTGTATTCAGGGTTTTTCCCAGTACCTCATATCTCTACAATAAATGTATTGGTGAGGGTTGTCACATACAGTTGGTTACTGCACAGTGCCATATTTGTGCTATGCGCTCCTACAGCTTGCCCAAGCCTAAGACAGGACCAGTATATTGCATTCCTACTTGTATCCTACATACTCAGTGGTTGCATTATACCCAGTGCCATATTGTGTGCTATACTACTCTACAGCTATGTCCAGCATAGGCAAGAGTAGCAAGCAAGCATCTGCACCCATACTGCTGCTATGCAAATTATGTGCTGCAGGCTTTAAGTGAGGAGGATTTCATACAGGATGGGTTATGTGTTAAGTGTTATACACCACCAGGCCCATCAGACACCCAGCTCCTGCACAAGAGCCCCCCTGGGCTTCCTTTTCTCAGGTACTGGCTACTATTGTGGACCGCCTAGCGGTACCAACTGCGATTTCCCCTATGGGGTTACCACAACAGGCCTTAATTCCCCCTCTGGGGTTGCCACAACAGGTTCAGGCAATACAGGTACCTCCTGTGCCCCCTCCATGGGTAGACGTACTCTGTAAAGAGTTTGGTGGCTACCTCTGCAGCCTTTCAAACTAAGTTGCAAGGTGAGGAGCCTCTACCCTGTAAGCCTTCCAAGCGTCCTTTGTTATCTTAACAGTCCACGCAGCCCTGAGATTCTGAAGTGTCATCTGAGGAGGCAGAAGATTCTGATCTCTCTAACATTGACTCCCCTCAAGGGGAGGACAAAAGTCAGAATAAAACTAATATTCCGGCCTTGGTGTGAGCTGTTTAGATCCATCTTACTCATAGAAGATGACAAGTCAGCCCCTAAATCAAAGCACCCACTGTTTAAATGACAGAAAGTGGCTTCAGCAGAATTCCCTCTATCGGATCAATTAGCTGAACACATGGCTGCAGCCTGGCAGACGCCTGGTAATAGGTTTCAGCCCCAAAAATTGCTGACCTCTCTGGGGGATCCCAGAGTGGGAGGCCGACTTCTTCATGGGTAAGAGAAGTAGTCTCTCACGGGTACGCCCTCTCATTTCTTCGACAGCCACCCCACCAGTTTTTCTATGCAGTCCCTCCTTCAGACCCAAGCAAGGCCTTACAAATCCAGAAAGCCATAGTCCTTGCTTCAAGCAACCCCTGCTTGCAGCAAGGACTGTATGGCTTTCTGGATTTGTAAGGCCTTGGTTGGGTCTGAATGAGGGCCTGTGTAGAAAAACTGGTGGGGTGGCTGTCCCGCTATCTCGGGGGGGGATCGGTTACTATTCTACACTCTTTCTGGTTCAGAAGCCAAATGGGACTCATCAGCCTATCCTCAACCTCAAAACCCTGAAAAAAATTCCTCAGGGTACCCAGGTTCGGGATGGAAAACCTACGCTCTATCATCCTAGCTATGGAACCTGGGGACTTTATGGTATCTCTGGATATTCAGGACGCGTACCTACATGTACCTATAATGCCCTCACATCACATCAGCAATATCTCCGGTTTGCTATACTACAGCAACACTTCCAATTTCAGGCTCTGCCCTTTGGACTATCCACAGCTCCACGGGTGTTTACCAAAATTTTGGTTATCATGGTGGCCCACCTGCGTGGTCAGGGTGTCCAACTGTTACCATATCTGGACGACCTCCTGCTCTTAACAGAATCCCCAGAAGTGCTTCACCGCGATCTGCGGCTAACCATTGCTTTCCTTTACAAGCACGGATGGTTAATCAACTGGAAAAAGTCTTCCCTGAATCTCTCACAATTGATCATCTGGGAGCCCTGCTGGATTCTCAGGATCAGAGCATCTTTCTGACATCAGACAAGATCTCCACACTTCAACTACGAGTGTGCAGATGTCTCCACAGTCGTTGGGTGTCGATCCACTCAGCAATGCAGGTTCTGGGATCCATGGTGTTCACCTTCGACATGGGAGAGTATGCTCAGTTCCATTCCAGGCCTTTGCGAAGGCTGATCCTCTCCAGGTAGAATGAGATACCCCATCGGATCAAAGTTCAGACAATGGTACTCTCTCCAGAGGTGCGTCTGATCCTCTCTTGGTGGCTACAGACATCTCATCTAACCAAGGGTTGCCCCTTTTGGATCCCGGACTGGGTACTCCTAACAACGGAAACCAGTCTCCAGGGCTGGGGTGCAGTGACCGGTCTACACTCCTTTCAGGGTCGCTGGACATTGGTCGAGTCAACCCTGCCAATCAACATATTAGAACTTCGAGCTGTCTACAGGGCCCTCATACTGGCCCAGAACATACTTCACGGAAAACCTGTACAAGTACAGTCTGACAATGCCACAACAGTGGCTTACATCAACCATCAAGGAGGCACTCGAAGTCGGGCAGCAATGACAGAAGTGTCACACGTTCTGACATGGGCCAAGGGTCACCTCCCAGCCATCTCTGCGGTGTTCATTCCGGGAGTTCTCAATTGGGAAGCAGACTTCCTCAGCTGTCACGACGTGCATCCCGGGGAATGGTCTCTTCACCAAGAGATTTTTCAACTCCTAGTGAGCAGATGGGGCCTCCCAGAGGTGGACCTCAGTCTCCTGACACAATCACAAACTGCCAGTGTACGGGTCCAGAACAAGAGATGCCGAGGCAACCTTTTGTAGATGCATTATCAGTGAAGTGGACTTTCCAGTTTGCGTACCTATTCCCTCCAGTCTCCCTTCTTCCTCGAGTTCTTCGGAAATTCAAACAAGACGGGGGCACTGTCCTGCTGGTGGCTCCAGCTTGGCCCAGTCGTCAGTGGTACTCAGATCTTCGGAGTCTCTCCATCGACACTCCGTTCCTGCTGCCTCAACGACCGGACCTGTTGTCTCAGGGTCGTTGCATTTACCCGGACCTGGGTTGTCTGTCTTTGTCGGCGTGTCTCTTGAGACATCCCTCTTAAGGTCCAAAGGATTCTCTAGCTCTGTAGGCAAAACTATGCTCAGAGCGCGTAAGCCAGCCTCTGCTCGGATCCACCACAGAGAGTGGCACACATATTTCCAATGGTGTCGTACCAAAAGCTACAACCCCCAAGTGTTTAGGATTACCAGAGTCCTGGCCTTCCTGCATGCTGGATTGGACCTTGGACTCCGCCTTGCCTCACTGAAAGTGCTTGTCTCTGCTCTTTCCATTTGGTTCCAGCATAGACTTTCTCCACTACCGGATGTCCACACCTTCCTCCATGGTGTCTTCCGTATACAACCTCCCTTTGTCCCTCCAGTGGCACCATGGGATTTGTCAGTAGTTCTTCGTGCCCTCCGGGGTCGTCTGTTTGAACCCCTGGATTCTGTGGAACTCAAGTGGGTTACAGCGAAAACTCTATTTTTCATCTGGCTTTGGCATCCGCCAGAAGGGTGTCAGATTTAGGGGCGCTCTCCTGTCGCTCCCCATTTCTGATATTCCATCAGGACAGGGCTGTGCTTCGGACTCGCCCTGGTTTCCTTCCAAAAGTTGTTACTAGTTTCCACATTAATGAGGAAATTGTAGTCCCGGCCTTTCAATCACCCGACCTATCGGCAGGTGAGGCCTCCTTGGATGTGGTACGTGCCCTCAGGATATATGTGGACCGTACCTTCGGAGATTAGACTCCTTATTTGTGCTTTATGTATTTCACAAGAAGGGATGGCCAGCCAACAAACAGACGTTGGCTAGATGGCTTCGCATGACTATCTCACAGGCTTACATGCAGGCACGCCTTCCTGTACCCAGCTACTGTTACTGCTCATTCTACTCACTCTGTGGGTCCTTCGTGGGCAGCTCGCCGTAGTGCCTCAGCTGAACAGCTTTGTAAGGCGGCCACATGGTTCTCTGTCCATACATTTCTGAGGTTTTATGCCTTTGATACATTCACCTCTCAGAATGTTCCATGTGGGCGCCGGATTCTCCTCTCAGCGCAGGAGCGTCCCCATCCATAAATGACTGCTTTGGGACATCCCCAAGGTCTCCCTGTGGTGCCGGATGGACTCTGAAGAAGAAAATGAGAGTTATAGTAAAACTTACCTTTGTTAACTTTCTTCGAAATCCATAGGGTCCACAAGCCCCCGCCCTGATTCACCTGGCTTCATATGGGCTATGTTTCTGGTCACTGTTTCCCGTCTCCTTCTCCATGAGAGTGTGACTCTTGTGTACCAGTCTTCCTTCCCTCTTCTCCTCCGCCGGCCTTTGGCTTGTCACGAACTGAGGTGCCTCTGGCTTGGGGGTGGGGTATAGGGGGATGGACCGAAGCATCCTAGGAGCTGAAAGCTTTTACTGGATGGTGCCCGGTCCTCAACCATCACCTACACCCCAAGATCAGATCTCCCTGTGAACCCTATGGATTTCGAAGTAAGAGAGTTAACAAAGATACGTTTTACCATATCTCTCATTATGTGTATATACTGTATTAATATATATAGCAATAATGGTGCAATGACAATTTTTGACCAGTGTCTTTTTGTTAGGAATATCTCTACTTGTAATTGCGTGCAACAAGCATGTTGAACACAGCATTATTAAACATGTATTTATTTATACAGTGGGGCAAAAAAGTATTTGGACAGCCTCCCATTGTGCAAGTTGTTGCACTTTAAAAGATGAGAGAGGTCTGTAATTTCCATCATAGGTACACTTCAACTGCGAGAGACAGAATCAGAACAAAAAATTCCGGAAATCACATTGTATGATTTTTAAACAATTTATTTGTATATTCTTTCGGGAAAAAAATATTTGGACAATCAAAAAGTTTAACTCAATACTTTGTAAAGTAAATTCGGTTGGCAATTACAGAGGTCAAACGTTTCTTGTAGTTCTTGACCAGGTTTGCACACACTGCAGCAAGTATTTTGGCCCACTCTTCAATGCAGATATTCTCTAGTTGTGTCATGTTTTGGGGCTGTACTCCCTCCACAGATTTTCTATTGGGTTGTTGTCTGGAGACAGGCTAGGCCAACCACGTTGCATCTTCAATGCTCTTACTGAGGGAAGGAGCTTTTTCCCCAAAATGTCACGATACATGTCTCCATTCATCCTCTCCGTAATACGGATCAGTTGTCCTGTCCCCTTTGCAGAAAAGCATCCCCAAAGAATGATGTTTCCACCCCCATGCTTCACAGTGGGTATGGTGTTTTTGGGATGCCACTCATTATTCTTCACCCTCCAAAAACGGCGTGTGGAGTTTATACCAAAAAGTTCTATTTTGGTCTCATCTGACCACTTGACATTCTTCCAATCCTCCTCTGGATCATCCAGATCGTCACGGGCAAACTTTAGACGGGCTTGGACATGTGCTGGCTTAAGCAGGGGGACCTTTCGGGCGCTGCAGGATTTTAATCCATGACGACGTAGTGTGTTACTAATGGTAACCTTTGTGACTGTGGTCCCAGCTCTCTTGAGGTCATTGACCAGGTCCCCCCGTGTAGTTCTGTGCTGATCCCTCACCGTTCTCAAGATCATTGATACCCCACGAGGTGAGATCTTGCATGGAGCCCCTGGTCGAGGGAGATTGTCAGTGATCTTGTATTTCTTCCATTTTTTAACAATTGCGCCAACAGTTGATCTCTTCTCATCAAGCTGCTTGCCTATTGTCGAGTAGCTCATCCCAGCCTTGTGCAGGTCTACAATTTTGTCCCTGGTGTCCTTAGACAGCTCTCTGGTCTTGGCCATGGTGGAGAGGTTGCAGTCTGACTGAGGGTGTATACAGTTAACCAGTTCAAACAGGTGCCATTAATACAGGTAACGAGTGGAGGATAGATGAGCTTCCTAAAGAAGTAGTAACAGGTCTGTGAAAGCCAGAATTCTTGCTGGTTGGTAGGTGTCCAAATAATTATTTTCCGCAAGAATATACAAATAAATTGTTTAAAAATCATGCAATGCGATTTCCAGCATTTTTTGTTCAGATTCTGTCTCTCACAGTTAAAGTGTACCTATGATGGAAATTACAGACCTCTCTCATCTTTTAAAGTGCAACAACTTGCACAATCGGTGGCTGTCCAAATACTTTTTTGCCCCACTGTATATGGTACCTGATAATAATTTGGTATGTGTGTTTTTCTGAGGTGTAGGTTCCCGGAGCAGTGGAAAATTGTATTACCAGCGATGATCTGTTTTGGCTGAAGGAATCTCCTGGGAAAACGTATGTAATATGTGCTTTTCTCCGTTGTTCTTTGGTAGTGAATTAGTTATTTTCCATTTGTTTGCCAAGTCTTTCCCCCAGCAGTATAAAGTATGTGATCTGTAAGATAGAAGTAATGGTTATTGGCCACAAATGTAGGTTAAATATTAGGTTAATTAGAAGGATCCAATTCTTTTACTTTCATGTTTTGGCCATGATATAGATGTGAAATAGCGCAGGATAGTTATTTAGTATAATACAGTGCATCCTTTGTACTGTACAGATGTGTCCACATACGTCTTACCTCTGTGCGCTACAAGTCGCGTTAAACATAATGCGCAAGTGCCGTAGGACTCGGTAGCGCAGAACATATTTTCATGTGACTTTTTACCTTCAAATGCGTCTGATTCGCAAATCGATGTGAATAGGACGCACAAGCAGCTTCTGCTGATGAAATGATATGCGGCATGCCTCGCTACCGAGTCACGCCATGGTGGGGTGCAACTAGAAGGGTTGTTTAACGCACAAAGAAGTAAGATGTATGTGGACACATCTGTAGCTTTATTCAGACCTAACCTGGAATAATAAAAAGAATGGCTTATTCTGGAATTAATACTTGCTTGTATACTCTTATGCATGGACTATGCTTAGTGGACTGTTAACAAGGAGCTCTATGGGGGTTATACACAGTAATAGGTTCTTAGATTACAGAATGGTGGGGGGGGGAGCTTTCACTGAGTTCGTTGCTAAATTTAAAGCTGCAATCAGTTTTAAGACCGGTCTTGTCTATTTCCCGCCAGTTCCATAATCTTGACATAACCACCTGTATTGATTTAATAGTGCTATTGTTAAGCCAAGGGGCTGCAAGGGTATTGTATATATTTAATGTGTCCACTGGGTGGCAGCAAGTGCATGAACTACAATACATTTGTAAAGATTAAGTTAAGGCCACAGTGGTTGAAACAGTGGTAAGCTGGTGCTATTCCTGTATATTATATTTATAGCCAACACACAGACAAAATATGTTAAGAGGCTATAATAGTATAATACGGTAGCAGTAAATTAAAGTTGTTACAGTAAAAATAAATGAATTAATACTGTATTTTGCAATAATAATTTAAAAGTGAAACAAAAAAAAAAGACACAAGATACACAGCGCAATATGTGTTCCACATTTAGTGGATGGCCTTTATTTTGCATACTAATAGTATGGCCCTTTTGCTCTATACCAAAATAGTATCTAATATAACTATAACCAATGTTCCTCAGTGTATATGTTCTTTTCTTTTATGGGAGCTGCATTATGAATTATATGTTTTCATTACAACAATAAGAAATGTTCTGTATGTCACTTGTCTGTTATCTTTAGCTTGTGAGAGATGTTAGATTGATGGGTACCTAAATAAAGTAAAAACATAATTTAGTAAACAATTAAGTAGAAACAATTTAATAGCTATTTGTATATTATATTTTATCATTTTATTTATATATTTGATGTGTTTTTCTGCCCTAAAGCATAGGGTATTTTCCGCACTGGAAATGTATCTTTATTGTTCACTTATGTTCCGAGAGCACATCCTATTTACTTTACAGGGCTTAATCAGTGTTGATTTCCAATTATAATAAGTTAAGGTACGGTGCTACTATTGTAACTTGTAAAGAGAATTCTTTTTTTATTCATAGCAAGAAAATACTGTACAGGCTACTTCTTCAAGTGCACTCAGGCCCTTTTTTCCAGCCCTACTAGATTATCATGAGCAGGGTCACCCATTAACAGTTGTAAATCTATTGTGTTTATCACAAGTTGTCATTTCTCCAATTGTTACATACAATAATAATAACGACCAAATATTTGTTCTTTTGCTATGAACGCTGTATTTTGCTCACTGTTAGTATGGTTTATGTTTCCGGCTTGCTGTGTACATGTATGTGTACATATGTTACACTGAAGAATACATATAAATAATACTGTAAAGTTGTCGCTTTAGCATACGCATAATGTAAATGTAAACTTGATGGAGTGCACCGTTCTTATAACCCAGTATTTGCTAGCAACGGGCTATTGGCATTTCAGATCAGGAGTTACTTTAAAACAGAATGCAAGCTCTCTTAAGAAAGGGTCATTTTCTTGATAAACCCTCTTGGAAGCTCAGCCTTCATTGCTAAGTGTCCGTGTAATCAATCTGTTCTGTACCTGTTGCATCTCAGTGCTAGAATGTTTACCATAGAACAGGAGCCTGTGGCTGTTCCTCCAGCATAAAAATGCGGCATTTGTCCTACAAGCTCCACTTAGGGTTTTTGCGTGTTTACAATGTGTCAGAGTCCTCAGAAATTCTCCTGACATGATTAATGTGAGGAAGCTGCTTAAAAAAAACATGTATTCCACTAATACATATCTGCGAAAATGCTGCTTTTGTCCAGATACAGTTAGTGCAAGTTGTAACAGTGTAATATAGGAGTCTAATGTTTACATGTTGCATTCCAGAGCCTTAGTCAAAATAAGCCTTGAGGGGCTACTGTAGCATTTCTGTACATTATCAGCCTCTATTTCAACAGCTGGGAGAGGGAGCTGCTCAGATGGAGCCTGAAACCTGACTCATTGATCTGAGAAATAGATATGTGTGTGTGTGTTCTGGACCGATATATCAGAAGGTGCGATTCTCTGCTTTCACATGTGAACTTATAGTTTTATGTAAATAAAATATAAAAAAAATATTTTTCCCTTTCAAAGCTGTACAGAAGATTTTCTGACACATTACAAGACAGAGCGATGAATATTTTCTGCTGCCATTCTGAAACTTAGAATATAAAGTGTACACATTCTTCTATGACACAGGAATTGAGCAGGATTCCTGTTTAATTTTTTTGCGTAATCCCTTAACACCCTCTCTGGTTCTAATTGTTTGAACAGCTAGAAGCCTGCTTGAAAAACATTGGTATCTTTAAAAACTATTAAACACATGTCGCTGTGGCATGCAAGTGGGTTTCATTTGATGAGTAGTTTTGGGATTTTATTTAAGTATCATTTGATATACTTTGTTATAGGTGCATAGGCGGGGAAAGCACAGGAGAAGTCCTGGAGTTGGAAGCAACAGGAGACTATTATATAAGGAAAGCTGAGGTCAGACACAGAGAGGGGTGTTCAAGTTGGGGAGTATCCCATGACAAGGACAGACATGTCATTTGGGGAAGAGTTAGTGAGGGCATTGAGCAGATCGAACTGAATTCTGGAGGAAATGGGGAGGGATTTCCAGTGAAGGGACTTAGGGGTATATGTATCAAGCTGATTTTTACATAAAATTATGAAGAAACTACAGTTTCTGCATAACTGTATGTATTGTTGTTATTTACTAATGCAGAAATCTCCAGCAAAGTGCTAATTAGCACTTCAGATCGCAGTCCCCATTATTACGAGGACTACGATCTGACCCCTATGTAGTAAACTCCAAAAACGAAGTTTATCAGAGTTTAGTCCTTGTAGTTTACTTCATCTTCAGATGTTGTAAACTACTGTAAGCCTATATTCGATCTCTCCCCAGCAGCCCCCGGCCAGCTCTGGAAGCTGACACTGTGTGCATGCGCATTACCAGCTCCCCCCGGGGAAGTCTCCCACTTCTGTGAAAGACTTCTACAATTGGCTGGGGATATAACTTGCAGGGAACTTCTGTCCCTGTGAGTTTCACTTGGTACATAGCGGGGATATTTTCATAAAAAAATTAAATATTCCAGGTGATATGAATACATAATAATCACGGCAGTGCTGCAATTATTAATACATAGATGCCTTAAAGGGTAAAGGAGCGCATTGGGGAGTAAGATTAATGTAGCCAAAGCACTCTGGAAGGCTTGAAGAAGGGGAAGGCGGGTGAGGAAAAGGCCAATGAGGAGAAGATTACAGAAGTCGAGGTGGGAATTAATGACTGAGTGTACCAAGGTTTTGGTTACTTCCAAGTTAGCTCAGATATGCACATGTTAAGTTTTGGTAAAGATCTAAAACTAAAGGAAACAATAGCTTTTTTGCATATTTATTTACTTTATTAACATTTAACTATATGTTTATCTTCCCTTATATCACAAGATTACAGTCATTGCTAACATTTGTAAATTCAAATCTATTCAAATGTGTTTGTCGAAAATCTGCAATTTCCCCAGATTTTGCATACAATAATAATGACAAGATATTTGCGCTTTAGATCTGAAACCTGTGCTTTGCACATACAATTATGCTGCTTCACTGTTAGTATAGATGTTACTTCCAGTTTGCTGTGGGGATTCTATGGGCCCGTTCAATTGCAAATTGAGAGGTAATCTGAATACATTCAACAGGAATTATTCCGGATTCACACCTTCCGCTTTCCCAGGAAGGCCCACAAATCTGACGTTATTCCTACGGAGACAACCCTCCATGTCAGTTAATTTTTTTTCTGACAGACTGCAATCTGATTCTCCAAAGCAGACAACCTCCCCAGGACAGGGGTACTAGTCCTCCAGGGTAGAAATACGATTCTACGTTTCCCCAATTCTATCCCTCATTTCCTGCATATCCAGGCCGAAGAAGAGCGATATCAATATGAACCTCTGCCACTCTGTCCGCCAGTCTCTTTTCAGAATCTGTGATGGCCTGTAGGAGCTGTTCCATGATGACATCAGTGGATGCAGCCATATTAGGAGATGAGGGAGCAGAAGAAGACGAAGCAGGGACTTCTGGTGAAGGAGGAGATGGACCCCTTTGGGGAAAATTTGCCAGCTGTGACGCAGCAGAGTCATGTGACCTTCGCACCATCAGGTGACACACCTCTGCAGGGTATGGCTGGTAAGAACACCTTTGGAGAAGGCAGGTGAGGATCCAGACCAGCAGAGAGGTTGACTATAAACATTCAAGCAGCTGAGTGACAGTATCCAAAATGGCCGCCCAGCACTGGGACTCCTGGGGGAAAAACGGAGGCACAGGGATCCCCAGGGACCGCAGCAGAGGACCGGACACTGCCAGGAGAGGGGTCCCCACACTGTACAGGGGAGAGAAGCCACACCGCAACAGTGGGGACAGTGCTGACCGCGGGTCCAAGATGGTGCCGCTCTCTCACACACCAGGGTCCGGTGAGTGCTGGAGAACTAGGGGAGTCAAAGGGACAACATGGGCGAGTCAAACGCACACCGCTGGGGTCAGCGCTCATTACCGGGGGTGGAGAGGCTGCCGGGGATCAGAGGACTGAATCCAAGATGGCGAAACGGCCAAACAGCTGGAGAAGGTCCGGTGCAGATTAGGATGTAGGAGAAGTCCTCCGAGGGTCACAGGATTCACAGGCTGTGGAGCTCGAAGACTAGCGTCCTATCCCTTGCCCACACAGGCCACGCCCCAGGGTTCCAGTGTGCTGTGGACATACAGTATTTCGCACTGCAATGTACATTTAAAAATGTACAACTAAAATTGTTGCATTATCACACTGCATAATCTACATGGACATGGTAAATTTCAGGAGATGTTAAGACATCCAGGTAGAGGTGGCAGAGAGACCGTTAATACACATGATAGGACAGAGGGCAGGAAGTCAGAAAAGGAAAGGTAGATCTTGGAATTAACAGGTTATTATTATCATTATCTTTTATTAATAAGGCACCACAAAGTGTCCTCAGTGCCAAACAAGGATCCTGAAAACAACAGAATTGCAATCTTCAATCTTGAAGTCGGGAATCTGAGCACAGCCAGGAATCTCCTCAAACTCCGCTTATCACCACTGTCTTCATCACTCTGAGTGTGCTCAACACTCCTAGAGATGGCGGGCTACCCCCTGCGCTCTCCCTACTATTTGGAGAGATCCTGTGCGCTTTGTATGCGCTCTACATCTATTCACCCGCTCAGCGGTGACAGTGCTCCCTCCAACTTCCCTCCCAATTAGAACACTGCGAGGAGGTATGGATGGGTGATGAATGCAAAAAGTGGACAACATAGTGGAGACTACTTAGAGGTAGTAGCGGAGGCCAAAGAATAAGAAGAATTTGCTGAGAAAGGAGGTATCGATAGAGAAGAGCAGAGGGCATAAAACAGAGACTTGAGGGACCCTGATAGGGTGAAAAAGAGGAGGAGAGCAAGTGTCAGAAGTATGGACACTGAAGGAATGACCTGAGAGGTAAGTGGCAAACCTGGAGAGATAAGAGGCACAGCGCAAGGTAAGGGGTATCAAGGAAATGGATGTGATCAGCAGTGCCGAAAGCAGCAGGGAGTAGTGGCACCGTGATTTAGCTAAACGTAGGACATTGACCACTTTTATGAGGGCAGTTTTGGTGGAGTGAGGTTCTTGCACACCATTACATGGGGAAGTCACTTAGGGTGATAGGAAGAGTGGCGGAAAGTTGGGTAGAGGGAGAAGTAGAAGGCAAAATATGTTTTTGTAGTGGATAGTGTCAGTTTTGTTTTTTGGAATTAACACAGTCAGATGAGGTAAGGAAAATTGACAGTTTGTAAAAAGGCCGAAGGTGTTGTTGAACAATGTTGTGCTGAGGGATTGAAATAGGTTTATTTGTATTTATTAATTATTGTGTATTACTGAGTCAAATACTATACCTAAAGTAATTAAAGCGTTACTAACCTATTCCTAACATTCCCACCTTTCAGAGCGAGATTAAGGTTTGTGGTGGTCCTGGGCCTACTTACTTGTGGGGGCACCTACTATATCTCTCTGCTCACTAACTTTTTTTTCCCTTACATGCCCCTTGCGTATCAGCTTTTAGCTGAAATGCCCCTCTGCTAACAGATGATTTCTCTCTCACATGTCCCTCTTCCACATTTTCCTTAACATGCCCCTCCGCCATCAGTTTTCCCCTGCATGCCCCTCCGCCACCAGTTTTCCCCTGCATGACCCTCCGCCACCAGTTTTCCCCTGCATGCCCCTCCGTCGCCAGTTTTCCCCTGCATGCCCCTCCGCCGCCAGTTTTCCCCAACATGCCCCTCCGCCGCCAGTTTTCTCCAACATGCCCCTCTGCCGCCAGTTTTCCCCAACATGCCCCTCTGCCGCCAGTTTTCCCCAACATGCCCCTCTGCCGCCAGTTTTCCCCAACATGCCCCTCTGCCGCCAGTTTTCCCCAACATGCCCCTCTGCCGCCAGTTTTCCCCAACTTGCCCCTCCGCCACCAGTTTTCCCCAACATGCCCCCACGCCACCAGTTTTCCCCAACATGCCCCCACGCCACCAGTTTTCCCCAACATGCCCCTCCGCCACCAGTTTTCCCCAACATGCCCCTCCGCCACCAGTTTTCCCCAACATGCGCCTCTGCCACTAAGTTTTCCTTAAGGTGCTCCTCTGCCACCAGGTTATCTTTTAAGATGCCCCTTTGCCACCAGTTTATCCTTAAGATGCTTCTGACACATCTGTGCTCTTTTACTTACCTGTATCCCGTCATTGGTGCTCGGGAATCTCATGGACAGATAGTGTATTCATCATGTAACATCACACAACATCAGTGAAGTTCGAAACTGAGCAGCACTATCCCCAAACCCCTGGACACAACTAAGTGAATACAGAGCGACTTCCAAGTACCTTGGAGGCGCTTTGTATGCACTATGTAATCAGAAAAAATGGCAGTGGTGTATCTTTAATGGGTGCAGGGTGTGCTGTGCCCACCGCACACCCTGCACCCATATTTTCAATACTTACCTCTCCGGAGTCCCGTGCCAGCAGTGTCAGTGCTGCACAAATCACTGGCAAAATTGGCGAGGTGGCTATTTTCCCGGCATTTTGCGCATGCACAGTAGTAAGTGCTGCACCATTTTCTTGAACAAAAGCAAGTAATTTAAAGATCTGCTGAAGACGACAGAATCATTAGGGCACAATGTCCGAAGCTTACACAACCCTGCTTGCACAAATCTACTGTTCACTCATGATTTTATCAGCATTGACTGCATATCAAGCTCTGTCGGGCACGATCAGCTGATAGCGCTACATTTCAGCTCGCAGCCCCAGGGGGGTGAGAGCTGAAATATGCGAAAAGTGACATGTATGGGCGCCCAAACATCACTTTTCGCCAAAGTGCCCTGCACTTTGGTCGGGTTTAGCTGCTTTACGCGGCTAAACCCGACCACTTTGGGCGCGATCAGCACGAAAATCTGGAACAATTGCGTAGCGGCCTGCGAACTCCTGTCACTTTAGACTGGAGATGCGGGCCGCGAAAACAATTGAATTCCGCCCATAGTGTTTTTTTTCTGCATTTGTATGTGACTTGTGCTAGCGCTGATTTTTACTATCTATACTGTCAGCTTATACCTTTCCTTTATTCTAATTACCCTGAAATACAATGGTATAGGGGGTTCATTGTACCTCACATCTCCTATATATTTGTGAGGGCTGTCACATACCATATAGCACGGTTCACACTACACTGTGCCATATTACACATACTGCAGGGTGTCCACTGCACTGTATCATACTGTGTATTATTATTTTTGTGGCTATGTCTGGCAGAGGAAACAATAACAAGCAGCCTGATGCTGCTGCTCCTACTCTGGTCTCTTGTAAGTCCTGCTCAGCGGGCTTAGCCCCAGAGGACCTCATTCAGGATGATCTTTGAACAAATTGTTGCACAGACTCAGGCCCGGTATCTCCTCCTCAGGACCCACCCTGGGCTGCCTTTCCTAAGGGACTGATAAGGATTGCGGACCACTTAGCAGTCCCCGTGGCAGCCCCCCTGTGGGATGGCCACAGCAGGTACTCCCTGCAAATCCTTTGCCTCCCCATGGGTAGACGTACTCTCTACCTCAGTACAGTGTTTGGCTAATATCTCTACAGTTTTCAGCAAATGCTGCAAAAGGAAAAGCCTTTACCTACTAAACGTGCCGTGTTATCCTTCCAGTCCACCCAGTTATCTGATTCTGATATATCATCTGGGGAGGCAGAAGCCGCAGACCTCTCTCACTCTGACTCTGTCTCAGGAGATGAGGAGCAACCCTCTAAACTAAATGTACCTGCTCTTGTGAGAGCTGTAAAATCTTTTACAAATACAAGAGGAAGAACCCACTCCTAAGAAAAATCAACCAATTTTTAAACTACAAAAGGTAGTTTTACCAGTGTTCCCTTACTCTGATCAGCTATCTGATCACATGAGTGAAGCTTGGAATATGCCCGGTAAAAGGTTTCAAATTCCAAAATGTTTAAGTTCCTTTTACCCTCTTCCAGCAACTGATTGTACTAAATGGGAAGTTCCCCCAGCAGTGGATTCTCATGTAACAAGTCTGGTTAAGAATGCCACCTCACCCATCTGACTGCAACCTCCTTTACGGAGACTACAGATAGACGTGTAGAAGCTTGCCACAAATCCATATACTCTCTTACAGGAGCTATTACTCGTCCTGCTAGGGCTACAGACTGGGTGGCAAAAGCCATTGAGATCTGGGCAGAGGACCCAGAAGAGACATTTCCCCCTGATGCTTCAAGGGAACAACTATCCTACATATCTCACATTAGAGATGCAGCCTCCTACTTGGGAGAAGCAGCTATGGATATGGCTCTCCTGGCCTCCAGGATATCTGCCACTTCGGTAGTGGCCCACCGTATTGTTAGGCTCTGTTCCTGGAAAGCAGAATAAGAATCAAAAAGGGCTCTGGAGTCTCTTCCTTATTCTGGAGATATCCTATTTGGTCCAGAATTAGATAAAATTGTGACTACTTTGGCAGCTTCCAAGATGGCGTTCCTGCCCTCTGCATATAATATGAAGCCTCGGATGTCATCCTTTCGGTCCTTTCACCCTCAAGGAAAAGCTAAGGGTCAGTCCTTTTCACAGCAACAGGCATCAGCCAAGGCCTCCAAGCCTATGGCCAAACAAGCCTGGGCTGCTAGACCTCCACCTACAGCTTGACGGGGCAGGCCTCTCCCAGCGTGGGAGGCCGACTTCCTCAATTCGCCCAGTTTTGGCGTCAGATCACATCAGATACCTGGGTAAGAGAAGTGGTCTTCCACGGATATGCCCTATCCTTCTTAAGGCGACCCCCCCCCCAGCAGTTCTTTTGCACCTACTTTGGAACCAAGCAAGACCCTTCTGCTCAAAAAAAGCCTTTCAGTCCTTACTGTATTCAGCATTAATAATTCCGGTCCCCTCCTCACAATGAGACACGGGCTATTATTCTACCCTTTTCCTGGTTTAGAAGCCCAACGGGTCTCATCAGCAAATACTCAACCTCAAAAAAAAGTCTTCCCTGACAACTTCTCAAAGAATGGTACATTTAGGAGCCGTCTTGGACTCTCAGGTTCAGAGAATCTTCCTAACAACAGACTCATTAATGCAACACTGTGTCGCCGAGTGTCAATTCACGCTGCAATGCAGACATTGGGATCAATGGTGTCCATCTTTGACATGGTGGAGTTCGCTCAGTTTCACTCCAGGCCCCTACAACACCTGATCCTCTCCAGGTGGAATGGGCTACCCCATCTACTTCGATCCCAGGCAATGGTCCTCTCACCGGAGGTTCGCCTGTCCTTAGCCTGGTGGCTACAGACATTCCATTTAGACAAGGGTCGTCCCTTTTGGATCCCGGACTGGGCTCTCCTCACCATGGACGCAAGCCTCCAAGGGTGGGGAGCAGTGACTGGCCACCACTCCTTCCAGTACCGCTGGACCCCAGTCAAGGCAGGGTTACCAATCAATGTCTTGGAACTTCGAGCCATCTACAGAGTTCTAACTCTGGCTCAGGATATTCTTCAGGGCAGTATAAGTACAGTCAGACAACGCCACGGCAGTGGCTTACCTCAATCACCAAGGAGGCACTCTATGTCGGGCAGTAATGGCAGAAGTGTCCCACATTCTCACATGGACCGAACGCCGTCTCCCAGCCATCTCCGCGGTATTCATCTGGGAGTTCTCAATTGGGAAGCTGATTTCCTTAGCCGTCACGACGTGCATGCAGGAGAGTGATCTCTACATCCAGAAGTCTTTCAGCTCCTGGTGGACAAATGGGGTTTGCTGGATGTGGATCTCATGGCCTCAAGACACAACAACAAACTTCCAGTATATGGAACCAGGACAAGGGACCCTGACGCAGCTGTTGTGGACACATTGTCAGTTAAATGGATCTTCCATTTGGCATATCTCTTTACCCCAATATCCCTGCTTCCTCGAGTTCTTCCAAAGTTCAAGCAGAAAGGAGGCACAGTCCTGTTGTTAGCTCCGGCTTGGCCCAGACGCCATTGGTACTCCGATGTTCAAAGTCTCTCCACAGACATTCCTCTTCAACTTCCTCTACGAGTAGACCTGTTGTCTCGGGGTCCATGTCTACATCCGGACCTAGCCCGTCTGCCTTTAATGGCTTGGCTCTTGAGACATCCCTCCTGACGGCTAAGGGACTTTCCAGCTTTGTGGTCCAGACCATGCTCAGAGCCCGTATACCAGCCTCAGCCAGGATTTATTACAGAATACGGCATACATATTTCCATTGGTGTGCTCCGAGAAACTATGACCCTCAAGTTCTTAAGGTGTCTAGAATTCTTGCCTTCAGGCTGGATTGGATCTAGGCCTCCACCTAGCATCTCTGAAAGTGCAGGTCTCTGCTTTTTCCATCTGGTTCCAGCGCAGACTTGCTCCTATACCGGATGTTCACACCTTCTTGCAAGGTGTTCTACGTATACAGGCTCCCTTTGTCCCTCCTGTGGCTCCATGGGATTTGGCAGTGGTGCTCCAAGCACTTCAGGAACCTCCATTCAAACCCCTGGAATCAGTGGATGTCAAGTGGCTCACTGCAAAGACTCTGTTTCTTCTGGCTATCGCATCTGCCCGTAGGGTATCGGATTTAGGGGCGCTTTCATGTCGCTCCCCCTTTTTAATCTTTCATCGGGACAGGGATGTTCTTAGAACACACCCGGGCTTCCTTCCCAAGGTGGTTTCTCGTTTCCACCTAAATGAGTAAATTGTGTTACGGCCTTTCAATCACCAGACCTCACGGCATGTGAGGCCTCTTTGGATGTGATCCGTGCTCTGAAGATCTACGTGGACCATACTACTTCCATCAGGAAATTGGACTCCCTCTTTTCGTCTTATATGGATTCCACAAGAAGGGATGGCCAGCTAACAAACAGACTCTGGCCAGATGGATTTGCATGACTATCTCACAGGCTTACACGCAGTCTGGCCATCCTGTGCCGGCTACAGTATCTGCTCATTCTACTCGCTCTGTGGGTCCCTCGTGGGCAGCCCAGCATGGCGCCTCAGTTGAACAGCTAATCAAGGCGGCCACCTGGTATTCTGTCCACACCTTTCTTGGGTTTTATGCCTATGATACATTTGCCTCTCAGGATGATTCCTTCGGGCGTAGGGTTCTTCTGTCAGCTCAGGAGCGTTCCCGTCCTTGAACAACTGCTTTGGGACATCCCCATTGTCTCTCTGTGGAGCCCTATGGACCCTGCAGAAGAAAAGGAGAGTTATGGTAAAATTTACCTTTCATTCTTTCTTCGAAGTCCATAGGGTCCACAGGGCACCCACCCTGATGCACCTGGCTTCTATGGGTTTATCCTCTTGGTCACTTGTTTCCTTCTCTGTGTGGGAGTGTGATTCTTCAGTGTACCATTCTTCCTTCTCTCCTCTCCTGCTCCTGCCTTGGGCTTGTTAACAAAACTGAGTTGCCCTCAGGTATAGGGGGAGGGAACGGAGCATCCTGGGATTGAAAAGCTTTGATGATGGTGTCCAGTCCTCCAGGTCCCACCTACACCCCATTGTCTCCCTGTGGACCCTATGGACTTTGAAGAAAGAGCATTAACAAAGGAATGTTTTACCATAACTCTCCTTTTTTCCTATATTTGTTTTTGTTATTTTAGAACCAGCATTTCTAACTGATTTTAGAGTATATGCATACAGTTGTATAAAGCCTCAGAAGATGAATAATTGTAATAAAAAACATGCATCTCTCTGTCATTTGAATCTTGTGATAATGTGTTAGTCATTAAGTAACTGATAGGAGTTTCTCCCTGAATTTGTTGCTTATAGAACTTGGCATTAATAGCCTAAAAATATAATTATTAGTAGTATAAAGCAGTGTTTCTCAAACTCTGCCCTCATGGAACCCTAAAGGTGGATACACACTAGGACGATGTGTACCCGACAGGCCAACATATCTTACCACGGGTACACATTGCGCAATGTAATGAATGACAGAACGATTCTGTCCTTCATCAACATTAATGGGGTCGCATGCGATATCGCCAGGTTTGATGTGCAGTACATTAAAAATGATGACATTGCATGCGACCGCGGGAGCGCGCATATCGAGAGTACACACTGCACGGTATGTAGAATGCCATTATGATTTGTCCAAATTGGCCAAATCGTAACGAGATTGTTTCAGTTTGTACCCAGCTTAACAGTGCATCTTTTCAAGATATCCTCAGGAATGATTAGTACCACCTGTAGATCTATTGTGTTGATTAACACACCTGTGCGACAGCTAAATTATCTGGAAAACATGCACTGTTAGGGTTCCATGAGAACCAGGTTTGAGAAACACTGGACCAAAGACATTATTTATCAGCATAACAATATAGTCCATATTCTTTAATTAAAAGGTTCTATACTAATGCGCTTGTCAGCTGCAGCACCCTTACACATCAAAATAAGCAATCAACCTAAATGCTTTAATACTACCATAAATCCACCATGTTGGTGTGTAATATGAGAGCGCTGTTAATGAATAGTTCAGCTTCTTTTAAATAACTATACACACAATTGCAAAGAATATACAGACTCTGTCAAAGACATAATAAAATCCTCTTCCGTTTCCACTAGAAATTGATACCAAAGTCCCTTTCTACTTCAGGGTCCATAGGGTATCCACAGGATACCTTGGGGTATAGGTGTGACGTCAGTCGCAGGGCACCAAAGAGTTAAGCTTTCAGCCTCCCAGGATGCACTAGGTCCCCCTCCTATAACCCGCCCCCGGGCCAAGGCACCCCAGTTTAGTTTGGTGCCCGGCCGGCGTCGGGTGCACCTGTCGGAGTGGGGGCTAGAAGAGCCCCTGAAGTTTTCTTCAGTGCAGCTGTGGCTGCACATCTGGATGTACAGCATGGACAGTCAGTCCTGACGTCCATGCTGTCTTCCCTACACCCCCGCCGGTACCAGAACGCCGGTACCGATCCGGGGATGCTGGTGAGCATCTGGGGTCACAGCTAGCGGTGACCCCAGATGCTCCGGACCATGGCCGGATTCAAGGGGGACAGAGGTAAGCAGCGGGGTCCCACGGTGGGTCCCCGCTGATCACATGGTCCTAAGTCCCCAGGCAGGGGGCTCCCTGGGGACTGGCTGCAGCGTGGAGCCAGGCGACCAACCTGCACTTCCACTACCCCCTGGGACAGCGGACCGCAGCAGAGCGGTAGCGCTGCGGCGTCCCAGGGGTTAAATGCATGCCAGGGGAGCGAGCCTTCCCTGTCTCATAGCGGGCGCCACCCACGCTGCACACAGCCCTCTCTGCATGCTGCCGACTGGTCCTGTGGCAGCGCTCCTCCCCCAGGCCAGCCTCCTCTCTGCTCCTCGGCGGCCATCTTCTCCAGAACGTATGGTGAACGCTGCTGGAAGCGCTGGACGGAAGCATCGCGGTCTGGGTCCCCCCGCATACCTCTCCTCCGCTGTGGCTCAGGTCTGTGTATGCAGCGCTGTGTCCTACCAGGCCCTGTGTCTGTGTAGTTGAGTGATCAGCGCTGTTAGTGCAGGAATTGTTATTTCTCTGCATTGTATGTGACTGTGCTAGCGCTGCCTGTAACTTTTCTTCTCTAAACTGTCAGCTTTATTACTGTCCCTGTTCTTCTGCTAAAGCCCTTGCGGTGCGGTGCTGCAGGGTGGTCTCTCGCCTATTTAATACTTAATTGGTGAGAGAGGTCACATACGTGGTGCCATCATGTCTGAAAGTGATTTTCCCCTCCGGCTACAGTGTACCACATGCAAAGTACCGTTAGCGGAGGGGGAGGGTAGCGCGGAGGGCCTTTGCCGGCAGTGTTTGTCCATGGCGCGGCCTATTACGGTTACAGCACCGGTACAGGAGCCGCCCTGGGCTTGTTTCGCTCAGGCGTTAACAGCTTTAGTGGGCCAGTTAGCTCCGCAGCCCGCGTTTACTCCGATGGGTTTGTCCCAGCAGTCTGTGGTGTCGTCACCCATGCAGGGGTTCCCACGACAATTGGTGGTACCCCACAGTCTCCCTATTTCCCCGCTCCCGGGTTCTCAGGAGCCAGCGTGGGTTAACTCCCTGACGAGTTCTGTACAGCACTTGTCGGATGTGTTGCAAGGGGAGTCTGTGATGCGGCCTCATAAAAGGCCGGTGGCGTCTCTGTCCGCTCCTTATGAGGATGACGAAGGGACGTCTGATGATGGGGAGATTCTGGATCCTTACGATCAGGAACCTCTCCATACTAAGAACGCTGATGCTAAGTCCAAAGTATATATTCCTGGACTTATTCGGGCGGTCCGCACAGCCTTGGTGATTGAGGACGAAGTTCCCCCAGCGGCTAAATCTAAGTATGCCTTTTTCAAAGATGTGAAGGGCGATGCCACAGTCTTTCCTCTTTCGGGTCAGTTGGTGGACCATTTAGAGGAGGCGTGGAAACAACCTGGCAAAAGATACCAGCCGCAGAGACGCCTGGCGGTGGCTTATCCGTTCGCGGATAATTATTTTGCTAAGTGGGAATCCCCTCCACAGGTGGATTCTCACGTGACCCGTCTTGTCCGTAGTGCCACATTGCCGATGCCATCCATGTCCTCCCTTAAGGATGCTACGGACCGCAAGGTAGAAATCTGCCTGAAGTCCGCTTATTCCCTTGCAGGGGGGGCAGCACGGCCGGCTATGGCCATTTGCTGGGTTGCCAGAGCGATGGAGCGCTGGGCGGATTCATTAGAGGCTTCTTTTGAATCCGACTGTCCGGCCGAACAGGCGGAGTTGATTGGCAATCTCCGTGATTCGGCCACCTACATCAACGAGGCGGCTCTAGACATTAGTACTCTGGTGTCTAGAATTTCTTCAGCAGCGGTAGCTGCTCGTCGCACCTTGTGGCTGCGATCCTGGAAGGCGGACGCAGATTCCAAGAAAGGTCTGGAAGCGTTGCCGTTTACCGGAGAAGTTCTCTTCGGTCCGGATCTGGATAAGATTGTGGCCACGCTGGCGGCAGCCAAATCTGCTTGTCTTCCGTCGGCCGCTGCTCCTTCTGGTTCGGGACCATCGTCCTTTCGGTCATCTAGGGCCCAGGGCAGGCCCAAACCACAGTCGTTTCCTCGACAGGCTGGCCCTAAGAAATCGGTCAAGCCCCGGAAACAGGCATGGAGTACCAGACGTCCGGCCCCCAAGCCAGATGACAAGCCTGCGGCCTGACGGTCCGGGTCTCCCCTTGGGGGATCCCAGGGTGGGAGGCCGCCTGCTGCAGTTCTCCCGGTGTTGGTCGTTCACTACGACAGACACTTGGGTTCTGGAGGTGGTCTCCCACGGGTACGCCCTCTCCTTCCGGCACAGACCCCCGGCTCGATTCTTCACCACGGGTCTACCATCAGACCGGAACAAGGCTACGGAGCTGCGGAAGGTATTGCACACTATGCTCCAGGCTGGAGTTATAGTGTCTGTTCCATTCTCCCAGAGGGGCCAGGGTTTCTATTTAAATCTATTTTTGATACAGAAACCCAATGGGTCATATCGTCCGATTCTCAACCTCAAAGCACTCAACAAGTCTTTGCGGGTCCCGAAGTTTCGGATGGAGACCCTACGGTCCATCATTCTGGCGCTGGAACCTGGGGACTACATGGTGTCATTGGACATACAGGACGCTTACCTGCATGTCCCTATTCTTTTGCGCCATCAAGAGTTCCTTCGGTTTGCAATCCGCAGCGACCACTTCCAGTTTCGGGCGTTACCTTTTGGCCTGGCGACAGCACCGCGTGTTTTCACCAAGGTGATGGCGGTCATGGCGGCTTCTCTGCGGCTGCAAGGAGTCCGCATATTGCCGTACTTGGACGACCTGTTATTGGTGGCAGGATCTCCAGAGCTCCTGTTACACCACTTGGACCTGACCATTGCACGGCTGCAACGGCACGGCTGGCTAATCAACTGGCAGAAGTCCACTCTAATCCCGTCTCGGAGGATTCTGCATCTTGGAGCCTTATTGGACTCGGGACAGCAAAGGATCTTCGTGACGGAGGACAAGATCTCTGCTTTACAGTCTAGGGTGCGCAGTTGTCTGCACAGCCGCCGGGTGTCCTTACACACGGCGATGAGGTTACTGGGCTCCATGGTGTTGGTGTTCGACATGGTGGAATACGCCCAGTTTCACTCCAGACCTCTGCAGCACCTGATCCTGTCCAAGTGGAACGGGCTGCCTCAGTCTCTGAAGTTCCAGACGATTGTGCTCACCCCGGAGGTTCGCCTGTCCCTTGCGTGGTGGTTAAACACGACCCACCTCAACAAGGGATGTCCGTTCTGGGTTCCAAATTGGGTCCTGTTGACAACGGACGCCAGTCTTCGGGGCTGGGGAGCAGTTTCGGGTCCACACTTGTTCCAGGGCAGGTGGACGCCGACAGAAGCGGAGTTTCCAATAAATATCTTGGAACTCCGTGCGGTCTTCAATGCTCTCCTGCAGGCACAGCGTTTTCTCCAGGGTCACCCGGTGCAGATCCAGTCGGACAATGCTACCACAGTGGCCTACATAAACAGGCAAGGAGGAACTCGCAGTCGGGCAGCTCTCGTAGAGGTCTCTCGGATCCTGGTTTGGGCGGAGCGCAATCTTCCGGCCATATCAGCGGTCTTCATCCCGGGAGTGCTAAATTGGGAGGCGGACTTTCTAAGTCGCCAGGACGTTCATCCAGGGGAATGGTCCCTGCACCCGGACGTTTTTCAACTACTGGTGGACAGGTGGGGTCTTCCAGAAATCGACCTCATGGCGTCCGGCACAACAACAAGTTGCCGGTGTACGGGTCTCGCACAGGAGACGAAGGGGCGTCTCTGGTGGATGCTCTGTCCGTCCGGTGGACGTTCAGGTTCGCATACCTGTTCCCTCCGGTCTCCCTTCTTCCATGGGTAATCCGGAAATTCAAACAGGAAGGAGGGACGCTCCTGTTGATAGCTCCCGCGTGGCCCAGACGGCACTGGTTCTCAGACCTTCAGGGTCTGTCCGTGGACAGTCCTCTGCGGTTGCCGCTACGACCGGACCTTCTGTCTCAGGGTCCTTGTCTTCACCCGGACCTGACTCGGCTGTCTTTGATGGCGTGGCTATTGAGACGGCCATGCTGAGGTCCCGGGGGTTTTCCAGCTCTGTGGTGCGTACCATGTTACGAGCTCGGAAACCGTCTTCCGCGAGGATATACCATCGCGTGTGGCATACGTTCTTCCAGTGGTGTCGACCGAGAGGCTATGCACCGCGGGAGTTTCGTCTGTCTCGGATTCTCGCCTTCCTGCAAGCGGGACTAGATCATGGGCTTCGCCTTGCTTCTTTGAAGGTACAGGTTTCGGCCCTATCTGTCTGGTTTCACCGTAGGATTGCTACAATCCCGGATGTGCGCACCTTTATGCAAGGTGTTCTCCGTATTCAGCCGCCCTTTGTTCCACCTGTGGCGCCTTGGGATTTGGCTGTGGTCCTGAGGGCTCTCCAAGGACCGCCGTTTGAACCACTGGGCTCAGTGGATATTAAATGGCTAACAGCTAAGACTGTTTTCCTTCTGGCCATTGCTTCGGCCAGACGTGTTTCTGAGTTAGGGGCTCTTTTTTGTAGACCCCCTTTCTTGGTTTTTCATGGGAACAGGGCAGTGCTCCGCACTCGGCCCGAGTTTCTTCCCAAAGTTGTTTCCCAGTTTCATGTTAACGAGGAAATAGTTGTTCCGGCCTTTAACTCACCGGGTCTTTCCGTGGGTGAGGCCTCTTTGGATGTTGTGCGGGCCTTAAGGACTTATGTTGACCGCACTTCTTCGTTTAGGAAGTCGGACGCTTTGTTTGTCCTCTATGGCTTCCGTAAAAAGGGTTGGCCTGCTTCAAAGCAAACTTTGGCAGCCTGGATCCGTATGGCTATTTCTGAAGCTTATCTTCATGAAGGCCTACCGGTCCCTCCTTCTCTGAAGGCTCATTCCACTAGGTCTGTGGGTCCTTCGTGGGCAGCTCGACGTGGTGCCTCGGCAGTTCAGATCTGCAAGGCTGCTACGTGGTCTTCTGTCCATACCTTCGTGAGGTATTACAGGTTTGACACCTTCGCCTCTCAGGATGCTTCCTTCGGGCGGCGGATTTTCCTTTCTGCACAGGAGCGTCCCCACCCTTAAAGGATACTGCTTTGGGACATCCCCAAGGTATCCTGTGGATACCCTATGGACCCTGAAGTAGAAAATATGAGATATGGTAAGAACTTACCCTTGTTATCTCTATTTCTACGAAGTCCATAGGGTTCCACAGGACTCCCGCCCTGTCGCACCTGTGCTGCAGATGGGCTTTGCTCTGGCCACCGGTTTTCCGTCTCCCTCTGGTGAGAATGTGATTCTTGTATGTGTCCAGATCTTTGTTCTCTCTCTTCCTTCTCCTCCTCTGGCCTATGGCTTGGTAACTAACTGAGGTGCCTTGGCCCGGGGGCGGGGTATAGGAGGGGGACCTAGTGCATCCTGGGAGGCTGAAAGCTTAACTCTTTGGTGCCCTGCGACTGACGTCACACCTATACCCCAAGGTATCCTGTGGAACCCTATGGACTTCGTAGAAATAGAGATAACAAGGGTAAGTTCTTACCATATCTCATATTTTTATAATAAAAGGTCACAAACTGAAGAAATAGAAAGACAAGAAAAAAAAAGGAAAAAGCAGTCCTCCCTTTTTCCAGAAATACTCTCTTCTCCTCAATCTTAATCCCAATGTACATACATTGTGTTGATTAATTAGTCTATTTTCCTGGATAAGACTTCAGCATAAAGAACCTAGCCATAATTATTAAATGGGAATAGTCCAGCATTAATTCCACCCAAATCTCAAACTCACAAAGCGGAGTTTATATTTCCCAAAAAAAAAAACAGCTTTATTTTAGTGTTCCATAAAAGTTCTTTAAAAAAATACAATGTCTCTTAAAATAAACACGAGTGCAAAGGAGAGAAACAATTTAACCAGGGAGCTCACCAGACCCACGGAGGCAAATAGACGCTGTGTTGGTATATTTCCTTAGCAGTTTCTCACTCACGTGCTGATGTACCTCGATGTTTCTTGAGGATTCTTTTCCTCCCCCACAGCTACCGTTCCTTTGTTGGGTTCCCGGCTATCCCGTGCTTGGTTACACTGGCTGACTAGCAGATTCACCGGGAGCGTGTCTCCGTTTTTATTATTTTGAGAGTTTAGCAATCAATCCCCTTCCGAATCTTCTACATTTCTGCGATATTCGGCATATATTTCCTCTCATTCATATTGCGTCATTCCTAAAGTCAGCCAGCTCACTCGGCTTGATAGAACAGAATAAAATTCTTTGAAGCATATAGCGGATCCTCTTGCTGCCACCGCGTTTCAATCCAATAATGGATCTTTGTCAAGGAGCCTCAGTTTTTGACCTTTTATTATAAAAGGGATTTTGGTATCAATTTCTAGTGGAAACGGAAGAGGATTTTATTATTTTTTTTTAGTCTATATATTGTTTGCGATTGTGTGTATAGTTATTTAAAAGAAGCTGAACTATTCATCAACAGCGCTCTCATATTACAAATCAACATTGTTGATTTAATATAGTACATATACTGTAGGATTTCTCAGGCTACATGAAATTCTGCAGGTAATATCCTGCGGTTTTAATGTAATTGTGCGTAATTAAAGCAAGGCATTGATAATATGACACACTCCGGGAAAAGGAACCTGGATGTTAACAATGCTATGTCCTTGGCTGCTTCCAAACCACACATTTTCCCATTGCCAGTCCATCGTTTTCAGGTGGAGCAGCAAGCCTCTGTCTACACAGCTCTTCCTTCCTAAAATATGTAAATCCAGGTCTGATCCCCTGAGCCTTGCTGGAATACAAGATAAACCTAGCTATACAATAGCTGAGCAGTTGTAAGCTTGAGCTGTCTGAGTAAGCTTCACTTGTACTCCAGACAATTACCCCAGGCACATTCCTGTCACGTGTAACTCACAGGATCTACCAAACTAACTGTTGGCCCCCCAGCGGCTTCTCAGCCTCATTTGCAGAGATATAATGCTTGTTTTCTTAAAAAGGTATTATATTATTAGCACCAACAAGGATTTCGAATGACGTCGGAATCAAACATTTTAACATTATTCTGATGCTTCCCAAAGGTTCAGTGATCTTCTGTGACTAGACCACCCACATCTCATGTCTCTGCAGCTGATACCTAACTAAACACCCCAACAACCTCTCACAATTAATATGAAGGACCTTTTAAAGACTGAAAGCTTTCCACAGTATTTTAACAGCGGGTGTGGTTGGTTGACGGTTGTGCAAATATGCATGGTAAAATGAAACGTATTTGGAGATTTTTAAAAGTGGGCATTAATGTGAGAGCTGTAATTAAAATGATAGGTGTTGAACAAACACTTCATACCTCTCATAAAATGTAAACACTTTCCTTTTGTCAGGAACCTGGAGAAGATTATTTCTTTTCTATTGTTGGAAACACAGGATACATAAAATTCTATGTGTGTTCTGTATTTGCACACTGCTGCATCTGTCGTACTTCTCCCACCCACTGTATACATCCTGGAGTTAATTAGTTGGATCTCTATGTCAGATTTTTCTGTCCGGACTGTCAATCAGACCAACAAGTGATTGCAGTTGGTGCTGCCATAGGATGGAACAAAAAATGTGAACTAAAAGAGCACCCTAAAGGGAATCTGTATGAGATGCTGGCGTTCGGGATCCTGGCTGTTATAATCCCAATGCCGGCATCTTGAAAGGGTAAAACATGCTGACGCTTGATGGTCGGTATGCTAACCCTCCCCCTCTCCCTACCCTAACCCCCCTCTTTGGTGCCTGACCCTAACCTCCTTCTCCACGGTGCCTAACCCTAACCCTCCCCCTTAGTGCCTAACCCTCCCCCTAGGGCCTAATCCCACACCCTAAATTTACCCCCCCAACACCCCGATACTTACCGTCGGTATCCTGGCGGTGCGGATGACGACGGCGGGCTTCTGACCGGCATCGGTAATAGGAGTATCGGCATCCAGACCACCAGGATGCTGAACGCATACCCTCTAAAGTATTCTGCAAATGTTGCACATTTGAGTAACATTTATAATTAATTTTAAATGTTTTATTGAATCTTAATAAATTTTAGTTACAATTTTGGGGTTTATTTAACAGGATAAAGTAACACTTTAATCTGAGATAAGCCATGGTGATTCTCGTACTACATGTTGACACCCCAGTTATAGAACATTGCTTTATCCCTTAATGACGAGACTTTTACGTTGGCGATTACAAAATATATATATGCATATACAGTTATTAATCTTTGTACATAAACTAGCAAGTGCAACTCTCTCTAATTCCTATAGCTCAACTATTCATATCTTCAAAAACTACTGCATATGTTTCATAAGAGTTCTGTATATCACCTCATAAAAATGTATGAGAAATGTCCCAAATGGAATTTATGATTCCAGACCTGTGAAGTGATTTGTGCTACCAAAAAAAAAAATGTTGAACAAAGAGAACAAATCACATTTTTCCTGTAGCACAATTGTACCGTAGAATATATTATACCTTGAAATAATTTTAGCTTGCCAATTTATCTTTCAAAAATCCACTTAAGGGAGTGCTATATATATATATATATATATGTGTGTATGTATATATATATATATATATATATATGTGTGTGTATATATGTGTATATATAAATAAACAGAAGCAGGCCTGGTGTTAAGAAGGGGCACTCTTCCTTTGTAGAGTATACTGTGGGTGCCCTCCGCGGAAATAGAATAAACATCATACAGATGGCGGTGGCACTCCCAAGTAATTAGTCACTAAGACCGGGTCATCAGACCTCAATAATGTTTAATTTCAACGTTTCAGTCCTCGCAGACCTTCTCCTGACAAAGGTCCGCAAGGACTGAAACGTTGAAATTAAACATTATTGAGGTCTGATGAGTCGGTCTTAGTGACTAATTACTTGGAGTGCCACCGCCATCTGTTTGATATATATATATATATATGAGAGAGAGAGAGAGAGAGAGAGAGAGAGAGGGAGAGAGAGGGAGGGAGGGAGGGATGGATGGATGGATGGATGAGAATTTTTTATTTTTTTCTATTATGAGTGGAGATAGCCAGTGCCTTCAAGTGGTATACACAATAAAGTGCAATGTGAAAAATAAATTATAAAAGAGAGAGTTTGCTTATCTTACGCCTTTTTCTTCAGACCATAACTTGGTTCATGCTATAGGTATCCTAAGGAAGGGAAAAAAAACCACAATAAAATAAAACCATTGTGCGTACTTTCATAAAGTATGTCTTTATACCTTCAATTTCAATCTCTTGTGCTTTCAAAGGTGTTCGCTATAAGGTAATTTCGTATTGTCCTCTACACCCAGAAAGCAGAGAAACTTTTTTATCAAAATACATCTTTAATAACACATTATAAAAAAGAAAAAACAGACAGGATGGATCTCAGCTCACATTAGTTAGCAGAAAACGTACATCCAGTATAAAATAAATAAGCTTTTCTGTCCATTAATGGGATCGGGATGTTATCAGGGTGAGAAGTCCTTTTCCTCCCAATACGACACGTTTCGTCTATGATGTAGACTTCATCAAGGGATAGTTGTACAGCCATGGCCAAAAGATTTGAGAATGATACAAGTATTGGTTTTCACAAAGTCTGCTGCTTAAGTTTTTATGATGGCAATTTACATATACTCCAGAATGTCATGAAGAGCGATCAGATGAATTGCAATGTCCCTCTTTGCCATGACAATGAACTAAATCCCAAAAACAACATTTCCACTGCATTTCAGCCCTGCCACAAAAGGACCAGCTGACATCATGTCAGTGATTCTCTCGTTAACACAGGTGAGAGTGTTGATGAGGACAAGGCTGGAGATCACTCTGTCATGCTGATTGATTTAGAATAACAGGCTGGAAGCTTTAAAAGGAGGGTGGAGCTTCAAATCATTGTTCTTTCTCTGTTAACCATTGTTATCTGCAAGGAAACATTGCAGTCATCATTGCTTTACACAAAAAGGGCTTCACAGGCAAGGATATTGCTGCTAGTAAGATTTCACCTAAATCAACCATTTATCAAATCATCAAGAACTTCGAGAGAGGTTCAATAGTAGTGAAGAAGGCTTCAAGTAGGCGCCCAAGAACGTCCAGCAAGCCCCAGGACCGTTCCTAAAGTTGATTCAGCTGCGGGATCGGGGCACCACCAGTGCAGAGCTTGATCAGGAATGGCAGCAGGCAGGTGTGAGTGCATCTTCACGCACAGTGAGGCAAAGACTGGTGTTAAGCAGGGCAGCAAAGAAGCCACTTCTCTCCAGGAAAAACATCAGGGACACACTGATATTTTGCAAAAGGTACTGGGATTGGACTGCTGAGGACTGGGGTAAAGTTATTTTCTCTGATGAATCCCCTTTCAGAATGTTTGGGGCATCTGGAAAAATGCTTTTCCGGAGAAGGAAAGGTGAGCGCTACCATCAGTCCTGTGTCATGCCAACAGTAAAGCATCCTGACACCATTCATTTGTGGGGTTGCTTCTCAGCCAATGGAGTGGGCTCACTCACAGTTTTGCCTACGAACACAGCCATGAATTAAGAATGGGTACTAAAACATCCTCCAAGAGCAACTTCTCCCAACCATCCAAGAACAGTTTGTTGATGAACAATGCCTTTTCCAGCATGATGGAACACCTTGCCATAAGGCAATAGTGATAACTAAGTGGCTCAGGGAACAAAACAATGAAATTTTGGGTCAATGCCAGGAAACTCCCCAGACCGTAATCCCATTGAGAACTTGTGGTCAATCCTCAAGAGGCGGGTGGACAAACAAAAACCTAAAAAAGCATTGATTAGGTAAGAATGGGCGGCCATCAGTCAGTATGTGGCCCAGAAGTTGATTGACAGCATGCCAAGGTGAATTGCAAAGGTCTTGAAAAAGAAGGGTCAACACTGCAAATTTTTACTGTAGCACAATTGTACCGTAAAATATTATTATACCTTGAAAACATTTTAGCTTGTCAATTTACCTTTAATCCAGGACTGCAGGCTTGTAAGTGTGATCAGAATTGAAGATGGCTAAACATTCTGCCATACATGCATATGTCCCCTATATTGCTGTATGCAGCCGAATGAGCTTGAAACCAAAGTATTTTCACACATGGGCAAAACTCTGTGGCAAATTACCTCTTTATGCTTCTACTTCTAGTCATTTGCTGACCACACTAGCAAAAGTACTGTGCAACCTGAGTGCCATATATGTCCAATTAATCTGCCCATGTATGGCTAAAGTATAAAAAGCCATGTATAACAATATTAATGAAACTTGCGCTCCAAATCAACCGTGCTGCAGTAATCGCAAGGGTAATCACAAACACCCTATATCAAAGTCAAATATAACACAGTACTTGCGGTTACTTGCGCTCTTCTGTGGTAGGTATCAATCTTATAGCAGATAAAAATCTTGCACTAATCCTATGATTTGTCCTCCTTATTTTTGTTTAAATGCAAAAATTCTGTAGAGAAGACACTCCATTCTTATGGACCATTTATAATTTCTTCGGTACTCAAAGTTCCTCTTTCCTGGCTGGTCCAGCAGCCCGCTATTTACGGCGTTGAACGCCCTACCAAGCAGCTACGTTCAACTCTGTAAATAGTGGGCTGCTGGACTGGCCAGGAAAGAGGGACTTTGAGTACCGAGGAAATTATAAATGGTCCAGAAGAAGGGAGTGTCTTCTCTGCCAAATTTTTGCATTTAAACAGAAATAAGGAGGACAACTCATAGGATTAGTGCAAGACTTTATCTGCTGTAAGATTGATACCTACCACAGAAGAGCGCAAGTACTGTGTTATATAAAAAGCCATGTGACAACATCTATGTGGCTGATATGAAGCCAGTACAACTGAATGGTCAATATCAGACTGGCCTACTGGGGAAATCCTCTGCGTGAGTGCCCAACCTCTCCTCTAGGGGTCAGGTTGAAAACTGTGCACTGAAACTCTATTAGAGGGTTAGTTACCTGGTGGGGCAGGACTTCTGATAAACATGGGTCCTTGGTTCTCTTAGATAACCAATCTTGTAGTTTCTATATAAGTGTCTGTGGTGGCTGGCCACACCCTCTAAAAATGGGCCTACTACTGAATTCACCCCGGTGGGCCCTTCATGCACCAGTCCGACACTGCTTATCACAGAGCGAGACACACAGTAATTCCTAATAATAATAATTTATAAAAAACAAACAAGGATTTCAGTGTTCACAGAATGCTGCCCAATATTTGAATAAGTACAACATGACAGATAATATTGCTTTAAGTTAGGTGTTTAGCTGTTCGTTGTCTACTGAGAACATTTTGTACTGCATTCCATGCTGTCATTTATGGTAAATTCCACTTTGCAAGTTGTCATTCATAAGATTTTTATTGCACATTAGGTGACTCCTGTCCAATGTGAGATTCTTGTATTCCACATTGTACACTCTAATTTTATGAGCTTGGAAGGCGTTCTGTTTACTATTTCCTCTTATAGAAGGACAGATTATATGCCTAATCTTGTAATCGCACAATAATTAGGATGCGTTTGAGGTGTGGTATTTATGGGACAGAATACAATAAAAAAAAAACTAAAAATTCTGTTTATTCTCTTGGCAGATTGGTTGTTGGAGCCAGCTGTATCCTTTTACATCAGACTCTCTTGTTATCACTTCTCATAAACTCCATACTGTTTGCTCTTAAAGCCAAAATGCAGTGATCCTGTCACTGAGTAATAGAATAATGCTTACATTGCAGGAATATGAATGCTTGCAAACCTTGGCGGAACTAGTGTGCAGTGAGCTCAGGTGTAAAAATATGCTGTGCCCACAAACAAAAAAACATATAGCACCTTTTTTTGTGAAATGGGAATGGGAAACAGACAATATATCAGTTCTACAGCCTCATCCTCCAAGTCAGTGGCACGTGCCACCATCACTGTGCCCAACCACAGTTTCCTCATGGAAGCAATGTTCTAGGGCCATGAATTCTTGTGATTGGTTCCTAATCCTGGAGAGTGAGTGCATTACATCCAGACTGAGCACTGTTTACTTAATATAGAAGTGCTTTTACATACACGACATGGCTAGTGCATTGTTAAGTAGAGGCCATTCACAGTGTGAAATATCACTCACTAGCTGGTTCACTCTTCTTGCCCAGGATGAGACTGAGTCAGATAGTGATGTCATGTCCTCCCTATGCCTCATTGCCCGGTAACAGAAAGAAGTGGAGTGTATCCAAGCAGGCTGCTTGTCATGAATTATATAGTATGGATGGCCATTGATGGTGCCATCTGTGTTTTATATTGATGGCAAGAACCTATCAACGGTGAACGTTCAGTGTATGCAGTTCACCCCGCGGGAGACGACGGCGTCATAATCGTGCCGTTGTCCCCCGCATCGTTAAATGGATGGGCAGCTTAACACTGATCGCAGTGCAGGCAGAGACTGGGAGGCAGGCCAATTGAGGAATAGGTCTGTGAGTGTCACATCAGGGGCAGAGTTGAGCTCCGTTTCCCCCACGTTGGGGGTAAAAACAAAACACAGGAGCCCTGTCTGCCAAAAATGGCAGAGAGAACCACCTGATATCCCCTGTCGATGGCCATCGCTATCATGTAGCGGTGCAAATCACACGGCAGGTACTATGACTGTGAGACAAACAGTGTGTCCCTTGAGACCCCAGGGGCCTCGGTGAAGTGCACCTGCTGCACCGACATCCGTTCCGATAAATAATTATTGTGAATATCACCATGTACAAATAACGTTGAGATTTGTCATTTTCATTAGATAGTGTTGGTATGCTGCTAATGGACTGTATATATTTGGTAAATGTTATAAATTATACTGGACAATGACCATTCTATGTCCTTATCACAGGGCATTAGCTCGTGTTCCCATGTCATGTTCCATGTTTGTACAGTTTTGATTTTAAGCATGTGTAAAGTCTGGTATCAGTATTGTATATGGTGGAAGATAAGTGAGGTGAGGCGAGGTGCAAGAATCATCTTGTAATGTGAGTGTGAAAGTTCAAGGAATGCTTTATGCTATAGGTGCTTTATACCCATTGGGGCAGTGGTTCCCAAACTGTGCGCCTGGGCACCCCGGGGTGTCTCGGGACACTTGCAGGGGTGCCTCAGGTTGGTGGTCCAGCACCAAATCAAATTATTTCTGGTAAATATGTAAACAAACAGAAGAGCAAACCTGTCCACCACCACATAACTGACCCTAAGGATGACGGTTAAGCACAATTTACTTCACTTTACTCTTTTACTAGATTTTTTTCTGAATTTCTCAATAACAAACTTAAACTTAGGGGTGCCGTGAAAACAATGCTGATATTCTAAGGCGCCATGTTTCAAAAAAGTTTGTGAACCACTGCATTGGGGGTTGAAGAGGTAGCTGTTCAGTAGTTAATAGGGAAGAATACCTGGAATAGGTATGTTTTGTAGCTCATACTTTCCACTCCCTGAAATAGTAACTATCTCCCTGATGAGCAAGCCTTGAAAAGTATGTGTTTTCATCAACAAGTAGATCTTACTGACTGCTTTGGTGCTCGTTTAGTTTTGGATGCTAGTAAATTTTATGACACACCTCTCAGATGTAGCAGTACACGTCCACTTTACCACCACGCTCAGAGGTGTTGCTTTCACAATCTCCCGGAAATACTTTTCAAAAGTAGGCACGTATGTTTTAGCTCTAGTTTAGTTAAACTCCTGTAGGCTCAGCCCGCTGATTTGTCTGAACAGCAAATTAAAATTATTAAAGGTAGCCAGTTAACCCCATATTTTATCAAATAATATAAAGCAGGGGTAGACAACATGTGGCATTTCAGCTGTTGTGGAGCTAAATCCCAGCATGCCTTGCCACAGTTTTAACATGCCATGACTGCAAACCTGTGACGGCATGCTGGAGTACCCTTAATATAGAGGAATATTTCAGGATGCAAGTGATATATTCCATACTTATATACCATACTATATCATAATATACTATATGAATTTCATACACTTATAATTACCCCTTGCATTGAGGGTTTCTTAGGAGACTGCAGGCTGGCACTTAGCTGCATTGAGGATGATTTTGATTGCCAGATTTGTGAGACAGGGGTGGGTAACATAATATGATTTGGTGTTTATAAACATATAGATGATTTGATGTACAGTATTAGCTTTTTACATTTAACCATCATTTTGTTCAGTTTGTATAAGTAGTAGCATTACCTCTGTCCTGTCCACTGCAATCTGTGGTGCTAATATCCTGTTGAGTGTGAAGAGAACCAGTTACCAACAAGAGAGTCCTTTTATATGTGCATTGTTTTATTATAACACGGTTAGCGGATAGCTGTTTAGTACGACTCTTCTGGGTCCAATGTCTTCCATACATTTGTTTCCAAGGAAAGTTTTTGGACATCTGTCTCTTTGGAGACTGCGTAGGAGAGAATGTTGGACACTGTAGAGATGAACCCTTTTATATAGATATTTGTTTAACCAAGCTGCTAATTGTGGGTCAACGGTCTATATGGTGGGAGAGGGAGACTGATTAATAGATATGTCTTATATATTTTGGTATAAGTGGAATTTGGTAATGGGAAGTCTGAGCCTAGTCTGGAGATCTGCAAATGTTGGAAAATTATCTCCAGTTGTAAGATTGTAAAAAAAATTGGTATCGGTCCTTATCCAGTGGTCATAGCCTTCTGCCTTTTGAGTTGTTCCTGGGTAGGAATAAACATCCATAAGCTTCTACTGGGGGATCGTCGTCAAGTATTGTATTCCATTTAATTCAAATTCATTTATTTAGTATGAAATGCCAGCAGTCAAATGTATTATTAGCATACAGGGCTATTAGGAGTTCAGAGCAGTTTTCACTTTTTATCAGTTATAGAAGATATTTGGGGAAATGTAATAGATGATCGCCCCTTTAAAACATCGGCAGACTTGACAGAAACTCGCCAATGCTTGCATCTCGCAGGCCATTACATTTACCCCCAAGTGTTAGTCCGGACTTGCCAACTTGTTCATGTGGACCAGAGACACCAGGCGTTTGTTTATTCTGGTCACTTAGGGGCCTTTTCCTTAAATAACGCTATTTTGGTATTCATGAACAGACTTAGCACAGGAGATATCACAGATATCTCCTTGCTAAGTTCCCCTGCGTTAATTTCCACACTCCCCATACATTAGTATGGGGATGTGGAAATTGTGGTATTCATCAAATTCCGAAAATTATGAATTTTCGGAATTTGATGCAGTTACTATTCGCCACTGTGAGGTGGCGAATAGCAGAATCGACTTACCTGTATCCGCGTGTGCAGGTCCACCGACGAGTCCCTCCGGCGCTCTGCTCCGTCCTCAGGCTCCGGAGGCTGGTCGGACATGTGTGCTCCCCAGCAGAGCACAAGAAAGTTTAGAAAAAAAAAAAAAGTTTGTTTTTTTTCTAATCTGTCATGTGGTCTGCTGGGAAACCACATGACAGACCAGCAGGACGGAGCCGGAGGCTGCTGCGCGGACAGGTAAGTCGGGGGGGGGGGGATCAGGGGGGTACACAAACTTAACGCATCTGTAGGCAGTGCTGCGCATGCCCTGGTTTTAAAGATGTAACAGCGCATGCGCAGCACTGTTTCCAGATGCGATAAGGTAGTGTAGGCAGGGAAAAATATCTATTTCCCGAAAAGCTGTCATCGCAAAAATGACAGCTTTTCGGAATAGATACTTATGGAGAGGTGGAATGATGAATTCCTCCTATAATTAGGTAGAACTCCATGCGAGTTCTTAACCTAATTATCTCTAGAGAATTTTTAGGTTTAATGAATAGGCCCCTAAGACTTTAATCATTTCAGGTCAATGCTGTCACCAAAGAAGACTTAAATGAGTGCATATCGTGTGACATTTCTTCTCCTGTGATTGGGTCATTAAGAATTTATGTTTCAGATTGAGATCTCTTCAACAGAGTTCACATAAGCAGGTTGATGTTGATAGCTGTTATTAGTTTTCAGATCCTTGTGGTTCTATAAATTTGAACAGACTATGCTGCATCTATATTTGTTATGAGTTAGGGTCTCTTGTTTCGATCGAGTTGATTGCTCTCTTCTTTGCCAGATAATCTCTTGTCCCAATGCTGTCTAATAGTAGCGCATATTAATAATAGCTTCCAGCACATTTAGTGCCCTGTACAGTGAGATTTGTCCTGGGTCTGTTGCTGCTGGTTTTATGTTTCTGTGAGATATTTGCAGTTCAATGGTAGATATTCTTTACTGCAAGCTATACTCCACAGGTAATCAGTCAGTATTGGTCAGAGCTATTTTACTGGGTGGGCATTGAGGTCTGGATGTGAACTCTCTCTGTGGTGCCTGTGTGTTTATATCTGCAGTCCCACTTGACCGTCTGAGGATGGTGGTGTGGGAGCTGCTCAGTTCTGGCAGATGGATGGATGGGAATACTGGGGGGTGGGGTAGGTTTAAGCACCCCTGGGGGGAGGTTAGGGTTAGGCACTAGGGGGGGAGATTAGGGTTAGGCACCCCTAAGGGAGAGTTAGGGGGGGGAGAGGGGAGGGTTAGGATACTAACCTGGCGCCGTCGGGAGCTTCATCTACCGGACTTCCAGCATCGGTATTTCATCCGCCGGGCTTAAGTCCGGCAGTATGTTATACTGATATATATATAGCATAGGAAATGGTAAAGTGGTATTCCAATGGTCACATTAAACATATCCATGATCATTGGAATAATCGCATTTCATGTCTAAAAATTATTGTACGTACTTTGTATTAGATACAGTATACATATCTGTATGTCTAATAAAAAAATTACTTATAATAAACATTAGACATAGGCTATATTCAATTAACCATGATAACGTTGTTTTCTTATCGGACCATTCGCCCGAAGTAGCTGCTTTTCACATGTTTGCGCACTCCCGTTAATTGAGCAATCCTATTGCAAAAGGCAAGATAACACATTCGCCCGATATTTCTTGCATTGAAGACTGGCGAAAAGTGTAGTTGAAAATGGAGAAATCAGCCTGTACCCCCATAAAAAGTAATCTAAGATAGAGGAATAGTATAGAAGTGTGTTAGTGGACATAATTAAAGGTTTTGGGGTCTAGGTATTAATGAGGTCGGCTGCGGCATTAGCATACAGACGCAACAGCAGCTGGAGGGCCACTTATTGCCCACCCCTGCTGTAGCTGCACATGTTGTGCTTAACTTTGATGCACCTTCAATTTAGTTGCACAGGATATCTCTGATAAGTCATTCTTGTCCATCATAAATAAAAGAAAAAGGCTGCACTAAGCAGTACATAGTGCAAGTAAGTGTGTTGAGGTTTAATTTATAAAGTCTGCACCCTATTGTCTCACTTCAGACGAGGACTTTGGATTTGTACAGAGTGCAGGGAAAACTGTCTCTGCACTGTGTACTGCTTAGTCGTAATCCCCATTAAAAATTAGGTGTGTTCCTTAAACATAAATCACTCTGAAAGCACATGGAGTTGTTCATTTTTCCATAGGTTTTGAGTCACTCGTTCTTTCTTCCTTTTGACCATAGAAGACCTTGGTGGCTGTTTTTGAGAGAGAGCGCGAATTATAGATGGACTTAAAAATAACTACTGTTTTACATGAAAATTATTTTAATACAAAAAAAATTATCTTCTGTTTATGTGTGATTGCTGTTAAGTACTTTTTAGTTCAGACTGAAGCAGGGTATTTGTATCCAGGCAAGTATGTTTAATGGTCACAAACACCACATTAGGCTTCTAGTAGGGGCTATATGGTGGTGTTATAGCTTGGGGACCCTTGCTTGCTCTCCTGTCTTTCCTTGTGGTCACCACAATAAGACCTCCTCAGCACATTCTGTCTTTTCCTGTAAGTTATTAGATTCCAGCACTTAATTTAATTTCCTCTTGCCATATTGATGAGGAGACGTATTTCCTTTAAGAGCACAATTGCATAGGTGATTGTGGTTAAATTGCTATCATATCTTATTTATAATCCCAAGCCAGAGTATGAATAGCCAAGGTGACTTAATTTGTCCACCGTTACTTAGACAGTATTCTCCAAATGCTAATCTCATACACATGTCAAATGTAAATGGCCTTGAACAATAGCAGCAGCAGCTTATGACAGAACATTACCTTGCCTCTGCCCTCTTTCCGCACACATACACTGTGATAACTGAAAAATAAAATGTTTTCCATGACCTAACCTCTATTAGATGTCTCATTGGAGTGTGCAGGGTTCTTGTCTGGAATTGGACTGGATGCCACTGTCATGGTGAGAAGTATATCTCTCAGAGGGTTTGACCAGGTATGTAACTAAATTGTCCCTGAGATATCTGTTGCTGACCCATTCTGTATGAATGTGTGTTATGGAATTTGAATTATGTGGTAAATGAGTCCTGAAATCAACATATATTTGTTACCTTTCGTTACAACAGCAAATGGCTGCCCTAGTGACAGATTATATGGAGTCCTATGGTACAAAGCTCTTGAGGAAATGTATTCCGTCCATTGTAGAAAAGCTGGATAATGGAAAACTGCAGGTGACCTGGAAAAACATTGATTCTGGTAAAGAAGGAATGGACGTATTTGACACCGTCATGTGGGCTGTAGGTAAGTTGAATGATGCTTTATAGAACAGAGTTATACCTAAATGAACAAACCTGTCAAATGTTTTTTGGTTTTCTCAAGCCAGTCTTGTATATGAATTAAACCTTTCTTCTGTCACACTTTTTTAAGAGAGAGGTCAAGCTTATTCTGTCATTTAATTCACATAGGAATTGTACACAGTTCAGATGTGTGTCCATTAGTCTTACAAGCAGTGAGGTGCTGACCCTCAGGTAAATAAGATTATGTGAATGATTTTAACTTATATTATTCCACTCAAAACTGGATTTTTTTTTAAGTTTTCTTATACTTTTAATAGTACCTCTGCCAGGAAACTGTGTATTAGGAATCTAACCATGTCAATAGAAGTATACATTTAAGTATGATGTGTTTCCCTTTAAAATATGTAATGTAACAGTAGTATTTGGCAAGTTTGCCAATGTTGTCCAAAATAATGCTGCCTTTGTGTCCTGTATTAATTGCACTTTCCATCCACATAGACAGCCTTGTCTCCAGCCAATAATGCACACTATAGCCAGGAATATTCACTTCATATTCTATTCTGCCCCACTTTGCTGATATCCTGATACATGTATTAGTTTATATAGTCCTGTTTAAATGTGATCACTTTAAAAATAACGTATTATAATATTACAGATAATAAGAGTTGAATCAAGTAACGTTACTCGTCATTCTGTGCTTTTGTGTATACCACAGTTGCCAGTATTAATGGTACCATTAAGACAGCAGCTAGCATCATCTGCGGCAATCCACTGCATATACAGTATATACAGTGTTTGCCCAGGTTCAGTGAATGAAAACAGATATGCGCTTGGATAAATAGTCTGTAGTGTTTGTTTTTCTGTATCCAAGCAGCAAAAACCTACAAATAAAGGCAATTTGTCTCTTTACTCCCTTAGGTTTTTGTTTTTCCTTTAAAACTCCATCCTGTTAAGATTAAATGCATGTACTGTTAAATCTGGTTAATTGTGTGGATCTTTTTTTCTCTGCGTGAACAGACCCACACCAGGTGTCCCTGGTACAGCAGTGGAACACTAGCAGTTTTAGGATTTCCTGCCTGCAGATGTGCCACTTAATGGGCTGGCTGAAATATATCCTATTTAGAAAGTTAATGCATGGCTGTGTGGTGGCCCTCCTAAGCACTTTTGTACACACAAAGTAGTCTCAGTAGCCTGAAACATGTACATTATTGGCATTTATTGATGGAGAAATGTAGGAGTTTTACTATTGGATTTTATAGTGTATCTTGGTGATGATGTCATCGTATAAACTCATTAATGTTACCGTATCGTCTTCACACGAATTATGTAAATATTAAAAATCACCAGTAGCTTTTCAAAAATATAGCTCATAAGTCACGGACTTGAGGACAGGGATCATACATGTATTTTTCAAATAATATAGGATCGGTGGAATCTGTCATTTCATACTTTGTTTAAAAGAAACACATTTAATGTACTTTAATTACATTCCAGCGGAAAAACCTTTTCAAATTTCAAGTTGCCATATGTTTTATATACAGTTTAAAGCCAACACTGCATTTTCTACCAGTGTCACTATTCCACTGTAACTTTCAATACACGCATGAAATAAGAAAGTGGACTGTGAAACTTGGTGTGCTGGCATATTGATATACATTTTTTGAATTGATGGTTAAAATGGAACAGTGGATACAGATAATTCAAAATTGTCCACAGGTAAATGTGTTTTGGTTGGTTTCCACCTCCAGTAATATTAAATTAAGTTTTTTTTTTTTTGTGATCTGCTCAGCTACCCAACTCATTGTTGACATCTGTTCAAGACAACTACAACTTTAATTTTTGCAGTTTGCTGTAAATGTTATCACCACATCAATTAAACAAGAAAAGAGACATGTTGGTAGGGCCACACTTTGATAAGTCCCATATGTTGCAGAATCTCTCTCTCTGCTCCCAGGAGGATAGATGTTCTGTGTCCTTACATTGAGCCCTCTTAACCCTTGGTCCTAGTTAAAAACATTACTACTTCCTGATCACCAAGCTAATAAAAATACTATAATCATGGCAAGCATTTTGTCACACATTTGTATATACATTTCACATTTATTTTCATTGAAGTCAGAAGGTTATAGTTTTCTTTCTGCTTAAGAGAGGATAAAGACTAGAAGTAAAATAAACAGTTTATTTGAGATGCAAAACATAGATAATGAAGATTGAAAAAAAGGAAAAGTGCGCCGTATTACATCAGAGAACCACTTTAGTCTTCATTTCTTTCATTTTAGTCTTCATTCCAAAAACACTTTTCAGTCGACAATACAAAACCTTCACGATAAATGTTCTAGTCTCTAGAAATAAAATCATTTTTTATTCAAGAGCTATGTTAAGATTAGTATGTATTATTTCATATTTTAAGAACAATAGCTAGATCATAAATAAAATTAATACATACATAAAACGAACAACCAAAAAAAGTGTAATGCACATAAATACAATGTAAAGGTAAGTAATCAATGCTAATAAATTAGCGTGTATGACAGGGCTTGACAAAGTTTTCTAAGATCTAGGAGCCAGGATGAAAGTGTAGGAGTCCGACCACCGTCCCCCCCCCAAAAAAACAGGAGTGAGTGAGGAGCACAGCTCTGTGTGTTATGCAACTGTTATACACACTATACTAGTCCACAAAATGGTCGCAGTTGAATGGATATAGTAACATGGAGGCCCCCTCACTGCTCTGCACAGCTTCCCTGCTCCATCCCCCACCCTTCAGTAATAACAGACCACATTTCACATAAAACAATGGTGCCAGAAAGTACAACAGAACCCCCCTCCCCTCATGGTCACACCACTATCCCTCTGAAGCCGCTCCGCAATCCCTGGCCACTCATAGACCCTACTACCGGAGAGCTCTATGCAGCCGGAGATAGGAGACAGTAGACAGCCGGGTCGTACAGGAGGATCAGCGTAGACTGGGACAGACAGCAGGGATCAGAGCAGGCCAGGATGGAGAGAATTCGTCAGTGCAGACTGGGACGGACAGAGGCAAAGCAGTCACCGCAGGCGACACTCAGCACATGCACTCCTGTGCATGATATGAACACCGCAATACTATAGGCACGAATCTCCGCGGGGGCTGATGAGGATCTGCTTTCTCCCTCACTGCAAAATCTAGTAGCTAGGCAGCAAAATCTGGTAGTCATGGCGACCTGGCTCCCGGGATTTGTCGAGCCCTGGAGTATGAGGTCCCTGGACATTTAATGAAAAACAAGTGAAAATAATTAAGGTATGGTTTCTGCAAAACCATAGCATCCACAGCAACAAATTAAAGATATGCTTCTATTTCATTGCACTAGTCTAAAGTCTAGCCCAATTGTGTTACATGATGAACCCATACACGTTACTTAGCCAGTAAGGAAAAGTAAACTGGCAACATTCTTTATTTACACTTAATATGTGGGGGTGGGGGGGATTAGTAAATGCCCGGGCTTAATGAAGGGGCCCGTGCGGGGGTCCGGGTCCACCCCTCCTCCTTTACCTGTGTCTCCCTAGCCGGGCTGGACTGGGCTGTGGGAGGGACCAGTGAGGCTACTGCCATTGATCAGCAGCAATTTTTTTGGGTAATGATGCGTGAACCCTCCCCAACCCCCCGATTGTTTAATTGGCTACTGAGAAAAAAGAAAAAAAATTAACCTTGTGTGTCCATGTGATAAGGAATATAGGGGCAGTTTAATTCAGAGCAGGGGGTATAGCGCTGGGAAGTTGGTCCCAGAGCTATTCAATTCACCACGCAGTTTAGTCCGACTATTGCAAGTTAAGTAGGAGAATGCCGGTTCTTGCGACTTAACCTGGCTGTTTAGTAGCGAGAACCGGTATTCTCCAACTAAAGTGCCGGCCACGATGCTGTTAGTGCCGCGCTAAGATGGCAAACAGCCTCGCGGCTGGCACTTTAGTCAGATTTCTGTTCGCACCCTCAGGAAGGTGCGAGGAGAAATCATTTAGTCCAGGAGTGGCCAACCAGTCAGAGGCAAAGAGCCAAAAAATGTCTGTGGTCAAGTTGAAGAGCCAATCGCATGCGCGCGCAAAAATGGGGGCATGGCCTAGCTTTCCCAAGACCACGTCCCATTTTTGTGCGCACACGTTTGGTATGACATTCGCAGGAGCATGAGGATAATTTTAGTTTGCTGCCCTAAAAAAAATTAAAAAGCTGCTCTGTGTTACTGGATTGGTATATAAGTAAATGTTACCACATTGAGCGCTAATTGAACGTGTTAGTGTATGACACAGTGGATGTATTTGCATAAATAAATAAAAAACAAACAAACGAACAAGAAAAAAACACTGACAGGCAAACAAACAGACACCAATATAAAAAACAATAAATCGCTAAAAAGATGTAGGTAGGGGATATTAAAGTGAGGTGGGGTTAGGGTAAGCAAAAATAAAAAAAATATAAATAAATAAAAATCAAATAAACCAACAAACAGACAACAATATAAAAAACATCTCTAAAAGATGTATGAAGAAATAGAGGACGGGAGATGGGTAAGGGATAGGGAAGTGAGGTGGGGTTTGGGTAAGCAAAGCCATAAAAAACACAAATTGCCAATGTTTAGCGCTTTTGTGCAAAGTTGGAGCTTGGGAAAACTTGTCCGGTGCTTAGTGCGTAAGGTATTGTCCGTTTTTATTGGTCACTCACTGTCCCTTTTATTATTACCCTACCTTCGCGGCTCCTGCCGCACTGTGTCTGCCGCACTTTGCCTTCTCCGTATTCACGGGGACTGTAGCGATAGTGACTCGCTGCGGCTCCTGATAATGTCAGAGATCGGCGGTCTTTTCTGCTTCTTGTCCCGTCTGTAGTGGAAATGTGGACTTTTGTTGCTCCGTGTAAACACACATTTTTTGCACCACTGCGGACGCTTTTTGAAGGTGGTTTCATGGATCGCAGGAGCATGACATTGTGTCACACCCCTGTTTTTAGTCACGCTTTCGGCGAGCACAGCAAATTGAAAATACACAATTTACATAAGGTTCCTAATATAATTTTTTCACTGTTGAAGTGAAAGAAAACGCCAGAGCAATATAGAAAACATTGATATAGCCACGTTCACATAAAATACACAGAAACAAGCCAGATACACATAAAATACATTTACAATACACATCCAAATAAAATAAATATTAAACTCCAGAACCACATAAAATACATTGAGAAAGCCAGTGCCCATTATGCTGTGCCCCATATGCAGTGTCCCCCTGTAGTTGTGCCCATTAAGCACTGCCCCCAGTAGTTGTGGCCCTTATGCAATGCCCCCTGTAGCTGTGCGCATTATGCACTGCCCCCAGTAGTTGTGCCCCTTCTGCAATGCCCCCTGTACTTGTGCCCATTTAGCAATGCCTCCAGTAGCTGTGCCCCTTCTGCAATGCCCCCTGTAGTTAAGCAATGCCCCCTGTAGCTGTGCCCCTTCTGCAATGCTCCCTGTAGTTAAGCAATGCCCCCTGTAGCTGTGCCCCTTCTGCAATGCCCCCTGTAGTTAAGCAATGCCCCCTGTAGCTGTGCCCCTTCTGCAATGCCCCCTGTAGTTAAGCAATGCCCCCTGTAGCTGTGCCCCTTCTGCAATGCCCCCTGTAGTTAAGGGATAGAAAAAAGGAAACAGAAATCTCCTCTTTGTTGGCGCATGTTAAACATGAATAATAAAAGCTAATTTTTAATAAATATTCTAGTAAGTGCGCCAACAAAGAGGACATTTCTGTTTCCTTTTTTCTATCCTGTAAGATTATTACTGTCCTTGGCAGCACGCCCCAGGACTTTATAAATATTTAGATTTACAATTTTCTTATTGTTGGGGTTGTAATTTGTATACCTTCACAACTAATTATTTACTGGTGCAGAAGTTTGTCCCAATTCACCTTTTCCCTATTATAACCCCTGTAGTTAAGCAATACCCCCCTGTAGCTGTACCCATTAAGCAATGCCCCCAGTAGTTGTGGCCTGTATGCAATTCCCCCTGTAGCTGTGCCCTTTATGCAATGCACCCAGTACTTGTGGCTTTTATGCAATACCCCCTGTAGCTGTGCCCATTATGCAATGCCCCCAGTAGTTGTGCCCATTACGCAGAGCCCCCAGTAGTTGTGCCCATTACGCAGAGCCCCCAGTAGTTGTGCCCCTTCTGCAATGTTAGCTGTAGTTGTGCCCATTAAAGCAATGCTCCCTGTAGTCATGCCCCTTCAGGTAGTGCCCCCAGTACTAGCTCTTCCTCCCTGCCCACACTTAGCTGTCTTTATGCTGGCACCGCTTCACACCGTCAGGGCTCCCAAGTTTGTTCGTTTTTTCTTACAATGAATTAAGATAAATCTGTTCCATTAGGCTCAATTATCCTATTATTATCTTATCCCAAACTTTTATTCGCAAATATCACTTAAATATTAATAAGTACTGCTAACCACACCACTACACGACGGACATTGGGGTTTAAATAAATGTCAAAAGCACAATAACACAAGGTGAGTGAAACAAGATGATATGTTCTTAGAAAACCTGCATTACTGAAATTAGTGTACACTGGGCCTGATTCAGACCCGCTCGCGAGCGCTGAGCGCTCGCAAGCGGGTCGATGTTGCCCAAGTGCGCATGCGCACGATGGAGGCGGCTCCATCGTGCGCATGCGCGAGACCCGAATAATGACTGCCAAGCCGTCATTATGGGTCTCGCACCAAAGGGGACGTGCTGTCGATGGTGATTGACAGCACGTCCCCTTTGGTGGGCGTGCCGGCGGCGTGGCTGCCCAGACGGAGGCGTTCCCATGGGAACACCTACCGTCTGGGGCCGGCCCCACTGGCATCAATAGTGATGTCAGTGGGAGTGCTTTTGGCAAGGGTCTCATCGCAAGCCCGATGGTCGCGATGGTCTTGACCATCGTGACCATCATTTTGGCCAGTCGCTATAGCTGTTGGTGGTCACCCACAGCTATGCGAGTGGCCAGGAGGCCGCTCCAAAAAGGAGGAGGGATGGCCCTGATTCAGAGCGAGATCTCTGTCAGAGCGTCCGGCTCTCAATCAGGGCCACTGTTGTTTCCAATCTCTTGCCTTTTCCAGGTGATCTGTGATCACAGACAGCAGCAAAAGACCAGATTTGCGAAATCTTTATCTATAATATCTATCAATTGAGGTCCTACTTGACACAAGAATTTTTTTTATTTAAAGATTCTGAGTGTGCCAGATTATTCTCATTGCTTAATATTAGATTTACTATGCTTGTACTCATATGTAAAAATAAATTGCTGTACCAACCTCCCCTCTACATTGCTGAATCTATTCTAGCATGCAACACATTTATATCCTGTTTAGTTATTGGGTATCTAGTGTCTCCCTGTTTCTTGTTTGATTTACTTACTTTGTGATCTTATATTGTATATTATATCCCTTTGGTAACCCTGTTAAAATTTAAATACAAAGATTACACACACACACAAAATTGTTACTAGATGTAACAACTAAAACTTTTGTTTGTTCTAGTAATCGTTTACAATGCCGACATATTCCGCAGAGCTGCACAATTATTTAAATTTTTCAGCTCTGCAAAAAATTTTTGCTAACCACAGTGTTTACATTTTTGTTATGTGTGTGTGTTTTTTTTAATCTTTATGAGGTGTAGGAGAAATAGGTAAATCACAAGTGCTACTGTATATTACCATCTTATCTATGAGGAGAATGGGTCTTTGCGGTTATCAGTTTATACCCTAGCACTGAATGGCTTGAAAAATAAAATCTTCACAATTATGGTATTTTGTGGTTTTAAAGCTTGACATCTGTAGCTTTTAGTGTGTATAAAGAAACTTTTGTGTTTTTCTTTGTCACAATAAATAAATGCATAATCCAGATGAGATAAAACAATAGTCAGAGATATTCTAAATTCCTTAAAAAATATTCAGATTTGAATTCTTGTTCATACCAACTAATCTCATATAAAAACATGAAAAGATCAAACAAATATATACAGCTCCACTATTTATTTTTTTTATCCCTAAAGTAATATATTGCCATATTTCTAACATAGTCCAGTAACCTATTAGCTGCAGTAATTTGCCACTTATTGATCCAGTTGGGGCTAGGCAATAAACCCCGAACACCAGCACTTTTTGAGGATTGTGTTTCTCATGCCTCAGGCAGGCGAAACAAGATCCCTGAAATCAGTACCGTTTTCTTTGCCGCGATCGTGAAAACACACAGGTTTCACGGACCCTGTGTATTTTCAGACAAAAACGGGTAATTTTTCTTTTAAAAAAACCAGACTGAATACCCCGATAATGACCATCAGGCAAAAATTGAGTTAAAAGCCAGTTTTTTTTCGTAACAAACATTGATGTGGCTAATAGGATACCAACCTTAGACTAGCGTCAGGAAGAGGTTGCACCTGTTTATTCAGTTGCTTTAGCGATGGCATCATCATTGATAACGGCAAAGAGCATAGTAGAATTGAATCCTGTCCTAGGATTTGTACTGTCTCTAGATTCTAAAGCATGTACATAGGTATCAAACACACAGCAATAACAATGACTGTGAGATCGTAGTTTATTTTACATACAACAGTTAAAAATATAATTGACCATTTTAATTGATTCTCTCTGAAAGACTGGCAATAATTTGGGTCCTTAGAGCTCAGATGGTATCTCCTGAATAATAAATTGAAATTAACATTTGTCTATGCCAGTCTCAGCCAGGGTAATAAGAACATTTATTGTATTACAGTGTAAGATCCTTGCTGTAGATTAAGGCCACTCATTAATGAATTACGATTTACATAATCAGTGCTTTTCATTTTAGTGTTTTTACCAATATTGTTTCTACTTCAGGGTCCATAGGGGGTCCACAGGGTTGACCTTGGGGTATAGGTTGGGAACCAAATCCGGGCACCACGCAGTTAAAGCTTTTAGCTCCCAGGATGCACTGGGTCCACTCTCCCTATAACCCCACCCCCAAGCCAGAGGCACCTCAGTTTAAGTTGGTGCCCGGCCGGAGTCGGGTCACCGTTAGCGCAGGGGGAGCTGATTAGCAGCCCCTAAGCTTATTTTATTTTTTTAGGGACAAAGTTTTTTTCATAGACTTTGGACTCTTCAGAGCGGCAGCGTCGGACTGTCCATAGGACGTCTAAGCTGCCGCTCCGTCACCCCGCTGGCGCTGAGACGCCAGTACAGATCTGGGGATCTCAGCGGGACCCCAGAGTCTGTACTAGCCGGACTCTGCGGGCGCCCAGGACTGCTGCCGGATCCACGGGGAGCAGGTAAGGTCGCGGATCACCGCTTGCGGTGATCCGCGCATTTCAAATGCAGTCCTGTGCCTCCGGTCTCAGGGGACAGACCGGAGGCGCCGGCAGTGGCGGCGGGCCCCCCATACCCCGTGTGTCCACTAGACCACCAGGGACTTAACGATCGGTGCAGGGAGCCGGCGTCCCGGGGGTTAATAGCCGGCCAGGGGAGGCAGCCTTCCCTGTTACAGCGGCTCCTCCCCTCAGCTCAGCGCGCCTTTCAGTATCCATAGTCTGGCGTCGCTGAGCTGCTTCCTCCGCGGGCCACGCTTCTTCTGAGGTCTCCAGCGGCCATTTTATCTCTGTGGTGCAGCAGAAATCTCTGGAGATGGCAGTGAGTCCAGTCCCCCTGCGTACCTCACCATCAGGTCAGTGTACACAGCGCTGTAGCCTTCCCAGACACTGAATCTGGGCAGTTGAATGCAGTGTAATAGTGCAGTATATTATATGACATGTTTATGTATATATGTATATATCTGCATTGTATGTGACTTATGCTAGTGCTGACTGTACTTTATTCTCTCACCTGTCAGTGTATATCTATCCCTTTTCTTTATCTGCCCTAATACAGCTGTACTTAGGGTGGTTCTGAGACCTCACATTTATATACTTGTTAATATTTGTGTGGTTTGTCACATACTGTTGCGTGCTGCACGTTGCCATATTTTAGATGGAACTGTGTGTTGCATACGCTGAAAATGGGTCCCTGCAGCTATTTTTGGCATCAGTCAGGACCAGTATAGTGCTGCTTAATATTTCCGCCAAGATGGGTCAGATATGTCTGACCAGGAGATAGAGCGTTATACTGCACCCATTTTTACTATCCTGCAAGTCATGTGCTGCAGGTGTTAGTGCGGAGGATTTGACTCATAAAGGGTTCTGTATGTGGCGTCATCTGGTGCCGGCCTCTTTCACGACCCCCTTGGGCGGTTTGTTTTCTCGGGATCCTCTCAATTGCGGATCGCCGGGCGGGCCCCATTGTTGTACCTCACTTGGGGTTACTTCACCATACTGCCCTTTTCATCTCAGGGTATCTCGCAGCTTCTTGCACTCTTCCCCTGTGACACAGACTACCGCTCCCTGCAGGGTTTTTTTTTGCAGTATATGAATTCCCCCTGGTGCCACAATAGTCTGTCATTCCCCTTGCAGGGATTACCACAACAGCCACCCTGGGTGGATGTCGTTTTCTACGAAACGCTAATTGGCGTGGTTGACGCCCTGTGGTTACTTCCCAGTTGGCTCTGCCGTGAACTGGGTACTGTTCGGGGCTCTTTCCCTCTTACACGGGGGGAAGCCTATTTCAGGTATTATTATCCCTGCTTTAGGGCTGGTAGCAGGTCCATTCTGGTTAGAGTGAATGTTGACCTGCACCTGTATCATACACCCTCAGTATTGCGTGCCTTCGGGTTACCTGTTGCTGACTAGCGGGTGGATCGCATAGCGGGACTCTGGCTGTTGCCAGATAGGAGGTGTTACAACAGTGTTTGGCCTCCTGTCCCAAATTCCCTGAGGGCATCACGAGCCCCTCCTGGGGGGGATGGGCGTGTTACTCGTCTGATTACAGACGTTACTACGCCTCCCATTCCTGCGTGGTCGGATTCTTCGGATCCGTAGGTGGTAACTCTGCCTGAAATCAGTATACTTGCTTTCGGGAGTTGTTACCCATCCTACCATGGCTATAGCATGGTTGGTTAATACTATTGCATATTGGGTTGATGCATTTGTAACGTTTTTTCCCCTCCAACACGTCGGGGGTTCAAATGTATTTGGTCGCTCATGTAATATATGCAGTTGTCATAGGTGGACATGCCTATATTGGATACCAGTCTCCTAACTTTCAGAGTTCCGGCTGCGACTGTATCCTCCGTAATACCCTATGGCTGCGCTCTGAGAATGCAGAGGTGCAGATACCATCTTTAGGGTTGATATTGTTTGGTCCTGACCTTGACAAGATTGTAGTAACATTGGCAGTATTACTAACGACAAGTTTACCGCTTTCAGCTATGCACACTACAAGGCCTCAGACTAAGTCTGTTAAGTCTTTTTTGTCCTCTCGGTCAGCCTAAAGGTCTGTTTCTTCGTAGACTGTCGGCATCTACAAGGGCCGACATATCCAGTACCGAGCAGGCCTGGACTGCCAGCCGATCCTGCTTCTGAACCTACGGATATCTCTTCAGTCTGACGGGACAGGCCTACAACTGGGAGATACCGATTTTCTCAGTTCGCCCGGTATTAGTGTCAAGTTGCCGCGGCTACGTGGGTAGGAGGGTACGCCCTCTTTACAAGGGCCTTACAGATCCAGAAAGCTATGCAGTTGTTGCGGTAAGCGGAGCTAATTGGGCCATCCCCACTATCTCAGTGAGGGACTGGTTGTTCTGTTTTCTTTCTGGTGCGGTGGCTGAATGGTCCTCTTTGGCCTGTTCTCTGTCTCAGTTCCCTGAACCAGTTCCTAAAGCTACCTGGGCTCAGGAGGAAATCCCTATGCTCCATCATACGATGTTTGGAACCTGGGGACTTTAGGGTATCACTGGATATACAGGACGCGTGCCTACGGGTACTTACAGAGACCTTTCCTCAGCATGGGCTGAGGTTTGCTGTATCACAGCAACACTTACAATTTTTCGGGCTCTGCCTGTTGGGACTGTCCTCAGCCCCACAGGGGTTTACCAGCGTTTTGGATTTTCTGACAGTTCTTCTGTTCAGTATATCCCAATGCTCCTGTACCTGGACGGCCTCCTGCTCTTAGCGGGATCACCGGGGTACTTTACGGCCAGGTCAGGATGACTGTGGCTTCTTCAGGGTGCAGACGTTTAATCAACGGGGAAAAAGTCCTCCCTGCATCCCTCTCTGGGTATTCTTCATCTAGGATCCCTGCTGGGTTCTCAGAATCTGAGAATTCTTCTGGCGTAAGACGGAATCTCCTCTCTTCCATTAGGAGTACATGGTTGTCTGCGCAGTCGACAGATGTCTTTACACTCTGGGATGCATGGTGGAATGGGCTCAGTTCCATTCCAGGCCTTTCCATAATTGGCTCATCTCCAGATGGAATGAGTTTTTTCTGTCGGATAACTGTTCAAACGATGATGCTCTCTCCGGAGGCAAGTCGGTCCCTGTCCGGGTGGCTATGGCCATCTCGTCCAGGGTTTTCTTTGCTAGGGACAGTGTCTGGACCGAATCCTTTTCAGTGCAGTTGGACGTCTGTCGATTCCACCCTGTCAATTAACTTACTCTGGCATAACTCTTGTTTCCCGGTGAACCTGAAAAGGTTCAGTCCGACAGGGTCAGGACAGTGGCTTCCTTTTTAGCAACACTGTTCGTTGGGTGGCAATGACAGGTATGTCACATATTCGGACATAGTCCGAGGGTCTCCTCCCGACCATCTCGGCAGCGTTCATTTCAGGAGCTCTCCATTGGGAAGCGGGAGTCCTCAGCCGTCACGACGTGCATCCCGGGGACTAGTCTCTTCCCCAAGAGAGGTTTCATCTCCTGGTGAGCAGGGGGGGCCCCCCTGAGGTGACCCTCATGGCCTTCTGACTTTATCACACTAGGGTGTTACAGTTCAGCTCTGGGGATTCTGAAGCAAACTTCAGCGACTCTTTGTCGGTGAAGTGGTCCTTCCACTTTGTGTACCTGTGTTCTCCGGTCTCCCTTCTTCCTCGAGGTCTTTGGAAGTGTTTTCAATCGAGACGGAGATGCTTTCCTGCTGGTGGTTCCTGCTTGCCCCAGATGTCAGGGGTACTTGGATCTTCGGAGTCTCTACATCGATACTCCATCCCTGATGCTTCACTGCCCGGACCTGTTGTCTCAGGGTCCTTGGTTTTGCCTTGGACCTGGGTCGTTTGTCTTTGACTGTGTCCTTACAGTGGTCTTACGGCTTCCCTGGCTTTGTCATCGTTGGAATGATTAGAGCACATGGATCAGCTTTTGCTGGGACCTACCACAAACTGTGGCAGCCATAAATCTTATGGTATTGTACCTGTCGATACAATCCTCCGGTGTCCAGGATTTCCAGATATTCTGGCATTCCTTCCGGCTGGCTTGGATTTCACACTTGGCCTGGTCTTCCTGACAGTGCGGATCTCTACACTGTCAGTATGGTTAAGATATGGAATTGCTTCACTCTGGTATCCAGTTCATCCTTTGGAGTGTTTTCTTGATTATGCCTCCATTTGTCCTCCCTAGGGACTCCTTGGGAGTAAGTAGTGGTTCTTCGTTACCTCCGGGGACAGTCAATGGAACCGCTGGTTGTGATAGCCATTACATGGTCTATTGCTTAGGCTCTCTCTTTCTCTCAGGGTGTTTATATCAACCAGGAGAGTGTCTGAATTGGGAGCGTTCTCATGTAGCTCCCTCTTCTGGAGGGCATCATGTCAGGGTGGGAGTTGCTCTCGCCCTGTGTTTCTTCTTAGTGGTTTTCAGGTTCCATATTATTCTGGAACTTATGGTACGGCCATTCTGTCCCCAGTCCTCTCGGCTGGTGTGGCCTCATTGACTGTGGTCTGGCCTCTTTGGATTTATGTGATCCGTTCAGGTTCCTTACGGAAATCGGACTCCTTATTGGTGGTCTGAGATTTCTGGTTTTCACAGGAAAGGATGGCCGGCCTATAACCAAATGTTGACTTGGATGGCCTCGTAGGTCTTCCTCAGGGGCCTACCCATGGGTAGGCCTTCCTGTTGTTGATGCTTGTTTTTTCTCGGGCCATGTGACCCTCGTGTGCGGCTCGCTGTGGCACCTCGGCTGTTTTGCCTTACTAGGTGGCCACGTGGTCTTCTGTCCACACCTTTTTAAGGTTCTAGGCATTGGTTTCCTTTGCCTCTCAGGATGCTTCCTTTTTGGCGACGGATTCTCCTCTCAGCACAGGAGCGTCCCCACCCTTGGTTGAACTGCTTTGGGACATCCCCAAGGTCAACCCTGTGGACCCCCTATGGACCCTGAAGTAGAAAACAAGAGATATGGTAAGAACTTACCTTTGTTATCTCTGTTTCTACGAAGTCCATAGGGTCCACAGGGCGCCCGCCCTGACGCACCTGGCTTCATATGGGCTGTGTGGCTGGTCACCGGTTTTCCGTCTCCCATTTCGGTGAGTATGGTTATTGAGTGTTCCAGTTTTCTCTCTCTTTTTCTCTCCTCCTCCGGCCTTTGGCTACTTACAAACTGAGGTGCCTCTGGCTTGGGGGTGGGGTTATAGGGAGAGTGGACCCAGTGCATCCTGGGAGCTAAAAGCTTTAACTGCGTGGTGCCCGGATTTGGTTCCCAACCTATACCCCAAGGTCAACCCTGTGGACCCTATGGACTTCGTAGAAACAGAGATAACAAAGGTAAGTTCTTACCATATCTCTTGTTTTTTAAATGTCTGTCCAATAATATCCGAGTTTTATATATTATATTTAAAAACGGGGCCACATTTAATTTAATATAAAACAGTCAACCTGACTCACAAAGTTAAACACTTATCTCCATAGTACATACCATGCTATTGTACTGGCAAGAACAGATCTTTTTCCAAAGACACTTGAGTTCAAAAGACAGGAGATCTTAAACTCCTGTTATGAACCAACATATTTGATCATCAAGACTTTGTTAGTAGGAGTTGGGAATGGGATGACGGAGCTCGGGATCCCAAAGGTCAGAATCCCGACGCTGGCATCCCGATTGGGTCACAACAGATGACGGTGAGCATGTTACCCTACCCCTAATCCTAACTCTCTCCCCCCCCCCGTAGCCCAAACCTAACCCTCCCCTCCTAGTGCCTAACCCTAACACCCCTCCCCCCTCCCCAGTGCCTAAACCTAACCCTCCCCCTAGTGCCTAACCCCAATACTTACTGTCTGGATGCCAGGTCCAGGATTCTGACTGGTCGGGATTTCAGCGCCGACATTCTGATCCCGACAGCTGGGATAATGACTACATCTGTTAGGAGAGATGGCTCTATTTTCAAAGCAGCGAGTATAACTAGAGAAAAATATCTCCTTGTACCAATGGACAACAAGGTAGAATGTGCAAATCTATTAAACAGTATGCAAAATTTGTTGTCATTAGGCTCATAGTGAGTGTTTCTACTTCAGGATCCATAGAAGGTCCACAGGGTGACCTTGGGGATATAGGTGATGCAGTGTCATCCGGGCACCTTATGCAGTAAATTTTTCTCCCAGGATGCAACGGGTCTCCCTCTATACCCCGCCCCCGGGCCAGAGGCTCCTCAGTTTCGTTGGGTGCCGGCCGGAGTCGGGTCACTGAACACGCAGTGGGGCTGTTGCTAACAGCCCCTGAAGTTTGAAGATTCTTTTAGTGCAGACAGTCCAGTGGAAGTTTGCACTGCAGCGTCATAACCCCGCTGGCGCTGAGACGCTGGTACTGATCCGGGGATTTTGGCGGCCCTGTGGGCTCTTGGCTAGCAAAGACTCCGGAGGATCCCCAAACTGTGGCCGGATGCTACGAGGCAGCAGGTAAGCGACACGCACCGCAGTGGTCCATACCGAATCGCAGTCTTTTTCCTCCAGAGCTGGGGACTCCCTGGGGCTGACATCGTGTGGAACCAGGCACTGAGTCCTGCGCTTCCACAAAGCCTCCTGGGACAGTCTGCTGGATTTGGCGGGAATGCTCCATCGTCCTAGGGGTTACTCGCTGAGTATGGGTCCCCCTACATACCTCTCCTCCTGATGGTGGTCAGTATATGTAGCACTTTGTCCTACTAGACGCTAAGTCTGTGTAGTTGACCAGTGAGTGCCATCAAGTGCAAGTATTGTTGTTGTTCTGTATTTGTATGCTAGTGCTGTGTGTCTAAGTTTCTCTTTCTAGAACTGTCAGCCATTTTTTGCTATCCATGTACCTATTCTGCTATTCTGAGCCATAGCACTGGTGTTGTGCGGGTGTGGCTAAAGTCGCAGGCTGTGACCTTCTTAAGTCACATCTTTAAGAGTGGTATCCTCTTCACTATGGCTGGCAGTGAGAGTGATATGCCTAATTTGGCTCCTACTAGTCTGTTCTGTAAAAAATGTACAGCAGTGTTATGGGCGAGGGGCATAGCTTCTGTGGAGTTATGTTTGCGTTGTTCTACCCCTCCAGGTCCCTCTGCGGCTCCTGCCGCTGAGCAGGAGCCGCCATGGGAGCGCTTTGCAAAAGCACTGACAACCATTGTGGGTCGTTTGGCAGGCCCTCCTGTGTTTCCACAGTTCGGTTTTCAGCAGCAGCACCTTTTTACCAGCGCAGAACCTGCTGCAACCATCTGCACCCACACAGGTGTTGCCCCCCCGAGAGGGATAATACAGTTCCTGCTGTATTGGAAGGTGTGACTGAGGTACGGCAGAGTGACGCACCCATCAGCAGACCTGCTAAAAGGGTCTTGCTGTCGCCGCAATCTAATTTGTGGGATGTCCTGATGATGGTCTGCTCCTGGATGAGTCTGACTCTGAGCCCCCTCCTCAAGAGGCAGTGGTCAAGTCAAAAATATATATTCCAGGTCTGATACAGGCTGTGAAGGCAGCCCTGATCATTGAGGAGGATTAGCCTCCTGCGCCTAAGTCTAGGCATGCATATTTCATGGAAGAAAAGGTGACTGAGGCTATATTCCCGTCTGATCAACTGGTGAATCACTTGGAGTTAGCATGGAGAATGCCGGGTCTCGGCTTATCCTTTTGCTGAGAATTATCTTACCAAGTGAGAGACTCCACCAGCAGTGGATTCCCATGTCACACGCTGGGTAAAAAGCGCAACTCTACCTATGCCTTCCATGTCGTCCCTGAAGGATTGTACAGATAGGATTGTGGTGGTCTTCCTTAAATCTGTTTATTCCCTTTTGGGGGCTGCATGCAGACCAGCTATGGCCATTTGCTGGGTGGCTTGGGCCATGGAATGTTGGGCTAACAGCCTGGAAACTTAGCCCCAAATGCTACCAGAGAACAGCTGAATCTTGTGGGAAACCTCCGAGATTCTGCTGCCTACATAAATGAGGCAGCATTGGATATTAGCTTACTAAATGCCAGGATTTCTTAGGCGGCCAATGCGGCTCGCCGCTCTCTGTGGCTCCATTTCTGGAGGGCTGATGCGGAATCCAAGAAGGGGTTGGAGTGTTTGCCTTATGACGGTAAAGTCTTGTTTGGCCCTGATTGTGAATACCTTAGCAGCAGCTAAGTCAGCTTGTCTGCCTTCTGCTCCAGCCTCTTCGGGGGCCCGGACTCCGTCCTTTCAGACCTATCGGGTCCCAGGTAAGGCTAGAACTCAGGGCCTGATTCAGAGCCGGACGCTCTGACCAGAGCGCTCGCTCTGAATTAGGGCCCTCCTACCTAAAAATGGAGCGGCCTCTTGGACGCTCGCATAGCTGTGGGTGACCACCCACAGCTTATGCGAGCGTCCATGATGATGGTCGCGATGGTCAAGGCCATCGTGACCATCTGGCTTGCGACGAGACCCTGTGGTAGGATCTCGTTGCCGCAAGCCCTGGAGTGATTTTGGCTCTATCAGAGCCAAAATCGCTCCCACTGACATCACTAGTGATGTCTGTGGGGCCGGACCCAGACGGTAGGCGTTTCCATGGGAACGCCTCCGTCTGGGCAGCCACGCCCCCGGCACGCCCACCAAAGGGCATGCTGTCAATCACCATCGACAGCACGCCCCTTTGGTGCGAGATCCATAACGACGGCTACCCCGTCGTTATTCGGGTTTCGCGCATGCGCACGACGGAGGCGCCTCCGTTGTGCGCATGCGCATTTGGGAAACATCGACCCGCTTGCGAGCGCTCAGCGCTTGCGAGCGGGTCTGAATGAGACCCTCAGTCCTTTCCCAGGCCATCCACTGCCAAGAAATCTGCCAGGCCTAAGAAGCAGCCTTGGAGCACCAGAGGTCTGGCTGTCAAGCCTGATGACAAGCCCTCCGCTTGATGGGATGGGCCTCCTCCTGGGGGACTCCAGGGTGGGAGGCCGACTTCTTCAATTCGCCCAGTACTGGTGTCGGAGTACCACGGATTCCTGGGTGAGGGAAGTGGTCTCTCTGGGAGTACGCCCTCTCCGTCCACAGAAGGCCTCCCAATCAATTTTTTTGCACAGGACTTCCGAAAAACTAGGACAAGGCTTTGGCTATTCAAGAGGTGGTACAATCCATGCTGCAGGCAGGGGTAATTGTATCGGTTCCGTTGTCCCAAAGGGGAACGGGTTATTATTCCAGCCTTTTTCTAGTCCAGAAACCAAACTGTTCTTACCGTCCTATTCTCAATCTCAGGTCCCTGAACAAATTCCTTAGGGTACCCAGGTTCAGGATGGAAACCCTACGCTCAATTATACTGGCTATGGAACCTGGGGATTTTATGGTATCCCTGGATATTCAGGATGCATACCTGCATATTCCGATTGTTTCAACTCACCAACGTTTTCTCAGGTTTACTGTATCACAACAACATTTCCAGTTTCAGGCTCTGCCGTTTGGCCTTGCAACTGCACCTCGGGTGTTTACAAAGGTCATGGCGGTAATGGTAGCCCATCTGCAGCTGCAGTGTATTCGCCTTTTACTATACCTGGATGACCTCTTACTGCTAGCAGGGTTCCCAGAGGTGCTTCACCACCACCTGCAGCTAACTATATTTGTGCTCCAGGTACACGGGTGGTTGGTCAATTGGAAGAAATCGTCACTGATTCCGTCTCAAAAGATGCTCCATGTGGGAGCTCTGTTAAATTCACTATAGCACAGGATTTTTCTGAAAGCAGAAAAGATCTCCACTTTGCAGACGCGTGTATGTAGATGCCTTCACAGTCGCTGAGTGTCAGTCCACTCAGCATTACCGTTACTGGGATCTATGGTGTCGATGTTCGATATGGTGGAGTATGCCCAGTTTCATTCCCGGCCTCTGTAGCAATCGATCCTCTCCAAGTGGGATGGATTTCCCCATCATATGCGGACTCAAACGATGGTGCTCTCTCCGGAGGTGCACCTGTCTCTGACTTGATGGCTACAGATGATCCACCTCACCAGGGGGTGTCCCTTTTGGATCTCGGACTGGGTCCTTCTGACGACGGGCACCACTCTTTGGGGTTGGCGCGCAGTGACAGGTCCACACTCCTTTCAGGGAAGGTGAACTGCAGAAGAATCTGCGGTACCAATCAACATATTAGAACTCTGTGCACTCTTCAGGACCCTACAACAAGCCAGGCTGCTGCTTCATGGAAAGCCAGTGCAAGTGCAGTCAGACAACGCCACAATGGTGGCTTACGTAAACCGTCAAGGAGGAACTCGAAGTCTGGCAGCAATGACAGAGGTGTCACACATTCTGACATGGGCGGAAGGCCATCTACCAGCCTTATTGGCGGTGTTCATTCCAGGAGTGCTGAATTGGGAAGCGGACTTCCTCAGCCGTCACGACGTGCAACCCGTGGAATGGTCTCTTCACCAAGAAGTGTTTCAGCTTCTAGTGGACAAGTGGGGCATTCCAGATGTTGACCTCATGGCCTCTTGACTAAATCACAAGCTGTCACAGTATGGGTCGAAGACAAGAGATGCCAGAGCTCTCTTGGTGGACTCTCTGTCAGTTAAGTGGACATTACAGTTTGTGTACCTGTTTCTACCATTCTCCCTTTTTCCTCGTGTTCTTCGAGAGTTCATTCAAGAGGGAGGCATGGTCCTGCTGTTGGCTCCAGCGTGGCCCCGACGTCCATGGTACTCAGAGTCTCTCCATCAGCACTCCGTGGCTGTTGCCTCAATGTCCGGACCTATTGTCTCAGGGTCCTTGCCTCTACCCAGATCTGGGTCGTCTGCCTTTGACGGCGTGGCTCTTGGGACATCCCTCCTAAGGTCCAAGGGATTTCCACTCTGTGGTTAACACCATGCTCAGAGCACGTTAATCTACTTAGGCTAGAATTTACCACAGGGTTTGGTATACCTATTTTGAATGGTGTCGTCCAAAAAGTTATGACCCCCAGGTTTTTAGGATATCCAGAGTGTTGGCTTTCCTGCAAGCGGGTTTGAACCTTGGTCTCTGCCTTGCTACACTGAAGGTTCCTATCTCGGCCCTTTCAGTATGGTTCCAGCGAAGGATTGCTCCTCTTCCTGACATCCACACCTTTCTGCAGGGGGTCCTTCGTATCCAGCCTCCCTTTGTCCCTCCTGTTGTGCCTTGGGATTTGGCTGTTGTTCTTAGGGCCCTTCAGGGCTCTCCCTTTCAACCACTGGGATCAGTGGACCTCAAATGGCTTACTGCCATTGCTTCTGCCAGAAGAGTTTCCGATTTGGGGGCTCTCTCTTCGTTCCCCATTTCTAGTTTTTCACAGGGACAGGGCAGTGCTTCGAACTCGCCCTGGGTTCCTTCCTAAGGTGGTCTCTAGTTTCCACATTAATGAGGAAATTATTGCGCTGACCTTTAATTCCCCAGACCTTTCGGCAGGTGAGGCCTCACTGGATATTGTACATGCCCTCAGGATTTATGTGGATCTTACCAGTTCCCTTCGAAAGTCAGACTCCTTGTTTGTCCTCTACGGATTCCACAAGAAGGGTTAGCTAGCTAATAAACAAACTTTGGCTAGGTGACTTCGCATGGCAATCTCTGAGGTTTGCACTCATGAGGGTCTTCCAGTGCCACCTACTGTTACTGCTCATTCTACTCAGTCCGTAGGTCCTTCGTGGGCAGCTCGTTGTGGTGCCTCGGCTGTTCAGCTTTGTAAGGCGGCCACGTGGTCTTCTGTCCAGACCTTTTTGAGGTATTATGCCTTTGATACCTTTGCCACTCAGGATGCTTCCTTCGGGTGGCAGATTCTCCTTTCTGCACAGGAGCATCCCCCCCCTTGAAGGTACTGCTTGGGGAATCCCCAAGGTCACCCTGTGAACTTTCTTTGGATCCTGAAGTAGAAAAATAGAGATATGTTAAGAACTTACCCTTGTTGTCTCTTTTTCTACGGGGTCCATAGGGTCCACAGGGCAGCCGCCCTGACACACCTGTGCTTCAGTTGGGCTTCGCTCTGGTCACCGGTTTTCTGTCTCCTTCTGTGTGAGAATGTGATTCTAGTGTGTTCCAGACTTTATTATCTCTCTCTTACTCTCCTCCGGCCTTTTGCTTGCTATAGAGGGAGACCCATTGCATTCTGGAAGAAAAATTTACTGCGTAAGGTGCCCGGATGACTCTGCATCACCTATACCCCCAAGGTCACCCTGTGGACCCTATGGACCTCGTAGAAAAAGATAACAAGGGTAAGTTCTTACCATATCTCTAATTTTTTTTTAATAGTCATTTGTCCAAGAAAACCCATCTGTACAGTGCATTGTTTAAAAAATAAACGTGCCATTCCTTTACACAATTAGTAGTTTCATATAATATGTACAGCAAAATAAAAGATGTTTTAAGTTCCAAGTTTTTTCTTTTTACAATATTCAGCATGGTTAAAACCATTTCCTTTCAGTAACATACAAAGTCATTAGCCAATTGGCTCAAAGTGGGAGTATTTTTTAACAGCCAATTGGTCTTGAAATACAAAACACTTCAAACAAGTAAAATCAATTCTTTAGTAGCTTTGTGGCGAAAATTGTAGGCTTCAAAGTGATAGGAAATAAAACCTTGTTGTGTTCTTTAATCATTTAGCTTGTAGGCATCTTTTCTACTTAGCAGTGTGACAAATATAACTTTAGTCCTAACTCTCTTATATTTAATTTGGTTTCAACACATGCCAATGTTTCCCAAATTATTATTGTTTGGTTTACTTTTATGGTATGTTATTTCTTTTGTTATAAGGTAATTGGAGGCAATCCTATTGATTCAACTAAGACTACAATAAATTAAAATAAGCATAGAAAATGTAGTACTAATATCAACATAGAAAATGGATCTAGAACACAATAGTAAATTACTTTGTAAAAAGAAAATGTCATCAACTCCTTACTTCATATAGCTCGTACATAATTTAAAAGAATTTAAAAAACACACTATACACATATAAACGTGTGTTTGACACCAAATTTTCTTGGCTCATACTCAACAAATGCAGTCTCTATCTATCTATCTATCTATCTATCTATCTATCTATCTATCTATCTCTCTCTCTCTCTCTCTTTTTATATATATATATATATATATATGTATAGCTTACAAATAAAAATGATGTTGCCAACAGTTTATCTTCATATTGGATTTTAGGATGGATTTTATGCATTTACGCTTTCCTGTGAGGTGTGTGCGTGATATCAACTGCTGGGCATTTACACAATCCAATAACTGGTTTCTGAACCTTTCAATTGAGTATAAGGCAAAGAGCTTACATATAACACACTTACATTGTATTAACTGATTATCACTTTTTTAACTTTGCTTCCAGTGAAACATTTATTACGTTTTTATAAAATGCATCAAGTAAATATTTTATGATCCTTGCTCATTGATGAGCTATAGACTCAAACTTAAAAGCTTGTTTCATCCCTCTGCTTATTGCACTTTGTCCACGTGTTTGAAACCAAATATACCATACACAACTATAGTGTCTGCTGATGTCTACACATTCCCTTATGCACATTGGTGAGTAAGAGGATGGCGCACATTGGTGGACATGGGACATTTCGGCGGGCGGTGGCTTGGTCATGCATTTATAGGTGGGTGGCACACATTGGTGGGCAGTGGGGTTGCATTAATACAGTACCAATACTCACCAAAGTGCAGAAATCCAGCCTCAATCGTGCGTCCTCCTTCTATCCACGATGCTGCACAAGATGGCGTGTACAGGTCCTGTCAGTCAAAATATGCGACGTACGATGAATCATGAGATACATCGTGACTAAAAAATACTCACGATTGGCACCACATTGTGTCCCGGATTGGCAAATCTGCCCTACAGATCTGAAGATGCGATAAATGACGAGCGGGGACGCGCATCGTGATCGTGAGTGGACACTCACGATTTGGGCGGATTTTACACGATTTGTCATCACGATTCGTCGCAATCGGCCAAATCGTATAAAATATCGCTATGTTTGTAGGCACCTTTAGTCTTATTATTTCTATTGAGATCTTGTTGTACTTGTTTTAAGTGCAGGTTAAATTTTTGTAGCATTCCCCAAACTAGTAATATTAGATCTTCCTTGAGGCTATGTGAGTGTGATTGGTTAGCAAAGTGTATCAAAAAACAAGTGAAATTAAAGAGAAGATGTACGTTTTTAAATGCCTGTCCTAAAGTCATAGAGAAATGTCAAATGTAGGAATGAAAATACATATTATGGAGCGTACACACGGTCAGATTTGTCAGATTTGTCAGACTTGTCAGATTTGTCAGATGAACGACTGAACGATGGAACGATTTGAACGATTTGAATGATTGAACGATTTCTGACTGCATTAAAATGAATGGAATCGTCCAAGTCTGACTGCAAACCCATCAGATGTCAAATATCGTTATCTGACAAACGGGAACGCGCATCGTTGATCGTCCATCGTTCAGGCATGTCAGATATGTCAGATTTTCCTTCAGATATGAACGACTGAACGATTTTTAAATCGTTATCGTTCATATCTGAAGGAAAAATCTGACCGTGTGTATGCACCATAAATTGTATAAAATATTGTAATTATGACTTTTCATTGTGTGCAGTTCATTGCAGTAGTGACAAATCTGTTAAAACATATTTTTACAAAAGTATTTATCTAATATATTTTTTGTTACAAATATTATAGCATTTAGAGAAGTATTTGACCTCATTAAGGTCAGGATGGTTGTTCTCTGAAACTTGGCTTTTGTGTAGCTCAATGTTCTTCCCACAATATGAAATAAACTGAGTAAAAAGCCTTATGGAAAAAAGTGAAGCCTTTCTACTAAGCCAGAAATCCCTGACAATGTTCTTTTTCTAAATATGTTACTAATTGGTATTGCATATCAGCTATGGATGGCTCTACAGTGACTTACAAGTGAGTTACAAAAGCATTTGGTATTGCTATGCCTTTTTATTATGCACATCATGCAACATGCCATCAGTTATTCTACTATACTCGTCTCACTGAATATATTTATTGTAGTGTAACCATACAATGCAGTGATACTGTGTGACGTCTGAGCTTGTCAATGGAGAGACAAAAATGTGGTTGAAGCTGCCATACCACCTGTCACTACTCTTCCGCAATGTACCTAATGTGACATTGCTGCAATGCTTGTTTCATTCTCCCTCTGCCTTTTTCACCCACTTGTTTTGTATAGGGGATATAGAATAACATTTGTATGTAACTGTAGGGTCATTGTGTTGCTTTGTTTAGTCTTTACACTATCAGATCTGCTGTTTAAAAGCAGTATCAGGTCTGCCATGTACTACACCAAGACTGTTCATTTGCCAGCCACAAGTGCTCCAAGGCCTTTTGGTGTGGTTTATTCAGTTCCTGAAGACCCTCATAGAAAATATGATCACAATACAGAGAGCACTTACCAATGCTGAAGAATAATGGTTTTAATCAAATGCTAAGACAATCAGCAGTGCCCGGAGCTATTCAATTATTGTCTGCAACTAACGTGTGGTAAGCCATAGCTTCCGGGTTACGTGCCTGGAACTTTGCAATTGTCGGCCACGGTAAGCCTGCGACTATCCCGTAAGCTCTAGTTAACAGTTTTCTGCTTACCATATGTGCAAGCAGAAATCTGCATTCAGTGCACCCTCGCGGTAGTCATGGGCTTACTGCAGGCAGTAATTAAAAAGCCTTGGGCACTTAACCCTTGAGCTAAAACTCCCTAACCTCCAACATGACCTCTTCCATTAGGTACAAAATGCTCTGCTCCTGGACTTCCCACCTAATGTATGATTGCAGTCACCTGTGTTGAACTAGGTAATGGGTGAGACAGGTGTTTCAACACAGGTGGCTGCAATCATCAATTAAGAGGGAAGTCCAGGAGCAGGGTCATTTTGGAGGGTCTGGAACCCTGCGGCACGTCCTGCGGCTAATCAAATCTGCCTCTTTGTGTTGCATTGTTTTGTTACTATTCCATAAAATGACATTTGCTTCTTAATCTTTGAAATGATTTAATTGTGTAGATAGAATCCTTGGTTGCTCTCTCTCTCTGTTTTCTTAACTCAATGTATATTAATTTTATTTTACTTTTTTAGGGTGCAGTTCTAAAGTTATAAATGATGGGCTGATTTAAAGCATCTGTGCTGACTTTCTTTTCAAGTGATCCTGATTTTATTGTTGGGATTTCAATATTGGTTCCATATTTCTATTCTGTGGATTGTGCTTTTCTGAAATGAGCAGCAAACATTTCCACACCCCTCAGCACTGAAGGGGTTTAGTAGAAAAATACTATATATTAAACTTGTCTGAAACAGCCAAGTGGTTTTCTGGCGTCTGTTCCACAAGTTTACAGAAACTGAACCTCTAGATCTTGGGGAAAAATTGATTTACAAGAGGTAAAAAAAAAAAGCCAGACTGAGGAGTCGGGGGATTAAGCTTGCATGTGAAAATGTTGGAGCATTTAAAAACCTTAACAACTTGACTAACGGCTTTGGGGTCTCATTTACCAAATGCTAACAAATCTGATACAAAATCTGATTGCCAAATGTAATCCTAGTTGTGGAACTTGAGCCAGAATGGCCGGCTGCCAGTTAGAATCTAGCATTGGTGTAATGTTTTAATTGCACTTTGATATGTCCAGGAAGAATGGTCTATGAAGGCAGAGTGTGCAAAGGGAACAGTGTACAAGAATACGTTTTTTATGTGGCTTTTTGCGATTAAAGCTGACTGCTCACAGGTGGAGACAGTAAATCGGAAAACCTTAAGTACTGTGGCTTTGATAACCTCAGCTGTTGTTTTTGTCAGAGCATACTGGGCTTGGTGGTTGTACACTAAATGGAGTTCATCCCTGCCTTTGCGTGCTAAGCTGACTTTTGGCTCCACGCAAGCAGGAAAAGAGGGAAGCAGGGAAACCCCATTAACTATCCATTTGCAGAACATCCAGACCTAAAATCTCAATACACAAAGAGCTACAACGGTAGGAAGTTGTTTCACATCCGAGCCAAGATAAGGTCCTGGAGGTTTATTATTTTTACTGCATGATAGCATCAGCCTGGAGAACAACGGGCAGAGAGGGAACAGCAGATCTCCATCCCTAGGGGATGACAGGAGGAAAGACAGACAGATAACCAAGTGCCGACAACTTGAGTCAGAGCTCCCAAAGGAAGTGTTGGTTTCAGCAGATGAAATGTATATGCAGGAGTCCACAGTAAGGCAAGCAGAGGTGGCATTGTTATGTTCAGTGGGAAGAAGGAAGGTGTGAGGGTCTCTGCATTCCTAACAGATGTAGGAAATTATTGAATCATTTCTGTTATTGATGTATTTCAGTAAGCTTCGACATGCCATGTTTTTCCACTTGTTTGCTCCAAATCTGCCTGGCCTTTACATCAAAGCACAGGTTTTTCTGCCAAGTAAATACTCCTTTTTTTATGCCACAAATTTGAATGAATATCCGGAGCATGTTAAGCATTCAAGAGAAGTACATAATTCTGAATGTGCTGTGGAGGTGAAAAGCTCAAGAGAGAAGCTATATACAGTGATCCGTTTTAAAAATGTTGCCTACCAGATTACCTTGTTTTTGTTCATTTGATGTCCTCTGGGCACATCCCTTAGGTAGCCACCCACCTCCTATGTCTGACTACCCTGGACCTCATTATAGTTCACAAGTAAACAGGCAATTTCATTATAATTGACTTTGGGGCATATGTATCAAAGCTTGATGTGAGATAAAATTGTGAAATATATATCACCAACCAATCAGCTCCAAACTATCATTTCTTAAACACAGCCTGCAAAATGTAAGTTAAAAGCTGATTGGTTGGTGATATATATCTCACAATTTTATCTCACATCAAGCTTTGATACATATGCCCCCTAATCCAGTTTAAATACTTTACCTCCTTGATTACACATCACTGAAGCAACTCATTTTTTTTATTATTAATATGACAAGATATTAAATCTATAAGTGCTGTGAATACTTATACAATATACAGGGTCATTCATAGTTTCATTGTTGTGCAGAAAGGACCAGTATTATCCAGAGTCTCTCTTTAGATGACACATTTATGAATTCTGGAATCAAGAACGCTGAAGGTTTCAATAAACTAACCTGACTTTACTTCTTTTCTGTCACCTGTCTGTGAATCATATCAGAAAGTGTACATTTAGAGTTTTTCTTATGGTGTATAACTTTGAGATGAGTCACCTTTTTAAGAGGAACTATTTAATCCTGAAAATGAAAATATTTATAGCACAGCTGCATGTATGAAGTGTCTGTCTATTTCTGGTAACATGAGAGACCCACCTAGAAAACCTTAGACCCCATCCACTCATACACTAACCATACTTTAAAACAACTGTACCCGCAAACTAAACAATTTGTGTGCGGGAGGGAACTAAAATCATCCATGGAGGGATATGCCTTCCATCTTAAACACCTCAAGGCTCTCCTCTCCATCACACAGCTGTGGATTGTTTAAGCAAATGAGAAAAATATAATTGGCAGAACTTACCGATTCAGTCCCTGTGCTCCCTAATTCTTTCTTTTCTGGGCCTAACAAGCAGATACTGTGTGTACACTACATGGCCAAAAGTATGTGGATATCTTTTCTTATTAGTGTGTTTGGATATTTCAGCCACACACATTGCTAATGGGAACATGAAATCAAGCATGAAGCCACTCGGCCTCCATTGTTAAATACCTGTGGAATGGTCCATACTGAAGAGCTCAGTGACAATCACTGTGACTATTATAAAGTGCCGCCTTTCCAAAATGTCAGTTCATCACATGCTTGACCTGCTAGATTGGTGTGAAAGAACTTGGAATAGCCTGCACAGAGCCCTGTCCTCTACCCCATCAAACACCATTGGGATCAGTTGGAATGCTGACGTGCATCCACGCAGCCATGTTCCAAAATATAGTGAAGAGCCTTTCCAGAAGAGTGGAGGCGAAGGGCGAAAGGGGGACCATCTCCATATTAATGCTCATAATTTTGGAATAAGATGTTCAGCAAGCATATATAGGTGCAATGTGAGGGGGGGTGTCCAAATATTTTTTTTGTAGTGTATTTCTGGCACCTGATTCTGCTCTACATACTGTATCTGTCTTGGGACCAGCTATAGCTCTGTGCATCAATATTGTCACTGAATATGGCTTGGCACGATAGATTTAACTATACATTAGTTTTTGCACTATATATGACTGCACTTTAAGTTTGGTAACAGATCTGACTCCCTAACATTCTTTTTGCCACCTGACATTGTTTTTGAACATTAGTCTGGGCACCAGGTATGGCTCTGCACATTAGGCGGTCGCCAAGTATAGCCCTACACATTAGTCTGGTGCCAGGTATAGTCCTGCACATTAGTGCAATGCCAGGTATGGCCCTGCACATTAGTACATGCTCAGCTTGTCTTCCTCTTGGGAGGATGCCTTACAATTTGCTATCTCTGTGAACCAATAATAAATGAAGCCAGGAGCTATATGGCAAGTAACGCACTAATAAAATATTTTAAAAAACGCAATATGCGGTGACGGAGGGATGGGTGTGGTTATAATACTTACCCGACAGGTGTCTGTATCCTAACTCTGTCAGGTTGCCGGCATCGGTATTCTGAGCATCAGCATTCCATTCCCAACCCATGACTAAGTGTTCTAGACTTTGCAGAAATGTGACAACATTCAATCTGCAACTTCAATACTGACTCCTTCTCATCTCATAGACAGGCAAGACACTGCAGTTCATCATCCAAGTATATTTTTTCTTTTAGTTTATTTTCCCTTTTAAAATATATATTGAAGCAGTTTTATTTGCTTTTAGGTTTTTTTTATTAGACCAAAAACACATGTTTGTGATCCATATTAAAATGAAGCAAACAATGGCATATATAGGAATTTAGATGTTTTCTACTTGGACAACATTGACCTAAGCTTGTATTTCTCTTGTGATCCATGCATTTCTTTGGTGTTACTTGTGTAAAACATTTGTTATTTGTCAGTCACTTAAAGTTTCCTGTTCTCCCAGGTCGTGCCCCTGAAACAAAGTATCTGAATTTGGCGAAGGTGGGTGTGAACATTAATCCAGACACAGGGAAGGTCATTGTTGATGCTTCAGAAGCCACATCAGTCCCGAACATATTTGCTGTTGGGGACATTGCAGAGGTACTGTATTAGCTGTTGTGCTATCTAATCTCATGGCTTTTACACCATGGCTTTAGTAGTGACTAATCCAATGTTGCTCAGCCTTTTTTTGGTTAGAATTAGTATAAGAAGTCTCAGTGTGCCATTGTTCTGAGAAACCCCAAATGTGGTTATTAAAAAAACATGTTGTATAGCCAATAACAAATTCTGAATCTTCACTTCCCACAGGTGGTCCATAGCACATATAAAGAGGAACATGCCTTTTTTCATGTTGAAATCTTTCCATCAGCAGTACACAGTATAGCAGGGTTATTATTCATGGATAGAAATGTGTCTATTCTTACTGAGAATCCTGAAGTTACCCTTGAACTAGGTTAGAAGATTAAAACGTGGGATTTAAAATTCTGCCTGTGAGAGGTCGCTATCTTATGGAGTGGAAAAAATTAATTAAAAATGCAACACTATCCAATATCGCCTAAACTGGGACACAAGCATCATATCTAATTTACAGTACAACAAGCAAGATATTGTTACATGTCTGGTTTACTTTTGTTAACTAAATCAGAGTTAGATTTCAAATTAAGGTGTTTTAATCTGTAACTCTGGATCTGACCTGTAACCTTATTATGTATGAATAAGAGATTCCATCTTCTGCTGTACGCCTGAAAGATTTTAGTATTATCAGGCACGGCATATTACACTATCATTTCCAGGTGCAATTATTTAGCAATATGCTCTTTGATGATAATATCAGTGTTATTACAGAATCTGACACTGAATAGGTAACATTTGATATCATTATTCCTGGAGAGAATTTCTCTTTCGGTGCTGTGCAATGAGGTTGCATGAACCTCAGTCTCTGCTTTGTAAGATTCTGTTACTGAGTTTTGGATTGGCTGAAACGTTTCTAAATGCAGCATAGACTGTGTAATGGTAGCATTACTGCCTCACAGTACTGAGGTCGTGGGTTTGATTTCCAGTATGGCCCTAACTGTGTGGAGTTTGTATATTCTCCCTGTGCTTGCGTGAGTTTCCTCCGGGTGCTCCGATTTTCTCCCACACGCCAAAAATATACTGGTAGGTTTATTGGCTCCCAACAAAAAGTACCCCTAGTGTGTATGTGTGTGTATGTGGTAGGAAATATAGATTGTAAGCTCCACTGGGGCAGGGACTGATGTGGATGGACAAATAATCTCTGTAAAGCGCTGCGGAATATGTGGGCACTATATAAATAACTGGTAATAAATTAAATAAATAACAGATTTCCTGACTCCATCAGGCTCTAGTACAGTATAGGCTACATCCAGTTAAGCCACTAGCACAGCAAATCAATGCCAATTAAAGCACTGTTTCACTTGCTTATGTGGGCAGGGGAACACCCTTGATAGAGATGGTTGGCCAACATGGGATGTAGTTAGGAAGCCGACGGTCTAAATGACGACCGCCGGCTTCCCGACTGTCTAATCCCGGCAAGGTACTGATGACAGGCGAAAACCCGACGACTGTCATTAGACCTACACCGGGAGACCGACACCCGACAAAGCGAACGAAGGTAAGCCGGGCACGGACAGCCGGTGGGTGTGGGGTTAGGTTTTAGGGCTCCCGGGGAGACTTAAAGTTAGGCACCCCCTGGAGGAGTTTAGGGTTAGGCACCCCGCCGGGGAGGGTTAGGGGGGAAAATAGGGTTAGTATACTTACCTTATTTTCTACTTCAGGGTCCATAGGGTATCCACAGGATACCTTGGGGTATAGGTGTGCCGTCAGTCGCAGGGCACCAAAGAGTTAAGCTTTCAGCCTCCCAGGATGCACTAGGTTCCCCTCCTATACCCCGCCCCCGGGCCAAGGCACCTCAGTTTAGTTTGGTGCCCGGCCGGAGTCGGGTGCACCTGTTGGAGTGGGGGCTAGAAGAGCCCCTGAAGCTTTTTCTTCATGCAGCTGTGGCTGCACATCTGGATGAACAGCATGGACAGTCAGTCCTGACGTCCATGCTGTCTTCCCTACACCCCGCCGGTACCAGAACGCCGGTACTGATCCGGGGATGCTGGTGGGCGTCTGGGGTCACAGCTAGCGGTGACCCCAGATGCTCCGGACCATGGCCGGATTCAAGGGGGACAGAGGTAAGCAGCGGGGTCCCGCGGTGGGTCCCCGCTGATCACATGGTCCTAAGTCCCCAGGCAGGGGGCTCCCTGGGGACTGGCTGCAGCGTGGAGCCAGGCGACCAACCTGCGCTTCCACTACCCCCTGGGACAGCGGACCGCAGCAGAGCGGTAGCGCTGCGGCGTCCCAGGGGTTAAATGCATGCCAGGGGAGCGCGCCTTCCCTGTCTCACAGCCGGCGCCTCCCCCGCTGCACACAGCCCTCTCTGCATGCTGCCGACTGGTCCTGTGGCAGTGCTCCTCCCCCAGGCCAGCCTCCTCTCTGCTCCTCGGCGGCCATCTTCTCCAGAACGCATGGTGAACGCTGCTGGAAGCGCTGGACGGAAGCATCGTGGTCTGGGTCCCCCCGCATACCTCTCCTCCGCTGTGGCTCAGGTCTGTGTATGCAGCGCTGTGTCCTACCAGGCCCTGTGTCTGTGTAGTTGAGTAATCAGCGCTGTTAGTGCAGGAATTGTTATTTCTCTGCATTGTATGTGACTGTGCTAGCGCTGCCTGTAACTTTTCTTCTCTAAACTGTCAGCTTTATTACTGTCCCTGTTCTTCTGCTAAAGCCCTTGCGGTGCGGTGCTGCAGGGTGGTCTCTCGCCTATTTAATACTTAATTGGTGAGAGAGGTCACATACGTGGTGCCATCATGTCTGAAAGTGATTTTCCCCTCCGGCTACAGTGTACCACGTGCAAAGTACCGTTAGCGGAGGGGGAGGGTAGCACGGAGGGCCTTTGCCGGCAGTGTTTGTCCATGGCGCAGCCTATTACGGTTACAGCACCGGTACAGGAGCCGCCCTGGTCTTGTTTCGCTCAGGCGTTAACAGCTTTAGTGGGCCAGTTAGCTCCGCAGCCCGCGTTTACTCCGATGGGTTTGTCCCAGCAGTCTGTGGTGTCGTCACCCATGCAGGGGTTCCCACGACAATTGGTGGTACCCCACAGTCTCCCTATTTCCCCGCTCCCGGGTTCTCAGGAGCCAGCGTGGGTTAACTCCCTGACGAGTTCTGTACAGCACTTGTCGGATGTGTTGCAAGGGGAGTCTGTGATGCGGCCTCATAAAAGGCCGGTGGCGTCTCTGTCCGCTCCTTATAAGGATGACGAAGGGACGTCTGATGATGGGGAGATTCTGGATCCTTACGATCAGGAACCTCTCCATACTAAGGACGCTGATGCTAAGTCCAAAGTATATATTCCTGGACTTATTCGGGCGGTCCGCACAGCCTTGGTGATTGAGGACGAAGTTCCCCCAGCGGCTAAATCTAAGTATGCCTTTTTCAAAGATGTGAAGGGCGATGCCACAGTCTTTCCTCTTTCGGGTCAGTTGGTGGACCATTTAGAGGAGGCGTGGAAACAACCTGGCAAAAGATACCAGCCGCAGAGACGCCTGGCGGTGGCTTATCCGTTCGCGGATAATTATTTTGCTAAGTGGGAATCCCCTCCACAGGTGGATTCTCACGTGACCCGTCTTGTCCGTAGTGCCACATTGCCGATGCCATCCATGTCCTCCCTTAAGGATGCTACGGACCGCAAGGTAGAAATCTGCCTGAAGTCCGCTTATTCCCTTGCAGGGGGGGCAGCACGGCCGGCTATGGCCATTTGCTGGGTTGCCAGAGCGATGGAGCGCTGGGCGGATTCATTAGAGGCTTCTTTTGAATCCGACTGTCCGGCCGAACAGGCGGAGTTGATTGGCAATCTCCGTGATTCGGCCACCTACATCAACGAGGCGGCTCTAGACATTAGTACTCTGGTGTCTAGAATTTCTTCAGCAGCGGTAGCTGCTCGTCGCACCTTGTGGCTGCGATCCTGGAAGGCGGACGCAGATTCCAAGAAAGGTCTGGAAGCGTTGCCGTTTACCGGAGAAGTTCTCTTCGGTCCGGATCTGGATAAGATTGTGGCCACGCTGGCGGCAGCCAAATCTGCTTGTCTCCCGTCGGCCGCTGCTCCTTCTGGTTCGGGACCATCGTCCTTTCGGTCATCTAGGGCCCAGGGCAGGCCCAAACCACAGTCGTTTCCTCGACAGGCTGGCCCTAAGAAATCGGTCAAGCTCCGGAAGCAGGCATGGAGTACCAGACGTCCGGCCCCCAAGCCAGATGACAAGCCTGCGGCCTGACGGTCCGGGCCTCCCTTTGGGGGATCCCAGGGTGGGAGGCCGCCTGCTACAGTTCGCCCAGTGTTGGTCGACCACTACGACAGACACTTGGGTTCTGGAGGTGGTTTCCCACGGATACGCCCTCTCCTTCCGGCACAGACCCCCGGCTCGCTTCTTCACCACGGGTCTCCCATCAGACCGGAACAAGGCTACGGAGCTGCGGAAGGTATTGCACACTATGCACCAGGCTGGAGTTATAGTGCCTGTTCCATTCTCCCAGAGGGGCCAGGGTTTCTATTCAAATCTATTTTTGGTACAGAAACCCAATGGGTCATATCGTCCGATTCTCAACCTCAAAGCACTCAACAAGTCTTTGCGGGTCCCGAAGTTTCGGATGGAGACCCTACGGTCCATCATTCTGGCGCTGGAACCTGGGGACTACTTGGTGTCATTGGACATACAGGACGCTTACCTGCATGTCCCTATTCTTTTGCGCCATCAACAGTTCCTCAGGTTTGCAATCCGCAGCGACCACTTCCAGTTTCGGGCGTTACCTTTTGGCCTGACAACAGCACCACGTGTTTTCACCAAGGTGATGGCGGTCATGGCGGCTTCTCTGCGGCTGCAGGGAGTCCGCATGTTACCGTATTTGGACGACCTGTTATTGGTGGCAGGATCTCCAGAGCTCCTGTTACGCCACTTGGACCTGACCATTGCACTGCTGCAACGGCACGGCTGGCTAATCAACTGGCAGAAGTCCACTCTAATCCCGTCTCGGAGGATTCTGCATCTTGGAGCCTTATTGGACTCGGGACAGCAAAGGATCTTCGTGACGGAGGACAAGATCTCTGCTTTACAGTCAAGGGTGCGCAGTTGCCTGCACAGCCGCCGGGTGTCCTTACACTCGGCGATGAGGTTACTGGGCTCCATGGTGTCGGTGTTCGACATGGTGGAATACGCCCAGTTTCACTCCAGACCTCTGCAGCACCTGATCCTGTCCAAGTGGAACGGGCTGACTCAGTCTCTGAAGTCCCAGACGATTGTGCTCACCCAGGAGGTTCGCCTGTCCCTTGCGTGGTGGTTACAGACGACCCACCTCAACAAGGGACGTCCGTTCTGGGTTCCAAATTGGGTCCTGTTGACAACGGACGCCAGTCTTTGGGGCTGGGGAGCAGTTTCGGGTCCACACTTGTTCCAGGGCAGGTGGACGCCGACAGAAGCGGAGCTTCCAATAAATATCTTGGAACTCCGTGCGGTCTTCAATGCTCTCCAGCAGGCACAGCGGTTTCTCCAAGGTCGCCCGGTGCAGGTCCAGTCGGACAACGCTACCACCGTGGCCTACATAAACAGGCAAGGAGGAACTCGCAGTCGGGCGGCTCTCGTAGAGGTCTCTCGGATCCTGGTTTGGGCGGAGCGCAATCTTCCGGCCATATCAGCGGTCTTCATCCCGGGAGTGCTAAATTGGGAGGCGGACTTTCTAAGTCGCCAGGACATTCATCCGGGGGAATGGTCCCTGCACCCGGACGTTTTTCAACTACTGGTGGACAGGTGGGGTCTTCCAGAAATCGACCTCATGGCGTCCCGGCACAACAACAAGTTGCCGGTGTACGGGTCTCGCACAAGAGACGAAGGGGCGTCTCTGGTGGATGCTCTGTCCGTCCGGTGGACGTTCCGGTTCGCATACCTGTTCCCTCCGTCTCCCTTCTTCCACGGGTAATCCGAAAATTCAAACAGGAAGGAGGGACGCTCCTGTTGATAGCTCCCGCGTGGCCCAGACGGCACTGGTTCTCAGACCTTCATAGTCTGTCCGTGGACAGTCCTCTGCGGTTGCCGCTACGACCGGACCTTCTGTCTCAGGGTCCTTGCCTTCACCCGGACCTGACTCGGCTGTCTTTGACGGCGTGGCTGTTGAGACGGCCATGCTGAGGTCCCGGGGGTTTTCCAGCTCTGTGGTGCGTACCATGTTACGAGCTCGGAAACCGTCTTCCGCGAGGATATACCATCGCGTGTGGCATACGTTCTTCCAGTGGTGTCGACCGAGAGGTTATTCACCGCGGGAGTTTCGTCTGTCTCGGATTCTCGCCTTCCTGCAAGCGGGACTAGATCATGGGCTTCGCCTTGCTTCTTTGAAGGTACAGGTTTCGGCCCTATCTGTCTGGTTTCACCGTAGGATTGCTACAATCCCGGATGTGCGCACCTTTATGCAAGGTGTTCTCCGCATTCAGCCGCCCTTTGTTCCACCTGTGGCGCCTTGGGATTTGGCTGTGGTCCTGAGGGCTCTCCAAGGACCGCCGTTTGAACCACTGGGCTCAGTGGATCTTAAATGGCTAACAGCTAAGACTGTTTTCCTTCTGGCCATTGCTTCGGCCAGACGTGTTTCTGAGTTAGGGGCTCTTTCTTGTAGACCCCCTTTCTTGGTTTTTTATGGGAACAGGGCAGTACTCCGCACTCGGCCCGAGTTTCTTCCCAAGGTTGTTTCCCAGTTTCATGTTAACGAGGAAATAGTTGTTCCGGCCTTTAACTCACCGGGTCTTTCCGTGGGTGAGGCCTCTTTGGATGTTGTGCGGGCCTTAAGGACTTATGTTGACCGCACTTCTTCGTTTAGGAAGTCGGACGCTTTGTTTGTCCTCTATGGCTTCCGTAAAAAGGGTTGGCCTGCTTCAAAGCAAACTTTGGCAGCCTGGATCCGTATGGCTATTTCTGAAGCTTATCTTCATGAAGGCCTACCGGTCCCTCCTTCTCTGAAGGCTCATTCCACTAGGTCTGTGGGTCCTTCGTGGGCAGCTCGACGTGGTGCCTCGGCAGTTCAGATCTGCAAGGCTGCTACGTGGTCTTCTGTCCATACCTTCGTGAGGTACTACAGGTTTGACACCTTCACCTCTCAGGATGCTTCCTTCGGGCGGCGGATTCTCCTTTCTGCACAGGAGCGTCCCCACCCTTAAAGGATACTGCTTTGGGACATCCCCAAGGTATCCTGTGGATACCCTATGGACCCTGAAGTAGAAAATATGAGATATGGTAAGAACTTACCCTTGTTATCTCTATTTCTACGAAGTCCATAGGGTTCCACAGGACTCCCGCCCTGTCGCACCTGTGCTGCAGATGGGCTTTGCTCTGGTCACCGGTTTTCCGTCTCCCTCTGGTGAGAATGTGATTCTTGTATGTGTCCAGATCTTTGTTCTCTCTCTTCCTTCTCCTCCTCCGGCCTATGGCTTGGTAACTAACTGAGGTGCCTTGGCCCGGGGGCGGGGTATAGGAGGGGGACCTAGTGCATCCTGGGAGGCTGAAAGCTTAACTCTTTGGTGCCCTGCGACTGACGTCACACCTATACCCCAAGGTATCCTGTGGAACCCTATGGACTTCGTAGAAATAGAGATAACAAGGGTAAGTTCTTACCATATCTCATATTATCGATCGGGATCTTCACCTCTGCTGGGTTTCCGCTGTCGGGATTTGAACTGCCGGCCATGCGGCCGGTGGTATTACCTACTACACCCGCCAACACAGATCCTGACTTTCCATTGTTTTCAGTAAGAATGCCGTCCTTACAAGGATGTTTTCACAACTATTCGCTCTTTTAGGCTTTTATCCGCAGCCTCAATCTCCAGAGTGAATAAATGCCAGGACGCCATGCATGTTTCCTGCAGCAGTGATGGGTGCCAGCTGCACCTTATCCAGTTGGCGAATAGCAAGCTCCCTCATTTGCAACTCCAATAGAATAATTATACATAACATTGCAGTACAATATAGGTAGTCTAGCCCAATCTATTTATAGAAGTTTAGATAAATTAATAAAATACACTGTACTCATGTTTGGGCTATTTAGACACAGAATTGTTCACTGATGTTTGCCTTTGTCATGCACACAGTAAAATAACATGGTTCGGAAATCAAGTCTGACAGTTCTGCAGTATATTTCTCTAGAAGATCAATTGTAAATATTTTCTGCATTACATTTTTCAGAGTCGCCCAGAGCTGACACCAACAGCCATTGCTGCCGGAAAGCTTTTGGCTCGACGCTTGTTCAATAACGCTACAGAATTGATGGATTATGACAGTGTAAGTAGTTTTGGATTATTTACTTCCTAACTCGCTTTTGCACAAAAATATGTACTGTACTTCTGTACCAGACAGCTATATAACAATATTGTTGGCATCATTTAAGTCTGGTTTACATGCTTATTTACCTGTTTAAATACCAAGTAATTAGTATAATTATGATGATCGATTGCAATATATTATAGCTCTATTATTTCTATCTTTTAGAGACTTTTCAGAAAAAAACATATCCATAAAAAGGAAATGTTTCTGCATGTGTACGTATGTGTGTCTGCATGTACACCTGTGCAGGCAATGGCCCTTTTCTTTTGATGATTGCCCTTTTCTTTTGATGATGCTACATTTTTGTGAATTCGTTTAGAACCATATTAACAAATGACATGTTGTAAACAAAATGTATTCTCTTATGTTGACTGGAAATAGTATTTGTATTTTTTAATTAAGAAGAAATGAAAGCACAGATGGTTAGCATTACTGTCTCACAGCGCTGAGGTCGTGGGTTCGATTCCCACTCCGGCCCTAACTGTGTGGAGTTTGTATATTCTCCCTGTGCTTGCGTGGGTTTTCTCCTGGTACTCCGGTTTCCTCCCACACTCCAAACATATACTGGTAGGTTAATTGGCTCCCCACAAAATTAACCCTAGTATGTATGTGTGTGTACATGTGGTAGGGAATATAGATTGGAAGATCCACTGGGGCAGGGACTGATGTGAATGGGCAAATATTCTATGTAAAGCGCTGCAGAATATGTGTGCGCTATATAAATAAATGGTCATAAATAAAAATAAAGAAATAATTATAATATCACACCTAAAATATTCATTGGATAACATTTCTGTTGCAGAGTGGAGCTACCTTCCCTGCTGCCCTAAGGTTGGTAGTGGATGGCCATAGCCGTTTGCTTAATTGCTGACAAACTTTCATTGCAGGTCCCTACTACAGTGTTCACTCCTCTGGAATATGGCTGTGTTGGTCTGTCTGAAGAAGATGCTGCAGATTTCCATGGGGAGGATGCTATTGAGGTGTTTATTTGTGGTCTCTTTATAGAACCCAACTTCATTATTATTAATAATCTTTATTTGTAGGTACTGTATTCTTTGTCACAAGTTTTTGGGCTTTGTTGCTTTTGTATTTCCTGTTTAGCCTTGATGTTGAGAGCAGATATAAAGTAAAAAAAAAATAACATTATGCCCAGGACAGCCCTTTACTGTTACCATTTTATGCTGCTATAACATTAGATACACACACACATGGTATAACCTAACTTAGCTTTATATGCCTAGCATTTATGTCCCCCATGAAACATACCGTCTGACACACTTTACCTTTGCAGAAACATAAGCCATATTTTCTGGGTGTATATACATAAATGAGTCAATACCAATAAGTCATTTTATTGAATTGGATGATTGTTCCCCCACGTAAGAGGCAATTTCTCAGGTGTTCTTCTTTTCTTTTTCTCTTCTTACGCCATTATCCTTTTGCTTCAGATTGTTTTATGTTGTCACTACAGATGTCTCCTCTTACATTTATCCTCAACACACCACACAGCGCGATATGCCTGGCGTGAGTGAGCCGCCAGGTTCCGTGCAACTCTGCTAGCATCGGGCATCTTTCTCTCTCCACCATGGGGGACACAGAGATCACGCTGGGTATAGGGTGCAGAAGAGTCTCTACACCAAACTGTTTTACCCAGCAGCAAAGGCTTCGTCTCCCCTATACCCCGCAACCAGTTTTTCGTTTTGTACCCAAGGAGTGGGTGCAGATTTAAGGGGCTGCTATTAAGCAATCTACATGTTTTCTTTTTCTATCATTTTATTTCTGTTTATTTTTATTTACTAAGGCAGTGAGTCAGTGTCTCAGGGACGCCCTCACTGCCGCTCCACCGATCCACAGCATACTGACCCCTGCCCGACTTCAGCACACTGAAGGGAGCCACAGCCGGATGCTCAGTGGCTGTTACCGCCAGTGCAGGAGGCCACCGGTGGTACTGACAGTGGGGGCTAGGTTGTCTCCGCACCCCCACTAGACCACCAGGGCAAGCTGACAATGAGCCATTGTTGGTAATGGTGGCCATGTCCCTGGGGGTTTTGTCAGACCAGGGAGGTTAGCCTTCCCTATTGATGCTTCCCCTAAATTTTGGCATGTCCCATCCTTCGGGTTTTGCGCAATTGTATATTCTCTTTCCCTCTCTCCCTCACTACAACGTGGCCATTTTATTTAATTGCCTTCCTATATAATTGCCTCACCCCAGCAGCCAGATTCTGTAAAGCTCCTTCCTCCCCTGTTTGGGTTCGTTTGTTGAGCAACATTGCCCCATTCTTATTTGCATTGAATGTTCTGTGTCCAAGTTTGTTGTCAAGTGTATAGGAATACTTCATGTGACTTATTTCTGTTTCTTCCGTCTCTCTTACCTGAGAGATGTAATGTTACAGCTAGTAAATGAGCTTGCAACCCTGAGATCTGCACTCCCTGCTGGTCTTGCCACAGGAGTGAATCAAATTGCCAGTGTTCCGCCAGCTAACACCGAGTCGCCGTGAGTTCGGACTCTTTCTCAGTCTGTTCAGGGCTTGCCGCAGATGTCTGCTTCTTTTCAGCAGATGTTAGACAAGGGCTGCCCTTCCAAGCATAGGCATTCCAGAGGAGCGGCGCAGGAGCCATCTACACAACAGTCTGGATATGATTCGGACTCTGAGGTTTAATAACGTCCCTGCTGATTCAGATATGGAGACCTCCTCTATTCAGGAGGACTTCCAACTGCAGGTGGATGTTGAAGCCGTGATCAAGGCAGTGAAAATCACAGTTTTGATTAAAGACACAGACCAATCCTCTGAGTCAGATTCCCTTGTATTTAAGTGCCAAAAGAAATCAGCAGCTGAGTTTCCCTCCTCTGCCCAGTTAGAGGATCTCCGAGCAGAAGCATGGGCTCACCCTAGTAAGCACTTCTTGATTTCTAAGTGCATTTCCTCTTTTTATCCCCTCCCCGTGGCTGACAGGGCTAAGTGGGAATTGCCGTCCCCAAGTGGATGCACATGTCGCTAGGTTGGTCAGATCTTCTACCCTTCCTGTCATGAATACAGCTTCCCTCAAGGATCCTACAGATAGGAAGCTAGAACTTTTTCTGAAAGCTATCCTAATGCGGGAGTGATTGTCCATCCGGCCCTTGCTTCGGTTTGGGTCGCCAAGGCCTTGGAACGCTGGGCAGGTTCCTTGGAGAATCGGGAGTTCACAGAACAGAGTTACTATCTCTGGTCAACAATGTCAGAAAGGCCAGTACTTATCTTGGTGAGGCCTCCATTGACTCAGGTGTCCTTGTTTCTAAGGTATCGGCATCGGCTGTGGCATCTCATAGAGCTCTCTGGCGAGTGGATGCGGACTCTAAAAAGGGTCTGGAAGCTCTTCCCTTCTATGGGGACATACTGTTTGGGCCAGAGCTCAACAAGATTCTTGCTGTGGTTGCGGCATCTATGTCTGCTTTCCTTTATTCTGCGTCTCCCAAGTCTTGGACCATCCTTTCGTTCACAAGGTAAGACCAAGGGTCAGCCTCTTGCCAGATGTCAAGGATCTACCTCTAGGACATCCAAGTCCAGAAGTAAGCAAGCCTGGTCCAATTGCCACCCAGCTCCAAATCCAGCAGACAAGCCTGCTGCATAACAGGGCAGGCCTCCACCTGGGAGGCCGTCTTTTTTGCTTTTCTCCGATTCCTGGATGGCGATGACATGGAGCGCCTGGGTAAGAGGAGTAGTATCCCAGGGTTATGTCCTAACTTTCAGGAAATATCCTCCGATCCAGTTTTTCTTTACAGGTCTGCTAGTGGAAGAAGCGCTACAGAAGTCCATCAGTTCTCTTCTGGCCTCCCGGGTAATTGTTCTCGTTCCTCCATTGCAGAGAGGTACCGGGTTTTATGCCAACCTGTCCCTGGTCCTGAAATCGGACAAATCGTTTCGTCCCATACTCAACCTAAAATCGCTGAACAGGTATCTCCATGTTTCCAGGTTCCGTATGGAGTCTTTGAGTTCCATAATTCATGAACATCCAAGATGCCTACTTACACATTCCAATCAGGGAATGCCGCCAGTGCTATAATTTCTAATTTCGGACTTTGACTTATTGGCTTTCAACAGCTTCTCGTATTTTCATGAAGATCATGGCGGTTGTGGCAGCATCTGTCAGACCCAGGGGGGTTAGCATTCTACCCTATCCTGTATTACTTGCTTCTTCTGGCTCATTCCCCGGAAGTACTTCAGGAACACCTCTGTGCTGCAGTGAATCTTCTCCAAACTCATGGGTGGCTATTCAGTCATTGAAAATTTTCCTTGACTCCATGCCAGAGAATACTTCACTTAGGGGCCTTACTATATACACTGGTTTGGAAAGTGTTTCTCCAGTTGGACAAACTCCTGACATTGCAAGCCAAAGTTTGGGCCCTCCTGGATCATCAGCAGGTGTCCATTCATGCTTTCACTCAAGTCCTGGGTACTGTAGTCTCCACTTTCGAGAATATGCTCTGTTTCACTCCCACCCTCTGCAGTTGGAGATTCTGGTCAGATAGAACAAGTCACATCTACATTCAGGTCTGAGAGGATAATTCTATCCGAGGAGGTACGTCACTCCTTACTGTGGTGGCTTCACCGCTCTCATTTGGACAAGAGCCGTCCTTCCTGGATTCAGGACTGGGTCCTCCTCACCACTGATGCCAGTCTTCGTGGCTGGGGAGAGGTGACTTTTCCTCAAACCTTTCAGGGGCGGTGGACAGATCAGGAAAGCCTTCTTCTCATCAATATACTGTAGATTCAGACAGTCTACAAGGCTCTTTGTCAGGCAAGACCCCTTCTCCTGCCCGAGCCTGTCAAAGTGCAATCAGACCACACATACAATAACCATCAAGGTGACACCCGCAGTCAAAGTGCCATAATGGATTCTTCAGTGGACAGAGCGTTACCTTCTGGCTCTGTTGGCAGTGTACATAGCGGGAGTCCAAAATTGGAAAGCAGACTTTCTCAGCTGCCAAGACATTCACAACAGCGAGTGGACCCTCCACCCCGAGATCTTTCAGGCATTGGTATGTCGCTGGGGCCGTCTGGACATGGACATGATGGCGTCCCGTCACAGCCGCAAGCTGCCAAAGTACTGTTCCCGGACCAGGGATCCGGGAGCTTTTCTGGTGGATGCTCTATCGGTCAGGTGGCTTTTCCTCTCACGGTTTTCCTCCAATTTCCATGATTCTGTGGGTTCTAAGCAAATTGAAGTTGGAGGGTGGCACAGCGATTCTCTTTGCTCTGCACACACAGAGCTTGGTACTCCAACTTTCTCGGTTTGTTTATCGACATTCTGTGTTGGCTTCCTCTCCGACCCGATCTTCTGTCTCAAGGTCCATGCTTCCACTCGGATATGACATGTCTGGCTTTGACGGGGTGGCTTTTGAGACCGATCTTAAGAGCCAAGGGTTTTTCTCATCAAGACCCAGCTTAGCGCCAGGAAACCATCGTCTTTCGGTTAGATATAAACCAGGAAATTGTGGTTCCTGCCTTTTGTTCACCCGGATTCTTCGGCAGAACAGGCCTCATTATATGTAGTGAGGGCCCTCCGTATTTATGTTGATATGACTAAGGATTTGCATTGTTCTGATTCACTCTTTGTCTTGTATGACTTTTATAAGCAGGGCAGGCCAGCTTCCAAAAAAACTTTGCCTCATTGGCTTCGGTTGACTACCTGCCTACACTTTAGCGGATCTTCCTCCATCGACTTCAGTGCGGGCTCATTCTACCAGAGTGGTTGGCACTTCTTGGGCAGCTCGATGTGGCGCCTCTGTAGAACAATTTGTAAGGCGGCCACGTGGTCTTCTGCCCATACCTTTATTAAGTTCTATGCTTTTGACACCTTCACCTCCGCGGATGCGGGTTTCAGGCGTAGGGTTCTTGGCGCAGCACAGGAGCATCCCCTCCCTTAAGGGGACAGCTTTGGGACATCCCAGTGTGACCACTGTGTCCCCCATGGAGAGAGAAAATGGGATTTTTGTCCTTAACTGTAAAATCCTTTTCCCGGACTCCGTGGGGGACACAGGGCGCCCTCCCTGACGCACATAGCTGGTGGGGTTTTTCCTGTTTAGTAACTGGTTCTCTTCTCGGTCCTGTTGTGTGTGTGTTCCGGTCTTCCTTCTTCTTACTCTTCCTCCTTTCCTTGGGCTTACTATCAGCACTGTATACCCAGCGTGATCCCTGTGTCCCCATGGAGTCAGAGAAAAGGGTTTTACAGGTAAGGAAAAAAAAATCCCCCTTTTTTGCCGATAATGTGTCTAAGTTGTGATGTGACTAGGATGCACCCGGAAGACTTTGCTGATTCATTAGATGTGTACTGAGGGCCTGATTCAGACCTGGACGCTATGCTGCGCTCGCTCGCATTGAGCGATTTTTCGCAATCTGCGTATGAGTCGCAATGCGCGTACGCGAACCAGTCATTGCGATGGGAAAGTGCTCGCTCCTAGCCCGCAGTCGGGCCGCCATTTTGAGTGACAGTGCCGTTTGTGGGTGGTAACAGAGGAAGGTGCTTGAAAATGGGGGTGTGGTTGTGCGAACGCAGGCGTCCCCGACTGTCAGAACGGTGTTTAATGGGTGTGCATAATTAGCAAAGAAACGTCATTACACACATGACTGGGTTGTATATTAGCCAGAACTGCTCGCAATGTTGTGGTTGGAAAAGGCTACCACAAGCACTGCGAGCAACTCCGATGGCTCTCGATGTTCCCGATTAATCCTACAACTGCCGGTGATGACATGTGTTGCGAGTGACAAAGGGGCGTCTTTATACAGGTGCGAGCGCATAGTGCGGCCGCTCGTTATTACTTAGTGGGCGGCTTTACGCGACGCAGTGCGAGCACATGATTTAAATAGCCGGCCCCTTTTAGCCAGCGAGCGGCCGCAAATAGCGTCCGGATCTGAATCATGCCCTGAGTCTGTAAACGAAACTTGGCATGGAAAATAGATGCAGCCATGGCATCATAGCATTGTACATGCTGATTAAGAGACGCATACAGATATACAGGTGTGCGACTGAGTCTCTTAATCAACATATACTGTACATCAAATTAATCAGCCCACTCTCCTGGTGCGTTCTAGTTGCTTCGCATTGCGACTTAGGCGCATTTTAGGCAAAAAAAGTCCTGCGACCTAGCGCACCAAATAGGACACATCTTTATTTAATTTATATTTATTTTCCCATTAAACATCTAATACTCTAATTAAATTAGAGAGGATTATTTGTGAACTCATTTTCTTTTTGAATCTTCCTCTTTCCTAATCCTTTTTATGCAAAATCTGTGGAAATGGAAAATGGGGAGACAGACACATTATTTTTCATATAATATTTGTCATATCCTGTCTAGGTGCCCCAGCCTTCATCAAACTAGGAGTAAGTAGTAGGTCCACAACAGCTGGTGAGACGCATGGCGTATTCCGTTTAGATCAATAAATAAGCATTTCTATAGCAGATAACTCAATTAAAATATAAGCAATGGGGATTAAGTATTTTATTTTTTAGTCGTTACAGTATATCAATGATGGTTAGTATAAACGGAATAATTTTTTAATTTCAATAGAGATGGTAAAAGACCAGGACAAATTTAGCTGGAAAATGTGACCTTTCCCGAGTCAAAGCAATTTTGTGTTTTAAAAAACAAAAAACAAGGAAGCATCACTCTTCTGCCCTGAAATTCTATCTTGCGATGTATCATAGCAGATGTTGTGGATAAATGTCCCAGAATTCAGCAGCTGACTGCATTTTCGGGAATAAATGCTGCCAGTGCTGCTATTATAATTTTTTCCACTTATGAGGAACTCATTAATCTTTAAGTGTGTTAACACCACCTGCGTGGTTACATATGACAAAAATGTCATCAATCCAGCCCTCTCCCCCCTCCTCCTCCAACTGCATGATTGACACATGGATACAGTCTGTGACGGAGCTATAGCTGCAGGGGCTGTGTGACTTCTTCTCGACAACCAGGATGAGGCTAACCAGGACTGCACAGAACCTCGGGCAAAGCGAAGAGGACACAGTACAAATGGTTGGTGGAGAATTATGCTGCCTGTAGCTGCCCTGCACTCCTAGCTATCCACAGGCTAATTCTTGCAGATTCTTCTTTTCTCAATGAACCAGAAATGGCCCGATCACTTTGGAGTTGCCTTCAAAGTACAAAGCACATCTAATGTGGTTTTCATGTTCACAATTTCAGGTTAAGTGAGGAGTGATGAAATATTCTATGTCGTTGGTGCATCTCTCAGATATTGTCTATTCCCAGCTATCATTTTAGGAATGTATAGTAGTTACTGCTCGCTGTGGAAAGGAATAAACCTAAAAGAGAGAATTTGCTTTATTTCACAATGTTTCACTTAATTCTAAGTAATCTTCCCTTCAGCATATAGCTTTGTTCTTGGGCAAATCATCATTTTCCTCCTAATTATTGCATGCAATATCTCAGTGATAACTGGTCCAAATACTCTTCTATATTTAGTTCATACTTTCCTTGGCTGCATTATGCAGCATTGTACCAAGCACCCACATGCCTTACATTTAGAACCTCAGTTGCTGGGCGTTTGCGTATTTATACTTGATTAATTTGTTTTACATTTTAAATGACCAAAAAGTTTAGCTTAGTACTGTATATTAAGACTGTTTTACGTAATATGTACAGAGATTTCAGCAAAAGTATACATTACTTATTGTTTCCCTACCATCTAAAATGTATTTATTGATTTCATTATTTCTTTCTTTTTTATTCTTTTTTGTTATTTATTACCTGAATTGTGTAATGCTCTGCAGGTGATCCACATTACAGAGCATATGAAGGAGTTTGTTTCTCACACTTTTAGTTTTTTTTATTGTTTTACTTCAGGTCTTTCATGCTTTTTACAAACCTTTGGAATTCACAGTGGCTGGAAGAGATTCATCTCAATGTTATATTAAGGTGAGAGACTCCAAAACCACCCATACAGGGTCAGATCAGCCACATATGTTGTGGGTTCACCTGGTTGCAAGATTATAACCAGTAATACTTGCGCCAAACATCTCTCGCCACATGGTATATTGATGCTAGGTGTATGAGAGCACATCCGTATGCATGTGTCGTCATCAGCAGCCGCATCTAACATATGTCAGTTGACTTGATATCCAGGGATTGTAATGAAAAAAAACAACCTGTTACTGGTAAATTCCAACTGGCGCTAACCAGTGACAAGATGAGTACCATTATTCAGTGCTGCTTACATTCACTTATCAATCTGCCTCCCTTGGAGATATAAGTAAAACAAGCTAAGTTCTACAGTAATGCTGAGATGCTAAATCTACACAAGTAGGACAATAAATATAATGTAGAATAAGAGGGTCCATCTGAAGAGTGGTAAGGTCACTGCAGCTGTCTTTTTTTTCCCCCAAATCAAAGAAAGATGTTTTATTGAAATGCTAAATATAACATAGTAACTGTCACAACCTTTGGCAATGACAAGACAATTGAGGGAAATTAGCAGGATGATCACAAAGCAAAGAAAGTGCAATCCCAAATATAACTAGTACATGAGAGAAACTGCTACCCAGTCTATTTAAAGCACAAATAAAAGGTTGTACATTAATAAATCCGTGGAGGGACAATTTACCTGTATCCAGGCCTGAAGGACACACTTACAGCTGAGGCGATCACTACTTGTTTTCTGCTACCTCTGGATAACTTCAAGGAGGGATTAAGAATGCCAAATATTACCCACTCTGGGGTAAGTGGGGCATAGTTCAGTAAATACTTAGAGGTATTGGGATGGCCTTGCCTCCAGTTTAACAGGATGACATTCCCACATGCAGTGTACAAAGGAGTTATCTGGATGTCCATTTTTTGGACGAGCCCTAGAATCCGGAAGCCCAAAAGTGCACCAAAGTAGAGGGGATAAGTAACCCTTGTGGTATACTGTATATTAATAAACATTACACTATAAGAACTAGCCGTAAGCAACTATGCATGAGTAGGATAGCACCTGGCATTTGGATATGCTGGAGAAATTGAAAGAACTACGAAGGTCGTGGTAATGTATCGAAATGTCCCTGCCTCCCAAAAGAAACCTACACAAATGGGAATCATGGCTGTTACAGCTATTAGATGCGGAAAAGTCAGCATTAACTGTTACCTAGCCTGGTGCATGGAAAACATCTGCGTGGCATTGAGTTTGTATTTATAGATGTGTCCTTACACATCTTCGCTAGACTTGCGCCAAAAATCTCCTTTTGGTGCCATGTCCTGTGAGACCGGGCGTCTTTTTTTGCAGATAATGATTCTAAGTTGCAATGCGATGGACCCAAGAGCAGACTGTGCTGATTAATTTGATATGCAACACTTGCAGAATGGTCTTGATTAAGTAATATATAATTAGGGAATAAAGGACATGGATATTTTTTGGTAGGTGGATGCCTAGATAGGTCATTGACTTTGTAGCCCAGGCTAGTTTCAACTGAGTACACCAGCCTGGCTTGGATGTCCTGTCAAGTTACAGAGCAACAGATTTTTTTTCCTGATTCACAATGAATCCCAAAATATACCTGGAGTTCTCAATTCATATGCAAATTCAGTGTTGCCAAAGCCAAACCCTGAAATACCTCCCAAGACTGAAGAATACGGAACAAGGGATCTAGAGCCAAATTAAAAAATATCAGCAAGAGAGGGCAACCTTGACAAGTGTGACGTATCATGATGTCCTGTTTATACGCTACTGGTAAAAGTTTTAGAACACCCCCATTTTTCCAGTTTTTATGGAAATGCTTTTAGAATCTCTACTGCTACTTTAGACTCAACAGCGATGCTAAAATATGCTAATTCTGTAGGAGACGTCCAGCAGGCTTCCGCTTCCGTGATACGCTGCTGCATCCAAGGACTGGCTGTTGCCATCCTTCCCTGTCCCCAAAAAGGCATAGGGGGCACTGCAAGTGATCTCGCAGACACTGATCGGCACATTCTCAGTATCGGCCATCATCTGAGTTGTACAACTCTGGTCAGGCCCTTTTTATAAATTCATATCCAGTGAATAAACTGATATGGTACAAAGGTAAGTGGTATATTATTAGAAGTTAAAAAGGAAAATCTTAGGTACGTAAAAACTGAAAAAAATTATAATTTTACAGTTATTAAAAAAGGCCATTTTCAGTGAACAAGTAATAGGCCAAGAACTTACAGCTACTCTGCAGCAATGAAAAAGAGGCTTGCCTGGGTCATGAAGCAATGCCAGCAAATCACTGAAGACTGTAAGAAGGTCATACGGACTGATGAAACAACATTTGAAATCGTTAGTTCGTCACCCAGTGGATTTGTATGCCATTGAGTCTGCGTAATTATGGTTCCTCAGTATGTGTGTGTGTGGGGTTTACTTACACTTGTGGCTGCTTCGCAGCATGTTTTAACTACTTAACTGACGCGGTCGCATGGGATATGAACACAGCCAGCTGTGCTTCAGCTGACAAGGTGTGACTGCACTGCCCCACTGTGTTTTTGAAGAGGAAATCTGTTCTACACGTGCAGAACGGATCTCCACTGACTCCCCACACTCTCCTGCGTACCCAGGTTAAGTCCTAAATTTAAAAAGGTTATGGGAGTCTTAATAGCTAAACACCCCATGTTTTGCTATTACAAGTATTGTACTTTTAAATGCCTTCTAGTCTATACCTAGTTGGTCAAAGTTTCACCCTACAGCAATATAATGACCAAAAACATATCTCCAGTCTACCTTCAAGGAAAAGGACAAATCATGCACAGTCTCCAGACTTAAACCCCATGAAGCTGGTTTGGGGTAATTTGGGATGAACTGTACAGACTGGTAAAAGCAAAACAACCTTCAAGTGCAATACATTTGCAGGAACTTGCCACAAAATGGAGATGTTCTAAAATGTTTGACTGGTAGTGTACATAAGGCCAAAGTAGGGGATATATTACTAAAAGTTAGGCAAAGGTATGGTCAAAGGCTATGATTTAAAAACTTTCTGCATGAGATGGGACCAAAGATTTTATCGAAGGTAGTAAATAGAGTACAGTGTTGAGAGTCTGCTACTATGGTAGCAAGGGCCATCCCTATACCATGAACAGAGTTGTGGCCATGAGTGGCCCCAGTTAGTGGTAGATTTGGTAGGATGGACTGTAATATTTTGGCTAAAAGGTTGGCCAAGGTTTTAAAGTCCTAATTTAATAAGGTGGTTTTTTACTTCAAAATATTTTTTTTTACTTGAACATGGAATATAGAGGACAGCCAGCAATAAAAAGCATAGTAAGGAGGGAATCCTAATGAGGAAGCCACATTTTATAAAATTCAGCACTTATGCCATCAGGGCTGAGTGAATCAGGGAAATCACCTCCGCCATCTCCCACTGAACATCTCAACATCTCCCCTGAACAGAGGAAAGCTTTGATAATCGTGCTTTCTACAGCAGTTTGGAATGAAATATGAGTCAACAGAATATAATTTTTCAGAATAGGATAGAAGTCAATGCTGTAGAAGACCTATAATTGGGGTCTGTTGCATAGTATACGTACTAAGCCTTGAAGTGCAATAAAGTGGACGGAGATAAAGTACCAACCAATCGGCTCCTGTCACTTTACAGGCTGTGTTTGAAGAATGACCAGAGCTGATTGGTTGGTACGTTATAGTATATTAAGCATATATACCCTTGTCTATATGTGACTCTTGCTTCAGTTTTTAATAGCTAAAATATTGTGCCATTTGTGGTACACCTTTGATAAGTTAGCTATTATTGTACCAGCCTGGTTTCCCCAGCGGTTTTAAAAAAAATGTTGTTTCATCCAGGGAAAGTTGTGCATAAAGCATAAAAAAAAAACCTTCTAATGGTGCGTACACACGGTACGATTAAACAGGACGATATGAACGATAACAATATTGATCATATCGTTATCGTTCATATCGTCCTGTTTTTGGGCCCTTCCAGCCCCCAAACGATGGTCGATGCGCGGGCACGGATGGTCGATATCCATATCTACCATCGCCCGTTCATGCAGGCCAACCTGTTCGATATCGAACAGGTTAGCCTGGTTAATATAGGGATCTGCGATCGTCGATTGTGGGTCCTTATAGTTGTTTGGGGGTTGGTGCATGTGCTGGATGTTCGATATCGAACATGCAGGACGATCAGACAACGATATCTTTATCGAGTTAACTCTGTGATATAAGTGCTTAGATTACTCTGATACATCTGACATGTATCTGCGGTAACCAATTGCATGGTTCCATAAGACATCATACTTGCCACCATAGTCTCTCCTCCGTTTGGCCTGGTAAGAGATAGTATGACGCATCATGACTGCTTTAACTGTCATTTGAGAGGAGCAGATACAAGGAATCACCATGAAAAGGAGCCAGACTTTTATGAGTGTTCACTGATACCATAGTCGCAATATAATCAGTCTATGAGAAGGTAATCTATGTATAAAAATGTACAGGGCAGTAAAACATGTATTTACGTTTTATGGGACCGACTGGTCGTGTCTAGCCTGCATGAGCAAAATACAATCCCAAAGAGAACCAGCCTGTATAGCTTCTGGGCTCGACCATCCACATCCATAACTAAACTGGGGGGTATCTAAAGTAGCATCTGAGAAAGAGAGAGGTATATATCATGCTTGGTTAAATTTGGGGAATAAATATTCAAAAGTAGAAAGCGGTCAGCACCAATTAGTATGTCTAACAAAAGAATTCAACCTCCAGGTTCCAAGAGCAAGTCTAAAATAGTGTTCAGCAAATTCCTATGCATGAGATTCTGAGCGGCACCTGGAGAAATACTATGTAGTGTTATGCACTGCCTCAGCTAACTGACTGACATTTCTCCTGTTCCTTCACAGTTGAGAAAGGGGGATATGTCTCCTGCCCAGGGTAGGAGGCTAGATACTGTGGCCAATACACTGTGATATCTCGGTATATGGCCCCTCTATCTGCTGGGTGTCAGACTGCCAGTTAATAGGTCTGTTGGTGTGACACACATTTATCGGTCAGTGTATGCCCAGCGTAAGAGAATTAAGATGAGTCACCACTCCTGTATTCCAGGACACAATATGAAGTGGACAGTAGGAAGGGTTAGCAGCCAGGGAAGCATTAAGTGAGGTGGGGAACTTATCCAACACCATAGCCAATCGGAAGCGGCTAGCTGGAGGTGGCGATCGTAATGATCATCTTCTATGTGTATTTCTACAAGCCCTCAGGCACTTAATACAGCCACTACAAGTGGCTATTACACAAAAACTCTCCCTCTGCTTATATTAGACAGCTACTATTCTTTGCTGTCGAGCCTCTCCTGTTGTAGAAGGGTGCAAGAGTCAGATCCGGGCAAATCTGCATACATTTTCTGTCTGTTTTCTGTGCATGTGCAGAACCAATTTGCATATTTTACAGGTTAAAGTCAAACTCAGCATCAGCCCCTATGTGAACTTATATTGTGAACGGTAACCAATGCAGAGTGTTAAACAGTTATTTACAGTATCCATTCTGTATTCATTCCCTACAGATGATTTGTCTCAAGGGGCCACAGAAGACAATTCTAGGTCTACACTTCACAGGGCCCAATGCTGGAGAAGTCATCCAAGGATTTGCACTCGGAATGAAGTATGTTGTAATACTATTGCGCTTGTAAGATGGAATTGAGAGTAAGGGGAGACATGGGGAGCGTGGGACATAGTTCAGTGGAAGAAGTGTATATAATAAGTCTTCTGGCTCTGTAAACTTGAGGAAGGCTGGTTGTATTGTACAGGTAGTTTTGTGGAAGAGATGCCACATTCTAAATGAAATACTAACACTTAAGTTACAGAATTCTGCTTACAAGATTGAGTAGAAAATTGATTGTTTTCAAAATGTTTTTATGTATTTCTTAAGGTGCGTACGCACAATGATTTTTTGAACGATTTAACAATAACGACGTCGTTATCGTTAAATCGTTTATAAAATCGTTCATCTTTTTAAGGTGGACGATGAACGATAATCGTTCATGAGCATTCACGTTTGTAGTTTGTTGTTCATTCTGACTGTCCAACAAACTATTTTCGTTCAGAAAATCGTTCATGTTGTACAGAATGAACGATGTCCATTCACTGTGTGCATGATTAAGAAATTGGTCATCGTTCATGAAAATCGTTCATTGATTTAGTAACCAACGATTTTTATAAACTATTTTTGTTCACTTTTTAAGGGAAAATCTGGACGAAAATCGCTCGCTAAAATCGTTGGTTACTAACATCGTTATGTTTAGTAATTGCTAAAATACTTCCTCTCCCACTACCTTTTAGCTTGTGTAACTGATCATATTGAAGACCAATTACTGAAGCCTTTGTTCTTATCAAAATTAAGACACTCAAAACATTTTCTCTTATGTCATTTTCCCCATTCCTCATAAAAATTAATCCTTTTTTTTTTTTTTTTTAAATCCATAATTGTATTTAGAGTGCAGTTTTTCATTATGAGATAAAAACGTTATTAAACCCACCTGATGTTTGGTTACAGAGTTATTCCACGGCAGATCCAAAGGGGGGACGATAGTCCCTCTAGGATCTAACTCATTGACCACGTCTGTTTAAGTAAATAAGTGGTGCAAATACTCAAGTGGGGCAATCAAATCATGCAACATTGCCAGTTGCCTAGGGCACCAGTGTGCGGGGGGCTCCTATAACACTGAATAAGTGAGAGAATGTTGCTCATTCAGTACAGTGCTTGTCACCACTGCACCTCCACAGTGAGTGCTGGAAGGGACAGCAGCTGATAGCTTCTTACCTGTGAAGTTGCCAGCAGATGCTGCTCCATGTTTGTAATGGGTTGGTGGTGGATTACTGTGGTATGTTATCTAAGCCATTTGCCACACTCCAGAAACTCAGGTGGCACATATGAGGAAGGGGCAGCACCCAAGCAGAGGTCACATAGGGCATCCTGAAGTCACTTACCACGTTTTACATTAAGCAAAAAGTTTATATCCACCCCTGGTAGTAGTAATGTGATCAATGATTCATCCAATTTAAAATATAACTTTCTTCTTCAGTGTTCATAGGGATCCACAGGGATACCATGGGGTGTAGGTGGTTAGGGCTAACCGGGCACAAACAGTCAAAGCTTTAGCTCCCAGGATGCACCGGTCCTCCTCCACTTATACCCCGACCACAGCCAAGGCAGATCTGTTTGAGTTTGGTGCCGGCAGGAGCCGGTTGCACCTTTAGACAGTGGGGCTGCATTAAGCTTTATTTTTATTGTTTCTTAGTTTTTTTGTTTTTTTTCTGAGCAAGCACCTGGCTTCATTGGGTATTTTTCTCTTGGTCACGGATCCCTCATCTTTTCTGCTCCTGGTTTGGGCTTGTTCACAAAACTGATCTGCCTTTGGCTGGGGGAGGGTTATATGTGGAGGAAGACCAGTGCATCCTGGGAGCTAAAGCTTTGACTGTTTGGTGCCCGGTTAGCTCCAATCACCTACACCCCATGGTATCCCTGTGGATCCTATGGGCCTTGAAGAAAAAGAGTTAACAAAGCTAAGTCTACAATAACTTATTTTTAACTGAATAATTGATTCCAAAGAGAAACAGATGTCTTTCCATCTCCTAAGCATTATTTTCTTCCTTCAACTGTTATGTTCAACTATCCCCTTTTATTCTCCTCCTTTTAATCCATATGCAAATGCCCATATATGTACAGAAAATGATCATATGATCACCTTTTTATAATTGTGAGTGCTGACCTTTCAGATTCTCTGGATAAATCAAACTACAATAATCCAGTGAGGGTTCTGCACGCACCAAAAGTCCAATGTGAATAAATAACGCTAACTTACCTAACCCCCTAACCCCACCCCCCTCTCCCATCCGTGGCTAACACTAAGGGCGCCCTGGCTTACCTTAGTTCTGGTGTTGGGATTAAGATAGGTGTTGGTATTTCAACGCCTATCTTAACTCCCTTGTTGGAATTCCAACGTCGAGATTGAGACCGCCGGTCTCATAACTACAGCCCCATAAAAATATTTTATTACTTTAATTACATTTTGATTATACCTTTTCTGTTTCCTCCTACCTGAAGTCCTCGTATGTGTGTGCCTTTCACCGCTAATTGTTTGATATTGCTCTTGACCCCATTCCCGTATATTCAGGGCTTTGTCCCTATGTTCACCCTCATCTTTATTTTGTATTCACTTCTGGTTTATTGCCATCTTCTTTTATGGGTACAGAAGGCATTGATCTTGAATAAGGCTAACCTCCTTTCAAACTCCTGAACCATCTTCAATATAATTTCTACATTTATGATAAGCAGTGAAAAAAAAAGAGAACCAACAAGATGTGAGACTGAGGCAGTTGGATGGGTGGAGGAAAGGCTAGACTCCAACCTCAGGTACAGTCTTGATAAAAAGGAGAGAGTCCATGGTTAATTTAGCCATAAGCGTGAGTTTGGGATGACACCTTGCCGGTCAGGTCTGTGGTGGTGATCTTCACGTCTAAGCTAAGGAGGGATATTTTAATAAGGAGAGAACTAAAATGAACACAACATTTCCTACTAACAAGTGAGGATCTGATAGATGGAAAATTTATTCAGTAAGGTTAGCAGTTTAGCAGAAGTTATATCACTAGCTTTCCCGTATTATTTCTACACTTTATACTACCAATGACTGTTTATGCTATTCCTTTACATTGCCATTGTGATTTCATTACGGAGGAGAATGTGGCTGTATAACTTACCCTGCTTCCCTTTATGGCATAGCATTACATTTTTAGAGATTACGTGCTGTTAATTCAGTAACAAAATCGGCCCTGCAGAGTTTCTCAATTGGTTATTTCTCAAAATTGGAATTATAGGATAATCTAGAATTCTTCTAGGTAAAATATTTCTTCCTTTACTCTTAAACATCTTGCTGTAACTTGTCATTTGTTTTCACACACACACACACAACACCTCATTTTTGAGACAACATGGAAATTAGATTACTGCTGTTCTTTGCTGCAACTCCTGATCGATTGCTCAGTTATGTCAGTCTATAGCTGCAGGCTGGCAGGAGGGAAGCAGACACAATATGTGGCGCATCTGATCAAAGACAAACATTTGAAAACTTCAGGGCCAGACAGGCTGACACAATGCACTTAAAGTTTCCTCTACATTAATTTCTGTTGCTGCCCTGCCACTAACTGAAAGTGTAGATTACATTTCCAAATGGTGATAAATTACTGCATGCCAATATCTCCATTGAGGACAAGCAACAGAGCTGTGTATGGTCTCTCCACATTTTTTTTAGCAATATTAGGATTAATCTACAATAAATGCTTTGAAAAATATATAGTTTGTTTGTATAAGGGAGATGTACACAGACAGGTAGGACAGATAGCTAGGTAAAAGTTATTTAAAATAAAAAGTGCTGAGAATATTTAGCTGATATTGTGGTAGCTGTCTAGGTCACATACATTTATTTAATTTAAGAAACTGGTTCATTAAATTATTGAAAATATTGTATAAAATTACCTGCAGATTGTGTGTATAAGGTATATATAACACCCAAATGCATTCTGTGTGTATATTTGGGTTCTATTCCCAAGATATTTCATTATGGTATGCAATTATTCCAAAATACAGAATATTCCGTTATCCAAAATACCCCTGTCACAAGCATTTTGGATATGGGAGACTCAAACTGTAGTTCAAAAACAGTGGTTCTTGGGAAAGCTCTGAAGGAGACTTATGGAGAAATTAGAGCTGATGTTTAAGAAAGTGTATGCGAAAGCAGTATAGTATTAGTAAGAATATTATAGGTTTTATGATGAATGTGTGCAATACCACTCTCCCAAACCCCAAGGTAAGGTGGAAGTTTCATGTAGTGTTTTGAATGCATAATTCCACCCACTGTACCTAATGGACAGCCTATAATTTAATTTCATTTAACTACATGTCCTCCTCATCCAATTACCTTCGCATTTTAACCAATTTCATGTCCACCTCGTCCAGTTACCTTTGCATTGCATACAACTACATGTTCTAGCCGCCAGTGTAAAAGGGGTTAAACCCAGCCTCAACCCGTGCTCAGTGCATAGTCATTGTCCCTGGTTGGAGCCAGTTTTTGGTGGAAAAGGGGTGTATGTTACCTACTAGCACAGCATCCTCCTATTTGTAGTGTCTTTACTATCTCCTGTGTGGAGCCATCTTTACAGATATACAGTATCACAGAAAAGATGGTGCCGCCTAATGAGTATACTGGGAGGTGCTGCTCAGGCATCTTTAGTGGCCATTTGATCTGAATTCAGGACCCCAGCCCTGCACCCATCACTGGAAGGTCATTAATAAATACAGAGCCAGTAATTGCTTTTTAGTCTTAAGAGACCACACAAGTAACATCATGGTGGGTAGAAGTTGGGCTAGATATTGACAAAAACTGGGCTCTTCACGACAACTAGTTATATAACTTTATTTGTCTATGTGTTTTTTTAACAGTAATGTATTAAGCACTGTGTCAAAAGTTTTCCAAAATCTTGGAATCTTGCATCAGCCAACTGTCTGGCATTCCACATTGAGACTTTAAGAAGAACATGTTTTCAATGAATTTGGATAACATAGAAAGTAAATAGATATATCTGTAGCATGAGACCATGCTTCTGTCATCACTGTTGTAGATCTCAATGGCTTTAGCTATATTCCATGCTTCGGGAATAAGACCACATCCCTAGCTAATTTAGTAAGTCGGCAATAGGTTTCGCATTGACTGGGACACTAGCACATACAGTAGGAACGCTACAACTGGTCAGTCCCACACTGATTGTTCAGTTACAGTGATATCAGTTCATGTGTAACCTTCTCTTCACATACTGTAGGAAATGTGAATTTATTACACTATGATGGAGGAGGTGTTACACAGGAAATCTGAATTCTGATTATAGTTATTCCTCACCAACAAGGTGATTATAGTTATTCTGATTATAGTTATTCCTCACCAACAAGATGACAAACCCACAAAGTATTCTCTGAATGTGCAGGCATTAACAGTGTTGTCAGATAGCATTGTTGTATTATTAATATTGATAGTAATGGGTTCCCGATGACTAGATTAATTTTTATGAAAGTTGTCTGTGTAGTATTGAGCATGTTTGTCTAGTTCATGTATTCTACCTGTACATGTAATCTTGTTGATCTGTAGGAGAGTCGTTAAGCCTCCATCTTTTATACAAGGTATCTCTAAAAATATTGTAAATCAATAAGATCTCAAGTAACCCATGCATTGTGAGCCCTACACATTCTGGCTCTGCAGAATAGTGCATGCATAGGAACTGTCATTGAAAATACAGAAATGCAGAATCAGGGAAATATATCAAATTGATTCTACATCAGGGACAGGTTTGTGTGAAGTCAAAAAACGGGAAATGGTCTGAACCTCTGCACACTTAGATGCTGTCTTCTTCTACGGGCTCCTGGGTGTCACCAACACCCCACTAGTAGATACAGTAAATAAGGTGTGGAGCTCAGATGTAGGCGCTTCCTAGGATGATATATATGTTCAATGGAATATGGAAGTCAATGAAAATTATGTTAGATCATCTAGATTCCTTATTGTTTCTATTATTTCGTAACTTATTTGTATTCTCCCAATACGTCAGTACATGAAAAAAAGAGAGATAAGAAGAAATATATGTGTAATATCGTTTAGGACCAAAATATTTTAAATTTTGCATCATTAAACGAGGATGGAGAGGAAAAAATTCCAAAGACTTTACCCTTATGGGTGAGGTCTCATGTGTCTGAAAGTTATAGGTCACCATACACTGTGAAAGAAGAATATATAAGGGGACGTACCCCACTCACTTCAGCTAAAGCTGGATAAATCGATGTAAAGGTATCTTTAATCAGCGTACCATACTCACAGTGAAGTTATTCATTTTCCTCCCATCAAGGTATCTTTGAAGCATGTGGAATCAGCAGCAGAAAAAACGTAGAAGGACTTTGTATTCCAAAATATTTTTTAATTTCGTCCAAAATAAAAACATACCAGACTATTGTACCCAAATAAATCCAAATAGGAAGAGTCCAAATAGTCACATAAATCAGTCCATGTGTTAGGTCTTCAACAGCCAACGCGTTTCAACCATAAAAGGTCTTTATCAAGGTATATCTACATCCCCCCCCCAGTGGAAGAGAATGTTAGCAGCTTTTGTGTAGAAAAAGATGTATTTAGAGATGACGTGGAAAGACCAGATTTTTTACTGCATACCGATAGTTTCCAGGACCTACTTGGAAAGGAAGATCTGTCTTGTCCCTCTGTCAGGGTCTGTGTGATTAGGATGCCATTGTTAAAAAAATAATAATTCTGTACACAGCGTCTGTTTCAGATATGGACGCAAATGCAGTCCTTGCTGCAACCGTGTACGCAGCGGCTGTGCGAAAAATATGCAAATTTCGCAGCAGTCAGGATTTATATTTGGACACCCATTTGCAGTGTCTCAGGTCCCCCACTTCTTAACAAGAAATGCAACCATTGGATGCACATCGATCGGTCATCGAACGTCTGAGTAAACTTATGGCAGCGCAGTATGGCCGAAAGAACTAAGATGCCAGATTCTTAATAACTGTGTTCGGGATCAAAGTTGCAGACTGTGACGCACCTCCATTTGAGACCCCACACACACACACACCGCCTACTAACAATCCCCGACTGTCAATCACTTTGCAAATAAATCCTCTATGCCAGAGATTCTCAAACTCGGCCCTCAGGACCCCACACGTACACGTTTTCCAGGTAACCCAGCAGGTGCACAGGTGAACTCATTACTCACTGACACATTTTAAAAGTTTCACTGGTTAGCTAATTATTTCACTTGTGATACTTCTGCAGCAGAGGTGAAAGCCCATGGCCTGCGGAGGTTCCACAAGTGCCTTAAACTGATGCACCTTCTCTTACTGAGACTGGGCGTGTGGTTCTAGGCTTTGGACTTTACTGACAAAGATGAGCATCAGCCATCAACTTCAGAGGTAAGAGGCTGTCGGCTGCTGCCCTTTCATGTCAATTGGTGTTACTCAGTGTGAGGACACGGCAGGAAAAATAATAACATTGCATGAGTGACATGATGTCACTAATTTATTGTTATAAGCACACCCTAAATCTTGGAGATCTAGTCATTTGACTAGGTTCACCTAGGATATCTAGTCATTTGATTAGGTTCACCTAATGGTAGCACCAGGCGTGTGAAAGTCAGGGCTGTTCAGTTGTACCAACAAGAGAGTTTTATATAATACCTTTCTTGAGATTGTTAAGTAATAGACTTTTATGGCCTAATTCAGAGATGCCTGCAATTGCTCTTACCAAGCGCAGTTCAATGAAAAAGCCTCAATTGAGATAATTTACAAAATGACAACTATCTTAAGGAGTGTGCTGATCAACAATAGTGGCATACTGTATGTGCCTGGTTTTTGTTATGCACACGTTACAGACACTTACGTCCACTTGTGTCCATGACTTGAACTGTTTATTTTATGTCTAACAAATAAGCTATTAAGCATTAATTAAACCTTACAAAAAATTCTTTCTAACATAGCAGAAAAAAATGCCAGGTCTCGTTTCCAAAAAATATTATGCTTTCGTGAGCGTGTTCAAGCCAAAAAAAAAAAAAAAAAAAAAAGTTCTGGTTGAACACAGTCACAAAAGCATAATATATGACTGAGTGTAAAGAAATCACTCTTCCGTGCCAGTGGGGCATTCACAAAAGTAATTCATATATGTAGTTTACTATAGTTGGGCTTATCAAAGTAGTGATTTTGCCATTGCAACCATGGGATGTTTTCTTTTCATTTTCTAGACTATACTAGATAAATGATAGCTAAAATCTGATAGGATGATATGGTCAACACCTCCACTTTTCCAAATCACTGGATTGTCCATGCATTAAAGGTCAAGTCCCTACAAAAGAATAGTTTTACCAAATGCACTGGTTACATATGAGAGAGATCTAAATCAGATGTTAAATATTATTCCATTGTTTAGATCATATAATTCATCTTACAGAACAATCCGAAGAGAAAGAAAAGACTGTCACATGTGGTGGACGCACGTTTTGACTGTCAGTTGGGTCTACCTTTTATTTCCCTCTATGACCCCATTTTGCATACTATGTCAACCTGCTTCCGTGGCCAGTTGTATTCCAAATACATTCATTGCTCTGGTGGCCAATCAGAGGGGAGTGTTCGTAACACATCCCTCATATACACGGCTGTATTACCTAGCCTGCTGGGGTTAGATCAATCTATAAGGTAATTAGAGTTGCTCACGTCCATAAAATCTAGGTGATCACTATGTCTGCAAATATATATGGAAACTAAAGTAGATTAATCCTCTATACATATGCATCTACGCACCCCCTATTGGGGGAGATGTGATTGATGGAAAGGAAACTGATCTCTAAAATAAAAATATATATGGACATTTTATTTTTTTTAAGATCATACACAATTTCTTTAGGTTTATGGAAGTGTCTTTATAGGAACAGAAATATAAAGATTTATAAAGGGGATATTCCCGAGGAATAAAGGTTTTAAAGCATGCAGAAGTGATCATATAAAATATGGAAAGTGGAGTAGATTAATCCCCCATATGCATCTTATCCATCTGTGCGCCTCCTATTGGAGGAGATATGATTGATGGAGATAAAGCTGATTTCTAAAATAAAAAAAATTATATATGAACATCCTATTTTCGTAAGATTATAAGTCCCTACAAACACATTAGTCCTGGTTATGTCTGCTTTTAAATTTGTCAAAACAATTTATCTGATTATCTATATTACCCAAATAATTTCTAAGATTTTTATTTTTTTTAATTTCTGAGAAAAAAAAATCTCCACTTGCTAATGAAACCAATTTATAAAAAAAACAAAAAACATTGCCACGTTTAAAAAGTAATAATCTTTTTGCTTTTCGCTCTGTCTCCTGGCACTGCTTGGTAGATAGACCCCACTAGATTCTAAGTGCCACTGGGGCACGGACTGATGTGAATGGCCAAATATTCTCTCTGTAAAGGGCAGCGGAATATGTGTGCGCTATATAAATAATTGGTAATAAATAATAAATAAATGAAAATTGCCAACTTTCTTTAAAATGTCTGATTTTTTTTTTTTTATGTTTGACTACAATATAGTGCAAAATCATAAATTTTCACGTTACTATAAACAAAAATTGCTAAAAAATTTAAGATCCCAGCTTGAAAATTGGTAAGGATGATAAAAGATCATAGAATAGCCACAAAGTAAATGGTAAGGTAATTTGCATTGGAGGACTTGACATGGAATTACTTATATGGCTCGCCACTCCCGATAACGTGCTTCCACTGCGCCATAGCTCACATTTGGTGTGCTTTACACCCCTTTAGCCGGCATTTAACATTGCGCATGGCGATCAGAGGTTTGGTTACAGATGTTTTGACACTGAAATCCAATCCTTGAATCGTCTCATGAACAGTTTGAAACCTGGTAGTGAGTATTACAACTGAGGTCAGACAATTATTATGCACTAACAGTACAGTACTGAGATGTCCCATTCTGTGAGCATGTGTGGACTACCGCTTTGCAGATGGCCTATTATTGCTCTTAGACGTTTGCACTTCACAGTGACAGCACTTACAATGACTGTGGCAGCTATAGCACGGCAGAAAGTTGATGGACTGACTTGTTGGAAACAGGAATAGAAAGTGTGTATAGAGAACAACTGCACACAGGTGGCTACAAAGGGGGATTACCAAAGGGGGGGGGTCATCAACCACTCAACATAAATGCAGTAAAAAAAAAATGAACAAAACACACTACTGTGCACTACCATAAGCAACTATATAATAAATTGTAAAGAATAGTCTATAACAGATAAATAGTCCAATAATACCACATCAGAGGTCAGAGTTCCAATATCACGGAAAAGCTTTCGTCTTAATCGGGTCTGTTGAAAAACCTGTCCATATGAAAAATCTGTGCTTCCTTCCAATAAGTCTCCTTCTTTTGTCCAATGTTCTTTCGAAGTATGGAGGAGAGAAGAAAACAAAATAGAGAACCAATGGTGTAGTATTTCACAACAGAGCACTCGACTTATAACCCACTGATGTAATGAGATATAAATAGCTTGATCCTTCCCCTTTATGTGGAATAACAGGTAATCGTACCGTACTCATGTAGTAGTGTTACGGTTTCCTCATATAAAGGTATCTTTAACCACAATTTCCTTATCACCAACGTCCAATCATACAATCAATATTGTCACCCTCGTGAAGTGGGTGATAGGGAACAAGAAGATGGGTATACCCCAACTCACACAAAAGAGCGAGATGACATGTCCATAAAGGTATATTTGATATTCTGGTCATTTTCCTTTATACTCCTTGATCGCTTTTTCTCTCTGCCTTGCAGCTTTTACTACCTGATGCTGCCCGTGTCTTACATTCAGTATTTATCTGTTATAGACTATTCTTTACGATTTATTATATTGTTGCTTATGGTAGTGCGCAGTAGTGGGTTTTGTTAATTTTTTTGACTGACTTGTTGGAAAGGTGGCATCCTATGAAAGTGGCACTTTTAAAATCACTGTGTTTTTCACTATGAACCATTCTATTGTTGTTTGACTCTAAGAAATAAATTGTGTATTCTGCTGAAACATCCAAATAATGTGTGTTACCTGTAGAAGCCAGAACCAAGCTAAAATTAAACTAATCAAATGGATGTGTGCTATAAAATGAAATAATATATAAAAAGGGTTCCATATTGCCATGCCCCTCGCTTTGTCCCACCTCCTTTCAGCTGCCCCTTCCCGGCGCATAGCTCTCCTCTAGCTAAGGTATGTCCCATCGCGCAGCGTTGGAGGGCAGTGCACTCCCCGGCTCCAATTGCACATGCATGTCTCATAGTTGCTAATATACGTATATTGAATCCTCCCATATTCAATATTAATTGCTGACAGATCCAATAATGAATACTTGGAAAAATGGGCACTAGTAATAAAATGTATGTATGTTATGAATGCAGGAGTAGGTCATCCGGAACTCCATGTCACATAGACCATTTTAAATAGAGTTGCAATCATGGAAGTGTTAAGCAGGACAGTTTCATCCACATGTAAGTCAGTATTCTGTGTAGTTCAAGTTACAAGGTGGCCACCTTTAAAATATATCCTCCTATATACCAGCAAATGTCTGAATAAGTAGCAACAAAGACTGTCCATCACTCTGTAGAAGTGTGCTATCTGACTTGTTATTTTAGATACAGTATAGCTACTTTCTCCCACATGGAATAATAAAAACTGTGCTTCATTTACATCTGTCAGAAAGCAACAGAAATATTTTGCTGCTTCCAGACAGGACCCTTCACCTCTCACAACTGTAGTACCAGGAGGGAAGGAACATTTTTTTTTTAAGATCAACTGTATTTAAAACTAGCGTTGCACCTGGCATTGCCTTGGGAGTATTTTGTGTGTGTACCAGGGGCAGCCAGACTAAAGCCCACAGGCCATGCTTGGTCCATCACTGCTGAACTTCGGCCCCACTTTTGGGATTCCTCTGGACAGCTCTAGACAACTGGTACATCATATGCTTGGCACTGTGCAGCATGGTGACGCCCTGCCGGGCTGAACCTCTCTCTAGCTCTACGCCTCCAGACTTCCCTGCCCCTCCAGGATTTGAAGACTTCCCACAGTGACTGGAGTCCCACTGACATTACCAGACAGACAACTGGAGCACGCTTTAAATAATTTAAGTAATATGAGAGCGTGCTCTGGGCTGGCACATAGTCATAAGGGGTCACTGGGCTGGCATATAAGGTCTAATATGTCTCATATAATGACATGAGGGGTATGCTGAGCTGGCATAAAGTTACATGAGGGGGTCTCTGGGCTGGCATATAAGGCGATGAGGGGGGCTTTGGATTGGCATATAAGGAAATGAGGGGGGACTCTAGGCTGGCATATAAGGGTCTCTAAGGATTTAGGCATATATAGAGGGACATGACTGAGGGGATCTGTGTGGCATATTACTAGTTGTGGACATTATTGTGTGGCATATTATAAATTGGGCTACTACAGTTGGGGCTTTACAGTGTGGAATATCTGTTGACGAGATTACAGTGTGGCATATAATCTATTGGTGGAATTATGTTGTGGCATATCTATTGATGGAATTACGGTGTGGCATATCTATTGGGACATTATAGTTTAGCATATCTATTGAGGCACCATATGGTGTAGCATATTTTCTACTTAAGGGGCCATAGGGTATCCACAGGACCTTGGGGTATAGGCGATGGCGGCAGACATCCAGGCACCATAGAGTTAAATTTTCAGCCTCCCAGGATGCACTGGGGTCCCTCTCCTATACCCCGCCCCCGAGCCTCAGGCCACTCAGTTTTCGTCGGTGCCTGGCTGGACCAGTCGCACCGTACAGAGGGGGGTCTTTTTAAGGCCCCTGAATATTTCTTTGCAGCTGTGGCTGCACAACTAGAGTGCTCCAGCATAGGACAGTCAGTATTGACGTCCATGCTGTCACTCCTACACCCCGCCGGTACCGATCCGGGGATGCTGGTAGGTAGCTGAGGTCACAGCTAGCGGTGACCCCGGCTACCTGGACTGTGGCCGGATGCATGGGGAACAAGGTAAGCGGCGGGGTCCCGCAGTGGGCACCCGCCGGTAACACAGTCCTGTTTGGTCCCCAGGCAGGGGGCTCCCTGGGGACCGGCTGCGCGTGGCGCCAGGTACTGATCCTGCGCCTTCCAGTGGACTACCAGGGACAGAAGACCGCAGCATGTGCGGTACAGCGCGGCGTCCCAGGGGTTACTAGCAGGCCAGGGGAGAACGCCTTCCCTGTCTCACAGCCGGCGTCTCCCCCGCTGCACAGTGCCATTCCACAGCGGGCTGTGTCAGCGCTCCTCCCCCGGGCCCCGCCTTCTCTCTGCTCCTCGGTGCCCATTTTCTCACTACATGTGCTCGGGATGGCAAATGCTGCTGGAAGCTGATATAGGTGCCATTGCGGTCCGGATCCCCCGCATACCTCTCCTTCAATTAAGGTCAGTGTATGCAGCACTGTTTCCTACCAGGCCCAGGTCTGTGTAATTGATCGCAGTGCTTGTAATGCAGGATGTTATCTGTGCATTGTATGTGACTTAAATGCTAGTGCTGTTTGCCTGTACTTTCATTTCTGACTGTCAGCCATTTTCCTATCCCTGTTCTTCTTCTGCTACAGCCCTCCCGGTGCGGTGTTGCAGGTTGTTTATTACATCACAGTAAACGTGGTCTTTCTGTGTGGGAAGTCACATACGCTCCGTTCACACTCTTCATGTTGGAAAGTGAACGAGGATATCCTCTTTCAGCTATAATGTACTGATATAATGTGCAGTTAGCGGAGGGATATGTAGACGCTGAGGGTTTATGGAGGGCATGTTGTATTATATATCACGCCCCATTTCTGTCACTGTGCCTGCACAAAAAGGGACCGCCCTCGGCTGGCTAAGATGCTTACAGCCCTTGTGGGCAAAGCCCCCTGTGTTTCCCCATAGGGGTTATCACAGCGAGTGGTGGTCTCATCACCTGCAGGGGTCCCTGGGCAGTTGATAGTACCCCAGTGTATCCTGTTTTTCGCCCCCCAGGTCTCACAGGAGCCTGTGTGGGTGAATTTATTGTCCGAATGGTATAACACCTGATGGACGTTTTACAAGGGGAGTCACCATTTCGGCCTTCTAAACGGCCTTTCGGGTCTCAGACGGCTAAGGACATGACGTCTGATGACGGTGACATTATTGACTTTTTCAGACACGAGCCCCTTAGTGCAAAGGAGGCATAGTCTATATACCTGGCCTTATACGGGCAGTCCGTGCGGCTTTGTTTATTACATATCCCCCATGGCTAAATCCTAATATGCCTTCTTTAAGAATAAGGGTGTTGCCACTGTAATTCCTCTATCTGGTCAGGTGGATCATTTAGAGGAGGAGTGGAAAATCCGGGTAAGTGGTTCCAGCCTCAAAAACGGTTGACCTTTTGCATACCCCTTTGCGAATAATTACATTTCCGAATGGGAGTTACCTTTACGGGTAGATTCTCATGTTACACGCCTAGTGAGGAGTGCTACGTTGCCCATTCCCTCCAGGTCCTCCTTGAAGGAGGTTCCAGATTGCAAGGTGCAAATATATCTAAAATCCAATTATTCCCTTGCTGGAGGGGCTTCCAGGCCGGCTATGGCCGTGTGCTGGGGGGCCAGAGCCATGGAGCGCTGAGCAGGTAACTGGATCTCTGCACACTGACTCTCCAGCAGAGCAGGTGGATAGTGGCAAATTCTCAGAGACTTAGCCACGTTCATAATGAGACGGTCTTACATATAGCCTACTCCTTTCCAGAATCTCCTCGGCAGCAGTAGCGGCTCGCCGCTCCCTGTGGTTGCGCTCTTGGAAAGCGGACGCAGATTCCATTTGGAATGCTTTGCCTTTTACGGGACAGGTCCTGTTTGGCTCTCATCTGGACGCAATTGTGGCCCTGCAGGCAGCAGCTACGTCTGCGTGTCTGCCATCGGCTACAGTCCCATCGGGGTCTGGGGCTTCGTCTTTTCGGCCCTGTGAGGCCAGGGTAAGTCTAAAATACAGCTTTCCAAGACAGTCAGTAGCCAGGAAATCTGCTCAGCCATAAGAACAGGCTTGGAGTACAAGACGTCCTACTCCCAAGTTGGACTATAAGCCTTCAGCCTCACGGGACGGGCCTCCTCTCGGGGGACCCCATAGTTGGAGGCCGGCTTCTCCAGTTCTCCCAGTGCTGGTGTCTGACCACCACGGACACTGGGGTAAGAGAAGTATTTTCTTGAAGGTATGTCCTCTCCTCCCGGTAAAAGCCTCCCAGACGGTTTTTCGTTACAGGTCTTCTGTCAATTCAGGACAAGGCCCTGTAATTTTTTAGGGTGTTACACTCTATGCTCCAGGCAGGAGTTATAGTACCTATTCCGTTGCCCCAAAGAGGAACGAGGTATTACTCCATCCTCTTTCTGGTACAGACACCCAATGGGTCTTACCAGGACATCCTCAACCTCGAATTCTTAAGGGTTCCTCGGTTCAGGAGGGGGACCCTGCATTCCATCATTCAATGGAGCCTGGGAATTTTGTGGTGTCGTTGGATATATTCAGGGTGACTGCCTGAATTTCCCTCTTTTCTTAGCACACCAGTGTTTTCCTCAGGTTTGCAGTGGTCGATCAGCATTTCCAGTTTCTGGCATTGCCCCTTGGTCTGGCCTCCGCGCCTCATGGTTTACCAGGGTCAAGGCAGTTATGGCAGCCCACCTGCGGATGCAGGGGGTCCGCTTGTTACTCTATTCGGGCGACCTCCTGTTGTTACCAGGGTCTCCAGAGATACGTCAGTGCCATATGCAACGGACAATATCTGTGTTGCTACGTTAGGACTGACTGATAAACTGGAAATGGTCCTCTCTGATTCTTCACAGAGGATGCTCCATATCCCAACATCTGAGGATCTTTGTGATCGAGGAAAAGATCTCTGCATTACAGGCAAAGGTACGCAGTTGCCTGCAGAGTCGCCGAGTGTCTATTCACTTGGCAATGTGGTTCCTGGGTTCCAGAGTGTCGCTGTTCGACATGGTGGAGAGTGCCCAGCTTCACTCTAAACCTCTGAAAGAAATTGATCCTCTCCAGATGGGATGGGTTGCCCCATAGGATAAAGTCAATAGTGCTTTCCCTGGAGGTTTGTCTCTCTCTGGCCTGGTGGCTGCGGAAAGCTCACCTAAACAAGGGGCACCCCCTTTGGGATTGAGGACAGGGTCCTTCTGACGACGGACGCCAGTATCCGTGGCTGGGAAGCAGTGACGGGTCCACACTTGTTCCAGGGCAGGTGGACACCAGTAGTTTTTGCGCTTCCCATAAACATCTGAGAACTCTGAGCAGTATTCAAGGTTCTCCAGCATGCAGGACAGGTCCTCCATGGAAATACCGTGCAGGTACAGTCTGACAACGCCATCATGATGGCTTATGTAAACCACCTAGGAGGTTCCCGAAGTCAGGCGACACTAACAGTGGTGTCCCGAATTCTGGCTTGGGTGGAACGCTGTATCCCTGCCTTCATCGGCAGTGTTCATTCAGGGAAATGTCCTCTTTATAAGGAGGTGTTCAATCTTCTGGTGAACAAGTGGAGCCTTTCAGAGATGAGACTCTTCTGGTAGACGTAGGTAGGTCCAGTGGACCTTCCAAGTTGTGTACCTCGTCCCTCCGTTATCCCTTCTTCCTCCAGTAATAGCAAGAAGGAGGCACGCTCCTGCTGATAGCTCCAGCGTGGGCCAGACGGCACTATTACTCAGATCTTCGGAGCCTCTCAGTTAACACTCCAAAGCTGTTGCCTCTACGCCCGGACCTGTTGTCTCAGGATCCTGGCTGATACCCAGACCTGGGTTGTCTGTCCTTGACGGTGTGGTGGTGGAGACTGCCCTCTTAAGGTCTAGGAGTTTTTCCAGCTCTATAGTTAACAGGGGCTCTGTCCATGCTAAGAGCTCGGAAGCTTTTATCTGCAAGAATTTACCATTAGGTATGGTATACTTTCTTTCAGTTGTGTCACCCTAGAGGCTAGGCTCCTCGGGTATTCCGGATATCCAGAGTGTTGGCTTTCCTACAGGTGGGCTTAGATAACGGTCTTCGCCTTGCTTACCTGAAGGTGCAGGTTTCTGCCCTGTTAGTATGGTTTCAGCGTAGGATGGCTACTCTTCCTGATGTCCACACCTTTGTGCAGGGTGTACGTTATATTCAGCATCCCTTTGTTCCACCTGTGGCTCCTTGGGATTTGGCTGTGGTCCTTAGGGCTTTCTGAGGACCGCCATTTGATCCACTGGGCTCAGTGGATTTCAAATGGCTTACTGCTAGGACTGTTTTCCTTCTGGCTATTGATTTGGCCAGTAGGATCTCAGAATGGGAGGCTCTGTTATGTAGACCTCCCTTTTTCTCATCTTTCCTAGGAACAGGGCAGTGCTTCGCACTTGCCCTGGTTTTTTACCTACGGGGGTGTCTAGTTTCCACATCAATGAGGAAATTATAGTACCGGCCTTTACTTCCCCAGTCCTATCTGCTGGTGAGGCCTCTTTGGCTGTGGTACGGGCGCTAAGAATTTAAGTTGACCGTACCAGTCCATTTAGGAAATCAGACTCTTGGTTTTGTCCTTTCTGGTTTCCATAAAAAGGGTTGGCCTGCCACTACGCTAACTTTGTCAGCATGGATTCACAGGTCTTCCTGTTCCATCCTCTATTAAAGCTCTTCCACTAGGTCTGTGGGTCCTTCGTGGGCAGCTCGACGTGGCGCCTCAGCGGTGATTGGCAGCCACGTGGTCATCTGTCCATATTTTTGTAAGATATTATGCTTTTGATACCTTCACCTCTCAGGATTCTTCCTTCGGGCGGCGGATTCTCCTTACAGCACAGTAGCGTCCCCACCCTTAAAGGATACTGCTTTGGGACATCCCCAAGGTATCCTGTGGATACCCTATGGACCCTGAAGTAGAAAATATGAGATATGGTAAGAACTTAGCCTTGTTATCTCTATTTCTACGAAGTCCATAGGGTTCCACAGGACTCCCACCCTGTTGCACCTGTACTGCAGATGGGCTTTGATCTGGTCACCTGTTTCTCCGTCTCCTTCTGGTGAGAATGTGATTCTTGTGTGTTCCAGACTGTCTTCTCTCTCTTTTTTGCTCCTGCTCCGGCCTATGGCTTGTTACGAAACTGAGTGGCCTGAGGCTCGGGGGCAGGGTATAGGAGAGGGACCCCAGTGCATCCTGGGAGGCTGAAAATTTAACTCTGTGGTGCCTGGATGTCTGCCGCCATCGCCTATACCCCAAGGTATCCTGTGGAACCCTATGGACTTCGTAGAAATAGAGATAACAAGGGTAAGTTCTTACCATATCTCATATTATCTTTCTGTGTGGTATATTATAAAGTGGGTAGATAGATAGATCGGGGGTGATATATGCCCCCGGGCCATTTGGGCCGGCCTGTTAGAGATTTGTGCAGCTGTTGGCCGCCTATCTGTCTGCTGTATGACCGGAGAGGTGGTGCTGAGCAGACCCTGGCAACAAAAGCACGCTCAATGGCCATCTTTATAGAGGCTGCTGTACTTATGAAACGGTGATTTGCATTGCCTATATCACGGGGGATCGGCATGAAACACCACCTTACGCATGTTCAAATCCTGACGCCAGAAGACCGGCAAGACAAGATCCCGACAGGTAAGTTTTTTTTTTTTTTACTATTACTAACCCTCTCCCCCCCTAAGCCTAACCTCCCCCTCCAAGTGCCTAACCCCCCCTGTAAGTGCCTAAACCTTAACCCCCCTCTTCCCCGCAGCCTAAACCTAAGTCTCCCGGGGGGGTGACTAACCCTAACCTCCCCCCGGGGGTGTCTAACCCTAACCCCCCCTTCCCCTAGCCTAACCCTACCGGGGGGTGCCTCACCCTAAGTCCCCCCCGGGAGCACCTAACTTAACCCCAACCGCCGCGGCTGTCCTCGCCCGTCGCCCAGCTTACATTCGTTCGGTCTGCCGGGCGTCCGGCTCCCGGCATAGGGATAGGCATCGAGATTTCAACGCCTATCATTAGTCCCCTGTCAGGATTGCACAGTCGGGAAGCCGGCGGTCGGCATTTCGACCGTTGGCTTCCTGACTGCATCCCTGTCACAGTGTGCACTGCCTTTTGCTGTAGAGAAGGAACCACAGCATGCAGCTTGTGTGTCCCGCACTGTGTATTATATAGAGGTCACTATAATGTTATATGTATTGCATAGGCGTCACTAAAATGGGATGTAGTGAGGATGTCACAGTCACAATGTTGACAGTGACTATGTAGACACCAGAATACTGGCGGCGGTATCCTGACACAGTTATAATGCATTTTAACCATACCTGCATTATAACTTTAAATATTTTGCTGTAGCTCCACCCCTTGTCTCGTCAAAGACGTTACCTGGAAAAGGTTCTCCCACAGATTGGACATTAGCCGCCTGGACCAAACAAGCGCGCCAGCCAGCACGGTGTACACCGCAACATAGCAGTCTGAAACCCGGAGAGAGCACCAGGAAACCAACACCTTCTGAGGTCCCGTACATGGTAGAACATGGTACATGGTAAGCAGCACTTATCTAGCGCTACCCAGCCTTAACTGTACATAATAGTCTCTCCCACAAATAGTGGGATAGAGCCGGATACGGAGGGATATACATTACTGTCTATATCAGTATCCTGTAAATTACTGGCTGGCAGTGACGCCTGATTGCTCTGAATGGTTAACTGGGTGACAAAAACCTGCTTCAAGATATATTCACTAATAATAGTGTTTTCCAACAGACTGCTATTTATTAACCAGCCTCAGGACTGACAAATTGCAAGCTCTTCTGTTACTAAAGTGAAACATTATGGATTTTTTGTTACCATTACATCTCATAAGTAATTCATTCTGTTACTAACTAACTGCCGCATAGTAGAGAAGAGTGAAACTGCATGAATTCATACATCTGGGGATTAATAACCCTTTATTACCATTAAGATTACAATATTGTGTGCATGCAACAACCTCTTCTCAAAAAGGGAATTTGTTATGACAGTAGGATTTTGAAGCTTTTCAAACCAATTCAGGATTGACTAATGCATAGCAGAATTTAAAAACAGTATGTTCCGTTTTTCATTATTTTTATTTGGATGGGAGAACCGATACCAATGGCATAGTGTTAAATACATGTGTAGAACTGCACACGATTAGGATCATACGATTCTTTTTTATTGTTTCATATTGTGTCCAATTGATTGTGCATGTTATTTTATGCTTAAATGGTAAACAATGATCCTCTGATTATTTAATCGTATATTTTTAATATTATTATTTTTATTTGTTCAAAATAATTGTCAATATTATTAAACTGTGTTAATTTATATTGGTTAGCGCTCTCCCTCCCTTTTTTTTAGTTTTCTTGTTGAGATTTCAGATAGGGCTCAGCTCCCTATTCGGTAGTAGCTGCAACCATATTTAGTTGTAACCGAATTGTTTGCAGGATTTTACTTTCATCAAATTGATTGTGGAGAGTTGTGAGAATTTAGAGTCACACTAAGCGCCGTTGTGAGGTCCGTCCTCTGTGTGTTTTCATTTTGCTGTAGGAGCATAAAGTTATAATGCCTGTACTGCAAAAATGCTTTCAGTAGCATTATAACCGTGTTGGTATACTGCCATCATCATTCTGGTGTTTACATAGTCACTGTCGAAATAGTGACTGTAGACCAGTGGTGTCAAACTTGTGGCCATCCAGATGCAGTGAAACTACACATCCCAGCATGCACTGCCACAGTTTTGCTATTAGGGCATGCTAGGATACTTAGTCCCACAGCAGCTGGATGGCCATGAGTTTGACACCCTTGCTGTAGACTTAGCGTATGTATCCCATTAATATAGTCTCTGCTTTGTAAGACGGGGTTGGTATTTTACAATAGTAAGTTGATAAAACAGTTTTTCATATAGTAAATTGAGATAGATAGATACTTGGTGGCATTAATGGATACACAGAAAAACGACAGGACCACCTTTTTACAAACTTTTCAATATCTTCAACATTTTTCTCATATACACACACGTGTGTGTATGTGTATATATATATATATATATGTGTGTGTGTGTATTAATACATCTTTTTTTTTCTGTACAAAACTACTTCTTGCAGAACTTCACAGTCCTGCAAGAGGAGCAGCCAGCTAGCAGTTGGGAATTGGTGCTCTGCTGCATGGGGCATATTGGGGAGGGGGGCACTGGGGGAGGTACGGCTGCAGCAGGTAGCTCAGCCTCAAACTGAGCTCCCGATTGTTAGGATCGCTGATCATGGTCTGATTCTGGGTACACACTACGATGTGTGCACCCAGTGATGGCACGATATATTGGGCGGTCCATACACACTGTACGATCTAGTGTAAGATCGCCCGATGTACCTCCTGCTGTATCCAGAGGTATGGTGTTGGCCACCAGATCTTCAGATCTGCCGTACATGCACAGCAGATCAGACGATAAGACGCATGGGAGACGCAATCACCCATACACACTGAGTGGTGTAGCCGATATATGTTCCGATCCATGTCGGAACGATATATCGCTTAGTGTGTATGCAGTTTGGGCCAGTGTGACTGGCCTGGCATCTACTTGAGCACTGTGACCCTAGTTCAGGCTGCAGGAAGATTGTCTTGCTGCTGCGGGTTGGCTATTGCATGTTCACTGTAGCTGGGGAGGAAGCAGAGGGTTCGGCACTGTCTCCTAAGCCCAGAGGCTGCCAGAAGATCAGCTTCCAGCAGCCGCCAGTGAGCTTTTCTAACATGGTTATATCAGTTGCGACCGTGTCAAGGAAAGGTCGCATCTGATGCGACCACGCCAGGCAAGTAATAATAATAATAATAGACCCTAGCTAGACCTACTGTGGATAGATGGGTGGGGTGCTCTGACCAAATGAAGGAAATCAAAACATGCAAAATATCTGAAAAAAAAAAAAAAAGGATATGTGGTCTACACGCCCAAATTCATTAAGTATATGGAAAGATGCACCACGCTGTGACTTTCCAGAATATATGACAAAAGTATTGGAATAAACTTTAAACACTAGGGGGCCCATTTATTAATGATCGCTTTGGCAATGCAATCAGGGCATACCACTAACGCCCGTGATCGCATTGCAAAAAGCAATCCTATCGGCCAGATGCATCATCTGGAACATGCAGGGACATGGGCTCCGAAAGGAGCCCATCCATGCGATGTCTCTGGAGAGCTGCCGGCTAGTGCAGGGGGTACTGCGCATGTGCAGTCCCATGGACTGCACGTCCGCCATAGCTGGGGAGGTAAACTTGGCAGCATCGCATCCCCTATAGAAACATACGGGGGATGCTGCGGCCAGCGGCAATGGAGGGATCACAGCAGGTATTGGAGATACTGCTGCAGTCCCTCCTTAATACATACGGGGATGCTTAGTATTTGAGGTAAAATCCCCGAAAACACCCGTTTTTGATAAATGGGCCCCTAAATAACTAAGCACAATAGGAAATGTTTGAGTAGTAATGATTGCAGTATCGCTGAATGTTTTTTTTCTCAACTTTATGTTCTCATTGTACAACAATTTTTGAGTCCTATATTTTATTTGCAGATGTGGAGCCACCTACTCCCAGCTGATGGACACAGTGGGCATACATCCTACATGTGCCGAGGAAGTGACCAAGCTGCACATTACTAAACGCTCAGGACTGGACCCCACAGTCACTGGTTGCTGAGGTTAACTACCATCCCGGAGAAAGAAATGCCATCTGTCTGCATGGTGAAGAGAGAACCATCAACATCATCCTGCTATATGTAACCACTTTACTCATAGCCATATATGTCAGATCCTCTGAAATCAAAGGAGTTATTACTTACTCATTGTGAAGGTTTCTGCCAGCAGTAAATTACATCTGAACTTCAGTGCACATTACAAACCACATTCAAAGCATTCGTGACATGTCTGATGTTAAATCAGGTGGAAAGGAGCCGATAAGACATCACCTTACTCTGACATAGTCTAATACTGCAAACATCCAGGAGATGGAACTACAGACCAAGGGATTGCAAAGCCACAGGTACACTGTGTAATGTTTCCAACACCCCTCCTGCTGCATGCCTGGAGACAAAACATTACAGGAACTTCATTCTAGATTTAGAGTTCATTTATCATAATAGTACAAAATGAATACCTTTGCTTTCCCAAAGCCAATCGACCACTGGAACCCACTAACAGTTTTCATGTTGAAAACTCATTTTTCTGTCCATATTTATTTTACTGTCTCATCTTTTTCTGTCCTCAGACTTTTCGAAACCGTCTTTCTGTTTGTTTTTCTAGCATGTAGTTAAAGTGCAGAAATGTATCTGATTTTTATCTCCAGCTGTCAGCGTGTTTTCACCTATTTCCACTTAAGCTGCACAACTGTGTAATGGGTGATCTTTATTTTCTAGAGGTCACACTACATTTAATAGTCTTTATCTTCCATGCTGTGTATAAATATACTGCCTGAAATCAGAAACCTACTGAGGAATCATCCAATACCCTCTTTATTACGCAAAGCATTTACTATAGGGTAAAACACCGTCCCCATGCAAGCATATGCTAATAATTTCATGTTCGCCTTTCATGATGTAGCCCGTTTTACCATAGTACCGTGCAAATGCAAATTCGTAGAGATAACATACATTAACTAGGTCTATTTTACTGCACATGTAGGAAATTAAACCCTGTGCTTAAACCAGATACAGCGTAGGTAGTTTTGTCTGTCATGTGTGATCCTATAGCATTGACAGCTTTCAAGATTAAGTATTCTGTGACAGATGGAAGTACACACTGAAATGTCCATGCAAGTGTTTTGTGGTAAGTTAGCTAAATGACTTGATATATGACAGAATTGCTTCCGCAGTCATTTCTGTTGGCTTCAGGAAATCAGTACCCAAGTTGTGTGGTGCTGTATCCTTTCATATTGCCTCTAATGTTCATTGTGTATGATGTAGTGATCATTATGGCATTACAGATGTGTCCACATACGTCTAACCTCTGTGATCTGTTTTGTCTCTGTGCGCTACAATTCGCGTTACACAACGCGCGAGCGCCTTGTGAGTTGGCAGCACCAAGCATCTTTTCGTGCAACTTTTTCCCTTAAAGTTTGTCTTACAGTATCGCAGCCACTGACACTGTAATGTAGCGTTTCGCATGCATATATAGCCGTATTCACACACAAAATATAGGCATAGTTTAATCAGCAGAAGCTGCTTGTGCAACCTACTCGCATCACTTTTCTAATAAGATTCATTCTAAGGGGAAAATTTGCACAAAAATAAGCTCGGTGCTACCGAGTCACGCCATGGCATGGGGCGAATAGAGGGACTGGTAACGCGCCAGGAGGATAGATGTATGTGGTCATATCTGTACAACTAATCATACATTATGACATCATTCCAGGTTAAAGGTATTCCTGCCACAGTACCATGAGATCATTTCTGGCTCAATAAATAAAAGCTTAGATCACCTAGGCATCAAAACCCATGCACTTTGCTCACAGCTTGGCATTATGGGTGTATTTAAGGACTGCTATGATGTAACATACTTACATTGCAGTGAACCAATATATTATCTTTGTATGTTAATTTGGCAGACAGCAGAATGTGCTAAAGAACCCTAGTCCTGATATACCTACATGCTGGACACAATTATGGTAATAGTGTGTCGCTTTCTAGATTCTTTTCTGATGTTCTAAAGATTAATGTCACATTTTGCAGCTCACTGAAAGGTTTACATCAGTAAAGTTAGTTTACGGGAGGAAACAGATTGGGAACCAAAATACATTTGGATAGCTGCCTGTAATTTGCGGCTACACTCTGAAATATTCTGAAACCCACATCACGCTCCTAGCCACCATCAAAGGCTTTCTGCCTCCTTTAGTACAATAAAAAATAACAGAGGACATCCTGAGGAAACCATGTCCTAAAATCACTAGCCTGGCATGTCTTCCCCACAAGGAGATATGAAAAATGACAACTGACACTAAATGTTCCATTAGCCAAGGATCATGTACGGTGATTTCACAAGGCTCTGGATATCTGAGCTGATGATCTGTGTGCGTGATTTCCAGCCGGGATTTGGGAGTCCCCAGTCTTACTGAAATGAATACAACTGCTTGTCTTTTCATTCACACCATGTGCTATTTAAAGCTAGCTCCTTATTGCTGATTATCCTGTGACGCATGTATTGGTCAGTTTCAAAGACCGGCTTTGCCCCGTTTTTTTTATTATTATTATTATTATTATTTCCTTCTGTTGTACAGGAATAAGTTACAGTATTCTGATGCCCATAGAGACGGATGGAAGATATATGCAGGAGCTTATCATACTATATTTGCTTTTATATAATGACTTTGTGGGGAACTGCAAATGTGTAGCAAAGGTACCTCCAGAAGGTCACAGATTTAGGGAAAATGTTTCCCATTGAGGCACAGATAACTTAAATTGTCTGATAAAAATAACATTTTACACAATGTTTTGGGAACATTACCTATGCTGTTGCTAATAGGATCATTTTGGCCATAATTTGTATTTAGTATGTTAAAGGGCTCCACAATTTGGGAAACTGATGTATTGCTTTCTAATACAACACAAATGATCATTGTACCACTGGTCTGTAAGAAAAGCTGTATTTGGCTTTGCTCAAGTCAGTGTTTGTAGTTTAAATGTCTCTTTGTTGCAGCCTATACTGTAGCCGGTCATTGATCACCATACCGATATTCAGTTTTCATAGTCTCACATTTTGCTCTATGTACCGTTTGGCATTGCTGCCAGTGTGTGTGCTATGCTTGCAGGTATTTCTCCCTGGTCCCTTCTCTGCGGGTTACATACTCAATGTGACAGAGGTACTTCTTAAAAAAAGCTAAAAAAGCACACCCATGTGAGAGCCTGCAAAGGAAACTAGCATGTTAGCTAGCATATTAGATTAAGGAATGCTGCAAAGTTTTTTTTAGTTAATGTTGAATGTAAAAATTATTTAAAAAATCCCTTTAATGAAAAGTAACATTATGCTATAGTAATCTGTAGTTATCCACTGCCAGTCTGGTGCTACTAGCTGGTTAGGTTTTTGTACAAACTACTGAAAAGCCACCTAACAGAGCTCTGGGGAGAAATGCATATGATCAATGCTAAGTGAAATAAAAGTCTCATGCTGGGCACATACTGTTAAATTATCGGTTCAATCAGCTGATCGGGCTGATAATTGAAAAGTGTATTGACAGGACCTAGCAGTAGTTATCGGTTTGTCGGACATGCAGAAATCATCAAGCATGTCCGATAATTGTTCGGCCGCACAACATTTCCCCTGTTCCTTCACAGGGGAGGGGGGAAGGGGGAAATGTTTCCTCCCATGGGAGGAACGTAGACATCATGGCCAAAAACTGTGACCTATCTCAAAGTGTATGGCCATTATATCTGATGGTGTAAGGCTGTCAGATAAAATGTCACAGGTTCCCTCACTTTAAAACTGTATTCATTTTAGGTGCAGACATTTTACAGTACATGTTTTATTATACTGATTTATACATAGGACCATCAATAATCATGCTAGAGAAATAATTCACTGTAATGTATACACTGTTATTTCTATGGCTATAACATTGTTTTCTTATAACATGGTGGAGGGGTGCTGGTAACTGCGGCAGTATACATTATTATTGAAGTGGTTTCATTCCTTAAATACTTCTGTGTATACTGTCTATGATGGAGTACAAAAGAGGTTGTGTGTGTAAATCTCACAAAGTGAGCTTGAAGACCGCCTTAGTTGAGCTGGTGGGTTTGTGTTGTGCTGTATAGCATCACATTATTAATGTTATGGCATTTAGAGATTCGATCACATCTTATCCAGATTAACAGAAACTCAAAAAATGCATTCAAAAGTTTCTGCTGACTCCTAAAGGGACAATAATTTGCTGTGTTAAAATGCTTTCTCCTAAAAGAGTAGTAATATTTATCGTGCGATGAATGACCGCAAGCAGCACAGATACCATAACACAATTATTTTATCCTGCAACAATATATTTAGTTTTACTGTTTAAATAGTTTTTGTGTCTATATGTGAGCACAGTGACAGAAGGCGTTTCTCTGCCTATCCCATGCTGCTTAGTTGTATATTGCTCTTTATTGAAAGGCCTCATACACAGGTGTAACGATGTATGCTACAGATCTATACATCATACACTGCTGATGCTCATGTCCTCCATGCAGACAATGGTCAGGTGTCTATTATCAGGGATGGTTGAATTGTTACCAAGGTTACTATTTAGAATATGAAAATGTAGATGAGTTGGGATACCGACAAATGATAGCTTGTCTATAAACTCAATTGGGATATACAAGCCTGAAAATGTGCTGGTGTTCTTGCTTGATGTATGTGTTATATGAACAAAGAAAATAAAACCATTTTGTACCATAAGATATAGTTCTGCCTTATTATAGAGTGCTATTGAATTGTACAGGTCTGGATTCATCTCTACACTGCCAATGAGATGGCTGTCATGTACTCCCATTGATCTGGTTAGTCTATATTTGGGAGGGGGGATTTAATACTATAGTGTGTGTAATTCACCATCTTCAGCACACTAGAAATGCCTGTCATAAGAAATCACTGAATTTAGAATGTTCTCCGCATCAAGCCATTTGTAAGATTTAAGGGGCTGCTGTATGTATAACATGGATATGAGTCAGTCTCTCTAAATACTAGTAAATTCCATATATGTTAGCTGTGTGCAACTGTAGCACTTGCTGGAATAGTGTCCTAATTAGATCCAAGGTGTGGAAACATAGTGTTCTCATTATCACAACCTGACTGAACACGTTTTTGTATTTCAGCAATGTAACAGGTAGTAATTATAGAGCATGTAACAGGAAACAATTTGACAAGATTTTGGAGTCTGAGTGTGTGGGGTTTTCACTCCCTGTGGGCTGGCCTTATTACCTATCAAGCTGTGCTTTGGGATGCTTGCATTTTGAACAGCTGCATTCTGCTGTGTAATGGAGCATACACACGGGCAGATTTCTCAGATCTGTCAGATGAACGATTTTACCAAAGATTTGAACGATTTTTGACTGCATTAAAATGAATGGAATCGTCCAAGTCTGACTGCAAACACATCAGATGTCAGATATCGTTATCTGACCATCGGGAATGCGCGTCGTTCAAATCGTTCATCTGACAGATATGTCAGATTTTCCTTCAGATATGAACGATTTTTTAGATCGTTATCGTTCAGATCTGAAGAAAAATCTGACCGTGTGTATGCTCCATTACATTGTTAACACTTGTATTGCTGTAACAATGTTGTGCCAGTCACTGATGAGCCAAGTACAGTATTTAACTCTCTCTAGATAATGAATGGTGTTTACCTATAAAATGGTATATCCAATGCCGCTACATAATAATCACTTGTAATCATTACAGAGAGATATCCCTTATGGCCAATGTCTCAGAGCCAACCTGTACTTTAGAGTTAGGATTTTGAGACCTTTTGTACCAGTTACACAGGAGGAACATACATTTTATGTTAGAAACAATTTGGAATAGTTTATAGCTAATTTTTATTATGAAAAAATGCTCATGAGAATTAGGTCTGGTAAGGGGAAACCTTAAATACTGTTTGACCTCTCCCCCACTTCCCCTCAACCCAGAAATAATAGCAAAATTGAGGAAAAAGTACATAATTTAGGATAAAAAGGTAAAAGACAAATTAAATTCAAGTGACCCGCGCCAAAAATTGTTATGCTTAAACTGCGTATTTTTACTAGTTCCCTTGCTAGAAAAATGCTAACCCTAAGAACCTAGTACACTATTAGCAAGGTAAGACGCAAGAAAAGTGTGCAGCCTTTATAAGGAGACAAAAGACGACAGGTACGATATGAGTGACCTGCGCCATTCATCCTTATGCTTTATCTGTGACTTTATATTTATCCCTCTGTGACAAAAAATAAATCCATAGAACCTAGTACACTAGACGCCAACTAATGCTGGGCATACACTACCAGATAAAATGCCTGTTAGACCGACAGACATTTTATCTGGCAGCCTGCCAGCCGCAGAAGTCGCCGGCATACACTGTGAGAGAAATCTCACAGTGTATAGCCCGACATCCGCGTTCCGCCCCCGGGGGCGGAGACATTTCCCTGTTCCTTCCATAGGAAGGAACACCGGAAATGTCTGTCTGTCGGCTGCGCTGGGCATACACTGCCCGATGCGGCCGACAGTTTACCCGCTAAATATCGCATCGGACGGGCATGCTGGACTATCCAGCATGCCCGACCGAGCAATATTTAACCCTCGGTCGCCCCCCCACATGCTACAATTACCGCGGCGATCCGCCGATATCGGGCGGATCGTCCCGATAATTGTAGCGTGTATGGCCAGCATAAGATGACATTGAGGGTAAAGTATCAAAACTGAGGGAAAAGTGCACAGTACAGGAATCATGTCAGGCATCCAGCAGCATATAGCCCAAAAATTATAGGTTATGAGGACACGCACTCCTACATCACTATCACAGAGGAGTGATAATAATTTGGGAAAGATGCCTTAAAAAGGTCTGTGCTAAGATTGTAACGGCGACAAGTATGTTTTTCTAATGGAATAAAATTTTGTGATTCTTTATTATGATGATTGGTGAGTGAGTGCCCTCTATTTAAATTGATATAAATCAGTCTGGTGGAAACCATGATTAGCGATAGTGACAGGGCCCAGCTGCCCCTACCATGCTTCTACCAAGGTTGGTACAACTGGAGCAACCACATTAGAAACAGATAAAATTTTGCTACTGACAGAATTGTCAAAAGGGTTAATTCTGCTCTATCCTCTGTTCAAACTAAGGGCCTGATTCAGAGCCGCTCGTAAGCGGCTGCTCGCTCGCTCCGAGCGATGTTCGCACATCTGCGCATGCGTATGGGTCGTAATGCGCATGCACCAACCAGTCATTGCGGTCAGAAATCGTGCCCTCGCAAAAGCGAGGGCCTGCTAATTTGAGTGACAGAATGAGGCATATGTGGATGGTAACAGGGGAAGGTGCTTGAAAACGGGGAGTGGAGATCCGAACGCAGGCGTGCCAAACGGTCAAAACAGGCGTTTAATGGGTGTGCATAATTAACAAAGCCGCGTCATCGACCACGTCACTTGGTTGTCTTTTAGTCTGAACTGCTCGCAGTGATTGCGGGAAGTAAAACCTACCACAAGCACTGCGAGCAGTTCAGACGCCTTTCGATGTACTCGATTAATCTAATAAATAGCGGAGATGACGTATGATGCGAACGGCCATGGGGTGTCTTTACAAAATAGCAAGCTCATGTTTCGTTCGCTCGCTCGCTCAGACATAGAGGCGTCAACAGACCGCAATGAGCGAGCGCTCAGTTTAATAAATAGCGGAGATGACGTATGATGCGAACGGCCATGGGGCGTCTTTACAAAATAGCGAGCTCATGTTTCGTTCGCTCGCTCAGACATAGAGGCGTCAACAGACCGCAATGAGCGAGCGCTCAATTTAAATAGCCGGACCCTTTTTCTGAACAACCGTTCGCAAATAGTCTTAAATCCACAAATATTCACCTTCACCACCTACACTTTTCTAACATGGAAACAATGGTTTATTAGAACACCTATACATAACACCAAATTTTGATTTCAAGAGCCAAACTGTGGGAAATATAAAATCCTGCTCATTTAAGCATACTTATCTGATTGTCCTTCACTCTACCACTTGTCTCATTTTCCTCTCCCATCATAACATGTCTGCCTAAACAATATCTCCTTCCTTCCCCACTCACACGTCCAACCTCATCCAGGCGGAAAGTTGTGGATCTGCCTGATGGACCCACCCCCTGATTAAGGAGGGGGACAGATTTAGGGACTGATCACCTGAGGATCTAAACATGGATCATCTGGGTGATCCCTCGGTAACTACATACTTCTCTACAGCACATAGCAGCACTGTACAGCACAGTGCTGTCACTGCCTGTGCAGGGTTCAGTGAGAAAAAGGGGGTAGAGCATGTATTTTGCTACTGGTATGATGGTAAGCACAGAGCCGTAACAAGGGCTCTGAGCTCCCTGTGCCGCCCCCGCCCCCTTTGCACATGTCAGTGTAACGTAGAATTTTGCATATAGATACACCCGCAGTCGCACACAGAATAGGGGCATGCAGCATATCATTTTAATTAGCTCCTTGTGCATCCTAGTTAAGGGAAAAAGATGCTTGGCGCTACCGAGTCACATGGTACTCATTCTATTTAACGTGACTTGAACCTCACGGAGGTAAGATGTGTTATGTTCTGGGTTGTTTGTGGACCCGGGGTGGTAGCAGGAGCGATCACAGAAGCAGGTTTGTAAATAAAACTAGGATTTTTAATAAGTGCTTGAGTAGACATATAATGTGGCAGTAAATAAAAGTCCAGGAAAATATAAATGTGCTGTGGTGGGAGCAAAAGGGTTAATGTCCAGGTAGAAACAATTAGAGCTGTCCAGGTGTGCAGGTAGTGAAACTGAAAATAATCAAGCCAGGTTTGCAGGTAGTGAACTGAAAATAATCAAGCCAGGTTTGCAGGTAGTGAACTGAAGCGCAGAATGTCAGCAGGCTCAGGCACTCAGGTATGGGCAAGGGTGGTGGAGGTAGCGGGGTACCAGTGGGAACTAGGAGCTGACAGGCAGACTGGCAGACAGCGAATTCACAGGAACAGGAAAGCACAGAGAACTCCCTCTCAGCTAGGCTGAGATACACGTTGCACTGGCAAAGAAGGAAGGCACTGACCCTTCCTAAATACCCTATGCCGTGCTGTTACTGGCCGGAGGGAACATGTGACTCACCAGGATTGGCCAGCCGCATCACATGGCCAGAAGGCAAGATGGCGGCGCCCATGCCAAACGGAACGGAGACGCCGCCAGGCCTCACCAGCGCAGAGTGACAACAGGGCCGCACAACAACGCGCGCAGCCAAAGCCCCCCGCCAGACACCAGCTCCGCCACCAGACAGCCCGCGCCACAACGACCTCACAGGTAACACCCGCCTAGCGCCATGCTGAAATACCCTGGCCGTGACAGTACCCCCCCCTTTTGGGGTGGCCTCAGGACACTCACCAGGCTTCTCCGGATGGGCAGAATGGAATCTCCTGATGAGCGTGGGAGCATGGACATCACGAGCATCGGTCCAGCAACATTCCTCTGGACCGTAACCTTTCCAGTCCAACAAATACTGAAGATGACCTCTGCGCAGACGAGAGTCCAAGATCTGGGCGACTTCAAACTCAACTCCTCTCTCCGTCTGGACTCGAGGAGAAGCAGGTAGAGCATTATGGAACTTATTCAGGACTAGGGGCTTTAATAAGGAAACATGGAAGGAATTGGGAATTTTTAGGTATGGGGGTAACTTTAAACGGTAGGCCACTGGATTAATGACTTCTGTTATGGTGAAGGGACCGATGAAGCGGGGTGCGAATTTCATAGACGGAACTCTTAGACGAAGGTTCCGAGTAGACAACCAGACCTGGTTTCCTACTTGCATGCGTGGAACTATTCTACGCTTCTTATCGGCCTGGGTCTTATAGCGAGAGGATGCCTTCAACAAATCAAACCGTACTTGAGTCCAGATGGCAGCAAAATTCCGCACCGTGTCCTCCATGGCCGGAACATCGAAAACAGGCAGGCTTCGGAATTCGGGAACACAAGGATGAAGGCCATATACAACCTGAAATGGCGTTTGGTTAGTTGACGAGTGGTAGGAAGCATTATGTGCAAACTCAGCCCACGGCAGCAAGGCAGCCCAATTGTCCTGGGAAGATGACATAAAAATTCTTAAGAAAGTCTCTAGATCTTGATTAACTCTCTCGGTGGAGCCGTTGCTTTGTGGATGGTAGGCCGTGGAAAAGTTTAACTTCACTTGAAGAACAGAACACAAAGCCCTCCAGAATTTTGCAGTAAACTGCACACCACAGTCAGAGACAATTTCAGCAGGAAGGCCATGTAGACGAAATATGTGTTGGACAAACAACTGTGCCAGGTCAGGGGCAGAAGGTAACTTCTTCAACGGTATATAGTGGACCATCTTAGAAAATCGGTCTATTACAACCCAGATAGTGTTGAAACCTTGAGAGACTGTCAGGTCTGTGACGAAATCCATGGAGAGATGCGTCCATGGACGTGATGGAGTAGGTAATGGAAGCAATTCCCCAGCTGGAGCTTGTCGTGATGATTTATGCTGGGCACAGGAGGAGCAGGAAGAGATAAACTCCATTATATCTGCCTTCATAGAAGGCCACCAATAGTGTCTTTTCAGGAGCTCCAAGGTCTTCCGAGTGCCTGAGTGCCCTGCGAAGCGAGAGGAATGTGCCCAAGTGAGAAGCTGCTTCCTTAATTCCGGGGCCACAAATGATTTTCCCGTAGGAGGCTGAAGTTGTAATGCGGCAAAAACTCTTGATTCCAAGACAGGGGTACTGCTTTGATTTTCAGATTGATCATCACAGAGGAGAGATCTCGATAGGGCATCAGCCTTCTGATTAAGTGCTCCAGACCAGAAGGTCAGGGTGAACTGAAACCTGGCAAAGAATATTGCCCAGCGGGCCAAACGAGGACTCACACATTGGAGGTTTTTGAGAAATAGGAGATTTCTATGGTCCGTAAATACAGTAAATGGAAACTTGGCGCCTTCTAGCAAATATCTCCATTCCTTCAACGCCAACTTTACAGCTAGTAGTTCTTGATCATCTATGGCGTAGTTCCTTTCGGCAGGAGAGAATTTTTTAGAAAAGAACCCACACGGATGGACTCGGTTGTCCTCATAACGTTGAGACAAGACTGCTCCCACAGCTTCAGATGATGCGTCTACTTCCAACAAAAAAGGCCGGTCCAGATCGGGTTGTCGAAGAACTGGTGCTGAGATAAAGGCCTGTTTTAGAAGATGAAAGGCAGACTCTGCCTCAGGTGACCATTGGGCAGGATTAGCACCTTTGCGAGTCAAGGCTGTAATGGGAGCCAGCAGTGTAGAAAATCCCTTAATGAAGCGTCTATAATAATTTGCGAAGCCCAACAATCTCTGGATGGCCTTCAATGTTTGAGGTCGGGTCCAATCCAGAATTGCCTGTACCTTCTTGGGGTCCATTTCTAAACTGGAGCCAGATATTACATAGCCGAGAAAAGGTACACTGGGCACTCCAAAGACGCACTTCTCCAGTTTGCAGTAAAGGTGGTTTTCTCTCAAACGGGTCAAAACTTCTTTAACATGTTCTTGATGTTTAGCCACAGAGGGTGAAAAAATCAGTATGTCATCCAGATAGACAACAACCGAAACATTTAACAGATCCCGGAAAATCTCATTAACGAAACTTTAAAAGACAGCAGGGGCGTTACACAATCCAAAAGGCATTACTAAATACTTGAAATGTCCATCTCTGGTATTAAAAGCGGTCTTCCATTCATCGCCAGCTCGGATACGAATGAGGTTGTAAGCCCCTCTTAGATCTAATTTCGAAAAAATGACAGAGCCCTTGACCCTATCAAACAATTCAGTAATCAGGGGAAGAGGGTATCGATTCTTTACAGTAATGTCATTAAGGCCTCGATAATCGATACATGGTCTTAGACCACCGTCCTTCTTGCCAACGAAGAAAAACCCAGCTCCGGCAGGTGAAGTAGAGGGGCGAATGAACCCCTTTGCCAGGTTGTCCCGGATGTATTCGGTCATGGCTTGAGTCTCAGGCAAAGACAGCGGATAGGTACGACCACGAGGTGGTATCTTATCAGGTATCAATTCAATTGGACAGTCCCATTCCCTATGAGGGGGTAAGATATTTGCTTGTTGTTCAGAGAAAACATCGGCGAACATCTGATATTCCTTGGGAATGGCAGAAGAAACTAATGGAACTGTCTTTCTCACAGGTCGAATTTTTGGAAGACAGGATTTCTGACAGTCCATGCCCCATGACAGAATCTGCATAGAACTCCAATCAATCCTGGGATTATGTTGACGTAACCAGGGTAGACCAAGAACAATTTCTTGAGAGGCCTCTGATATCACCAGGAATTTTAAGGACTCAGAATGAAGTGCCCCAATTCGGACCAATACTGGTTGAGTCTCTTTGGTGACTATCCCGTTAGTTAGAGGGCGTCCGTCTATAGAGGTCAGAGAGATGGCATGGTTGAGAGACAAACAAGGAATCTGAAATTTATCTATGAAACTAGACGTTATGAAATTTCCGGCTGCTCCCGAGTCGAGTAGAGCAGTAGCAAAGACAGGTTTGGGTTTAAGATCCAAGGCTAGGGTAATCGTGAAATCTTTAATTTTTGGAGACGGGTTCATAACTCCTAACTTGATGTCTCCAGGTTCAGTTAGGATTTGGCATTTCCCGGTTTACGGGGGCAGGAGATCAGCAGGTGACCGGACTCTCCGCAGTACAGACAGAGGTTCTTTTGCATTCTTCTCTGACGTTCTTCTTTAGAGAGGTGTGTATGATTCACCTGCATAGGCTCCTCTTCAGTAGGGGAAGGAATGGGACGGGTAGAAATGGAGGGGGTAAATGACCTTTGCCGGTCAGTTCTGTTTTTTTCAGCCTGACGTTCCCTGAAGCGTAGGTCAACTTTGATACACAACGAAATCATGTCGTTCAGATTAGTAGGAAGCTCCCGAGTGACTAGATTGTCCTTTAATCGGTCTGACAACCCATGCCAGAAGGTCGAGGTGAGGGCTTCCTCATTCCATTTGAGCTCTGATGCTAAAATTTGAAATTGCACGGCATATTGACTGACAGGACGGACCCCTTGTCTCAGTGTCATGATGTTTGATGATGCTGATACAGTACGCCCAGGTTCATCGAAAATCCTCCTGAAGGATGACACAAAGTCTGCGTAATTATCCAGCAGCGGATCTGAGCGCTCCCAGAGTGGGGAAGCCCATTCCAAGGCCTGGCCGGATAACAGAGAGACTATATAAGCCACTTTAGTTCTTGCAGTTAGAAAGTTGTCAGGCTGCAGGGTAAAATGTATGCCACACTGATTTAGGAATCCTCAGCAGAGTTTAGGATTGCCGTCAAATTTATTTGGTAAAGGAAGACTTAAGCGGGGAGATGATCTGCCTCCTGTATTCCCAGATGCTGATGCGGATGTAGATGCTGGTACTTCAGGGGTAGAAAAGGAAGTTTGCAAACTATCCTGTCGCTTGGACATCTCTTGCAGAAATTTAGCCATCTGATGCTGCACGTTTTCCAGATTTTCTAAACGACCAGAAATGCACCTGAACAAATCCACTCCTGACTCCTGATCCGTGGCCGGCTCCATGGGGCCAGTGCAAACTGTTATGTTCTGGGTTGTTTGTGGACCCGGGGTGGTAGCAGGAGCGATCACAGAAGCAGATTTGTAAATAAAACTAGGATTTTTAATAAGTGCTTGAGTAGACATATAATGTGGCAGTAAATAAAAGTCCAGGAAAATATAAATGTGCACAAGAGTTCTGTGGTGGGAGCAAAAGGGTTAATGTCCAGGTAGAAACAATTAGAGCTGTCCAGGTGTGCAGGTAGTGAAACTGAAAATAATCAAGCCAGGTTTGCAGGTAGTGAACTGAGAATAATCAAGCCAGGTTTGCAGGTAGTGAACTGAAAATAATCAAGCCAGGTTTGCAGGTAGTGAACTGAAGCACAGGATGTCAGCAGGCTCAGGCACTCAGGTATGGGCAAGGGTGGTGGAGGTAGCGGGGTAGTCCAGTGGGAACTAGGAGCTGACAGGCAGACTGGCAGACAGCGAATTCACAGGAATAGGAAAGCACAGAGAACTCCCTCTCAGCTAGGCTGAGATACACGTTGCACTGGCAAAGAAGGAAGGCACTGACCCTTCCTAAATACCCCATGCCGTGCTGTTACTGGCCGGAGGGAACATGTGACTCACCAGGATTGGCCAGCCGCATCACATGGCCAGAAGGCAAGATGGCGGCGCCCATGCCAAACGGAACGGAGACGCCGCCAGGCCTCACCAGCGCAGAGTGACAACAGGGCCGCACAACAACGCGCGCAGCCAAAGCCCCCCGCCAGACACTAGCTCCGCCACCAGACAGCCCGCGCCACAACGACCTCACAGGTAACACCCGCCTAGCGCCATGCTGAAATACCCTGGCCGTGACAAGATGTATGTGGACACATCTGTAAGCACATTAAAAAAGTGAGATCCATACTAAATACAGTGCAAAAGTCAAATCCCCTGAAAAAGCCAGATCCATACAAAATAAATTGAAAAAGCCTGATCTACCAAAAAGTTGGATTCATGCTGAATACATTGAAAAACCAGATCCACTGAAAATAGTGCACTTCCAGCTTTTCTGGGTGTGTGAATTTAATGTTGTTCCGTCTTTTTCAATGTATTTAGTATGAATTCTGCTTTTACCCTCTAGTAAACTGTATATTAAAGACATAGCTCAACTTTTAGACTATAGGATTACTGGGGAACTGATTTGTATATCCCAGTGCTACAATAATTTCATATAATATATGTCTAATTCATAGCTTGTGTACCCTATATCTGCAATTGTCCCTGTTGAATAAATGGCTCATTAAGGGCAGGATGCATTATTCCTAAATATGCAGAGGTTTACCGCAATACATATGTATCCTCATATGTATTAAAAAGACCTGCAGCAGATCACTGCTGCTGACCCCTAGCACAGCAAGCCCCATTCTGTAGGGCTGCAATGTGCCCATATGCAGCAAGCTCAGGAGAACATAACTGTATATAAGTGCTTGGGAGGAGCTTTGGCTGGGCAGATGGGCTTAAAAGGCGAGGGAAGTCAGTGGAGCATGTGATAACTGGGTCGGGAGAGAATGCAGTGTCTTTATTGGAGATATAACCAGAGGGATTGTGAGGGAAGGTTGAGACCGTTGGAGATCCGTAAATAAATGTACTCCATTAGAATCTACCAGTTGGCTGAGGTGGGGCACACCATCGTGAGACCGAGAGGTGGGGGAATTCTCAGGGGGAAGTTAGACACCATGGGGGTGAGTGGAGATGTGCCAGGGGCAAATTAAGAGAGTTGTCTCAGTTTTTTCCAACATTGCAATGTAGGGTCAAGTGTGGGATGCCACGGCAATACATGGGAAGGAACACTGACGGACTGTTCATGTTCCTTAATAAGAGGCCATTGTTTAAGGGAAGGTATACAAGACATCTCAACCACCCGTGCCAAATGTACCAAGTGGTAATATCTAAGGAAAGGAGGTAGCTGGAGACCACCTTCAAATCGTCATCTAATAAGGACATCCTGGCGAAGCCTCCGTCTCTTATTGCCCCAAACAAATCTCCCAACCACCTCCTGTAGTTCCCTGAAAAAAGAGATAGGGACAGATATAATAGTGTATGAATGCCTATTAGTTGCTAATGAAAAATAATTGCTTTCCAGTCTAATTGTTTGGTTCCAAAGCATAAAAAGGTTATTTTATGTAAAAAAAAAAGTAACTATATTGAAGTTTAACAATTAGAGTAAAAAGCAAGAAATATACAATAAGTACAGCCGATACATATGCAAGTGCAGTGGTCCCAGTATACAGTCATTCAGTCCTGAAGTCTGCGGTCGCAAAGAAGATGTCTGTATACTGCAGCCAGTGCACAAGCCTATATACGGTACAGGTTACAGAGATAACAAAGGAGACAAGTTGGCAGGTTTTCATTGGTTCTTACTTCTGGTCAATCTGGTCATTTGTGAGTTCATACGGTGTAATCAGGGGTATGGATCAGTCTTCCAACGGTCACATTGTGTATCTTCCCGCCAAAGAACTGGTTGAAACTGGCTACAACACTGCATACAAGAAATAGCATTCTACTCAATAACTCCCTGTCATCCATAACTAGCGGACGCATGATGTGACTTCTTTGCTGATAGAAACGGATGTCTGCAAATAAAGTTATTTAGTATGATATCAAACATGACATGTCTATTTTATTCTGAACCTTAGATCTCTTTTACATACATCTTACATCATACTTATTAACTAATAATACCTTTAATAACTATAGTTATTACCTATAATGTGTGGGAACCATTTTATATGTATGCGTTCGCATTTGTGCGTCTGTGTATATGTGTGTTGAATTCACATAGGTGTGTATGTGTGTGTGTGTTCGCATCGGCACGCAGTAGCATGCCAGTAACATGCTATCAGACAAAGGACGATAACATGTCATACTGATCTCATACAATCATCTGACTTCAACAGTCCACCCTTTGATAGCAAACAACACTATCATATTCTATTCTTAACCTATTTAGTCAGGCATAATAAATTATCTAATATTCTATACGGTATGACACAATTCGGTCATTGAACCGTCAATAGTGCACCTCAAGAAAGGGTAACAACCCTTATACGCACTCAGCGTATCTATAGGGGACCATTGGTAGGATGTGGGACCTCATCTAATCTATAAAGGAAGTTTGGGGGAATTGAGACTACATTATCTATGATGTTCAATTTTATTATACATGACTAAGCCTATTCACATTTTATTATCTGATGGTACATTCAATTTCTTCGGTCAATCACCTCTTTGGGGTCATTAGTATTGGTGTGGCAAGCCATTGTCTGATCCAATGAGTCTGCTTCCCAATTCTCCAGTCTTTATATGTATGAAATGTTTAGACACAGCAAAGACCGATCTATGGAGTATTAGCAGAGCTTTAAACTAGGGGACCTGGTGATGTTATACTTCCCGTCTATGGACCTCCCACCCCGTAATTCAGAGAAATTTAATGGGAATGGTACTAATCCTACATTATGTTGTCCCTGAGGCACATGAGTGCACATCCAACATTCAGTCTGGTTTAAGACCTTACCCACTAAGGAATGGTAATCCTCTAAAGGATGCCCGCCCAAATACATATTACTCTTGAACTGGCATCGTTGGATGCATTTCTCATCAACTAGGGATCCACAGTACTCACAGATACAATATTCCTCATATAATAGCCCCTCACACTGTCTCCGAGTTCCATGGCTATCAGATCTCCTAATAATCCCTGAACTGAGTTTGACCATGTGTTGCCCTGATCGTTCTATCGCTCTCTCCTCCGACTTCACTCTATCGACATCACTATCGGCCTCCCTCTCCATCGTCTGTCCTCCATCACAGAAGTAGGAAATCCTGAAACAAAAATGAGAAGAACCCTGGAACAAGAAAAAGAAACAAATCGCCACTCCATTGCTGGGATAGTAGTCTGTACATGTCTCTGGCTCAGGTGTTTTCACTGCAGTCTCTAGTTCTCTCAGAACAGGTTCGCAATTGACAGGTCCACGTGGTCTGTCTCGACTTCGCCTTGTACCTCCTTCGGGTGGTTGACTTTTCGGCAGTGAGTGGAATGTACCCAGGTATCTCTTTCTGCTACTGTCAAAGATGTGGTACTTGTCATCAACACCTGGTAAGGACCTTCCCACTGGTCTGTTAAACAACCTGAGCGCAAGAAATTTTGGATCATAACATATTCTCCAGGTTCAACATCATGACAGTTTGTTTCTGGCATACCAGGTAACAACATTTTGAGTTTCTGTTGCTGTTGTTTCAGTTGTCTGCTCATTTTTATAAGATATTGCACAGTAACCTCATTATTACACTTGAAATCATCCTGTGGACCTATGATCAAATGAGGTTGCCTTCCAAACAGTATCTCAAAGGGGGACAGATTAAGAGGAGGTCTGGGAGTGGTTCTGATGCTATGGAGGATGAGCGGTAAGGCTTCTGGCCATCCTAATCCAGTTTCAGCCATTATCTTACTCAGTTTATACTTAATAGTTCACTCTCTCCACCTTCGCACTTGCTTGTGATCGGTAGGGGGTGTAAAGTCTACTATTGATTCCCATAAGTTTACACAAGTTCTGGAAAACATCACCAGTGAAATGAGTACCCCTATCACTTTCTATGATTCTAGGGATACCGTATCTGCATACGAACTCCTGAACAATCTTTTTAGCAGTGAAAACAGCAGTATTATTGGCAGCTGGATATGCCTCTACCCAATTAGAAAATACATCAATACAAACTAATACATACTTGAGATTCCTGCAAGGTGGTAATTAGATGAAGTCAATTTGTATTACCTGAAAAGGTCCATCCGTTGGAGGGATATGGGATGGCTCAGTTGGTATTGTCTTTCCGACATTTTTCCTCAAACAAGTCAGACAGGACATTGCCCTTTTTCCAGCTTAAGAGAAAAAGCCTGGTGCACACCAATATGCGTTCGCCCTGTGTAAGTGCGAGACAGTGGCATGTGCCACGACGGTAGCTGCGGCGTGATGGGTGCCGGCTGCGTGCAACTCCCCAACCAGCGATGGGTCGAGTTCGACACACGCAGCCGGCACCCATTACACTGCAGCTACCATCGTGGCAGGCACCACTGTCTCGCACTCACACAGGGCGAACGCATATAGCCAGCGGGTCACCCCTTCCCTGCACCCATGGGCACGTAGATGGCCCAAGTCAGCCCAACAGAACATCTGGCCCCAACTGGACTTTGAGGAAGCCGCTCCCTGCACAGAAGTTGAGCACCTACCGGTAGGTACCAACCGCCCCTCCTTAACAGCACGGGACGCTGCCACTGGGGACGCCCCCCAACCACCAACATTAGAGCATCCCAGTTCCCAAGACCGTAGACCATAGATCCAGCAGGGGTACATGCAGTAATAAGAACCGCATGGTAAAGAGGCCCCTCAAAGGGTCCACCCACCCCCCATACTGTGGATTGCACCTAATCACCACCACACGCCCCCACAGAGACAACAAATTCCCGAGGAGCACTGTGCCTCCAGACAAAGGAAGGAACTTGTGTCCACACAATTAAACACGAATTGAATAAATATATCACTTATACCTACTCACCCAGCATTATGTTGTAATTCGCACCCCACTACAAAACATCCACCACAATACACACTGACTGCCCAACCCTCCCCCCACCATATCCCTCTCCCCACCCCCCCTAAACAATACCCAGGAGCGCACGTCAACCTTTCCATATATAGCCAACCTATAGCAGGACCAGGGACCCCTACTCGCACATTGCAGCACCAGCCCCCATCTCTCCTCCCCCCACCCCAGACGTTCCCAACCACACATCCCCTTACCCCACTCCACCACGAAGCGCATCCTAACCAACCAACTTCCTACATCTATTGGTAAGGTGACTAACTGCAAGGCATGAAGGTGCTAAGCCTGAATCCTAGATATTACTGATTTTAGATCAATAAGAATGTAAAGTAGCTTCCTTTTGTTATAATTCACAGTTTTCCCTTCTAATAGCAGATGGCTCATTGGTAAGCTGTTTGACTGCAAAGCATGAAATGACAGGTTTGAGTCCCAACTATGGGGTCAATCCAATTAGGTGCAAATTGTGAGGTACGAGTTGCTGTTTTCTCTTTGAATTCGCATAGCGAATTAATTTTGCAATCCAATTAGCAACTCGCACTAAACCACTAAGAGTGAATTCGCATTTTTCCATTCGCACCTCCTTGAGGGTGAGAAATTAAAAAGAAAATCTTTTATTTTAAGGTTAAAATGTCGGGACATCAGGCTGAAGCCTTTGGACACCCCCCCATAATAACTAACTAGGCGGGTGTAGTAGGTTATCCCGATCATCAAAACGTAATTATTGACTAACCCTATTCTACACCCTAACCCTCCCTTAGGGGTGCCTAACCCTAACCTCCATCCCAAGTGCCTAAACCTAACCCCCCTGTCCCCGCAGCCTATCTCTAAGTCTCCCGGGGGGGTGCCTAACCTTAACCCCCCTCCCCTAGCCTAACCCTCCTGGGGGGTGCCTAACCCTAATTCCCACTGGGAGCCCTTTAACCAAACCTCCCCCCCCCCGCCACGGCTGCCCGTGCCCAGCTTACCTTCGTTTGGTATGTCAGGTGTCGGTCTTCCGGCGTAGGTCTAATTGCAGGCATCAAAAACTCGACGCCTGTCTTTAATACCTTCCTTGGATTTCACAGTCGGGAAGCCGGCGGTCTGGATTTAGACAGTCTGCTTCCTGACTACATTCCAACTAGGCAATTGGAAATTTCCAATTGGCTTAATTAGTCCAATAATTACATGTAACTTTTTTAGGCAAAAAAATAAAAATGGCCTCAAATTACCCAAAAAACAACTTTTTTGTTAGTTTAGGCTCCCCAAATTAAATTACAGTATATTTTTAATTGAAAAATAATTGTGTTGTTTTTTTTTTTTTTACAATTTTTCAAAGTGCCCTCAAAGTACCCCAAAATCTCCTTTTTTTTTTTTTTTTGCATTTTTTGTAATTCATTTGAGATTAAATGAAAAAGTTTGCTTTTTATCATTTTTTTGCATTAAAAAAACAAACACAAATCAGCCATTTGACACCATTTAAATTTCATTCCTAATGCCCACAAAACGCATTTTATATGGTCCTGCTAACGGAATTATCAATTTTGGGGGGTTTGGGATGGTCTCCCCACTTTTCCATGCACTTCTTTCACATCGCGTTTGGCAGTCAATTTGCAAACCTCTGCTGTGATTACCGCGAACAGGCATTTTTAAATGGATTGGAGAATTCTCAGGAGCGCGCATTCCTGCGAAGTCTGCGAGTTTCATTAACCTAAAACTGTATTCTCACAATTCGCACCTAATTGGATTGACCCCTATGATTGTATTTTGAAATGTAATTATGACTGAAGAGGATGAAATGTGATCAGACACAGAGAGGAGATACCGGGACTCTCAGAGCAGGAGGCTACATTGCTGAGGGACGTTACTTCTGTAACGGTAACGTCTGGATATGCTGCCCTGGCCGGTGGCGCCGCCTCTGCTGGGCATGTCACGGCGCCCAGGGCACGTGCCCTGGTCGATTCCCCCCCCCCTCCTCTAGTTACACCACTAATGTTACCTAATTTTTTACTTAGTGCTGCCCACTTTAAGCTCACACAAAGTCAAGTGGTTCATGCAGAGAGTAAGATGTTTAACATGATAACAGAGCTTTAAAAAGTTCTCACATATTTTACTGTAGATATTGGAAGTGCTGCTATTGCTGAATCTGCCATGTCATCAATGTCGCTACTGATTCTTTCACTGCATGATATTGCGAAGTGTTATCATAGAATAACTATACTGAATGCTATTATTGAGTACCATATTTATTGTGCTAGTGTTACTTAATAATTTGCACTAAAATCTTCATAATATTGTTTATGATGTCATTATCACATTGATCTCAGTCACATTATTCCTGTCAAGGACAGATTATTTCACCTTTACCCTAACCCTTTATTTGGTGAGTGAGTCAGGCTGGCATTTCCTAAATGAATCCCTGGTAGACCATACTAATGGATGGAAGATGCGGGGATGTGACACGGTGGGGCGCCAGCAAGAGGCTTGGGGGAAAGTTGTCTACTTTTCAGGAGGAATATTGAGTGGCTCTCCAGTAGAGAGGAGAGCTCCAGGTTCGGGAGCCTCTCGGACGTTCTAGGAGAGTATGTGGTAGACCTTGCCAAGATCTACATGAGAGAGAGAAAATGACCCATGTGGAGTCACTGTGTGTGATAAGAGGTGATATTATCTTACCTGTGACAATTACTGACATGTATGCCAAGGTACCCGGCATCACTGTTATATGTAACTGGATGTGTTCTAACATGCAATTGTCTATGAGTGTCTTTGAACTTTCCATTAACGTTTATGGATTACAGGGCAAAATATATTACAACAAATCAGTGGCATAATAACGCCCAAGAGGGCCTGTGTGCAGCGGACCCCCTCATCTAAGCAGCACTCTCGCCCCCCTCCCTCCCCCCAAACAGGCATCTTACCTTGCTCCAGCAAAGGGGGCCACTCATCCTCTGTGTCACCATCCTCCCAGTGGAATTCGGGGAGATGGCACATGAGTACTAGAAAGCAAAGGCAGAGCCGGAGTATTTGCTGTCACTGCGCAACGGCATCTTCCCGAAGATATCATTGGGAAGATGGCGTCGCACTGCACACCCTGCACCCATTATAAATATGCCTATGCAACAAATGTTCTCAGCGGCTATCTAGAAAGCAGCAGTACAATCTTTTTAAAACTGCAGGCAGTGGTTAATATATTGTTTGCAGCATTTCTGTATCACAAGCAGTGAAAAATTAAATATATAGGGCCTGATTCAGAGCCACACTCTCTGACCAGAGTGCTCGCTCTGAATCAGGGCCCTCCTACATGAAAATGGAGCGTCCTCCTGGACGCTCGCATAGCTGTGGGTGACCCCGTGGGTGACCCCGTCGCTAGCCGGGTCTCGTGCATGCGCACGACGGGGCTCCCTCCGTCGTGCGCATGCGCAGTGGGGTAACATCGACCCGCTTGCGAGCGTCCTGCGCTCGTGAGCGGGTCTGAATGACCCCCATAGTACTAACAAGCCTTTATTATTTCATTAGTCTGATCTGGTCTACAGCTATGACTAGTTTGCATGAGTTGTTATACGGTATATTGTGTTATAAAACATAGGGATTGATTCTGAGTGGGGAACAAAGCAAAAAAAAAATTTACTTTGTATGGAACAATCAAGAACTACAAATACTGTGCATTTTTTGTTATTGCATGCAGGGTAAATACTGGCTGCTTTTTTGCCTCAAATGCAGAACAGATTAATATTTACACTGCAATTTAGATGTCAGTTTGGACACACCCCTCCCAAATCTATATCTCTCTGCACATTTTACATCTGCCCCGTCTGCAGTGCAGCATGGTGTTGGCATGGAGCAAATTTACTTCCTTTTTTCTGCTTTGCTCCCAACTCCGAATCAACTTCATAATGTTGTCAAAAGTCGTGTCATTGTTATGATTCCTGGAGGGAATAAATGGTAGCCCAGAGATGACAGCCTTGAGGGCTGGTTGTGGCCTTTGTAGTCGTGGCCAAGGGACTGATGGTGTGAAGCAGCCTTTGGGCTGTTGGAGCAGCCTTGGGGGCTGATTGTGGCCTTTATAGTCGTGGCCAAGGGACTGATGGTGTGAAGCAGCCTTTGGGCTGTTGACACTCAGGTGAGGAATGCAGTAAGAACGCAGAGCTGCTACCAGTGCTGCTGGGATGACACTGGCGACGATGTGCTAAGTTGCGCATCTGGAACGCAGAGTTTCTACCAGTGCCGCTGGGATGACACCACCGGCCACCAGATGGTGACAGACGCTTCTGGGATAGGAAGTGCTCCTTGCTACCCAGATGGTACAAGCATCACGCGAGGATGGGATGCAGGTGGAGCCGCCTGGATGGAGTAAACGGCACACACGAAACACAGCTGGACTGACTCAGGAACACGACTGACATGCAGGAGACAGGAACCGGAAGTACGAAACAATTTCTATTACCGGCATGGATTGCAGGGCTGGCTGGATTTTAACAAGGCCCAACCAGAGCAAGTCTCTCTTAATGATAGACCAGTGTACAACTGTGCTGTGAACAGGAGAATCAATCAGCCTGCACCTGACACTGCACACAGACAGGCAGAAATTAATGCAGTGTCTCAGGCTGGAAGCTGCAGATCCTGACAGTCATGCAGTATGTATCAGTGGTAGAAGTAGGGGGTATGCAAAGTTTAGGGGGGCTTTCCTTAGGCAGGCCCAAATCCTAAGCCTCACTGATATTGCCATACCCCCACTTCTTTGCACACAGAAAACCTCCCATCACAGCACACCTCCCTCTCTTCCACCACACCTCACAGCATACTTTCCAACTCTCTCTGATTGTCAGGGAGACTCCTTGAAATAGTAGCAAATGCCCTGAAGAGTAGGGATGGCCGTCGGTGGGGTGTCCATCGATGGTTACCATCGATAGGCCCATCAGTGATAACCATTGATGGTACACAAATCATTTATGATGAACCATCAATGGTTTGCACCCCCTCTGTGGCCACCACTGCCAGGGGATGCCGGGCTGCGGGGAAATCTAAGCTCCGTCCTGTAAGGAGAAAAATAAATCTGTCCACAGTCATCCATCGATGGCAGAGAACCATTGGTTCTCTTCCATCAATGGCAAAACTAGTTGACATCAGCCAGGAACCATCAATGTTTTGAAAACTCTACTGAAGGGTCTAGCAATCTCCCTGATTGCGCCTTACCCTTATTATATAGCTGCTATATACTTGGGGGGAAAAAAGCAGAGATAAATACATTTAAATGGTATAATCAGTGCCATTTCCCTGCATTATAAGGCACAATGATCCCTATGGCTACATGCTTTTTCATATAAGGATTCTCTTGGCCACTTATATGGAACCACCCGTAAAACACAATATATAAGAGCAAGCCCTGAAAAGTATCATTGTATTTTAATCAACAAGTAGATCTTACTAACTGTTTTGTGGCTCATTTACATGTAGGTTATGACACGCCTCTCAGATATAGCAGTACACGTCCACTTTACCTTCGCGCTCATAGATGTTGCTTTCACAATCTCTCTGAAATGCCTTTTCAAAAGAAGGCAAATATGCCTCACAGCTCTGCGCTCCACACCATTGACTGCTCTCTTCCCTTCATTCTTCAGTGGCGTTTTGAATTTAGCGCCGGCCGCGAGACAATGACAGCTCGCTGACCGACAGCCAATTAGGGGTTACCATGCAGCCACATCTGATTGGCTGCCAGTCCGTGAGCCGTGCTGGCTCGCGGCCACTGCCAAATTCATTATTCTGCCAGTCGCTGATGATTGGCCGCTGGCCTGCGAGCCATGATTACCTAGTGGCCGGAGCTAAATTTAAACAGGCAGCTGCTTGTTGATTGGCACTGGGACAGTAACAGTCCCAGCACCGAGTGCCGAAGTGAAATGCTGGTATGACAAACTTTTTTCACGTTGTCATTATGGGGTATTGTGTGTAGAACTTTGAAGACAAAAATGAATTTATTCCATTTTGGAATAAGGCTGTAACATAACAAAATGTGGAAAAGGTGAAGTGCTGTGAATACTTTCTGGATGCACTGTATATAAAAATATATATACTCTTTTGAGAGCTGTCAAATCTATTATTTGTATTGCACATTTCTGTTGCAGCTGTACTTTTGATTTTTATTTAGTGGTCAAATTGGGTATTATAAGTTAGCCATTTAAAAATTGGAGAGAGAATTCACAGGCTACATAGCTGTTATTTCAGATGCATGTCTGCAGTTGTTGATATGTTTCCCTGGCACAACAATTGGCTAGCATTACTGCTTCAAAGCACTGAGGGCCTGATTCAGATCCGCTAGCTAGATGCGATCGCTCGCACGATGTTTATGCAAATTGCGTAAGCAGTGCTATAGCACAGCAATGCATTAGCATACCCAGTAGAGAGCAATCACATAGTGTATGCAGACACCCACCAGCCTGTTTTAAGACGCACACTTGTGCACGTCATGTCCAGGAAGTGTATGCAACCATCGGGTAACATCGGATGCTATCACAGCGCTTCAGGTTGACCATACCCTGCCACAAGCACTGCGAGCACTTCAGTGTAAAAACAAGCAAGGTGACATGTACTATGATGTTGTCTTTTAATTATGCATACCTCTAAAACGCTGTTGAGATGCTCAGGCACGCCTACATTTGCACCTCCACTCCCCCGTTTTTAATGGCCTGTTACCACCTACAAAATGGCTTCACAGGGACTGATGTGAATAACTGAAACATTCTCTGTAAAGCGCTGCGGAATACGTGTGCGCTATATAAATAAATAATCTGTAAACAAGCCTCATGTTCATTATGTCCAGTCTAAATGGTTGACCAGAAACCCTAGCAGGGAATTTTGGGAAATATTTGCACCTGAATTAAATAATTGTAGGCAGGCATCATATATGTCACTTATCTGATTAAGGATTTCCTGTTGCCATTTAACAAGGCTGTATTTGTTTGAAACATGCACTGTTACAGACTGATAGACAACGTGTCAATGGTCATCTTGTCATCACATTTTATTTTTATTTTCCTAACTCACTTTGGCTAATGGTGCATTTCCTACTTGACCTCCTATGGACAGTCCATAGATGAATTTCCGCGTCACTCCTCACATGTTGTCCAAGCCTTCCCTATCCAGCCCATTCACAAATGTTCAGTAGTGTCCCTGAAAAACAACAACAGATCTAAATTGTCTGTCAGTCGCCAGTTATTTTTTAAAAGCTACTTCCCACATTGTGTCCTTGTAGCTGTGAAGAGGCTGTTCCTTCAGAGGCCTCTCTGTGCCTCCTATTCATGTCACGCTGCCAGACTTGATATATGACTCTTTGTCCTTTTTTTTAATTAACTGGGAGATAAGTAACAGCGCCACTTTTGTCAGGAGCTTCATTTTCCTTTTACCCTTTATTATGTTATAAAAATGTAACTTGACATTAGAACAACTAAAATTTTTGAAGTGATTATAACAAAATTCAAATATATTTGATGTATTTCATAGATATTTCCCATTTTCTTATACATGTCTGAGAGTTTGCAAGAAGCATTGTGACTTTTTACTTGCTAATGCCTAAGAAGCACAGTAACACTTTAAAATCCAGGTGGAAGCCACCTGGGATAAACTGGGTTTTGGTAGAGAATCAAAATGTTTGCAATGGAGGACTAAAAAGGATGTGAAACACTGAAGGTGGGTACACACGCAAAGATTTTCTGTCCAACCAGCCAACTAGTTGATTGGTTGGAATGAAACTCTGGTAAGGTATGAAAGCAAATGACAATCAGCAATTTGCTCCCAAATGCCGGAAAATGGACAAAAACTGTTGTTTGAACAAATTGTTTAGATCAAACATTTAACAAACTTGTCTGACGACCATTTTCATCTGTTTTCTGGCATTTAGGAGCAAATTGCTGATCATCATTTACTCTCATACGTTACCAGATTTTCATTCCAACCAATCAACTAGTTGGATGGTTGGACAGAAAATCTTTCCGTGTGTATGCACCTTAAGAGGATAGCTGCGGCTACAAGATCTGCAGAAATGTATTTTACCAACCTCGGATTAAATGCATGTGCTTAGAGGGTTGATTCCGAATTTCATGCAAGTCTGCTTTGCAAATGGATGTTGTGATTTTAGCAACTGTGCATGAGTCAAAGCCAGGTATACGCAACTTTGAGCAACTACGGGGGATTCAGAGTCGTATGCAAACCTAGTTGTATTTTCACCTGTGACTGAGTGGATGTAAGTGGCCGGTAATGGGGGCAGTCACATGTAGGCTAAGTGTTCCAAGGTCATGTCTTGGGGTATAGATAGAATTGCCGGATATTCAGAGATGAGCCCACCAAGAGATCCATCTAAATTCTGTTGAATCCTTTGCACCAAGTATAGGGCTAGTGCAAATGCAGGCTGATAGTGATGACTGCTATCGTCATAAGTGGATATAGAGAGGCGATGAGGCCGTATAAATGTAGCCAACTCTCAACACAGAAATACGCATTTATTTCCAAGAATGTAGTGCGGGTCCATTGCCATTGTCACTTTGAATCAGCCCAACAGTGAGAGGGCCCATGTAATCAGCATCGTTGTTTTTATTTTTTAGTAAAGATATTCAAAAAGTTGATTAGGGTATGGGGTAAATAAAGCAAAATGAAGAGAAGGGAAAAGCCATGCATTGTAGTATAATTCACAGAATGATTACAAGATCAATCACAAGAACACAATAATGATAATTACTTTAACCCCTTGCCTGCATTAGATGCAACCACGCCAAGCTGGGCTTTCTCTGACACGGTTGTATCTCATGCAAGCGTGTCCAGTGGCAAACGCAGAATTTCTGTAGGGGGGCTTCCAAATACTTGATTTTAGAGTGAGTGTGGCCAGTCCATAAGGAGGGAATAATTAGCACTTAACCAGCTTAAATATGCGTATGTATCATGTGTCATAATTCCAGTATATACAGGACCAGTGATCTCAGTATTCCATTTATTGCAGCAGTAGGGTCATCCTACCTGAGATGAATGTTTTTATTTCAGATGCATTGGAGCAAGACCGGAAGTCTGGGGGAGCAGCAGAACTCAGCACTGCCCTGGACATATATGTACATTTTGGTCTCATTATGCACTGGATAGTGTATTATTATACAGTATTAATAATTAACCCTATTGATGTTCTATAGCAGTGCACCTCTAAAGGTGCATGGTTTCCTGATCTCTGGCTGACACATGTTAAAAGATCCACAGGTGGTGCTAATTATTTAATTTGTGATACTGAGAAGAACATGCAGCACTAGTAAAATTCTATATTACTATATTACTATTTCTAATGTGGTCAAGGTGTGGGCTGGGGAGGGGGGTTTCCAGGCAACTGGAAACCCCCCTGCGTTTGCCTATGGTGTCAGAAACGCCCAACGGAAGCTGCTGGAAGCTAATCTTCCAGCAGACGCAGAGCTCTGGAGGCAGTGTCAGCCCCTCTGCTCAGTCACAGATCCCTCCCAGCCCACTGCTTCCACCCCTGGCCGCAGTGATGGAGCTACGGCTGCAGCCTGATCTTACAGGGCTCAGAGCAGCTTCGGCTGCCCGCATCGCTCTCCAGCCAACTATGATAGGCATTCCTGTTGGGATCATCCACAGTCTAAGGCTGGTGCTGTGTTTGAGCTCCCTATAGCTGTGCTTTACACCTAGTATCTGCCCTTTCTATATATATTAAACATTTTTAACACAGCATAGTTTTTTTTAACTTTATTAAAAATGTCTTTCCAAATACTATGGGTCGTATTCAATTTGGAGCGAAAAGTCAGTTGCAGGACTTTTCACTATCTTCGCCGCTTTTCTGCACAAAAAGTATTGTGTGCGTCCCCATGTATCCCCATATTCAATTTGGAATTGGCGAAAATGGGACCCGGCGAAACTGAAATTGGAGGAAAGTTCTGCCAGTTTTGGGGAAATCAGCCTGACACCCCCCAAAAGATGCTCTGATATGGGGGATCGCTGTGGGTACCCCCAAATAGCCCTGGTGAAGGTTTTTGAGAAAGTAAGTATTCCCATCAAATTTGGGGTACATGAAAATGGGTGCAAGCATATTTTAAAATGTGTAAATTAAAGCATTAAATAGCACCAAAAACGCACCTTTAGCAAGCACCTGCAATCAAAAATACACCTCCCCCATACTTGCAGACCCCCCCAAATGCTATTTCGCTAGTTTTGGAATTTGTACCCCCACTTTGATTTTTTTTGCCCATTTTTTCAAAGTACTTTTTTGGGGTGTCCTTTGTGGGTTTTTTTGCATTTCTTGACGCAGTTAGCGTCAGGATGGGTGTCCAAAGGGTGCAGGGTGGTTTATGAAACTTTGCACCCCAAAACCCCAATTCTGCACTTTTTTCCGCCGGGTGTTCATAGGCGAAACTTTTTTGCCTATTACATTGCGTTATCGCTCCGGCAAAAAGACACTGAAATCGAATAAATGAAATCGGCTCAAATTACGTCATTGGCGAAAATTTTTTGCTGAACACGGCTTTTCGCTCCAAATTGAATACAGCCCCAGATGTTCCCAAAATTGTTGATTTTTTTAAATCAAATTGCATAAATAGTAACTATATAAACTTTAATCAGTATGATTCTATGAACAAATGTGCATATTTGTTAAAAAAAAATAATGAAACAGGTTTAAACAACTAATATTTATGTAATTTGATAATAACATTTTTTTTTTTAAATTATGGAGAAATTTTGGGGAAAAAATATATTGGCCAGTTAGGTGGTGAAACAGCAATTCACAGGGAGGCCTGGACTCTGGACACCTAGCCATTATTCAGTGGCCATGGGGATGAAGCCATGGAGAGGTGAAGCCAGGGTGACCATATTGCTGAGAGCTTATTTAGTGTCCTAGAGATATTGAATGAAATGTATTCTATTTAATAAAGAAACCAGACACTTTCAATGAGTGTGGCGTAATGTCAAGCAGTGGCGTAAGTTCATCCCAGACACCTGGAGGCAAGTTATCATTTAGTGCCCCCCCTATCCCCATATTTACAGCCCTACATGGGGTGAATGTATTGTGGGTCATGGAGGAGGTGCCCCTTCAGTGCTGGCGCCCAGCGGCAGGCGCCTCCATTGTCTCCCATACTTCTGCCTCTGATGTCAAGAGTTGAGTTTGTTTAGGGATGTCAAGGAGGTGGCATGTGAGGAGAACATAGGAAGGATCATAAGGTATAAAAACCTGTGTAATGGTCAATATAAGGCAATTAACTGTTCAACAGAACAGGGTTATTTCTATGGGAACTACTGTAAGGCCATCTTCAGATTACTTTAGCCCACTGAGTCTTGTTCCTTCTTTTAAGAATGAGATCCCTCTGCCTCCTCGGGCCATCGTAGTGCACACGCATGACCCAAGTTTGTGCATGTGCAATGAGACTGCCAAAATGGAACCCGGCAGTGTAAACTTTTGCTGCTTCTATTAGGGGTGAAAGTGTAGATACTATGCTACATCTGGTTAGCTGATTACCAAACCGGCTATCCCGGCTCCAGAGCAATGATGAATTGCTCTGATGCTTTGGGTCTATCGTTGTAACTCGCAAATTAGTTTCTTAATTGATAAATATGTCCCTTTAAAGATCTGGCAAGAAAAGAAAATAGATCTGCATAGTTTAAATGACCATACATAAGAATATATTACTGGCCCCCAGCTCTGTGGCGGGCACCATCTTGCTGATATCATGGGTCAGCAGGTACTCAATATAATTTAGAAAGTACTTGTCCAGGTCTTACTGCCTCTCGTGTGTAGTCCCATGCTAAAAATAATCAGTGTAACTAGCTTCTATAAACCCACATTTTTCTATCATTGTGCGTGTGCTGCCCAGAATCTCCAAGCAGGATGGCAATAGGGCATTAATAAGTACCATTGTCATTGTGCGATAACAGGGCTAACATGTAAGTCTTTATTCATTTATGTACTTAATAATGTAGCCTATTTAAGGTAGACACTGATATATTTTAGTCAGTTTTGCCAAACAATTAGCTTAATAAAAAAGGCCAACTTCTAAAACAAGGGGCTTATTTTCTTCCTAGGACATCAGTTTAGACTAAAATAACTCAGTTAAAACAGATTTTTAAATTGCTACAATTCTACAATTCTAACATTTGGTACTTCGCTAGTTTAAAAAATTTAGCAATTAATTGCCTTATATTGCAAAATAGAAAAACAAAATGCTCATAAGTTCAGGACCAGCAAGTTTTAATATACAGCATATGTTCATGACCTAAGTATCAATATACTGTACACCACAAAAGATGATTGTATGGATTATATATCTACTCATCACAATAGTAGCAATTAATTAAGTACAATTGTGCATCTTATCAATTAAAATTTAATTTGTTTGCACTAACAATTTGCTGTCATGTTTAAATAAAGTTTTGTTTTTTCTTTACTACACATATATCAATTTGATAGACCCAACAATGAGTGAATTTTCTCTCCTTGCCAAAATAAGCATCTGAAAACAAAACTGACTCATTGTATCCTAAAGCATCAATCACCTGATTTATTGTGGTTTATGCATTTAACTCCCTGAGGAACAGCGGATGTAAAACATTGTTCCAAAAAATGGGTTTATGACAGATTTCTGCCAGTGAATAAGAGCAAGAGAACATAAAGATAGCTGGCCCACTCCCACTAGTTTCTGTCAGTCTCTGGCGAAAGAGGCGCAGTCAGTCTGTTTCTACATGCCAATACTGGAAGATGTTTTAATAAATGTAATTTACAATTTGGCACTACTTTAGAATAAGGAGGTGGATAAAATATAATATTTAATATGTACATTAATTTTTTTATGAAGGTCAGGATCGTTTTATTCATTTACTGTAGGGAAGCAAATAAGGTGACTTTTTATTTGAGAAATCAAATATATATGATGACCCAACCAGTTGCACTGATTAATACAGGCTTTTATAGAGACACTTGTTAACTTTCCCGCTGCTGTAGAAGGTCGACTTATCGCTGAAATTTAGACGCTCAGTTAAGCCCTCTTCCCTAATCCTGGTTACTGAGACTGCTATAACTTCTCCACATTTGCAGCCATCTTGTCTGACTGATCACGTGATGCACTTTCAGTTGCTTTCGTCACCTTGGCGTTCTGTAGTTAAAACTTCCACAGCTTTTCTATAAAATGGTGTATGGTGCATGCCGTTATTTTATACAATTTTTAAACTGTTTATTTCTTTTGTAGTAACCCTGTATTAATGGTGTATATAATGACATATACAAATTTCTAATGTTTTTGTTATTATTATAATGCAAGTGTAAAAATCAACATAAATGCCAGTAAATGATGCACCTATGTAAATATTAGCTTGAACTCCTGTTCTTCATCAGTGTTGCTTCTACCTTCTTTTCAGGTAAGTTGAACCAGTCTGTGTCTATTGGATCAGCCTGAACTGCTGAAATAAGGCAAGATGGCTCCATGGATTCATATTGTTTACGCAAATTCTAACCCTATCATCTGCATGTCCCCACAGAAATCCAGATTTGGCCGACATTTTTACAATCTTCCACTGTCCAGTTGTGGTGAGCCTGTGCCCACTGTACCCTCAATTTCCTGCTCTCAACTGAAAGAAGAGGAACCCACTGTGGTCTTCTGCTGCTGTAGTCCATACACATGGAGGTTTGACGTGGTAATGTGCATTCAGAGATGCTCTTCTGCATACCACTGTTGTAATACACGGTTATTTGAGTTGCTGTCATATTCTATATGTTCAATCTTCTCTGACTGCTCTGATTAACAAGGTGTTTTTATCTACAGAACTGCCACTCAATTGCTGTTTTTTTGTATTGTGCACCATTCTCTAATACTAAAGCAGTGGTCAGGGAACAGGGGTAAATTACTCCACATGGGGTAAAAATGAAATCCTGGGGGTAATGGACGGACAGCTGGGCATGCATATGACTATAGAATGATTCATATGTTTGCCCGGCTGTGCCGCGGGAGGCTCTAAGCCGGACGCCCGCTGAGATGTTATTACCAGGGGGTTGCCCGACTCCTTCCCTGCAGCGCCGCGTTAGCCGGAGGCTGGATTTCTCTTCTGAACTCCAGCTTCTGGCTCTCTCCATGCGCACTATGGGAGAGACGTCATGACGTCTCTCCCATAGTTCCGAGGAGCAGCCGGGCAGACAGGACGGCGGCGGATGCAGGAGCGGGGATTAAGGTAAGTGTTTTTTTGTTTTTTTTGTACAAGCGGCACTACAGGGGCAGTATATGGGGGCACTACTACAGGGGCATAACTATGGGGGCACTACTATAGGGGCATTATATGGGGACACTACTACAGGGGCACAACTATGGGGGCACTACTACAGGGGCATTATATGGGGGCACAACTACAGGGGCACTATATGGGGGCACTACTACAGGGGCATTATATGGGGGCCCTACTACAGGGGCACTATTAGGGGACACTACTACAGGGGCATTATATGGGGGCAATACTATATGATTTCCTTCCTTTCAAATCAAGAGGCTAACGTCGGCGTATCTAATATATTCTGGGGTAAAAGGTAAAAAGTTCCCTGACCCCTGTACTAAAGACTGCTGTATATTAAAATAACAGGAAATCAGTTTCTCAGATATTCAAACCACCCAGTCTGGTACTAACAATTATTTCATTGTCAAAGTCACTTAGATCACATCTATTTCACATGCTTGTGTTAGGGCTGACAGACAACAGACGGTGTAATGGTTAGCGTTACTGCCTCACAGCACTGAGGTCATGGGTTCGATTCCTACTACGGCCCTAACTGTGTGGAGTTTGCATATTCTCCCTGTTCTTGCGTGGGTTTCCTCTGGGTACTCCGGTTTCCTCCCACACTCCAAAAATATACTGGTAGGTTAATTGGCTCCCCTCAAAAATTGACCATAGTCTGTATGTTTGCGAGCGTGTGGTAGGGAATATAGATTGTAAACTCCACTGGGGCAGGGATAGATGTAAGATATTCTCTGTAAAGCGCTGTGGAATATGTGTGCGTTATATAAATAACTGGCAATAAAAAATAACTGAACCTCTTTACCATTTCTGTATGTTTTTGGGCATTGAGTTGCTGTTACATAATTGACTATTAGATATTTGTATATCGAGCATATGTACAGCACTACCTAATAAAGCTGTACACACCAGCAGATGCATGATAGAAATATCGCCCCTTCAAAGGAACGGGCGATATATAGTGTGTACACTACTTAATTAGAATATAGTATATAGGAAAACCTATATAGAATAGTAGGAAAACCTTGTCCATTTACTTGTAAAATGTCTTAATCTGATTGTATAGAATGGTTCAGGTACATAAGATCAGCAATAGCCAGTGGCTGGAGGGGTTATATTAATAAAAGGGAAGATCAGTGTAACAATAGTTTGTTAGGAGCAGTTCGCAATAAAATGAAAATGTGATCTAATGTAGAGGGGCATAATCCAACAAGGAGACAGTTATTGTTTAGCTTTATGCAGGGGATCCCAGGAGTCACTACTAAAGACACAGAGGTAAATAAGCACCAGCTTCTGAAGCCGCCACTTATAGGCGTGTTTTAGGGCAGAAACAAAAACAATGACGAGAATGAGAAGATAAGAAAGCTGCCGCTTAGTAAATTACACCATGGCCTGGACACCCCTTTGAGACAAGAGCCCAAACGCCTCAGACCCCAATTGGCAGCCAGGTAAGTGAGATAAAACATAAGAACTAGAACAAAGATTCAGGCGAAACACGTTACAGCATTAGAATCCAATAGCATAAAATGGAGCAAATACATGGCTAGGTTCCAAAGCAGACAATCCGCAAATAGACACAAAGTTATTGTCCCAAGTAAGAAAGATTAAGCCACGGAATATGGAAAATGTCATTAGTAATGGCCAATAATATGTTTGTATGTCGGTCTGGAACACATTGCCAGTGATTTTGACCTCTAAACCATTGGATTTTCTGTACTAATCACTGGTTTGGAGGGTGATTCTCACGCTGCTGTGGACAGTGGTACTGTATTTAGAAATGTCCAAACAGCCATAAAACTGCCAGAAAGCTGTCTGACAATCAGAGGATGAGGAAACATCAGTATGTTAGGCAGTCATTATGTATCCAATAAGTTGGCAAAAACATAATTATATTATGGAGGCTGTATTATTTAATGGATATATTAGGGCGGAAAATGAATGATTAATAAAGCAATATGTTTTTTAAACTGGTCCTTCAGATGTGCTTTTAACATGGACCTAAAGAGAAATAGCATTCACTAGAATGGAACATTTGTCATTAGATAACACCTGGCAAAGGCATGGAATAAGAATTGCCTCATTTTTCAAACCCCTGGGCAGCCATATGGTATTTTTAGACGAAGTCAGTCTTGCTGTAACTTTTTTGTATAGCGTAAGCTAATAAAAATAATAATTAGTAGGATTATGAAATGTCAATCAAAAATGAATTTAAGTGAACAAAAACACACAATGCATACTAAACCTGTACAGGTTCCTGATGACTGACGGCTGTCATCAGAGTTTTAGTTACTAGATGAGAGCCTGACATAATGTGTAGATCAAATAAATCTGTCATAGTTGAGCTGCTATTTTACATTTAGAATGATTAATGCAATACTGATTCTGTCACATGTTTCCAATATATCTAAAATGCACAGCAAGATACAAGAAAGGTGAGGGAGCTGCAGATGCCTTACAGCTTCACCTTTATGGTTACCTTTCTGTGGATCTTTCAGTTGTAACAGAAACCCAAATACACTATTACTTTTAAGACTTAGGGGTCTATTTACTAAGATGTGTTAGGAGATACAGTGAACGGTGATAAGGTACCAGCCAATCAGCTCCTGTCATTTTTCAAACACAGCCTGTGAGATGGCAGTTAGAAGCTGATTGGCTGATACCTTATCTCCGTTCACTTTTTCTCCTAACACAGCTTAGTACATAGACCCCTTAGGGGTCTATTTACTAAGCAGTGTTAGGAGACAGAGTGAAAAGTGATAAGGTACCAGCCATTCAGCTCCCAACTGTCATTTTTCAAACACAGCCTGTGAGATGACAGTTAGGAGCTGATTTGCTGGCACCTTATCACTTTTCACTCTGTCACCTAACACATCTTAGTAAATAGACCCCTCATTATGAAAATGAATTTCATACTGAATAGTGTGATTTAAAAAAAATGTCGCTACCAATGTTATTACCTATAACCACACACAGACTCTTCATAAAATCATGCTTGTGCAATGTATAAGAGATCCCAGTGATATACAGTATATTAGAGGCCTAATTTAGAGTTAGAAATAAATACAGCATAAATGGGGAACTTTGTACTTTGGCAAAACCTTACTGCGCTGCAGAGGGGGTGACTCTATTAAGATGTGTGACAGATTTAGAGATTGGAGGGGGAGAAACTTACACCTCTAAGGAATTGTGTTAAAGCTGCCCAATGTGCTACATGCTAAATCTCCAGCCTGCAGAAATAGCTTACATTTACATCCCTTGCGCTCACATTAAATGTCCCATATTCCCACACTTACATCACAAGCCCCCTTCTTCATTAAAAGTCCCCTCCCCCATCCATCACAATCCACGCATTTTGGGTATTTGTTTAGCTGGACAGGAACATAAACTAGCTTTATTTGCATATGACCGGTTAGCTCTGATAATAGACCAAGGTGGAGATGTACTAAGCCTTGGATAGCAATAAAGTGGAGAGAGATAAAGTACCAGCCAATCAGCTCCTGTCATCTTGCAGACTGTGTTTTAAAAAATGGAAGTTAGGAGCTTATTGATTGGTACTTTATCTCTCTCCAAGGCTTAGTACACCTCCTCCCCAGTCATTTCCCTCCCCAATTACTATCTGAGTCAGGAAACTTGGGTATATCTATCAAATTTTAAAATTATTCATTCAAAGTCTCTTGCTATGAACCTGACTAGCAATCCAAATGACTAACGATCTATCCCACTTGTTTTTCCTCTAATTTTACTCCTTTGTTACAGGCTATCTACACCGACTACAACAAATGGCGTTCAAAACGTTTATACTGGATAGGTGGGATGAATGTAGTAAAGATGAACTCTTTGCCTAATTTTTTTAGTTTATTACAACCTCACCCTATCCATATTCCTCTGTCGTGGTTCCTGGCAATACAGCACCTTATCGGTTTAAAAATTTGGGGGTCGTTCACCACCTCGATTTAAACACAATATCCTATACCACCATAAACATATGAGCAGATTGCAACTCCCTCATATAACCAGTTATTACCATACCATATTACTGAATCACTTTCTAGAATGGACCCATGCCAAAGATTCCAAACAATCAATGGGTCACCCTGGAGAAAAGTTGCTTTGCTCGTCCCATAGAAGTAACTGAGAAAGTTGAGAGTGCTGTCTCACGTTTCTTCACCATTCTCTCCCCTTACGTCATTATTATATAATACCTCAAAGCCCTGCTGCTTCCCTCCTCTCCCTGTCATCTCACATCCTTCTGCACCATGCTAAACTCCCTCCCTGCCCGCAACCTATAGTTTCTCTTTCTAGATCTGGAGCCCACACCATCACTACACTCTCTTCATCTCGATCTCCCAAATTAATCTCACCTCCATGCTATAGCAACCCTGATAATCTAATTCATATCTGTCCTACAAATGCTGTCCCTCTCTCCTGTGCCATCTAGAATGCCAGATCTGCCTGTAATAAACTGGTCCCCGCCCATGACCTTTTCATGTACTACTCTCTGAATCTCCTAGCCATCACCGAATCCTGGATTTCCCCCTCTGACACCACGTCTCCTGCTGTATAGGGGTGCCTTCTATCGTCAGGCTAATCCTACAAACTCATTCCCTCTGAACCATCACTCACATTCTCTACATTTGAGGTTTTTGCTATATTTCTCTTCAAACCTGTTTACCTTCAAATTGCTGTCATTTACCACCCCTCCAAATTCCTTGACAGCTTTTCTTCCTGGCTCCCTCACTTCCTCACTTAAGATCTTCCCTCCATTATCTTAGGTGACTTCAATATCACTATCAATATCCCCACAGAATCCGCTGTTTCCAAACTCCTTACCCTCACATCATCATTTGGTTTCTCCCAATGGACCTCCTCACCCTCCCTGTTGTGATATCTCTGATTGCACAAATTCCCCATTCCCCTCTCTGACCATTGCCTTCTATCTTTTAACTTATCCCTCTTACCTTCTCCACTTCTGCCTCCTAAGGCTACAACCACTAAACCTAACATAGAGACTAGACTATCGACACTGCTTCCTTATCCTCCCTGCTCGACTCACTTCTCTCCCCTATTCTCTCTCTCTCTCCTGCCCTGAACAAGCCACTTTCCTATACAACACCTTCCTTACTTCTGCTCTGGATTCTGTTTCGCTGGAAATCACTACTCACCCTCGCAGATCCACACTTCAACCATGGCATTCTAAATTCACCAGCTACCTACAAAAGTGTTCATGAACCACTGAGCGACAGTGGAGGTAATCATGCTCTAAGACAGACGTCCTCCACTTCAAATTTATACTCTCACCCTACAGTGCTGTCATATCGCTCTATAAACAGTCAGATTTCAAAATCTCATCTCCTCCCATTCCTCAAACCCACGGCGTCTCTCTGCCACCTTCAACTCCCTCCTTTGCTCACCCCCTCCTCACTTACCATCCTCACTCTCTGCCCTTGATTTTGCCACCTACTTTACATCTAAAATTGACTCCATATATCAGGGCATTTCACCAGATCCTTGGCACCCCACCCCCTCCTTTGTCAGCCTATATCTCCCCATCCTTTTTAGCAACTCTACCTTTTTTCACCTGTATCTGGAAATTAAGTTATGGCCCTCATCCAATCCTCACACCCATTCACCTACCCCCTTGACCCTCTTCCCTCCTGTCATCTCCACTACCTCTCTCCTTCTGCCTGTTCCCATCTTGCCCACCTCATCAATCTCTCCCTCTCCTCAAGCACTGTCCCCTCTGCATTCAAGTATACCCTTGTTTCCCCATTCTCAAAAAAACCCTACCCTTGACCCTAACACTTTCTCCAACTACCGACCCATCTCTCTCCTCCCATTTGCCTCCAAACTCCTTAAGCGTATTGTTTACAACCACCTTACTTTCCTCTCACTCCCTGCCTGACCCATTTCAGTCTGGCTTCCATACTCTCCACATCACCGAAACTGCCCCGTCGAAGTCAGCAATTACCTCCTTGTTGCCAAGAGCCATTACTCTCTGCTCATTCTTCTTGCCCACTCTGCTGCTTTTGACACTGTGGACCTCCCTGTCCTCCTGCAAAAGCTTTACTACCTTGGTCTACGTGATACTGCCCTCTACTGGATGTCTTCCTACCTGACAGCTTCTTCTGAAGGGAGATATGGTCAGAGATATAGCTGGGAGTGGAATGTGTAAAGGCATTGTTAGTGTGAGAAGCTTGAACTGGGTTCTGAAAGGGAAGGAGAGCCAATGTAGGGCTTGTAGGAGAGGGGAGAAAGATGTAGTACATTTGGAGAGGAAGATGAGCCAGGCAGCAGCATTGAGGACAGATTGGAGTGGATAGAGGCGGGAGTCAGGGAGGCCATCTAGGAGAAGGTTACAGTAGTCCAATCTGGAGATGACCAGTGAGTGGATGAGGGTCTTAGTAGCATCCAGGGTGAGAAAGTGTCTGATCCAGGAAATATTTTTGAGATGGAAACTGCAGGACTGCGAAAGGTACTGAACGTGTGGTTTGAAGATGAGGAAAGAGGATAGAATAACTCGGTTGTGCCGTCAATACATAATGAAATTATCAGTTCATTCTTAGACACATTAAGTTTAAGAAAGCGCTGGAACATCCAGGAAGAGATAGCAGAGAGAGAGTGAGTAGAGAGGGGAAAAGATCAGGGGAGGAAAGGTAGATCTGAGTATCATAAGCATAGAGATGATATTGGAGACCAAAAGAGTTGATCAGTTCACCTAAAGAGGAAATATAGAGGGAGAATAGGAAGGGTCCAAGAACAGAACCTTTGGGGAACAGAACCTTAGGGGACACTTAATGTTAGTGGAAGTGCGAGGGAAGTAGAGTCATGAGAGGAGATAATGAATGCCGCCTCTCCTGCCATTTAATTACTTCTTCCCACCGCCGCCTCCAAGATTTTGCACGTGCTGCTCCCTACCTTTGGACTCTGGATTGACTACCTCTCCCTGTCAGACTCTCCACCTCTCAGCAAAACTTCAAACAGGCTCTCAAAACCCACTACTTCATCAAATCCTTCCATCTCTCATCCCAATACTCTGTCCTATGCTATCAACCCCATCTGTGTCACCCTTGTCTGTCTGCTACTATCCTTTATAATGTTAACTCTCACTTGCAGGGCCCTCTTCTCCATGCGCTTTTCCTTCTCTTACTATTAATTACGTAACCTAACCCTTGACCTCTGCCACCGTACTACTTATTTGAGTGTTATGACCGCTGTTTCATCAATGTTTATATATCAACTTACTGTAAGTCACTGTTCTCTTATTCTGCTCAATTGTTTATTAGGCGCTGCAGAACCCTTGTGGCGCTATATAAATAAAGTATAATAATAATAATAATAATTCTGACTTTGTCCCAGGTATTCATGCTGCTTCTTTTAAATTATGGGCGGCAGCAGGTGTTTTTCGCGTTGACCAACTGATGTGTTCTTCAGGAATGCGTTCCTTCGTGGACATAGTCATCTTGGCATTTACCACAGTCAAAGTTTTGGAAATATTTGCAACTCTGGAACTTCCTCACAATCTCCACCAATTACTCTGCTCTTTTTAGGGCCCTTACCCTCTTTGAACCTATCAGTGTTTCTCCTCAGACTCCTGCTCATTATATTTCACATTATATACTTCGCTTGTTGAACACCTTCGATATACTCCCTTTTTTTACATTAGCATGGGAAAGAGACCTTCAGGGTGTGGTACACGAATTTGACTGGGTTAAAATCTTTCAAAACACACACGCAAGTGCAACCCTAGAGACCCTTTACAAGGTAAGTTCACGTTGGTATAGATATCCTAGCTTATTGCATAAAATGTACCCAGGAGAATCAGATAAGTGCTGGAGATGTAAAATGGCTCCTGGTAGCTTTATGTATATTTGGTGGGATTGCCCAATCCTTTTCCATTCTTGTTCATGAATGTTTAAATGCTCCAAAATGGACCTAGGGGGCGATGTTCCGAAGGACCTCTGGTTCTGGCTTTTGAATATCTCCTCAGCCATGACTGGTACCTATAAAAAGTCCTTCTTAGACATCTCAATAACGCAGCAAAGGCTTTTGGATATCTATTAGGGATTGGTTTAAAAGGATTGATTATTACAGGATATGGATGATATTTTCACCTTTTGTTTAAGCAAACACACTGACTTCTCTGCTACCTGGCTACCCTGGATTTAGATTTAGGATTTAGTTTAAAAAGTGGGAGGCACATATTAAAACTGTTGTAATTCCTACACTGTTCACACGATTTGGATGTAATTACCCTCAAATTAAATCTGAAAGTCTGCAGTTAAAGCACATCTTGTTTGCTTCATTTCAAAACCATTGTGGTGGTGAATAGAGGCCAAAATATGAAAATTCTGTCAATGTCCCAATATTTATGGACCTGACTGTATGTTATACATTCTGGACATAATACACATTTTGTAATGAAAAACTATCTCCGTCATTTTCATGCATTTGTATGATACCATGATTGTGACCATACATGTTCCTTATGTGTATGATATTGAGTTCTGTATAACATTCAATAAAACAGTTTGAATAAAAAAAAATCAAGTCCCCTTGCAAGCACAAAAATGTGCGATAAACCCATGGTTAGGGCGCCCAAACTAGTGCCCTAACCAGGACTTCAGACGGGCTTTTAGCCATGTTACATGGCTAAGCCTGGTCTAATAGGGTGCGATGACTGCCATAATTAATGGGCGCCCAGAACACGTGAATTGCAACACTGGGCACCCATTAATTATCAACACCGTTTTAAATGGCTAAATCCAGTTTAATAGGGCGCAATAATTAATGGGCACCCAGAACAATTGAATTGCAACACTGTGTGCCCGTTAATTATCACCGCCCACAAAACAATTGACTTGTCCCCAATGTATCTTGTTACTTGCACTGTATTTTACTCCCAGCATAAGAGGAAGCACAGTCATATCTGTATAATACGTAGCCATATACTGTAAAGTGGGCAATCCCAGGAGAAAGGTCAGCCCTCAGGATACACCCTCTCTGAGCTGGGGGGGTTTCTGTGCAACTACAACCCTCACTCCAGTGCACACTTGGGATTGTCAGCATCTGTGATAGTTCAACTTATACCCCTTTTACACCAACCGAATAACCCGGGTTATTGCCGGGTTGATCCGGGTCGAGGCTCTGTGCGAACGGCTCCCAGAAAAATAACCCTGGACGATATACCCGGCAATCTTACTCGGGTTGAGAGCAGGGTTGAACATGGGTTGATCCCGTGTCATGCGGCAGTGTGAACGGGTGCTACCTGGATTATTTGATCCGGCTACATTCCGCTATTTGTTGATTGGAGCTTCTGGGGCGCAGGCAGATGATGTCATTTGTCAGTGCCCTGCAGAGAGACGCACACGCAGCCATTACTTGCCTGCCTAACCTCCTGCACACAGCCTGCACCACAGCCTGCACCACAGCCTGACCAACTGCCACAAAACGCAGGCTGATACACAGGCTGCCACAGTCAGAACTGCAGCCTGCACCACAGCCACACATGTGCTCCGTCTGCCATCATTGCTGCAATGCTGTAAGCAGTCCCCACCCCTCTCTTTTGTTGCCTTTTGTGACTTCATCATTGTCAGCCCTTAAAAAAGACCATTTTTAATTACATCTATAGAGAAAAGCAGGGATTACCCGGGTTCAGTGTAAACGGGGCAAACCCGGGAATAACCCAGGTCGAGTTACAGTGTAAACTGGCTCTGAAGCCGAGTTCAACCCGGGATTGACCCGTGTTCAAATTCCAGGATCGGACCCGGGATTTTGATGTAAAAGGGGTATAACTTTATGCTGTGAAGTGGGTGGATTTTCAGATAAGGATCTTTGTTTTTCCTTTCTGTCAGTGGATCAAGGTATGGAATCTAGCCAGTCTCAGATAGATTTGGTTGGGAAGGAAGGAGGAATACAGTGTACTGTGTTTGTTTTGGGATTTATGATGTAGGGGGAGACTGTACTGATCTTTGGGGATTTCATTATGCGGATTATGATTGTTTTGAGGATTTGATCATGTGGGAGTTGAAAACATGATTACAATCCCCATACAACATATTGTGAAAAATTAAATAAATATTTTAAAAAAATTTATTGTGAGAAAATCCTTAAATCTGTCAGAAACGGGTGTGTTTACTTGAGTAGGGGGCCAAATATAAAAGGGTGAGAGTTTAGAAGTAACCTCTAACACTATTACATTGGTCCAGTTTAAACTTAAAAATGGGAAAACATCTGGATGAGCATGTAAATTGTGAAAGTTTTTTGAGTCTAAAAACATGCGAGTTTGCATGTTCTCAGACTCTATTACATTGGCGACATTGGCCATTGCTTCATCAGTAGAGACTCCAGACAGTAAACATTGTCTCTCTCTCTCGTCAAAATTGCAACTCTTAATTTCTTCTTCCAAAATACTGCCAATTTCAGACTAATATACGTCTTCAATTATTAAATAGCCATTAGTACTGTCTTTATTTGTAACTATTGTACATGCAATATGTTATAGTTTCATTAATCCCCAAAAATGTGCATGGAAGTTACTCATCCCTGCCACCTCCAGGGATGAGTAACTCTCCAGTCCTGGATGGACTCCGCAAACGGGTAACAATCCTGCTCCATATGCATTCCCCATCTCCTTGAATTACACAGAAATCATTTTGTCTAAAACAGACTCAAAGGGACGTATTCAATTGCCGGCGAAAAGTCCCGGACTTTTCGCATAAGTCCCGGACTTTCCGCATGCCGATTTTGCCGTAATCACTTGTTTTACCTACGTAAAAGTATCGTGCTCGTCACCACTTTTCGCCCTATTCAATTGCAAAGGACATGAGAACGCGTCCCGGCAAAACTCAAATCGGGAAATCATCCTGACACCCCCCAAAAGATGCACTGAAATGGGGGGATCACTATGAATACCCCTGAATAGACCTGCTGAAGGTATTTGGGGTGCTTAAATGCTCTCAATTGGTGCTATTTAGCGTATTTGCGCAAGTGGTGAAGAACAGCATTTAGCAGTTTTTTTAGGTGAAAATAAGTAGTCCCAGCAAATTTGAGGTACATGAAAATGAGTGCAAGCATGGTTAAAATTCTCTAAAGTGCGTTTTTTTAAAAAATGCACCTTCAGCAAACACCTGCAAACCAAAAAACACATGGGGGACCCCCTGGAGTCTATTTCGCTAGTTTTTAAGTTTGTCCCCCAATTTTGTTTCTTTTTTCGCCCCCAAAATTAAAGTACTTATTTGGGGTGTTCTATAGTATTTTTTTAACTTTTTTTTTACACAGTTTACCTTTGGGGGACTGTCCCAAGGCTGCAGGTGTGTTCCCGCAACTTTGCACCCCAAACCCCCAATTCTGCACTTTTTTCCGCCTCCTTTCAGAGGCGAATCTTTCCCGCTGGTTTCACGGCAAAGACTTTTCACACCGGCGAAAAGTCTTTGGAATTGAATACGGGGAAAAGTTCTCGCCTGGCGAAATGACGTCATCGGCGAGAACTTTTCGCCGATCTCAGCTTTTTGCCGGCAATTGAATCTGGCCCAAAGGGTCATTTGGCCTGTGGTCCTACATGACTTCCTGTATCCATGGATGTAAGCCCACAGAAATCATATCACATTGTAGATTGTTCAGTGTTGAATTGTAGGATAACACTAAACCATCAATTCAAATAATTTATGCCTATGTCTTGGAAACAGCTTGTCTGTCTCCACCTATGACCTGTTTTTACAATTATCATACCCGCTAGGGTGTGGGCATACATTTGAAGCTAATAATTAAAATGAATATCCTATCATAAATTATTGTGCAGATATGAGTGATAGTATCTGAAAAGCTGTGGAGGCACCTGCCAAATTATTATGTATTATTCTAAAGTTAACATCTTGCCATAATGTATGTATTTCAGACACTGGTGACTGCCTCTGTTCGATTTCTGGCATACAGTTATAGTCATAAAGGCCAAGAGCAAGTTTCTAATTTTTAAATGTGATGAAACTTGCCAGTGTAGAGAATTTACAGATTAGGAGAATTTGTGAAAATCCTTAACACCTTGTCTATTAAGCTTACCTAATACTGCAGTAGGTAAAATACATTATAAAGTGTACTTATTGCTTCACCCTGTGTCAAAATCCAATATGATCTATTCGTTCAAGGCTTGATCTGTCATGATTTATTAACATATGTTCCAAATAAAAAATAATTATGAAGTTTGCAGACGACGCCACTTGTAGGTTTGATTAGTAAAGGGGACGAAATAGCGTATGTGGGTGCACTTCTTGTACAAAGGAGCGAGGCAAATCATGTGATACTTAATACTAAAAAGACTATGGGGTCTATGTACTAAACCTTGGAGAGAGATAAAGTGGATGGAGATAAAGTACCAACCAATCAGCTCTTAGATCTCAGTTTACTGGCTGTATTTGAAAAATGACAGCTAAGCTAGGTACACACTGGAGTGATGTCAGGCTGATTTACCGTTTCGTAGTGACAAATCGCCTACATCGCTGTGATGTGATGTCCAGGGTGTCCCGGTCATCTCAGTGTGTACCAGTTTTAGAAGCTGATTGGTTGGTACTTTATCTCTGTCCACTTTATCTTTCTCCAAGGCTTAGGGCCTGATTCATTACTGATCGCAACTGCGATTGTGCACGCAATCGGTCGATTGTTGCATTCTGCGCATGCGTATGAATCGCAGTACGCATGCGTGAAGGCTTCACTGTGATCAGACTGCCATCGCAGTGACTACGCAGACCCATCGCAGAGTGATTGACAGGAAGTGAGCGTTTGGGGGTGGTGACAGGGGTTGTCAGTGAAACGCAGCCATGCCAGTGCGTTTGAGCACTGTTACAGGGGCATGCATAAATTAGCCACTGAGATGCCATACACAGCTAGGCCTTTCACTGCGTGCGATGAGGTTAGCAATTTCTGAGTAAGGTTAGACCTTGTGCAAGTGTGTGTGAGGCTCCGTTTGTACTCGACGTTGCCGATGGTTTTCGCAGACTTGCACAGTGTAACGGATGTGTGTAAGGTAAAGTGGGCGTCCTTATGTAAGGCTGTGATGGCATTGCGATTGCAACCATTAGAATATTTTGCAGCAAGTCTGTATGCGTAATCGCAGTTGTGATCGCAATAGCGATCCGTAATGAATCAGGCCAATAGACCCCTAAAGAACTCATGAGTGACTTTAGATGTCCAGTAGGACTAATCTGTTGTCCTTATGTTTGAGTGACATGGAGATGGAGGTGGAGATGGGAAGCAGCTTTAAGTTTCTTGGCGTTCACATGTCGGCAGATTTATTGTGGACTACAAACATTTCTTACCTGGTAAAGAAGGCTCAGCAACACTTTTATTTATTTAGGGAGATTGCAGGATGTAGATCTGTCAAAAATTATTCTTGTGAATTTGGACCAGTGTGTTGTGGAAAGTATTTGCTTGTTTTTTAAATCACGTATTATTATCGAGAGTTTTCAATAACAAAAAAGTAAACAAAAAAAAATTATGAAACACACAAAAATACAGCAGAATAAAGACAAATAGAGAACACGAGTATAGTATCACAAGGAAATCTGGGATACAAGATACTGTACATTAAGGCAGATGTGTCCTGCTACATTGATGCGTACGCAGCAAATTGCGCCACGCATTGCGAGAGGCGTGTGCCTGTGAGCGGATATGTGCACTGCGTTTGCACAAACTGCCGCCATAAGAATGCACGGTGTGACCATAGCATAGCATATGCTGCTGCGGGTAATCGTGCGGCGCAATGCGCGCGCACATTTATAGTGCGATTGGCAAAGATGTAGCGGGACACATCTGTGCATCAGAGTAAACATAGGTATTATGGAGGAAGAATAATAAAAGAACATATTAAAAGATCAATAACAACAGAGCATCATGAACCACAACATCAACTAACAGGAATAAGAGAATAATCAAAAATAAATAAGAGGGAGGCGTAAACTGGCGGAGATACTTCAGCAAGTAGTACCGGGGAGGGATTAGGAGTGATGAGAGAAGAGGGCTCTAGAGCATATCTGTATGTCTGCCATAGGTCCCATATTCTATCAGATTTTATAGGACACTTGCTTTTGAGATACATAAAGCATCTGTGAGAAATAGTTACATTAAGCAAGGCTACCCAGGATGAAAAAGGAGGATTAGAAGACATCTAGGTTCGGTCAATACAAATACATGCTAATTCCTCACTTGAGTCCTGGCCATTTGCTAGGCAGCCGGGACACAGTGTCTCCCCGGCCACACTGGTGCTTGGTCCCGGTGGTTGCTAGGCAACCGGGACTCCAGACGGCTGCGGGGAATTCTGGTCCTGGCTGAAGCTAGCAGCCGAGACACTGGCTACGTGCATTGCTGCAGCTGCTGCCTTCTATCTTTGCAATTAGGGGGCTGGTTCCTCTGCCTGCATTCCATTGGTTCAGGCTCCTGTTAAAAGGCAGTTAACCGCACAGATTGTTGCCAGTGATAGTTTATACCTTGGTGTAACCAGCTGGTCTTGTTTCTGTGTCTCTGCATCCTGGAATCCTTAGTCTGTCTGTGTCTGACTGTGTGGAGTGCTCCTAGTTTTCCTACCAGTGCTGGTATCGTTTCTAGCCTTGTCCTTGCTGCTATTGTGTACTGCAAGTTGTTCAGTCTGGGCTACCTCTAGTCCATTCACATCTGCTGTATACATAGGCGGATTTAGACCTCATGGGGCCCTAAGCAAGATATCAGTTTGGAGCCCCACTCCCTCAACTGCATGCAATTTTACACACACACTGCCCCCACACACACTGCCCCATAAACGCACACACACGTGGCCCCCATAGCCACACACACGGCTCCTACAATCACACAAACCCCATAGCCGCACACACTCACGGCCCCCATATCCGCATACACACACACACGGCCCCCATATCCGCATACACACACACACACATGACCCCCATAGACGCGCACACACACACAGCCCCCATAGCTGCACACACACATGGCCCCCATAGCCACACACACACACACACAGCCCCCGTTGCCGCACAAGAATACAGCCCCCATAGCCACATACATACACACACACTGCCCCATAGCCACATGTATACACACACTGCCCCCATACAGTAGCTGCATGCACACACACACACACACACTGCCACACTAATACCTCTTATTGACAGATACAACTTCATGACATAGACCCCTTACTGACACTGATACAGACACACTTACTGACACAGAAACCACATACTGAAAGATACCCCTGACACTAGTTATTGGCACATTATCATACATACATACTAACAGACACCCCTTACTGAAACAGACACAGATATTACACAGAACCCCCCCCACATGGCCCTCCTCCCTCACATCCCCGGTAGATTATCACAGGAGCAGGTGGGTGATGGAAACATCAAACCCACTCCCCCCACCCATGGCCCCCACATCCCCCGGGGACTATAGCAGGTGTAGGGGGACAACTACCCCCCTCATCCCCAACACAAACCATAGTATGTGGCCCGACAGTAATTATCACATCGCACTCACCTTCTATTATTGTGCTCTCTCCAGACTTCAGCAAAGAGGGCACCTCAGCTTCTTCTAGGCTCCTCTCTCTGTGTGTGATGTTACTAGTCACATGCAGCACAGCATAGCATAGAGCAGGGGAGACTAGATGGGTTCAGTGACACAGAGCAGCACCCGGCAGCTGTCCAATCAATGTGCTGACAGTCTGCTGGGGCAAAACAATAATATAACAAGCCTCCGTTTAACAGCCCTGTCTGTGGCGCCCTGGGACCTGCCAGGCCCTAAGCGGCTGCTTGGGTTGCCTAGCAGTAACTCTGCTACTGGCTGTATATACCGCCTGCAGGCTACTCCAGCTTCACCCTGTTCAGCGGACATAACTATAACCATACATTACTATCCTTATCCTTGTCATGTTCCCCTGTGGCCATACTACCACTACTTACTATTAAAGACTCAGGCCCTGATTCAGAGCCGGACGCTCTGACAGAGCACTCGCTCTGAATCAGGGCCGTCCCTCCTACTATTTGGAGCGGCCTCCCGGCCGCTCGCATAGCTGTGGGTGACCACCCACAGCTATAGCGAGCAGACAAAATGATGGTCCCGATGGTCAAGACCATCGCGACCATCGGGCTTGCGATGAGACCCTTCGGTAGGGTCTCGCTGCCGCAAGCCCTGGAGTGCTTTTGGCTCTATCAGAGCCAAAAGCACTCCCACTGACATCACTAGTGATGTCAGTGAGGCAGGCCCCAGACGGTAGGCGTTCCCATGGGAACGCCTCCGTCTGGGCAGCCACGCCTCCGAGGCATGCTGTCAATCAACATCGACAGTACGCCCCCTTTAGTGCGAGACCCTTAATGACGGCTTGGCCGTTGTTATTCGGGTCTCGCGCATGCGCACGACGGAGCCGCATGCGCACTTGGGCAACATCGACCCCCCTCCGAGCGCCCAGCGCTTTCGAGCGGGTCTGAATCAGGCCCTCAGTTTTGCCTTAATATTATCCTGTATCCATTCTCTCCGGCATATACTATGATCTCATATCAGATCTAGATGTTATCTCAAGTGGTTCAAGACTTGTCTGTACAGTTAAAGACACAGGAAAATACAGTTAGGTCAGCTCCACCAGTCCAGGTGACCATAAACAAACCTGATCCTGATTGCTTATCTGGTGAACAGAAAAAGTTTCTTAACTTTAAAGAAGATGCAAACTGTACTTTCAATTAAGGCCTTATTCTTCTGGTTCTGAAACCCAGCGAGTGGGAATAATTTCCCTATTACATGGAGACCCGCAGACCTTGGCCTTCGGGTTAACCTTGGACTACTCAGCCTTGCAATCGGTAGATGCCTTGGACTGTGGGTCTGTGGAGGAGATGTACTAAGCCTTGAAAAGTGATAAAGTGGAGAGTGATAAAGTATCAACCAGTCAGCTACTATCAATTTCAAACACAGCCTGTAAAGTGACAGAAGCTGATTACTATCTGTGGACCCAATAGTAATCCTCTCTTGATTGACAAGATCACGTCACAGTCTCCACCAGTCCATAGAGCCATTAGTGCTCTGCATACTGAAACTTTGGTCTTCTACCTCATATACTGCCCTATGGTCCCTCTCTTATTATTATTATTATTATTATTATTATTATTATTATTATTATTATTATTATTATTATTATCATTTTCATTTATTTATATAGCGCCACAAGTGCTCCACAGCACCTTACAAACTACATAAACAAATAGGTGACCAGTGACTTACAGTACAATACAATACAATGCAGGACAAAGACATAGATAATATACATAGCTACATTAGCGACCATAACACTCACATAAGCAGCAGAGCAAAGCAACCAAGTGTTAGGTGCCCCAGTGGGGAGTAAGAAGTAGATGAAAGTATAGTAGGAAGAAGCACAAGAGGGTAGAGGGCCCTGCTTGAAAGATTAGAAGATCCTTGGCTAAAACAACACAATCTGGTGATTAACTGGGAAACTGGAGAGATTGTTCAATGGGGCTCTAACTGTGCTGTTTGTCCTTGCCGGTTCGGATCCTTCAGCAATTTCCCGAAGGATTACCTCCTTAGTATTATGAAGTAATGGATGTCTTTTTCAAGAGCAGAGCTGATACCTTGCCCTCTTATCGAAGCTATGATTGTATCATTGAACTAATACCTGGCACCAGGTTGCCTAAGGGAAGGTTATATGCATTATTCATTTTTGAAACTAAAACCATGGACTATTATATCCAGGAGAACTTTAGCAAGGGATTTATCAGACCCTCAAAATCCCTGGTGGGTGCGGGATTTTCCTTTGTAGCTAAAAACGACGGAAGCCTTGCATTGATTTCAGGGGCCTAAATAAAATCACGGTCAAATACACATACCCATTACCCCTGATCTCAGTATTGTTTGACCATCTCAGAGAGGCTACCATCTTCTCCAAGACTGATCTGTGGGGGGCATATAACCTCATTCTTATCAAGGAGAGTGACAAATGGAAAATGGCATTTAATACCCAGTATGGACATTATGAATATCTTAAAGTTATGCCCTTCAGCCTTTTCAATGCACCCGCTGTCTTCCAAGACTTGATTAATGATGTCCTTTGTGAATTTCTGGGGAAATTTCTAGTCTATTTGGACAGTATATTGATCTATTCCCAGTCTTTGGAGCAGTATGTCAAGCAGGTTCTGAGGAAACTCTGTGAACACCATTTATATGCCAAGCTTGAGAAATGTGAGTTTGAAGTTGAAAATGTTTATTTCCTACAATACATCATCACCCCTAAGTGGTTCACCATGGATCCTAGTGAACTTCAGTCCATTCGTAACTGGAAACTACCCCCAAACCTGAAAGCCATCTAAAGGTTCTTGGTCTTTGCATAGTATTATAGGTGGTTAATTTGTTAATTTTCTGTGCTGGCTGCTCCAATCACTGCCTTAACCAAAAAGGCAGTAGATACCTCTGACTGGTCCCCTCAAGCTATACAAGCCTTTGAAGCCTTGAAACAAGCTTTAATTTTGGCTCCGGTTCCGTGACATCCAAATCCTGACTTACCTTTTATCATTGGAGTACATGTCTCTGCAGTAGGTGTTGGAGCTATTCTTTCCCAGAAGGACCTGGGTGATAATAAGTTGCATCCTTGTGCGTTCCTGTCCCAGAGGCAAATTATAATGTTGGAAAGCGAGAACTACTTGCTATCAAATGGGCCTTTGAAGACTGGAGACATTGGCTAGAAGGAGCTAAACACATTATGAAAGGTATCACGGACCATAAAAATGTATTGTATATTGAGGGTATGATTTAGTACCGATCGCAAATGCAACTACGCGCGCAGATCAAGCGGTTGTTTTCCATTGCACATGTGTATACTCCACACTGCACGTGCGCTGCGATAGCACTGTGATGACGGACACACAGAGGAATCCATCATAGTGAGTGGCAGGCTGTTAGAGTTTGGGGGTAGTGACGGGGGAGTGTTTGGAAAAATTCAGCCCGTTTGAACACCATTGCTTGGGCTTAAGAGCCCACTGTGTGCGAAGAGAATTGCAATGGTTGCAGCAGGTCAGACCTGCTGTAAATGCTGCGTGAGTGGTCGATGTGCGTCGATGGTACCATTGTTTACACAGAAGAGCGACAGTGGACAGATGCGAGAAAGCAGCAGTGGGCGTCTTTATGCCGGCTGAGTTTTTGCAAGCATTAGCATATTTTAGCAGCTGCTTTCCATGCAAATTCACAGCTGCAATTGCGATCCATACTGAATCGGGCCCTGAGTCAGCCAAAGGACTTAGGACCTCATTCAGAGTCGGTCGCGAGCCCCGATGCGCTCATAACCGACTCGATGGTTTGGCCTGCACACGCGCAGCGGCCGCACTGCGCATACGCAAGCCCTGGAGTGACAGTGAAACTCTGTCGCTCCGGAGCTCATTACCAAAGGGGCGGCTGTCGATGTTGATCGACAGCTGCCCCCATTTGGTAGGCGGGCCGGGGGGGTGGTTTCCAAAACGGAGGCGTTCCTTTACGAACGCTTGCCGTTTTGTGGGTGGCCGCACTGACATCATCAGTGATGTCAGTGGGGAGCTTCCTGCTCCATCAGAGCAGAAAGCTCCCTAGGGTCTGGTCGTAAGCCCCGATGGTCGCGATGATCACCATCGCGACCATCAACCTGGTCGGTCGTTAAGCTGTGGGTGGTAACCCACAGCTTAACGATTGACTAGGAGGCGGCTGTTCAGGATGCAAGCGGCCGCCCTGATTCTGTGCGAACGCTTGCATCTAACGACCACCTCTGAATGAGGTCCTTAATTCTTGACAGGCATGTCGGGCTTTTGTTCTTTACTCGCTTTAATTTTATCATTACCTACAGGTCTGGGTCAAAAAATGTCAAAAGCAGATGCCTTATCACATACTTTACTTCCGAAGCATGAGACCAGTACTACTAAAATACCTATCATCTCTGCAGCTTCCATTCATGTAGGTCTAGCACAAGACCTCTCCAGTCAGCTTCAGTCCATGCAAGCTCAGGCTCCTTATGAGACTACACAGGGACCTTTGTATGTTCCAGAATGATTGAGGGGTACCATGTTATCAGACTTTCTTGTCATCCAGAAATTGTTACGGACCCTGCAATGACTGTCTTGTTCTGTTTGGTGGCCTACTATCACTCAGGATGTCAGAGAATTTGTTCAGCTTGTGAAGTCTGTGCCAAGAATAAAACTCGTCGAACATTACCAGCTTAACAACTCCTGCCTTTGGCCATTCCCACCAAGCCTTGGTCACATATTTCTATGGATTTTATTGTGGATTTGCCAAGTTCCTTTGGTTGTGATACTATTTGGTTAGTGGTAGATCGTTTCAGCAAGATGGCCCATTTGATTTCTTATGACTAAACTTCCCAGCGCTAAATACCTTGCAACGTTGTTCATTCAGCATGTTTTCAGGTTGCATGGTTTACATTCAGATATCGTGTCTGACAGAGGTACTCAGGACCTCATTCAGAGCCGCTCACAAAATGCGAGCGCTCGCTCTGAATGAGGGCAGCCGCTTCTATGTTCAGAGCCGGCCTCCTGGCCGCTCGCTAGACTGTGGGTGACCACCCACAGCTTTAGCGAGCGGCCAGGTTGATGGTCGCGATGGTCAAGACCATCGCGACCATCGGGGCTTATGACGAGACCTTTGTGGTAGGGTCTCGTCTACCGCAAGCCCCAGTGAGCTTTCGGCTCTATTAGAGCCGGAAGCTCACCACTGACATCACGAGTGATGTCAGTGGGCCCACCCCCCAAACGGCTGGTGTTCCATCGGGAATGCCTCCATTTGGCCAGCCACCCCCCACCCCGCCTACAAAACGGTGCGAGCTGTCGATCACCATCGACAGCAGCCCCTTTTGTAGTGAGCACCGGAGCGAAAGAATTTCTCTCTCGCTCCGGGGATTGCGCACACGCAGTGCGCCCGCTGCACGTGTGCGGGGCCTGAACATCTACCCACTTGCAAGCGGGTCTGAATGAGACCCTCAGTTCAGTGGCAAATGCAGGATTTCCAGAGGGGGGTTTCCAAATGCTTAATTTTAGAGCGAGTGTGGCCTGCCAATGAAGAGGGCAGAATTAGTACTTAACCAGTTTTAATAAGCGTCCTACAAAGTGTATTGTGTGTATTAATTCCAAGTATATACAGGACCAGTGATCACAGTAAGCCATTAGATGTGTCAGTAGGCCATCCTGCCTGAGGTGAACGTATTTATTTTAGATGTGGACACCATTCCAGACTATTGGAGCAAGTTCAGGAGCCTGGTGGAACAGAAGAAGAACCTAGCACTGCCCTGGACATATATGTACATATTGGGCTATATAGCAGTGCATCTTTAACAGTGCATGTTTTCCAGATCTTCTAGTTGGTGCACAGGTTATTTATTACTGGCTGATACATGTTAAAAGATCCACAGGTAGTGCTAATTATTTCATTTGTGATACTGAGAAGAACATGCAGCACTAGTAACTATTATATTACTATTTCTATTGTGGTCATGCTGTGGGCTGGGGAGGGGGGTTTCCAGGCAGACGGAAACCCCCCCTGCGTTTGCCTATGCCTCAGTTCATTGCCCAGTTTTGGAAATCATTCTGCTCCTCATTGTGTATTAAGCCCACTTTGTCTTCTGGAGATCAACTGCAATCTAATTGTCAGACAGAACGAATTAACCAATCACTGGAACAGTATCTTCATTGCTACATCTCTAAGCTTCACAACAATTGGGTAAAATACTTGCCACTAACAGATTTCGCTTATAACAATGCTTGCCACTTTTCCACTAAACTATCTCCATTTGTCAGTGTCTTCGGATATCACCGCAGAGCCAATTAATTTTCCTCATTAGTACCTTGTCATTTACCTTCAATGCCAAACATGGCTTCTCGCCTCAGGGATATTTGGAAGAAAGTGCAATTTGCCATCAACAAGGCTTCTTTTCGCTCAAATTTTTATGCAGACAAACATCGGAGGCCTTGTATGTTTAAGGTAGGTGAAAAGATATGGTTTTCAACCCTTAACATTAAACCGTGCCAACCATCATGGAAATTTGATCCTGCTGTACGTACATTGGACATTTTCAGTCTGTTGTCAAACAGGTGAATTCAGTTGCCTTTCACTTTAAACTACCACATTCCTTGAGAATTTCAAACACCTTCCATTGCTCTCTGCTAAAGCCTGTACTCATTTCCCAAAAATTCAAGTCACTTTAGGAGACCATCTCCATTTCTGGTCCACGATCACCAGGAAAATATCGTGGAGAAGATCCTGAATTCCAAAGTCGTTCAAGGTCAAGTCCATTTCTTGGTTCATTGGAAGGGCTATGGGCCTGAAGAGAGATCATGGGCACTTGGAAGGCATTTACATGTGGACAACCTGAAAAAGGCCTTATTCAAGGAATTTCCAGATTAACCTGGTCTAGGGGTTCCTTAACTCCTCCTCAAGGGGGGTTACTGTTATGAGCCACTGTCATGGCTCATTTCTCATGCGAGTCACAACTGTTGCTAGGTGCCCGGGACGCTGTGTCTCCTCGGCAGAACTGGTGCTTGCTCCCACTGGTTGCTAAGGAACTGGGACACAAGGTGGCTGCAGGGCATTCTGGTCCCAGCTGGGGCTAGCAGCCAGGACGCTGGCTATGTGCAGCACTGCAGCTGCTGTCTATCTTTACAATTAGGGGGCTGGTTCCTCTGCCTGCATTCCATTGGTGCAGGCTTCTGTTAAAAGGCAGTCAGCCCCACAGATCTTTGCCAGTGATAGTTTATACCTTGGTATAACCAGCTGATCTTGTTCCTGTGTCTCTGCATCTTGGAATTTTTAGGGAGGTACTCATTTGTTATAGAGCGCCCGAACTCCCTTCTAAAGTGATGGGAGATCGTGGGGCACTATTCAATTGTTGCATATTTTCGCGCTGATCGTGCCCATAGTGGTCGGGTCTAGCCACGTAAAACGGCTACCCCCCGACCAAAGTGCTGAGCGCGATCGTAAAAAGTGCCGTTTGGGCGCTCAAATAGGTCACTTTTCGCCCATTTCAGCTCGCACCCCTCTGGGGCTGGCAGCTGATCACGCCCGACAGGCGCAACATTTCAATAGCTCCTGTCGGGCAGGTGGGGGGGGGGGGGCGATACAATTGAATACCGCCCTTAGTCTGTCCGTGTCTGACTGTGCGGAGTGCTCCTGGTTTTCATTCCATGCTGGGATCGTTTCTAGCCTTGTCCTTGCTGCTATTGTATACTGCAAGTTTTTCAGTCTTACCACACTCTGCCTATGGTAGAATGCCCCTTCCCTCCCTCTATCCCGGCTATCAAGATGCAAACATAAGAATAAGTGAATATGTGTGTCTGGATTTCTAGGTTTGCACAGAATGATTTATCCAATTTACACTATGCTAACTGGTATAATTCTAACATTGCATCAGCCACATTGATGTCAGTGTTTCATTAGGCTATGATAAAAGTTGTGCTAGATTGGTGCCCAGAAGTAATCATATGGTACATACATCACATTACTCATGTAAAGTGAGAAACTAGTACTCACATGTGGCCCACTGAAAAAAATATCTTAATATTTCTAACGTGCTTCCTGTCTTCTTAATTGTCTGATCTTATGCACCTATCCATCCTACTTACTGCAAAGACTGAAACAATAAAACCATACTTATGAATTTCATATGTACACGATTAGCTATAATAATCAATCATCACAAAAGAGCTGCCAAGGGGAGCAGGAGGCCGGTCGCCTCTTGGGTCACTCTTGTCTTACAAGTGTTTTCTTAGAAACCTTGGTTTCAGCACTGACTGCTACCACTGGGTCATGGCTGAAAGTTGACGTATTTTCAGCCTTTGACAAAATTCCTGTGTTCAAAAACATACCTGGATAATTATAATGATTTATACTATGATATCACATTGTAGTATATAAAATATAGGAACTGATGTAGAGTTGGATACATTTTGTGGCCAAAACTTCAGGCGTAAAATGGGCCTAAATAAAACTATACATTTTGCATTGCTTACATAGATGGAAAACTCTCAAGATACATACGGCACTGCAGAGGTAGAATATGTGCTAGTTTAGCAGGAGAAAAAAATGAGTATCTGTACCACGTTGACACAAGGAGGAAATAGAAGTAGAAATATAACGTAGTTGACACCAGTTTACGCCGGAATATGTGATTGACATTATTAGTAATAAATGCTAATATTCTAGTACCAAAATTGTACACATTATAGTGTTTTAATGAAGTATCATATATACAGTCTGTGTCTGGAAAGGTTATTGATAAATATAAGTCTGGTTCATTATGTAAATACAATTAAATACAAACAAAACAATAATAATAATAATCTGTTGTCTTCCCATTTAAAAAACAACATCAAAAAGGGATCTGCTTCTGTGTCACAGGCCATGGGCTGGTTGCAAATATCAAATAAATAATTCTAATAGATCACAGCAGCCGCACTAATAACAGTAATAATATCAGTGTGAGGCATCAAGATGCACTTAGCCAATCAGAAGTAGCTGCCAATCATCATCATCTGTGAGTAATATTATGTGCCCCAGGAGTCCTACACCCTCATGTTATTTGCCACAGGTACATCTATGTCAGTGTTGTGGTGTGCATGAGACTCATTTGCATGAACCTGCCCTTACTGGACTCGACTAATGCTCGCATGACCCCACCCTCCCCCATTTGGCCTATCTAAGCATAAGAAGTTGCAAGCGCAAAATGTTACCAACAGATGCATGAGAATTTTATGTGCACCTCTGATTTCCAAAGTGTGCAAATTGTGTGTGTGTGTGTGTGTGTGTGTGTGTATATACAGTATATATTACAGAAAAGCTTACGTCAGCCCCATAATGTGGAACCCAAATATAGAAGATTATGACCGGATTGTAGTCATAATGTTTACATTTATATTGTCGACATTGACCATGTCGGCATCTTCACAGTTTTGACATGTGAGATGTTGACATTCTGTACGGGCCGGCAGCTGAGGGTTTAGGTTACATGGTTTCACTGAACTGTATTAAAATGAACGCTTACAATTTTGCCATTGGATGAAAAGGAGAAAGACATACATAGTCCTTGCCCTGACTAACCTGCAGGAGTGCACACTGATTGCCCGTCATTACAACTTCTGTAATCTTTCTCTAAATTGCATGTTAATGTGATATGAGCTTCTCCCAGCAAGACATATATTTGTCAGCCCTCCTATGTCATACATGATAAAATAAAACATGACATCCAAGACACTGCAGTGATCCAAAAATAAGCCCTGGTATTATACAGAGATGAGATCATATTGGTTCAAATATATTACTTACCAGAGTAATTCATAATATTTGAAATAACTACTGCCTGAATATAGCTGTTTAAAACTCAGAATTACACTTATGCTACCATTTCACAGGTAAGCAGTATACAGTCAGGTCCATAAATATTGGGACATTGACAGAATTTTCAGATTTTGGCCTCTATTCACCACCACAATGGTTTTGAAATGAAACAAACAAGATGTGCTTTAACTGCAGACTTTCAGATTTAATTTGAGGGTAATTACATCCAAATCGGGTGAATGGTGTAGGAATTACAACAGTTTTAATATGTGCCTCCCACTTTTTAAGGGGCCAAAAGTAATGGGACTATCAACTCAAAAGCTATTTCATGGACAGGTGTGGGCTATTCCCTCGTTATTTCATTATCAATTAAGCAGGTAAAAGGTCTGGAGTTGATTCTAGGTGTGACATTTGCATTTGGAATCAGTTGCTGTCGACTCTCAATATGAGATCCAAAGAGCTGTCACTATCAGTGAAGCAAGCCATCATTAGGCTGAAAAATCAAAACAAACCCATCAGAGAGATAGCAAAAACATTAGGTGTGGCCAAAACAACTGTTTGAAACATTCTTAAAAAGAAAGAACGCATCGGAGAGCTCAGCAACACCAAAAGACCCGGAAGACCACGGAAAACAACTGTGGTGGATGACAAAAGAATTATTTCCCTGGTGAAGAAAAACCCCTTCACAACAGTTGGCCAAATCAAGAACACTCTCCTGGAGGTAGATGTATATGTGTCAAAGTCAACAATCAAGAGAAGACTTCACAAGAGTGAATATAGAGGGTTCACCACAAGATGCAAACCATTGGTGAGCCACAAAAACAGGAAGACCAGATTAGAGTTTGCCAAACAACATCTAAAAAAGCCATTACAGTTCTGGAACAACATCCTATTGACAGATGAGACAAAGATCAACTTGTACCAGAGTGATGGGAAGAGAAGGAAAGGAACTGCTCATGATCCAAAACATACCACCTCATCAGTGAAGCATGGTGGTGGTAGTGTCATGGCGTGGGCATGTATGGCTGCCAATGTAACTGGTTCCCTTGTATTTATTGATGATGTGACTGCTGACAAAAGCAGCAGAATGAATTCTGAAGTGTTTCGGGCAATATTACATGCTCATATTCAGTGAAATGCTTCAGAACTCATTGGACAGTGCTTCACAGTGCAGATGGACAATGACCCGAAGCATACTGCAAAAGCAACCAAAGAGTTTTTTTAAGGCTAAAAAGTGGAATGTTATGCAATGGCCAAGTCAATCCCCTGACCTGAATCCGATTGAGCATGCATTTCACTTGATGAAGACAAAACTGAAGGGAAAATGCCCCAAGAACAAGCAGGAACTGAAGACATTTGTAGTAGAGGCCTGCCAGAGCATCACCAGGGATGAAACCCAGCGTCTGGTGTTGTCTATGCGTTCCAGACTTCAGGCTGTAATTGCCTGCAAAGGATTTGCAACAAAGTATTAAAAAGTGAAAGTTATATTTAGGATTATTTAGTTTGTCCCATTACTTTTGGCCCCTTAAAAAGTGGGAGGCACATATAGAAACCGTTGTAATTCCTACACCGTTCACCTGATTTGGATGTAATTACCCTCTAATTAAATCTGAAAGTCTGCAGTTAAATCACATCTTGTTTGTTTCATTTCAAAACCATTGTGGTGGTGAATAGAGGCCAAAATCTGAAAATTCTGTCAGTGTCCCAATATTTATGGACCTGACTGTATATGTATATCATTGGGCAAACTGTGGTCAGCACTGATTGCTTCCATTGTCGTTCAAGTTAATCAGTGCCAGTTCTTAGGAATCATTCGTTTAATGACAGCTACAGTATGTTTATGTGTTTTAAGCTCACAATATCAGACAAAAGTCCTACTTCAAGTATCAGAAGTCATAACGACTAGCATAAAGATTTTAAGTAAAATTATATATACTCATTTAAGTGGAGTTACATTTTAATGCTACAATTATGCTCTCAACTTTAGTTCTTTACTTTACTTTGGGGTTCACTTTGGGTCTTTGTCTGCCAGTTACAGAGATTTGTGTGAGGCCCAGCTGTTGCTACTAGTATAATAATGACTACTGGTATAATATGAGCAAAAAAAAGCAGCTTTAACTCCAGCTGTGAGTTGTGTGTGACCAGTTTTATTTGGATATAATTGGCAGGCTGTAAACGTCAATCTCTGCTATTTTTTACGTTTTTTACAAGCATGTCTCCACATAAAATAATGGCCACTGAATATTTAATTTTCTTCGATTAGACTACAAGAGAAGATTTACTACAGCAGACACAAAGAAAGTTCCAGGAGCATTCAATTACAGTGTGTTCACATGGAAAAGCAAGTTATAAAGCAAAATCCTGATCTGACATCCATATTTAAAATTAATTGGACAATGGCTAATTCATTTGATAAATACATTATGCAATTTTCTTTTCCGTATATTATATGTGTAATTTATCTGTCCTTTAATGTAATGTTGCCCATATTTCTAAATACTACAGATAAAATAGACTGTTGATCATAGGTCCTTGCCTCTAAGTAATATTTTTTTTTTACTGAGCAGTCTCTAAACCATGCTACTTCTTAAAGGAATACTTCTGTAATCTTAAACATATTCTTTCATTAATTGTATCTAGCACATGGGAATGTACATTTTAGATTTAGTTTTATGTTATCTCTCTGATCAGGCTATGAATAAATTGTAACAGGATCAGTGATCAGTAACTGAGGGAGAATGGAAGTTACAAATGGACAGGACAAGTTGGTTGGGAGATTATACAGAGAATGATTATGACTCATAGCTATAGTAAAAACAGCTATAACAACCAAAGTTAAGAGCAGGGATAGGCAACGTGTGGCATTCCACCTGCTGTGGAACTACACATCCCAATATTGCCTGCTACAGTTTTTCTGTTATATCTTGCTAAAACTGTGGCAGAACATGTTGGGATCAGGGCTGGCTACAGAAATCTTGGGGTCCGGCACACTCATGTTTTTGGGATCCCTTATCCTCTCCCAGTAGGTACATGCAGGTTGGCCATTGGCTCATCCCCTGTGTCTCTCCAGCCTCATCCCCAACTGTGACTCTCAGCCTTATATTTGCATGTGTTGCACTAGTCTCAACCCTCATCTCTCCGGCCTCATCCTTGCCTGTGTCGCTCCAGCACCATCCCTGTCTCCAGCCTCATCCCCCTGTGTAACTCCATCTCCAGCCATCCACTCATCTCCCCTGTGTCTCTCAGCATCATTATCCCCCCACCCATCTCTCAGCTTCATTCCCCAGCCCCTGTGTCTCTCAACTTCATTCCCCAGCCCCTGCGTATCTCAGCTTAATTCCACAATTCCTGTGTCTCTCAGCTTAAGGGCCTCATTCAGAGCCGGACGCTATTTGCGCTCGCTCATTCAGAAAAAAGGGGTGGCTATTCAAATGAACCGTTCGCTCTTTGCGGTCTGTTCACGCCTCTAGGTCTGAACGAGCGAACCAAACTTGCGGTCGTTTTTTTGAAAACTACGCCCCCTGGCCGCTCGCATCCTACGTCATGTCCGCTATTTATTAGATTAATCGAGTACATCGACCAGCGTATGAACTGCTCGCTATTCTTGTGGTTGGTTTTTCCTACCGCAATCTTGCGAGCAGTTCTGACTATAAAATAACCCAGTGACGTGGTCAATGACGCTGCTGTATTAATTATGCACACCCATAAAACGCCCGTTTTGACCTTTAAGCACGCCTGCGTTCGGATCTCCACTCCCCGTTTTCAAGCACCTTCCCCTGTTACCACCCACATAAGCCTCCCCCTGTCACTCAAAATAGCAGGCATTCGCTATTTAGCGAACAAACGATTTTTGGCCGCACTGACTGGTTCGCGCATGCGTATTACGACCCGTACGCATGCGCAGTTGTGCAAACATCGCTCGGAACGAACGAGCGGCCGCTTACGAGCGGCTCTTTATCAGGCCCTAAATCCCCACCCTGTCTCCTATCTTCATTCCCCAGCCCCTGTGTCTCTCAGCTTCATTTCTCTTTTCCTGTGTCTCTCAGCTTAAATCCCCAGCCCCTGTGTCTCTCATCTTCATTCCCCAGCCCCTTTGTCTCTCAGCTTCATTACCCAGCCCCTGTGTCTCCCCAGTCCTGTGTCTTCAACTCCACCCCTCCACTTCATCTGCAGTCCCCCCACTGCCCGTCCTGTGTCACTTTAGCCCAGCCAACACTTGCCTGCTGTTCCTCTTCCCTGGCGGCTCAGGCCCAGCTCCTCTCTGACCCAGCGGCATGATGTCATGACGTCAGGTGCGCTGCACTGGGCTGCTGGCCTCCCTCTCTCTGCAGCAGCAGATGCAAGGGGGACACATGAACTGGGTTGCAGAGATTCCTGAGGGCCCAGTACAAGTGTCCCCTTTCTCTAGGCCTGGCTGGAATGTGTAGTTCCACAGTAGTTGGAGAGCCACAGGTTGCCTATTCCTGGTTTAGAATAACAGCAACAACAGGTCATAAAGCCTATAGTCAGAAGCCCCATAAAGGCAACGATACATCAGAGGGTCAATTATAAAGAGGACACAGACATAACAAAAGATACCAGACAAATCAGAAACTGGAAAATCACAAGGATTGGGAGAGGAAGGACCTGATACCCAAACTACTACTGGAGAACTGAGTTCCCAATCTCAGAATGTTTTTGGGCCTTTAATGACCACCTTCCTGCTCTCGGCCAGTCTTTGATACCTATATGTACCCTGGACTACATAAACCAAGTTGGAACTACATCAGGGAAGAGGTGACAGGAGCAGGACAGTGAAACATGGAAGGTTAGCAACAATAACCTGAGGCCTCATAGAGTGCGCTGAAGTAAGCAATTCCTGAGTGAGGTCTGACCTGCCTTAACTGTGTGTATGTGTCCGATGGTACTCGATTGTACTGATGTTTTCGCAGTCTTGCTAACCATTATGGATGTGCTTGTAATGTAAAGTGGGCGTCCTTATGTAGTGCTGCGGAGGTATAGCAAGCGCAATAGATTAGCATCCAATCACACTGAACAGTGGGCCTGATTCAGAGCCGCTCATAAACGGCCGCTCGTTCGCTCCGAGCGATGTTCGCACATCTGCGCATGCGTATGGTTTGTAATGCGCATGCGCCAACCAGTCAGTGCGGTCGGAAATCGTGTGCTCGCAAAATAGTGAATGCCTGCTAATATGAGTGACAGGATGAGGCGTTTGTGGGTGGTAACAGGGGAAGGTGTTTGAAAACGGGGAGTGGAGATCCGAACGCCGTGCCAAACGGTCAAAACGGGCGTTTTAAGGGTGTGCATAATTAACAAAGCAGTGTCATCGACCACGTCACTTGGTTGTCTTTTAGCCTGAACTGCTCGCATGATTGCGGTAGGAAAATGCTACCACAAGAATAGCGAGCAGTTCATACGCCTTTCGATGTACTCGATTAATCAAATAAATAGCGGAGATGACGTATGATGCGAGCGGCCAAGGGGCATCTTTACAAAATAGCGAGCGCATGTTTCGGACGCTCGGTCAGACATAGAGGCGTCAACAGACCACAAAGAGCGAGCGCTCAATTTAAATATCCGGCCCCTTTTCCGAACGAGCGTCCGCAAATAGCGTCCGGCTCTGAATCAGGCCCAGTGTGCATACGCTATATTACGATCCGTAGTAAATCAGATCCTCAGTTCCAAATTTTTTTTGTACTATGGCAAATTATTTGACATTGTTTTGTAACTACTGATGCCATCCTGCATACTGTATTCTCGTCTTTGTAATTGTCTTCAACTCAGTATTTGCAGTATTGTCTAATCCAGTTATTCAACTACGAATGTACTATTTCCTGATGTATGCATATTGTTGCACTGGAATTTATTTCTCATTTCTTCTGCCAATAAAATAAAAGTTGTTTATGAAAAAAAAGCATTAAGTTAGAAATTATACATTTATGACCCTCAATTAATTCTGTCCCTGCTAATTGCTTAATTAAGTTTCCTGTTATAGCAGTGAGACTATTTATAGTGTATTCAAATCTAGATTATGGAGGTCTCAAGATTGATCTTCAATTTTCTTAATTCTTGGAAAGTGACACAGATAATCTTATCTCTCCGCTCTGTCAGCTACCCCAAAGTCTTGATCCAAAGTATGTGGAAAGGAAGATTTAGCCAGAGCAACCACGAAAGAGGTGCTGTGGCAGCTACTCACTACCCAGATGTGTAAGTGAAGTTATGCTACTTTGAAGAATTCTATTTACCTAAGTTCTAGCATCCCACGAAAGGCCTATAAACTATATAGTCGTAGACAGTACTAGCCTATACAAATACGCAACATGGTGCACTATTCTACAAATGAATGGTGGGCAGATGGGGTAATAGCCAGTTATGTTCCATACTTATCCTCACAGTTGGCCACATGTATAATAGCACATTGGTTAATAGCAATGCAAGACCTATCTAACTGTATGTATGTGATGGCACTTCTGGAGATCTGGAAAAAATAAAAAACAACATGTAGAAATGTTAAGCTGTGGAACATATGGAACATCTAGAATGTGTATGTGACATAAGACTTGATGCTGGTAAAAAGGAGTAAAAGAGGAGCTCTTTGCTTCGGGAACAAACCGTGCTGCAATGCAAGGGGTGTAAATGTCTGCTGCCAATCACTTACCAGAAAAACATTAATGCATTTACACCCCTTGCATGTTGCAATGCACGGTGTTCAAATGCATTTATGTTTTGTGCATGCAAGAAAAATATGGGCTGCTTTTACATTTAGCAAAGAAATACTAAGCAGCTTTGTTTTTATACTCAAATTTAGAATTAAGCTAGAATACGTCCCCTCCCAACTATAAATCATTCTGCATATTTCAAATCTGCCCCAGCTGAAGCGCAACATGGTATTACCTAGGTGGAAATTGTTCCTTCATTTGCTCCTAATGCTAAATATTACTTGCCAACAATCTGGCTGCACCCTCCAGGAGGAGGCAGCCAGGTCAGCACAGAGGGGGACGTATCGAGTGATTGGGGGCAGTGCGGGGATGTGATCGTGGCCCCGCCCTAGCTACACAATACTAATATTACCAGCATTGTGCAGCAAGGGGTGGGGCAACAATGACGCAATTCAGCATGAATCACGTCATCGGCTCCCCTCGGACTGTGCAATTGTATCCTATATGTGGGCAGCTGTGGGGGGGAAGCGGATGGCAGTGGGATTCAGTTGGCCGGGAGTTTTGCCCACTCTTCTGGGCGGCTGGGAGCCACATCCGATTTTCGGGAGCCTCCTGCTTGTTCCAGGAGAGTATGCAAGTATACTCTAGAGTTTAACTCAAGCTGATGGTGTCTAGAAATCTAGAAGACCGCAAAGAGCGAACGGTTCATTTGAATAGCCACCCCTTTTTTTTTTGGAACGAACGACCGCAAATAGCGATGGCTCTGAATCAGGCCCTTAGTCCATTCTTTTGCTTATTTTTCTTTTGGATTCAAAAACAGTTTTTAAAAAGTCACACTGGTTGTTTTTAACAATGTAATATAAAAAGATTATTGTTCTGGATGCAGGTTCCAGTCCGGGCTGTCTTGCCATCATGTTTATCTTCCTGAAAAAAATTGAGTTAGTATTTTCATCAAGAGATTGATTTCAGATACCCTACTTAGTTTAAGCCTGGACTTTCTGTTTTGTCTTGCTCGTATCAGGAGCTCGAGCAGCCATGTGTGAATAAGCAGCCAGTCGCCTCCTCCAGATCTTTGTGCCTTTGTTTTCATTATGAAGTAGTTATGACCTTGACTGGCAAATGATAATGCTGGCTGAGATAGCTTTGCCCTAAATAACATGTAATTGCATTTTGATTTGTGACAACATTATTTCAGGCTGTAATGTACAAACTATCTATTCTGTCTGTGTCAAATGTTAGGAGCCAGCAAGTTTATATAATATGTGTCAGCTTGGTACAAAACATAATAGAGGTGAGGCTGCAATATGTACATTAGAAAGTGGTGCTATACAAAATACATTAAATGTACATAATGTTATCAAAGTATCACTTTTTTTTTTGTCAAATATTTTTATTCAGATTTTCCAATATAAGAATAACATTGAAAAAGAAGAAAAGAAAAAAAAATGTACTTGAACATTTACAGCAATATACTGGAGAATGGAGAATCGCAGAATACATATCGACAATAGATATAGTAAAATGACTACTCTCTAACATCTCAAATATCATTGCTGGAGGGAAAATTATAAACAGCTGAACCTCTTCAGATATAAAATGTACAAATATACAGAGCTAAGGACTACCAGTACCCCAACTCAAATATCGAGAAAAAATAAAAAGATGAAGGCATGTAATATCCCCACTTCTAAATTGAGTACCTTATCACAAGTACCTTAAATATATAGAAATACACACACAAAACATAAAAACAAACACAGGGTAGATATACACAAAATTTTGGGGGGAAGGAGAAGATACAATAGGGATGAGGGGCATAAGAAAGATTAAACATAGAAAGAGTCATAATATATATTACTACTATACTATCAGGAAATCACTTCAATCTTTGATATAGATATCAATTAGTAGCTTCGAACAGTTTTAGAATTTGCTCCTGGGAAGGGGAGTCCAGAGTCTCAACATACGGCCCCCATTTTTTTTTATAGAACCTCAGCACTCCAGATTCAATATCCGGTTATGCACATTGGAGCTCATTCAGAGTTGGTCGTGAGAGCTGAGCGCTCACAACCGACTCGATGTTGCCCCACAACGCATGCGCACGATGGAGCCGGCTCCGTCGTGCGCATGCGCGAGACCCGGCTAACAATGGGCGCTCCATTGTTAGGGGTCTCGTAGCAGACGGGGCGAGCTGTCGGTGTTGAGTGACAGCCAAACGGAGGCGTTCCAGTCGGAACGCTTGCAGTTTGGGGGCGGCCCCACTGACATCATTGCTGATGTCAGTGGGGAACTTCCTGCTGGAACAGAGCAGGATGCTCCCTGGGGCTTTCGAGCGTCCAGACCCTACCCTAGGGTCTGGTCGTAAGCCACGATGGTCTTGACCATCGCGACCATCACCCATGTCGGTCGTTAGAGCTGTGAGTGTTAACCCACAGCTTATCGATCGACAAGGAGGCGGCCATTCAGGATGCAAGCGGCTGCCCTGATTCAGAGCGACCGCTTGCATCTAACGACCACCTCTGAATGAGGCCCATTGTCTCTCCAGAAAATCAAACGTAAGAGGGCTATAGTAACATGTTCCAATCTTGGAAGGGAGCGTTCTATCCATTTATTGAGTATAGCTTTTTTCGCTTAAGTTACAATAACAGTGATTAAGGGTATAAGATGTTTATGTGAAGATTGTACACCCCATGACATAAAGTTAGCAAGCAATAAGGCAATTGGTTCTAATGTTAGACTTAATCCAAAAGTCCTATTCATAAAAACAACTATTTTGTTCCAGAATTTTTGAATTTTAGGGCAGCTCCAAAAATTGTGGAAAAATAAAGCGTTGGGAGCATGGCATTTAGGGCACTGGCCAGTCTCTTACTTGACCATGTGTTTGCGTTGACCCTGTGAAATATATGCCCTATGGAGGGTACGAATATGGACTTCTTGTATTTGAGCAGATTGGAAATAGCGGAGAATCACATCAGTCCCATGTAAAATATCATAAGAAAGGGTGACAATTGGACAATCATAGTACCATTTAGACACTGTAGCCCCCCATATCTTGTCTACATTAGAGGGAAGTAAGTCCCAATATAGGAGTAGAGTCTTGCATGGAAGAGAGAAAAACAATTTTAACAAAGATAACAAATAATCAGAACTATTCTCTGATTCATAGGCTTGTACATAATGCCTAAGTTGTAAGTACATAAAAAATTGCTTGTTGTTGATACCATATTTTATAACTAATTCTTGAAAAGAAAGCAGGCCACCCCTCGGATCGAAAACATCCTTAATCCTCATAATGCCCTTACTCTCCCAAGACAAAAAAATAGAGTTGACCAGGGCTGGTTGGAATCCTGGATTACGACAAAAAGTAATGTATGGAGATGACAACGGATTCCTATGCAATGATCTGTTGATGGCCAACCACGACAGATACGTATCTCTGAACAAAATATTCAGCAAAATCTTGGAGGGAAGAGATTGTTTTGGAATATGCAGTAATGCGTTAGGGGTATATGGGGAAAAGACTGATAACTCAATATCCAAATTAGTATAGGTAGACCTATATAAAAGCCAGTCTGTTATGTATCGAAAGTGAACTGCACGCGTAAAGGCCATTATATCTGGGACAGCTAAACCTCCATCTTTCTTCTGCAGTTTTAATTTAGCCGCAGATATGCGAGGTTTTTTGCCAAGCCACAAAAACGCAGAAATCATTTTATTCCATGCTGCAATGTCTGACTGTGACATTTTTATGGGTAGCATTTGAGTAGCATATGACAGCTTTGGAAATATAATACTTTTAATAACTGCAACTTGTCCTAATAAAGACAACGAAAGAGATCGGCAATTATTCAGACAAGATGAAATTTGCCTTAAAATAGATGTATAGTTAACTGTATATAAATCTTGCAGTTTAGTAGTTATGTATATACCTAAGTATTTTAATTTAAAAGATGCCTTTTGAAACTGAGAAGTAACTTCTAGGACTTCTGAAGATACCAGATTAGAAACCAATGGGAGGAGTTCCGACTTAGCTCTATTAACCCTAAAGCCTGAAAATGATCCAAATTCAGCTATAATTCTAAATATTGCAGGAATAGACACACAGGGGTGGTTAATATTTATTAGGGGTGTGCACCGGCCACTTTTCGTGTTTTGTGTTTTGGTTTTGGATCTGGATCTTTCTTCGTGTTTTGGATCTGGATTGGTTTTGCCAAAACCACCCTTCCGTGTTTTGGGTTCTGGGTTTTGTGTTTTGGATCTGTATTTTTTTGAAAAAAAGCATAAAAACAGCTAAAATCACAGAATTTGTAGGTTTTTCTGCTCCTATGCTATTATTAACCTCAATAACCTTAATTTCCACTCATTTCCAGTCTATTCTGAACACCTCACACCTCACAATAGTGTTTTTATGTCCAAAAGGTTGCACCGAGGTAGCTGGATGACTATGCTAAGCGACACGAGTGGGCGGCACAAACACGTGACCCATCTAGGAGTGACACTGCAGTGGCAGGCAGGATGGCAGTTAGAAAAACTAGGCCCCAAACTGTACATAATGCAAAGAAAAAAAGAGGTGCAAGATGGAATTGTCCTTGGGCCCTCCCACCCACCCTTATGTTGTATAAACAGGACATGCACACTTTAACAAATCAATCATTTCAGCGCCAGGGTCTGCCACACAACTGTGGCTGAAATGATTGGTTCGTTTGGGCCCCCACAAAACAAGCTGGCAATTAATGTGTCCCTGCACAAACTGGCTCTACGGAGGCAAGATGTCATCCTCATCCTCCTCATCCACCGATTCCTCACCCTCTTCAGTGTGTACATCCTCATCCTCACAAAGTATTAACTCGTCCCCACTTGAATCCACCACCACAGGTCCCTCTGTACCTTCTGGAGGCTGGTCTCCCTGGAAGAGCTGATAATTCATTTTGATGAACATCATCTTCTCCACATTCTGTGGAAGCAACCTCCTACGCCTTTCGCTGACAAGGTTCCCGGCTGCACTAAACACTCTTTCGGAGTACACACTGGAGGGGGGGCAACTCAGGTAAAATAGAGCCAGTTTGTACAGGGGCCTCCAAATTGCCTCTTTTTCCTGCCAGTACAGGTATGGACTGTCTGACATGCCTACTTGGATGCTGTCACCGATGTAATCCTCCACCATTCTGTCAATGGTGACAGTATCATATGCAGTGACAGTAGACATGTCAGAAATTGTTGCCAGGTCCTTCAGTCCGGACCAGATGTCCAAACTTGGTCCTGCCTGCCCTGCATCACCACCAGCGGGTTGCTTAGGATACCTAAGTTTTTTCCTGGCAGCCCCAGTTGCGGGAGAAAATGAAGAAGGAGCCGTTGACGTGTCACGTTCCGCTTCAGCTGACAGTGTGTTCACCAGCAGGTCTTTGCACCTCTGCAGGCTTGTGTCGGCCGGAAAGAGAGACACCACATAGGCTTTAAACCTAGGATCGAGCACGGTGGCCAAAATGTAGTGGTCTGATTTCAACAGATTGACCACCCTGGAATCCTGGCAAAGCGAATGAAGGGCTTCATCCACAAGTCCCACATGCCGAGCGGAATCGCTCCGTCTTAGCTCCTCCTTCACTTTCTCCAGCTGCTTCTGCAAAAGCCTGATGAGGGGAATGACCTGACTCAAGCTGGCAGTGTCTGAACTGACTTCACGTGTGGCAAGTTCGAAGGGCTGAAGAACCTTGCACAACACGGAAATCATTCTCCACTGCGCTTGAGTCAGGTGCATACCCCCTCCTTTGCCTATGTCATAGGTGGATGTATAGGCTTGTATGGCCTTTTGCTGCTCCTCCATCCTCTGAAGCATATAGAGGGTTGAGTTCCACCGCGTCACAACCTCTTGCTTCAGGTGATGGCGGGGCAGGTTCAAGAGTGTTTGCTGGCGCTCCAGTCTTCGGCACGCAGTCGCTGAATGGCGAAAGTGGCCAGAAATTTTTCGGGCCACCCAAAGCGTCTCCTGCACGCCCCTGTCGCTTTTCAGAAAATTCTGCACCACCAAGTTTATTGTGTGAGCAAAACATGGGACGTGCTGGAATTTGCCCAGATGTAATGCCCGCACAATATTGGTGGCGTTGTCAGATATCACAAATCCCCAGGAGAGTCTAAGTGGGGTAAGCCACTGGGCGATGATTTCCCTCAGTTTCTCTAAGAGGTTGTCGGCGGTGTGCCTCTTACTGAAACCGGTGATACACAGCGTAGCCTGCCTTGTAACGAGCTGGCGTTTCTGAGATGCTGCTACTGGTGACGCTGCTGCTGTTGCTGCGTAAGGTGATACATCTACCCAGTGGGCTGTCACAGTCATATAGTCCTTAGTCTGCCCTGTTCCACTTGTCCACATGTCCGTGGTTAAGTGGACATTGTGTACAACGGCATTTTTCAGGACACTGAGGACACTTTTTCTGACGTTTCTGTACAGTCTCGGTATCGCCTGCCTAGTGAAGTGGAATCTAGACGGGATTTGGAACCGGGGACACACTACCTCCATCAATTGTCTAAATCCCACTGCACTAATGGCGGATACCGGACGCACGTCTAACACCAACATAGCAGTCAAGGCCTCAGTTATACGTTTTGCTTCAGGATGACTGCTGTCGTATTTCATCCTCCTCGCTAAGGACTGTTGGAGGGTCAATTGTTTAGTAAAAGTAGTGGTGTTCCTACTTCCTCTCTGGGATGATGAACGACTCCCAGCAGCAGCAGCAACAGCAGCAGCGGCAGCAGTAGGCGTAGCAATGCAGGATCCTCCGGAGGAATCCCGGATAGGAGAGTCAGTCATGCCAGTGATATGGCCTGCAGGACTACTTCCGATCCTGACTAAGGAGGAAATTGACGAGGAGGGAGTTGACGGTGTGGTTTGCAGGCGCTTGGATACAACAGGACAACGGGATTTAGGTGTCCCTGGACTGCTTACGGTCTGAGCCAAAGTTTCTGAACTTGACAGTAACTTTTTATGAACGCGCTGCAGGTGCCGTATAAGGGAGGATGTTCCTAGGTGGTTGACGTCCCTACCCCTACTTATTTCACCTTTACATATGGTACATATGGCAAGACAGTTGTTGTCCGGATTTGGATAGAAATATTGCCAGACCAAAGAGGTGGAATGTTTGGTCTTCTGCCCAGGCATGACCGTGATGGGCTTTTTCATCCCACGGACAACAACTGTCTCCCCCGGAGCCTGATTTAAACAAACCACATCACCATCAGAATCCTCCTCGCCAACTTCCTCCTCAGCGCCAGCTACACCAGTATCCTCATCCTGTTGTACTTCAACAGTGACATCTTCAATTTGCATATCAGCAAGTGGACTGTGGGTGCTCCTTTCAGCACTTGCAGGGGGCGTGCAAATGGTGGAAAGAGCCACCTCTTCCCGTCCAGTGCTGGGAAGGTCAGGCATCGCAACCACCACCACACTTGGACTCTCTTTGGGGATTTGTGATATCTTCTTAGAAAGCACAGTTCTTCGCTGTGCTTTTGCCAGCTTAACTCTTTTGATTTTTTTAGTGGGAGGAGTGCTTCCATCGTCATGTGAAGCTGAACCACTAGTCATGAACATACTAGGGATCGACCTTAGCCGTTCCTTGCCACTCCGTGTCGTAAATGGCATATTGGCAAGTTTACGTTTCTCTTCAGCTGATTTAAATGTCTTTTTCAAGGTCATTTTCCTGAACTTTGCCATTTGGGATTGTATGTGCCCTCTACTATGACATTGGGCATCGGCCTTGGCAGACGACGTTGATGGCATGTTATCGTCTATGTCATGACTAGTGGCAGCAGCTTCAGCACTAGGAGGAAGTGGTTCTTGATCTTTCTCTATTTTATTTTTATCGGAGAAAGTTTGGTCCTCCATTTATGTTATATCGATTTGATATATACGTGCGGCTAAACACAGAAAATAAATTTTTTTTTGGTTCGGACTGGAGTGTACTTTGTGGGTTACAGCACCCTTTAACGGTCAAGCCAGCCGGCCCTTTACTTATGACACAGGCGCACTCTTGGCACTACTTTGTTGATGCACGTGCGGCTACTGCGCACACAATTCACAAACACAGAAAATAATTTTTTTTTGGTTTGGACTGGAGTGTACTTTGGGGGTTACAGCACCCTTTAACGGTCAAGCCAGCCGGCCCTTTACTTATGACACAGGCGCACGCTTGGCACTACTTTGTTGATGCACGTGCGGCTACTGCGCACACAATTCACAAACACAGAAAATAATTTTTTTTTTGGTTTGGACTGGAGTGTACTTTCGGGGGTTACAGCACCCTTAACGGTCAAGCCAGCCGGCCCTTTACTTATGACACAGGCGCACGCTTGGCACTACTTTGTTGATGCACGTGCGGCTACTGCGCACACAATTCACAAACACAGAAAATAATTTTTTTTTTGGTTTGGACTGGAGTGTACTTTCGGGGGTTACAGCACCCTTAACGGTCAAGCCAGCCGGCCCTTTACTTATGACACAGGCGCACGCTTGGCACTACTTTGTTGATGCACGTGCGGCTACTGCGCACACAATTCACAAACACAGAAAATAATTTTTTTTTTGGTTTGGACTGGAGTGTACTTTCGGGAGTTACAGCACCCTTAACGGTCAAGCCAGCCGGCCCTTTACTTATGACACAGGCGCACGCTTGGCACTACTTTGTTGATGCACGTGCGGCTACTGCGCACACAATTCACAAACACAGAAAATAATTTTTTTTTGGTTTGGACTGGAGTGTACTTTCAGGGGTTACAGCACCCTTTAACGGTCAAGCCAGCCGGCCCTTTACTTATGACACAGGCGCACGCTTGGCACTACTTTGTTGATGCACGTGCGGCTACTGCGCACACAATTCACAAACACAGAAAATAATTTTTTTTTGGTTTGGACTGGAGTGTACTTTCGGGGGTTACAGCACCCTTTAACGGTCAAGCCAGCCGGCCCTTTACTTATGACACAGGCGCACTCTTGGCACTACTTTGTTGATGCACGTGCGGCTACTGCGCACACAATTCACAAACACAGAAAATAATTTTTTTTTAGGTTTGGACTGGAGTGTACTTTCGGGGGTTACAGCACCCTTAACGGTCAAGCCAGCCGGCCCTTTACTTATGACACAGGCGCACGCTTGGCACTACTTTGTTGATGCACGTGCGGCTACTGCGCACACAATTCACAAACACAGAAAATAATTTTTTTTTGGTTTGGACTGGAGTGTACTTTCAGGGGTTACAGCACCCTTTAACGGTCAAGCCAGCCGGCCCTTTACTTATGACACAGGCGCACGCTTGGCACTACTTTGTTGATGCACGTGCGGCTACTGCGCACACAATTCACAAACACAGAAAATAATTTTTTTTTGGTTTGGACTGGAGTGTACTTTCGGGGGTTACAGCACCCTTTAACGGTCAAGCCAGCCGGCCCTTTACTTATGACACAGGCGCACTCTTGGCACTACTTTGTTGATGCACGTGCGGCTACTGCGCACACAATTCACAAACACAGAAAATAATTTTTTTTTAGGTTTGGACTGGAGTGTACTTTCGGGGGTTACAGCACCCTTAACGGTCAAGCCAGCCGGCCCTTTACTTATGACACAGGCGCACGCTTGGCACTACTTTGTTGATGCACGTGCGGCTACTGCGCACACAATTCACAAACACAGAAAATAATTTTTTTTTGGTTTGGACTGGAGTGTACTTTCGGGGGTTACAGCACCCTTAACGGTCAAGCCAGCCGGCCCTTTACTTATGACACAGGCGCACGCTTGGCACTACTTTGTTGATGCACGTGCGGCTACTGCGCACACAATTCACAAACACAGAAAATAATTTTTTTTTAGGTTTGGACTGGAGTGTACTTTCGGGGGTTACAGCACCCTTAACGGTCAAGCCAGCTGGCCCTTTACTTATGACACAGGCGCACGCTTGGCACTACTTTGTTGATGCACGTGCGGCTACTGCGCACACAATTCACAAACACAGAAAATAATTTTTTTTTGGTTTGGACTGGAGTGTACTTTCGGGGGTTACAGCACCCTTAACGGTCAAGCCAGCCGGCCCTTTACTTATGACACAGGCGCACGCTTGGCACTACTTTGTTGATGCACGTGCGGCTACTGCGCACACAATTCACAAACACAGAAAATAATTTTTTTTTTGGTTTGGACTGGAGTGTACTTTCGGGGGTTACAGCACCCTTAACGGTCAAGCCAGCCGGCCCTTTACTTATGACACAGGCGCACGCTTGGCACTACTTTGTTGATGCACGTGCGGCTACTGCGCACACAATTCACAAACACAGAAAATAATTTTTTTTTAGGTTTGGACTGGAGTGTACTTTCGGGGGTTACAGCACCCTTAACGGTCAAGCCAGCTGGCCCTTTACTTATGACACAGGCGCACGCTTGGCACTACTTTGTTGATGCACGTGCGGCTACTGCGCACACAATTCACAAACACAGAAAATAATTTTTTTTTGGTTTGGACTGGAGTGTACTTTCGGGGGTTACAGCACCCTTAACGGTCAAGCCAGCCGGCCCTTTACTTATGACACAGGCGCACGCTTGGCACTACTTTGTTGATGCACGTGCGGCTACTGCGCACACAATTCACAAACACAGAAAATAATTTTTTTTTAGGTTTGGACTGGAGTGTACTTTCGGGGGTTACAGCACCCTTAACGGTCAAGCCAGCTGGCCCTTTACTTATGACACAGGCGCACGCTTGGCACTACTTTGTTGATGCACGTGCGGCTACTGCGCACACAATTCACAAACACAGAAAATAATTTTTTTTTGGTTTGGACTGGAGTGTACTTTCGGGGGTTACAGCACCCTTAACGGTCAAGCCAGCCGGCCCTTTACTTATGACACAGGCGCACGCTTGGCACTACTTTGTTGATGCACGTGCGGCTACTGCGCACACAATTCACAAACACAGAAAATAATTTTTTTTTTGGTTTGGACTGGAGTGTACTTTCGGGGGTTACAGCACCCTTAACGGTCAAGCCAGCCGGCCCTTTACTTATGACACAGGCGCACGCTTGGCACTACTTTGTTGATGCACGTGCGGCTACTGCGCACACAATTCACAAACACAGAAAATAATTTTTTTTTTGGTTTGGACTGGAGTGTACTTTCGGGGGTTACAGCACCCTTAACGGTCAAGCCAGCCGGCCCTTTACTTATGACACAGGCGAACGCTTGACACTACTTTGTTGATGCACGTGCGGCTACTGCGCACACAATTCACAAACACAGAAAATAATTTTTTTTTGGTTTGGACTGGAGTGTACTTTCAGGGGTTACAGCACCCTTTAACGGTCAAGCCAGCCGGCCCTTTACTTATGACACAGGCGCACGCTTGGCACTACTTTGTTGATGCACGTGCGGCTACTGCGCACACAATTCACAAACACAGAAAATAATTTTTTTTTGGTTTGGACTGGAGTGTACTTTCGGGGGTTACAGCACCCTTTAACGGTCAAGCCAGCCGGCCCTTTACTTATGACACAGGGGCACTCTTGGCACTACTTTGTTGATGCACGTGCGGCTACTGCGCACACAATTCACAAACACAGAAAATAATTTTTTTTTAGGTTTGGACTGGAGTGTACTTTCGGGGGTTACAGCACCCTTAACGGTCAAGCCAGCCGGCCCTTTACTTATGACACAGGCGCACGCTTGGCACTACTTTGTTGATGCATGTGCGGCTACTGCGCACACAATTCACAAACACAGAAAATAATTTTTTTTTGGTTTGGACTGGAGTGTACTTTCGGGGGTTACAGCACCCTTTAACGGTCAAGCCAGCCGGCCCTTTACTTATGACACAGGCGCACGCTTGGCACTACTTTGTTGATGCACGTGCGGCTACTGCGCACACAATTCACAAACACAGAAAATAATTTTTTTTTAGGTTTGGACTGGAGTGTACTTTCGGGGGTTACAGCACCCTTAACGGTCAAGCCAGCCGGCCCTTTACTTATGACACAGGCGCACGCTTGGCACTACTTTGTTGATGCACGTGCGGCTACTGCGCACACAATTCACAAACACAGAAAATAATTTTTTTTTTGGTTTGGACTGGAGTGTACTTTCGGGGGTTACAGCACCCTTAACGGTCAAGCCAGCCGGCCCTTTACTTATGACACAGGCGCACGCTTGGCACTACTTTGTTGATGCACGTGCGGCTACTGCGCACACAATTCACAAACACAGAAAATATATTATTTTTTTAGCACTTGGGGGGAGCACCCCTGATGGACAGAGCACCCCCTGGACAACACTACAGCACCCCTTTAGGACTGGGACACTGCACAGGACTTTGGAACTGACTGCACAACACAGTCCAGCCAGCCCCTATGGACTTTGAAGTAGTGGACACAGCCCCTATTAACAACAGCAGCACAGCACAACACAGCCAGCCCCTATGGACTTTGAAGTAGTGGACAACAGCAGCACTACACTACACTACACTACACAGCACTAACTCCCACCCTCCCTCTTCACTGTCCACAGCCGAGTGAGAAAATGGCGCCGACGCGGGTACCTTATATAGGATCCAAAACCCGCGAGACTCGGAAGGCGGGATGATGACGTTTTGCCTCGATGTCAGATCCGAGTCAGGCGGGAAAAGTCGAGCCTGACTCGGATCGGACTCGGATCGGGGGGGCTCGGGGGGGTTCGGATTTCAGAAATCCGAACCCGCTCACCCCTAATATTTATCCCACTGAAATCGCGTAACTTTCAAAGAGCAACGGCCAACGGTTCAATTGCAATTGCAAAGAGTAGAGATGAGAGTGGACATCCCTGACGGGTACCTTTTTGTAATAAAATTGGATCAGATAAATATCCATTACAAGCCACCCGTGACGAGGGAGATGAATAAATAGTCTGAGTCAGTAGAATAAATTCTTCTGGAAAACCAAACCGTCTCATCGATTCATATAGATGATTCCACGAAACAAGATCGAAAGCCTTTTCGGCATCTAGGGATAATATACACTGAGGTTGAGATGAACCAGAAGAAAAAACCCACTGCATCGTCGCCAATACCTTCCGAATGTTACAAACAGAATGTCGTCCCCAAATAAAACCTGTCTGATCTATATTAATGATACTAGGAAGAACTAATTTAATTCTATCTGCCAGAATCTTGGTCATAATTTTATAATCAGTATTCAGGAAAGAAATGGGACGATAGGAGCTAGGAAACTCTAAATCTTTACCAGGTTTGGGGAGGACTTTAATAATGGCATCATTAAAATAATTTGGCAAAAAACGATTCTTAATAATAGCATTAATGGATTCCGTAAGAGTATCGCAAATACGGGGAAGCATAAGCTTCTAATATTCCCCCGTAAACCCATCAGGGCCTGGGGACTTTAAAGGTTTCATCTTTGTAATAAATTTTTTCACTTCCTCTGAAGTAACGGGAGCATAAATATCCTTAATCAAGTCTGAATCTAATTGGGGTAAAGTAAAATTTGACCAAAATGCACATTTAGTCTGTACATCTATCGGGGACTGCGTATATAAATCACTGTAAAAAAGGCAAAACACTTCTGCAATATCTTTACTTTTGGAGGAAAAAGAATGATCCGGTTTACGGATACCCACTTTGTTGCTGTATTTAAAAAACCTAAATAAGTTATAAAAGGAGTGTCTTTCCCCAGGGCCGAAACTAGGATTTTTGTCACCAGGGGCAAGACAGTAATTTGGCGCCCCCCCCTGGTAATTCCCTCTGCAGCAGTGCCCCTATAGTAATGCCCCCTGAGGTAATGCCCCTGTAGTAGTGCCCATATAGTAATGCCCCTGTAGTAGTGCCCATATGATAGTGGTCCCATAGCAATGTCCCTGTAGTAGTGCCCATATTGTAATGCCCCCATAGTAATGCCCATATGTTAATACCCCCATAGTAATGCCCCTGTAGTGCCCATGCTCCCATATTAATGCCCTTGTGGTAATGCCCCTGTAGTGCCCATGCTTTCATAGTAATACCCCTGTAGTGTCCATGCTCTCATAGTAATGCTCCTGTAGTGCTCATGCCCCCACAGTAATGCCCCTGTGGTAATGCCTATGTAGTGCCCATGCCCCAATAGTAATACCCCTGTAGTGCTCATGCCCCATTAGTAATGCCCATTATTATCCATGCGTCCATAGTAATGCCCCTGTGGTAATGCCCATGCCCCCATAATAATGCCCTTGTAGTGCAGCTTATTAAAAAAAAAAATACTTACCTTGAACCCTGCTCCTGCATCCAGCGTCGCGTCTGGTCCACCGGCTGCTCCTCGGAACTATGGGGGAAACATCATGACGTCTCCCCCATAGTGCCCGTGGGGAGAGCCGGAAGCTGGAGTTCGGGAGTGGACTCCAGCCTCCGGCTCCGGCTACACCGCGTCACTGCAGAGAAGGAGCCGGGCGCCTGATGGTAATAAATATTACCAGCGGACGTCCGGCTTGGAGCCTCTCTGCAGCGCCGGGCTGGAGGTCACTGGCACCGGGTACAGCGGCGCACCCGGTGCACGTGCACCTCCAGCCCCCCCCTAGTTGCGGCCCTGCTTTCCCCCACTTTAGATAATAATTCATCAAAAAACAATTTAGCCTCAAAATATCTTTGCTTTGTAGCAGGTGAGGGAGAGGTTTTAAACAGTTGATAGGATTCCGTCAGAGATGTCTGGGACTGTTTATACAACGTAGAAAATTCACGTCATCGTTGAGACATATATTCTATTATACGACCTCTAATTACTGCTTTAGAAGTTTGCCAAAACATTAACGGGTCGCTTTGCGCATGTTGTATATTGTCAACTCGGAACTCCTCCCAGAATGACTCAATCTTACTCCTAAATTTCGTAGATGATGCAAGGTGAGATGGAAATCTCCACTGCCTATACGAGCCTCTATCTGTCGTGGTGGAAACCAACATCCAAACCAATGAGTGATCTGAAAGACACATCGGCTCAATCTCAGACTGCAAAACATTAGAAATAGAGCATCTGCCACAAAAATATAATCTATTCTTGATAACGTACCATGGGCAGCAGATAAGCAGGTATACTCTCTGTCTAGGGGATGGCGTGCCTTCCAGGTATCAGTAAGCTTGAGCTGTTCCGCAAAATGAGGAAGGCCAAGCCTAGGAATACGATGGCTAACATCAGCTTTAGTATTAGTATCCATATATCTGGAGGTAAGCAGATTGAAATCTCCCCCTACTATAAGAGAATAGGACATAAAAGTATATAACTGTGTAAGAAGTGCTTGAAAAAAGGATTTACTGTATGAGTTAGGCGCATACACCGTGCATAAAACATACCGTTATTGATCAATGAGAACATCTACAATAAGATATCTGCCCTCCGTATCAACCACGCTAGACACCAATTCAACCTATAATTGCTTTCTAGTCAAAATCAGAACCCCTCTAGCCTTTGATGTATAAGGTGCTGAGGCCAGAACAGACCATCCCACAGTATTAAGTTTGAGAATCTCTGATGGGAGGAGATGAGTTTCCTGTAGGAATACTATATCTAATTGTAATTTCTTTAAATATATCCATAATTTTTACCTCTTAATAGGGGAATGAATACCCCCTACATTCCAGGAACCTACTTTAAGTGTACCCATAATTAATTGTCCAGCTAGCAGTTAATAACACTATTACAGTAAACATATTGACCCTTGAAATATTTAATACCTTGGAGACCAGCAGAAATACCATAGAACGAAAAGTAGGGGAAGGAAAGTACAAGAGGGAAGGTAGACAAACAAAAAGACAAAAACAATACAAAAATAGACATACAATGGAATCATAGATATATCTCCAAAAAACCCTAAATGGGTATGGAGAATTCAATAATGCACTGGAAATCACGGAGCAAATGAAATACATTGCAAGAAATAAATGAAGTGAGAGAGCTCCAAACCAACTCCGCCACAATAGATAGAATATAACAATAAGTTTGCAGCATTTTTTTTCCCCCTCCCTCCTTTGAAATTAGAACAACAGACACAATATATTTTGGCTAATAAGACAAAGAAGCATAATATATATATATAGAACCAACATAGAGTATCCGGCCTATAGAGATAACAATAAAAAAATCGTCATGTAGCATTAGGCAATCGAGTAATATATAAAGAAATCGGACCATAATATTATCTCACAATATATTACTAATAATCGTATTAAACCACAGGGAAATAAAGTATTAAGATAACGAACATATCACAAATTCTACTACATCAGTAATGGGAGAAACTGTAGCTATGAAAAATGACGTAAGAATAAGAAATAGGCAAATAGTGCTATATATAATCACGCGTCCTCAAGTAGTGTTTCCTGCCGCTTGTTCTTCAGAAGTAGCCTGAACAACCTCCTCCACATAAGCCTCGGCATCCGAGGCCATAGTAAAATCTTTTAATGAATCTCCTTCAAAAGGACGCAGACGGGCCGGACACAACAATGCAAATTTGCGGTTAAACTGAACCAGGCGGGAGCAAACCGGGGAGAATGCCTTTCGAGCTCTCGTAAGCTCTGGAGAATAGTCCTGGAATATAAAATTTTTTTAATTGTTCCACAGAAGCTCTTTAATTCCACGAGAGGCAGACCATATCGCTTCCTTATGAAGAAAGTTTAAACATCGCAACAGAACCACACGAGGTCTTGAATTTGATTGCATCCGGGCAGGACCAGTTCTGTGAGCCCTTTCTATTACAAAATCAGAGCAGACATCTTGAATTTTGAGAATCTCGGGTAGGGTATTCCGCATAAAATGATATCGTGCAGGGCCTTTTAAGGATTCTGGGAGGCCAACCACTCTCAGGTTGTTATGCCTGGACCTGTTTTCTAGATCGTCAAGTTTAGCCCATATTTGGTTGTCAGATTTCTGAAGCTTAGAAGTCACAGATTTTAATACGTTGATATATTGAAAATTATCCCCACATCTGTGTTCTATCTGAGACACTCTGTGGGCAAGCTGTTGAATCTGTCCTTTTATGTCATCCACTGCCTGTTGTAACACTGCAGACTGTTCCTGAGCCTGTTCTTTGAGGAGAGGACCAACCGTCTCCTTTATAGCCTGAACCACATCTGCATACGATAGGGACACATGCGGATCAGATGCAGGGGATAATAAGCTATTCTGTCCCCTTGACTCAGTCATCACAGAAGGGGAGAGACTGGGCTGTACTGCAGGAGCTCCGGCAGCATGAGTGGTTGCGGCGGCCATCTTGGATTGCGGGGCTACACGATTGCGCTCCTGATGGGATCTCTGTTGTTTACCAGGCATGATTGGAAACAAATACCTCTCCATGCACAGCCAGCCAGGTAAGGAGAGGACTCGGGGGCACTGCAGCTGCAAATAGAAGCCGACTAGCGGCCGTAAATTGTGTAATGGCGGATGTGGCAACGGAGCTGAGATGAGAGCCAGCTCACTTCATCTCCGCCGTCTTCTTCCTCCAGCACATAATTATACCATTCTATACTTCCCACTTGTGCCCCCAGCACATTAATACACCAGCCTCTGTCCCTATCACAGTAGTACAGTATACCAGCACATGCCTCTCAGTACACTGTTACAAAAGCCTTTTACCCATTACATATTTATACTTGATAGTGCCTCTAGCCACAATGCTGCATTCAGTTTGTGCCCCTTAGCTATACTTGTGAACTTTCCCTGATTGTCAGGGAGACTCCGTGAATCTCCCTGACTCCCTGAAGAGTCTAGTAATCTCCCTGATTGCACCTTACCCCCATTATGTAGCTGTTATATACTTGGAAAAAAAGTAAATCAGAGATATAAACATTCAAATGGGATAATCGGCGTCATTTCTCTGTATTGGTTATAAGGCACAATGATCCCTATGGCTCCATGCAGGGGTAGAAGTATGGGAGACAATGGAGGTGCTGGGCGCCAGCACTGAAGGGGCACCTCCTCCATCACCCACAATATATTCACCCCACTTAGGGCTGTAAATATGGAGGATAGGGGGGCACTAAATGATAACTTGCCTCCGGGCACCTGGGATGTACTTATGCCACTGGCTCCATGCATTTTCATATAAGGTTTCTCTTGGCCACTTATATGGAACCCAGGGGCGGGCTGGGCGAGGGGGCAGGGTGCTATCTGCCCCACAGGCTGGTACTATTTCAGTCCTGGGGGTGTCGCCAGGTGCCTGCAGCCAGGGCGTTGCATAAATGCCTTGTGGCTGGAGACAGGCAGAGGCAGGGGTGTTTTGGGCCACTGGGACACTTCCCGCTGGGCCGCACCCCCTCTACTGTTAAATGTCAGATGACTTCCGGCAACCACTGTCACTCAGTGGCAGGTGCCGCGGCCGTGCTCAGGTGTTCTCTGAGCTGTGCCTACAGGCTCCGCCAATCAGTGACAGCAAGGCAGTCTGTGGCACGTGGGGTCAGTGTACAGCACACAGTCACACACACTGGCCGTGCAGGCTGCCTGAGCAGAGGGACCGGCCCTGCATCATTATGAGTGTGTCCAGGAAGTCAGGCCCTGCCCCCTCCTGTCAGGCTGCGTGATTATGAATGCTGGCAGGGCACAATCCAGCATTGGTGTTGTGCCTTGTGCCCCCTCTCAAGAGGCTTCACTGTGGAACACCTGTAATGAACCTGCTGCTACTGGCCTGACCATTTAAACAGAGGCACTCTCAAGGACTGTGAGTATTACGTCTTGGAGGACAATTGCATCTTTCCTCCTCTGCTTAATTTGCTTTTGAGGTCCATTATTTTAATATTTCCAACATTACACCCTCTATTAGATTATATATTAATATATACTTATATACTAATATATATATGTAGAAATTTGACACATTTTATGAATTACAAATGTAAAAATTGTATTGAATTATGGGCCTGGTTTAGAAATGGACGCAGTTCACATTGCTGCACCGTTTTTGGATGTAGCAGCGATGTGAAAATATGGTAATGTAGCAGGAGGTGTCATTGGTTCATTCTCGCAACCCTCAGTAGTGATGGTTGCAGAATCAGCCATCTGAGAAAGCCAAAGGCTACTCAGAATGGCCATCTTACCTGTGTAGCCGAAGCCAGGAAATCTGCGTCTTCTGACGCAGAGCCTGGCCTCATCACTTCCAGAAAACGGGAGCGAAACGCCCGTTTCCTGGAACGCAGGCTGGTGACACACCTCCCAGCCCCCAAATGGCCACAGCTTGTCAATCAGATTGCGGCTTGGAGACACTGTGAGCTAACTCATGGATGGAGGTCTGCACATGCGCAGTACACAACAAGCAGTCTTCCCTTCAACGGGTTTGCATACATCTCTGAATGAGGCCCTGTATTGTTACTATCCATCATTTAGTGTCTGCGGCTGTTTTTATGAATATTAAATAAGAGGCACAATATCAGTTGTCTGACTCACATATAGTTTTTACATTTATTATTACTTTGGAAAATAATTTTGGGCTTCTACTAGTGCTTGAAAACCACACAGCTTTCTTTAGGCAGCAACTGATATTGTGCCTCTTATTTGATGGTGAGCACCATTAAGTCGTCTTAGTTTCTATGGCACATTTCATTACTGTGGGTGGAGGCATAGTTGCATTGTTGTTACACCTCTGCTTCGTTGGGCATAGGATTTAAGAAGGTAGGAGGGCTCTGTCTGTTTTATTTGTACTGGGCCCCACAATTGTTGATGGCAGCCCTGTGGGCAGGCATGGAGGCATGTGAGGAGGAGCGTCTGCAACACTGACCCATTCTCTCTGACATTTACTGAGCGCTATAGCCTGCGACTGTAACATAAGAAGGGTGATGCAGGACTGGATGTTGCTGGGGTGTGAGGGAAGGAGGGTAACGGATGACAGAATGTTCCAGGGTGTGAGGGAAAGAGGAAGATGGAGATGAAGTGGCCAGAGTATGAGAGAAGGAGCAGGGTGATGGAGGAGAGGATGTGGCTGTGGTGCAAGGGAAGGAGCAGGGTGATGGAAGAGAGGATGTGGCTGTGGTGCGAGGGAAGGAGCAGGGTGATGGAGGAGAGGATGTGGCTGTGGTGCGAGGGAATGAGCAGGGTTATGGAGGAGAAGATGTGGTTGTGGTGCGAGGGAAGGAGCAGGGTGATGGAGGAGAGGATGTGGCTGTGGTGCAAGGGAAGGAGCAGGGTGATGGAAGAGAGGATGTGGCTGTGGTGCGAAGGAAGGAGGAGGGTGTGAGGGAAGGAAGACAGGATGTGGCCAGGGCATTAGGGAAGAGGATCAGTAACTGGTTCATCTGGATCAGTAACTGGTCAACCTGGTCAAGAGGATCAGTAACTGGTCAACCTGGTTCATCAGTAACTGATGATCCAGGTTGACCAGACTGCAGCCTATGGTACTAGGGCTTGGGTGCAAAGCCCTATTGGGGCATAGCCTGAGCATTCATGGACAACTTTGAGATGCACCTAGCTCCTCCCAGAAATTTCCCAGGCTGATTTTCCATCCCAATCCACCCCTGGGCGGAGGATGCTGCCGGACCACTCTGTTTGTGTTACATACATAACTGGAGCAAATGATCACCATCTTCTGGCTGTCTCTCCCAGCTGCAGCATGTACATAATGATTCCAACTGGCCATGCTGATAGGCTGCTGATTGGTGGAAGGCTCTGTTCATCCACCAGTCACAGTGGTGGGGATTTCCACCAATCAGCTATCTACCAATCAGAATGCATGAGGCTGCAGAGACAAAATAGGGACGGAGAAGGCTGCTGGTATGGTGAGTACCTTGTTTGGGTCACCTCGCTGGTTAAAAACCAGCAATGTAAATTTTATTGTGATACACGTGTGTGAATTGTGTGTATGTGTGTATATATATATATATATATAATATATATTTAGTGATAGAAGCACTGGAGCAGTTTTGAATGGCTGCTAAGTCTGTCCCAGATTCCTGTCCTATGTGTTTTAAAACCCACAGGAGAAGTCTGTTTGGAAAACAGACTAGAAATGTCGGCTTTAGTGAAAAGCCGGAATGGGTCCTGGGGGTATGGATGTGAGGAGACGGAGGGCTCCATCCACAGACCACTCCGGGTGTTGGACCTTTCAGCCTGGTAGCAGGCTCATTAGGGCTTGCACCTGGAAATGGCTGTGATAAGCTAGGTTTAGTTGTGGCTAAATGTCTCACATTTAGGAGAGCAGGCCCGCAGGCTAGCTTGCTCTGAGACACTGTTTGATACAACCTGTAAGTACTGTGGACGTGAACTTATCTAGTCTCCTGATAGTGAGAGAATCTACTGTCTAGTTAGAGCCCAGATAGGCTAGGATTTTGTTTGTGTTTTGTTTTATTTATGTGCTCTGTACAATAAAGACTGGCTCCGACCAGCTTGTACGAGAACCCCAGAATTGTGTCCTGTTTCTCTGGCTGCTGTGTGTGAAGGAGGGAGCCCATCTACTCAGGAGAGAGACCCCTATCCCAACTGTGTCACAAGTGGTGGAGAATGCGGGCATGCACACACTGAAATTGCAGCAAGGAAAAATTTATCCTTTAAAATTTAAAGGGACATGCACGAAATTATGAAATCCATTAAGGTGGCATCAGCAGATGCTTAGAGAAGCCAGATTCAGCTTCCAACCTGCACCTAAAGATAACATGGAGGACATTGTTAAGGCCTTGATCCAAGCTACGGCAGCTCAGCAGGAAATGAACTAACTTCAGCAGGAAGCTACAAGAGCTCAGCAGGAATCCACCAATGTGCAACTGTTGGCCTTGGAAACAGCCCAGAGGCAACAACAAGTCACTATAGAGGAAACCCGCCAGGCCTTAAAAGAGGTAGTACAGCACTTGGTAGCCCGGTCTAGAGATGCATCCACTGACCCTCCAACCCACACTCGCTCCATCCGCGCCAGTCATTTTTTACAGAAGATGACTTCAAGTGATGATGTGGAGGCGTATCTCATGGCATTTGAGAGAACCGCAGAAAGGGAGAGTTGCCCAGTGGGCAAGTCTTGTGGCACCCTTCCTGTCTGGAGAACCAAATGGAAAAGCCTCCACGCTCACAGATGCATGACCTCGTCCATCTAACCACAAAATGGCTACAGCCCGGGATGCTGACAGGACCACAGATCGTGGAAAGAGTCGTGATGGACCGGTATCTGTGATCGCTACCTGCATCTCTGTGCAAGTGGGTGAGCCATGCAGACCCTAAGTCCACAGACCAGTTAGTCGAAGTGGTGAAGAGGTATGTGGTGGCTGAGGAGCTGTTGAGTCTGCCCCACCGAGCCCCAATGTTGCATCGGCGAACTCCCATCGACACTGGTAAGACTGTTCCAGGGGAGAAGGGTGCTGGGTGATGGAATGTACGAGGGTGTGGAACCTGGAGACAGGCCAGCCAGGCCAGGAAGGTTCCTACCCCATAAAAGACTAGATATTAATGTGATTCAGTGTTTCCGATGTGGTAGTTTCGGCCATATTGCGGCTAATTGTTCACTTAGCTCTGAACCTATGTAATGTGATACTGCTCATGTCAACCACAATGGGTCTCTCTTTGCACAGCCAGCCTGTACTGCTGACCGGCAGGCTGAGACAGATAAGCACATGTGTGTACTCACTGTAGAAGGCAACCGAGTAGAGGCTCTGTTAGATTCTGGTAGCCTGGTTACACTTATGAAAGCTGAACTGGTGAACCCCTTGAAGCGTAAGGGGAAAACTGTTGGTGTGACCTGCATACATGGGGATACTCTGTATTATGTTACTGCAGAAGTGAACATCGAGACACCATGTGGTTCCGCGATAGTCTCTGTGGGTTTGGTACATGGCTTAATGTATGATGCAATATTGGGGAGAGACTTTGCTCACTTCTGGAAGTTGTGGGAAAGCCAATTTTGCACAGAGGTAAATCACCCTGACCCATTTGAGAAGGTTACTGATGTAGTAGCAGAGGAAGTTTCTTCAGGGTCAGAGATGCTCCCTTTTTCTAGTATGATTGGCAAACTAGAGAATGCGGAGCGTGATGGTGGCTCGCCAGTGCCTCCCACTGAGGTGGGAAGTGTTATTGAGCCACTTGATCGTCTGCCTGATTTAGAGGTCAGAAGAGAGGTCTTTGTCATGGAGCAGTTAAATGACCCTACTCTGGAAAAGCCAGGGAGAATGTCAAAGTGATCGATGGCAAACCCATAGACCCCGATAATCCTTTGTCATATCCTCACATGGCAGTATGTCGGGATTTTTTGTATCAGGTGACTAAGAAAGGGGAAGATATTGTGTGACAATTTATAGTTCCCAAAGCATACAGAAGATATGGCTCATGGTCATATAATGGCAGGCCACCTGGGGGTAGAGAAAACCACTGAGCGAATTTTGCAGAGGTTTTTCTGGCCCGGGGTCCATAAAGAGGTATCTGACTTTTGTGCATCCTGCCCTGAATGTCAGTATCATGCTCACAGTCCACATTTTAAAAGTCCCCTAGTCCCATTAATCATTATTGAGGTGCCGTTTGAAAGAATAGCTATGGATTTGGTTGGACCCTTAATGAAGTCTGCCTGGGGCCATCAATATATTCTGGTGATAATGGATTACACCACCAGGTACCCGGAAGCAATACCGTTGTGCAATACGTCAACCAAGTCCATTGCTAGAGAGTTAGTCCATGTCTTTAGCAGGTTGGGAATACCTAAGGAAATACTGACTGACCAAGCTACTCCATTTATGTCAAAAGTCATGAAAGAGTTATGCAGCCTGTTCAAAATTGAACAGTTAAGAACGTCGGTCTACCACCCCCAAACCGATGAGTTGGGGGGGAGGTTTAACAAGACGTTAAAACATATGCTAAGAAAAGTAGTCAACAAGGATGGTAGAGAATGGGATTACTTGTTGCCTTATTTGTTGTTGGCCATAAGAGAGGTTCCTCAATCCTCCACCGGGTTTTCACCTTTCGATTTGTTATATGGGAGACACCCAAGGGGGTTACTGGACATTGCCAAAGAGACATGTGAGGGGCAGTCTAGTCCATATAAAACCGTTATTGAGCATGTTTCCCAAATGCAAGAAAGAATTGCTGCTGTGGTGCCGAAAGTGAGAGAGCACTTGGAACAGGCCCAACAGGCACAGCAGAGGGTATACAACCGCAATGTCTCGGTTACGCATCTTTGTTCCTGGGGACAGAGTGTTGGTGTTGGTTCCCACAGTAGAAAGTAAACTTTTGGCTAAATGGCAAGGACCCTTTGAAATTTTAGAAAAAGTGGGGCAGGTCAATTATAAAGCTTACCAGCCGGGGAAAAGAAAACCAGAACAGATATACCATGTAAATCTTATAAAACCCTGGAAGGATAGAGCAGCACTGTCAGTCGTCCGAGCCCCTCCAATAAACCCAGGGATCTTGGTTCCCGAAGTGACAGTGGCAAAAACCCGGTCAGCAATTCAACAGCAGGAAGTTAAGGAATTTCTGATCAGAAATAGGGTGCTGTTTTTTGACATACCAGAAAAAACCACGGTCATTAAACATGACATAATCATTGACCCAGGGATTAAGGTTAACCTAAAGCCCTACAGGTTACCAGAAGCCCAAAGAGAATCAGTATCGAAAGAAATTTTAAAAATGTTGGAATTGGGTGTAATTGAAGAATCGCATAGTGAGTGGTCCAGTCCCATTGTGCTTATTCCAAAGCCCGACGGGAGTGTGCGTTTCTGCAATGACTTCCGGAAATTGAATAGTGTGTCAAAGTTTGATGCCTACCCAATGCCTAGGGTGGATGAACTAATTGAAAGGCTAAGGACAGCCAGATATTTAACCACTCTTGACTTAACTAAAGGGTATTGGCAGGTGCCGTTAACTGAGAATGCCAAAGAAAAGACAGCTTTTTCTACACCGGAGGGGTTGTTTCAATACAAGATGTTGCCCTTTGGGCTACATGGGGCACCTGCTACCTTTGAGAGAATGATGGATAGGATTCTAAGGCCCCACAGACAGTATGCTGCTGCTTATCTGGATGCTGTGGTCATTCATAGTCCTGATTGGCAGCCTCACTTGCCCAGAGTACAAGCGGTGTGGGACTCCATCTATAAGGCAGGTTTGACAGCCAACCCAAAAAAATGTTGTCTAGGGATGGAGGAAGTAAAGTATCTTGGATACACCATTGGCAGAGGTTTGATAAAGCCACAGCTTAATAAGACTGAGGCAATACAAAACAGGCCATGACCCCTGAATAAGAAGCAGGTGAGAGCCTTCTTAGGGATCACTGGGTATTATAGGAGGTTTATACCCAATTTTGCCACCATTGCAGTCCCACTGACTGACCTTACCAAAGGCAAGCAGAAAGTCATGGTGGAATGGAGTCCTGAAGCAGAGAAGACTTTTCAGGAGTTGAAAATAGCGTTGTGTTCCCAACCAGTTCTGATGACTCCTGATTTTGACAGGGAGTTTGTTGTGCAAACTGATGCATCAGAAGTAGATATAGGAGCGGTCCTGTTCCAGAGCAAGGAAGGTGAGGAACACCCTATTTTTTACCTAAGCAGGAAATTAAATGTACATGACAGAAACTATGCTACAGTTGAGACGGAAGCATTTGCCATAAAATGGGCGTTAGAAACTCAGGTACTATTTGGTGGGAAGGAAATTCAGGCTGATCACTGACATGTCACGTTGAAGTGGATGTCAGAGAACAAGGAGACCAATGGGAGAATAACAAGGTGGTTCTTGGCATTACAGAACTTTACATTTTCGGTAGAACACAGGCCAGGAAGCCAGCTGGCCAATGCAGACGCTTTGTCACGCATTCATTGCTTGGGGGCTGCTGTTGTTCCGCCCACAGGTCAAAACAAAGGGGGGAGATATGTGATAGAAGCACTGGAGCAGGTTTGAATGGCTGCTATATCTGTCCCAAATTCCTTTCCTATGTGTTTTAAAACCCCCAGGAGAAGTCTGTTTGGAAAACAGACTAGAAATGTTGACTTTAGTGAAAAGCCGGAATGGGTCCTGGGGGTGTGGATGTGAGGAGAGGGAGGACTCCATCCACAGGCCACTCCATGTGTTGGGCCTTTTAGCCTGGTAGGAGGCTCTTTAGGGCTTGCACCTGGAAATGGCTGTGATAAGCTAGGTTTAGCTGTGGCTGAGTGTCTCACACCTGGGAGAGCAGGCCCACAGGCTAGCTTGCTCTGAGACACTGTTTGATACAACCTGTAAGTACTGTGGACGTGAACTTATCTAGTCTCCTGATAGTGAGGGATTCTACTGTCTAGATAGAGCCCAGATGGGCTAGGATTTTGTTTGTGTTTTGTTTTATTTATGTGCTTTGTACAATAAAGACTGGCTCCGACCAGCTTGTACGAGAACCCCAGAATTGTGTCCTGTTTCTCTGGCTGCTGTGTGTGCCTATCTACCCAGGAGAGGGACCCCTATCCTGACTGTATCACAATATATATATAATATATACAGTATATATATATATATTTATATATATATAATTATTGTGTGTGTATAATATATATATATATATATATATATATATATAGTCTATAATATATATTCATTCAAGGAAATTAGCCCCTGTCAGGTGTTGTGTGTTGTTCGTAAATAAGTTATGGCTGCTCCACTATAATTTTATGTCACTTTTTTTTTAGGGGAGAAAACCTGGGGCCACTTACGTGGGTTTGCCCCCCCCAGCGTGAAAGTTGCCAGCCAGCCCCTGATGGAACCCCTTGTATAACACATTACATGCAAGACCTGTAATGTATCAGTGTGTTTTTAATCAAAAAGTGGATCTTACTAATTACTTTGGGGCTTGGTTACATTTGGATATGTCATTTTTATAACACATCTCTCAGATGTAGCAGTACATGTCCACTTTATCGCCACACTCATAGGTGTTGCTTTAACAATCTCCCTGAAAATACTTTTTCAAAAGTAGTAAAGTATGCCCTTAGCACACTATTGCAGCAGCCTATGCCCCATTGCATTATTACACATACCAGTACCTCTAGCTCTAATGGGTATACTACCCCCTGCCTCTCATTACACTATTGCAGCAGCCTATGCCCTATTGCATTATTATTACACATACCAGTGCCTCTAGCTCTAATGGTTATACTAGCCTCTGCCTCTCATTACACCATTGCAGCAGCCTGTGCTCTATTACATTATTATTACACATACCCGTGCCTTTAGCTCTAATGGTTATACTAGCCCCTGCCTCTCATTACACCATTGCAGCAGCCTGTGCTCTATTACATTATTATTACACATACCAGTGCCTCTAGCTCTAATGGTTATACTAGCCTGTCCCTTTCATTACACTATTGCAGCAGTCTATGCCCTATTACATTATTATTACACATACCAGTGCCTCTAGCTCTAATGGTTATACTAGCCCGTACCTTTCAGCACATTATTACTGCAGCCTATGCCCCATCACATTATTACACATAATAGTGCCTCTAGCCACACTGGTATTCAGTCTTTGCCCTTCAGTCAGGACTGTATTAACCCATGGCCCCTAGGCGTTTAGGTATTTCGGGTCTTGAAGGTGGTCATCTGGGTTTTGGATGGCCTTTTGTGTGTGTCATGGTGGCGTCCCGCACTATGCACTTACCAGTAGGCTGCAGAGTCTGTCCTGGTGTGTGCACTCTGAATATTCAATCCAGTTGGCTCCACCCCTATGCTGGTGTATCCTTGCTCTGCAGTTGATGGTGGTTTTCTAGTGGCTGGACGGAATCCCCACAAGTCCTGCAGAAACTCCTGTCAGTGTGTGTGCTGAGGTCTGGAGGAGAGAGAACTTGTGATGGCGGCAGTCACATGTCATCACATGGAGCTATAACAACCCTGACGTTAGTGTGTTATTGGTTCTCTGTCTCTCCCCCTCCATTGTCTCAGCTGACTACGAGCGTGCCTTGCAACTTGCAACTGACTACGAGCGTGCCCTGCAGCTTCTCCCTACAGGACCCCTAGGTTTCAGTCTAGTTAGCCTTATGAACAATATGGCACTTCTCTCAGCACACTATTTCAGCAGCATATGTCCCATTATTACACGTACCAGTGCCACTAGCTCTAATGGTTACACTAGCTTGTGCCTCTAAGCACACTATTTCAGCAGACTATGCCCATCACAGTAATACATACTGTATATCATACATGCCTGCTCTCCCGGAAGTCGCGGGTGGCTCCTAATTTTTCAGGTAACCCCCCACAGCCCCGGTAGAGTAGACATTTCTCCCGCATTCTGCCCACTTCCTAGTGAAGTGGGCAGTATGGGGAGAATTGCCACGGCGATCGCGGGTTCCCATGTAGGGGGCCGGTCTTAATGATGCGATCCTTCAAGAAGCGTGTAATTTAGCCCCACCCCTTATTTACATTTGCGCCAATTGAGACAATTTACAGCGAAGTGGGTGGGGATTAATTACGCTAACCCTCAGGCCCCGCTCCCATCATAACCCACCTGCTTCTCCTCCCCGGGCTTCTCCCGGGGAGGAGAAAAAAAATTAGGCAAGTATGCTGTATATCAGTACCTCTAACCACAATGGTATACTAGCCTGTGCCTCTCAGCAAACTAATATATCAGTCTATATAGTGTGACACCTATCATAATAATAACAACAACAGCAAAACATTAACTTTTTTGGGAAATTCCCACTGTCGTGATTCTTAATCTTCCTCCCATTTGTGTTAGAGATACACATGAAATAATAACCATGCTTACAACCACTTAAAAGTCCATTAAAACAACCCTGTGGTTGCAATGGATACTATATTACTTTAGCTAATGCTCAAGTTTCTGCAGATTTGCATTAACAATTCACCCAGAGATTCCCTTATATGTTCTGGTATGCTGCCAAGCACCTGTGAATCAATGTGTAGCAAATATTCTTGCTGTTTAATTTAACTTTGCACAGAAGGACTGTATTAGTCCTGATCTCAGTACCTAATCCCAAACCTCTAAAGAGGTTTAAAGCACTCTAGTTTCACCTAATCCTGAAACCCAAGATGGAGTTTTGGAAAAAAACAACCACTCTGTAACATCATTGGAATGGGCAAATAGGCGTTTACTAAAACGAAAAATATTAAAAAGACAAAGTACTGTATGTCTTTTGGATTTGAGAATTAAAACCTTTGCTGAGCAGATTGGGGGATTTTGTCATGAAGACAAGGTTACTTTTAAATGTCAAAGGTTTATGACTTCAAATGCTTTTCTCACTTGAACAGGTTTCTGAATGACATTTATTAATAAAGTTCTCAATATCAAACTATAGCAGTAAAGAGTCCCACAACCTGTTTTCTCTTTATATTTTGAGTTGGACACATCTTCAGAAACAATGCTATTTGTCTAGATATACAAGTGTCATCTATACTCCCATGATAAATTTGTTAGTGATAGTAGTAAATGTTAACTTTGCACTAGTCTATGGGGTCTATTTACTAAGCAGTGTTAGGAGACAAATACCCCTTTTCCACCTAAATTCCGGGTCTGACCCGCAGTTGGAACAAAGTTCCTATCCATATCAGACCCGGAATTTTGCCGGCGCCGACTTGGGATATTCCTGAGTCAGCGCCGCTCACACCGCAGTCGGGTCTGCATAGACCCGGCTTTTGCGGAGTGTAAGTGGTCACTTGGAGATGACGTCATCTCCAAGCGCCACTGAAGCCGGACCAATCGGCTGGCTAGCAGCGCACTCCAGGTCATCGTGACCCAGAGTGCGCTGTTCTCACAGCAGGGTTTCACGGGCTACGCCCGTGTTAAACCCTACTAGTTACCCGGCGATCCAGCTCTCTCCCCTTTTACACCAGGGAGCTGCCCGGGTTAACCCTTCAAAAACCCGGGTTTTAGCTCCGGTGTAAAAGGGGTATAAGTGAAATGAGATAAAGTACCAGCCAATTAGCTCCTAACTGCCATGTCACAGGCTGTGTTTGAAAAATGACAGTTAGGAGCTGGTTGGCTGGTACCTTATCTCCAGTTTGTCTCCTAACACTGCTTAGTAATTAGACCCCTATTTGTATACTATATTGTAATGTACAGAAGAATGAGTATTGTGTTAAGGTACTAAGGACCTGATTCGGAGATGGATGCAATGTAAATGTTGGATGCAACAGAGCAATGTTTTTGCTATTGATCATGTGCCAAAATTGCACTGTGCATGCACGGCGATGGATTAGCGATGGCCGCCTCAGAGAGGATTTAATCACAAAGTGAGTGACGGGGGAATTCAATTAGCCATGGTAAATTACCATGCGCTATTTGATCCCCCAGGGCTTTCCAATGTGCCCCAAAGCGCGGCCACATCAGGGATTTTTTTCTCAGGACCTCAGCAGCCTCTGAAAAAAAATCCCCGATAATTTGCCTGCTCTCAGGAAGCCACCAGCGAAAAACACATAGGCCCAAGAACGTATAACGGATTTTATGTGTTTTCACCTGGGGGGACAAAAAAGGGCTCTAATTGAATTGCCTGAAGCTTAAAAATGGCTTAGTCAGCCTTTGGGGGAGGTAACAGGGGCTTGCTAGAAAAATGCAGGCGTGTTGGGACCATTTTCTCTAGTGAGCCTCTGCGAATTCCTATGCAGCTGCAGACGTTCCATTGTGTTAGAAGAGCCACTCAGTCTCAGACAGCATAGGCTTACTCAGTGGTTCGATGTGCAACTGATGTTGTTGCTTTTGTACATAAGTGGTGAATGTGGAACGCAGGAGGTGGGTGTCTCAGTGCACAGCACATCCGCTAAGTCAATAGCATATTTCACAAGTCCCATGCGTTCAGAATCACACAGTGCACCCTGTGACAGCCCCGCCCCTGAATGCATTGCTAGAGGCTTAATAAAAAGTTTAGATAAGCAAATACTGAAAAATAATGTCAATTTCAGGATTTATATAAAAAAAGGCCCTTTTCAGGGAACAAGTAATAGGTTAAGGACTTACAGCTGTTCTGCCGAAAATGGAAGTAAATTAAGCCTTGAAAATTGATGCAAACAATTTCTACAGGTGTCTCAACTTCTGACGATGACTGTAGGCTTCAAATCATGGAAAGGCCAGCACAGTCCCCAGAATTAAACCCCATAGAACTAATCTGGGATGGACTGGACAGAAGGGTGTAGGCGAAGCTTCTGCAACAGTATTAGTAAGTATATATACTGTGCAAAAGTTTTAGGCAGGTGTGGAAAAATGCTGCAAAGTAAGATTGCTTAAAAAATATAAGTGTTAATAGTTTATTTTTATCAATTACATCAATTAACAAAATGCAAAGTGAATGAGCAGAAGAGTAATGTAAATCAAATCAATATTTGGTGTGACCACCCTTTGCCTTCAAAACAGCATAAAGTTTTCTAGGTACACTTGCACACAGTTTTTGAAGGCACTCGGCAGGGAGGTTGTTCCAAACATCTTGGAGAACTAACCATAGATCTTCTGTGGATGTAGGCTTGCTCAAATCCTTCTGTCTCTTCATGTAATCCCAGACAGACTCGATTATGTTGAGATCAGGGCTCTGTGGGGGCTATATTATCCCTTCCAGGACTCCTTGTTCTTCTTTATACTGAAGATAGTTCTTAATGACACTGTATGTTTGGGGGTCATTGTCCTGCTGCAGAATAAATTTGGAGCCAATCAGACGCCTACCTGATAGTATTGCATGATGGATAAGTACCTGCCTGTATTTCTCAGCATTTAGGACACCATTAATCCTGACCAAATCCTCAACTGCATTTGTTGAAATGCAGCCCCAAACTTGCAAAGAACCTCCACCATACTTCATTGTTGCCTGCAGACACTCATTATTGCACCGCTCTCCAGCTCTTCAGCGAACAAACTGCCTTCTGTTACAGCCAAATATTTAAAATTTTGACTCATCAGTCCAGAGCACCTGCTGCCATGTTTCTGCACCCCAGTTCCTATGTTTTGGTGCATAGTTGAGTCTCTTGGCCTTGTTTACATGTCAAAGGAAATGGCTGCAATTCTTCCATGAAGACCACTTCTGGACAGACTTCTCCGAACAGTAGATGGGTGTACAGTACCTGGGTCCCACTGGTTTCTGCCAGCTCTGAGCCGAAGGGTCAGGGCCAAAGTTTTGTCCAGTGTACACCAATGGCAGGTCCGACTGGGACCTCAACCCCCTAGTATGCCTTCTGGGATCCAATGTTACCACTCTATGAAGTTTTTGTCCACATCCATCCAGTGTAAGGCTCAGAACAGACTCTCCGGGTCAAAGTTCTGCCCAGGTACACCAACGGGAGGGCCAACTGAGACCCTAACCCCCCAAAAACCTGACCATGGTCCAACTGGACCACCTCGTTTTGGTTTCATCCCAATCGGTGCAGGGGTGTCTGAATGCATAGACAGACAGACAAATAACAAACAAACATACCAATGAATTTTATATATAAGATCATTGCTTAAAGCACTTACTCTGGGCTTCTATTTCCACACACTATTATTAGAAGGGTGGACTTGGTACCTCTATCAGTACTCACTATCAAATTACAAACAGTATTAAATTAGTCTGAAGATTGATGCCTATTGTTGCAGCGTGTGCTTGTTTTTTAAATTGATATATACATATTATATTGTGATTCCATTGCTGGTATTGATGTAATACAATTTACAGATTGATTTTTTCTTATTGTCTGTTGTAACTTATTAATATTATAACAGTTATTGTTATACTTTCAATTTGTTTTGAGAGGATTATATTTTTCTGCCATATCAGATAAGGGTTTCTTTCTTCTCATTAGCGCTGTTTCACAGTTTTTTTCATAAAGATAAATAAAACATAAAAGAAAAGCCTGGCCTGTCCGGCTCTAACAAAACAAAATTATTCCCTCTGTCAAGGTGGAGGGACCTAACGTCCCTCCCACAAAACAATTGTATTAGCACAGAACTTATTACAGCCATTAATCACAGTACTATTGTCTCTCAGCAGATCTGATGCTTGTTCCCCCATGTAGTGAGCCTGAGACTAGCAATTGACACACCTCTCACAAGTGCTGTGACAATCAATGTTGCCAATTAGCTCCTGTTGTCCACCAGACAAAAGCCAGAAACCTAGGGCACACTAATACAGTGGCTCCCATTCACAACTTTTCCTCTGCTTTTATCAATATATATATATATATATATATATATATATTACACAAACTGAAGTACCAAAAGTCATGGGATAGATGCCTTCTATCGTGTAGAACCTCCTTTAGCCCAGCAAAGTGCTAATTGTAGGTGCAGGATTTTGGGTGCAAATGGACCTCTCCATACGTCTGAACTCTGAATATTCCTCGAACCAATTCTGGACAACTTGGGACATATGACATAGTGTATTATCCTGCTGGAATATTTCATTGTTGTGCGGGTATATGAAGTCTATGAGTGGCTGCAAATGGTCATCAAGCAACGCAAAGTAGTAGTTACCAGTAACGTGTTCAGGTGGACCAGCTGAGCCAAGCCATACCATATGAACACACACTACACCATTATGGAACCACCACCAGCCTGCATAGTGCCTTGTTGACAGCTGGGGTCCATTGCCTCATGGGGTCTGTGCCACACCCGAACCCTGCCATCAGCCTAAAACAACTGGAACCGTGATTCATCGTACCATGCTACATGTTGCCAGTCCTTCAGAGTCCAATTAGCGATGTCACGAACCCAGGTGAGGTGCTGTGTCCGGTATTACAGTGTTAACAGGGGTACTCTGCAGGGTCTTCTTCTAAAATATATCCCATGGAAGCTAAAGAATGCTCGCTGACCTGCTGGATATGCGTCTGGTATCTCTTTCTTTGGATGTGATTTGAGCCAGTGTCGCTTGTCTGTGACCACGGACAATTCTGGCCAGACGCCGCTGGTCACAATCATTAAGCACCCGCGGTCGGCCACTGTGCTGCCCATGGTGGGTGGTAATGCCTTCCATGAGGTTTTCCCAGTACACACGAGCATTGTAGATTGGGGAATGTTGAATGAGAGAACCTTGAGGGTTTCTGAAATCCAGTGCAAAAAAACATTACTAAAACCAAAGATGTCTCTATAATTCTATATTACATACACCTTTAATATTAAGAGGGGTATTCAATATGAAATGTTAACTTCACTGTCGAAGTTAACGTTTCATATCAGAGTTTTTACCTGCGTTAAAGTATCGGGCGCGCTCCCGCTTATACCGGTTCTCAATATAAAATTTACGAAAACGGGAAACTCCGAAGTTGGATTTGCGTAAAGTTACAAATTTTTCCTTAAAAAAATTGTAAGACCCCCCAAAGTAGTAAAAACATGGGGGATCACTATGGGTACCCCCGTTTTAGCCTTTAATTGAAAGTCGGGGATTTAAATAGCCGCAGCACGTGTTTTTTTTCCCGACATTGAAGAAGTGATGCAGAAGAGCACTTAGGTTATTTTTTTCGTTTTTTTAAGTGGTCCCATCAAATTTGGGGTACATGAAAATGGGTACTAGCATATTTTTATGTCCCTAAATTAATTTTTTTTAAATTCTGCATTTGTGCATCTGCCGCTATAATTCTATTCTAGAAAACATCTGCCGCATACTTGCGGAATAGCCCTGAACCTATTTCCCCATTGTTAAACAATTTTTTTCACCCCAATTTTTAAATAAATTTTTTGGGGTGTCCCTATTTTTTTTTTAAACTTTTTTTGACACAGTTCTTTCTTAAATGTCAGTCCCAGGGGTGCAGGCTATTTTTTTTAAGCCTGCACCCCTAAACCCCAATTCTACACTTTTTTTCGACACCTATTCAATGGTGAAAAGTTATCCCCGTTTTTTATCAAAGACTTTTCAAAACTGCGATAAGTCTTTGAAATTGAATACGGTGTAAAAGTAAAACCTGCGATAATGACGTCATACCTCCGATATTAACGCAAAAACGATGTTATCGCACCCATATTGAATACCCCTGTAAGTCTCCATAGTGGTTGAAACAAGCATTCTATTTAACTCACTGGATGCTTACTTATAATAAAATACCTTACATATTTTATTAATAAGAAACCTATCCAGCATCAAAAGATAATTAGACACATGATACAATGAAAGCTATTTTACCAAATGTTGACATGTCTGTTTATAAAGTAAATTATTTGATTTTAAGGTGAAAATTCAATTAGCTGCAGAATATACCCCACAGACAATTACGGGGGAATTGAATCTGGCAGTAAGATCAATTAGCTGTGGCGTAAGCTCTGTGTCTAATTGAATATCCCCCCTTAAGGCGGGTATCCACTACCCGATTAAACAGAACAATTGAACGATAATGACATCGTTATCGTTAAATCGTTTGTTAATTGGGCAGCTTAATGTTAAAAACGACCAGCGATGTGCGCTCCCGCTGGTCGTTTTTGACATCTACCATCGCCCGAACATGCTGGTCAATCTGCCGATAACGACAGATTGGCCATATAGTCGGGGATGAGGGAGGGTGCCTGCACTGAATGACTGATCGTTCAGTGTAGGTACAGCACAGACTATGAAACTACTGCACGATTTCAATGTCATAATAGTCTGCTAGTGGATGTGCCCCTTAGTTGTGCACAATCTTTTTAGAAAACCAGCTAGATATCATGAGATATACTGACTGTAGCATATTGGGTTCTTTTAAAACATTATGTGTTTAGGAGGTAAAAACAATTTATCTTAAAACATGTACAGCAACTATAATGAAAAATTTCATTTGGAAAATAGATGAAGAGCAGTTGTTGTATGCCCTACTGATGTACAACAACTGCACTGCATTTGTGGTCTACTGCAGTAATAATGACTGGGCTATTATTTATAGGTAGCTAGAGAATCCTTCTACGAGCAGACAAAGTCAGTAATACTATCTGAAAGCTGTTTTCACTTTTGACAATATCAGCATTTAATTGAAGTTGCATGCTGGCTGCCCATCAGTTGAGTTGAGCATGTGAAACTGTTCCTACAGATTAGAAAAATCCTCAAAGGGATATTAATATTATTATTATTATTATTATTATTATTATTATTATTATTAATAATAATAATATTGTTACTAGACTAATACTTTAATTTATTTAGCATGGGCTAGTGCAATTATAAAACAAATGGGAAAAATAGGAAGAGAGAAATGTGATATTTTGGAAGATATAGGGAAGGCAGTAAGAAACTAGATTAAAGATGTACCTGTTTTTAATTACGTTATCGGGCATCATTAATTACTTCTCTCTGAAAGTAGCACAATCAGGACAGTGTGTAATTATACATTTATATTTATATGGCACTAGCATGTGTGTAGCAAGAAAATGAATGAATTTGATAAATGTCATAGTCTAAGGCTTGGCAGCTTTGTTGTTTGCCTGCAAAGACTGAATCACCCAGGTTTAATTTTCATTGGGAACGTTACTCCCACAGTCTCCGACTGATATTCAAGGTCATAATTCCACTGTTGCTGCCACCAGCAGGTTCAGATCTCTGGAGACTAACAAGAGGGAACATGAGAATGATAACTGACGTTTGCACATTGTATTAAATCCTAAAGGTTAATTGGCTTTCTAAGTACTGTACTACCTCAGCAGAGTTACTTGCAAACATCCACGTGTCACGCTGGGAGGCGGGTTTTTGAAAGCCGAGCTCTTGGGCTGCAGGAGGAGGCGAAGGCGAGGGGCCTGGACGTATGATCTCCGCATCCACAAGTCTTGGACGATGGCTAGACCTAGTCAATGGTGCGGAGTCTAACTCACAAGGAGGTGTTCAGGTCGCGGTCCTTTGACTTGGTGACCAAGGCCTGCAGGGAAAAGAGAATCAAAAACACCCGTGGCCAAGGGTAATGCCTGGAATAGGCACGTGGGGAGTGGGATAGAACTGCTGGCTGGAGAAAGGCACTTGAGGTGCTGGCTAGAGAGGTGTGGAGATTTATTGGTAGGCTGAGGTAACAGCTGGATATCCCATGAAGTATATACCGGATTGCCGGCTGGAGATCATGCACTAGGGTGCAATGAGACAAAGGGTTAACCTGCACACAGGCTGTGATGGTGAAAGCACTGTGATGAGATGAAGGGTTAACTTGCAAACAGGCTGTGATGGTAAAAGCTCTGCGGTGAGACGAAAGGTTAACCTGCACACAGGCTGTGATGGTGAAAGCACTGCGGTGAGATGAAGGGTTAACTTGCACACAGGCTGTGATGGTAAAAGCACTGTGGTGAGATGGAGGGTTAACTTGCACACAGGCTGTTGATTAGTTATGGCACTGTGGTGAGATTTAGGGTTAACTTGCACACAGGCTGTTGATTAGTAAAGTCACTGTGGTGAGATGGAGGTTAAACTTGCACACAGGCTGTTGATTAGTAAAGGCACTGTGGAGAGATGGAGGTTAAATTTGCACACAGGCTGTTGATTAGTAAAGGCACTGTGGTGAGATGGAGGTTAAACTTGCACACAGGCTGTTGATTAGTAAAGGCACTGTGGTGAGATGGAGGTTAAACTTGCACACAGGCTGCTGATAGTAAAGGCACTGTGATGAGATAGCTCAGAAGCTCTGGAAGAATCACACTGGAAGCATGGGAACCTGGAACGAGACTCCTCTAGTTACACTAGCGGCGACAATGATTGTTCAGGCAACTACCTGGAGCACAGGAGCCGGATATATACCCCTGGAAGCCTGCTGATAGGCCCACAGCGTCAGCTGACCAGCCGGGCCACTCAGGGAACGAAGTACTGACATAAGGAAAGTGTCATGGCGGCGCCCATGATGGAAACTGCGATCCCCGCTCACCGGGTCGTCTGACACCACAGCTACAGGGTGAATGCTCAGCTCCTCCCACGTCGCCGCGCCAGCCGCCCGACAGCCCGGGAAGTCAGAGGAAGCCGGCGGGACGGTAAAGGATGGCCGATCCCCGGCTGAACTCTGACACCACGTTTATACAGCACATTTGTAACATTGGGGCCTATTCATCATAACAAAATAATCGATGGCGGTAATTAGGTTTAGAACTCACATGGAGTTCTACCTAATTACCGGAGGAATTCATCATTCCTCCTCTCCATAAGTATCTATTCTGAAAAGCTGTCATTATTGACAGCTTTTCAGGAAATAGATACTTTTCCCTCTCTACTCTACCTTACCGCAGCTGTGATCAGTGCTGCGCATGCGCCGTTACATTCACAAAATCAGCGCATGCGCAGCACTGCCTACAGCTGCGGTAATTCTGTCCCCCCCCAACCACCCCCTCCCCTCCTGCAGCTGCGGACCCCGACCTCCAGTCTGAAGAAGAGAAAACAATAAAGTTAAAATAAATAAATAAAATAAATAAATAAATAAAAAATCTATACATAATTTTTGGAATTTGATGAATAACATAATTTCCATATCCCCATACTAATGTATAGGGAGAGTGGAAGTTAACGCAGATGGACTTAACCAGGAGATATCAGTGATATCTCCTTTAAGTGTGTTAATGAATATTAAAATAATGGTAATTAAGGAAAATGTCCTTAAAACCGTTATTTTAGTGTTGATGAATAGGCCCCATTGTCCTTGATGATGGTACTGAGAAGTCAGCCGTACACTGTGCAGAGTTGTACTGATGATGTGTGCAGTGTAAAATCTGTAAATTGGTTCTCCGTGTTCCCAGACTACAGGCACCATGCATAGGTATGAATGAAGATAGATTTATGCTAATCTAACACGTGTGAGTGAAAAGATTGGATGGGGGAGGAAAGGGGCGGCCTAACGTACATTAGGGCGTATTCACTTAACTACTAACAGATGCAGACACGCACAGAGACCCATATACTGTATACACCTTTCAAAGCTGTATAAGTTGCAGGTGCCTGAGAGATGGTGCAGATATACGCTGCTACTAATAATGAGGAAGGTCACCAGCACTAGCTACTTATCATTTTGCGAGTGTAGTTTAGCAAGGTTCTTTCTGGACGTGGGATGGAGGGCTGTACCTGCTGGATTAGAGAGACGGTTTTAAAACAAAATATTCAAACCTAATAGCGAATGCATATTTCACTTAGAAAACAAATGCTTCAAGAGTTGGGGTGTAAGCACGTCTGATGTATACCCGAGTCCCATTTAGGGCTGTAACTAGAGCTGTGTAAGAGGGGGAACCGCCCAGGCAGTGAATCATAAAGGGGGTGCAAGGAATTCATAATTTAAGGTTATTTGGTTAGAATTGATGGCTTGGGAGACGTCAAATTTCTTTCTTGCCCAAGGTACTTCTAGTTACATCTCTGGTCCCATAATCCATTTCCTATACAGTGCATTAGTGAAGTATTCATGACAGGCCTACTAAAAGAATGACAAATGTTAGGGAGCTCCAAGCATCACTACATAGAAATAATATGCAATTACATCACTCCCATAGAGACATGGACTTCTATGGACTGCATAATGTCATTTACATGGCAGCCTACTGAGTCAGTGCCTCACCATGTTTTTATCACATGGCACAGACTTATACTGGCACAGAACATCCACCTACAGACCGCCTGTGTCAGCATGGCCTGCCTATGATGATGTCTGTCTTATTTAAACATATGACGTATTTTATACAGCATCTCTCAAATATGGGACCATGGTTGTTTTTTAAAACGTAATCAAATCATTGTAAGAAGAATTTATTCAGCTCTTACAAACACTAGTAGTTGTTAATCTCTTGTTTTAGCTCATTTCAGAAATAGAAACATCTATAACAGCTGATTTCATTCTAAACATGTTCAACCCTCTAATATACTGGTCTCCCACCATTCAGCCTATGACAGTGTCTCAAAACCAACAAGATTGTATTTTGAGGATTTCCTCGCAGGTAAATAAGTTTAATTGACTTGAACAGTAGTTATTTAAAATGTTATTACACAGTAAATTCTTAAAACATGATTTGCCATGGTCTTTGGTCTTCCTGAAAAAAATAACATAGGTTGAGTCTCCAATATCCAAATATTCCGAAATACGGAATATTCTGAAATACAGAATTTTTTTAGCATGACTGAGAGAGAGAAGCCTTTGCTTTTTGATGGTTCAAAGTACACAAACTTTTTTTTAAAATAATTTTGTGCCTTCAATTTTGTATAAAATTACCTTCAGGATTTGTGTATAAGGTGTATATGAAACATAAATGAATTTCATGTATGTACACAAATTTTGTTTTAGACACAAAATAATTGAAAATATTGTTTCAAATGACCTGCAGGCTCTGGGTATAAGGTGTATATGAACCCTAAATGCATTCTGTGTTTAAATTTGGGTCCCATTCCCAAGATATTTGATAATGGTATGCAATTATTCCAAAATACATATTTCGATTTCCAAAATAACCCTGGTCCCTAGCATTTTGGATATGGGAGACTCAACCGATATATATTTTATCCCAATTTTGCTATATGAGCAAAATCAACAGCTGCAGTCTCAAGAGTGCGTTGACTGAGACAAACAGCATGTCATATATTCAACCAATGATCAGAAGAGAGAAGACCATTACATCCTTACTGTGTCCAATGCAGGGGGTCTCGAGGGGGCCGAAGGCAGTGTTCTTCATTGTATACTCAATAATGCATGGCTTACAGCCTAACGTAAAATTCACAAAAAGGACTTCACAATACCCATTTCTAAATAACAGAATAATGCAAAACCATCTTTCTAGGCAGATTCCAGTTTAGCCTAAATCAAACACAAGTAACATAGCGCCTGCCTAATCCACTTGTGAATTAATAACTGATTTCCATTCATTTCCTTTTCCATTCCTTACTCATTATCTTCTAGGCTGTGATGTTAAGAGAATACCTTGGAATTCCATGAGGTGTTCGAGTTGTAGACAAACCTTGGATGTTACAAATACCATTCTAGGATCCATGGATGCCTTCAGTTCACTCTGTAACTTTATATATAAAGCCTTTCTGACACGTCACTGGGTAAACCAGTAGTTCCCAGTCATGTTGGTATATACAATGGGGATTACACAGTATATGAGCTATATTTTAACTGTACCTTGCATTTTTCATTAATTTGCAATATTTTGACATTGGTATGGAGTACAGGTTGAGTCTCCCATATCCAAATATTCAGAAATACGGAATATTCCGAAATACGGAATCATTTTGGCATGACTGAGATAATGAAACCTTTGATTTTTGATGGTTCAATGTACACAAACTTTGTCTAAAGCACAAATTATTAAAAATATTGTATAAAATTACCTTCAGGCTATGTGTATAAGGTGTATATGAACATAAATTAATTTCATTTCTGTACACAAACTTTGATTGAGCCACAAAATTCTTGAAAATATTGTATAAAATGACCTGCAGGCTGTGTGTATAAGGTGTATATAGAACATAAATGCATTCTGTGTGTATATTTGGGTCCCATTCCGAAGAAATTTCATTATTGAATGCAAATATTCCAATATACAGAATATTCCTTTATCCAAAATACCCCTGGTCCCAATCATTTTGGATATGGGAGACTCAACCTGTATAGTATCTAAGTCAGGATTTGTGTCACAAGATGGAGGTGGCTGGGAGACACTGTGGTAAACTTTCATCCCACTTGGCATAAACAATCCATGTCTTCCCATGTCTTATCCCCACCTCCCTTATATTTACTTAGATTTTTCTTTATTCCATTCCCTGCACGTCATAGTTAAATAATAATATAATAATAAAGAAAACTTGCCTCAGAAATTGATTGAAATAACAACAGACATAATAAACTGACTTTTCTACTTGCAGTAACATGGGAACTGTGTAATATGTGAAAGAAACCCATTGTTATCATGATACGTCTTGTTTTTCCAGTCAAGTAAACCAATTTCCCCCCATTTTCAAGTTTAGGGTGTTGCTTCCTCCTGTGTTTATCTTAGAGTAGATTTTTATTGTCCACGTTGTTAGCAGGCAAATGCACTTCCTAACATTAATTCCATGTATTAGAGTAGTGTAATAGACAACAGTACTAAGTGCAGCTAATGGTATTCATTCATCCCTGCCGCTCAAGAAAGTGAGAGTTCCAGCCTCTGCCGGCTATATTCCCTTTTTAATGGATTCTGTTCATTAAGTTTCAGTTCAGCGATTGTGAAACTATTTGGCAGATCCTAGACTGATCCGCATTTGTAGTTTTAATGCTGTATTACTGCAAATGTAAAGCTGTAGAAACAAAAATCCACACAAATTGTTTGCAATATCATCTACTGAAAGAATGTGTAAAACAAATTAATGGCACGCACAAGATACGTGTGGATAAGTATCACAGAGCCAAATATAATAACATTTTAGCCTTTGCAGGCTTATACTATTTCATGACTCCATTTAAAGCAATGCAAGGGCACAACTTTGATCTGTGGACTGTTCTCAGCTGACATAGACTCTTTTGTAAGTTCATATTACTTTGCCTTTGCCAAGGCATCTACTGTAGTAAGTTATGAAACAATGATAAAATGTAATACATCTATTTAGTTATTACACAATCCTTAGATTTAAAGATTATTTGAAGTATTATGAAGTAATACATTTACATGTGTGTTATCACTCAGCAGTATGACTTCCTTACTGATTATCGGATACATGTATTTGAATTTTCATTATAATTCAAATTAAATGTTTGTGGTTGACAAGTGCACCTTATTATAGCCCAATTTCACTAATAAGATGCAAAAATGCATACTATCTTTTTTTTAAAATAATACTTTGTAACGTAAGCAGAGCGTATGCTTCAGGTAAGATGTTAATAAATACACGGTAAACACTAATAGGCTATTGCAAAGTTGAAGTCAGACATAATTACACCAACATTCAGTGCAGAGGTAAATATGGATATTTGTTTGTTCGCTGAGTTGTATGCAGTTATGCGTTTCCACCGCCCCATCGATATGTTTGGTTTTATAGTCGTCATCAGTAATTAGCCCTATCCCATCATCTGAAAACTGGTGTAATTACGTGTTGACTTAAATCTGAATAGCCCACAATTTCATCAACACACTTGACCCAACATAGGTAAACTTTGCCTATGTGCGAAGGTCCTATTACTGCAGAGTTAAGCTGCGTACACACTGGCCGATATTGTGAACAATAATGATATCGTTCAGTCGTTCACAATATCGTCCAGTGTGTATGCAGGATATCGTTAACAATCGTTGCCTGAACATGCAGGCCAACCTGACAATATCGTCAGGTTGTGCATGTTCAGGGATGCTGCCGGAGACGTCACTGAACGATATCGTTAATGATATCGTTCAGTGTATATGCTCACTGTCGTTAACGACATTGAGCCCGGCAAACACTCAACGATATCGCTCATGGAGCGAATCATTAAGTGTGTATGCACCTTTACGCTCATCAACAGCAAATGAGCAGCGAATGGCTCTGCATAACCTGTAATTGAGTGCTCTCTACTCCGGTGCATGTGTAGTTTACAATCAGAAGGAATAGCGTAGTGAAGTCTCCATCATGAGAATAAATAAAAAGATCTATTTACGCCTGTGTGTGCTGTATTATATACAGTACTGTGAAAAAAGTTTTAGGCAGGTGTGCAAAAATGCTGCAAAGTAAGAATGCTTTTAAAAATAAAAGTGTTAATAGTTTATTTTGATCAATTAACAAAATGTAAAGTGAATGAACAGAAGAGAAATCTAAATCAAATCAATATATGGTGTGACCAACCTTTGCCTTCAAAACTGTATCAGTTCTTCTAGGTACACTTCACAAAGTCAGGATTATAGTCAGGTGTATGAATAACCAATCATACCAAACAGGTGATAATGATCATCATTTTCATATGTAGGTTGAAACAGTCATTAACTGAAACAGAAACAGCTGTGTAGGAGGCTTAAAACTGGGTGAGGAATAGCCAAACTCTGCTACAAAGGTGAGGTTGTGTAAGACAGTTTCATGTCACAGGTCATACACCATGGCAAGACTGAGCACAGCAACATGACACAAGGTAGTTATACTTCATCAGCAAGGTATCTCCCAGGTAAAGAATTCAAAGCAGACTGGAGTTTCAAGATGTGTTGTTCAAGCTCTTTTAAAGAAGCACAAAGAAACAGCAACGTTGAGGACCATAGATGCAGTGGTTGGCCAAGGAAACTTTATCAAATGAAAGACACATCATGCTTACTTCCCTTCGAATCGGAAGATGTCTAGCAGTGCCATCAGCTTAGAACTGTCAGAAACCAGTGGGACCCAGGTACACCCATCTACTGTTCGGAGAAGTCTGACCAGAAGTGGTCTTCATGGAAGAATTGCGGCCAAAACCTTCGACATGGGAACAAGGCCAAGTGACTCAACTATGCACCAAAACATAGGAACTGGGGTGCAGAAAATGGCAGCAGGTGCTCTGGACTGATGAGTCAAAATTTAAATATTTGACTGTAACAGAAGGCAGTTTGGTCACCGAAGGGCTGGAGAGCAGCACAATAATGAGTGTCTGCAGGCAACAATGAAGCATGGTGGAGGTTCCTACCAAGTTTGGGGCTGCATTTCAGCAAATGGAGTTGAGGATTTGGTCAGGATTAATAGTGTCCTCAATGCTGAGAAATGCAAGCCTACATCCACAGAATATCTATGGTTAGGTATCCAAGATGTTTGGAACAACCACCATGCCGAGTTCTTTCAAAAACTGTGCGCAAGTGTACCTAGAAGAATTGATGCTGTTTTGAAGGCAAAGGGTGGTCACACCAAATATTGATTTGATTTAGATTTTTCTTTTGTTCATTCACTTTGCATTTTGTTAATTGATAAAAATAAACTATTAACACTTCTATTTTTGAAAGCATTCTTACTTTGCAGCATTTTTTCCACACCTACCTAAAACTTTTGCACAGTACTGTATATCCACACAATATTGAAGACTTTTATATGCTTTTATATGTTAACAAATACTCCTCCTAGCATATAAAAGCATGCACATTATTTAAGATCTTCTTCACGCCTAAGTATTCCAATCAGATTGTATTCACAGAGCGAGAGGGAGGGTGACCTTTTAATATGGTCTTGCTGACAGCTCATTACTAAATCAAAGTACTTGCAGCACTGAATTGTTATACCCTGATTAATGTCCTGGGCTAGAGGTTCTCAACCTCGACCCTCAAGTTTTCCCAACAGGTCATGTTTTGAGAATTTCTGTCTGTGGAAACAGGTGGGATAATTACTGAGACAGCAAAAATAGATTATCTCACCTGTGCCCCTGGCTTTGATAGCAGCCAATGGACATTGCAGTATAGGAGGCTGCCACCAGGTGGAGCTGTTATGTGCCAAAACTGAGAAAAGTCAGCTACTGGACAGTGTGTTTATAATTGCACATGCGCATTTGAGACTGGGAGAAACCGAGGAGCAGAGTGCAGAGTGGGGTGAGCTTCCACAGGTATGCTGTGGGGGACAAGAGACTGAGCAAAACATTATTGCTGAAGTGGTGAAGTGACAGAAGTGACTGAATACCCACTGATAGCGCAGAAGTGACAGCTGAGACTGAGAGATGGCACTAGGAGTCGCAGCTGAGATTTGTGGAGGCTGTGAGTGAAGAAACGAGCTGTAAAAGTAAGGCATCCCTACTCTTTGAGAGCTACTGAGAGCAGTTGCGGGTGTATGAGAGATGGAGAATGATCAAAGAATTGCTAAGTGATACTGAGATCTGATATAATTCAAGTACTGTGTAATCCTGACTTGTGCAAGAGACTGAGGCCCTGATCCAGAGCCGGACACTCTGACAGAGCGCTCGCTCTGAATCAGGGCCGTCCTTCTTAATTTTTAGAGCGGCCTCCTGGCCGCTCGTATAGCTGTGGATGGCCACCCACAGTTATAGCGAGCGGCCAGGAAGATGATCGCGATGGTCAAGACCATCGCGACCATCGGGCTTGCGATGAGACCCTTGTGGTAGGATCTCGTTGCCGCAAGCCCTAGAGTGCTTTCAGCTCTATCAGAGCCGAAGGCACTCCCACTGACATCACTTGTGATGTCAGTGGGGCCGGCCCCAGACGGTAGGCGTTCCCATGGGAATGCCTCCATCTGGGCAGCCACACCCCCAGCACGCCCACCAAAGGGGGCATGCTGTCACTCACCATCGACAGCACACCCCCTTTGGTACGAGACCCAGAGCGACGGCTTGCCCATCGCTATCCGGGTCTCGCGCATACGCACAACTGAGCGGGTCTGAATCAGGCCCTGAGTTTGAGTAAACAGCATGATGTTCATCTTGTGCCTGAGTTTGTCGGTTTAAAGAGTGGCAGCCATTTTGTGTCAATACTGTGCTGAGTTAAAGAGAACTTTGGAACTTGGTTATTGCTGTGCAGTGCTCAAGACAATTAAGTTATATTGCAAGTGGAACTGTGATTATTGTGCTTTGCCATTTGAAAATCAAACCTATTGCTTTCTGGAAACAGGAAATGAACAGCATTAGATGCTAAGCTTATCACTTTAACCAATTGTGGATTACAAATGCATGCATGTTATAGGTCAGTGATCGTCCAGCAACAGAGTACTCCAAGGACAGAACTTTAGGCCTGATTCATTACGGATCGCAACTGCGATTGCAATAGCGATTACGCATGCAGTCTCACTGCGATAGTATGCTTATCCATTGCGATCGCTATGCCGTCGCCCACTTTTCCTTACAAACATCCGTAATGTTTGGCAAGACTGCGACACCATCGGTACTATCGCAGCCTCACGCACACTTGCACAAGCTCTGACCTTACTCAGGAATTGCTAACTTCATCGCATGCTATGAGTACTCAAGCTGTGTATGGCATCGCAGTGGATAATATGCTAAAAAATTGCCCTTTTCCTAGCTAAAGGAAGAGGTGCTGCAAGAGCATTAAAGATAATGAAGTCTGTTTAACTATTGGAAAGAGCTATTGCATATTCACTACTGCATTGCTAACCACTGATTTGAAATTGCAAAATCCTTGTTGTGCTGCAATCTCCTGTTATACAAATAGTAATCATTATTTTCATATAGTGACCTGCCCTGGATCTACGTCCTTCTACCCCCTTTAATAAATACTTAATTATTCTATTTACCAAGGCTGTCACAGTATGTCATATTACTGTGTGTGTGGGGCTAGCCTCTCTGCTACAGTCTGATGTGGATAAAGCTTGTGGAGTCATTGCCAAAGGAGAAGGAAGATCCGCTGGAGCTGACATCTCAGCTGTAAGGTACCATCTACACCTAACTTATCTGTGCCCACTACAACACCCGGGGCACCACACATGATTAAAGAAATCCACAAAACATGACCTGTTGGTGCTACTTGAGGACTTGAGTTGGGAACCACTGCCCTGGATAATTCACTCCAACTATGTAATCTTCAAGTTACAATTACCGATAGTACTAATACGTATAAATAATCCCATCCCTTTTTTAAAATCATTTAGTGAATCTGCTACCACTGACAACTTGATCGTGAATTTTGCAGTCTAACTACCCTTGCCAGCTAGGCATTCACATTTTATTTACCCCCTCTTCTGTTTTACTACAGACTTCATGACTCCTCTTTAACTACATCCCCTTTCTTTGTAAAAGAAATAAATGCATTTTGTCAAAACTTAAAAATATATGAAATAGGATAAGATAATGAATAGTGGCAACCTATCGCCACAGCATTTTTCCACTGTATGCCAATGCCTATGTTGTCTTTCTACTTGATTTTCACAATAAACAAGCTTTATTCTATTTTGAATCCCTTCTACCAGGGCTGCCAATACATCTTTGTCTCAAGGTGCTAGAGAGGAGGCATGGCCATGCCCGCTCTGAAAATCGTTCCCCGAGAAGTGGAGGTGCACAATGAGTGAGAGGGTGTTGCTCTACCTGTATGGCTGTTTCAGGCCATGCCGGGCTCCCCAGACAAACCCGGGCCTGGGTAATTAGTTCCTGCACCATCTCAGTGTCCCTGCCTTTTTTCATCAGTAAAGGTGAATGTTAAAATTTAATTAAGGATAAGCATCAAATAAATTATACAGAGCATTAATAAACACAAATGTAATTATATATTAATATTCAACATCATTTATCATACTTTTCTCTGGGACATCCTTTCTTTCATTAGCACCTGTGACACTGACATTTCTTGGTTCACTGCTAGACCTCTTTTCTAGATACATGGATGTAATAATGCCTGACCGGGCCCAATTGCAGCAGACACCCCTCCCTCCTCTGAGCAGTGGGGACCTCCACATCCTACCTGGTGCCAGCAAGTTGGTCCCCCCTCCACCAGGGCACCATCTTCCCAGTGATTTTCAGGTCTGTGCTTTCACAGCGCGGCATCATCTTCCTGAAGATGTCACTGGGAAGATTGCAGCATATTGGAGGTGGAAGCTGCCTGCTGGCACCAAGTAGGTTTATTCTGGGTACAGGGTGTGCAGTGCGGGGCCCCCTGGACCCAGGGATCTGTGTGCACTGTACACCCTTTACCCATTATACATATGCCTATGTCTAGATGCCCCACTCCCACCTACAAAACATCCACTGGAACATCTCATAACTGTCCCAATCTAGACTGTGAGACACATTTGCTCTTCTAGACTCGTTCTGCTATTTTGCCACTAGAGTGTAAGTTCTCTTGGAAAGGGCCCTTCCTACTTTTTGTTTTTCTGTCTGTATTAATTTGTCTGTCGGTACCATTTTACATGCCCCCCCCCCATTGTCCTAAATCTTATAATAAATCAATGGCAACAATAATAATTATAATGCAATTAGTAAGTTAAAGACAGCTATAATCAAGTAATAAAAACAGCTATAATCAAGTAATAAAGACAGCGGACAAAGAGAAAACTTAATATTGTCATATACACTTTGAATAAATATTCTTGTGTTCTGATAGTTTAGTCCAGAGAATAAGTAGGTCAATAGGCAAACTGCTGCATTATCCAGGCATAGTGCTTGGCTACATAGCTTGTTCTACCTGTCTACCCCCAGAGAATTTGTATTTGGTGTCATCAAGCAGGTTTTGGATGCGAGCTAGAAACAGTGGTAGCTCCGGTCTTACTGGTCCCCACAGTACAGTACGGTGACATGCGCATGTGCCGGTCCCGGTGCCAGACAGATCGATTGCTCAAGTGCTGGGTCCCAGCCAGGAGCCGGTGAGTGACTCTGTCCTTTTCAGCAGCAGCAGCCCCCCTCATCAAAGAGGGTACTAGCCGCTGGTGAGTGCTATTATAAGGGACTAATCAGATGATGTTAGAGCCAATAAAGGGTTATATTTATACAGATGTATACATTAGACCTAAAAGGGAGAAAATCTTAAAGGAAGAAGGGACAGCAGATTTGAGTATGCCTATTCCTACCTATTATGCCTATTCCCACCTATTATGCCTATTCCCACCTAGTATGCCTATTCCCACTATTTTCTGGTTGTATGTTTAAGATCTACTGGATTTCAGGAAATAATAGGAGCTTACCAGTCAAGAAAAATGAGTAATCTCTGGTAGCAGGACCCCAATGCGCTGTGTGGACCATGCATGCTCCCCCTGCTCTGCATGAATCGTCATCACCTCTACTACTGAGGATAGTGGTGGTGATTAAGTACAGAAACAGGGAATAAAGAACTAGTTCCATGAGACATTTATATGCCGGAGTCTCTCCACGATTGCATAGTGCAACTTATTGTACCTGCTCCCTCCTGTGCACAGCGGTGGTGAATTTCTCATTATTTTTCAGTACCTGGCTGCTGTCAGTCAGTCTATTAAGTTGCCGTAGGTGTTAATGAATGGGGGCAGAGCTTCGGATGACCCGGGGGCAGAGCTTCTGATGGCTTGGGAGCGGAGCTTCGGGCAACCCAACGGTGGGCAGGGCTTAACCCAGGGGTGCGGAATGGGAGATTCAATGCTTCTGGCGGCCAAAAGGTGAAAAGACAGGCCAGACTTAGTTTTGAATGCTGTTGGTGGGTGACAGGATTTTTTTTTTCCTGTCTATACTACAGTATACCGTTATGCACACAGAGTACAGCAGTGGCCCTAGTGCTGCACAATTGCACCGGCCCGGGGGGCAGATGGCACCCTGCCGCCCAGCCCGCCCCTGAGTGTAATGACAGCGGTGGTAATTACATTACTACTGAGCAACTTCATATAAAAGTAGACTATATAATGCTGATTTTTAATATAGGAATATATGACCTTTACTGTTTTTGTTACTAGACTGATTTTGCATGAGAATAGTATGTATTATTCTCCAGTAAAAGAGGTAAAACTAAAAATTAATTCCCTGCATAACCTTATCTATATAAAATAAAGTGAGAGTCACTGCAGTGTAAACCTATATAAAAAACACAGATAAGATGCTTAGCAGTTGGCAGCTATTCATTACTTCACACCAAAGCTTTCTGGGTTTATATGTCAAGTGTGACCAGTCAATAGTTTAAATTTCAGTCTACTGAGGTTTTAAAAAGATTATAACGGCTGGGATTTTATGAAGTGGTTCACAGTTTAAGTGTTCACTAAATCCTGCAATGTATGCAACTCACCAAAAGTAAAAACAATAGTTTTATAGCGTTAAAATACACAGTATGTATGAGAAATGTCAATCATTTATACAGAAGTCATTGAGCTGTAGTTGCATTTTGATGGGGTCTTACCAGGACACAGGCTAAAATTGAAAACAACTGCTAAGCCTTGGATATAGTTTATTTATCATAGCAACATACATCAACATTAAAATACAGTTTGGTTATGTATGAAAATAAAGTAAATCTCTTTTGTTTAAGAGGTATGAGTCATGATATTCTAGAAACTATTGTTTTAAATATGGCCCAACCCATCCAAGGCGTTTCATTGATTTAATGGGTCTGTGTGCAAGAGCAGTTCTTGGGCCCAGCTCTTGTATGTCACAAAGGGAAAATGATGAGGGAACATATGCAACGAGGCATTTGTCACATATGCTCCCCCAACATTCTATCCTGTCACGTGTTGTCCTCTCCTCACACACAAAGCTGACAGGTGCAGTATTCTATGGAAGATGACTCTGGTCTTGACTGTAGCTCCATATCTGCTGTTTTATGACTCCCAACCGTAATGTCTTTGGTGCTATGCCTGGACCCCCCACATCATAGAGCAGCAGTGTTAGCTGCTCTTGTATTCTGCTGCAAGATAAGTTGTCCAGGCAAAGCGGCAGTTCCTTCCTCGAACTTAGAGCCCGAACCTGAGCCACATGTAAGCAGTCACAATTCCGGCAGCTTCCAGTGATCGGAAATAAATTCAAACATCTGTCTGTATTGTGACTTGGCCACATTTATATATAGATAGAGAGCGAGAGAGAGATTTATAAATAGCTATATATATATATATATATATATATATATATATACAATCCACTGCTCCGGCACTCCTCCACACAGTGTAAGTGGGCATGCAGCAAAGCACCATTTTCATTTACTTTTACTAGAATGCCATGTGTGGACATATATGTACAGTTTACACTAGCAAAATGTAGTGAAATAATAAAAATATTCATAATAATGTTTCACATTATCAGAATTGTTTATAATTTTATAGTGTAAAATAAATTTCAGATTAAATTTGTCTTTCATCAATGTGTCCTTCTTTGGTGCGTATCACTGCTTCACATAATTTGGGCATTCAAGACACCAACTTTTCTAAAGTTTCGTAAGTTAAGCCTTTCCAGGCCTCGTTCAGACATTCCCATAAATTTTTAGTATTTGTTGAAACCATTGCACTGAAGAGGCCATGTCATAATTTGTAGAACTTTCTGCTTTTCTTTACTTTTCAAATAATTGATACACAGTTTAGATGTGTGTGTTTAGGGTTATTATATTTTTGCATGAGGAACCTCTGAGGAACCTCTTTCCAATATTTTGAGTTCCACTTGGTAAAGCGTGATGTACTAAAATACTGTGGTATCGTTTCTTATCCATAGTTGATGTTATTTGAACTAAATCTCCGACCTTTCCTCTACTAAAACCACCCCAAATCATGACATGACCACCGCCATGTTTAACTGTATGACTTACACAACTATCTAACACCACGTTCTCTGACCATTCTTCGAACATACTGACGTCTTCTGGTTCCGAAAAGTTCAAATTTGTCGGTCCAAAATACTTTCTTTCACTGATCCAGTGTTCTTTGGCCCATCGAAGACATTTTACTTTATTTACAGACCTCAACAATGGTTTTCTGCAAGCTATGTGACCATTTAGACCTACACTACACAGATGTCTTTTAACTATATCAAGTGATACTGGAGTTTGTCTAAATTTATTGAGGTGGTCTTTGATTTCAGTTGCTTGGGAGTCTTCGGTTTCACTTACTCATTATGATGTATTTATCTTCCCTTTTTGATGTATACCTGAGGCGTCCATAACAGTTTTTAATCACATTTGTACCTGTTTCTTTGTATCGAGCTAATGTATACATTATACTAGACCGTGGACTTTAATTTTTTAGCAATTTGTCGATGAGTATAGCCTTATTTAGAAATATGTTGAATGTTGCCATGCAATTCAAGTGAATATTCGCGTCATTTTTTCATTTTGCAAAAGTTCTGGTTATTATTATTGATTTTAACACTGTAAAAAGGAAAATTAAAATTAAAAAAGTAAGATATAAAATATTCAATTAATAAAAACATATTTTAAATAAAAAATATTATTTAATAAAATGAATCAACATACATAGCAGATTTAGTAATGACCAGCTCTATATTACGTACTTTAGCATATCAATAAACTGTTGGGACTGCGATGAAAATGAAATACGCTTGTGTGTACAAATGATATGGTAAATTAAGTATAGTACATTTGAAGTGAAGCCCTAAAGCCTCGTTTCTAATCATGATAATGAGTTTGGGGAGCAATTAAAGTTGATATTCATTAAGATAGAGAATAAGTAAACATATAAGCCTTTGCACGCTAGTGTGTGTGTGTGTATGTATATATATATATTAGGGATGTGCAGGCTCGGATAGGTTCGAGTTTGCACGTGGAGTTCGGATTTTTCCCTCCAAAAAAACGGAACTCAGAACGAGGCAAAACGTCATCTTACATGGACGAACATCATCATTCCTGGACAAAAGACCAGGAATGATGATGTTCGTCCATGTAAGATGACGTTTTGCCTCGTTCTGAGTTCCGTTTTTTTGGAGGGAAAAATCCGAACTCCACGTGCAAACTCGAACCTATCCGAGCCTGCACATCCCTAATATATATATATATATATATATATATATTCACTCACCAGTATTTGCAGCTTATGTTCAATATAGGATAGGCTTACATACAAAGTGATGTTGCGGTCCCCAAATGGACCTTTCTCAAGCAGTCAAGCCTCATAATCAAATGGATAACAGGTACAGGTCCCAAATATTAGAATCATCCTAATATTTGGGACCTGTACCTGTTATCCATTTGATTATGAGGCTTGACTGCTTGAGAAAGGTCCATTTGGGGACCGAAATGTCGCTTTGTATGTAAGCCTATCCTATATTGAACATTAAATAACCTGAACATTAAATAACCTGAGTGCCATCCCTTCTATACGTATTTATGCTGGTGAACCCTTTGATTCTGGACACATAGATGATGTGCACCCCGCTGATGTGATTGGACTTATTGATATGAGAGCTGAACCCTGGAATATATATATATATATATATATATATTGTGGTAAGAGGGGTTGCCTCTCACCTGAATTGCCCACATTCTGGTGAGATAAGCTCCCTCCAAGGGAGAGGAAAACAAGACCAGCACATTCTGCACCTACAATAGAAGTTTGCAATTCCGTGTTTTCTGGGCTGCACTACTTAAACTGGAAATACAGAATTCCGGCTTTTCCAGGTCGCCCAGAGCCAGCAGACGTCAGCAGCACAGGAAGGGTTTTAAAACTCTCACACACCTGTTGCTCATTGCCCCTGAGGCTGGATAAGCTAGCCAGGTGATAGGCTGGGGGTGGTGGTTAGCATTAGGGTGCCAAGACCTGGAGGGTCCACAGACATTAGCACAAGGAGTGCTGAGACATTTACTTTTATGTTGTTTGCTTATTTTCGCTTATGTGCCTGTGTGTGTCCAGGCCTATGCTCACATAGGCTAAGGTGCCGTGTGTGCTACCATTAAAAGACACTGCTTTACCATGTACCTGTCTGGATTCCTCATTTCAATGCTCCGTGTTGCTTGTGGTGGCCTGTACAGGGACCTCTGCACTACTTTGTCGCAGCGCATACGCCAGCCGCTTCCAGCGTGACAAAGGAACTGACAAGGCAAAATGTTTGGTATATGTGAGTATGGTTGGTGAACCTGAAAAAAATGCAGTTATATTAAGGTCACTGTAACTTGCTATGCATGTGCAAAAGCTGTTATGTGTTCTGAGAAAAAAAAGTTACTTTGCTTTGTTTTTACTAAAGTACTTGAGCTATAACAAATGCTGATTCGTATCTTCACCAGCTAGTATGCTATCTAATTAAGTCCACCTGTTGACTGAACAAGAGCAAGACACACATATTACTGAGGTCTAATGAAGCACTGCAGTGCTGGAAGAGAAAGAGACAATTTTTATCCTGTGTTCTGTTAAACCCCTCCATTGCTGGAGGAAAAAAAAAAAGCAGCAGTGTTTCTTTTTCTGTGTTAAACGTGAATTACAATTGCTTTTCTGAGATACATATATTTGTGTAAACTGGCTTTTCATTGCTCTTATATAAAAGCCACTAAGTACTTACATGCACCTCCTACTGTAAAAATGGAGGAAGTTTTTTGCACTATAGTAACGTTGTTGGCTTCTCATCAAAAGACAGATGAACAAATGTTGCAGCTGTCTGCCTCAGATGACCCAGAGGCATATTTGCTGATATTTGAGAGGGTGGTAAAGAATTTTAAATGTTCAGCAGATGCTTGGGCTGATACACTTGCCCCCTATTTCACTGGTGAGGCTCAGAAAGCCTATGCTGATTTGTTCTCTGCTGATGCGGAGAAATATGACCTAGTCAAAAGTGCTATTCTGGCCAGGTCAGGTCTCACTCCTTCTGGGAAAGCGCAGCACTTCCAAGAATGGGCCCTAATACCAGGGGTCCCTATTCGGAAGCAGGTTGCAGAACAGGGGCAGAGTTGGCTCCAGCCAGAAGACCGCACTGCCGCTCAGATTGTAGAGACGGTGATTATTGACCAGTGTATAAGAACCTTAGGGTGGAATATGCAGCGCTGGGTCATACACGCTGATCCTCAGAATTTAGAGGAATTAAGTACAGTGGTGGAGCGGTATGAGACCACAGGAAATATGACAAAACTCTCAGAAAAGAAACCAGGGAATGAGCGACCCGTTAAGATGGTACGCCATTGGCCTGTGACCCCGACTGTCACCCCTCCTCAAGGAAACTGAACTGGAGATGCCAGGGTTGTTTGCTAGGAGTGCAGAGAGCCAGGTCATATAAGGCGGGACTGCCCCAGAAAAACAGAGGCTATGGAGCGTGCAGCTGCTAGTATGGGCGCTACGTATCCAGCTTTTTGCACAATGGTACCCCGGAATTCCAGACCCCCGTTAATGTGGGAAACTATGTTACTGAATGGCTGAGAACTCCCAGCTATTATATACTAAGGGAGTGAGCTAACCCTGATCTAAGGGGCTGTCCTGCCCAGGGCAGTGGAAAAAGTGCCAGGGTTAGCTGAAGTACATTGGATCCACAGAAAACTTTTCCCGAGTGCAAGTGAGCCTCACCAAAAAGGGACACGCTTATGAGGTGGTCGCCGCGGTTGGTCCTAAGCTCCTCTATCCTATCATATTGTGACGCAATTTCCCAGGATTTGTTGAGCTCTTAGAGAAATCACGGAGACACAGCCAATGTAAAGTCTCCAAGACCCTACCTCTGAAAAGGGAGAAAAGTGGAAAAGCACGGCCAGTCCTCTTTAGAGAGCAAACCTCTGCGCAATTAATTTATTTGGAAGAAATCCGCAACACTTTGCCTGGTTTCGCCTTCCTGCTTGGTCACGTAATCACCCAAGTAAGCAACCAGGAGGTTTAAGGGGCTGTGCGAGCTAGGACGGTAGCAGTTGGGGCATACGGAAGCCAGGTGATCCGGACCACCTTCCTCCAATTTAACACCAATGCCAGTCACCTGGCAAAATTCATTTTTTATCGCTTGTTCAATTGTCATTTTCTTGTTGTCACAATAAATGTATGCATTTTAATTTATAATGAATTCTGACCCAAGTGTTGATTCATTTCATTTTATGCTAAAATGTGACCAAGAGAAAAGATGTATGTAGTTTAAGTTACACATATTTTGACAGTTATACAAAGGTGGACAAAAAGGGTAGCGCCCAATGAAACATTCATTTATATATTTTACATCATCCTCCCGGTGTCGAATTCTCGCGGGTTTTGGATTATATAAAAGTCCCCGCGATCGGCGCCGTTTTCACTCCGGCTGTGGAGAGAGAAGCTAACAGACGTGTAGTCACGGTCAGTCACTCAGTGTGTGTGTCCAGTCGGGGTCTTGGCCTGAAGAGTGCTGCTGTGTTGTCCATAAAGGGGCTTAGGCTGCAGTAAGTCACTTGTCCTGTCAATTAACTGTGGCTGCTGCTATGTTGTTGTCCTGTCCATCAGGCTAGGGCTACAGTCCATAAAGGGGTGCTGTGGTGTCCAGGGGGGGTGCTCTGTCAATTAGGGGTGCTCTTCTCCAGTGAAAAAAAAATAGCAGTGAAATAAAATTTATATTATCAGTCCATAAACATATTCCAACTGATAATATAGGCCTCTGACCTAGTTAAGGAAAACATTCTTGTTCTTTAAACATCCTAGGGGTCGTATAGTTTATTAAACTGCCATCCTGTCTACCACTGCAATGCCACTCTGTGCCATGTTGGAAGCTGAACTGGCACAAGTCAGTGACGCCCACTTCTGTCGCTTAGCTTAGACACAGAAACAGACAAATCTCAGGTGCACAACTCCAAATTATTAATAATATATATTATAAATGCAATACAATTTTGCAATCAATAGAGGTTTTTAGCATAATCATGGCCAAGGTTATGGGCCTACCCACCATATCCAGGTAACCTCTTTCGGGTAGGTCCATAACATACTAGGGTTCAAATCCAGAGCGCAGAGTACATATATATTAAACACACACAGTGAAGGGTTAAAATGTGTTATAAAGGAAAATGTGTTATAATGTGGTGCCCTGAGACAGATTAACCAACGCAATCCAGGGGGACCCACACCCCAAAAATGAACCAAAATTCACCTGAGATTTGTCTGTTTCTGTGCCTGCAATTAGTCTCATCAGGTAGCACCTCCCATCATATATATAGTCAGGTTGTGCAGTCCTGAAATCTTTCCCATATGCTCCATTTAATGTGCTTTATTGCACTTCTGAGGGAAAAGAGACGCCCTCATTCTGGACTAGCACCCTTCCTTATTGGTTTAAAAGCATGGAGTATGGTAATGTATATGCACACTGTATTAGGCACAATTCTAGATAAGTCCTACAAGTTATATACTGTAGTGCAACTTTGGTTCATTTTTGGGGTGTGGGTCCCCCTGGATTGCGTTGGTTAATCTGTTTCTGTGCCTGCAATTAGTCTCATCAGGTAGCACCTCCCAACATATATATAGTCAGGTTGTGCAGTCCAGAAATCTTTCCCATATGCTTAGTTTAGACAGCCAGCTAGCTGGATGCAACCTTTTGGCCTAAACTAGATGAAATCAATATTTGAGCTGTGAGGTGGTCAAAATTGACTGGAAATGACTGGAAATAAATGTTATTGAGGTTAATAATAATGTAGGAACAAAAACAGACCCAAATTATGTGATTTTAGCTGTTTTTATGATTTAAAAAAAAAAAATACAGAACCAAAACACGTAAGGGCGGTTTTGGCAAAACCAAATCCAGATCCAGAACACGAGGAGATGCAAATCCAAAACCAAAACATGCTAAAGTGCAGTGTCTGCTACCATTAAAAGACACTGCTTTACCAAGTACCTGCCTGTCTGGATTCCTCATTTCAATACCGTGTGTATTAATACCCTGTGTATTATTTATAAAAAAACTAAAATAATATATATATATATATATATGTGTATATATATGTATATATACTGTGTGTGTATATATATATATATATATATATATATATATATATGCTTAAATACTGTATAGCATACATGTGTATGTCACACACACACACTTACCATGCAGCAGCTGCTGGTTATAGATGGGGTGAGACTAAGCACCATGTCATTAGGCTCCCCCCCACCCATCATGGGGCACATAAGTACCTTGCAGGGAGGGAGGAAGATTCTTAGCATGTCCTGCTTTAGGTACCAGTATGTGTAAGAGCCCCGTCTGTTTCATTTGTCATGGGCCCTACTAATTCTGATGGCAGCTCTGTGTGGGGTGATGCTTTGCCGTCATACAACATGCAATCATCCTCATTGCTTTGTACTATGTATGACAATTAAAGGCTAAATAATCAAACCAAACAAGTGTAGCCTACTAATTTCCTATTTATTTATTTATTTGCTAATATTTTTTAACGTGTAAGTGAAAGAAAATATTTTTTAATACTATTAAGCAGAGTATATGTACCAGTTTGATGATGGTTGAGAACTACTAATTTGGGTCATCATTTAATCAGAAAAGAGAGGATGATTTCTTAGAACTCATAGCTGTAATCTAGCATTGGCTTTGTATTTGGCACTACATGAGCTGAACTACAAAGCCGGCTTTATGGTATTTCTGCAAGGACACAACAAAATACCTGTCTCCTTATAATTGTAGTTAATTATTACTTTTTAGTTACCTGTAATTAAGGCCTAAAATCAACAAATAAGTGAATAGTTTGACAACTGTCTTGTACTAAAATAATGTGTCAACACAAACTAATAACAGTGCATCAAAAGGGATATTTTGTTCCTAAACATATGTGTATGCCATGCACAGTTGCTCAATAAAAACATACATTAACTCTTGGGAAATCGAAAACATTTCACCAAATTCCAAACTTGTGTCCTGAAATATCCACAACAAAAATCTCAAGTGAGTAATTGCCAGGATTTTTTAAAATATGTATCGCAGTCTATAAATGTACAGTATACACTATATTTTCAATGGTTTGTTATTGAAGTTTAGTCAACTTTTAAGAAGAAAATTATGCATGAAACACTATGACGAAACATCAAATATCCACACCCAGAATAGCTGCAATCACTGGTCCTGAGTCACATGTGTGCCCAAATACGGCCGTACCTGATCTATTTTGGCTTCACTGGGGGTCTTTTAGCGCCACTGACATATAGATGCACTGGAGAAGTCATCTTCCAGGCACACTTACGTCAAATCCAGATAATGATCTGATCAAACATTATTGGGCATAGAGATAGGACAAGAAACGGAATCGGTATGAAATAACGCCGGCCGCATGGCGGTACGATTCCTGGCAGCGCCTGGCCGACAAAAGCTATAGAGTTTATAGAGTTCCCAGCAGCGGAAGCCCGACAGCGCTGGAAATCCGATCATCGATAGGTAAGTACTTACTAACCCAACCTAACCCCCTAACCCTCCTTAGGGGTGCCTAACCCTAACCTCCCCCCCAAGTGCCTAAACCTAATCCCCCCTATAAGTGCCTAACCCCCCCTTCCCCGCTGCCTAAACCCCAGGGGGGTGCCTAACCCTAAGTCCCCCCTGGGGGTGCCTAAGCCTAACCCTCCCTCCCCCTAGCCTAACCCTAACCCTCCCGGGGGGGTGCCTACCCCTAAGTCCCCCCCGGGTGCCCTAAACCTAACCCTCCCTCCCCCGCAGCTGTCCGCTCGCGGCGCCCGGCATCCCTTCGATCAGGATGCCGGGCGCCTGTCTCCCGGCGTCGGGAAAATGTCAGGCGTCTACATCTAGATGCCCGGCATGTCACCCTCGCCGGGATATGACAGCCGGGAAGCCGGCTGTTGGTATTAAGGCAGCCGGCTTCCCGATTGTATACCCAACACACTCTGCAATATCTGTTAAACTGTCTCTAATCATTGCTGATATGCCAGCATCTGTGCTCAGCATAAAAAAAACAAATCCATTGTAAGTGCTGCACTGATCAACATTTTCTAACTATAACACTTTCTGTTCATTTTGTTGATATGTGTGCATTATTCTGTGATGTACACAAGATGATGAATAGTAGACAGCGGAAAGAACTATTGGAGCACACCAACCATATAGACCTAACCAGGAGCTTTGGTTTATTTATAGTGCACAGTAACAGTACATCCGTACTTACAGATACACATATGGGTAGCAGAGATGGGGCAAACAATTGACCTGCCAGTCATGAATGTAAACGTTGGTGGCAGGTCTTGTAGTATCTCCACGGTGCTGTTACATCACCATGTACCACCATGGTTCTGAGGTGGCCATCTTGGTTAGGTATCAGCAGTGGCGTAACGTGGAGTGTGGTCCGTGTCACTCCAGAATGAAACACACCGCAGACGGCTGTGTGTTTGTTTTAGCACTGCAGCCAATAAGAGTCAGACAGAATCTTATTTGCTGCTGCACCCAGTGCCAGAGCCAGGCAGGAGCTCACTCATGAGCTCCGCCTTCATGTCGTCTCTCCCATAGTGCCCACTGCCAAGCAAGACGGGAGCAGCGCAGCAGACAGTGATGGGCGCGGCAAAAGCAGGGATTCAGGTAAGTGTATTTGTCTGTCTGTGTGTGTCTATGTTTTATGTGTAAAAGGCACTGCACATGGCAGTAGCGGATTTACCGCTAGGCTACCAAGCAGGTGCTTAGGGCCCGGCGGGTCCCAGGGGGGCCGCAGCGTCAACAGTGCTTACACCGGGGCCCATGGCAATGAAGGGGCTGGCAGCCAGGCAGTACTAATAATGAGTCACACTGACTCATTATTACAGTATTCTGTGGCTGACCGCTGGCCGTAAGGAAGGAGGAGCCGGTCAGGGTGGAGGAGACGAGAGGGCCCCTCCCTTTCTTATCGCTCTACCTGTCACTAGACTGGCCGAGACTCAGACCCTTCCCCTGAGTCCCCGCCCCCTCCTCTCTGTCTATTCTAGTCACCCTCCTATCCCTGAACGATGCCCGAGACCAAGCCCCCCAACACCGAGACCCCATCCCTTCCCCTGAGTCCCCGCCCCCTCTCTGTCTATGCTATAAGCTCCGTACACACGGAGCGATCAGACAACGATCAGATATCGTTGTCTGATCTCCTTTATGTGCTGGATGTTCGATATCAAACTTCCAGCGCATGCACCAACCCCTAAACAACTTCTATAGTCACCCTCCTATCCCTGAATGATGCTCAAGACCATGCCCTCTAACACTGAGACCCCACCCCTTCCTTTCCAGTCTAACCCAGTGTCACTCTCCTTGAGCTGTTTCCTTTCCTATGCCTTGGAGACCAGCAGAGGCCATACAGATCCTGAGGTAAGTAAGTGCCAGCGTCATCTAGGGGGGGTGGTATATGTATGTGATGGGGAGGGGTGTATTATTTTTTTTTTGGGGGGGAGGTTGGATTGTGTTTTTATATTGTCTGTGGTGGGGTTGGTGTATTAATGTAGTGTGTGTGTGTAAGAGGTGTATTCATATGATCTGTTTTATAACTTCTATGTGGGTCACCAATGTTCTCCGCATTATATAGTACTTACTGCGATGCTCTCTGCATTATATGGCGCTCACTGTTACACTCTCTGCATTATATGGCGCTCACTGTTCCACTCTCTGCATTATATGGCACTCACTGTTCCATTCACTGCATTATATGGCGCTCACTGTTATACTCTTTGCATTATATAGCGCTCACTGTTACACTCTCTGCATTATATGGCGCTCACTGTTACACTCTCTGCATTATATGGCGCTCACTGTTCCACTCTCTGCATTATATGGCGCTCACTGTTCCACTCTCTGCATTATGTGGCCCTCACTGTTACACTCTCTGCATTATATGGCGCTCACTGTTCCACTCTCTGCATTATATGGCGCTCACTGTTCCTTTCTCTGCATTATATGGCACTCACTGTTATACTCTTTGCATTATATAGCGCTCACTGTTACACTCTCTGCATTATATGGTGCTCACTGTTACACTCTCTGCATTATATGGCGCTCACTGTTACACTCTCTGCATTATATGGCGCTCACTGTTCCACTCTCTGCATTATGTGGCGCTCACTGTTACACTCTCTGCATTATATGGCGCTCACTGTTCCACTCTCTGCATTATATGATGCTCACTGTTACACTCTCTGCACTATATGGCGCTCACTGTTACACTCTCTGCATTATATGGCGCTCACTGTTCCACTGTCTGCATTATGTGGCGCTCACTGTTACACTCTCTGCATTATATGGCGCTCACTGTTCCACTCTCTGCATTATATGACACTCACTGTTACACTCTCTGCATTATGTGGTGCTCACTGTTCCACTCTCTGCATTATGTGGCGCTCACTGTTACACTCTCTGCATTATATGGCGCTCACTGTTACACTCTGCATTATATGGCGCTCACTGTTACACTCTGCATTATATGGCACTCAATGTTACACTCTCTGCATTATATGGTGCTCAAATTGATGGTCTATGCAATGCTCTTTGCATTATATGGTGCTCACTATGACGCTTTCTGCATTATATGGCACTCACTGCGGTGCTCTCTGCATTATATTACGCTCACTGCGATGCTTTCTGCATTATATGGTGCTCACTGTGATGCTCTCTGCATTATATTGCACTTACTGTTACACTCTCTGCATTATATGGCGCTCACTGTGACGCTTTCTGCATTATATGGCGCTCACTGTGACACTTTCTGCATTATATGGTGCTCACTGCGACGCTCTCTGCATTATATTGCACTTACTGTGATGCTCTCTGCATTATATGGCTCTCACTGTGATGCTTTCTGCATTTTATGGTGCTCACTGCGACGCTCTCTGCATTATATTGCACTTACTGTGCCACTTTCTGCATTATATGGTGCTCACTGCGATGCTTTCTGCATTATATGGTGCTCACTGTGATGTTCTCTGCATTACTAGGCAATCTTTGTGATGCTCTCTGCATTATATGGCACTCACTGTGATGCTCTCTGCATTATATGAGACTTCCCCACAAGACCACACCTCTGTTTCGGTTGCGCACCTTTGGCGCACAGATAGCCTCTTGCTTGCAGTGGGGTGGGGGCCCCAAAGCATATTGCTGCACCTGGGTCTACCACTCAAGAGTTCTGTCACTGCGGTGACAGGGTTGTTAATTGGAGTGTCCATGTGCATCTTTACTTCCGGGCCCCGGCAGATTGTCAGCTCATTGATTCTGGACAGGTGCCGGGTGCTGCTCTGTCTTCTCTCCTGCTCTCTACTGTGTTGTTTTTGTCTGCTTGTGATGTGACAGAGAGAGGGGGGAGCTGAGAAGATAGAAGTTGAGGTGCGCAGCCGCCCAAAGTTGATACTAGAATAGAAGGTGACGTGCGCCTGCTGCCTTTGATCTTATTAGGGGAAGGGGGAGGTGGTGCAGGTGTGGGGTTTGTGGCACCTGCCAGTGTGGGGTGGAGGCAGGGTGCTTTGGGCCAGCAACACCCCTCCCCACACTGGCAGGCAACTTTACTGATTCCAGCTTTCACCTACATTCACCTGTTCCGATTAGGTGGTTGGGGGCAGTGCTGGTGCAGTTCAGGGGGGTGTGGGGGGGTTAAACCTGGCACATCAGTTACTGTAGACATAAGTCCTTCTCTGTAATATCCAAATATCTAAAAATGTTCCAGTCCCGGTGGGGAGGGGGACTAGACTTACACTGACTGACTGGTGGGGTCGGGGGGAAATGGCATATGCAGACTGACTGGGAGGGGAATTGTTTGAGGAAGGGGGCCCCAAATTGGTATCTTGCTTAGGGTCCTATGAGGCCTAAATCCGCCTCTGCATAGGGGGCATTACTGGGTGGACTGCATAAGGGGCACTATGTATTGGGCACAACTGGGAGGACTGCATAAGTGGCACAGGGCCACTACTGGAAACACTATATAAGAGGCAATACTGGGAGCACTATATAAGGGGCACTGTTTAATTGCCAATGCATAAGGGGCACATAAGGAGCACTACTGGGGGCACTGTATCAGTGGCACAATATATAGGGCATTACTGGGGGCACTATATAAGGGGTACTACCGGGGCAACTGCTTAAGGGGCACTGTATATTGGGCACTGCATAAGGGGCACTACTGGGGCACTATATAAGCATCACTGTATAAGGGGCACCATATATTGGGCTCTACTGGGGGCACTGCATAAGGGGCACTGTTTAATATGCACTACAACAGGGAACATTGCATAAGAGGCACTACTACTGAGGGCACTGCATAAGGGGTACTACTACTGCGGCATTGCTATAGGGGGCATTGCATAAGGGGCACTGCTACTGGGGATATTGCATGAGGGGCACTACAACAGGGGGCACTACATAAGGGTGCACTGCATAAGGGAATATACTACTGGGGGCATTAAGGTGCATATGGAATGGTAAGGAATGTTCCCAGAGAGACTAGAAACGGTGGTGTGTCATGTTGACACACCACCGTTTTCAGTGGCCCCGCCCATTTTTTCCCCGGTGCGCGTACATCGTGAGGGGTGTCCATTTTTCATCTTGCCCTGGCTCCAAATACCCTAGTTACACCACTGGGTATGGGCAAAGGCTTCAGGAGAATAGCAATATAAAAGGAATCATAGTATGCATCCTGTATTCCAACTCCCCCCATCGCTGCAAGCTATCTCCATGTTACACAAACATATATAATATTCTTGCAGCAACCTGAAAGAAATGAGGGTTAAACAAGTAACAACATATCAACATTTTCTGGTATAGTCTAGTCCACAACTTTTCATGAACAAAACTAAGGATTGTGATGTACTGTAGTCCCTTTAGTGAGCACATCAGCAGGGCTCTTTTCACTAGCTACTGTACATAATTCACAGCAACAGCCAATCTCCACAAGTTCACGGATAAAGTGATTTTTGCTTTCAAAGTGCTTGGACCGTGCATGATGTTTGGTGCTATAAAACAGATCAATTACATCTCTATTGTCATGTTCAAGGCTGATTATGTCATCCTTGCTTAGAAGTTCACATAAAGGGGTAAATTTACTAAGATTCGAGTTTGGTCGAGATTGCAATCTCGGGTGAGTTTAGACATTTTTTTCAGCTCGCAAATTTACTAAAGATAAACTCGGGTGAGTTTGGGAGAGATTTCTTTCTTTTCACTGAAAAACTCGGGTGAGATTGCAAACTCAAATAAACTCACCATCGGCCAAACTCTGAAGTACTTTTAATGATAAAGATACAACTCGGGAATTTCCTAAGAAACAAGATTACAATCTCGGGTGTAATTGTAGCAAACTCGCAGCTAATTAGAAGTTTCAAATAGACCACCTCCTGAGCTGCGAGTTTGCCAGAAACATACACAGATCAGTGTGATTTGTGTATGTTTCTGCTTGGTAACCTTCTCTAAATTGTTAATTAAAAAAAAAAATTAAATAGAGTCCCCCCAAAAAGCATAACCAGCATTGGGCTGCTCAACTAGTCCTGGTTCCATAAAATACAGGGAAAAAATGAATAGGGTCCTGCCGTATTTTAGGAACCAGCACCTGGCTGCTGAGCCTGTCTAGGTTTTAAAAATAGGGGGAAAAAAATTTCGTAGGGTTCCTTCTATATTTAAAACCAGCACCAGGCTCAAATCCGGCTTGGCTGTAATGCCTCAGCCAGGGGACTCTATCACCGGGTCACCCCGGCCAATCATTCGCACCCCAAGCTGGTCAGCCCAAGCTGGGGACCTCATGGGAGGTGCCCCCCAATAAAGGGGTCCCCTTTCTCCTGACACCCCAGGCTTAGTCTTTCCCGCACCCATGGGCTGTGGGTACGGGGGTAATAGTATTGTAAATAGTGTAAAACAGGCTCAGCAGCCAGGTGCTGGTTCCTAAAATAAGGGGGGACCCTATCCATTTTTTCTCCTGTATTTTTGGGAACCAGGATTGGCTGAGCAGCCCAGGGCTGGTTATGCTTTTGGGGGGTACCCTATGTCATTTTTTGTGCAGGCTGCTTGTTCGGGAGAATTAGGCAAGGAGAAAACACTGCAATCTCGGGTGAGTAATCTCTATCTAAACTTGCTACTCATGGGAGAAATCTCGATCTGCTCCACCATCAGCCAACTCACTCTCAGGTAAACTCACTTCTTAGTAAATTTGTGAGTTTCAGAAGCATCAAATCACCCAAGTTTCGCCGATGCTAATAGAGTTGAAAAAACCCCGATCAGACTCGATTCTTAGTAAATTTACCCCAAAGTCTCTTAAAGATGTAATGCTTCCTTAGCTGACTTTGATAATGCCATATATTTTACTTCCTTGGCAAATAGGGCTACTGTTGGTCGTATACTACTTGACCAGCTAACTGCTGCACCTGCCATTAGAAACAGGGGCACCGAGAGGAGGGGGGAATCGGGTACAAATTACTCTGGCCCGTACTTGCTGCAGGGGCCCGGCGGGTGCCCGGGTCTGGCACCGCTCCCCCTCCCCCTCCCTCTTAAGTCACAGCAGCCCAGCACATGCTGCTGTGTGCTGGGCTGCACTGGGAGACTGCTCGTGGCTGCTAAAACAGCAGCTGGAGTAGTCTCCTATGCCTATGGGGGGAGCGATCACGCTGATCACGTCCCCCATTGGCTGTGCACCGGGTTGAGGGGCATACAGTGGCCCCCTCTTCAGCGCACAGAGGGGGCCACTGTGCACAGTTTGGGAACCACTGCTGTAGTCAACACCTTTGTGTATGTGGCCTTTTGCAACAAGACAAGCTTTGTATCAGGTGATAGTCCCATATGCTTTCATCTTTTTGCAGAAAATCCACTTGCTCTTGACTGTATTGAGGTGACTTGGTCTCTTAACTACAGTCCATGTATTGTTGTAATTTATTGATGTAATTTCCTTGTCTATTGCTGATTTCCACTCACACCATTTGTTGCTTAACCTCACCTCTTGGATATTTTGGGGTGCACAGAATGTTATATTTGCAAACTCCTCACAATACATCTTTGGTGGTGTTCCACTATTTGCTTTTGCAGAAGCTCTTTTCAGTGGATGGATGTTCAAGCTGGTAGTTTCTGTTTCAGACATGTCTCTAGCAGATGGCATATCTAATATCACATACGTTTTATGCATTTCCAATTCCAGATTTGTTTTAAGTGGCACTGTTTCTTGCAATATAACATCTCTTGAATCAATGAGCTTTAATTTCTTAGGATTCCAGAGTCTGTATCCTTTATTTTTCTGGAAATATGAAAGAATGATACACTTCATTGAATTGGGATCCAGCTTATGTCTTCTTTCCTTGGTGATGTGGGCCTGATTCAGGTTGGTTCGCAAGGCTGCGTTTGCACGCAGCCTGCCAATGTTTGCATTCTGCGCATGCATATAAGACGCAGTGTGCGTGCGCGAACCGGCTACAGCGATCAGGAAGTGTTCGCAGTAAGCACACAGAGTCTTCACACAGTGATTGACAGGAAGTGACCATTTGAAGGTGGTGATGGGGGGTGGTCAGAGAAATGCAGGCGTGCCTGGGTGCGTAAACACCGTTACAGGGGTGTGCATAATTAAGCCCATGCGATAGCCTAGATGGCGACAGGAAGTTTAGCAGTTTCTGTGGTAGGGTCAGGTCAACTACAACTGTGTTTATGGTTCTGATGTTACTCGATGGTACAGGTGTCTTTGCTGACTTGCGCATGCATGTCATGGGAAGTGGGCTGCTTTATACAGTGATGGGCATCTTGGTATAGTGCTGTGGTTGCCGTGCAATTGCATTCATTAGCATATTTTTGCAGTGATCTGGGTGCGTGCGAACGCAGCCTTGCGAACCAACCTGAATCAGGCCCTGTGTACATAAGTACATGATTGTGGCTGCTCAATCACTTCTGCAATATCACTCAGGTGCATGAAATGAAGGGGTTATTCTATACAAGAAACAGCAAAAGGTATTCCCCAGCATTCGGGATGATATCAGGAATAAGATTTGAAAAATGACATGGTGGTAGATACTTTAGAAATGTCAGTTGCATGTATTTGCAAAAATATGGCTAAGCTTCCAGGCCAATTCACTGCATCTCTGTTTACTGGAGGTCCCTATTACTTAGTCAAAGTCTGGGGCATAGAACCCCAAAAACCCAGCAAAGACCAGCCACCCCAGGGCAGCACACCAGTGAGAGGCTAAGGTGTTAATAAGAATTAAGCAAAAGCTATGTGTTAACAGGTGATACACAGATGTAATTAAACTGCTAAAAAGAGTAGCATTAGTAGAAAAAACATTTAAATTGGATGTGGCATAAGCAAATACTTCCAAAATCTCAGAGATTTTTTATGTTAAGTTTTCTTCCAGACCACACCTCTATTGATGTTTTGTCTTTTAGGGCAACCATGGGAGCACAATTATCTAATATACTGCTGTAGACCCTGCTTCAGACCAAAAACACTTGTTTAGGCAAGCATCTTTAAGCATAGATCAAGCATTCCACTATAGTATGGTTTGCATGCTCACTTCACCTTTTTGTTCTGGAGTGTGTGCAATGGTCAGCTGATGATTAATACCGTGTTTCTTTAGCAAGGCCTCCACATCTTTGTTTAGATATTCTCCTCCATTACCCTCATGGACAGCTCACCATGGCACCTCAGTTGAACAGCTTTGTAAGGTAGCCACGTGGTCTTCTGTCCACACCTTTCTTAGGTTTTATGCTTTCGATACCTTTGCCTCTCAGGATGCTTCATTTGGATGCAGGATACTTCTCTTAGCACAGGAGTGTCCCTACCCTTGAGTACTGCTATGGGATATCCCCATGGTATCCCTGTGGATCCCTATGGATCATGAAGAAGAAAATTAGAGTTATGGCAAAACTTACCTTTGTTGTTCAAAGTCCATAGGGTCCATTAGGTGCCCGCCCTGACACCCCTGGCTTCTTTGGGTTGGATTTCCTGGTCACCGGTTTCCCGTCTCTTTGATGTGACAGTGTGATTAATCTGTGTACTAGTCTTCCTTCTCTCCTCTCCTCCACCTGCCTTGGGCTTTAACTAACTGCCTTAGGCTCAGGGGCGGGGTTTAGAGGTTTATATTCTCCTCCAAGACTTTAAGCCTGTAGTTTGAGTTTCTGCTGATTTCTCGAAGTCTTCTATCTTGTTCATCAGTTCAATCTCTTCTTTTATGATATAAATGTGTGTCATTCTTGTGAAGTCATTGATGATTGTTATGAAGTATCAATAACTACTTATCGATTTTGCTTCCATTGGACCACACACATCTGTATGAATTAGTTGTAGCGGTGCTTCAGCTCTGCTTGCTGATTTTGGGAAGGGACAATGGCTTTGTTTGCCTATTATACAGCTTTCACAGATTGGTCTTTCTTTATCAGTCATATATATGCCTGTAGTCATCCCATCTAGGAGTTTCTGGACATTATCAAATCCAAGATGACTTAACCTTCTGTGCCAGAGTTTCATAGAGGCTATCATCGCATAAGAATCCTCTTTGTCAAGGACATACAGCTGTCAGTATTAGGTACCTGTTGCTATTGTGGTCCCTCTTTTGTTCTGCACAACACATTTTCTCCTGCAAACTGGACTCTGTGTCCCCTCTGCTTCAGGATACTAATAGCTATGAAGTTTGTCCCCATATCTGGTACATATAATGCGTCTTGGATTTATTTCTGTGATTTAAATTTCAGCTCCAACTTTTAGGTGGGTAGTGACTGTCCCAACTTTTGTAGCTGTAAGTATTTTATCTCCTATTCTTCTGACTGTGATAGGATTAGATGTGTTCAATGTAGTGAACCACTCATGATTACAACTGAAATATACCAGCAATCTCCTATGCGACTGTCTGACTCATTCTTACTTTGCACTTCTTACTCTATGCAGTATTCACATATTTAGGTTTACATTGGGATGCATTGTTTTGTGTAATACCTGTACTTGAATTTCCAAGACTTGGCATCTTTAGTGTGTAATGTAGTATGCTCAGCACTTAATTATGCTGGAACACTTTGCAACTTCACTGATTAACTTGTCTGAGATACAGCCTTCTATGGCATCTGGTATGTCCGGGTGCCTAGGCCCATAACCTGTTGATATGTGTGTACTCTTCTGTGATGTATACAATATGGTGAATAGTAGACACCAGCGGAAAGAACTATTGGAGCACACCAGCCAGATAGATATAACCAAGAGCATTGGTTTATTTATGGTGCACAGTTATTGTACAGTTGTACTCACAGAAACACATATGGGTAGCAGAGATGGAGTAGAGCATACAGCAGCCTGTCATGTAGGTAGCCGCTGGCAGCAGGATTTGTAGGATCCCCACCGCTGTGTACCACCATGGCGCTCAAACACAGTAAAGAGCCAAGATAACACTGCGCAAGCACAGACTAAGTTAAGGCGGACATCTTGGTTAGGTATGGGAAAATGCTTCATGTGTAAGCAATATGGAGGGAAGCACAGTAGCATACCCTGTATTCTTCTTTTCCCTGAGGCAAGTAACATCAAGGTGAAATTTATTAAGCTGTAATTTTATAAATTTGCAGGGTTCTATCTTTGTGGATTTCACACTGCTGAAATATTAAGGCAAAAACCCAGGAAAATTACAGCTTAAGTGCCACTTTTAAACGTGATATACTTTAAATTGACATACAAAATATACATTTACAAGTAGAATTTGGATCTCCTTATAAGGAAACATAACCTGTTGATTATTACAGGTTGAGTCTCCCTTATCCAAAATGCTTGGGACCAGGGGTGTTTTGATATCGGATTTTTCCTTAGTTTGGAATATTTGCATACTATAATGGGATATCTTGCGAATGGCACCCAAGTCTAAACACAGAAGGCATTTATGTTTCATATACACCTTATACACACAGCCTGAAGGTAATATTATAGAATATTTTTTATAATTTTGTGCATCAAACAAAGTTTGTGTACACTGAACTATCAGAAAGCAAAGGTGTCACTATCTCAGTCATTCTAAAAAAAATTCTGTATTTCGGACTATTCCGTATTTTCGATATTTGGATATAGGAGACTCAACCTGTAATTCATTCTGTCTATATATTTAGTGACCAGTTTGGAATCTCCCTCTCCCTATATCAAAATATACAAACCGGCAGACATTAACATGAATCTGGAAATTAGTTTGAAAAAAATAACCATAAAAGAAAGTCGGATGTGACAGGCGATATAGCTCATACCAAAGGCAGAAAGAAAACCTTCCTCCCAACACTAACGGGCTGTGCTGCTTAGCATCTGTCTTACACTTATTGGGTTCATTAGGGCCTAATACATTGTTTAAAAATAACCTAAAGTACTGTGGAAACTTTTCATTATTCAAATTAATATGGGGCCACTACTAATTATTTAAAGACAGGGACAATATTAATTATTAAAATAAATTACTTAGAGCAATAATAATAAGAGGCACTATTATTTATAACATTAAATAGGGGCACTACTTATTGTAAGTTATTAAGGAGGACCTGTTTCCCCTGTTATACCAACAGGCCAGGGGTACCAGTAGGGGCCCAGAACTACTTGGCCTTGGCTGAGCATCGCTAGGTGTGGGAGCCTGATTGTTTGTTTGAGTCCCAACCCTGAGGGGACCATGACCAATGCTATTGGGCACGCTCCAGTAGTGAAAAGAATGGAAGGTTTTTTTAATTTTACTATGTTGGTTTTCTGTAAACCACATGAGGTTAGGGCAAAGTACATGCGATTTAAAGGTATCAAAATAATTGCTATGTGATAAATATTCCGCCAAGGGTTAGATGCTATAGAATAATTCAAACTCAAATAAATGCGTGTTTGATATATATCTGCTAAATCTTTATATTTTAAGTGAACATGTACATTGTAAATATGACATCCTATTTAATTTCAACCAAAAACATTTGTACAACCTACCCTGACCCCTGAATGATTAGTCCATTCACCAGGAGATCTGATTCTGAGTTGGGAGCAAAGCAAAAAAAGAGCAAGTAACTGTGCACCTTGGTAAAACCATACTGCACTGCAGGTGGGGCAGATATAACGTGCTGAGAGCTATAGATGTGAGAGGGACATGTACAAACTGATATGTAAATTGCAGTGTAAAAATAAAGATGTCCAGTATTTGTGGGCTACATACAAAAGCAGCCAGTACTTACCTCACATGCAAACACATGTACTTCCACACCTTACATTGGAAGAAGGTTTGTTCCAGATACAAATTTACTAGCATTTTTTTTATTTGCTCCCAAATTAGATTCAGCCCCCTCATCTTTTCAGGCTACACCATCCCCTGACTGGGACAATCTACTTTTTCCTCCTCCTTCTCAGTCTCTTGAGATGAAGTCCATACATTCCTCTCAACCTGCCCCTCGTCCTCATTCCATCCCTTCCCATCTCCTCTGGTCCCTCCCCCCCTGAGGCATGCTCCCAGTGTCCACATAATCAACTTAAGTCTCTCCTCTGGCACCTTCCCCACTTTCTTAAAGCATGTAATGGTCTCCCCCTTTGTCACAAAACCCTCACTTGACCACTCCTCCCTCTGTAGCTACCATCCAATTTTTCTCTTTTCATAAGCTCTCTGAGTGCATGATCTATAACCAGGGTTGGACTGGCCCACATTGGTACCTGGGAAATCCCCAGTGGGCCCCATTGCCTGAGGGCCCCACCCCCTTCTCTAGGTGTCATGTTCCAGACTGTGCACTGTATTATACATTGTTACTCTATTAGAGGGTCAGTTACCTGGTGGAGCAGGACCACATTGGTTCTTGTTTTGCTTCTATAGAAACCACACCAAGATTTGCCTACTGGTTAGTCAATCTACTGTGGTGGCTGACCACACCCCTTACGCAATGGCCCCTATCATAGCATTCCCCTGGTAGGCCCTTTATGCCCCAGTCTGACACTATATATAACCAAGTCATCTCCTCTCCACCCACTCCCTTCTTGACCTCCTCCTATTTGGATTTTGGCCTCTTCATATCATTGAAACTACACACACCAAGGTCACTGATGACCCCATCACTGCCAAGCCAATAGCCAAATCATATTGTCATACTTCTTGAACTGGCAGTGGTGTTTCACATGGATGAACACTCCTTCCATTTTCATACCCTTTATCTCCTGGTTCTGCTACTCCTTGTCCAACCACTCCTTCTCTGTACTGTATCCGAACCAACTTCTAACTCCCCTCCACTACCCCTTCTGGTCGGGATCTCCCAAGGGACTGTCCATTTTTTTTCCACTTACTTCTCTCGGTGGACTAATCAGTTCCTTTGGCCTCTGATACCACTTCTATGCAGACATTACATTCATTTATCTTTCCTCCCCTGACCTCGCTCCCTCTTTCTTCTCCCATGTCATCTCCTATCTTCAATCCATCTCCTACTGGATGGCTCAACACTTTCTGAAACTGAATAGTTCTAAAACTAAACTTATCATGTTCTCCCCCAGCTAAGGTCCCTTATGCTCCCTCTCTCTCCCTCTCCTCTGCTTCCCAAGTCAGATATCTTGGTGTCACCCATAACTTTTCCCTTTCTTTCTCCCCACTTATTATGATTATTAGTCTTTATTTATATAGCATAACGAAGTGCCATTTCCACCTCCACAATATCTTCAGAATCAGAACCTTCCTCACCCTTTTTGACGGTGTGTTTAAAACAGAACATCGCTTTTGGAAACATATTTTCCTATAGAAATTTAGAAAAAATAAAAAAGCAAAACTGCCCCCCAAAAAACATAGAACAAAATAGCATATGTTTTTCTACTTAGAAAAATGTAATTTCACTGTAATCTTTTATTGATATGTAAACTGACAACCCCCTCAACCTTGATGAACTGTACAATATCAAACATTAGACATAATTAATAAAATAGTACATCAAAGCCCACTATCTCTCAGGTGCAGTGTACTTTCTTTACATGAACTAGTAAAGGGACCGGTCATCTCAGTCTGCCCCCAGCTCCACTCCACACCTTCTTTATCTGCTGCTCCTCCCCCCTCTCTGTTTCTCTGTCTCGGCTCAAGGTGCACACCCAAATCCCATAGTTACCCCAGGTCCTCTACCTTGTCTAGGTCTGTCCCATCTCCGTAACCATTGGAGCTGTTGGGGTGCAGGTCTCAGCGCCCACTGCGGACGCATGCTGGAGATGAAACAGACCTTGTGCAATTATTACATAGATAATGTACTCATACTGGATGGTAAAAAAGCATGTAAATAATCATTTATATTATCATACATAAGCCTTATTACCACACAATTCACACATATGTGGAAATTATATTACTACACACTGATTAATTCTGCCTACTACTTGTATGGGATGTAGTCAGGATGCTGGCGGTCAAAATGCCGACTGCCAGAATCCCGACACTTAAAGCCCGGCATGGGACTAAAGATAGGCATCTAAATACCGACACCTATCATTAGTGCCACACCGAAATCCCGACACCCGGCATACCGAGCATACCGAGGGGGGGGTTAGGTTCAGGCACCCACCAGGGGGACTTAGTGTTAGGCACCCACCCGGGACAGTTAGGTTTAGTCTAGAGAAAGGGGGGTTAGGGTTAGGCACCACCCGGGGGGAGGTTAGGGTTAGGCACCCCCCCGGTAGGGTTAGGTTTATGGTGCGGGGAGGGCGGGTTAGGGTTTGGCACCATGGGGGAACTTAGGTTTAGGCACCACCCCCTGAGTCTTAGGGTTAGGGAGGGAGAGAGAAGGGTTAAATATACTTACCAGCCAGCGTCGGGATTATGATGTGTCAGGCTTCCAGGGTCGGGATTTGAACCGACGGCTTTTAAGCTGCAGGTATTTCATACCCAACCCACTTGTATATGTACAGTATAAAATATTATTTATTTTCTCAAAAAGGAGGTATGGTATAAAAGAATAACGGGTGCAGAAGTTCAGGACCATTTCACATAAACAAAATAATTTTAATTTCTAAAAAAAATAAGAAATGTTTTAAAGTTATTATTTTCTGTTTTTATTTCATCTGATAGCCCTGAAATAATAAAACCTTGAAGAAACCCATATGTAAGGAAACTGGTTATGAAGTAAGAGTGTATGCATAATGAAGTTGTATTGTGTCCAAGGCCATAATTAGCGCTGCACAACGAGGGGCACCTGCCAGGGTGCAGAGCTGAATTTGGTTACAGTTGAGGTCCAGGGGACGTCAGTTTTCCTTCTTGTCCCAGGTACTAAAACTTCTAGTTAATGTTCTGATCATACCCTTCAATGAATAACTGCTTTCTTTACTGATAGCCTCTTTTTGAATAAAAAATATGTGTGACTTAGGCAACTGCTCACATGCTCTAGTCTATGCTATATCATAAAATTATACAATATGACATTGTTTATATTAAGAAAGTGGTGTATGATTTCTAAAATCATCCTTTAACTACTCATGGGAATCTTGTTCCCTGAAATACTTAGAAGTGCACCTGACTAGAACCAAAGATGTAATTGAATTAGGGGTGAGCGGGTTCGGATTTCTGAAATCCGAACCCCCCCGAGCCCCCCCGATCCGAGTCCGATCCGAGTCAGACTCGACTTTTCCCGCCTGACTCGGATCTGAAATCGAGGCAAAACGTCATCATCCCGCCTTCCGAGTCTCGCGGGTTTTGGATCCTATATAAGGTACCCGCGTCGGCGCCATTTTCTCACTCGGCTGTGGACAGTGAAGAGGGAGGGTGGGAGTTAGGACTGTGTAGTGTAGTGTAGTGTAGTGCTGCTGTTGTCCACTACTTCAAAGTCCATAGGGGCTGGCTGTGTTGTGCTGTGCTGCTGTTGTTAATAGGGGCTGTGTCCACTACTTCAAAGTCCATAGGGGCTGGCTGGACTGTGTTGTGCAGTCAGTTCTCCATAGGGGCTGTGTCCACTCCAAAGTCCTGTGCAGTGTCCCAGTCCTAAAGGGGTGCTGTAGTGTTGTCCAGGGGGTGCTCTGTCCATCAGGGGTGCTCCCCCCAAGTGCTAAAAAAATAATATATTTTCTGTGTTTGTGAATTGTGTACGCAGTAGCCGCACGTGCATCAACAAAGTAGTGCCAAGCGTGCGCCTGTGTCATAAGTAAAGGGCCGGCTGGCTTGACCGTTAAGGGTGCTGTAACCCCCGAAAGTACACTCCAGTCCAAACCAAAAAAATATATATTTTCTGTGTTTGTGAATTGTGTGCGCAGTAGCCGCACGTGCATCAACAAAGTAGTGCCAAGCGTGCGCCTGTGTCATAAGTAAAGGGCCGGCTGGCTTGACCGTTAAGGGTGCTGTAACCCCCGAAAGTACACTCCAGTCCAAACCAAAAAAATATATATTTTCTGTGTTTGTGAATTGTGTGCGCAGTAGCCGCACGTGCATCAACAAAGTAGTGCCAAGCGTGCGCCTGTGTCATAAGTAAAGGGCCGGCTGGCTTGACCGTTAAAGGGTGCTGTAACCCCCAAAGTACACTCCAGTCCAAACCAAAAAATATATATTTTCTGTGTTTGTGAATTGTGTGCGCAGAAGCCGCACGTACATCAACAAAGTAGTGCCAAGCGTGCGCCTGTGTCATAAGTAAAGGGCCGGCTGGCTTGACCGTTAAAGGGTGCTGTAACCCCCAAAGTACACTCCAAACCAAAAAAAATATATATTTTCTGTGTTTGTGACTTGTGTGCACTGTGGCTGCACGTGCATCAACAAAGGAGCAGCGCCAAGCGTGCGCCTGTGTCCCATAAGTAAAGAGCCGGCTGGCTCATTTCTTAAAGGGTGGTGTAACCCACAAAGTGCACTACTCTCCAGCAAAAATAAAAAAATATTTTCTGTGTTTGTGTGCGCTTTAGCCGCACGTATATATCAATATAACATAAATGGAGGACCAAACTTTCTCCGATAAAAATAAAATAGGGAAAGATCAAGAACCACTTCCTCCTAGTGCTGTTGCTGCTGCTGGGAGTTGTTCATCATCCCAGAGAGGAAGTAGGAACATCACTACTTTTACTAAACAATTGACCCTCCAACAGTCCCTAGCGATGAGGATGAAGTACGACAGCAGTCATCCTGAAGCAAAACGTATAACTGAGGCCTTGACTGCTATGTTGGTGTTAGACGTGCGTCCGGTATCCGCCATTAGTGCAGTGGGATTTAGACAATTGATGGAGGTAGTGTGTCCCCGGTTCCAAATCCCGTCTAGATTCCACCTGCATCCTCAAAGCAGCAGTGACAAGCGTGCGTCTGTCTGTTAAAGGGTGGTGACACCCTCAAAGTGTGCTACACAAACAATTAAAATATTGTTCTTTTTTTTTCGGTCTTTGTGAAATGTGTGGGCTGTAGCCGCACCTGCATCCTTAAAGCAGCAGCGACAAGCGTGCGTCTGTCTGTTAAAGGGTGGTGACACCCTCAAAGTGTGCTACACAAACAATAAAAATATTGTTCTTTTTTTTTCTGTCTTTGTGAAATGTGTGGGCTGTAGCCGCACCTGCATCCTTAAAGCAGCAGCGACAAGTGTGCGTCTGTCTGTTAAAGGGTGGTGACACCCTCAAAGTGTGCTACACAAACAATAAAAATATTGTTCTTTTTTTTTCTGTCTTTGTGAAATGTGTGGGCTGTAGCCGCACCTGCATCCTTAAAGCAGCAGCGACAAGCGTGCGTCTGTCTGTTAAAGGGTGGTGACACCCTCAAAGTGTGCTACACAAACAATAAAAATATTCTTCTTTTTTCTGTCTTTGTGAATTGTGTGGGCTGTAGCCGCACTTGCATCCTCAAAGCAGCAGCGACAATCGTGCGTCTGTCTGTTAAAGGGTAGTGTAACCCTCAAAGGGCTCCAAAAAATAAAAAACTATTTTTTTAATGTGTTTGTGACTTGTGTGCGATGTAGCCGCATGTGCATCAACATAGTAGCAGCGCCAAGCGTGCGCCTGTGTCATAAGTCAAGGGCTGGTTTGGACATCTGGTCCGGACTGAAGGACGTGCCAACAATTTCTGACAAGTCTACTGTCACTGCATATGATACTGTCCTCAAAGCAGCAGCGACAAGCGTGCATCTGTCTGTTAAAGGGTGGTGACACCCTCAAAGTGTGCTACACAAACAATAAAAATATTGTTCTTTTTTTTCTGTCTTTGTGAATTGTGTGGGCTGTAGCCGCTCCTGCATCCTTAAAGCAGCAACGACAAGTGTGCGTCTGTCTGTTAAAGGGTGGTGACACCCTCAAAGTGTGCTACACAAACAATTAAAATATTGTTCTTTTTTTTTCGGTCTTTGTGAAATGTGTGGGCTGTAGCCGCACCTGCATCCTTAAAGCAGCAGTGACAAGCGTGCGTCTGTCTGTTAAAGGGTGGTGACACCCTCAAAGTGTGCTACACAAACAATAAAAATATTCTTCTTCTTTTTTCTGTCTTTGTGAATTGTGTGGGCTGTAGCCGCACTTGCATCCTCAAAGCAGCAGCGACAAGCGTGCGTCTGTCTGTTAAAGGGTGGTGTAACCCTCAAAGTGCGCTCCACAAACAATAAAAATATTCTTTTTTTTTTTCTGTCTTTGTGAATTGTGTGGGCTGTAGCCGCACTTGCATCCTCAAAGCAGCAGCGACAAGCGTGCGTCTGTCTGTTAAAGGATTACATCGGTGACAGCATCCAAGTAGGCATGTCAGACAGTCCGTACCTGTACTGGCAGGAAAAAGAAGCAATTTGGAGGTCCCTGTACAAACTGGCTCTATTTTACCTGAGTTGCCCCCCCTCCAGTGTGTACTCCGAAAGAGTGTTTAGTGCAGCCGGGAACCTTGTCAGCGAAAGGCGTAGGAGGTTGCTTCCACAAAATGTGGAGAAGATGATGTTCATAAAATGAATTATCAACTCTTCCAGGGAGACCAGCCTCCAGAACGTACAGAGGGACATGTGGTTCCAGCGGGGACGAATTAATACTCTGTGAGGATGAGGATGTACACACTGAAGAGGGTGAGGAATCGGTGGATGAGGATGACATCTTGCCTCCGTAGAGCCAGTTTGTGCAGGGACAGATTAATTGCCAGCTTGTTTTGTGGGGGCCCAAACGAACCAATCATTTCAGCCACAGTCGTGTGGCAGACCCTGGCGCTGAAATGATTGGTTTGTTAAAGTGTGCATGTCCTGTTTATACAACATAAGGGTGGGTGGGAGGGCCAAAGGACAATTCCATCTTGCACCTCTTTTTTTTCTTTGCATTATGTACAGTTTGGGGCCTAGTTTTTCAAACTGCTATCCTGTCTGCCACTGCAGTTTCACGCCTAGATGGGTCACGTGTTTGTGCCGCCCACTCGTGTCGCTTAGCATAGTTATCCAGCTACCTCGGTGCAACCTTTTGGACATAAAAACACTATTGTGAGGTGTGAGGTGTTCAGAATAGACTGGAAATGAGTGGAAATTAAGGTTATTGAGGTTAATAATAGCATAGGAGCAGAAAAACCTACAAATTCTGTGATTTTAGCTGTTTTTATGCTTTTTAAAAAAAAAATACAGATCCAAAACACAAAACCCAGAACCCAAAACACGGAAGGGTGGTTTTGGCAAAACCAATCCAGATCCAAAACACGAAGGAAGATCCAGATCCAAAACCAAAACACAAAACACGAAAAGTGGCCGGTGCACACCCCTAAATTGAATGCAATTATGCCCCTCTGCTTGCCACTTTTGAAGCAGCCATGAAAGACTGGATGCTTCATGAAGTATCCTGGCTGGGCAGAATAGCTGCCTTTAAAATGGTGCTCTTGTCAAAACTGCTGTATCTGTTCCGTGCTTTCCCCAGAGTTCTCCCTAAATTCATGTGAAATAAATGTAATAAAGCCATAGGCCGTTACATCTGGAAAGAAGGTAAGCCAAAGATAGCAAGAGCGACTCTCTCTTTACCTAAACTGGAAGGAGGAGTTGTGTTCTCAGATATAGAGAAATATCAGTATGCTTGTTTGATAAATCAGGCAAGAGATTGGTTTGCGGAGGATAATATTAAGCCTTGGGTAACATGGGAATTGGAGGCCCTAAAACCATAAGCTCTCCCAGACTTGTTATGGCTTCCTGTCTCCGCAAAGCCTTCAAATTCCAAGCACTCTGTGTCACAGCAGCCGCTGAATCCAGGTCCCTCTTACCTGGTCCGGCGACGCTGGACTCTTGGCTGGCATGGGACAGCGGGCGAGAGATCCCCGGCGCCCGCTGTCAACTGTTCTCTCTCTTCTCCTCTGACGCGCGCCGCTCTGCATAGGATTTAAAGGGACATGCACACAATTTAGTGTAAACCACAGAAGGTGCCAAAATCAAGCCCTGCCTATTTAAGGAAGTCTAGGAGAGCATTTCTGTGCCAGAGTATAGGCTCATTTACCATACTCCAGCGTTCCTGTGTTATTCCATTACCTGTTTCTGACCTTGGCTTCGTTTGTGACTCTGATTTCGCCTGACCCCTGGTACTGCATCTGATATCTGGTTTTGACTTTGGCTATTCCCTGTGACATGTTTACGCCTGCTCCCTGGTACCATCTAGTATGTTTGGTTCTGACCCGGCCTGTCGACTAAGCTATACATCTCCACCACTGCATCCAGAGTTTACCAGCACCAGTATAAGGAAACCTATCCTGAGGGCCGTGACCTGTGTGTTGGACGCAGCCAAGTACATACCTTCTTCCGAGGGTCCCTGGTGAATACCACCAGCACATTAGACTCCGCGCCTCAGGCATAGGTCTAGCCAACTCCCTAATACGGGCCACATCCATAATCCATCCGAGAAGTGTGACACTCAGTTAGAGCCACAATACAGGCGTGGAATAGATTCATTATAAGGTGCGAAGACATTTCCTTACCGACACCAGCACTCTCAATATCTTGTATAGCTAGATTAATTGGAAATTTACAGATGGAGTTTTGGAAGGCTGCAGGATTGAATTCACTGGGGGATATGATGTCTGGTGGAGGAGTGCTCTCCTTTTCTGAACTTCAGAGTAAGTTCAACCTCCCAAAACAGGATTTTTTCAAATAATTGCAGATACGGCACTGGGTTCAGAGCTTGCCATCCTTCAATGCTCAACATATATCCTTACCAGGGTTTATACTGAAACAATTCCAGTCCTCTAATCAAAAAGGGGGATTACATGATGGTATCAACTTCTAATAACGGAGAATAGACCAAATAAATTCACATGCTTACAAAAATGGGAGGAGGATTGGTCGAGAACATTGGAAAAGGAAGATTGGGAAATAGTTTTTCGTACTTGTTATAGGATGTCTCGCTGTATTAACCACTCAGAAATGTTCTTAAAGTTACTCCATAGATCATACTTCACCCCTGAGAGACAACATAAGATTTGGCCATCCATTTCTAAATTTTGCTGGAGGAAGTGTGGAGAGGTGGGAAGTATCTTCCATATATTTTGGTCATGCCCTCTCCTGAGACCTATTTTAGTCCGAAGTATTTACCATGATTGGGGACATAGCAATACCACTGGACCCAGTTATTGTGCTGTTTAATTTTTTCCCTGGGAACCTAACAAAGGGAGCTAGATAGATATATAATGGGGCACATTCTAATTTCTGCAAAAGCTGCTATTGCTCAGTTGTGGAGATCAGACAGCGTGCCCAGCTTAGGCCTTGTAATAAATAAGGTTCAAAGCCATTGCGATTTTGAGACGGAGAGCAAATACTCTACTGCGGTCTCGTCGCCCCATATGCTGTGGTTTAAATGGAAAGAATATAGGGAGAGTCAGGGAGGACATCCCTTGAGATCTGGTCCAGTTGATCTTGGAATTCTACACTCCCCTTCTGACAATGATGCTTCTTGAGCTCCAAAAGTGCATCATTTTGATGATAAATAACCGGTTCATACAATACCGTTTTGAAAATGTGATATCTGTACATATCTCCTGAATGTGTACTAACTAAGATCCTGCTATTTCTTTTTTTTTTTTTCTTTCTCCCCCTTTTTCTCTTTTTTCTCTTATTTGATTTTATTCTTGTAAATGTTAATGTTGATATTAATATTGTTACTATATTTTTTTAGTAGTATTATATTATTTCAATTTATCTACTGTACCTAATTTTATTTTTATTTATAATAATATTTCTGTATCTGTTTAAAATTAAAACTCAGTAAATATCTATTGGTAAAAGAAAGTGGTGAATGAAGATAATGCATTTTGGGTGAGAATTATCAGACCTTCTAAAGAGGAAAAGTGGAGATGGTGCCTATAGCAGCCAATCCGATACTAGCTATTATTTATCTAGCATCTGATTGGTTGTTATGAACAACATCTCCACTTTCCCTCTTCAGAAGGTTTGATACATCTCCTCCAATGTACCTTATCTTCATTCACCCCTTTCTTGTGTAGTATTTCCAAAGGAAATTAATCATTGTTGATATATAATTTATTCAGCATTCCTAAGTAGTACCTCTCAGCTGTGGCGCAGTAACATCTGATAAAAATTGCTATCAGACATTGTGATGGTTATATAGACAGATAAAAGTGAGTTACTGATTGGTTGATATTGTTTTCCTAAAGATTACATTTATTTCCCTTAGGGATGATTCATTTACTTTAAATATATTTGCATAATTTATTGACACAGATACAAATCTTAATAAGACAGATTAAGGCAGGAGCACCCTGCCTATTTTTGCTCACATGACAAACAAGGATTTCCTATCGCAACCACACATTGTGCGAGGTTAGCTCTGCAACAAAGTGAATCTGCTCTTAAATCAGCCATAACCTTAAAACTACTGATATGTGTAGTGAATAACCGTGATTATCTTGTTACAATGGCATTTGTCAAGGGTTAGGATATATTAAGCACTGCCTAATAGGCAACACGTGAACAGTCAATTCTTGAGTTTAATGTGTTTACTTTAAAGCAGAAAAAATGGGCAAGTGTAAGGATCTGAGCGACTTTGGCAAGAGCCAAATTGTGATGGCTAGACAACTGGGTCAGAGCATCTCCAAAACGGCAGATCTTGTGGAGTATTCCCAGTATGCAGCCAATAGTACCTACCAAAAGTAGTCCAAGGAAGGTGAACCGGTGAACCGGCGAAACATGGTCATTGATGCGTTAGGGGAGCGAAGGCTAGCTTGTGTGGTCCTATCCTGCAGAAGAGCTACAAATTGCTGAAAAGGCTAATACTAGCTATGACAGAAAGGTGTCTGAACACACACACAGCTGCGTAGCTGCAGACCAGTCAGAGTGCCCATGCTGACCCCTGGTGACCACCAAAAGCACCTACAATGGGCACGTGAACGTCAGAACTGGTCCATGGAGCTAAGGAAGAATGTGGCCTGATCTGATGAATCACATTTTCTTTTACATCATGTGGATGGTCCGGTGTGTGAGTTGTTTAACTGGGGAAAAGATGGCACCAGGATGCACTCTGGGAATGGACACTTCAGTGTCCAATGTTTTATCAAGGGTACCATGATATCGTAGATACAGTGTAAGATATGGAAAAGAAAATGTTTATTTATAGTATTAGAAAATATACAGCCAGGTGCCCTTTCTCAAGTAACTGGTCACATCAAGTATAAATAGGCTTCACTTAATTAATTCTGAGCATCGGGATGCCGCTGTCAGTGTTTTGAGGGCTGGCATCCCGACTGCTGGTCTCCCATACCTAACCCCCCAAAAGCTGGGCATAAATCAAGATTCACCAGATGAGGACAACAGTTGACACACCTCAAAGAAATCCACATCAAAGAAGAAAACCTATTGTAAAACCTTTCCAACTACCAGCTATTGGAGTCCTTTGTGCATACCGACAACTTTTCCGGCTTCAACTTGGACATAGAGTTATACGAAATACTTTTTCGGTAAAACTCAATCCCCTGTGAGGAAGTCCTACCCTCCAATCTAAGAACAAAGGGCCTGATTCAGAGCCGCTCGTAAGCGGCCGCTCGTTCGTTCCTACCGATGTTCGCGCAACTGCGCATGCATACGGATTTTAATACGCATGCGCGAACCAGTCAGTGTGGCCGAAAATCGTGTGCTCGCTAAATAGCGAATGCCTGCTATTTTGAGTGACAGAATGAGGCATTTGTGGGTGGTAACAGGGGAAGGTGCTTGAAAATGGGGAGTGGAGATCCGAATGCAGGCTTGCTTAAAGGTCAAAACGGGAGTTTTAAGGGTGTGCATAATTAACAAAGCAGCGTCATTGACCACGTCACTTGGTTGTTTTATAGTCAGAACTGCTCGCATGATTGTGGTAGGAAAAACCAACCACAAGAATAGCGAGCAGTTCAGACGCCTTTCGATGTACTCGATTAATCTAATAAATAGCGGACATGACGTATGATGCGAGCGGCCAGGGGGCGTTTTTATCAAAATTACGTTTGCATGTTTTATTCACTCGTTCAGACATAGAGGCGTGAACAGACCGCAAAGAGCGAACGGTTCATTTAAATAGTTAGCCCCTTTTTCTGAACGAGCGAGCGCAAATAGCGTCCGTCTCTGAATCAGGCCCAAAGTCCATCTTTGATCCACAATCCAGTAATGCATCAATTAAGACATTCCTGCATGAACAAGTCACTGATGCCTCAAGCAAGTTTCAAAACAACTTACCCCACAATGAATACCTTTCACTACTACACCTGTTGAAATTACAGCGAGTTGTTTTTCATTAGGCAGATAAGGAGGAGCAATTGTACTGCAAGACTACTGTAACTATTGTACCGACCTGAATGTTACAGGATTGCCACTCAGACTCTACAGAGGCTCAAGTTTCATTGTTTACATTTGGACCCAGTAGTCCCGCCCCTTGGATGAAGCCACCACGTCCTCTCTTTTCAGGCCCTCTTCTGAGCTGTGGTTGCCTAGCAACCGGCAGCAACACACAAGGGATCTGAGCGCGCTACCCTCCATTTAGGTAAGCGATCATTTTGGCACCTTTTTTTTGTAATTAAGTGAAGCCTATTTATACCTGACGTGGGCACTTACTCTGGTAGCTTGAGAAAGGGCACCTGGCTGCCTGAAACGTCGCTGTATATCTTCTAATGCTGTAAATAAACACTTTGGTGTTTGAATCACAACTTGGAGTGCCGTTTTCTACATTTTACATTGAAATTACTTTTAATCAAGCATAAAGCTGTCCGCCCAAAAAGAACGCTTTTGTGCGGACATTATACATATTCACATCAAATAACAAAAAAATGGGACTCATGAGCTCGGCGCTTTACAAACAATAAAAGTACATAAGTACATAGAAATACATCCCTCTTGTTGGTGGATGAGGGATGATACGTGTCTCACGAATAATCCTTCTTTTCACTCTTCTCAACTCAGGTATGAGGAGGTCATGGAAAAGAAACAAATATACATATGTGTAGCACAGTTTATTTCCTAAGAAGTATCTTTCTTCTTCCCTCTACACACCCGTGAGGAATAATCAGCATACCATCACTCACACTTCTAAGGGTCTATTTACTAAGCAGTGTTAGGAGACAGAGTGAAAAGTGATAAGGTGCCAGCCAATCAGCTCCCAACTGTCATTTTTCAAACACAGTCTGTGAGATGGCAGTTGGGAGCACCTTATCACTTTTCACTCTGTCTCCTAACACTGCTTAGTAAATTATTATTATTATTACCAGTTATATATATAGAGCACACATATTCTGCAGTGCTTTACAGAGAATATTTGGCCATTCTCATCAGTCCCTGCCCCAGTGGAGCTTACATTCTATATTCCCTATCACATTCACACACATATACACACTAGGGTTAATTTGTGTTGGGAGCCAATTAACCTACCAGTATATTTTTGGAGTGTGGGAGGAAACCGGAGTACCCGGAGGAAATTCACGCAAGCACAGGGATAATATACAAACTCTGCACAGGTAGGGCCGTGGTGGGAGATCCCTAAGTGTGATACACCGTGTATCAAGGTATCTTTACCACCAGGAAATGTCAGCAACAAAAGATTGGTGCAAGTAGTAGTGATCCCCACAATAAGTCGGACGTACCACACTCACTATCAGTGTGGTGTTCTTTCAACATATAATGGTTTCTTTAAACTTGTATACAACATCCAAGAATCAAGGGCGTACCCTACTCACGATAAGTATGGTTCTTTTAAAGTATACCAAGGTATCTTTTGTATGCTCCTGGTGGATCACCATCAAAGATTCTTCCCTCAGTGTGGAGTTAGAGAAAAAATATGTCCTAGTTGATAGTAAAAAACCAGAAAAAAACTTTTATTCCAAAATAATCCCGGACACAATGGAAATTTGGAATAATATACGTTTTTTTCTGGATTTGCTATCAACTTATTTTTTCTCTAACTCCACACTGAGGGAAGAATCTTTGATGGTGATACACCAGGAGCATATATAAGATACCTTGATATACTTTAAAAGAACCATACTGATCGTGAATAGGGTACGCCCTTGATTCTTGGATGTTTTCATGTGCACACGCGTAGATGGATGCCGGAGCTGAAATACAGCCGCAGTCCCTGCATATGTGTAAAACTCACATATGCAAAAAAAATAGGTAAATTAATAGGTAGGAGGTAATTAGTTTCTTATTACTATAAAAATCTCAAGTACTTGCATATTAATGAACATATTATTCTTGTAAAGACAGTTAGATTATAATTATATTATACATTTAGTTCTTACTTAGTAGTGTAACTCCAAACAATTCACATTTTCCATTTACAATATTAAATACCCTGGATTATATTTATCACTACATCCTTGTTCCCAAATAACCGTTTAAACCATAGAAAATGAATATTCATTTTTTCTCTTTTGGAGTGTACTTTAGAACCTATTTAAACAGTGATATTTATTATGCTTTTCTAGATTGTTCTATTACGACATTACCTATATTTATAGAATTATTAGATATTGTATACTTTTGTATTACTTTCACACATACAGTACGTCTGTACTAAATAAGGAATATTTTGTGCCAAGTAAATATTTTATCATTTTACTCCATGCCAATGTTACATCCACTAATTTCATAGGAGGAGTAACTCTCAATGACAAGTACATGCAGCAAAAAGTTATGCACAGAGGAAACCCAGTCAAACAATGCTGAGAACTTTTGCGCTAATGTTACACGATGAGTTTGTTTTTTCAATGCAGCACTGGAATTCCATCCTAGGATCCGCATCTTTGAAGCCGACACTAAAATTACTGCCCAGTCTCTTCCAAAGTCAGATACTGATAGAAGATTCAATGAAATCGAAGGTCGCCAGACTAGGTGAGTGTTGAAAGATACCTGGCCTATGATACTATTTCTGATTTAATAATGCGAATAGGAGGCTAGGCCTTTGTAATAATTAGGACTAATTACTGAAGAGGTGTTGACAGATAGCCTAAGAGGAAACAAACTGCCTTTATCCACTGGCTTAGAGTCAGATTACTAGTCTTGTCTTATCTGTTTCCCAGAGAGTAGAAGCCTCAATCAGAGGCTATGTCTTCAAAGGGGAAAAGATCCTGACAATATACAGGATTTAGGATGGGGCTATGAGAAGCAGCTTTTACTCTGTGTTGTTCAATTAATTCTTTCCCCCCCAATTATTGTGGTCCGTGACACACAGGTTGAGTTACCAGCTAGGGATTTTTTTTTTATAAGTTGTAATGTCTTCTGCGATTCCTTCTAAATACCTTTTATTATATTAAAGAAAATACTGTTCTGAAGAGAAAGTTGTCACAGTGACTAGAAGTATTTGTCTTTAATTATACATTATCTTTGTTATTCATGTATCTAAATGGTGCCCTGGCTCCAAAGATAATATTATTAGTAAAATAATTTGATATTTTAAATTTCTTTGCTGGACATGGTAAAATATATAACAAAGATTGTTGTCCATTCACATCTTGTAACTTAATGACTCCAGAAAACTGTCTCTGTTTAAATAGCCGGTTCAAAATAGTTTTCGTTGAGTGCAGTCTAAACACAGAAAATTCATAAATTTAGCAAGAGCCATTCTTGCAGAACCTACATTTCATGAAACATAAATAAGTTTGAAAGTTGTCTCTTGGAGATTATAAATAGCTCCGTCTTCAGCAGTGACAAATTGTCCTTTGAGCTATCTATCTTAAAGCAATATGTAATAACATATAGGATTATCCTTTTTTTTGTAGTAATTTTATAACTCCGCAGCGTAAGAGCAATGTACTTTTCTGTCATTGCCAGTGTATCACTTAAATATATCAACTGTATACAGTATATTGTTATAATGGCATGGCAAGTTATATTCCACGTTGACCAAATGCTGTAGAGCGTGACTGCGGACTATTCAGAGTGACATCTTTTTTATGAGGCTCTAACCACAAAAATGTACCTCCATGGTATTCACATTAATCTTTAGAACTACACAGGCTTTTCATTTAAATTATGGGTGCAACAAGTGTGTTCTTTTCGTGATATATAATATTTTCTAGGACATTAAACCTTTCAGATTATTTGTTTTACTGTTTTCCCTAGGGATTTTGAGCTGGTGACCAATGTGGAAAAATACCCTTAGAGGCAATAGTTAATTGCCCATGGTGAATAAAGAGACTTGACACCCATCTTAATTTATGGTTATATTTACTGCAGCAACAGGGTATAATTGTGAAAGCAGTCAACTGATTTGGCTACACTAAATAGCTGTATCTTAAAAAGTAATGCAGTTATGTAGGAGGTTTCTATTGTAAAAAAATATTATATCACGTGGCTTGGTGAAGTTAACTAATTGTTTTAAGTCTTACTCTGACATAATGAGTGGCTGGACATAACCTAAAAACTCAATAGTCCCCTATGGTCCCTACTTTCCTGATTTTTGATGTCGGAAGAAGTATGCCTTCATCAGAGCCGTAACTAGACTTTTTGGTACCCTGTGCCAGAGAGAGCATTTGCGCCCCCCCTTCCTATTTTTTAAATAGGACCATAAGATAGTGCACCTGAAAAAGGGCCATGGCCTCTGAGGAAGGGCCAGGTAAGAGATAGGGGAGGCCAGGAGATGCTGGGAATAAAAGAAGAGGAAGCTACTGTACAAGTGAGAATGATAGTATACAGGAAAATTGACAGGCCCAAACAGCGCCCCCTGCCCTGCGGTTCCCTGTGCCATGGTACTGGTCGCACTTTCCTAGTTAGAGCCCTGGCCTTCATTATTATGCAATTGTAGTCATGCATATTTGATTACATAACAACAGGTCTTCAGAATGTGGTTTAAACCATTGGGAATGTTAAGAGCTATGAAACTCCATTTGGATCACTGAAGTTATTGGTGGTATATAGACTAGAAAGTGAATAACAAAAATGTAGATAATCCAACCCCTTTGCAGCCGTTAGGTAGCTCTATGGGTTTGTTAAAGAGAAACTAGAGCAATGTTTAAAAAATTGTGCAATGTAATAATATAATGGTCTTAAGAATACAGTTCCACATTTTGCTTACCTTGTTCCCACAAAGTATATTACCACCATTTAGCTTTATTTAAAAAGCTGTCTTCTTTTTTTTTTTTTTTTTTTACAATACTGGATAAAATTCTTTGTATTTGTAGTAAGAGCTAAAGGCCTATTTTGTGATAGGGATCTGAAGTTCTCTTGGTGGCACAAAAAGTGAATGTCTACTGGCCAATCAGTTCCTACAGGAAGTAAAAAAATCTATTATAATTAATGATTTTGATGTTAAGTCAGAAATCCTCAGTTGTGGGTTTCTATGTGGAACCTGAAAAAGGTAAAATAAAATACCACGTATAAATATTAGTAACGCTTTGGACATTACCATTGGAGTAACATTGTCCAAAGAACTATTGATATTCATAAACGGTGAATACACCCCCAATTTCAGACACCCGGTGCCAAGCCTACTATACATCAGACACTTTATATCATGTGGCACTTTTGGAGAGGCAAAAAATATAATTCCTATCCAAATTAGAGATGTGCGGGTTCGGATTTACTCGGTTCTTATCGCCATTTTACCGCAAGTTCGGATTAGTTTGGATTTATTTTATTGGCTATCCAAGACACGTGATAGCCGATAGCCAATAAAATGCCGTTTTGAGATCCGAGTAAAACCGAGTAAATCCGAACCCACTCATCTCTAATCCAAATACATTGCCACCTTTCAGCAGAATGACACACAGTAATATCTGGGTCAAGCTATCAGTAGGCAGTTCAATTAAATGTAAGGAGATGCTTATTATTATTCAGCACTGATAAATACACCTTCCGCTCTTAGTTGATTACCTTTAGCCTGCAACCTGGAGCTGAAAAGTGCGGAGTCAGTACCAAGAAAGGCAATGAAGGACTTGTGTGTACCTCTCAATAAGCAAATATGGTGTATGTATGCCAAACATCCTGGGTTCAAACTCACTTGCAATTTTAGATTCATAAAGGACTGCTTGGTACTCAATAACTTATTTGGTTTCATTATGTTTCAATTTCAGGAATCCATGCAAACGTGAACCTATCCCTTTCCAAAACTCCCCCCACACCAAAGAAAAAATAGTGTATGCTTTACTTTTGTAACTGATCCCTTTATTAACCGTGAGCACAGTTTAAATTTCAAAGAATATTTTCGTATTTTAAACACAGAGGTAGGATTAGTTATCTTCTTTTTCACAAATATTTATACAAAATTTTATTTTATAAGAAAATTATTTGACTAGAAACAAAAATGTAAACATTTTCTTAACTAGAAAGTTACATTTATATAACTTTAAAAAAAAAAAAAAATATTGTAATAAACATACTTTGATCTATCCGGTGAGTGTTGGGGATCATGGTTCTGGTAAAGAGTTGCCCTCATTAAGTTGGTCAGAGCATGTCGTAATCAGCTCATCTGATGACAGACTGACAAGTCTATTCCTGCCAAAATCAATTTCTAACACAATAGTGGGCTGTTTAGTGCTTTTGGAAGGCATATAGGTTCAAGTTTGGGTACTGCATGGATTCCTGAGATGAAATTTAAAAATAAAGTGACAAAACAATTGTGATACTGTGTTGTACTCTCTTCATGAGATCTCATGGAGCTGTGTTATATGAAAGTATGGGTGGAGGTGTTAGGTGGAATGCAAACTATTCTTTGTTTAGAAAACTAATAACCATCAAGGCACCAAACCTTTGTTGATTGTTCTTCAAACAAATGTAAATAAGTTTTAATTTCACTTCATATTAATAATTAGAAAAACAAGTTAGGCCTTTAATATTTTATAATTTTGAATAGTTATATTCTGAATTACGCTACTAAGATGTTCACTTATGTTGAGTGTGAGATGCTACAATGATCAGATTGGGAAGTTTTGGCACTGTCTATAGATTGTAAACTTGCGAGCAGGGCCCTCTTACTTCTTTGTCTGAATATTATTACCCAGTCTTGTTTTATTACTGTTTTGTTCCCAATTGTAAAGTGCAACAGAATATTTACATTCAGGACTTTTTTAAATTGAAATATATATATTTTTTTTCATTTACAATTTTGCCTGTATTTTTATTTATTGATTTGCTATGGCTTCCTGCAAGGTTTTCTTAAGTAGACTTATATACTTTTTTATCCTCTTATTTGCTTTTAAATCTTGTGATAAGGCTATTAGGAAAAGTTGCTTATTTGTATTACCATTGGTTGAGGAATAACTTGGCTCTCTACATTGGGTACAACAGTATTCAGATTGTATGTGCTCCTTTCTGTGAAAGTAAGAAAGGCTTAGGACAGGTTACCAAAGGTATAAATCAAACAAGCTCCAGTCTCCTTTATGCTGGTAGTGTCAGTGTATGGGGACCAGAACCTATTAGCTTGAAGTTGCTTGTCTCATCATAACCTATTAGCAGAGCAGCGGTAATGAAGATGTGCAACGGAATGACACTGGGTGAAATTAAAGTTATGTAAATAGTCCAAATAGATAACAGTCACTACACTGGACCAGAGTGTATAAGGTGTTAAATGTGTTGCACAGTTGTTTGGTGCTCTTGGCGGTTAGTCAACACGTGGTACAGCTTAACCAGGTCTTAGGTTTATTGAACCAGGTAGAACTACAAGTAGCATAAGACACAGGGATATAATAGTTGTACAAATAGTAGTATAGATGCAGCCTGTAGCATTAGGGTATCGCTGGGTGTTGTAATGTTCCGGGCATCAGAATGGTAAAGAGCCTCCCCTGTCATACTCTTGAGATTTGATATAAAATGACTAGAATAATACAAAGAAAATATTTTTTAACTTATAAACATCTTCTTTGTTTATTATAATCATTTTTATAGTTAACACTCACCAGCTTTGTGGAGTTCCCTGGGACTGCAGGGAGGCGAGAGATGAGGCAGCAACAGATCAGCCTCGCTTCTGTATAGTCAGACACTGCTTGCAGAGTTGGGGGCGGGGCCACACCACGGGCAGTAAGATGCACAGAAAGAGCATGGGGGCGTACCTTGAGCACTTATGGACACCTTGGATGTGTCATGTGACCAAGAAGTGCACTGCAGTGTTTAGAGATCGGACCTCAGTCAGCAGCAGCAAGAGAAGACACAGTGATACAGGTAGGAGAATCAATGGACACTGAAGCTTACTGTAGTGAGGGGAGAGTTACAGTGAGTAGGGGGTGAGACAGGCTCCCAGCACACAGACTTATCTCCATGTGTGCCTCCCCAGCCATTGACCTCACCACATGTCATTGAGTAGCACTATGCCCCTCTAATGTAGCGGTGGTGATATAGAGTACCTGCAGTACTCTGTGGGCTCTACAGGGTTGGTGTGTGTCCATTCACTAGAAATAATAGGGAAGAAAGACGCGTGTACAAGGCACGCATGCACTATAGCACATGTCGGAGGTCAGGCCTCCTACTGAGCTTTGGCAGCTCCCAGAGACTGCCAGCTCAGTTACCTGATGGCAATGAAGATGAAGCAGTGCAGGACTGATCCTCATCCAACACCTCCCCCCTGTCTCTCATCACATAATACAACGTGAGCATCACACATTTTAAAATCTCAACTGTACTGAGAAACAAGGAGGGTTATAACATTACTTAGCAAGAAAATATATCAACATTCAAATTTGTTCCAGTCCACATCCCTGCAAGAAAACATTCTGGAGATGAAAAATAAAAAAAGGTTTTGCCTGAAACATGCAAGTACTCATCTATCTTCTCCTTTTGCAGTTGGACATACAATTTTTAATACTTTCACGGACACTTGTTTTTAACTTCAGGACTTGATAGATTTCCATTCATGCTAATCACAATTTAGTTTTGGATCATGAAGTGTCTGAGGTATACAGCAAACAAGTCCAACAAAGACTTCAATATACTTTCTTGGAGGTTTCCAATTGTGGCTCCTCATGGAACTCCTGTTCTGGTTGTCAGCATTCAATGTCTCAATCTCTGACACACTTTTTAGCTGCAGGCATGTGTTGCAACAAAAGTCTCTGTGGCTGTACAATACTCTGGTTGTCTTTAGCAGAAGTAATCTCATGAAACACAACATCCCTTAACAGTATGAGCTTTTTGTTCTTAGGGGCCCATAGATGGTAACCTTTGCTATTTACAGTATCCTGGCAAGATACACTCATTAGAATTAGGATCAAGTTTGTATTTTCTCTCTTTAGGTACACGAGCATAAGCTCTGCTTCCAAATACACATAAATGACTGATGTTTGTTTTTTTGTCGGTCCGCACCTCCAATGGTGTCTTGTCTTTGACTGCCACTGTAAGTGATCGAATTTTAAGATAAACAGCTATTTGTACTGATTCGGCCCAAACTCTTTGTCAAGACTTGCATCATTCAGCATAACCTAAGTTCTTTCAACTATTGTCCTATTTGCTCTTTCACTTTCGCCATTCTGCTCTGGTGTATAAGTGATAGTACGCTGATGCTGTACGCCATTTTGTAATTTTGTTTAAGGTGGTTGACTAGATCTATATGCTCATACTATCTGCCATTGTCAGATCTTAGGGGGTCATTCAGACCCGCTCGTTAGCGCCGATGCGCTCGGACCAGGTCGATGGCCCCCCACAGAGCATGCGCACAACGTCGCCAGCGCCGTCGTGCGCATGCGTGAGACCCGCTACGACCAGCAGCGCCAGTCATAGCGGGTCTCGATCCAAAGGGGGCGAGCTGTCGATGTTGATTGACAGCTCGCCCCGTTTGGAAGGCGGGCCAGGGGGGTGGCAGCCCAAACGGGGGTGTTCCCATGGGAACGCCTACCATTTGGGGGTGGCCCCACTGACATCACTACCCTAGGGTCTCGTCTTAAGCTCCGATGGTCACGATGGTCTTGACCATCGCGACCATCACCTTAGGCGGTCGTAAGGCTGTGGGTGTTAACCCACAGCCTTACCACCGCAAAGGAGGACATCTTGAAAATTCAAGACGTCCTCCCCTCATTCAGACCGACCGCACGCTCTGTGCGACCAGCTCTGAATGAGGTCCTTAGTGCCTTCATTTTCAGACCTATTTGGTTTTCTACAAGATTCTTGTACACTTTGAAAATAAATGTGTTATCCTTGTAGCATCATCGATGAGTGTCATGAAGTAACGTTTTCTGCTCATGGATTCTACCTCCATTGGTCCACACACATCAGTATGCACTAATTCCAATGGCACTTATGCTCTGGATGCAAATTTGGAAAAGGTGTAACATGTTTGTTTGTGCCTTCATGCAGCTTTCACATGTTGGTCCTACAGGATTGTCCATTGTAATTCCAGTCGCCATATCACTTTGATGTTTCTGTTTACTGTCATAGCCTAGGTGTCCTAGCCTCCACTGCCACAGCTCCATTGACTTGTTGGATTCAGCAGCTACCATTGCACAGCACTCCACTGTGTCTAGGATATATAGTTGTTGGTACCGGGTTGATGCAGCTATTACAGTCCCTCTTCGGTTGTACACAATGCACCAACCCTTTGCAAATTGGAGTCTGTATCCTCTCATCTCAAGTACACCGATGGCAATTACATTTAGTTCTTAGGTTCGGCACAAATAATATATCTTCAACGTTTGTGACAATTTCTTTGCCTTTCACCTTCAACCATAGAGTTTTTGTCCCAACTTTTATAGCATTTAGGACCTTGTCTCCAATTCCTCTATCTTTTACCGAATCACATGATTTTAATGATTTGAACCAACTTTCATTACAGCTATAATGCCTTGTGGCTCCTGAGTCCATGTACCAGCAGTCCTTATGGTGGCTATCTGCTACATTCAAGACTGACTTTTTCCTGCTAACACTTAGGTTTTTTGTGCTTTGAAATTTTACACAGTAAAACAGAATTTTTAGCATTTATTTCTGTAGGTATGCAAAACTGCAATAATTTAGCACATACAGTCTCTGTTGTTAGCTTTGTAGTACTTGATTCTAATGCTACTACCAGGAAATCGTACTCTTGAGAAAGATTTTTCAGCATCGCCATTGCAACCTTCATGTCATCTATTATGACACCCACTGAAGTCAATTGCTGAGATGGGATAACATTCTGTCCATATACTCGTTCATGCTCTTACATGCACTAAGCTTTGTTGCATGCAATGTGCATCTCAAGTTAATTAATCTCATTAGCCCTTTAGCTTTATAAGCCATTTGCAGAGTTACCCACATATCATGTGGGTTCACTTTACCATGAATAAGGAAATCAACGTGTCATTCCACAGCTAGACCAATCATACACAGAGCTCTATCTACTTCTTTTGAGCTTAGATTATTAGCTGTATTGTTAGTTACTTTACATAACTTATCTCTTTTGAACTATATCTCCATGGCAAATTTCCATTTCGCTGCACTGTACATTTCTCCAATGCAGGTGAATAGGGTCTGTCTGTACTCATTCAGATCCTTATACACCATATTGTTTGCAGCTTTATTGACCTTGGTATCGGCTTGTTTCACACCAAGGGTAACAAATTATTTTGCACTAGAGCATTGAAAAATGGTATCAATATGTGTTTAAGTAGTCACATGTTTATACCACTTATGTGTAAGACTACTTAAGTACATTTTGATACCATTTGTCTTATGCACATTTATACAAACCCTTTGTGTTCTACCTATTAAACCATATAACTTTCTGGCGATGTGATCTTAATGTGCATTGTAGCACATGTTGGAGATCAGGGCTCCTGCTGAGCTCTGGCAGCTCCTAGAGACTGGCACTTACCTGATTGCAATGAGGCATGGCCATCGAGAGCTCCAGTGGGCCCAGGTACTAGGGGGCATGACCAAATCCAGGAGGCATGGCCTGGCCCCCTCCCAAAAAAAGTAACAAAATAGTATGTGCCGCGCACTCGGCAAAGGAGCGGCTCAACGGGGTGAGGGCAGTCCAGGGGCTCACCTGTAATGGTATGCAGTCGGGAAGCCGGCGGACCTAATCCTGACAGCCGGCTTCCTGACTGTCATATCCCAGCAAGGGTCTAAAGATAGGCATCGATATGCCGATGCCTGTCATTAGACATACGCCGGGAGACCGATGCCCGGCATCCCGATCGAAGGGATGCCAGGCACCGAGCGCGGATAGCCGTGGGGAAGGGAGGGTTAGGTTTAAGGTTCCCGGGGGGGGACTTAGGGTTAGGCACCTCACCTGGGAGGTTAGGTTTAGGCTAGGGGAAGGGGGGGGTTAGGGTTAGGCACCCAGGGGAGGTTAGGGTTAGGCACCCCCACGGGGGACTTAGGTTTAGGCAGCATGGAAGGGGGATTTAGGTTTTGGCACTTAGAGGGGGGATTAGGGTTAGGTACTGGGGGGGAGGTTAGGGTTAGGCACCCCTAAGTGAGGGTTAGGGTTAGGGGGTAGAAATAGGTTAGCTAATACTAGACGATCGGGATTTCCACTGCTGCCGGGATGCTGGTGTGGGGATTCCAACCGCCGGACATGTGTCCGGCGATAAATCATACCGATTCCCCTGTAACAATTCTCCTTTCTGGTCACTACCGCTGCAGCCATGTCTGTATAGCAGCGCTGCCGCACATCAGGCAGTGAGAGAGGAGAGCTCAGTGTGGCAGTAGTCTCCTCTCTCTCACTGCCTGATGTGCTGCTGCTGCTTCGCTGCTATACAGATGCAGCTGCAGCAGTAGCGGGCATAGAGAATTTTTCAGGTGGGGGCTATTGCTAACCTGGGCCCCTTCAAATGGCCAGGGCAGGTAATACACGTCCCCCTTTCCCCCGTGAGCACCCTTGCACGGAGGATGAAGGCAGAGCAGGAGAACTCCTCATACAACACTTCAGTGGAACACAACAATGGAAATACCAGCCAGTGGTGGTGATGGGAAGTCTTTACAAACGTGATCCTACTAGATGAGTGAAGGACATGTGATCATATGGATTACTGTTTGGTATATTTTGCACAGGTTTTACATATTAAGTGATGTCAGTCATTTCATATTAAATTAGCTTTTGATTTTCCTTTATAAAAAATGTCCCATTTGCTGTATACTTTAATATCCCTCAGTTCTTTGCTAACAAGATGTTGTCCTCCTAAATGTTCAATTTTCCAGGCAACTTTATTTTGGTTGGCAACACGGATTAAACAGATGATCACCTGTGTCACCGACCTAGTACAAGGTTACTGACCTTGCTAAATGCTTAGTTCATCTATTTCTAATTGTATTCAAATGTAATATGCAAAAAAACCCCCCATTAAATAATATCGTATTTTAAATGTATAAAATCAGACAATAGCGACTGCTTGCTTTGAATTCTAAAGTGTAAAACGCTGTGTGTGCAGGTATATTGTATTAAAGTATGACTAAATTCATACATGTATTGTCCGCCGTTATCACTATTAAATTTTGCTTGTGCTCATGTACATGATGTCTTGCATTTAACACATACATTATACCCAGTAGTGCCAGCATACCTAATGTCAAACAAAGCTCATAAAATGCTCACCTGTTACCACACAGTATGGGTGAATATACATATTAAACTTTATGTAATACATTACAGATATCAACGCTGAGCCATTTCATGTAACAATGGCAACAGGAAGCCATATTTGGTGGAATATACTCGTGACATACAGTGCATCTGGAAAGTATTCACAGCGTTTCACTTTTTCCACATTTTGTTTTGTTACAGCCTTATTCCAAAATGGAATATATTAATTTTTGTCCTCAAAACTCTACACACAATATCCCATAATGACAATGTGTAAAAAGTTTGTTTGAGATTTTGCTCAATACTTTGTTGATGCACCTTTGGCAACCATTACAGGCTCAAGTCTTTTTGAATATGATGCCACAAGCTTGGCACACCTATCTTTGGGCAGTTTCGCCCATTCCTCTTTGCAACACCTCTCAAGCTCCATCAGGTTGGATGGGAAGTGTCAGTGCACAGCCATTTTTAGATCTCTCCAGAGATATTCAATTGGATTCAAGTCTGGGCTCTGGCTGGGCCACTCAAGGACATTCACAGAGTTGTCCTGAAGCCACTCCTTTGATATCTTGGCTGTGTGCTTAAGGTCGTTGTCCTGCTGAAAGATGAACTGTCGCCCCAGTCTGAGGTCAAGAGCGCTCTGGAGCAGGTTTTCATCCAGGATGTCTCTGTACATTGCTGCATTCATCTTTCCCTCTATCCTGACTAGTTTCCCAGTTCCTGCTGCTGAAAAACATCCCCACAGCATGGTGCTGCCACCACCATGCTCCACTGTAGGGATGGTATTGGCCTGGTGATGAGCAATGCCTGGTTTCCTCCAAACATAACGCCTGGCATCCACGCCAAAGAGTTCAATCTTTTGTTTCTCATGGTCTGAGAGTCCTTCACGTGCATTTGGGCAAACTCCAGGCAGGCTGCCATGTGCTTTTTACTAAGGAGTGGCTTCCGTCTGGTCACTCTAATATACAGGCCTGATTGGTGGATTTCTGCAGAGATTGTTGACGTTCTGGAAGGTTCTCCTCTCTCCACAGAGGAATGCTGTAGCTCTGACAGAGTGACCATTGGGTTCTTGGTCACCTCCTTAACTAGGGCCCTTCTCCCAGGATCGCTCAGTTTAGACGGCCGGCCAACTCTAGGAAGAGTCCTGGTGGTTCCGAACTTCTTCCAGTTACGGATGATGGAGGCCACTGTGCTCATTAGGACCTTCAAAGCAGCAGATATTTTTCTGTACCCTTCTCCAGATTTGTGCCTTGAGACAAACCTGTCTCAGATGTCTACAGACAATTCCTTGGACTTCATGCTTGGTTTGTGCTCTGACATGCACTGTCAAGTGTGAGACCATATATAGACAGGTGTATGCCTTTCAAAATCATGTCCAAACAACTGAATTTACCACAGGTAGACTCCAATTAAGCTGTAGGAACATCTCAAGGATGATCAGTGGAAGCAAGATGCACCTGAGCTAAATTTTGAGCTTCATGGCAAAGGCTGTGAATACTTATGTACATGTGATTTCATATTTGTTTTTTATTTTATTAGATTTGCAAAAATCTCTAAAAAACTTTTTACACATTGTCATTATGGGGTATTGTGTGTAGAATTTTGAGGACAAAAAACAATATTCCTTTTCGGAATAAGGGTGTAACATAACAAAATGTGGAAAAAGTGAAACGCTGTGAATACTTTCCGGATGCACTGTAGATCTGGTGACACATATGTAGGGGTGCTGAGAGGCAGGGGAGTAACCAGAGGTATGGGGGACCCATAGCAAAATTTCCTTGGGACCCCCATAGGTCTACCTATACAGTGCACCTGTAGTTGTGCGCATTATGCAGTATCCCCTGTAGTTGTGCCCCTTATGCAGTGCCCATTATACAATGCCCCCTGTAGTTGTGCCAATTATGCATTGTCCCCTGTAGTTGTGCCCATTATGCAATGCCCCCTGTATTAGAGCCCCTTATGCAATGCCCCCTGTATTAAAGCCCTTTATGCAGTGCCCTCAGTAGTGCCCTTTATGCAGTGCCCCAATAGTGCCCATTATGCAGTGCCCCCAGTATTACCTCTTATGCAGTGCCCCCAGTAATGCCCCTAGTAGTGCCCCTTATACTGTGGCCCTCCTCCCCTGTGCAGTACTTACCTTTCTTCATGCTGGCCACTGGGATACCCTCCATTCCACGCCATCAGCTCTCCCGCATAGATGCTTCCACTGACTGAATCAAACTAGATCCAGCAGCATGCACAGGTTCCTCTCATTACGGATGATGACGGTGACGTCCTGATGTCACCCACGCACTGCATCACTGGGAACGCTGGCCTCTGAAGCAATTAGAGGTGACTTTAATCTTTGATTGCTTCAGAGACCGGAGATCCCAGTTGCACCAGCAAGTCTTGGCCGGCTGTGCTACAGGGGGTGCAGGGGGGATGCTTACTGGGCTGGTGGGGCCCCTAAGCCGCCGGGCCCCATAGCAAGCGCACCCCCTGCATCCTCTATAGTTACGCCACTGCTGAGAAAGTTGGAGGGCCCAGGTCTGTCTGGGGACCCAGGCTTGCCAAGGAGGCACAAACACACCCCAAAGCTATTGCTGCCAAATTGGATGCTGGATATGCACAATGACATGGCCATCCCGCCCTGTCCTTTATCACACCCTCCAAGTAATGGGGCCAGCAATGGCAGCTTTGCACATATGCAATGACAAACCATTTTGATGACATGTATGCAATGATGAGCCATTCCTGATGACATGTATGCAATGATGAGCCATTCCTGATGACATGTATGCAATGGTGAGCCACTCCTGATGACATGTATGTAAAAATGAGCCATTTCTGCTGACATGTATGCAATTATGACCAAAATAAGATGGCATACATTTTTTGGTGTGTAATTATACTTTAATCTATATATTAACTGATACATTTTTTATAAAAATAATGTGTGTCAATTTTGGTTTACCACAAAAGTTGGTAATACCTAATGATGTTCATAGGTTATAATATAACTCAGTCAATTGAAAAGTAAGTTAGTTATAGACAGATTATATGCTTTCTAGAACTTCACCGGCCACTTACCCTATTACTAAATAAACGTTATTTAATATACATATCTGTCACTTCCCTGCCCCACAACGTTTTTCTCAAACAATCTTTATGTACTTAAGTAAGAAAACAAACACATGCTTTTTCCAGTTTGAAACCTCTGTTTTCTTCATGGAAACCCCTGGGATGCTGTGGAGGGGATAATTCTTGAGCTCACAACGAACAGAAAAAACGTGTAACTGACAAGTATATAAACATGGCTTTATAAATGGAAATCCAGATTCTGCTCTTGCTCAGAATGACTGCAGGCGAGTCACAGGCTTGACTGGACAAATGTCAGAAAGATATACATCACAGAATTATACAAGACTAAATGAATAATGGGGTCATTAGAAATGTATAAATTAGACTTAACAGTAATAAACTAGAGGGAGCGTCATGGTAAAAGTATGTGCTCAGCATAAATTAGTTTGCAAATAATATTGTTTATAATAATCGCTTGCTTATTTTAAATCGTTGACAAATAATGTCATCCTTTGGCAATAAAAAGCTGTTAACATTTCTTTAGTTTTTCCTACTAAGATTTTTATAGGCATTTTAAGAATGAAATTACTTTTAAATTGCACACTATTACCTTGCCTTAATAACATTACATTTTTAATTGAGATTCTTCAAAGTTTTTATTTCCCTCTTTCCTCTCTCTGCCATGTGTACTTCTGTACAAATATATATTCTACACACTCACTTCCACATAGCCCTATAAGCATTAAAAAAAGGGAGTTAAACATCCAAAATGATGCTCTTATTACTGTATTTCTTTGTCTTCAATAGTCATGTTATCCCAATCCATGGGTCACTGAACCTGTAAATTAAAGACTTTTCTTTAATGAAACACTGAATAGAAGTAGAGGCTACTGCAGCTCTCCCTCTGGCCATAACATGTTTTGGGAATGTTTTTTTTATATTGCAGCATAGTATGGCTTGGTCTGTCTCCCATTGACATGTCCTGCAACTAGAACTCTTTCCTTTTAACCAGTTACAGGTGACTATCTTCACTGAATCTGCTAAATCAGATACTCATACTGTCACATCTCTGTTTTGGAAAATAAGCATTATGCATTAAAATTGTGTTTTGCACTAACAGAGTAATTTAATTGTTGCTTCGATCGGGCGCGAGTACCACAGGTGCCTATGGGGTTTATTTACTAAGCAGTGTTAGGAGACAGAGGGCCTGATTCAGAGCCGAACGCTCTGACCAGAGCGCTCGCTCTGAATCAGTTCCCTCCTACCTGAAAATGGAGCAGCCTCCTGGCCGCTCGCATAGCTGTGGGTGTCCACCCACAGCATATGCGAGCGGCCAAAAAGATGGTCGTGATGGTCAAGACCATCGCGACCATCGGGCTTGCGACGAGACCCTGTGGTAGGGTCTCGCTGCCGCAAGCCCAGGAATGATTTTGGCTCTATCAGAGCCAAAATCACTCCCACTGACATCATTACTGATGTCAGTAGGGCCGGCTTCAGACGGTAGGCGTTCCCATGGGAACGCCTCCGTCTGGCAGCCACGCCCCCGGCACGCCCACCAAAGGGGGCGTGCTGTCACTCACCATCGACAGCACGCCCCCTTTGGTGCGAGACCCCGAGCGACGTATTCCTCGTCGCTCGCCGGGTATCGCGCATGCGCACAACATCGACCCGCTTGCGAGCGTCCTTTGCTCGTGAATGGGTCTGAATGACCCCCAGAGTGAAAAGTGATAAGGTGCCAGCCAATCAACTCCCAACTGTCATGTCACAGGCTGTGTTTGAAAAATGACAGTTAGGAGCTGATTTGCTGGCACCTTATCACTTTTCACTCTGTTTCTTAACACTGCTATAAACCCCTTATAACTTATCGTGGTTGTCGCACCAAAATGAACTGGGTTCAGCCAATGACTAAATCAGTCAATATTCCTAGTTAAAGCACCCAAACAGACATTTTGGGGTGCCCAAAAGCCAGACTTTTTGCGGAAATCTGTGCGCTCGCGGGACTCATGCCTAACTAGAGCAACAATACAATTGCTCCATTGACGTGCAAAAAACAATTGAATTGCCCCCCCATGAGTTACAGAAGTTTTCTTAGTGAACAAAAAACAACTTTTAAAAACTGTGACACATGGCAGAGCTAATGGTCCTCTAATATGTGAGAGTACAATGGTATGCAATGTTTGCCTTAAGGTAATACAGCTGGATGATGTGGAGCAGAGATTCCTGCTGGTGTAAACTGTGTGATAAAGGATAAGTGAGCTGAAGAATCTGTTTTAAACAACCTGTTAGTGACACTGAGCTTATCAATGTTCTGCTAAATTGCAATGGTTTATGGAGCGTGTAAACCTGAATTCAGTGAGCGGTTAAGGATCTCTTGCTGCTATGGGACACTCCAAATACAGCAGGTATGTTTTCTAAACATTTGCTCTCACACTTTCCATTATTGCTGAATTTGTTCTGGATAGTGCAGGTGTCAATATACTACAATAATTTTGTGTATTTCTGGAGAGGAGATAATTCTTACTTTGATTCTCAGGTGAATTGCATAGTATTTCACTGATACAACAGCATATATTAAATATGTTATTAAATTAGTCACCAATATTAGCAAAATTTTATGGTAAATAACAGTGATCGAAGATTCTCTATCACTGCAATATTCTGCAACAAAAAAACTCTTTTAATGTTGCTTTTTGATAAATACACCCCTTAAGGCCCCCATACACGGGGCGATTTGTATCCGATTCGATCTCACATACGATTCCCTTGGAAATTCTCCCCTTGGCTTTCTGTACGATTTGTATTTAGAAATGGTGCGATTGTACAAACGACCATACGATCAGATGTATCTTAAACGATTGTAAACCGTTATGATCAATCGTATGCAGAAAATACACACACGACGCATCTGTTGGAATGTCAATAGCAGAGGGCTTATCTAGGGGGTATAAAAGGCAGCATCCATTTTAGATCTGTGCACACTCTGCTCAGTGACTAGTGAGACTTGGTTTTATACCCTGCTGAACACTGTACTTTGTTAGTGTGTTCTGCTTTGTTTTAAGGCTTGCCTTTTACAAAGTGTGTGTATTTATTCTTCTTTCTGATGGATTCCTATTGCCATAAACTTCTGCTAGCCTATGGCTATCTGAGGCTGAAAGGTGTAGAACCTGAGGAGAGGAGGAGGATGAGGTCCTGCTGGACCAAGGAGTGGCTAACGAAGAGGCTCCCAAATGCCCCTGCTGATGGAGATTAGGTAGAACAACTCGGACGATTATCGCAACTACCTGCGGATGAATTACGCTACATTCCAGGAGTTGCTGCGTCTGGTGACCCCCTATATCCAGAGGCAGGACACCAACATGAGGATGGCCATTCCGGCTGAGGAGAGGCTGATTGCAACGTTGAGGTACCTGGCTACAGGGAGGTCGTTTGAAGAATTGAAGTTTGGGACCCTCATTTTCCCCCAGGCATTGGGGCGCATCATCTAGGACACCTGTGATGCCATTGTCAATGTCCTGAAGTTCCACTTCTTCAAAGTAAGTAAAACATTACACATTTGTTTCTTGTGAAAGAAATTATTATTATTTTTTTAAAAACACAATGGGGATTAGTAAAACAGCCAACATGGCTGTATATATATTTATAATGTTTGTGGGTACATAAATTCCAAACCAAAATGGCTGATTTATTTTGTGTACCAAACCAACAATGTATATTTACCATATAAAAAGTCGTATATCCACAAGTGAAAAAGTGGCTGATAGTTTAAATGGTAAAACCTTCAGCAACTTTATGCCAAGAAATGCACTGAAAACAAACTGCTATCTCCTCCAGTTTTATGTCTCCCAATTGTTAATCAGCTGCATAGTATACGGCGTATCAGATGCTGGATTGAACAGGCCATGAGGCACATGGCACAAGTCCAGATTGAGGCCCTGGCATGCAACAATCTGGCCTTGCGCCATGTGCTTCGGGACCCTGTCCAACCCGCATCATCAATGCCGTATACCACGCAGCACCTTGGGAGACATAAAACTGGCTGATAGTTAAACATAATGTAAAATAAAAAATTTGCAAATAGAGGTGGGTCCTCATCCTCTTCCAACATGGCACTATACACCACTTCAGATGATGTGGAGGGATTGGTTGATTGTGGAGTAGGATAACTGGGATAGGTTGGTGTGGCCTGGTAGGATGTGGATGGGCCATAGTTAAATGGCTGTAGCGTTGTCTGGGGGACAGGGTCATCCGTGAGCCTAGTAGTGGTTGCCAGCTTTTTCATTCGCCCCCGGATAACTGTATCATACATCAGGCATTGGGCATGTATCTGCTGGCTTTCCTCCATTTCCCATAGCGTGCTGGTTATGTGCGTGCCCAGGTGGTCAAACATGTCGGTTGGTTTGTTTAAAGCCTGCCTGACCTCATTCAGTAGTTCATCCGGTTGTTCCTGGTTTCTACACTGGTATCTCCGGCGTTTAGGTGCAGGTTGTGGTGTTTCTGGCTAGCTTTGGGCGGCAATTTGTGGGCTGACCGCTAAATCCAGGTTAGGTGTTGAAGGCTGTTGGAGGAGAGAGATAATTGTATAAAGAACATGTTTTTCAAAGGTTTAATTTTCTAATTTTTTAATTCTAGTTCCCAACAACGGTGGAGGAGTGGCAGACCATTGCTTAGGAGTTTGAACGGAAATGGAACTTCCCAAACTGCGGTGGAGCAATAGATGGCAAACATGTCCGGATTACCCCACCTGCCCACAGCGGGTCCTTTTATTATAATTATAAAGGTTTTAACAGCATAGTGCTCGTGGCGGTGGTTAACGCCAATTATGAATTTATTTTTGTGGATGTGGGCAAAAATGGCTGTGCTTCGGATGGGGGTTCTTTTAAGCAAACACTCTTCTATGAGAGACTTCGCTCCAACCGCCTGAATTTACCATCTGTAACGGAAACAAAGCACGGCCTAAACTATGTTTTTGTGGCTGATGAGGCGTTTGCTCTACAGAAGCATTTGCAGAAGCCGTATGCGCAACGTGGGCTAACAAAAGAGAAGCACATTTTTAATTACAGACTATCCAGGGCTCGCCAAATAGTGGAGAACACATTCAGGATTCTATGCAACCGGTTCTGGATTTTCCATACCTCTATTAATTTACGTATGGACAAAATCGATTCAGTTGTTTTGGCCTGCTGTGTCCTCCATAATTTCCTACGGAAAAAGAGCTCTACCCAGAGGACATCAGACACAGCAGTGCTGGATGACCCGGACCAACCGGAGGAAACAGTCCCAATGCTCTCTGTGGCCCCACCTTCACTCACTTCAACAACAGGAACTGTGAGGGCTAAAGAGGTGAGGGAGCAATATCTGGCCTACTTCAACAGAGTGGTGGCAGTACCGTGGCAGGAGGACAGTATATGCTAATGGACTACAGTGGACATGGGAAAAATGTAATTATACTTATGACTTCAAATGAGGACTCTTGTTCCGCGTCTGGGTTCTCCACTCCAGGGTCCTCTGTATTCAGCACCATTAGGGCCTGTGCAGGTCGCTGCAGCTCCTGCTCATGCAGGCATTTCAGCAGGTCAAAGTACCACAGCGTACTTAAATAGGTGTCAGCTGCCTCTGCTCCAGATGCCCGGGACTCTTCCTGCTTCCTTTTCTCCTTCACGTATACAGTGCGGAGATTTTGTATTTTGTTTTTGGCCCACACCACTGTGACATAATCATCAGGATGAAAGGTCTTGCTAAATGAAATTAGCTCCTGGATTGCCGCATTGCACTTGATTTTGTTGCGGTAGTGTTGACTTTTGACTCACCACAAACACTCGTGGCCATGGAACATTTTGATGAACCCCGTCACAAACTGCCTTTCTCTGGCACTTGTCATTCCTGTTGGGGAAATATATAGAAAAAGAAAAGTAAAATTTTTGTAGGTTTTAAAGTTGAACATTTGTAAATAATTAATTTTTCACAGTTATTACCGTTTGACACAATAAATGCTGTTTGTTTATTTGGTGTGTAATATTTTGCTGAAACTGGATATGCATTGGTGGTGCAGGGGTTAATACACATTGGTGGACCAGGGTTATGCATTGGTGGGTCAGGGGTTAATACACTTTGGGGGCATGGGTTATGAATTGGTGGCACAGGGGTTATAACACATGGGGGGGCAGGGGTATGCATTGGGGGGTCAGGGGTTAAAACACATTGGGGGACCAGGGGTATGCAATGGTGTGTCAGGGGTTAATACACATTGGGGGGCCAGGAGTATGCATTGGTGGCGCAGGGGTTAAAACTCATTGGTGGGCCAGGGGAATGCATTGGTGGGTCAAAGGTTAAAATACATTTGGGGGCCAGGGGTATGCATTGGTGGGTCAGGGGTTAATACACTTTGGGGGGGGGCAGGGGTATGCATTGTTGCCGCAGGAGTTAAAACTCATTGGTGGGCCAGGGGTATACATTGGAGGCACAGGAGTTAAATACACATTGGTGGGGCAGGGCTATGCATTGGTGGTTCAGGGTGTACAGGCGATACTCACGTTTTATAGGCACACTCCGCTAGATAGACGATGCTGCTTCTCTTCACTTCTCCCATCGTCTGCCTCAAAATGGAGGAGGGGAGTGTCCAGGGACATTGTACATCGTAGATCGCATCGTACTGCAGCAAAAGTGCGTACGATGTGTGTCAAATCATACACGATGGGTCGCAATCTTTCTGCAAAGACCATCTGATCTACGATGCCAATCCACGACGCCAAGGACGCGCATCGCATTGTAATCGTGTATGAAAACACTAATTTTCACACGATTGGTCGCTACGATCAGTCGAAAATGGCCAGATCGTGTGAAAGATCGCCCCGTGTATGGGGGCCTTTAGTGTTACTAGTAAATTCAGCTACAATTTTATATTTTCCACCCTGGGAAAGCCATGATGATCTGTGTGGAGGGGAAGGTGACAAAACTCCACTTTGCCAATACTGTATGTCAGAGTGGTAACCAGTGCTTGTATTGTATGTCAGAGTGGCCGTGTAACCAGTGTTTGTACTGTATGTCAGAGTGCCATGTAACCAGTGTTTGTACTGTATGTCAGAGTGGCCGTGTAACCAGTACTTATACTGTATGTCAGAGTGGCCGTGTAACCAGTGCTTACACTGTATGTCAGAGTGGCCGTGTAACCAGTGCTTATACTGTATGTCAGAGTGGCCGTGTAACCAGTGCTTACACTGTATGTCAGAGTGGCCGTGTAACCAGTACTTATACTGTATGTCAGAGTGGCCATGTAACCAGAGCTTACACTGTATGTCAGAGTGGCCGTGTAACCAGTGCTTATACTGTATGTCAGAGTGGCCGTGTAACCAGTGCTTACACTGTATGTCAGAGTGGGCGTGTAACCAGTGCTTTTATTGTATGTCAAAGTGGCCGTGTATCCAGTGTTTGTACTGTATGTCAGAGTGGCCGTGTAACCAGTACTTATACTCAGGGCCAGATTAACAATGGGGCGGATGGAGCTACAGCTCCAGGCCTCCAAATAAAAATAGGCCCATCATCATGACAGCATGATGTTGACTGACCATCTGCTGTCCACATGGTTAGCCATAAATCATAAGTAGTAAAATTGTATTTATAGTTACCTCACAAAATAGATTTTTTTTCTTTTACATATTTACAGAGACATTGGTGTTGAGATTATAGCGGGTGTATATGCCCATGTGGCTCTGGCCACACAGTACAGCACTGGTCACACTTTTCAAAATAGGCCCTTAATTATTTTCAGCTCCAGGCCCATGTGGCCCTCAATCCGGCCCTGCTTATACTGTATGTCAGAGTGGCCGTGTAACCAGTGCTTACACTGTATGTCAGAGTGGCCGTGTAACCAGTGCTTACACTGTATGTCAGAGTGGCCGTGTAACCAGTGCTTACACTGTATGTCAGAGTGGCCGTGTAACCAGTGCTTATACTGTATGTCAGAGTGGCCGTGTAACCAGTGCTTACACTGTATGTCAGAGTGGCCGTGTAACCAGTGCTTACACTGTATGTCAGAGTGGCCGTGTAACCAGTGCTTACACTGTATGTCAGTGTGACCATGTAACCAGTGCTTGTATTGTATGTCAGAGTGGCCGTGTAACCAGTGTTTGTACTGTATGTCAGAGTGGCCATGTAACCAGTGTTTGTACTGTATGTCAGAGTGGCCATGTAACCAGTGCTTATACTGTATGTCAGAGTGGCCGTGTAACCAGTGCTTATACTGTATGTCAGAGTGGCCATGTAACCAGTGCTTATAGTGTATGTCAGAGTGGCCATGTAACCATTGCTTGTATTGTATGTCAGAGTGGACATGTGTTACGATCACCAGAAAGTCACCATGTAAGACCTCTAGAATCACACTGTCAAGGTCTTCTGCCAATAACAGGTGCCCGTTTTTCCCTTAGTACTAGTACGCACACTGGTACTTAGGTTGCCATCTGGTCTTATACTCGGGACAGCAGAGGCTTATACTGCTATTTTGGTGCTCAGGTGGTATATAGCGGCTGGTGGTTGATAGAGAATATAGTAAGTGAGCGGATAGGTTGCTGATATAAGACCTGGATGACAAAGTGCAGCTATGAGTGCTGAGGTATGGTTTTGAGAGCAGAGGTGCAGCCTTGATGGCCGAGATGCAGCCTGTCAGCCCCAGGGTGTCACACGCCGCCCTGGAGACCCCAGAATCAGACCCCGTCACCTACCTTTGCAGGTGCTGACCCGCGCTGTCTTCCGGCTCCCGCGCTGTGTGCTGCTTCCCTCTCTCTCTGGCCGGTCTCCGCTGTGCTCTGGAAGGTCCCGCTGCTCTGCTGCTCCCACGCTGGCTCCTGCTGGTCGCTGGTCCCCGCTGACTTCTTCTGAGAAGCGCTGTCCTCCGGTCCATGGGCGCGGCCATCTTGGATTGCCCATGTGACACGCTACCACCAATGAGGAGTCTTCTCCTTCTCTCTCAGCCTGTCAGCTCCCAGCATCCACTATATAAGGTTCCCCAATGCTGACACAAGTTGTCAGTGCAACTAGTTTCCTAGTGAGCTTTCCCACTGTGCTCCAGTCGCTCCACGTAGCTTCCCAGCTACCGACGTCTACCCCATGGCTATCCAGCTGCTCCACATAGCCACCCAGCTACCAACGTCTACCAACGGCTATCCAGCCGCTCCACGTAGCCACCCAGCTACCAACGCCTACCCACGGCTATCCAGCCGCTCCACGTAGCCACCCAGCTACCAACGTCTACCCACAGCTATCCAGCTGCTCCACGTAGCCACCCAGCTACCAACGTCTACCCACGGCTATCCAGCCGCTCCACGTAGCCACCCAGCTACCAACATCTACCCACGGCTATCCAGCCACTCCACATAGCCACCCAGCTACCAACATCTACCCACGGCTATCCAGCCGCTCCACGTAGCCACCCAGCTACCAACATCTACCAACGGCTATCCAGCCGCTCCACGTAGCCACCCAGCTACCAACGTCTACCCACGGCTATCCAGCCGCTCCACGTAGCCACCCAGCTACCAACGTCTACCCACGGCTATCCAGCCGCTCCACGTAGCCACCCAGCTACCAACATCTACCCACGGCTATCCAGCCGCTCCACGTAGTCACCCAGCTACCAACGTCTACCCACGGCTATCCAGCTGCTCCACGAAGCTTCTCAGCTCCTAACGTCCACACAAGGCTATCCAGTCTTTCCAAGTGGCTTCCAAGCTACCACACCACTTCTAGCAGTACTCAAATTCCCTATTAGTTCACTGCTTCCTCTCATGTGGAGGAACTTTATTAAACCAAGTCTCCTCCTGCAGGCGTCTGAGCCAAGTGATACAGGTCCAAGGCCCAGTCCGGGAACACAGTCTTTAAATCCCACGATTGTGTCAGTTTACACTGGCCAGATGGACTCGGCAAGTGGTCAAGGATCTGGGGTAGATCCCTCGCAGGATGTACTATCTCATCTGGAAAGACAGGAGACCTCTCAGGCCCAGTTGATCCAGTTCATCCAAGATATGTCGTCATGCTTGGACAACATTCAGTCCTTATTGGCTCATCCCGCTCCCGCTGGCTCGCAAGCCACCTCTCCTCCTGTGGTGTCACCTGCTCCCCTGCTTCTACCTCCTGTTCATCTTCAGCTTTCCCCTCCGAGCAAGTTCGATGGCAACCCCAAATTATGCAGGGGTTTTTTAAACCAATGCGAAATCCAGTTCGAGCTACAATCAGCCAATTTTCCAACAGCCAGAACCAGGGTGGCATATATCATCTCTCTGCTCTCTGGCCAAGCACTCAACTGAGTCTCGCCCCTTTGGTAGAAATCGGATCCTTTGCTCTCCAACTACCCTGAATTTATTTCCATGTTTCGCAAGATCTTTGACGAACCTGGAAGAACCACTTCCGCTTCAGCTGATATTCTACGCCTCCGTCAGGGTAGCAGGACCGTCGGTCAATATGTAGTCCAGTTCCAAACTCTGGCCTCAGAACTCAATTGGAACGAGGACGCTCGCATCGCTGCCTTCTTGAGTGGTCTTTCAGAAAGACTCAAAGACGACCTAGCTTCCCATGACCTTCCAACCAATTTGGATGATTTAATTTCCCTTTGCAACAAGGTGGATCTTCGTCACAGGGAGCGTGCCTTGGAAAGAGGCAAACTTGACCGCGGAAGGCCACATCCAGCTTCCCGTTTACCCTCTCCTCCTATGGGCGAAGAACCCATGCAGGTCAACTGCTCTCGTCTATCGGCTGAGGAACGACAGAAGAGGCAGAGACAGAACCTCTGTATGTACTGCGGATCTCCTCAACACTTAGTTAGATTCTGTCCCATCCGTCCAATTTGTCTGGGAAATGCCTCCTCCTAACTTATGACAGAGAGGTTAAGTTAGGAGTTGCCATTGAATCACATAGGAAGTCTGATTCCACCATCCAGGCTCACTTAAAGCTTCCCCGAGGTTCCAAAGCTGTATTAGCTCTTCTGGATTCTGGAGCAGCAGAGAACTTTGTCACTACAGACTTTGCCCAGAAACATCAAATCCCCATAGAAGCGTTGCCTTGGGTCATCACTTTAACTGCCATCGATGGTAGTCGCATTACTAGTGGAACCATCACCCATCGTACAGCACCACTTAGACTTACCATTGGGGTGCTCCATACTGAACAACTGTCCTTCCTAGTGATTCCCAAAGCCTCTCATTCTTTAGTCCTTGGACTACCCTGGCTACAGAGACATTCACCACAAATTGATTGGACCACCATGCAAATAACCTCTTGGGGTTCCAATTGCTTCAAAGGCTGCCTTCAGCGGGTAGTACCTGTCCGATCTTCTGTCATACAGGATTCTACTGACCTGCCCAAAGCTTATGGTGGGTTTTTGGATGTCTTCAGCAAACAGAGTGCAGACCTATTACTTCCCCATCGTGATTGGGACTGCCCCATAGATTTGATTCCCGGGAAGAATCCTCCTAGAGGCCGAACCTACCCTCTATCTCTCCCTGAGACTCAAGCTATGTCAGAGTACATTAAAGAGAACTTAAGTAAAGGCTTCATTCAACCCTCCACGTCTCCAGCAGGGGCTGGATTTTTCTTCGCAAAAAAGAAAGACGGTGGGCTGCGCCCGTGTATTGACTACCGGGGTCTTAATGAAATAACTATTAAGAATCGCTACCCTCTTCCTCTCATAACCGAGTTGTTCGATAGAGTCAAGGGAGCCATTGTTTTTACCAAACTTGACCTAAGAGGGGCCTATAATTTAATTCGTATCCGTCCAGGCGATGAATGGAAAACGGCCTTCAACACCAGGGATGGGCACTACGAATATCTCATTATGCCCTTCGGCCTCTGTAATGCTCCAGCCGTCTTCCAGTTTTTCGTCAATGAAATCTTCCGGGATCTTTTGTACAAGAGTGTGGTTGTGTACTTGGTTGACATTTTGATTTTTTCTCAAGACCTCCAAACTCATCGAGACCAGGTGAAGGAAGTCCTTCTGAGATTGCGGTCCAATCAACTTTTTTGCAAATTAGAGAAGTGTCTGTTTGAAGTCTCAAGTGTACCATTCCTGGGGTACATCATCTCCGGAACAGGCCTTCAAATGGATTCCTCAAAACTATAAGCCATTCTTGATTGGTCTCTTCCTTCTTCCTTAAAATCCATACAAAGGTTCCTAGGATTCGCCAACTATTATCGCAAGTTTGTGAAAGGTTTTTCAACACTGGTAGCTCCTATTACAGCTCTCACCCGTAAGGGAGCAGATCCAACTAAGTGGCCCGTCGAAGCTACCTCGGCATTTCAACTCCTTAAGCAAACCTTCATCTCTGCTCCCATCTTAAAGCAACCGGATTCCACCCGGCCATTTATCCTGGAGGTGGACGCATCCTCCGAAGGTGTCGGTGCTGTGCTTTCCCAGCGGTTTGAAGATGAAAAACTTCATCCCTGTGGTTTCTTTTCCCGGAAGTTTTTGCCTGCAGAAAAAAACTACACCATCTGGGATCAAGAGTTACTCGCCATGAAACTAGCCCTCGAAGAATGGCAATATCTTCTAGAAGGAGCCCATTACCCCATTACCATTTTCACAGACCACAAGAACCTGCTTTATCTTAAATCCGCAAATTGCCTGAACCCTCGTCAAGCCCGGTGGGCAATGTTTTTCTCTAGGTTTAACTTCAAACTCTCCTATCGCCCTGGCTCACAAAACCTCAAAGCAGACGCACTCTCCCGTTCCATGACAAGCGACCCTGATCTACCCATGGAACAGCCCCAATCAATCCTGAATCCAGCTTTCTTCGCCTCCACCAAATTATCTTCTATACCCCCGGTTGGGAAGACCTTCGTCGCTCCAGAACTCCACAAGAAGTTGCTGCATTGGGCCCATGCTTCCCGGTTCTCTGGACACTTGGGTATGGATAAAACCCTTGAATTCATCCAGCGGTCCTATTGGTGGCCTTTGATGAAAAAGGACATCAGGTCTTATATATCGTCATGCATCAAATGTGCTCAACACAAAATACCTCGGCGGGTTCCACATGGTCAACTCCAGCCTCTAGCAATTCCATGTAAGCCATGGCCTCACCTCTCTATGGATTTCATCTCTGAGCTTCCTCCATCTCGGGGCCACAACACCATTTGGGTTATCATGGATCGCTTTTCTAAAATGGCTCATTTTGTACCTCTTACTGGGCTCCCGTCTGCACCTCTACTCGCCCAGAGTTTTATAAAAGAGATCTTCAAGCTCCACGGCCTTCCTCAAGAGATCATGTCAGACAAGGGAGTACAGTTCATAGCGAAGTTCTGGAGGTCACTCTGCTCAGCCCTTCAAATTAAACTAAAATTTTCTACCGCTTATCACCCCCAGACCAATGGTCAGACCGAAAGGGTCAATCAAGACCTGGAACAATTCCTGCGCACTTTTGTCTCCTCCTCTCAAGATGACTGGATTGACCTTCTTCCTTGGGCCGAATTTGCTCACAATAATCATTATCACACGTCCACCAACTCAACTCCTTTTTTTACAGTTTTTGGTCATCATCCTCGAGTGCCAGATTCTCCTCTTCTTCCAATATTAGATGTGCCCGCGGCCAAGATGTCTCTTCAACGGTTCTCCAACATCTGCGAAAAGGTTCGTTCCTCTCTGACTAAAACCTCAGCCCGGTACAAGAGATTTGCTGACCGCCAAAGACGAGCGGTTCCCAATTTCCAACCTGGGGATATGGTCTGGCTCTCTACCCGATACCTAAGACTCCGAGTTCCCTCAATTAAATTTGCCCCGTGGTACATTGGTCCATTCCCAATCGTCAAAGTCTTGAATCCTGTGGCCTACAAGCTAAAACTTCCTCCTTTTCTTCGCATTCCAAGTTCTTTCCATATTTCTCTTCTAAAACCACTGGTCTTAAACCGATTTCAGAAGGTCCTTCCCAGAGCTTCTGGTGTTCAAACACAACAAGGAGAGGAGTTCGAAGTTGACAGAATCTTAGATTCCCGTTGTTGATACAATCATCTTCAATACCTCATCGACTGGAAAAATTATGGTCCGGAAGAGCGAATCTGGATAAATGCCTCCGATGTCCATGCGCCCCTTCTGGTCAAAGCGTTCCATATGAAATTTCCTCATAAACCAAGGAAGTGTCCGGTGGCCACTCATGAAGAAGGGGGTACTGTCACACGCCGCCCTGGAGACCCCAGAATCAGACCCCGTCACCTATCTTTGCGGGTGCTGACCCGCACTGTCTTCCGGCTCCTGTGCTGTGCGCTGCTTCCCTCTCTCTCTGGCCAGTCTCCGCTGTCCTCTGGAAGGTCCCGCTGCTCTGCTGCTCCCACGCTGGCTCCTGCTGGTTGCTGGTCCCCGCTGACTTCTTCTGAGAAGCGCTGTCCTCCGGTCCATGGGCGCGGCCATCTTGGATTGCCCATGTGACACACTACCACCAATGAGGAGTCTTCTCCTTCTCTCTCAGCCTGTCAGCTCCCAGCATCCACTATATAAGGTTCCCCAATGCTGACACAAGTTTTCAGTGCAACTAGTTTCCTAGTGAGCTTTCCCACTGTGCTCCAGTCACTCCACGTAGCTTCCCAGCTAACGATGTCTACCCCACGGCTATCCAGCCGCTCCACATAGCCACCCAGCTACCAACGTCTACCAATGGCTATCCAGCCGCTCCACGTAGCCACCCAGCTACCAACGTCTACCCACGGCTATCCAGCCACTCCACGTATCCACCCAGCTACCAACGTCTACCCACGGCTATCCAGCCGCTCCACGTAGCCACCCAGCTACCAACATCTACCCACGGCTATCCAGCCGCTCCACGTAGCCACCCAGCTACCAACGTCTACCCACGGCTATCCAGCCGCTACACGTAGCCACCCAGCTACCAACAGCTACCCACGGCTATCCAGCCGCTCCACGTAGCCACCCAGCTACCAACGTCTACCAATGGCTATCCAGCTGCTCCATGTAGCCACCCAGCTACCAACGTCTACCCACGGCTATCCAGCCACTCCACATAGCCACCCAGCTACCAATGTCTACCCACGGCTATCCAGCCACTCCACGTAGCCACCCAGCTACCAACATCTACCCATGGCTATCCAGCCGCTCCACGTAGCCACCCAGCTACCAACGTCTACCAACGGCTATCCAGCTGCTCCACGTAGCCACCCAGCTACCAACGTCTACCCACGGCTATCCAGCCACTCCACGTAGCCACCCAGCTACCAACGTCTACCCACGGCTATCCAGCCGCTCCACATAGCCACCCAGCTACCAACATCTACCCACGGCTATCCAGCCGCTCTACATAGTCACCCAGCTACCAACGTCTACCCACGGCTATCCAGCCGCTCCATGTAGCTTCTCAGCTCCTAACGTCCACACAAGGCTATCCAGTCTTTCCAAGTGGCTTCCAAGCTACACCACCACTTCTAGCAGTACTCAAATTCCCTATTAGTTCACTGCTTCCTCTCATGCGGAGGAACTTTATTAAACCAAGTCTCCTCCTGCGGGCGTCTGCGCCAAGTGATACAGGTCCAAGGCCCAGTCTGGGAACACAGTCTTTAAATCCCACGATTGTGACACAGGGATAATTGGCCTTCAGGATTGTCTTCAGTAGCTGGGGGGATAGGGTGAATTAATGGCAGGAGATGAGGTGGCTGTATATAGGACTTCCTCATAAACTATTCCCAGATGTTTACGAGACCTAGTCCAGGGTGCTGAGTCTAATCCACTCAGTGGTGTTCACCAGTGACCCCTCCAAGTGGCATATGGGTTTTTGCGGCACCAAGTGAACAGGTCGCTGCCCCTAGAGTAAGTATCTGAGAATAGCAAGGAAACCGGAGCAGTGCGACTAGACTGGTAAGTCAGACTTAGAAAATGGCAGCACTGGAAATAGAAGTCAGTCTCTGATTAGCGGTGATCCAGCTCAGAGGTGTCTGAGCGTGACGGGGACAACCTCAGATGCAGGAATGTGGTGTTATCTGGCAGCGAGTCCCAGATGCTGAAGAAAGGAAATATAACTGATCAGTATTCAGACACTGATTGGAGGTGTTTTTACAGGAGCATTTTCAGACGCTGAACAGAGGTGTTATTACTGGAAAGGATTCAGATGCTGGATAGAGATGTTAACACTGGTAAATGCCCAGACGCTGATTAGAGGTGTTGTTCTCAGGAATGCAACTTAGAAGTAGACACTTAGAAAAGTGTGGACCCTAGGGATGCAGTCTCAGCGAGTAATCACAAGAGAATCAAAGATGCACAGGCAACTTCCTGTTCCAAGAGTCAGATTAAAATACCCCTAGGTAGCTGATCATTGGTCAAATGAGGCAGCTGACCGACCACAGACTATCATTGGAGGATATCCATCAGATGATATGAACCAACATAGCAGCATCCATGTCCACGCTAATGGTAACTAAGATGCGCACATGAGGATTCTAGTGGACCCCGGGGAGAATACTAAGCCGCAACTGGACCCTAGGCCTGGCATCTCCATGCCTTGGAGCACGGAGACGTTGACATAGGGGTAAGTAATGACCAATCACAGGCCGCATCATGACAAAGCCTTGATGGTATGGACACAGCCGTGAGGGCTGAGATGCGGCCTTGATGGTGTGGATGGTGCAGCCTTGATGGCAGAGATGCGGCCTTGATGCAGAGGTGCAGCCTTAAAGGTATAGGTCATGAGACTACAGGCAGAAGCTGCTGATGCGGTGGAGCCACAAGCTGAGGCCATGCTGGGATGACAGGTGGCAAAGAGACAAGGCAGGACAGATAGTTGATACCATAAGAGAATCGGCATATGGGAATCAACAGGACCAACAGGGAACAGAGTTCACACAGGCAGAGTAAACTATTACTGGCAACGTGTCGCCGGTCCAGACAGTCTGATAAAAGATCCCCCACCAGTGAGCTGCGGGTGCACAGATTGATGGATGACAGCTGGGACACTGCAAATCTACATGGCAGACCAAGTAGCACCCAAGGCTGTCCGGCGTCTTGGTCTCTCAGTTTGGTGTCCACATTGCCTGGTGACCAGAGAGGCTGTCATAACCTGTGGCAGCTTGTGAAAGGACCCTCCCTTGACGAGGGGATAAGGAACCCCTAGAAACGGGTTTGTCTGTGAACTTCTTGAAGAAGGCTTTTCCCGGAGCATGCAGAAACCTCTCAAGAACACAAGATCTCTCTTCTAGGCCATAACCCTTCCAATGAACCAGAAACTGTAAGTATCCCTGCACAAACTTGGAATCCAAGCTCTTTTCAACTACATACAGCTGTTGACCCCGAACAACCACAGGAGAAGGCATTCTGTAGCGTCTGAATTAAAATCTTCTGACGAATACTGCCGGCTTAAGCAGGGAACAGTTATTAATCTTGAGGGTCCTGGTTAACCTGAGACTGAATGTCACTGGGTTTATTTGTGCAATGATCCGGAATGGACCAATGTACTTAGGGCCCAGCTTCTGAGAAGGTTGGCGTAACTTGATGTTTTTGGTAGAAAGCCAACCGAATCGCCGACCTTCAATTTATAAGACTTCCGGTACTTACCTACCACAGTCTTGGATCGGAAAGAAACCTTCAGGAGAGCCTGATAAACCTGTTTCAAGACAGATTTAAGCTGGGAGACAGACATAGGTGAGTGATAGGGTCCAGAAATTGGATCAAAGGAATTAGCTCCGGGGTGTGAACCAGTGACACATGTGAAGGGCAAAACTGAGGATGATGTGTGACAAGAGTTGTTGTAGGCAAACTCCACAAAAGGTAAACGTTCGACCCAGTCATTGTGACACTTGGACACGTTACATCGGAGGTAGTGTTCCAAGGCCTGATTGACCCGCCCTGCTTGCCCATTCAACTGACGGTGGAGGAGAGACTGATGTTAATACCCAATGCAGAACAGAAAGACTTCCAAAACAGGACTATAAACTGGATACCTCGATCTGAGATGATATCCAGTGGTAGACCATGTAGACAAAATATATGCTGAATAAACAGAGTAGCCAGCTCCTTGGCAGTGGGGAGTTTGGCCAACGGGATGATATGGGCCATCTTACTGAACCTATCCACGACTGTTCAAATGGTGTTACATCTTGATGAAAAAGGTAGGTCCACCAAAAAGTCCACCGCAATATGTGACCATGGTTTGGAAGGTACCAGAATATCAAAAAGATTTCCTGCAGGAGCAACACAGAGAACGTTATTCCTGGCACAGATGTCACAAGTCAGGATGAATTCACGAACATCTTTAGTTATGGATGGCCACCAGATAGATCGGGATAATAACTCAAGAGTCTTAGAAACCCCCAGATGCCCAGAAGTTCTGATGGAATGGAATTCCATGATCACTGCTCCACTGAACTTCTCGGGCATGAACAAAAGACCATAAGGTTTACCTGGAGGGGCCTGAGATTGACAAGACTGAATCTGTTCTGCCAGGGTTTGTGTCAGACCAGCAAGAATGCGTGTGCTGGGAACGATCGGATCATTAGAGGATACAGGCTGTTCAACTGGAAGAAAGCTTTGGGACAGGGAATCTGTTTTGACATTCTTGGTTCCTGGTCTGTAAGAGATGCCCACTTGCGCACATCATCTCCTGGTAGTGCATGAAAACATTGGTACATCGGATGTGCTTGCGCTTGATGTTGACTATACCTTGTCGCAAGCACTGCGATCACTTCAGTGTGAAATACGACCAGGTGATGTGTACTATGATACTGCCTGTTCATTATGCACGCCTCTGAAATGGCATTGAAACACTCAGGCACGCCTGCGTTCGTACCTTCACTCCCTCATTTCTAATGGCCTGCCCCACTTACCACCCACAAATGGCCTCTCCTGTCACTCATTCAACTGGGCTGTCTATGCTGGGCAAGCGAGCACTTCCTGTTCTTTCACAGTGGTTCGCGATGCATACAAATGCGCAGATTGCACAAATTGGCCAGCTACGAGCGATCGCTTCCTAGCGAGCGGGTCTGAATCAGCTGCTAAGACCCAAGGATCATGGTGCTTGTATACACAAAGGGCTAAGGCCTTAGAAGTCATGGTGCTTTTATACACAGAGGGCTACAGCCCAAGGAGTCACAGTGCTTTTATACACAGAGGCCTACTGCTTAAGAAGTCACGGTGCTTGTATACACAGAGGGCTAAGGCCCAAGGAGTCACAATGCTTGTATACACAGAGGGCTAAGGCCCAAGAAGTCACGGTGCTTTTATACACAGAGGGCTACGGCCCAAGGAGTCACAGTGCTTTTATACACAGAGGGCTACTGCTTAAGAAGTCACATTGCTTGTATACACAGAGGGCTAAAGCCCAGTTATGGTGCTTGTCTCCACAGAGGGCTAAGGCCCAAGGAGTCGCAGAGCTTTTATACACAGAGGGCTAAGGCCCAAGGAGTCACAGTGCCTGTATACACCGTGGGGTACAGCACCAAAAAAATAAGCATTTTTTTTATTAAACTATTAACTTTCTTGAAAATTTTGTTTATTTTTTCAACTTTTTTTTATTTGTGCACACAGCCACTTGTGAGTCTTGACACTTTAATCAGCAGAGTATAGCACAGCATACATCAGTGTTCAGTGTGCCCCCTATACACAGCCACTTTGCCAGCACAGCCACTTGTAAGTCTGGACATAGCCACTTAAACAGCAGAGTATAGCACAGCATACAACAGCATGCAGTGTGCCCCCTTACACAGTCACTTTGCCAGCACAGCCACTTGTGAGTCTCTGGACACAGCCAGCTATCAGCAGAGCAGTGCGGAGCGTGGGAGTGAAATGGCGCAGAGTCCAACTCTCGGCTCCTTATGTAGATGCAAACTTTCGTGAGAATCCGATGTCAGGAGGATGATGTTTGGTCTGGCAGTGGGATCTAAGTCAGGCAGGAACACCCGAGCCACGGCTCGGGTGGACTTGGATCCCCGCTGTTCAGAGCGGTTCGGATTTCACAGAATCCGAACCGCTCATCCCTAATTTTGTGCAAATGACTATTGTGATAATCAGCAAAATGAAACAGCTTTGCAGCCTTCTCATATTGTACATTTATGTTTTCACTATTTATTGCTCTGCCGCGTGATTGCAAATACCGGGTTAACCAACATTTGATGTTTATGTTTATGAGGTCAGTGATTCTAGCATACAGTGCTCTGATTTGTGACTCAGACTATATTATATGCCTGTCAAATAAATTAACTCTGGTAATAAATGAGCAACTTTATAAGTACTGAAAACTTTCTAGGTGCATTTAATTTTTTATATGTTCTAACAGATGTATCCTGATCAGTATTATTACATGCCTGTGAAGACATTGTAACCCAAGCTGAGCAAGAGATGCTATAGAGTCAGGTTCTATTTACTATGCTTATAGTTTCAGTATGGTGATAATGACAAGTGCTTTTCTTTTTTCTTACTATAAATCAAAGGTAATATTACTGGCATACAATAGATTATGTAGTAACATACAGTATCTATATCTCTTGGGCAGCACAGATGGTGAAATGGTTAGCATTACTGCCTCACAGCACTGACGTCGTAGCTTCAATTCCTACTACAGCCCTAACTGTGTGTAGTTTGTATATCTCCCTGTGCTTGCATGGGTTTCCTCCGGGTGCTTCGGTTCCTCCCACACTCCAAAAATATACTGGTAGGTTAATTGGCTCCCAATAGAAATTAACCCTAGTATGTATGTGTGTACATGTGGTAGGGAATATAGATTGTAAACTCCACTGGGGCAGGGACTAATGTGAATGGCAAAATATTCTCTGTACAGTGCTGCAGAATGTGTGCGCTATATAAATAACTAGTAATAAATAAATCTATGTAGAAGCCACCACTGAGAATCCTAGCAGAGTGGTTACATGCCATTACTCTCTAGATAATAATGTCTGGGTTGTTGTTGTTTTTTTTTTTTTAACGTCTTTAACTGACCATTTACTAATGTTTTAACTGGCACAAAACAAAATTGCAAATATCTCTTATGATAAAAATAATAATAATAATGTATATTCGGTGGTGCTTGTTCCACCTGATACATTTGTAGTGACCTAAATCATGACTACGTACCATACTGCGGACAATCTACAGAGTTCCTTTAAAATAAAATATGACTTGAACAAAGTTTTCAGGGCAGAGACAGTTTTGCACAGTGAGGAATGGTCAGTTAACTGGTAGCCAAGAGGTAGAAATGACAGACAAAAACACTGATTAAAAAAAGAATTGCAGTCTGACACATACGGGGGAAGAATGATGAATGTTTATGTTAATGCATGGCTTTTACATATTAGAATGATTAATGCTTATGTTAATTTATGACTTTTACATATTGATTAATTGCATTTGTTTTACTGGCTAAAACAGTACAAGTGGCAATGAGATCCATATGTTTGCTGGCAAACTCCCTCGAAAAATCTTTATAATCGCTTTTCATTTATACTTTGACTAGATCAGTGGCTATTATGTACACAGTACCCAGACTGGAAAAAGGAAAGAAAAACAAGTATCCGATGTGTTTGCACGGAAAGTACTATTGTTCTGGGGCCTTGTGAAACAAAACTATTTCATCTGTTGGCTCTTGTTCCTATCTGCTGCCATTGGCTTGTTGCTCTTTCTACATCTCATTGACCATACTAGTACTACGCTGCCAGATAAAGCAAACAAATGGCTTCTTTACTGCCGGCCTACTGTAACACATGGGTTCCTCAGTTTCAAATATTTTTTTACTTTGCCAAGTTACACTACAGAAATACTGTTTTTACTTTGGGTCATCGATTAGTTAATGCTCTAGGGTTCTCTGATTTGCTGAAATAGATTTACCATTTGAAGCTGTGGTGTCATCTCATGGTGGGTGTAAGGAACATTTCAGAGAGCTTCCTCTGCAAATCCTGTCATTTTTGTGTCAATCACAATAACAAATGAAAGTTTCTAACAAGCAACATACAAAGCAGAAGTGGGTATGATGTGTTTTTATCAAGCACAGATCTGTCCACAGAAGGAAAACGCTCATTTGCAAAACAGTCTGGATGCAAGGTAGGAAATGTCTTGGTTTTGCACAAGTGCATCTATATGGCTTTCCCAGTAAGGCCCACGCCTTCTCTTTACTCTCAGGAAAATCCTCCACAAAGTAGCAATGAGCCGAGAGCATCTCAATGCTGTCATTGGACATAAGTATAAGCATTTATATATGGATGTAGAAGTATTCCAGTTTCCAGCTGATGCATAGTTGAGTGGGGCTTCAAAATTCATGTATACATTATAAAAAAAATGTATTGCAAGTATGCACTAATCAAAATGAATTATAAAACATACATCTGAAATGATAAAAAGCACTGGGGAACTGATGGATGGGAGCTATGGACTCAGGCCCTCATTCAGAGGCGGTCAGAGGATGCAAGCGGTCGCTCAGAAACTGGGCGGCCGCTTGCATCCTGACCGGCCGCCTCTGTTTCGGTCGTTAGGCTGTGGGTTAACACCCACAGCTCTAACGACCGCTAGGGAGATGGTCGCGATGGTCATTGACCATCGCAACGGGGCTTACGACGAGACCCTAGGGTAGGGTCTCACTTGTCGTAAGCCCCGGAAAGCTTATGACTCTGTCAGAGCCGGAAGCTCTCCACTGACATCACTAGTGATGCCAGAGGGGCCTCCCCAAAATGGCAGGCGTTCCCATGGGAACGCCTCCGTTTGGGCTGCCACCCCCCCAGCCCGCCTTCCAAACGGGGCGAGCTGTCAATCAACATCGACAGCACGCCCCCTTTGGAAAGAGACCCGCTAGGACCGGCGCTGTCGGTCGTAGCGGGTCTCACGCATGCGCATGAAGGAGCCGGCTCCCTCGTGCGCATGCGCACTAGACAAACATCGAGGCGGCGACCGTACGGCCGCCTCTGAATAAAGCCCTCAGTCACTACAGATCGCTATTGCGATCGCAGCTGTGGTTACTCACACAGGTGTGCTGCGATAATATGCTAACTACTGCAATCGCAAAGCTATTACAGAGATGGCTAAAGCCCGCATAGAGACGCCCACTACCACTTTTACACATCCATAAAACCTTGCAATCCGTGTATACATCGGTAACATCGGCCTCTCACACACAATTACAACAGGTCTGACCTAACTTAGAAATTGCTAACCTCGTCGCACGCAGCGAGTACTCAAGCTGCGTATGCCATCGCAGTAGCTAATTTATGCACGCCCAAGTAACGGCGTTTAAATGGACCGGCACGCCTGCGTTTCTCCTGCCATCACCACCCCCAAACGCTGACCTGATGTCACTCACTCTGAACGCAAAGCGATCACAGTGCTAACTTGTGCACGCGCACTGCGATGCATATGCATGCGCAGTACGCAACAAACGGCCATCTCCGTACGCAATAGCGATCCATGCTGAATCAAGCCCTATGTATGTTCCAGGTTTTTAGCTTCATTCTGGACTGGTGGTAATTAGGCTTGTGAGCATCCTTGATTAACAGACCACCTGTGAGAGAGGCTAATAAATGGGTGTCAGTTTATCCAGTCAGTCACTCACTGCCTGGGGAGCAAGTTGCTGGATTGCTGAGGCACACCATTACCACTTTAAGTGAGTGCTGTGCTATACTGCAGTTTGTGTATGTTGGACAGTAGATCCTTCCACCAGTAGGGGGAAGAAATTTGTATTAGTTAGAGCCAGACAGGCTACGATTTAGGTTTTGTTTTTACTTTTGTTGCAAATAAAAATAGTTGAGGCTATTTGTACAAACACCAGTGTGCTGTGAATTGGCTTCTGCATGAAAAATCCAAAGGCTACACCAGGAGACAACACCGCATACCCGATCTTGGCACACGTGGTGGAGAATGATGCGAGCAACTGCACTGACATTGCAGCCATTAACATCCATGTGAAAAATTTAAAGGGACAGACACCTAAATTTTTTTGCTACTGAAATAGACTATTGTACTGGGAAATCCATTATGGGGTCATCGTCAGATGCTTAGGGAAGCCAGATTCCACTTCACTCCTAAGAGAGAACATGGAAGACATTGTTAAGGCCCTGCTAAAGGCTACAGTGGTTCAGTAGAAAGTTGCCAGGGTGCAGCAATTAGCCATTGAGGAGGCCTGGGGGCAACAGCAATTGGATGTTTAGGTGATCCAGAGGCAACAGCATTTGGCCATTGATAAAGTCAGAGGCTACAACAAATGGATGCTGAGGAAATCCGGAGGCTGCAGCACCAAGACCGTGAGGCCTTAAAAGATGTGGTGCAGCATTATCTGGAATTGCAGTACCAGCGGTCATGGATACCACTGCCTAGCCTCCAACACTCAGCAGATTAATGGCCTTTCCAAATACAATATTTAACGGAACCCAGCTGGGCTCAGCCTTAGGCTAGTGATTACGGAACACCTCTCTCTGGTGTTACCACTAACCTTCAGCACAGATGACTCATGCTGGGAATCATCCATCAGCCAGCCACTATAAGGACCTGCTCTATGAGCTTCAGCAGTGCCTGAGTATCAATTGTGTTCTACATAGGTGCTCTAGCTCTACCTAAACTCTCCAGTAGTTTTTTTTCCAGTGTTGTCTAAGCTGGGGTGTTCAGTTTCCTTGACAGCAGCACATACTTACTCGCATTTCCATCGGCTGTGTATCCAGGCAGAGCCATCATAGCACATAATTACTTTGTTGCTTTCACGGTGGAAACCAACAACACTGGCCCGTGACCTGGGCCCTCACTGAGTAAAGTCCATATTCTCTTGCAGGGAATCCTGGTGAAGTCTGGTGGGAGTCTTAAGCTTGGTGCGGCAGGCTATGTAACAATATAACGTGTGCCATAGAAACTGCACAATCTGGCATATGACGGCGTGAGTTAGCATTACATGCTGCATGTAACTAAACCGTGTCCTTCATTTAATCGTCTCATCTGATGTGTACCCAGCTTTAGACTCTGCTCCAGGGTATTTGGTTGCGCCTGTTTAGATTTATCTGCTGTGTGTGTACTGTTAAGCTGGGTACACACTGACAGATACATTGGCCGATCAATTGATTGGCCAATGTATCTGCTGTCTGTCGGCCAGTGTGTACACGCGATAGGTCGGTGAACGTTGCCGTTCACCGACATATCGCATTGGTTGTGCTGCACAGCTGATGGACAGATATGTCTGCAGACATATCTGTCCATCGGCAAGTGTGAACAGGCAGTCTGCAGACCGCCTGGACACACACAGCGGCAGCCGCAAAGAGGGGGGCGGGACACGCCCCTGGCATGCCCACCGGCCATCGGGTCCCGCCCCCGGGACCCAAGCAGATGATGGCCGTTCAGTGCGTAGGAACGACCATCATCTGCAGATCACTCGATCTGCAGATATATCTTTCAGGGGTGTACACACCTTTACACTTGCTGTCTGAACTCCAGCGTTATTGCAATATACTGTGTACATCTTTGCATGCTGTGCTCTGTGCTAATACATCCGTGCCTTTCACTGCACGCTACGCGCTGTTTCCACAGTGCTGGCACATACGTGTAACTAATTATACGCTCTGTGCTGTCTAAACAATTCCCCCCTCCTGTTCTCATTTCCTACTTCTCTTGCATACCAGCTACACCAGTGATTCCCAACCTCGGTCCTCAAGGCACATTAACAGTCCTGGTTTTAGTGATATCCATGCTAAAGCACAGATGGTTTAATCAAAATAACTGAGGTACTAATTAAGTCGCCTGTACTCAAGTATAGCTATCCTTAAAACCTGGACTGTTAGTGTGCCTTGAGGACCATGGTTGGGAACCCCAGAGCTACACTCTACATCTCCTCTTTGGGCTATCTGCTCCTGGACTCCCCTGCCCTGTTGTTTTTGTTTCTTCAGATGACCTAAACCCGTCATCTGTATCCACACTAATAGCTACAGGTTTCAGCTTACAGTGAATATTTCCATTGCACCCCTTGCATCAGCAGCTGAGTTGAGATTTATAGTGCTATTACTTGTCTACTGTATTGTACTGTACTGTTTTACGCTGAACTGTCTTATTGTTTATCCCTCTGTATGGCAAGCAAATAACTTGTGGCACCCTATAAAATGTTTTTATTTATAACAACACTTCTGTATACTCTATTGCACTCTACGTGCTGTACAAACAGTGCCAATACATCAATGTACCTTGTGGTACACTACCAAAATCCCATACTCTATGTACACAGCTGTACCTTCAGCATTTGTGCCTATTGTGTTAAACACCTCAGGGTTTTCCGTAGCTACCTCTCTCTGAGTATTGCAGCTATACCTCTTTCGATGTGTTGCCCCATTGATGTCCCAACCAGCTCCATTCAGCCAGTCATTTCCTCCTAAAGATGACAAAGACTGATGACATTGAGGCCTAATTGCCAACTTTTGAAAGAACTGCTGAGAAAGTTTGCCTAAATATCAGTGGGCAGGCCTTTCAGCATCCTTCCTGTCAGGTGAACCGCAAAAAGTATACTTTGATTTGAGCCTTGATGATGCTAAAGTCTATCATAAACTAAAAATAAAACTTCTAACTCATGTGGGTGCCATGGTTTGTGTACGTGCACAATGAGTTCATTGCTGGGGATACAAAGTGAAACAACCTCCCCACTATCAAATAGAAGACCTCATCCATCTCACCAAGAAACGCCTACAGCCCAACAGATTATCTTCCATAAAATAAGTTTTATTTGAAAGTCTCTAGCAGGGCCACAGATCATGGAAAGGATTATTATGGACTGATATTTATGACTCCTACATTCAGTTCTGTGCAAGTGGGTGAGCCACGGGGACCCTAAAACAGCAGATTAACTGGTGTAAATGGTGGAAGGGTATGTTGTGGCTGAGAAACTGTTGTGTGTATGCCAACAGCCCCTAGTCCCACAATGGCGATCTCCAGAAAATCCTGGTAAGACTGGAGTAGGGTGCTGGTTGGTGGAATGAACTTAAGACTGTAGGTTTGGAACCTGGAGATTGGCCAGTTCTGCCAGGAAGGTACCCACCTTGTAAAAAACTTGGCCTGGGCCAAACTGCTGCTAAATGTCCACTTACCTATGAACCCATACAATATGATCAAACTTATGTAAACTGCAGAGTAACTTGCTTTGCTCTGCTAGCCTGCACTGCAAGAGGGAAAGGCTGAGCCAGACAAACAAATGTTTATAATCACTGTAGAAGACAAGCAGGTAGAGGCTCTCTTAGATTCTGGTAGCCTGGTTACTTTTTTAACAGGTGAGCTGGTTAACCCCTCAAAGTAGCAGAGGATGTTGATGTAACCTATATACACTGGGATACTCGGTACTATGTTACTGCGGAAGTAAACATAGAACATAGTGTGGTCCCAATGTAGTCACTGTGGGTATTTACAGAAGTAAACAACCTAGACCCGTATAATAATGTAACTGATACAGTGGCAGTGTCTTTCGATTCTGAAGTGTTCCTTTTTCCAAGCATGATTGGGGAGTCTGAGATTAATGAGACTAACAAGGGGGTAAAATAATGATGTACCTCCTACTGAAGTTGGAAATGTTGTTAAACCAGTCTACTAAATGTCTGATTTTGAATTAAGAAGATATATCTTTGCTTTATAACAGTTAAAAGACTCTACTCTGGTAAAGTGATTGATGGAAATCCAGTAGAGCCTGATAGTAAGTTGTCATACCCTCACATGGCAGTACGGCACGATTTGTTGTACTAAGTGTCCCTATGATATTGTGGAACAATTGGATGTTCCTAAGGCATATAGAAGAATGGTGTTGGACTTGGCTCATGGACAAATAACTGTGGAACATCTAGGGGCAGAGAAAATGACTGTAAATAATTTGACAGCGGTTTTATTGGCCTGGAGCCCATGTATCTGATTACTGTCCATCCTGCCCTGAGTGTCAGTACCATGCTCCCAGATCATATTATAGAAGTCTGCTTGTCCCACTAATATTGAGGTCCCGTTTGAGAGAATAGCTATGGGTTTGGTTGGAGCTCTAGTACAGTCTGCCCAGTTTCATCAATACATTTTATGAATAATGGATTACGCTACCAGATATCCAGAAGTGATACCTTTGCTCAATAAGTCCACAAAGGCTCAGGATACACCATTTATGCAAAAACTATGACAGAGTTGTGCCACCTGCTTAAGGTTACTCAGCTAAAGACCTCTGTGTATCACCCTTAGACTGATGATTTGGTGAAGAGGTTAAACAAAACTCTAAAGAAGCAAAAACTATTATTATACAATAATAAGGAGCGCAAAAAATGTCAAGATATCAAAAAAGATATTTAATAAGCAAAACATATATCAATAAACAAATTCATAAAATAACAATTTGCACAATAAATATTAGTATACATTAAAAGACATAATAGTTATATCCTCAGAAGTAGTTAATAAAATGTGCTGAGAAATTAATGAACTCCGTCTAATGAAAGCTCAATTTTGGGAACAGTCAACTAATGTGCTTTTTAGACAAAATGATGTTTAGTTGCCTTTATATGGATAGTCTTATCCTTCTCTCCAGAGAAAATTATTTCACCAGTAGTGTTAGATCTCCACTCTCTTTATATTTAGTGTCCATAAATTAATCCATATTAGCAGCCCATAGATGACAAAAGATTAAGTCAATCTTACCACTGCTGCTTTTGGAAGCAGTGAGAGTTCTGCTTAATCAATCTCCACTGTTCTATAGAGTATAAACTGCTGCTCATGAAGGCAGTAAAGCTCTGCTTAATCTGCTGCCGCTGTTCCAGGATGCAGGCTGACAGTGGAGAGGAATGGCACACTTCACAGGAGGGAGTAGAATGAAAAAGTACACTTAGCCAGCTTCTGGTCAAGTGACCTGGTATTCTGGCAATAGATCGTCTTATACGGACAGAGCGTCCCTGTACCTTAACGCATTTCTCTGCTGTTTAGGGTAGCGGTTTCCTCAGAAGGCAAGAAAATAGGTGTAGTCACTGTGATATTCCTATAAAGGTATTTAAAGGACTCATATCCAATCCAAATGTTCCAGTGATTAGACACACCTGTGATCAGGTAATTAGTACATACAAACGAAATTAATTTGCTTTAAAACTCAAAATAATTATAATTAAAACACATTTGTATTAGTACTCTTATAGAGCAAAAAGTATCCACATATAATAAATAATAAACAGTAAAGTATCTCTGACAAATGGTATCTAGGAAAAATAATAAAATCATTTACTTCAATTGAATTTATTTTTTAACATTAAATCATAAGTATGCCAAAATATCTCTCTTGTAATCACTGAGCTTCTATGGCTCAGCAGACTAAGGCAACATACTAACTCTTATGAGGTTCCTGGTTCTAGTCCAGGTAGGGAATTTTTTTTTTGTCTAAATATTATTTTAACTAGATCATATTATTATTTTCAATTTAATGTTAATTATAACAATATTAAACACTTAAGTGATCGTTTAATAGCCTAAAAAAACAATTAGAACACATTTATATTAATATTCTTATGGAGCAAGAAGTATACATATATAATAAACAGTAAATATCTCTGACCAGTTGAATCTAGGGAAATTAGTTTTTTCACTACAATTAAATGCTGTAACATTAGATTATAAGTATATCAAGAAGTTCCTCTTGTAATTATTGAGCTTCTATAGCTCAGCGGGTCAGGGCCGCAAGCCAGGTCCCACAAAGCCACCGGTTCCAGCCTAAGCAGGGAAGAAACCTACAATTTTTATCTAAACAATGTTTTAAATAGGTCATAATTTTTATTACTAATTCAATATTAGTTATAACAATATTAACCACTTAATTTTTAATAACCTTCATAGCTTAATACAGGTTGAGTCTCCCATATCCAAAATGCTTGGGACCAGGGGTATTTCGGATATCGGAATATTCCGTATTTTGAAATAATTACATACCATAATGAGATATCTTGGGAACGGGACCCAAATCTAAACAGAATGCATTTATGTTCTATATACACCTTATACACACAGCCTGCAGGTCATTTTATACAATATTTTTTATAATTTTGACCATCAAAAAAAGTTTGTGTACATACATGAAATTCATTTATGTTTCATATACACCTTATACACACAGCCTGAAGGTTATTATATACTGTATTTTAATAATTTTGTGCTTTAAAAAAAGTTTGTGTACAATGAACCATCAGAAAGCAAAGGTTTCACTATCTCAGTCATGCTAAAAATATTCTGTATTTCGGAATATTTGGATATGGGAGACTCAACCTGTAATCACTAATTTAAAGTGCTTAAACGATATTATAATAGATATTCTTCCTCCTTGCACAGAATCTTCATCCACTAATATATTTTAATGATCCTGAACAAGTAACAGGGGGGAAATGCAAAAATACAAAATAGAAATATAGAAGTCAAGAAACATAAATGTGGACATATAGATGTACATCCAGAAAGCAGAAACAAAAACAGAAATACAAACAATTAATAAGCTAATGATCAACCAATTGACAATAATTAGTAAATTGGTCGGTAACCATACAAAAATACAGTAGAAAAACAAATCCTAGATATATATGGTACACCAATCATCATATGTTATTAAGTTCCATACATTCATTAAGCCCTAGGGGTGACAATGTTCCTAAAGAATAAATCCAAAACGTTTAAGGTTACTCAGCCAAAGACCTCTGTGTATCACCCTCAGACTGATGATTTGGTGGAGAGGTTAAACAAAACTCTAAAGAATATGCTAAAGAAAATAGTGTATAAAGATGGGAAAGATTGGGACTATTTATTACCCTATTTATTGCTGGCCATGAGAAGTTCCACAATCCTCCACGGTGTTCTAGTCTTTTGATTTGTTATATGAGAGAGACACCCATTGGGATTGCTGGATATTGTGAAAGAGACATGGGAGGGGCAACCCAATCCATATAGAATGATTATTGAACGTGTTCTCAGATGCAAGAAAGATTACCTGCAGTGGTGCCAATAGAGAGCACTTGGAACAGGAAGTGCTGTTTTTCAGCAGGAACAAGTATGAACTGAGTTCCTGAACCTCTCATGTAATCAGGGGTGCAGAGAGGAGGGGGACTGATTAACCTAGCCTGGGCTTTGTTGCAAAGGACCCGGCGGAGGCCCGATGCTGCCCCCCTCTTACCTGTCAGCAGCCCAGAACATGCTGCTGTGTGCTGGTCTGCTGTGGGAGACTGCTCTGCCTACGGGAGCGATCACACTGATCACGCCCCCCCTTGATTTATGCTGGGCTCCCGCGATTCAGCCACGCCACCGTTAGTAATTGGGCCCGGGACGGCTCTCACCATAGCTCCCCAGCCTCCAAAGGCCCATCACTTTGGTTGGGCAGGTGCGATCGAACTGAAGATCGGCATCACTTTAGACGTGAGATCGGGTGCGCTAAAACAATTGAATACCGCCCATTGTACTCATTCCAAAATCTGACGGAATTACTTTTTGAATAGTGCGTCTAAGTTTGATGTCTACCCAATGCCTCGTGTGGATGATCAGATTGAAGTGCTGTGAACAGCACAGTACTTGACCACTATAGATTTAACCAAAGGGTACTGGCAAGTGCCATTGACAGTGTATCATCCTCAATTCAGAGGATGATGGATAGGATCCTAAGGCCTCATAGACAGTATGCTGCTGCTTATCTTGATGATGTAGTCATCTATAGTCCTGATTGGCAGTCTCAATTACCCACGATAGCAGCAGTGTTGACTATCTGTAAGGCAGAATTGACAGCCAAAACAAAAAAGTGTTGTTTAGGGATGGAAGAGGTGAAGTATCTTGTATACATCATAGGTAGTGGTTTAATAAAGCTCCAGCAAAATTGAGGCAATACAAAGGTGGTCATGATCTTTAAATAAGAAGCAGGTGAGGAGAGAGCTTTCTTGGCAATAACGGGGTATTACAGAAGATTTAGACCCAATTTTGCCACCATTGTTGTTCCCTTGGCTGACCTTACCAATGGTAAACAGTCAGTTATGGTGAAGTGGAATCCTGGTGCAGAGAAGGCTTTTCAGGCATTAAAGGTATTGCTGCACACCAAACACATGTTGATGACACCAGACTTTAAAAAAGAATTTTTTGTTGCAACAGATGCGTCAGATGTAGGGATTGATGCTGTTCTGTCTCAGAACATATATGGTGAAGAACATCCTCTTATTTATTTGAGTAGAAAGCTCAACATACACAAGAGAAACTATGCCACTATTGAAACTTTGGCAATTAAGTGGGCATTATAAACCCTCAGGTACTAACTCTTGGAAAGAAAGTTCAGGTAATTACTGATTGTGCTCTGTTAAAATGGATGTCTGAAAATAAAGAGCGCAATGGAACAATAACAAGATGGTCCTTGGCATTGCTAAGTTTAACATTTTCAGTAGATCATAGCCAGGAAGCCAATGCAGATACTTTGTCCCATAACTTCTGTTTTGGAGCTACAGGTGTTCCACCCCACAGGTTGAAACATGAGGTGGGGGGTATATGTGACAAAAGCACTGAGGAAATTGTGGATGGTAGCTATGTATGTCCCAGGTTTTTACCTTGTGTCTGGTGGTAATCAGGCTAGTGAGCCGCCTTCATTGACAGGCAGGTTATTCCATCTGAAGAAACCGCCGATACATTGAGAGGACAAACAAGGGCTACAATTTCTTCAAGCTGTACATCAGGAGCCACCTCCGTGATGCACTAAATGACTACACTGTATGCTCACACAGCCGATTCTGCTGCATGCTAATTGACAGCTCTGGGCAGCGGCTCTGGGCTGAAATAACTTGCACCTATACGGACAGCACCTTTCACAGCAGCGCTGTAATTCACTGGTTAAGACTATTGGGAGAATGTCAGGAAAATACAGGGGCGAAACTACTGGCGGTGCACTGCACCGGGGCCCGCCGCAATATAGGGGTCCACACTGCCTGTATGGCAGGCTGCAGTGCAGCTGCTTCCCGGGCAGTAATCAAGGTTGTGACTGACACGGCCGGCAGCTACACGCAGGGGACCGGAGCACAGTGCAGTCAGGCTCAGCTCTGCAGTGCACTACTGGGTAAAAAATCCCAATAGTCTCTGCAGTGGGGTCAGAGGAGCATGTGCTGAGCTCTCTTTGGAGGAGCCCATCACATGCTCCTCTGACCCAGCAGCAGCGCAGTCTCATGGATGTGACTCATTGTGAAGCTGTGACTGCTACTCTGTTGACTGCCTGTGGATGCTGCTGGTGAGTACTGTGTGGGCACTATAGGTGGCATGTGTGGGGACTACAGTGTAGCATAATGTGTGGGCACTACAGGTGGCATAAAGTGGGGGGTACTACAGTGAAGCATGTTTTGGGACACTACAGTGTGACAATGTGGGGGTACTACAGTGTGGTATAATGTGTGGGGCGCCCACTGCATCTCCCTGTCACCCACTGCCTATCCCATCTCCCTTTCACAAATTGCCTGTCACCCACTGCTTCTCCATCAACACTCACCCTCTCCCGTCACCCACTGCCTCTTCTCCCTCCCTGTAACCCACGGCCTGTCACCTCTCCGTCACCCACTGCCTCTTCCCTCTCCTTGTCACCTTCTTGCCTTTCCCTGTCACCCTCTACCTCCCTCTGTCACCTACCGCACTTTGAACTTGGAGTAGGGCGGATGAGGGGGGCCCAAAGCAAAGTTTTGCACCTGCGCCCACCACTCACAAGTTCCGCCGCTGGGAAAATACATTGGCTTCCTAAAGATTTCAAACTGGAATAATAAATAACAAGATCCAGCAAAGATATTCTATCCCAGGATTTGTCTACTAATCCAAGTGGGAGACTATTTATGTGTATAGATCAAGTGCACCATTTTTTCTGAATACAATTTTTTTTTTGTGGGAAGTGACTGTTTTTATCCAAAAACTAATTCTGATATCCCCAATATGGATTTTATTTCAACAGGAAGAGAGAAAGTACAGGGGGTGTGTGGGAAGACAAAGAACTGGCGGAAGGGAGACGCCTGCCATGCCAGTCACAATAGCTAGCTGCAAATGGCTAAAATACTAGTTAATTATATGCAATTGCACTTCATTAAAGACTTCGGGGTCGATTCAGACCTGGACGCTAAGCTGCGCTCTCACGGAGCCAAAAGGTGCTGGGTATACAAATGCCGCTATTGCACTGTCTGGTGGAAGGACGCCCTCTATGCATTAGAGAGCGACGGCAGAGGGAACGCACGCCAGTATAAAGACGCCCACCTTTCTTTCTGAGCACATGTCATCCTCAGGAAATGTGTGATTAATTGGAGCTGCACGCAGCGCTTGAGGTAGACCCTACCCCACCGCAAGCACTGCGATCAGTGCTGTCTAAAATACAACCAAGTGACGTGTACAATGACGCTTCTTTGCTAATTATGCACACTCATAAAACGCCGTTTAGACGCCCAAACACACTTGCGTTCGTAAATCCACTGCCCCGTTAACAAGCACCTTCCGTTACCACCCACAAACGGCACTGTCACTCAAATTAGCGTCCAGTCTGTGTACTACGAGCACACAATTCCCAAGCACAGTGAGTGACTCGCGCATGCACATATTGATACAAACGCATGCACAAACGGGCGATTATCAGCCATAGCGTGCGTCCGCGGCTTAGCGTCCGGGTCCGAATCAGGCCCTTCATTTTATCTTATTAGATGTCATTTTTCTTTTGCCCCTGCGTAATAGTATATAGCTTTATTAATTATATTTGATTTCTAGATTTACACACACTTGGTGCACTGACAACTACGTAGTTTCCTTCTAGCGCGGAGCTTTTCTGTATGTGGTAGCTGCATTTTTTCGGTTCAGATACAAGTATATAATCACTTTTTTTCTTTTAATTTACTCAAAACTGTAAATATAACTTTGCTGATTAATACAGAGAATTTTCACATAGAATTGATAGAGACGATTGTGCTTATAATTTATTAGCCATACATAGTCGGGTTTCTTCTGCTATGGTTAATGATTCTGGAAGAACTGTGGATCTTTTCAGGGATCCTCCTCAGTAGGGTCCCTTCATCACAGCAGCTAGCAACTCAATTTGATGGCATAGAGTTTGCTGCCACATGAGATAAAACCCCAGCGCAGTGAACATGTAGGGTAAATTTACTAAAGGTCTATTTTAAATCAATAAAAATGTATCAATATTTATATTGTGTTTTGGGGGCTAAATCACACATTTACTAACAGATTTTTTTTTATTTTTTGTAAGTATGTGTGATTTAGTCACAGAAACACAACATTGATGTTGATCAATTTTAAATCAATCAAAATCGACCTTTAGTAAATATACCCCATGGCCTTCATTTACAAAGCTCACCACAGAACACTGTCATTTTGCACTAGTGCACTTTGAAGGTCCACACAGTGAACATCAAGTTTACTACTCAACTACACGTAAGGAGACATCAGGCATGTATTAATTACATGTAGAATTTTGTGTGAATGAAGCCTTTTATTAATTTATTAATTTGCTCAGAGCAGGGACGTGCAGTTAGAGTAGGCAGGGCCTCTCCTGTCATACTTCTGAGATTTGATATAAAAATTATATAATAAACATCTTCTTTGTATATTGTAATCATTTTTATAGTTAGCACTTAAGTGTTCATTGTAGGTCCTAGAGGTAGGGCACATCTGGGTGCACGCCTGAAAAGGGGGCGTATCCAAGGAAAAGGAGCATGTCTTTAAGACGCATCCCTTTTGGTGACTCTTGGGGGCGTGCCCGGCACTTACGGACATGCCGTGCTGCCAAGCGCTGCTGTCAATGTGAATGGATGCTGGGTGCATGCGCCCGGCATCCATTCACCGGCGGTGACCGCTACACCGCAGTTTTCCCCACTCAAGGGACACTGCGACCAGCGGGTGGGGATGGCACCTGCAGGCTGTGTCAGTGGGGCGCCGTGCCGGAGGGCTAGTGGCTTTTTGCCATTTAGAAATAGGGCAGGGTGCGGTGTCCCTCTAAAACAGCCTAGAGGGAACGCTACGCACTCACCAGCTTTGTGGAGCTCCCTAGGACTGCAGGGAGATGCGAGATAAGGCAGCAACAGCTTAGCCTCGCTTCTGTATAGTCAGACACTGCTTGCAGAGCTGGGAGCAGGGCCACACCACAGGCAGTAAGCTTCACAGAAAGAGAGCAAATAGAGGCATGCCTCGAGTATGGGGCGTGTGCCATTCACTGATGGACACCTTGGATGTGTCATGGGACCAGGAAGTGCACTGTAGTGTTTAGAGATCGGAGCTCAGTCAGAAGCAAGAGAAGACACAGGTAGGAGAATCAATGGACCTTGGAGCTTAGTGTAGTGAGGGGAGTTACAGTGAATAGGGGGTGAGACAGGCTCCCAGCACTCAGATCCATCTCCATGTGTACCTCATCGCACGTCACTGGCTCAGACTGTGCGTAGAAATTCACATCACTGCTGAAGGCCAAAATTTATAAGCTTTTTAAAGTGCACCAACTGTAATAAAACAGTAATTTGTACAGTGTCCTGTGTAATAAAAAAAATTAAAAATTAAAACCAATAAACATGCAGAATGCCCTGTTGCAATTCCAGATACAGAGAACATGTGACAGTTCACTGCAATTAGCACTTTGCTTATGGTCAAGTTATTAGAACTAAGTGACCTCTCATTTTTGCAGCCTCACTTACACCAATCTCTGCACAAGCAAAGTTGGAAGTTGTTTCTTTGCTGGTGCTTCAAGTCTTATTTTGTTTATCTATATATTGACTTTGGCTTCATCTATGAGAAGTGGAAGGGAGTTCACTATTAGAGGTATATTTACTAAAGTGCGGGTTTATAGAAGTGGAGGTGTTGCCCATAGCAACCAATCAGATTCTACTTAAGATTTACCTAGCACCTTCTAGATGATAGTAGCTAGAATCTGATTAGATGCTATGGGCAACATCTCCAATTCTATAAACCCACTCTTTAGTAAATATGCCAGGGTTTGCATTAGGAGCTGCATCCATGAAGCAGATAGTAGAACTACAGGTCAATGTATCAAGCCTTAATTAGTCAACGGCTTATGTAATATGTAAAGGTCCCACCAACAGGTCCATAATGACAGGCTTAACAGATGGTATCTGAGCGATTATAGGCCTTTTTCTGCTGCTTATGGAGCTCAGCTGTTATACTTCCACAGACAATGACCACAAAGTCACATCCACAAAAATCTTCTGTGTCAGAGGTTGCATGTCCTCCAAGTCGCTTGCCCAAGATATGCCACCAGAAATTATTTTTATTGATCATTCTAATCCCATGCTATAAACTATACTGTAACTCAGGGTTAGAGAATGACTGAAAATTATTTTTATTCTAAATATTTAATGGAACCACTGAGGATGGAAACCCAGTTGGGAGTCACTGCTGTAAGTGGTTGCCTCTCACTGCTGGCTTTTCTATATTGTTATCATATGCATCTAGACACTTGGGGGGTCTATTCATGAAGATCTGCAGTATAGAATTATTATTTATCACTATAGATCGCATCACTTCGATTCGATCTATAGTTTTGACATGTAGCAATTCATGTACACTTACCTGTGTTAGCAAAGCGAAGTGGTATACCCAGGTTCGGTGGTCCAGTCTTCTCTTTTTTTTTTTCTGTGTCTTGTTTTTTTTTCTTTATTGTTCTGCACATGCTCCGTCGTTTATGTGGCTGCTGGACTTTGAGCTCATGTGCCGGGTCATAAAGGCGGTGGCTGCAGCAGTGGTAGGGGGTAGGTAGGGGCGGAGTGGAGGGGCACTGGGCAGTAGGGATTAGATAAACTGACATATGCCGGGTCACCTTACAATAACGGTGTCAGGAGAAGGAACGGGGGGGGGGGGGGAATGCGTGGGGGCAGCCGGTAGTCTGGATGGACGTGACCCGGCATATGCTGGGTCACCCTAGCGGCGGCAGGGGTAGAAGTAGAGCGGTGGGGTGCGGGGGGAGCAGGCAGTCAGGACAGAGAAGACCCGGCAGCAGGCAGCCGGGACGGAGGAGGTCTGTCCTAAGCGGGGGTAGGAGCAGAGTGGGTGGGGGGGCGGGGTGGGGGGTGGAAAGCCAGGACAAGGACCTGGCATATGCCCTGGGCTCCTCTGATTGGCTCCTGTCCAGTAAGGGGTCGGAGAGAACAGGGAGAAGGCAGGGACAGCTGTCTCTGCTCTTCTCCCCTAACAAGCCTCCGTACACCATCATGAGATGGCAAATGCGAAGCAAGCAAAAAAAACGGCGTGCGGGATGCCGACGGTCTAAACACCGGTGCTGGAATCCCGACAGTGTCAGAATCCCGGCTCCAGTGTCCCGACTGCCGGTATCCCTAAGGTAAGAATTGGGGGTTAGGTTTAGGCACTAAGGGAAGAGGGATAGGTTTAGGGTGTGGAGAGGAGGAGGTTAGGTTTAGGCATGAGGGGGGGAGGTCAGGTTTAGGCACCAGGGAGGGTTAGGGTAGGGGTTAGTGGTAGTATACTTACCTACAGGTCAGGATTCTGGCTGTCGAGATGCCGCTGTCAGTATTCTGACCGGCGGCATCACGACTGCTGGGAACCCATACCCAACCTCATACAAAAATATGATGATACGATGCAGGTATGGAGCGCGTACACCACTGGACAAGTAATAAGCTTATCCATGGTAACTTGCTCTATGAATTGCACAAAGCTGAGAAGAGCCCTGTTTTCAGATAAACAGGGCTCTTTTTATTCACGTCTTTTGTGATTTGGAGTGTGGTAAGAAACCAGAGCACCCTGAGAAAAGAAACACAAAGTTAACATACAAACTCTACACAGTTATTGGTCAGGAACTGAGCTCAGTGCTGTGAAGCAGTAATGCTAACCACTATGCTGCCCTATTCCCTTTTGCTGAGATTATATTCTGTATATAACATATCCTGCTTGGATTACCTTTGCTGTGGCCCTGGCATTTCAGCATTCAACTTCTGAACCGTGCCTGTTGATAGCCCATGTTGTTACATCCTTCATCTCCCTTCCGGTAGCTTGGAGCGGTACTTGCAGATTAGTTGTTTGTATGCTCTAGTATTGCATCTTGCAACTGTATATAATAAGTTTTCACAACTGGAGCAATATCGGCCCTATATGTAGTTTCCGAATTGGAACGACATATTGGCTGGAGTGTTGAATGTGTACGTCCAATCTGCGCATTCCCACAGTCATTAGCGATATCTTTCGGTTGGCCGTGCTGCACAGCCCACCGGACGATATCGCATGCAGCTCTGTGCATGTTAACGAAGGACAAAACGACAGATCGTTCCGTCCTTCATAACATCAATCTGATGTGTACCATGGATACGATATGCTACATCACTGAACGGCAATAAATCTCTAGCACACCGTGGGGTATCTCAAACACCAGTACATTAATCAATATACCACAAAAATTTCCATTGTGATTAAATAAACAGCACCTACCTTGGCAGCAGGATGCAGTCAGGATACCGGTGGGCGCTATCCCCGTCCGCCGATATCCCGACACTGACAGCCTGACAGGGGACTAAAGACAGGCGTCGAAATCCAGACGCCTCTCATTAGCCCCACTACAAAATCCCGACACCCAGCATACCAAACGAAGGTAAGCCGGGTGTCATTGCATCTAGCCGCGCCGGGGGTTAGGTTTAGGGACCCCCGGAGGGGACTTAGGGTAAGAAAAGGGGGGGTTAGACACCACTAGGGGGGGGTTAGGCACCCACCTGGGTTAGGTTTAGGGTGTGGGGAGGGGGGTTAGGTTTAGGCACTAACGGAGGGAGGTTAGGGTTAGGTTACTTACCAGCCTCAGTCGGGAATTAGGTCCGTCGGGGTTCCACAGTCGGTATTTGATCTGGCGGCTATTCAGCTGCTGGCATTATATACTGAATCCTTGGCAACAGCCACCCAATTTGTGAACTGATAAATGAACTAGACGCACAACCGAATGGAGAGGAGGGGGGCTGTGACGGAGACTGCACATGGGGCCCCTCCTCACTAAAAACACCCCTGTAAGGAACCCTAACAGTCCAGGTTTTAAGGATATCCATGGCTGAGCACAAATGGTTAAATAAAATTTACTAATTGTCACTTCTGCCCAAGCTCGGTTATCCTTAAAACCTGGATCGTTTGGGTGCCTTGAGGACAAAGTTTGGGAACTTCTGGGTCATAGCATAGATAACTATAGTACTTTATCAGTGGCATGTGCAGAATATTTTCACATAATTATTGTACAAAGACCAAACCAGAAGTCAAATAATTAAATTTCTATGCTTAGGTCTTAGCTTGTGCATCATTCTCTTCCCACAGCGAACTGATCTAATAACATTGATCCGTCACACACAGACACAGCCAAAATGTCTACAGGTGAATCATTCTGCAGTGCAGACCCGCCCACCGCCAATCACTATCTAGTATTCGCCTATCAATCTGCCGCCCGGTAGCCGTCATCACGGTTATGACGGCAGCGTAATTAGTAGCGAATGCGATTGGCTCAGGCCGGGCGGGTGTGTGAATGTGACAGGAAAGAAACTGGTAGCTTCCGGTGTGTAGTGTATATATATCTATATATATATATATATATGCTAGCACACAACATCAGCATTATTAGTATTATACACAGTTTTTCTGCGGCTCTCATGGTTTAATAAGATAACGGTGATGAGTCGGAAATATCACTGCGGGCGGGCATAACGCCGTATAACAGCGTCATTTCCGTCCGGACGCATGTAGCATGCTTACACTGCAGGAGGACTCTCATTTACATTTGCTGCAACCCGGTTATTCGTGCGCTCGGGTGTCACACCAGTAGTTTTACACAGTGCTACATATATATTATTTGCCAGAGATAGTTTATAATCCATGGGCTCTGTACCTATTCCCCATGTAGTCCCCTTATGCTGTCCCTTTTATTTTCTATTGAGGTTACCACTTTGAAGATGTCTCTTCCACCCCCAGATCCAAAATTTGATCTGAGAGGTGCTAGTGGGGAAATCAATTGCCTGCATTTCAGTTGTAACGTTGGTAAACCATGTCCTCCACTTCTGTTTTCAGGGTGAGTAATAATAAACTTACAGATGGATTTTATTACAGAGCAACTGTCACCAAAATGCATGTGCAGGAAAATGAATATTCCAAAATATTAAGCTTTTAGTTTTTTTTTTTCAACTTAAAAGTTATTACATATGTATTTGTGTTAGGAGAGTATGATAAAAATTGCCTGTACAATCAAATAAATATATATATTATTAACCGTTTCTTATATAGCACAACATATTCCGTTGCGCTTTACTATATATATATATATATATATATATATATATATATATATGTATATATATATATATCTGCAAGTGTCATTTTCTAGTCAGGTAGTTGCTAATTGCTGGCCAGTTGCTCTGTTTTAATGCAGGTTTCCACTTTTCAGCAATGTTAATAAATAACTTTTGTATGACACTTCGCTTAACTTGCTGCAAACTATTGTTCTCTGTAATCAACCATACTGTATAAGGTTTAGAGAAGTTATGGTCGCCATACTCACAGATTCTGCAAATTGTTCTGATCCAATTAAACACAATTTAGTAATTTATGATGTCTGTAAATTATTTTGAAAGATGTTTACTGTTGACCTGTGTTTGCACTCATCCACTGACCGCATTTAAATTAAATTAGTGAAGGTAACAACAGAACAGCTTTGTAGAGCTTATTACCACATAAATACAATTTAGGACAGCAATATGTTTTATAACTTATAAGTAATTTTAGTGTTCATTCTAGCACCCTGCACCTGTCACAACCTGTGGTGTCGCTCTCTACTCTGGTGCTTCAGGTACACTCTGGTCTGTATTTCAGCAGTTTGTAGCATCAGCGGAGTGTGCTAGAAGCACCAGAGCAGAGAGCGACACCCCATGTATGAAAGAGGAACTGCATGGGTTGTGACAGGTGCAGAGTGATAGAATGAACACTAAGGGGCAGATGTACTAAGCTTTGGAGAGTGATAAACTACTGACCAATCAGCTCCTAACTGTAATTTTTCAAACAGCCTGTAAGATGACCGTTAGGAGCTGAGTGGCTGGTAGCTTTTCAGTTTCCAGAGCTTAGTACATCTCCCCACTAAGGGCACAATTCAATTGTTTTTGCCCCTCCTCGCGCCCGACCTAGCTATGCAATGGTTGCTCCTGTCGGGCGCGAACAGCTGCCGACGCTGGCATTTCAGCTCGCTCCCTGGGGGTGGTAAGCTGAAATGCGCGAAAAGTGACCTGTTTGGTTGCTCAAATTGCACTCTTCGTAATCGTGGCCAGCACTTTGATCGGGTGTAGCCGGTTTACGCGGATAAACCCGACCCCATTGGGTGCAATCGACGCGAAGATCGGCATCATTTGAATAGCGCCCTGCAATCTCCCGTCGTTTTAGACGGGAGTTTGGGCATGCTAAAACAATTGAATTAAGTAATTTGCTTTTATTTTATATTTGAAAAATAATTACCACTGCAATTCAGTCGTGCTGTCATTGGTTGTTGGGCTGAACAGCAAGACCGATTAAATATATATTTTTTTGTCTAACTTGTTATACCCAGAACCTCCAGTGGACAGATTCATGTGTGGAATCTAAATACACGTAGAGCAGAGGCCGTGCTAAATGGACATGATGGCAAATCGGTCTACTGGATCCATACTCTTCATAGTGGGGAAAGTCTCATGAGGTAATCAAGCCACACATACACTGAAGCTGTCACTTTACTTTCTCCTGTCCATCTTTCCTTTAAATTGCAGGTGTACTTGGGCACCTTTTGTGGGACTTTTTTTTTTTTTTAATTTTACCTCCAAAACTATTATAACCAATATAATACTAATAGCCTTTAATGTTATCAAGTTTACAATAATTTTGGTATTTTTGTTTTTAACCACACAAAGACGATGACAGCCACTACTACACATTTTCTTCTGGCGGACCGGGACCTTTTTCTTTAAATATTTCTGCTTAATTTTGTATGGATAAATTCCCATACGCTTCTAAGGGGCAGATTCAATTGTCTATGGGCGCCCATCGGCCGGTATTCAATTATTATGCCGATGATCGTGACTGCCGCGGGGCACCTAATACTTATAGCACCCAAATGCACTACTGGGCCCCGACAAAGAAAATGCCATTTGGGCACCCAAATTATGGTCTTTTTTGACAATTTCAGCTGGTCCACCTCAGGAGAGGCAGAGCAGAAATAATGGATACCCCCCCGTTATGTCACTGGGAGCATTACTGTTTTAATGTACTACTCTCTGGTATGTTAGGGAATTTGTTTAGTAATGCAGTTAATTCAAGATTTCATCTAGCTTTTTGGACATCTGAATCTAAGGGTGTCCCCGGACCAATCTGCACACTTGCTCTAAACACTGCAGGAGAAGAGACCTTGTATAGCTTTTTACTTTCAACATTCTTGGCACTCCACTACTGGGAATTTACTGCCCGGATGTTGCAGGCTCCTAATCTACATATAAACTACTGCTGCTGTCTCCGGGACATCAACTATTTGGCTGTCTACATCGGACTCTGGGCCTGATTCTGACCCGCTCGCAAGCGGGTCGATGGTGCCCAAGTGCGCATGCGCACGACGGAGGCGCCTCCGTCGTGCGCATGCACAAGACCCGAATAACAACGGCCAAGCCGTCGTTATGGGTCTCACACCAAAGGGGGCGTGCTGTCGATGTTGATTGACAGCACGCCCCCTTTGGTGGGTGTGCTGGGGGCATGGCTGCCCAGACGGAGGCGTTCCCATGGGAACGCCTACCGTCTGGGTCCGGCCCCACTGATATCACTAGTGATGTCAGTGGGAGTGCTTTTGGCTCTGATAGAGCCAAAAGCACTCCTGGTCTAGCGGCAGCGAGACCCTACCGCAGGGTCTCGTCACAAGCCCGATGGTCGCGATGGTCCTGACCATCGTGACCATCTTTTTGCCGCTCGCATAAGCTGTGGGTGGTCACACCCACCCACAGCCTAAAATTGGAGGTCGCTCCAATTTTAGGTAGGAGTGCCCTGATTCAGAGCGAGCGCTCTTGTCAGAGCGTCCGGCTCTGAATCTGTGCCCGGTCTCCCACGAAGCAAGGCTCCCACTGTTGACGGTCACATCAGGCGAGCAGTCATACAGCGGGTAAAATAAGTTTTGAACACATCAATATTTTTCTCAGTAAATATATTTGTAATGGGGCTATTGTAATTACATTTTTACCAAATGTCAACAACAACCCATGCAATCCGCACATGCAAAGAAATCAAACCAAAGATGTCCATAAATTAAGTTATATGTAATAATGTGAAATGATACAGGGAAAAAGTATTGAACACATGAAGAAAGGGAAGTGCATAACGGCATGGAAAGCCAATACACCAGCTGAAATCTATCAGTAATTAGAAAGCAATCCTGTCAGTGCAAATTAATATAAGCTGGTTCAGTCCCAATTGATGGCCTATAAAAAGGTGTCTCATTACCAAGTTGTCACACCAGAAACATCTCATGATGGGTAAAAGCAAAGAGCTCTCTCAATACCTTCGCAATCTTATTGTTGCAAAACATACTGAGGACATTGGTTACAGAAGGATTTCTAAACTTCTGAATGTTCCAGTGAGCACTGTTGGGGTCATAATCCTGAAGTGGAAAGAACATGATTTCATCATAAACCGGCCACGACCAGGTGCTCCTCGCAAGATTTCTGACGGGAGTGAAAAGAATTTTCAGAAGAGTTGTCCAAGAGCCAAGGACCACTTGCGGAGAGCTTCAGAAAGACCTGGAATTAGCAGGTACAATTGTTTTCAAATAAGGCAATAAGTAATGCCCTCAACTGCCATGGCCTCTATGCACGCTCACCACGCAAGACTCCATTACTGAAGAAAAAGCATGTTGAAGCTCGTTTAAAGTTTGCTGCACAACATTTGGAAAAGCCTGTGAAATACTGGGGGAATACAGATGAGACCAAAATGTAACTCTTTGGATGCCATAATAATACACACCATGTTTGGAGGAGAAATGACACTGTACATCACCCCAATAACACCCTACCAACAGTGAAGTTTGGAGGTGGGAACATCATGGTGTGGTGTTGTTTTTCAGCATACGGTACTGTTATACTTCATATTGTTAAAGGAAGGATGAATGGAAAAATATACTGAGACATTCTTGATAAAAATCTGCTGCCAACTACCAGGATGCTGAAGATGAAACAAGGTTGGACATTTCAGTAAGACAATGATCCCAAACACACAGCCAAGGACACTCTCAGTTGGTTTCAGAGAAAGAAAATAAAGCTGCTAGAATGGCCCAGCCAGTCACCTGACTTGAATCCAATTGAAAATCTATGGAAAGTACTAAATATCAGAGTTCATAGAAGAGGCCCACAGAACCTTCAAGATTTGAAGACTGTTTATTTGGAAGAATGGGCCAAAATCACACGTGAACAATGCATGTGACTAGTTTCTCCATACAGAAGGCGCCTTGAAGCTGTCATTACCAACAAAGGCTTTTGTACAAAGTATTAAATTTCAGTATGCGTGTTCAATACTTTTTACCTGTCATTTCACATTATTACACATAACTTAATGTACGGACATCTAAGGTTTGCTTTCTTTTCATGTGTAGATTGCATGGGTTGTTGCTGACATTTGGTGAAAATTTCATTACAATAGCCCCATTACAAATATATTTACTGAGAAAAATGTTGATGTGTTCAGTACTTATTTTACCCGCTGTATCTGCAAATAGCCGGTTTATTACTAACACTAACCGCGGATCGCTGCGGTGGCTAGTTAGTAGGCTACCTTGATCTGTTGAACTGTGGAGACATTAGAGGCAGATTGTACAGCCGCATGTTAGACATGTTGGAACTTTTTACTATGAAGCAGCAGCTTGTTATTCAAATAATCTCTACTGGAGTCTATTATATGAACTGGCAATGTGTGGACACTTTTGTCTAACAAGAAGTTACGAATTGATACATATGCTACTAAGTAACAAGCTACTAAGTAACTAATGAACTTTGCCTTGAATATTAGCCTGTTATAATGCCAATGTGTAGATCATATTTACAGAAGTAGCTAATGGAGTTAACATTTTATTGACAGATATTCTGACTGATAACAGGATGGCTGAGAGATGTGGATTTGTTGTGTACGTTTATCAATTGTACAAAGGGATTATTTTATTCTATATGTGTTATTTAAAGTGACAACTTTTTATCCGAAGGGATTAATGTAATTAACCATTCTTTATATATTAAACACAATTTATTAGATCAGCAAATTTTTTTATGTCCGATATAGGCTTATAGGCACCTTCCTTTTTCGAATATTTAACCTGAATGTAATCACTGATTTTCTGGATAGCTAAAATTGAATATTACATTAATAATATAGTAGACCTGGCGAATGCCTGATTGAGACGTCTGCACCTTGCCCTTACACTTATCCTGGCTGTTACTTCATTCTCCCTTTCCCCTGCCTTGGGAGTCATTAGAGGGGGACACTCCAAAAACATATGTAAAGCCGGGCACACACTGGAGTGATATTGGGCCTATATGCATTTTCGTAACAACATATTGCCTACATCGCTCAGTGTGTACGCATGATTGCGCGGTTGCTAGCGACGGTCGCCAGATTTGATGTGCTGCACATTAAAGCTAGCGATATCGCTAGCATCCACTGCATTGTTAATGAATGACGTAACAGTGATCGTTGTACCGTTCATTAAAGTCGTCCAGTATGTACACAAAATCACTGTTCATGGGCATTCGTTCCCATGTCTGAACGAATGCCCGTCGCTCCAGTGTTTCCTCAGTCTAAGGGCCATATACAATATGGGGCGAAAAGTCCGTTATTGGCAATAATTTATCGCCGATTACGTAATTTTCGCCAGTTTCACTTATCCCCATATTCAATTACAAAGACTTTTCGCAGGTGCGAAAAGTCTTTGTAAAAAAACGGGGATAAGTTTTCACCACTGTTTAGGTGGCGAAAAAAAGTGCAGGTTTGGGGTGCAGACTTTAAAAAAGTAGCCTGCACCCCTTGTAATGTCCCACAAAGGTTTTCTGTATCCAAAATTTAAAAAAAATTGTCCCCTGAACACTCTAAAAAAGGTACTTTCATTTTGGGTGGTATGAAAAAATTCCCAGAGGGGTCCCCAAGTATGCGGCAGGTGTTTTCTGGAATGCGGGTGGTAGCAGCAGGTGCATTTTTGAAGAATTTAAAAAAAAAATTACTTTAGGGACTTAAAAATATGCTTACACCCATTCTCATGTACCCCAAATTTGATGGGACTAGTTATTTTTACCAAAAAAAAAAGACCTAAGTGCTATTCTTCACTACTTCTTCCATAGCCTTATTTATGCACCTGCCGCGGCTATTTAAAAACCCCGACTACCTTCAACAGGCCAAATCGGGGGTACCCATAGTGATCCCCCATGTCTGGACATTTATTTCGGGGTGACAGCATAATTTCCCCAAAAACTGACAGTACTTTTCGATACCTTTCCGCCGGGTCCCGTTTTCGCCGGATCCTAATTGAATACGGGGTTAAGCGGGCATGCGCCCGATACTTTATCCCTTCTAAAAACGGCAATGATGGCGAAAAGTCCGACCTCTGACATTTTGCCTCAAATTGAATATGGCACTTAGGGCCTGATTCAGACCCACTCGCGAGCGGCTGTCCGCTCGCAAGTGGGTCGATGTTATGGACTGAGCATGCGCACGACGGAGGGAGCTCCGTCGTGCGCATGCGCCAGACGCGACGAGCGAAGGAAAGTCCTTCGCTCGTTGTGTCCGATCAAAGGGGGCGTGCTGTCAATGTTGATTGACAGCACGCCCCCTTTGGTGGGCGTGCCGGGGTCGTGCCTCCCTGACGGGGGGCGTTCCCACGGGAACGCCTCCCGTCAGAAGCCGGCCCACTGACATCACTAGTGATGTCAGTGGGAGTGATTTTGGCTCTGATAAAGCCAAAATCACTCCGGAGCTTGCGGTTGAAAACCTCAACCGCAGGCTCCGGCTCGCAAATTCGATGGTCGCGATGGTCTCGACCATCGCGACCATCATAATGCACGTTTGTATAGCCTGTGGGTGGTGACCCACTGCTATACGATGTCCAGGAGGACGCTCCATGAAAATGGAGCCCGGCCCTCATTCAGAGCGTGCGCTCTGCTCAGAGCGTACGGCTCTGAATGAGGGCCTTAGTCTCATAGTAATACAATCCCCTTCTGACATATAAGGTAAATACGATTCATCACTATGTCCGGCTCTGCACATTACTATCTGCTATGACAGACAATCCTCACTATTTTTCCTGAACTCCTATGTGGTTTGAGAAAAAATTAGCAAAACTGCTAGTTGTAATGTGCTCTGTCTAACTGTTTCTGAGGCCATTGTGCAGAATTGAGTTCCCCCTATAACTATTTAAGCATCCAAAATGGCTAGATAAAATATAGGGCAAGTGTGAAAAAAAACACAAAATAAAAAAATGCTATTGTAAACAGCCAATAAAACCACAAGCATGACCATAATAGCTTAAAATATATATGATTCAGGAAGATGGTAGCTTTTTGAGACACCCCTTCCAGCTGTTACAAAGTAGCCAGGAAACCATGGCCCTCATTCAGAGCCGTACGCTCTGAGCAGAGCGCACGCTCTGAATGAGGGCCGGGCTCCATTTTCATGGAGCGTCCTCCGGGACGCTCGTATAGCTGTGGGTCACCACCCACAGGCTATACGAGCGTGCTTTGTGATGGCCGCGATGGTCGAGACCATCGCGACCATCGAAATTGCGAGCCGGAGCCTGAGGTTGAGGTTTTCAACCGCAAGCTCTGGAGTGATTTTGGCTCTATCAGAGCCAAAATCACTCCCACTGACATCACTAGTGATGTCAGTGGGCCGGCTTCTGACGGGAGGCGTTCCCGTGGGAACGCCCCCGTCAGGGAGGCACGCCCCCGGCACGCCCACCAAAGGGGGCGTGCTGTCAATCAACATTGACAGCACGCCCCCTTTGATCGGACACAACGAGCGAAGGACTTTCCTTCGCTCGTTGCGTCTGGCGCATGCGCACGACGGAGCTCCCTCCGTCGTGCGCATGCTCCAGTGCATAACATCGACCCACTTGCGAGCGGACAGCCGCTCGCGAGTGGGTCTGAATCAGGCCCCATGTTAGGATTGCTGGTCAGATAGGCTCTGCCTTACCTGTCCTTAGTAGGAGGATACAGGTGGCTGTTGCAGTCTTTAAGATGCAGGTTGGCCCTTCCTGCTTTTACCTCGACTCATGATGGTGCTTAGCAAATGCCAGTATGCATCCCTCTGCTTAGCAAATGCCAGTATGCATCCCTCTGCTTAGCAAATGCCAGTATGCATCCCTCTCCCACAGTTGATACTTTTTGGTGCTCATTTGGTAGAGTGAGAATTCAACTGCAGTGTGAAACAGGAATGATGGCTGTGGCAGTCACCTATTCCCTAAGTTAATGCTCTATATAGTGGTAACGCATTTTAGAACCATGCAGAGTACATCAGGTTTATACTGTGCATTCTCAACACAGCTGATAAACCATGTTATATTTCTTTTGTTGGAGGGCCTAGCATATAGTCTATACCTGAATAGCAGCATGGTTTTTTACTGTAGTTACCAAGACTTTTAATTTGGGAATTGGTGCATTCTCTATCATTCTATATACTCTTCGTCATAGGGATTTATGGACTTTGCTTACTGATTAGTTTGAACACAGACTCTTACCTTGCGATGTTGTGAAGCAGATATCTAAATGACCCTATCCTTATAATGTAGTATGGTACTTCTGGTTCCAAGAATGTAGTGCTTTAAATTCCAGGTTGCTCTGAATTGATATAGAGAACTACAGAACGTGATGTAGACAGCATCCCGCTATACAGCAGTCGGGATCCCGGCTCCAGTATACCGACTGCCAGCATCCCGAAGGTAAGTATCGGGGGTTAGGGTAAGGCACTAGGGGGAGGGTTAGGGTTAGGCACTAATGGAGGAGGATTAGGTTTAGGTTGCAGGGAAGAGGAGTTTAGGCACTATGGGGGGAGGTTATGGTTAGGAACCAGGGAGGGGTTAGCGGTAGGAGACTTACATTTTAGTGTCAGGATTCTGGCAGTCGGGTTGGTGCTGTCGGTATTCTGACAGCCGGCATCCCATACCCAACCCCTACAGAGCATACTTATTTTATATTGCCAAATGTAGACATGTGCATCTTTGCTCTTTCCAGATATTTGCAACTCTGTAGCAGTAACATTTTTAGGAGCTACTTTTTCTGTATCTTTTCTGCACTTATCTTAGTTTACAATCAATATCTACACTAATATGGCTTTTGGCATATTTATTGCTTATTTTTAATTTGCTTATAATGTTAATTGCAACATTCTCTATCATCATTTACAAGCTGGTGGTTAGATTCCTGCCTTCATGTGTAATTGCACCATCAGGCAGTAATAACACATTGTGGGCCTGATTCGGAGTTACATATCAGACAGTTGTGCCAATTTGAAAAAATGTTTTTACTGCGTATGGGTCTAAGTCGCACCGTGTGTTGTGTTCATACAGAGTCGCAGTTAAATACATCAATTTAGTTTATTTAAAGATTCAAAGCTCATCATATGAGGTGGACTTCATTCTTTATAATGTTTAACTATCATCTAATATACTTAAGAGATAAGTAATAGAAACCTAGTGCTCCACTGTAGGGTACAGCTCAAAATAACATCCTATTCATATACAGGAAAATTTGCAGTACAAAAATGGGGTACTTATGTTATCCAATTCTTTAGTCCGAAAATTCTCTCCAGTCAATGATACGTATATAAAAAAAAAAAAAGAAAGAAAATACAAAATAGTGTTCCCTGTTTTTCAAAACAGATATATTTCACTTTTAAAAAGAAATAGGGCAGAAAGTCCCAGACGAAATTTCCTTGAACCAATATCACAGCCACGTGTCCAGATACAAAGATGAGAAGAACACCCGAAGTGAGATTTCACAATAAGTATTGCTTACATCCAAAGCTTACATCAAAAGGTATATGACAATCCTATAAAGGTATCTTTCATCCCCTTCACGATGTAAGTGTCACACTTATCATATATCCATTGTGATGTATAAAAACAGAAGCTTACATGTATGCTTACATATAGAAAACGCTGTGTGTTCATATAAAGGTTTCTTTACGGAAATCTTCCAATCACTGATGACAATCTCACTTCACATTTGTGTTAAAGAGTGTTTTATTTAAACGTAAAAAAAACAAATGTACAAAAAATGAAAAAAATTCCTTAAACCAGAATGCTGTTAGGCAAAAACTTGCTCTAAATCGGTATGAAACCAACAAAGGGGCCCCAATCCGGTTCCTGGCCCTGGCTGTCGGCTGTGATATTGGTTCAAGGAAATTTCGTCTGGGACTTTCTGCCCTATTTTCTTTTAAAAAGTGAAATATATCTGTTTTGAAAAACAGGGAACACTATTTTGTATTTTCTTTCTCTTTTTTTTTATATACGTATCATTGACTGGAGAGAATTTTCGGACTACGGGACAATCTAAAGAATTGGATAACATAAGTACCCCATTTTTGTACTGCAAATTTTCCTGTATATGAATAGGATGTTATTTTGAGCTGTACCCTACAGTGGAGCGCTAGGTTTCTATTACTTATCTCTTTTGTGTATTATATTAGTCCAGGCTTGATAACACTGGACAGAACCCTGGGCTGCTCCTTTCCAGCGCAATACCCCACTACCATTATTGTATATCTAATATACTTGCCTGGCTAATACACCTAAAGCTGATTCTCTGAGTTGATGGTTTACCAGGATTCGCATCCACTGCTTTAGCTGGACACCAGGTTTCAGTTTTACTGGCTTCCACTCTTTATTTCCATTCTTTGATACATAATATTTTTTCCTAACGTCCCTGAAAGGCTGGGAGTCAACTGCTTCACTGTCAGGAAATGTTTTGTTTGTCTTTTTTCTGGGCCAAATGTAGACGTACACTTAAGGCACTAAACATATTGCTATATAATATCTGGAATGAAGTAGAGTTCTTAGTACACATTTTAATGTTTTTCCGAGTGTGAAGCCAACCAGCGTGTTGGCTTCTAGTTTATATTGCTGGCACAGCAGTGAAGAACCTTTCCACATTTTATGAATTAGCCTATGCGGACCAAATCACTTTTTTTTTTTTAATGGCTTCTATTTCAGTATCATTTTGTGCTTGATTATAGGCTCAGGGGCCTAAACATGTTCTTCAAACCAAAGTGTTTCAAGGTGGAATCCTGTGTGTCAGTGATGTCACCAAAGGGGACTATGTGCTCTCATTAGACAAGTTTTCGTATGAAGGGGCACAACAATTTCCTGTGTTTCATGGTTGGCAAGGACCAGTATAACTTCTGAGTACCGCTACTTGGACTAACTAATAGAGGTTCCCAAACTCGTTTCTCAAAGCACCCTAACAGTTTAGGTTTTGAGGATATCCATGCTTGACCACAGGTGACTTAATCAGTACCTCAGTCAATTTGATTTAACCAACTGTTTTCAACCATGGATATCTCTAATACCTTAACTGTTGACGTGCCTTGATGGCTGCATTTGGGAACCTCTGGACTAACCTCTGCTCCATGAACACATCTGGAAGCTCCCCTTCAGTGGTCAGAGTCTGCTGGTCTGCAGTTCACGTGGAAATGACTGTACAAGAGTTGGTGAATCAGAGAGAGACACACTTATGTTATTCCAAGGCCTAATCTTTGATTCATATGTTCAGAGTCTTTCTTTCAAACAACAAAATTCCAGAGCTTTTAAGACTGCTACTATAAGACACTATGGTTTTGTCTTGCTTTTGTACTCAATCTGATCCATAGTTTCATCAATGGAATTTCTATTTGGTGATTTCGAGTTTGGGAACTCTAGCATAGAATAGAGTGAGCAAGGAGGCTTTGGAAGACCCCTCTGTGATACACTGTGACATCCTCTCTGTCCTTTACCATCCTCTGCTATCACATGACATGCTGAGAGCCTGTGTCTGTATAGCAGGTTCTCAAACTCGGTCCTCAGGACCCCAAATAGTGCATGTTTTCCATGTCCCTTCACAGAATCACAAGTAAAATAATTAGCTCCACCTAATGAATACACCTGTGCACCTGCTGGTTGACCTGGAAAACGTGAACTGTTTGGGGTCCTGAGGACCGAGTTTGAGAACCACTGCTCTAGAGATGCTTTGAAAAGGAGGTAATGGTTTGTAAAAGAATAGCTAAGAAAAATGGAAAGATGCATGTTTAAAGATACTTAACGTATTATTTAAAGGGAAAAAAACAAGCTACAAGGTTTGCTGCTTATATGGCATGAATATCAGTCTTAATCTTGTGATACAAAGAACTTTTGCAATCCTGTACTCAGACCATGGTTTGGGACCCAAAGCTTATACAGGTGGATGTTACCTGTTTCAGTTGCTATCAGATGCTTGTCTGTTCTTCCCTGGTCAGTACTGTGGCTCAGAAAGTCTCAGCACTGGTGTTGATGTCTCACCTTTCTCCCTTTAGCCATCTTTTACAAAGGCAAGTTGGTCCGTCTGACTGTCCGCTCATTCTTACTCCACGCCTTTTTCTACCCTATACCACCATTGTGGAAGGTACCATACTCCGTTCTCTAAATGTGTTATGCAATTTGCATCTATCTATCTTTTCTGCTCTTGCTTTCTACTGGTACTCTGTGGGTCCTAAAAAGAATCTCTCTTCTTCTAAACAGTCTATCGTTTGGTGTCTTTGTATTATGTGTCAGACTGCTGCCATTGCAAATCAGCTTGGGCCCCGTGGGCTATTTATTGGCTGGAAAGCACGTGGCTTGGGCCCAGCGGCTTTGCAAAGCCTACTACAGTTGTCTTTGCACACAATAATTTTGATTTTGTGCAGATTTAAGATAAACCATGTTCTGAGTAGAAGGTCCCCACCGCCCCAACTTGTTGGTGTGGAGATATCACTATCAGAGACCAATAGAGAAAACCATCTTGCTTTCTCCGGGATGTCTTTCTTTAATTGTTTCTTTATCTTGGTGCATGGCCGGATGGAACATTATTGCAATTCCTTTAAGAGATTGCCTCCTTATAGTGAGATTTAACGCTCATAAATAAGTCTGTAACTCCCTATTGGCCTCAAAGAAAAGTATTTATTGATAAGTAGCCATCCCCTTTTATGTGTATATAGTTTTAAGGAAAGTGTTCTTTATAAGTGGATTGTTTAAAGTAATTTCATGTCTCCTTTTAGCAAATGACTCCTCTAGGGCAATTACAGAGAAATCATTGAATCTGATTAATGAGAAACATTGGCTAGATGTATACTGTACTTTGTAATTTTGCCCTGAAGATAATTAACAGAAGTTATTGCTTTCCTGTGGATACTTATCTGTTTCTTGTTTAAACTCCAATCTTTCATTTGCCTAAGAACAACACTGCTAAGGGATAACACGGACTGCTAAGAAATCAAATTATTAATAAGAGGCAGTGACAATTATCTTTTAGCTAGATGGGCACCTATTCCAATTTGCTTTTCAACTAAAATAATATTCCATTTGTAATATTGACTTAGTTTTTAGCTGCAGGTCATATACAACAAGTTTATTTGATCCATTATTTAGAAAAGAATGTTTAAGGTTTTGGTGAGTTTATTGTTTTGATATCTATAATTTCAGACTATATATTATTGTAGTTACAGTACTCTTCATATGTGTTCTTACAAAGTTATTTGGCAAGTTAATTTGAAATTTCAATAGCAGATTTGAAAAACTAAATATTAAGCCTTCCAGAACTGTTGTCATTTTCTGCTTTCTACCTTGGTGGAAATAGGAAAACGGTTCATACTGCTTACCCTGAGGTTAAAGGCCGCACATGTTTTACCTGTACTCACATAGGAACAAAGCCTAATGTGCATATATATATATATATATATATATATATATATCACAGGGGCTCTGCACTCACAATAATAACTGACTATAATAATACACAAAATAAACAGTGGGGTTTTGGTTCATGAATTGATCAATGCATTTAAGCTTGCAGCCCCCGTCACGGGACCCCACTTTACTGCAAGTCCCTACTCTATTGCTCAGAATTATAACATGGACATAGCCATCACATTAGTGTTAAACTCAGGATATGCTATCAAGGTTTAAAGCTCACAGCAACTTTGCTTTTAAACGTGAGACAGTTACCAAGCACACCTGTTGCAAAGCACCTAGGAAAACAGCTGACACCAGTTAGATTAAACTAGTTAAAATGGGTGCATGAGAAAATGTGATCACAAAAATAGAGTAGGGACTTGCAGTAAAGTGGGGTCCCGTGCCGCGGGCTGCAAGCTTAAATGCATTGATCAATGCATGAACCAAAACCCCACTGTTTATTTGTTTATTATTATTGTTAGTTATTATTGTGAGTGCAGAGCCCCTGTGATTTCTATTTAAACAATGTGGTCACATACCATGTTGCACCCCAAATCTAGGAATAGTGAGTGCCATGGATCAGTGCTTATATATATATATATATATATATATATATATATATATATTGCAAAACTGTAGGCTTAAAAGTCTCTCTTTAGGTAAAAAATTATTTTCGTTTGATCTCACATTTTAATTAATGAGCAGAGATAAAGTAGTTTCATAAAACGAGATATTTCCTGATTGTTAAAACATAAGAAAATAATACATTTGGCACTGTAGTTAGAATAACATATATAGCACTTTTACAGAATTATGATAGATTTGCTTTGTGGCAGGCAGTAGCAATGGACTCGATTCAATTCAACGCGAATTGAATAGCGCCGGGAAGGAGCTCCCAAAGCTTTTCAATTCAGCGCACTGTTAAGCCCGACTAAGAATTTTTTCTCACACCCCTCCTGTGGTGCGAGCAGAAGTCCGACAAAACTCCTGGCGCAATGCAGTTTTCTGCCCTTAGTGCGACAGAAACAGCATCGTAGCAGGCACTTGGGTTGGAGAATGACGGTTCTAACGACTAAACACCATATTTAAGGGGCGAGAACGAGCATTCTCCGACATAACAGCACACTGAATAGAATAGCTTCGGGAGCTATTCAATTAGCGTTGAATTGAATCGTGCCCAGTGAGTTATCCAGAACACTTTCTACTGAACACATTTCTGTATGTAATCTATTTATTGGATATGCCACGTTCCTGACAAAATATATATATTTTTTTGGTCCTTTTTAAAAATTGTACAAACAAAATTTTAATTTTTATGTATCTTTTTTTCTCCGTCAGCCAAGGCAGAGATCTACAGATATGTAAATGGAATTTATCAGAAGGAAGGAATAAAGTGACAGACTCCATTGCTCTAGATAGTGTTGGCTTCTGTAAATGTTCTGTGTTAAATAGAGAACATTGTCTACTAGCAATGCCAGGAAGAGAGACCTCACAGGTAAGAAATAATCCATATTAGTTGCTGCATTTGTTGAATTTGAATTATTTTAAAATCATTCTTTTCAATATGGCACTATTTAGTGTTCAACAAATTGTATTCTCACAGTAGACTTCTTGAAGTGCAGACAATCTGTCTATCATAGGCTGTGATTCGGTTGTTTCGACGCCCCCTGCTGGGCAACTATATGAATAAGCGCCCGAACAGAGCAATTCAATTGTTTCACCGTTCGGGCACCCAGTAGTAGCTATTGCAACTACAGGCTAATCCCGTCTAAAGAAGTAGTTAGTGCAACCAAACAACCGTTTGAGTACCCAAACCACCATTAGGGCCCCCCCAAAAAATGGACTTGGCACACATTCTTTTTGCATCTGAGGAGTCTGTGAGAAGAAATGTGTCCCTCTGCAGCTTTAGGCTTCTGAATGGAGCAGCAATTGAACTGCTCCGTCATCTGCCTAATCGTATAGACGCCCAGCGGCGGGGTGTCTAAAACAAATGAATTGCCCCCAGTGTGTAGACTGTAAGCTCTAACGAGCAGGGCCTTCTTCCCTCATGTATTTTGCCATCCCTCACGTATACCATAATCTCCTCCTCACTGCCTAGAATGACATCTTTACCTTGGGTATTATGATTGCTGATGCAGCAATGTTTATAAACCATGTCCTGCTATGTTCTGTACTGTAAGTGACTTTGTTCTTGTTTTGTTCATAAATTTTGAAAATGTGCCTTGTATGGTGCTGCGGACCCTGTGTGGCGCCATATAAATAAAGGATAACAATAATAGTGTAGGTGCTTTTTTATGCACCTGGGAAGAACATTTAAGTCTCAAGACTTAATCAAGTTCTCCTGGTGTCCAAAGAAGCATTGAAGACAGGCTGTCTCTCTGTGTGTGTATATGTGTCCTGAACACATGACATTGCTTTCATTTCAAACTTGTCCATATTAAAAACAAAGTAGCTGTCTCTGCGCCTTACTGCTTACATTGTGAGACCAAGTCAGCACTAGTGGTGGACAGTAGTACTGCAAATGATGTGTATGTCTCCTAGTCATTTTCTCATTAACAACTTTTTATTCCTTTTCTTCTCTAATAATGCATCTGGTTTGAAGAAAGGGAAAGTGTAACGTATTCTGCTCAGTCTTAAATATCCCATTCAGGATAAGCCAATGTACTTAAAGTTCATTGACATATTGGCCAGCTGCTGTATCACATAGGCAGATATAAAGATATATTAAGGCTACCACATGCTGTACTAAGTACAAGCATTATAAATAAAACAAAGAGAAGAATTATGATTGCATCTTGAAAATGTAATCTTTGCAGAGACTATAATTCTGTCTGCTCGGGTTTTCTTTCATTTTTGTAATAATAGAGTTGTTTATCTTTGGGAATGCACTTTTTATTTATTATAGACCTGCTGTCTTATTCACTTATTTCAATTTTAGCACAAACAGACAATCTCGTGCAAGTGGCATGATGCTGCAAGTGTTAGTAAATAGAGGGTGCTATATTGGTAGGGCATTGCACTGCTGGGCTCACCAGATAATAATGATAACCCATTTATTACATGGCCCATATGTACTTTACTTTTTGTACTTTAACTTTGTTAAAAAAAAAGTCTAACACTTTAATTGTGATTTGTGCTTTCTGTCACTATCCCTTGTTCTATCATTTACTTCTGAAATATAGATTTGTTCTCGGGAAGTCTTTATGTCAGCTGTTGCATTATGGGCAGGAGTTTATTTTTTATGGCTACATTTAGGAGTTACACATTGTCCTCTATTTATGGCGCCAAATGTATTTATAATGGTTATTAATTAGTGAAATTAATGAAAGGGAGTGCCCTTTATTTTATACTACTGTAGCCATACAGGAACACTAGAGGCCTCTGGCAAAGCTAGCAATTATTTTTCTTAATTAGTAGCACTCATATAAGCATACAAATTCAGGTTTCTTTTAAAATTAAGCAGTCTGGCTCCTGTCTGATCTGTAGAGACACAAAAGATGAGATAAGATTTTTATTTTAGATTGTTAAATTGTCTATCTTGCACTAATGTGTATGAATACATGCATTGAATAATCGTGTTTCTAATGAATGTAGCTTATTTTACTGATAAAATGGATCTTTAGGCATTCATATACTTTTGGGTTTATTTATGAAGCATGTTTATGCCCGATATTTATAGGGCAATGCTTCTACTTGCAAGACACGGCTAGTAAAAGCATTGCCCTTTTATATATCGAGCATAAACCCTATCAGAAGCGCCGGGTTTTACAGCCCAACGCTTTGTACAATAACTCCTTTGGCTGATATCCCATTAGCTCCAATCATTTTTCTCACCAGAAAAGGGGCTGTTATTGCGGTTTTTGCCTTCCAATTAGAGCCTGTTTTTTGTGAGAGATATGTACCGTTTAAGTGATAAAACACACTGGGTCCATGAAACCTTTGTGTTTTTCGCAATAGTCGACACTGGGCTGTTTTCAAGAATTTTGTTTTTCGCCTGCCACAGGCAGGTGAAACACTAATTGGATAGCCCCGGGGAATCTATTAGCGCCTGAATAATGTTCGGCCAGACAGAAAAAAATACCATTAATAAAGACCAGACCGAAAAATTCCCATTATTAAGAAGCTGTACAAAAACATTACAAAACCCAAAAATAGAAAAGTGTCAAACACAGGTGAGTAGTTAACATGTATTGTAAATAGAACATCTTGCTTGTAAGTCCCATAGTAATACTTTCTGCTACATGGAGTAATTATGTTACGAGAGATACAATATGAGAAGCATGCCTATACAATTCCCTCAGTGCCCACTTTATTATGTACACCTTTTTAGTACTGGGTAGTACTAGACGTGATATGGTTTCAACACGATGCAGGAAACTTTATTTCAATATTATTGTTTATGTTGACATGATAGTATCATACAGTTGTGGGACCTGATTGAAATCATGTGCTTTGTGACATAAGGGCAGATGTCTCAAACCTTCTAAATATGACAAGTGAAGAGTGTGCAAGATAAATTATAGCTATAATCTGTTTAGTTACTATGGGCTATCCACTTGTCATTAGAAGATGAGAAAACTATGACCATAAACGGATGCATGTGGTCAGCAACAATACTGAGGCTGAAACATATAAATGATGCTTAATTAATGTTAAGGGGCCTAATGTGTGCTAAGAAAACACATTCCCCATACCATTTCTCCACCAGCAGCCTGAATTGTTGTGTGTGAAGAGCCCAAGAAATCAACAGTTTCTGGAATACTCAAACCCATATGTCTGGCTACAGCAATCATTCCACGATCAAAGTCACTTACTGTAGTTCACATTTCTCTCCTCTTTCATTCTGGTGTCTGTGTATCTTTTATGCATTGAGTTGCTGCCACATGATTGTCTGATTAGATATAATGTTCACTGTAGGATTTTTTGGGTAAAATACTGATCACTGAGAAGGGCACGTTTTAATCTTGATGGCCAATAGCTGTGTGGCGTATTATGAATTGTGCCCACTAAATGTGTTGGAATAGTATTTAGTGTTCATTCTAGCACTCTGCACCTGTCATAACCCGTGCAGTTCCTCTTTCCTGCCTGTGGTGTCGCTCTTTGGTCTGGTGCTTCTAGCACACTCTGGTCTGTAGCTCAGCAGTTTGTTGAATTAGCTTAATGTTTTCGAAGCACCAGAGAAGAGAGCAACACCCCAGACACGAAAGAGGAACTGCACAGGTTGTGACAGGTGCAGGGTGCTAGAATGAACACGGTATTTATGGGATGCAGTCAACAGGCCAACTATCACAATGTCGACATTGTTTAAAAGTCGTCATGGTACATGTCAACATTTGCAGAACACCGACATCTGAAATTTCGACATTCTGCAGAATGCCAACATTAGGGTTAGGCTGTAAGATGTTGGGGTGTGTGTTTAGGGATAATAGTAGCATACTCATCACCGGTACTTCACATCAGCTGACACCCAGAAGACACCTCTGCATTGCCAGACCAGAAGACACATAGTAGTCCCAGTGGTGTCCTGCTATGTCGACACTAATCATATTGACGTTTCAATAGTGTCGACATGATGAGATTATGACCATGTCGACATGATGAATGTCGAAATAACATAAAGAACACGTATTTATATGTAATGTTTAAATCTTTCCCATTCATCCCTGCCAAATGCCCCTTCAATGCCCTTCAGTCCTCCCCACATGCCATCAGACGTGTACCCTCATGGCCTGGCTTTGCTCGCTACGGTTCGGGCAAGGTGGCTCGCTACATGTACTATTCCCGATAGATGTCCACATGAATAGTAAAACTGCTAGCCCACCGACCTTGCCCCCTGCCATCGTGGGTCACATGGTTGTAACATCAGAGGTCCTTTAGCCCACTTGGTTCTAGCATCAATGCCCCTTCAATGCCTATCAAGACCATAAGACACACCTCTCCAGGGCCCCTCAGTTTTCCCCACATGTCATCATACCACAACTCATGCCCCTTTAGTGCCCCACAAAGTAACTGGACAGATCTCTGTGCAGGGCTCCAGCAGAGAGGGAGAAAAAACACTGGTCACCAGAGATCAGACATGTAGGCTGCAGGGACAGGGAAGCAGTTGTGGCATCAGTGGGGTTATGCAGTCCCTGCAAACTAAGGCAGCCCGCCAGTTGGAGAGCCACCAAGTGATGGCCCAATCTCTCCTCGGGGCCCACAGCTTTCCACCAGCCACACAAGAGTCTGTTCATTCCAATCTCTTTCTGTCACTAATCCCGCTGCTGCCAGTGACTCCGGGTCCACCCAGTGCTTGATGCACAAAATCCTTCCGGTGAAGGACTACTCTGCTTGCTCGCAGTCCGATTACACCTGTACACTCGCTGCAGTTCTTCAATCAGCTTCAACCCCCTCTCCTGCAGTGTGGCTTTCTGCGTATTGATGTTACTGTTTTGAGGGTTCAGAAATGCATGGAGCAGGTGGGTGATGGCCACGCTCAACATCAGTGGAGTGTCCACATCAGCACTCCTTAAAAAGTTGGAGCACATTCTTTCATCTCCAAATGGGCAGGACGTGGCAGCCTAGCAGTAACACTAAGATATGTTCCTTAATGTGCTGGTGTACAGGTGTCCCTAAGAAAGTGGCCACTGAGTGGTATATAAATAATTGTATTTTGTTATGCTAGTAGTAAGAATTTGAACTAGGACTCCTTTCTGGACATGGGTATATTTGCTGGTCAATAATAGAGTGCACAAGAGAAATATATGTATATCAGGATTTCTGATCAGTCATCTGGATTTCTCATCACCATATGTTGCATCTCTGCTGCAGATGTGGTGTACTCTAAGATGGTTTTTGCCTATTCTTTTTGAATATCTGAACTTCTCAAACAAACAAGCTTTGTCATTTTTATGTGTAAGAAGTAATGGACATGTTTTTCTTATTTTCTATCACAGGTTAAAATTTTGGACCTGTCATCAAAAAAGATAATGAGCTGTATGGATCCTGCTGCAGATAGATGGGGGATGGCAATGTGCATGAAGCTCTGGCAGGTTAGCCTTCTAGTGCAATAAATGATCTGTTCAAAATTCTAACTAGAGTTAGAGACCACCTATATTACTCTGGATACACACTTGACGATAAATCGTTCATACAACTGAGGTGTACACACGATACTGTATATAGAGTATGTGAACCATGTTCATTGTTCAAATGTTTATCCCACATAAGGAAATAGCCATAGTAGAGAAATGGAAATAGAGATAACACATTACCAGCATTGTTAGCATTATTTCCCTATTTTTGCGGAATAGTCAGTACTATATACCTTTGCCTAGAGACCAGTTTTGAATGTCAGAACACAAAAATTATTAATTTCAAGAGTCTGGACGACTTTTATGCCCCCAGTGTACCCAAGGTTCCTCTATCATAAAGAAGATTTTTTATAAAATATGACACTACATCTTAATATTGTCGAGCATCTAAATAAATATCCCGTATTACAAAGTACACAATAAATTTAAATGAAAGTATTTTCTATACTTTCAGCACTAAGGGCCGGGCACAGTCAGCCGCGGGCTAATTGCACTACTAGGGCTATTCAGTCACAGCCTGCAGGCTGCACTTAACATGGATTTCTGTTTGAGGCTTGAACAGAAATCTGCGGTAAGCGCTCTTAGCGTGGATGATGCGAATGCGGTGACCCATTGCTTCGGCTACTTATCCCGGATCCTATGCGTCAACGTACGTTGGCTGCAATTTTACAATGTGAGGAAAAGGGGTGGTAATTAAATAACCTCAGGCATAAAATAGGCGTGTTAATTGCCAGAGGATACCACCCTTATTCTCACGCGGCTAATTGGATCCGATCCTAAGGGGCTGATGCAGATTTGAACACAAAGCAAACATGTCTTGAGTGTTTTTCGCAGGGTGCAGTCTCATACACAACTCAGTCACCACTCCATTTACAGCTGAAGAGGTGTAACCTGGCTATGGGGGGGTTCCTATGAAGACAAACATCAGTTGTGGGTGTTTATGGAATTGCAAGCTATGTACAGTTGTGCGTACTCGTAGTCCTGCCTCTTTTCAGATGGATCTTTTGCGCCAAAGTTAGGACTGGTGCAAGTACCCACAAATCTGCATGTGGACGCATACATGTATTTAGTTCCAAGCATGCAATGTGGAAGCAATTAGGGTCGACTTGCATTAAACTTTACATCAGCTCCTAAAACTTTAATTTTATTTTGCTATTTTTTTAAAGAAAAATAAAATTTTTCATTTTAAATTACTTATATACAATGGTTTTATTTAACCCCCTAATAAAATCTAGATGTATTTACAAGAATGTATCACATGTATAGTATGGTTGAGTAATTCAGCTTTACATGCGTTGATATGTTTTTTTTTTAATTTAGTTTGTGTATCTGATTTATTGTTTAACAGACTACGTAATTTTTCAGATAAAGAAAGCCTGTGAATAATCACAGATTTTGATTAGCTAACTGGAAAGTACATGATGTTTTGTAAATGTGGTGTTGAAAGCTATATAGCCTCCAGGTTTTTTTTTTGCATAATTGTCAGTTGTAGAAAAGAATCAGGTGGCAATAAGTAATACAGGGATTAAAATAATTTCTGAAGTTTTTTTTTTTTTTTTAAATCAAATTTACTAAGGCATTTAAAATAGTATAAACAAAATTGTCCCGCCACTCCAAACCCCCTACTATTCGAAGTGAAGTGTAATAGAAGTAATGAACAAAAACGGGTAAAAGAAATGGAAAATAATAAACAAAGAGTATGGAAATTGTTTAGATTTACACTTTATTTTTTCAATCAAACAACTGCCCCTTTCCTAACTAATTTATCTGCAGGCTCCGGATTGTCAGGGACCCCCTAGTCCTTTTTGTGCTCATCCCTGCTATTGCAGTTCCAGATGGTTGCCCATCAAATTGTTTAAACATGATTAAAAGGGGAAGCAGACAATGCAAAAAGTTCCTGCACATCTGGGGACAGAAACAGCAAACCAAAAAAATAGAAGTGCTATGAGATGGCATCAGGCCACTTTATTGGGTATTTCTTTGTTTTATTTTTTTTGTAAGTCTGTTATTAAACAATTTCATTACATGTAATACCTTCACATTTTATGCAAGAAAAATCTTACTCTAATGTTGAAGCCAAAGCAAGAAATCAATCTGTATCTCAATTTCTATGTGGCTCAAGTACAGAGATAATGCTTAATAAATGTGATGTTTTGCAGTATGGGCTAGATCAGGTGTGCGCAATTACAGTATGTGAGCTTGGGGGTCACTTAATAAATTTCAGTAACGTGTTGAGGGCCGCAATTACGCCTAACTTTCTAACAAAGAATGAATATGACAATCCAATCACAATAAGGAACAAAGCAAATATTCTGAAAAAAATGAATACAAAGAAAGTCACATGACGTGTAGCTGGTCCTGGACGATATGGAGCATAAGAGTAGGAATCTTGGGATATCTAGATGACATTAGATTTCAGTGACAACTGTCTAACAGCATGTTAAATGTAGATAGCTTATGATCATTTTGCCTAAATTCACAACTTGAAAATTTACATTTCCACGTGGACTTAGAAAGAATTTCTTGCCAAAAGATGAGCTCCGTCTCTGCGTGTACTGCACATGCGCAGTCTTTGGCCTGTGCATGCGTCATCAGGGGCAGACTGAGGATTACTAGAGGCTTTACCTTCTGGAGCTTGGTGAATCCTATAGCATAGCAGCCCCCATAGAAACCTTAGGGGCTTGCCTTGCAGTCGGAATTAGAGGGATCGTGGCAGATATCTCCGATATTCGCTGTGGTCCCTTCTTCTTGATCCCAGGGATGTTAATATTCCAGGGTCCCCCCAAAAACAGGTGTTTGGGGTGTATTCCGCAAATATACTTTAATAAATATGTCGCTAGTTGTGAACATGGTGCTATGCTGTGTTTGGGGCAGTACAGAAAAAAATTTATATGTATCAGGGCAGCACAGACGTAATGGTTAGCATTACTGCCTCACAGCACTGAGGTCGTGGGTTCGATTCCCACCACGGCCCTAACTGTGTGGAGTTTGTATATTCTCCCTGTATTTGCGTGGGTTTCCTCCCACACTCCAAAAATATACTGGTAGGCTAATTGGCTCCCAACAAAACTTAACCCTCGTGTATATGTGTGAGTACGTGGAAGGGAATATAGGTTGTAAGTTCCCCTGGGGCAGGGACTGATGTGAATGCCCAAATATTCTCTGTAAAGCGCTGCGGAATAGATATGCGCTATATAAATAACTGGTAATAATAAATAAATAAATAAATATGTAGGTTGTAGATACTAAACATTTAATCATACAAAGGATGAAAATTAAGAGCAGTTCCAGAGAGTGGGATTTCAAGATACATGGGGTTGATTTTTCAAAGGCATACTTTCGCTTTGCCATAAACCAGTGGTTCCCATGTCATGGCATTACCTATTCTGTTTGAACTACCTCAGGATGGCAATAACAGTTTAAAATAGTTATTTTTATTGTTATAGCTCCACTATAAAGTGGTTGAAGGTAGGCACTATGCCCTCCATGGAGATAGCCACATCCCCTGTTTAGACAATACCCACACCACTGGTCATGCTCCCACATCACTAGTCACAACCCCTGCAGCAGCACACAAATAGGCCCTTCAGATCCAGGCCCATGTGGGCACTGTTCCTATGGTAGTTCCCTTGGGATTTCAGCTTAGTGCATAAGCCGATATTCACCTTTTGAGCCTCTAGCTTTAGTGGACTTGAAGGGGCTTACTTGTAGACTGTGTTTCTCTTGGTCATCTCCTCAGCACGTAAGCTGTCACAATTGGCTGCCCTCTCATGCCGATCTCCTTTTCTTATTGTCCATGGTGAACTAAACCCTAATTTCCATGGTAGTATGAAGATTCAATTTCATTCAAGAGATTGTTGTCCCAGCTATTTGCCAGGTTGGTTCTGGGGAAGAGGAGAATTCTCTTCACTCCTTGGACATGCTCAGGTCTCTTAGGACTTGCGTACGTAGGACAGAAGAGGTGTGCTGGACAGATCTCGTTCATTTATGGTTAACGCAAAAGAGGTTGGCCACCCTCTAAGCAGACCATTGCTTGTTGGATCATGATTGTAGTTTGCAGGGCTTAAATTGGTGCAGGTGAGTTGGTTCAGAGTGGTAACCTGGTCTTCGATGCACACGTTTACTAAATTCTATTGTTTTGACACTTTTGCTTCTATAAATCGCAATTTTTTTCGGTGAAATATGCAGCACACTGCCCAGGAGCACTCCCACCCTAAGGGACAGCTTTGGCACGTCATCCGTGTTCCCAGTCATTAAGGAGAAAATAGGATTTTTGTACTTTCATTAAATACTTTTTTCTATCGTGGACGCTCGGCCTCCTCCCTTGCACACATTTATTTGGTTTATTCTACTCAGTGGTGTTTGTGTTTGTCAGGACAGTGTCCTTTCTCCTCTCCCCCTTATATTCCGCCTCTATTCTTTTGGCTTTGATAGTAAAAATAAAAAAATGGATTGAGAGGCAGCTAATCTGGGTATACAGAGGGAAGAGCATGAGTTAAAGCACCACCTTTTAAATTGTCAAGGCTCCTTTTTCTACTCACTATACCAAGTGTCTCCAGTGTCCTACATGAAATTGGAGAAGAGTATTTAAAGTAAGTTCAAAAATACTATTTCCCATGTAAAGCTTATATTTAAAAACTTTACCAACATTAAACTGCATGTTAGTCCTGTTTTTTAAATCAATTTCCTTCTCAACCTTTTTTCTTTTTCACAATCTCTCCTACTTGTGAGCACTGAAACGTAGATTCAAACCTTGATTTCACAAGCTTTGTTATTTTATAAGTGAGATGTTTCCAGTTGGACACTGTGGCACGTGAATGCTTAGACATTTTCCATTTATTTTGTATTTATAGCATAGTAAAAGAATGACAACAGCATTTATGCATCAAGAGAACAAATTCATTTAGTCGTTTTACTGCGTGCACGATGTCTACAACATAACACGCTACGGCTTTAAACCTGACATTCCCCTGGGATATTTATCCTGGGTTGACTGGTTCCTGTCTGACTGGTTACTATAATTCACTCTGGTGAGATGATGAATCCTTTCTCTGAAAAGTGACACATTATCCACTGAAGTTCCATCTCCTCTGAGTTATTTCAGAGGCTAAAATAAATGAGGTGTCTGGTCAGAGTGTCATACCCTTTGACCTCTGGCATCATTAATCAAAGAATATCTGATTGGTTACAGTAATGGTCAGACTATGGTCATTCTTAAATACAAGCATGTATTTAAAATAAAATTATTACTTAACATTAAATGCACAAACAATCCAAATTTTGGAAAGATGATGTTAAAATAGTCTTGGTGGGTATATATTGGTGTCGTTCTATACTTCAGAGCATGCAATTCTACAACTTTAATTAGTGCAGTAACAATATAAATGTAGCTCTCTGTAATAGATGGTTTATTACCAGTATTTCATTTGAAATTAGCTTTTACTGTTTTTGTAGTTCTTCAATTAAGTCACTGATATTTTTATTATGTTCAAATTCTTACTTTGTGCTTTTTTAACTTATTTAATGGATGGTTCTTCTTAGAAGTAAGTTTATGAAAGTATATGTCCTGTCTCCTCTCCTCTAATTGTATATGTATTTATATTTTTAAGGTAGAACTGACTATTGATCAGTTCCACTCAATTTATCTGTCATAAATTACCTTAATGGTCTTTTTTGACCATTAACCAAATAAATGCATGCGCCTCCTTCATTTCCATGTGTAAGACATTTGTTTTATTGTTTCCTATGCAGGTTTGAGAATGTCTTTTTTTTCCTCTTGACAGCCTAAATCAGGATCTAGTCCTTTGCTTATTGTTGGCTATGAGGATGGGTCAGTGGCCCTGTGGAATGTCTTAGAGCACAGAATGATGAGTAGGCTCCTGTGCCACAAGGAACCTGTTATAAGCCTTGACTTTGACTGCGTGAACGACAGAGGGGTCTCGGGATCTGCTGAGAAAATATTGAGTGCCTGGAATCTTGATGAACAGCAGAACCTCAAGGTAAGAAACTCCAACCCCTTCTAGCTTTCCCATTCAGCTTTTGCATTAGCTGTTCTGGAGCTTGAAAAGAAATTATAGCAAGCATAGTAAGGGCCAGGGATGAGTTCCTTGGTGTATGGCAGAGTTTTCTATCTGGATTATGTCTGCTTTTAGTTATTCATTAAACTCCCATGTAATGTGTAAGCATTGGCTCTCTAGGAAATTTACATACATTTCATAGTTTCCAGTGCAAAAATCACCATTCCATTGTCACCAGTGTAACTACTGCACTGATTATGTTTATATACAACACTCTGTAGGACACAGGCTTCCTCTGCTTTGATGTTTGTACATCACTCCATCGAAGTGTGTGCGTGTGTTTAATATAGATATACAATAAGTGTGTATATGACAAACGTAAACACTTATTCAGTGCTAAAGATTTATAAAAAATGTCCTTGTTTGAGAATATTAGTTTGATTATGACACAGCTGCTCCCTCTGGTGTATGCCGCTGCCTATCCGATCCGACAATGAATCCCATGCGAACAAAACACCAAAAGGGTGCTTATGCTGTGTAGTAGATCACTTTTGAGATTAGTATGTGTACGCAGCTGCTATGCGAAAATATGCAAATGTCGCATCCGCCGAGGGATGTATTGAGACGCCCACCTGTGGCTTTGCAAATCCAGGCATCTGAGTAACATGTTGCAGCATCGGTCATTTGATTGTAGCAGTCCTGAGTAAGCTTATAGGTCCCACAGAATGGTCGTGATAACTAAGACGCCGGAGCCATATTGCGTACAGGGTCGCAAGATATGGCATGCCCCCGAAATGGTCGCAACACGCCAGCCTTCTTTGCCGCCACTCCCAATTACCTCCCCCAAACGTTGCCTGACTGTCAATCACACTGCGAGTAAATTGTTGCTGTGAGCGACCATGGCGATGTATCTTGATGCATGCACTGTGCGACTTATACTGGGCATACACTGCCCAATGCGGCAGACTTTTAACTTACAAAATATTGCATTGGAAGAACATGCTGAACGATCAGTCATGCCCGACCAATCGCTATTTTAGCATCGGTCAACCGCACACACAGTACAGTATAAGTTATGCCCAGCATTAGACGCATGCGCGTTTTACTGATCACTCAACTGCGTAAACATCGGCATTAAGTACAACTCTGAATCAGGCCCTATGTCCTCAGTGGGTCTCGGTTCCTCATTAATGATGTGAGCCAGTGCACCTGTAGGTTTACCCTTCAACCAGATGCACCCAAAAAATAAGGCCCACAGCTAATCATTGTGCACTATATATAGCCTTTTAATACAACTTTTAAATATAATCTGCTTTTAAAAGTTGCATTAAAAAGAATTGACATATTGCACAATAATTGGTCGTCGGCCATAGATATACACCAATCAGCCTTAATATTAAAACCACCTGCCTAATATTGTGTAGGTTTCCCTTGTGCCACCAAAACAGCACTAACCCATTGATGCATGGACTCCATAAGACCTCTGAAGGTGTCCTGTGGTATCTGGCACCAAGACGTTAGCAGCAGATCTATTCAGTCCTGTAAGAAGTGTACTTCAACTCATTTATAAGACAATTCTTTCCATTTGATCAATTCCATGCAGGTTTTTTAAATGGTTTTTAGTGAGCATTAATAAAATAAATATATGTGCCTCCCACATAAATGATAGGGATAGTGAATGATTTCAGTTTTCCTTTCCCACTCATCCATTAATAATTCAAAGCAGATGTGGGAATGCTACATTCCAGGTACCTGAGCTAATGACATCATGTAGAAATGAACACAGTGGCTTGCTAGTCTTCTGTTCCAATAGGCAAGGTTTTGTGCAGTTTCTCCGATAGTAGAACCCTGGGCTTCAGTTCAATTGCAGTTCCAGCAAGCAATAAGACGACAATGCATCAGGATATACTGACAGCATCTGCTTATCTGTGTTATGTATAGATCACTTTTCTGCACAGGTCAGTTTTCAGAGCATGCTATTGTAATTACTAAGTAACACGTTAAAGAGTTATAAAAAAATAGAAGTTGATGTGCTGCTAAGCTTGTAGGCTTGTGTAAATAATGTATTAAATTTAATGTAGTTGCATATGAGATAAATGATAAACATAATAAGGCTCTGGAATTGTATTGTTAATGTTAACTAGAGCATCTGTCAATAGCTGTAAGATCTGACAGAATACATGTTTTACTTTTCTGTATTGGTTAGAGGTAACACAAAACACTCTCCATTTAGAAACAATATCATTGGGATGAAGTTTGAGTCTAATGGTTTTGTTCTATTTCTTGAGAATTACAAAGTACAAGAGCTGGTCAACCCAGGGATTGCTGACGTCACAATACGGCAGGACAAGAAGATTTTGGCTACAGGTGGCTGGGACTATCGTGTTCGTGTGTTTGGGTGGAAGAAGATGAAACCATTAGCAGTCCTACAATACCATTCTGCATCTGTGCACTGTGTGTGCTTTTCAGATCACATTATTCCTGAAGAAAGATTGCTGGCTGCTGGATCTAAAGATCAACGAATTAGCTTATGGTCAATATATCCACAAACCTAGAAAAGCAGCTGTTTTAACACAAAATAATTTGTTGGTTTTAATTTTTTTTTTTTTTTACAAATCTACATGTTTTTTTTTTTAAACTAGGAAGAAAAATCAACTTTATTAAAGCAAGCAGCAGTTACAAATGCAATCTCCAAATCTTTGCAACTGCTTTGAGAACCCTGTCAAGATTAAACAGGGACATTCATGCCAGCTTGCCTCTTGTGTTTTTAACTGTATGTAAGAAATGTGTAGAACTTCTCTCATTCATCCCTGTACGTGACAGCATGTAGAGTGTCAGGTGTCAGTACCGTGTGTGTCTGCTCCAACTGCTATCAAACTGTGCACATGTCAGTCTGCCTTTAACTTTTTACATTTTGTCACACACTGAGGAGTTCACATTGCTTCTGTGTATGCATACTTACCATGATTACTCAGCCAACATACACAAAGGAAGTGATATTAGAGGAAAGCTCATTAAACCAATCTGTTACCACCAGTCTGCAGGTTTCAGGTCCACATGCTCTGAAATATTTACAGGCCTCAATGATTTTACAGACTCCATATAACTATAGTCTCACAAGCTCTATAGAAATACTGCATTCTCCTGTAGGCTAAATTTATATTTTAAAAATTACAGATCTAAGGCTAAAGTTATCTTTAAAGAAGTGACTGCTGGTTGAAAAAAAATGACATACAGTATATGGCAAAGTATGGTATGGCAACTTTTGTCATTGAGTTTTTTTTTTTCTTTTCAATGGCACTAAGAATCATGCATGGTTCTGCCATTTTACAATTTATAGCATAGATTGGCTCTCCTAGTTCTAGTGATATCTTTCCACAGATTATTTGAACAAGTGAGATAATATGTCAGATTTGGGATCTGGCCTATAGATAGATGGTAAAAAGGTCTACAATGTCTAGATAGACACCAGTCAATAGGTCGACATTTTTTTAGGGTTAGGTTTAACCACTTTCCCAGACAGTTAGGGTTAGGCACTTACCCGACGGTTACGGTTAGGCACCAGGAGGGAGGGTTCGGGTTAGACACTAGAAGGGACGGTTATGGTTGGGAGGGTTAGGGTGAAGATTAGGGTTAGAAAACAAAAAAACATGTTGACCAATTTTTGTGTCGACCTTTTGACCATGTCGACCATTAGTAAATGTCGACCTGCCCTTTAGTGTATCTACCTTTTGTCCCTATCGGCCTATTGACTGTCAACGTTTTTACGGTCTATCTTTTAATCCACACCCGTCAGATTTCTGGGGGATTTCAATTAGCCGCAGTTATTTACTGTGGGCTAATTGATCCCCAGGACTCTTCAATTAGCCCTGAAGGCAGCCAACAGGCTGCAGTTAACAGGGATTTTTTTTTCAAGCTCAGGATTGAAAAGAATGCCTGATAAATATCCTGTTTTTGGGTGCAGCAACCATGTTAACGCATAGGTCCGGGAACTTATACTGGATTCTATTTGTTAATGTCTCTCCCAGTTAATTTAATGGGCGAGAAAAAGGGGCTCTAATAGAATAGTTGTGGGCGTTAAAGCCCGAGGCTACCACTCTATTTCACTCTATTTTACATCTGGTAAGTTATCAGGGGCTAATTGAATTCTTCCCTTAGTGATGTCTATTTTTAAAGTTTAGAGAGTTCCCCTCATAAGCCAACGTACATAATGATATATTTTAATTGATGTCTGTTCTCTTTAAAGTTAGTTTTAGTGGACAAAGCACACTTTAAATTAAAGCTGTCAACATACTCTGACATCATTCATAATACATCACAAACTACTGTATATATGTCATGCTCGTCATTCGCTGCAGAGGATATACTTTTTTATTGAATAACATACTTTTCAATAATTTGTTTTAAGATAGCACATTTTTAATAAAATCTTGTTTTGTAATTATATTTTCAAGGAGTATTTCTGAAATTACAATATTATGTAAGCTTGGCCAGACTTCTTTCCAGTGGTTTAATGTTGCCTTTCAAAATAAAATCATGATTTGTACAACACATTCCTCTTTCTAAAAGTCAAAATAATTATTCTAAAAAAAATAATTAAAAATTATTGAGAACTTGAGCAGATTTATGATCTGTGATTATTCAAGATGTTACTTTGAAACTTCAGTATCATTGTAGCTGAAAAATGGACATCAGCAAAGATCCAATTTTCCTCATAAGCTTTGTGAAGATACCTATATATTATATAAGCAAATACCATAGTCTGCATGTTTACAAAGCCAACTATAAGGAGGCATGAGATATTGGACTGCCAATTTGCAAAATAAAAGAGGCGCAAAACACACCTATACAATATAGCCTATAAACAACACAAGTTGGGCTCTCCAAGTAATGTGCAAATAAAGAAGTAATGAATTTTTGTTTATTATGTCCATAATTGTTACATACTTTTGTATGAAGTGACCATGTACTTTTAGTTACTTTTCTGTATACTTGAAGCTCCCAGGTATAAAATAATGAGGTGTTAATGTTGGAAAGACATGTTTTTTTTTTTCTAAAATGTTAACATTTTAAAAACTTTCCAAAACTTGATAGGATATGTAAAAAACTAAATATAATGCCTGACTTTTCCCTTGTTGATGTGATAAGAAAATACACAGCATTGAAACCTTTTGATGGGTGATGTAAAATTACTTCTCCATGGCAGTCTTAGTGAATATAATGTCATATTTCTAAAGATATAAAAGCTTTCCTACATTTTATAAAGCGTTGCAGGAAATTATATATTATATGATATATCTGCCAATCTTAATGATTTAAGTTAATTTAGATAATTTTGCTTCAAATCTTCAACATTAAAAGCTACCAATGTTTTGAATTGACCAGTAGTTTCATCCTCTGTAAATGCATTAGCAGTATTTCTTCCCTGCTGTTTATACAAGTCACCTACCTCTGCCGCCAAGTTTCAGATGGACAATGTTCCTGTTTATTGAAAATCTATATTGGAAATCAAGAGGTTCCTGTGAAGCTTTTAAATATGACCGTAAGGGATAGCCAAAAATGGATTCTGATCTATCTGCTGAGAGGAAGCATCATCTGTGCTTTATGTATCAGCCTGGTCTCATTTTACTAACATTTTTCCAGGATCATTCTGTGACGGTCTCTCTCATGTTGGTCGTCTTTGAACATTTATGGGATGTTGCAAATGATATCTGTGAAGAAGCCTTATGCGTTAGTTGGATTTCAGAAGGGAGCACCATAAATCTAAAACAATGTTTGTATCATTGTGGCCAGCGATGGTGTGCTTGTTACTAGTATGTGGGATTTTTTTGGTCAATGTTACAGCTTTCACAGGGATTCACTCCTGCGTTACCATCAACAAATTATGTGCTATATATTTATTTACTTTTCTCTCTTTTTGCTCAGAGGCCATTTTCAGCTGCTTTCCTTTTCCAAGACCAATAACAAGGTAAAATAGGTCCTTGGAAACCAAGTGTAAAAAAATGTAATCTGTGTATAAAACTCCAGTTCTTTGGGCGTACTGCCAACCAAGCAGTGTGCAGTTCCCAGACCAGATGGCAACATCAATATTCCTTTGTGAACTGCAAACTTGCTCTGCTGAGCTACTGAGAAGGAGCGTACATTTGCTTCCAAAACATTTGGCTGGCCTTGCTCGGTTTATAAATTGTATCACTTTTTAATTAAATATACTTGCTGGATGGTGTTTTATTTGGCTTTATGTGGAATACATCTTTTGAACACACTTAATTTCCACTGCGTTAACCTTACTGTTGTAGAATGCTTTAGCGCCCCATCGCTGATGGCTATTACATAACCATAAATAAGAATTATCGCAAAATGGCAATCTGTCAGATCTATATTATATGGCCCAGAAGTAGGGTTCAACTACTTCTGGGCCACATAGTGATCTCTCTGGAGATGACTGCTTACACAAACCAGTAGTGATCATCTTCTGGACATGATTGACTGATAATGATGAGGTTGATTTTAGGCAGGTCATAATTAGGCATTACGGTTAATTTGGAGCCACACAGTGCATAACCTGTTTTAATTGCTGTAGGGGGACTGAAAACTGTATTACCTTATATCTATCTATCTATCTATCTATATATATATATATATATATATATATATATATATATATGACACACCCAAGTGTTAGAATAACTATGCTCTCATTGCAGCGCTATTAATGCCTGTTAGTATTTAGCTATTGCTGCTCCCAACTGAAGAGACCACTGTCTAATATGAACACTATGTACAGTTCAGAGCAGATACCGACAATTCTGCATTGATGAAACAAAATCCTGCAGCTTCACGGGAGTGATGTCATTAAAGATTTCCATGAGTATAGGAAAACCAGGGCTTTCCATGGGAGATCTGGCATAATGTTGGCACATGCACAAATATTAAGTGCACTGTGAATTATGGTAAAATGCGTATTAGACCTACAAATGCTCTTTCCTAATAGTAAATCAGTAAATCTTGTGGGTGACCTAGCAGTTAGGAACTGCTTCTAAGGCAGTGGTTCCCAAACTGGGTGCCTCAGGGCACTTGCAGAGGTGCCTCTAGTTGGTGGTCCAGGACCAAATCTAATTACATGATGGGCAAAACCTGTGCTGCTGGCTGCCAATCATAGCATATGTGGATAAGCAGAAGCACAACCCTGCCCACCACCACCTGGCTGAACCTAAGGATGATATGTAAGCAAAATGTACTTTAATGGGTTTTTTTTTTGTCTAAATTTGTCTTTAAGAAATGTATGGCCTAAGGGTGCTGTAAAGAAAAATGCTGATACTCTAGGGCGCTGTGATATCAAGAAAGGATGAGAACCACTGTTCTAAGGGTTCCTGTCCTATGCAAACCTATTCCTTTTGCACAGAGAAAGGGTGACGCAAACACACTTGGGAAGATATAAAAACAACAGTATAGCACAAAACCTAGTTTAGAAAGGAAGTGCATCAATGTTAAACAGTATTGGTAAAGCTCAGCTTAGATATATGCTGTGCTAATATATAACATATACATACAAACAGGTCAAAGTGTAAATGTAGAAGTGGCAGAATGGGAACTTTAAGTGAATAGCCAGGGGTTGTCTAATCCCCTATAATCTCATTGATTATGAAAAAAAATAATTTTGTCTTTCTTTCATACATGAGAAGATTGATATTATGTTAACTGAGACATAGGGGAATATTCAATTTGGAGCGAAAAGTCCCGTACTTTTCGCATGCCGGTCTTTTTGGCGGCATCGCTGGTTTTCTTTGTGAAAAAGTTTTGCGCTCGTCCCCACTTATCCCCATATTCAATTAGAAATCAGCTAAAACGACCTGGCAAAACTGTAACATGCGAAAAGCACTGTCAGATTTGGGGAAATCAGCCTGACACCCCCCAAAAGATACACTAACATTGGGGATAACTACAGATCCCCCCGAATAGGCCTGCTGAAACTATTTGGGGTACTTAAATGATCTCAATAGTTACTGATTAGCGTCTTTGCAGAAGTGTTGAAGAATAGCATTTAGCAGTATTTTTTGCAGAAAATAACTAGTCCCAGCAAATTTGGGGTTCATGAAAATGGGTGCTAGCATATTTTGAAGTGGCTAAAATGAACTTTTAAAAAACTTAAAACAAACACCTGAGGCATACTTGGGGACCCACCTAGAGTCTATTTCGCTAGTTTTTAAATTTGTCCCCCAACTTTGGACTTTTTCGCCCCCTTTTTCAAAATAATTTTTTGGGTGGTTTTTTTAAACCTTTTTTTGACAGTTTACCTTTTGGGGGGCTGTCCCAAGGGAGCAGGGTGGTTCCCGCAAGTTTGCACCCCAAAACCCCAATTCTGCACTTTTTTTTGACAGCTTTCATAGGCAAATCTTTTTCGCCTATTCCAATGCATTGTCTTTTACGCACTGGCGAAAAGTCTTTGGAATTGAATACGGGGATAAGTTTTCGCCTGGTGAAATGACGTCACCGGCGATACTTTTCCGCAGAAACGGCCTTTTCGCACCAAATTGAATATTCCCCATAATATAAAGAATCACTAAATAACTTTCATGCATTGGGAACAGCCACATTAACATGTGAACTGCTGGTTCTCATTCAATCCTATTTTATACATTGATATAAACTATTAGCATATAGAATAAAAGAAAAAAAAACTACTTGTTTGTATAACATATTCTAAGCTTCATTCATATAATTGTCTCATTGATAAAATATATCTGTGCTGATCTGCTCACAACTCAGCAATACTAAATATGGAACACCATTTATGAAAATAATTGTATGATATGGTTCTATACTGTATGTTTAATTCATACAAGTACAGATCTGCTGAGAATAGTGCATGTGGTACAGAGGTGACTGGTGTATCTTTAATGATATATTTTTCATTATATGGTCATTCTATAAATTAGAATTATTTTTCATACGATTTCTAATTTGCTTTTCTATGCCTACCTAATACGGAAGCCTTAATGTTTGCATTCTATTTTTAATCCATTGGCTATTTGATCTACCATAATTATTTTATATATTTTTTCCTCTTTTAAAAGAGTAACTTCCTCATGCAATCTACTGCAGCAGCTTGTCATTATAGGAGGTAAGTACTTCTATTATAGAAGAACTGACAGTTTGGCAGTAATGCGCTGCATGCATTGTTTGATTCATACAGAGGAGCAGGGCAGTGATGTCAAAGTTGCTCAGATAACTACACTATTTTTTTAGACTGTTCCAGATCACATTAGGAAACTTGAAATTGTGGGAGGAGCTTTATCTGTCTGATGTAGTGGTGAGGTAACACTCCACCTTTTATAGTGCTGCAGTTGAATGTTGGTTAACACAAAACAATAATGCATTTTACGTTCATGGTTCATACAGTATACGATCAATTTTGATGTTCATTTGGTACTTTGATGGTAATTTGAAGTAGGATCATGTCAAACTATCCAGGGTTTGAATTTGACGTTCCTGTCATATCAAGTAATTCAGATTTCTGATTATCTAAACAATTAATTTCTCTCTATATTGAACGGCTCATCTTCATCTAGACTACTTTCAGAATACTGCCCTTTGTCCTGTTCTGATCCCAGATGAAGCCTTTTTCCATGGGTTTTGATGACATGCAGACTTGGCATCACACTAAATGAAGACATTGAATTGTGCCTGTGTTATCTCAAGAGTGCATCTGTTTTGAACTATCATTCTCCAATGAGCAGGAAAGGGAATTGAATTTAGAAATTTTGTGCTGAAATAAAAGAAACGTGTGAGCGAGTGCCAGTATATGGCAGTGTCTTAATGTTTCCTTACATAATGCCGCTTGCCTCTTCTTTTGCTGAGACTTGTGAGCCTTGATAAACAATATTTAACAAACCCTTCGATACGAACCCTTCCGATGGGTGCAAAATGTTTTGCTCCTGAATTTTCCTTTTAAACTACTATTGCAATTATATTTGCTATATTAATTGATCAGAAAATGAAAAAAAAATCACGTGTATTGTTTTAGCACAGGTAACTGTAATAGTAAATGTAGAGGCCCAGTAGCAGAGAATAGCTGCATGTTTATAAAGAAAAAGCTCTCGGAGACCATTTTTGCACGTGTTTTGAGATCTTCTCTACCGCACACTGGTCACACATTGGCAGAAGAATCGATACTCCCTTATATTTTGATTTGTAAATGGCCTACTACCCTAGTGGTACCCAAACGAGGTCCTCAACACATTCCAACAGTCCAAGTTTTAAGGATATCCATTCTTGAGTACAAGTGGCTTAATTAGTACCTTGGTCAGTTTGATTTAAACGTCTGTGCTCAGCCATGGATATCCTTAAAACTTGACCTGTACTGAGTTTGAGAACCACAGGCCTCCACAATTCATTTTCAATAGGATTTTGATATTTGTGTATGGATTTTGGCATGTTAATCTATGAAGAGTGCTACAGCTTTTAGAATGTATTCTCAGTGTAACTATTCACTTTGAACGACCAAGATCTAGGTAAAAAAGTGTGGCACAATTTATGTATGTATTGGCACTAATGTTTGTAAAAATATTGCATATTTTCATTGTCTTTTGCAGAGTCAATTGATATAAAGATATTTAGTATATTTAAAATGAATGCAACTTTACACATATAGCTATGATAGTTCTACTGATTGTTTATAATTTCCTTTTAATAAATTGCTTTTCCAGTGAGGGTTGTAGACAAAATATTACCACCTAGATGACAATACAGTAATTATAGTCAGGACATTTATCAACAAGGAAGAGTCAATTCTCTGGAGTATTCATTAATGTGTTTACATGCCCTAACTAATCTTATATTTAACGTTATAATCAAGTATTTTTACCATGTTGTCTAAACAGAAATCTAACATTTAAGTAATTCTTCAGACCTTTGTAAAACAAGTATGTATGTGCTTACTTGTATACCGTTGCTTCATAAGAAATGTATTTAAGAAAAGTATTTACAAACATAGTCAACACACTTTTTACTGAAACCATTTTAAGATGTTATCAGTCTGTTAATATGGTTATTTGTTATAAACCTTGTAATATAACCATTTTAAGTGAAATAGATTCATTTTTCATTTAATTTATTTAATAGTAGTGCAAAATGATATGAAATATTATAGAAAGCTGTGATATATATAAATGCCCTGTAGAGGGTGCCTTCCCATCATCCACTAACACAGGAAGCTGAATATTGTAAATACTTTAAAAATGACACATGCATTTACATATATCTATGTATAGTTAGTTTTATTTTAATGATGTTAAACTGATGTAAATGACTACTACTTTGTAGTACTCAAATTCATAAATAAATTACATTTTTGCATCTCTAAAAACTGACTAGAAAAAGTGTTCATATGAGTTATGCAATATTTTATAAATTACACTTATTTTCTAGCTTGATTTCATATTTTGTAAAAAGACATTTTAAAGGAATAGATTATTTTTAATATTTAACCATTAGGTCATCAGCTACAGATTTGTGACTAAGTCTTGCTGTTGATATTTTTTGTGTCCAGTGGTTTTCTTTTTGCTGTGTTTTTTGTTTGTTTTACAGTTGGTGATTTGTGTACTACTATGCATTGCAAACCCACATGGACTAACTGTTGTAATGCTCTTATTGCACCCATGCTAGGTTCATCTTTAATTTTCTAAAGATTTAATCACTGAAATACTTACTCACTTAAAAAATTAAATGCCACAGTAGAGTTTTGTGCTAGTGACAAATTTGAAACTTAAACCATGCTAGGTGGCTGAGCATAGAATTAAATAACTATTAGTAACAATACCTTTACTTAGGCAATCATTGCACAGATAATAATAATTATTATTATTATTATTGTTGTGAATTGTCACTTTAATTTTTATTTACCTGAAAAAAACACATGGATATCCCCAAGTTTGATGTATGTTATGGAAAATGTAGCTATATACATTAAATGATCAGTTGATTGGGTTCAGCTGCTTTTCCAATGTTATTTTCTGCTCAGTCAGTTACAACAGCATGACTCGCTTCTCTCCCCTATGCTCTCTCCTACCCCGGACAAGCCGGTTCCCTATACAATGCCGGACTTTCTTCTGCTCTTGATTCTGTTGCTCCGACAATCAATACTCACCCTCACAGACCCACACCTCAACCCTGCTATTCCAAATGCACCAAATACCTACAAAAATGTTTACGTATCACCAAGCAACAGTAAAGGAAATCTTGCTCTAAAGCAGACTTCCTCCATTTTAAGTTTATTCTCTCATCCTACAGTGCTGCCCTTTCCCTCTCTAAACAGTCATATTTTAAGAATCTCATGTCCTCCCAGTCCTCAAACCCCGAGCCTCATTTCACCATTTCCAACTCTCTACTCTGCCAATCCCCACTTTGCCTCCCCTACTCAGTCTCTGCCCTTGACTTTGCCACCTACGTCACATCTAATATTGAAACCATTGGTCAGGATATTGTAGCCCAACAGACCCTCAGCATCCCCCCCCTCCTTTCCCTGACCACCACCCATCCATTTTACAAACTCTGAAGTTTCTGTCCCACGTATGAGAAGAAGTCATGGCCTCCTCCACCACTTTTCTTCTGCCTGTTCCCATCTTGCCCACCTCCTCAGTCTCTCCCCCTCATGAGGTATTTGTCACAAACTCCTTCCTTGCTGTATCCATGTCTGTGCAGAAACATTCCTTGGCAATTACCTGGTGCACCTGTGTGCTCACCTGGTCAGCCAGACCAATGACTATTCACCACACCCTATTTAAACCAGTTCCTGTGTTCAACCTATTGCCTGAACAATGTGTTCCTACCTCGGAGAGTTCAAGGCTCCAGGCTTACTTTGTATTCTGCATTTGTGTGCTCCGTGACTTCGTTGCTACTTTGTGGGTTCTGGCTATTCACAATCTATGCTATCGTTCATACAGAGTTCCATCTGCCGCTGTGTTTTCATTACCTGTCAGTGTCTCAGCATTTACACTGCTTACCGACCTGAGGGCTTGATTCAGACCCGCTCGCTAGGATGCGTTCGCACGCAGCCAGCCGATTGCATTCTGCGCATACGTGCGCATCGCAATGTGCGTGCGTGAACCAGTGCGAATGTTCGGGAAGCGTTCTCTCGCTGCGCATAGACAGCCCAGCTGGATGAGTGACAGGAGAAGCCGTTTGTGGGTGGTGATGAGCTGGCCGCTAGAAACAGAGGCGTGCATAATTAAGAGGCAGCGTCATAGTACATGTCACTTGGCTGAAATCTACACTGAAGCTCTCGCAGTGCTTGCAGCAGGGTATGGTCAACCACAAGTGCTGCAATCGGTTCCGATGGTACTCGATGTTACCGATGGTTGCATACACTTCCTGGAGATGACGTGCGCAAGTGGGCATCTTAAGACAGGCTGGTGGGTATCTGCATACACAATCCGATCAAACGCTAAGACATAGTGGGCATTCTAATGCCTTGGCGTGCGATTGCTTGCCTTGCCGAATTTGCATATGCATCTAGCGAGCGGGTTTGAATCAAGCCCTGAGTTCCATCTGCCACTGTGTATTGTTACCTGTCAGCACTGCAGTGCCTATACTGCATACAAGTCTGCATTGCCATCTCATCTCAGCTCGCAAGTATATCACTTCCATTTGCCCTTGTCTCATCATCTATCAGTACTGAGCCGGTGTTCTCAGTTGCGGTCTCATTCCATCATACCGCTGGGACATTGTATGTAAGTTTCTTATGCTGTTATACTCTATGCTGAATGGTTGTCCAGGTCATAAGGTTATACTATTGTGCTGTTTTGTATTGGCTTCCCTTCACTGTGTGCTATTGTCTTGGGCTGGTTCAGAGGAGGGTGCTGGTTCCAGGGCTATGGTTCAGTGTGCAATATACAGTCTGTACACTGAGGTGTTCATTAGCTGTATTACCTATCCTTACTCACAGTTTTGAGTCCCTCACTGGTTCCAGTTCTAGATATTGTGTCAGATCTGTACCAGGGTCGCAACTTCCTCAAGTTGTATTCTGAATACATAAGACTCTGATTCCTTGATTGAGTTCTGAGTTTCTATCTACCAGTACTATGCAATTCTGAGTTCCGGGGTCACCCTTATCACTGGAGTATATGCCTGGTCTTGCTGGCCTTCACAGGTCACTAGACAAGGGGTTGCCCAGTGCATATCACAAGTCTGTGGTTCCTACACTGGCACTAGTGTATCTGTATTCCTGGTTATACTCGTGAGTAAGAGTTACATTAAGCCTCCTCGTTTTGTCTGCACCTCCGTTCAGTCCAAGGGTCCCGAACCGACTCTACAGAATACTCAGACTGTGACAGTATTGTCCCTTCTGAATTCAAGCATGCTCTTGTCTCTCCCATTCTTAAAAAAATCCACCCTTGATCCTAACACTTTTTCCAACTACCGTCCTGTCTCTCTCCTCCCTTTTTGCCTTTAAATTCCTTGAGTGTATTGTTTGCAACTGCCTTTCTTTCCTCCCACTTCCTGCTTGACCCATTTCAGTTTGGTTTTCATTCTCCCCACTCCACTACTGTGGACCACCCTCTCCTCCTGCAAATCCTTAACTTCCTTGTCTACGTGATACTGTCCTCTCCTGCCTGACCTCCAACCTCTCTGACTATTCCTTCTCTGTCTCCTCTCATGACTCTTCTTCCCCCTCACTTCCACTAAAGGTAGGTGTTCCCCACGGTTTTGTTCTTGGACCTCTTCTATTCTCCCTCTATGAATCATCTTTAGGTGAATTCATCAGCTCTTTTGGCCTCCAATATGCTGCTGATACTCAGATCTTCCACTCTCCTCACCCATATCTCCAACTGTCTCTCTGCCATCTCTTCCTGTAAGTTCCAGCGCTTTCAGAAACTTAACATGTCTAAGTTTGAGGTGATCATCTTCTCACGCTCATTTCCTCACTTCCCACATTTTCATTATCTATTGACGGCACAGCCACACATTCAGTACCTCTCTCATCTCTGCCATTTCCATCTCAAAAATATTTCCAGGATCAGACCCTTTCTCACCCTGGATGCCACTAAGACCCTCATCCACTCTCTAGTTATCTCCAGATTGGACTACTGTAACCACCTCCTATCTGGCCTCCTCGATTCCCCCCTCTCGCCACTCCAATCTGTCTTCAATGCTGCTGCTTGGCTCATCTTCCTCTAAAATTTCTACATTTGCCTCACCAAGGTTCTTACACTCACTTACGAAGCCCTCACCCTATCCTCTCCCTTTTACATCTCAGAACTCATCTCCCTTCACAGTTTTGCCCGCCCACTTCACTCAACAATCGGTCGTCGCCTCTCCTGCCACCTGATACTTCCTCCCACTCCCGTCTCCAAGATTTTGCCCATGCTACTCCCTACCTCTGGAACTCTCTTCCTATCAGACGCCACCTCTCTACAAATCTTCAATCAGGCTCTCAAGACTAATTACTCTCATCCTAACCCCCTGCTGTATGGTCCTTGCTCGCTGTCTACCCATCTGTGTCACCCCTGTCTATCTGCCCCTCCCGTTTAGAATGTAAGCTCGGATGAGCATGACCCTCTTCCCTCATGTGCTTCTCCTTCCCTTACTCATATTACAATCTACTATTAACTCCCCACATGGGCACCTAACACTTGGTTGCTTAAACCCTGCTGCTTGTTGAGTATTATGATCGCTACTGCAGCAATGTTTATAAACCATGTCCTTGTCCTGCACTGTTTTGTACTGTTAGTCACTGTTTTCTTGTTCGCTCACTTGTTCATGTACTTTGTAAGGTGCTGGAGAAACCTTGTGGCGCCAAATAAATAAAGGATAATTATAATTGTGTATCTATACTGCTATTTAAAGCAGGTAGGCAGATACCAGTGAATTGTATAAACATAATTCAGTGATAGAATGGAGACATTTTTTAAAGAGAAATGTTATGTTGGCAAGCTCAATATAGCTTGCATAAGTTTATGCTGTCTAGGGTTAGGAAGCGGTCTGGTAACATTGTGGTGGACACAGAAAAAAGAAAAGAAAATTGCCCCCCAGCACACTGCAGATAAATCAAAAATACTTGAATCCTACATGATAATAGAAATTCAGAGGTATTGGATTACATACATTTGCAAATATATGAATAAGCGCTGGGCCGACGTCAAGGCTCCTCTATATCAGCGTCCCTAACATTAAGGGGTTCACGTCCGAGAAGCAAGGCACCCCAAAAAATTCCAGCCAAGGACCATCCCCAGAGCATCACACGAAAAGGGGAAAAAAGGTGATGGTGAAGTGTAAAAGGATAGATGTGTAAAGATAAATCAATAAGTGTTAATGAAATGTAAAATAATTAAAATGCTAACATTGTGGTGGATGAAGCTCATCCTGGTCATGATCTGTTTCAACTGCTCCAGTCGTGAAGGCAATATAGATCACGTCCTCTTAAGACCCCCAGACATCTCGAGTTTTTTTTCCACAGGCGATTTAGCTGCTAAATTTCTAATTATAAAATCTAAGGTCATACTGTGCAATATTGGTCTATTTAAATGTTTTTATTGTGTAAATTATTATGGTTTTGTATATTGTGTGTATGTCTGATGTGCGAAGTGAGTACTTGGCCACTAGCTACCGGAGTCCAATTCCTTGTATATATTTGTATACTTATCAGAATCAACTTTATTGGTATAAGTTTATTAGGAATAGCAACACTGTTTATGTTTTCATACACAATAATGTTAAGTGTGCCACCACCCCATACCAACCAGTCAGCAGCAGTTCTGTCTCCAAGAAAGAAAAAAAAACATTGATGAAAGGAGCTAATGAATTATGAAAGCTTGTGTCACTAACAAAAGGACTACAGTTAATCAACTTACATATAAGTACAATAATGATGGCAAAATAGCTAATCATTACACTCTTAAAAGATCTATTGATCTATTTCATGCTGAAAAGTGATGATATTATAAGCTATTGTCTCATTTATACCTGCATGCCTTTGCTATATCATAGAATAAAGTAAAAAAACTCTGAAAAGAGTTTAACAAATACTCACTGCCCAAATATATTCTAAAATGGCTTGGACGGATTTTTGTTACCCCTTAGAAAATATAATAAATATTTGGATTATGGTGATATTTTAAACTAATTGCTTTCTTGAATAAGCATCAAACATGTTTTCAATCTTCTAATCAGGCATCCAGGTGTTTCAAAGGAGAAAAGTAGTCACTCAGGTTTTTTATATCATCGTGTGCACCATACTGAACATGGACCAGAGAAAGAGAGTTGTCTGAGGAGACCAGAAATAAACTTATAGACAAGCTTGTTAAAGGTAAAGACTGTAAGGCCATATCCAAGCAGTTTGATGTTCCTGTGACTACAGTTGTAAATATTAAGTTTAAAGTCCATGGGACTGTAGCCAACCTCCCTGGATGCAGCTGCAAGAGGAAAATCCACCCCAGATTAAACAGGTTAGTGAGAATGGTAGAAAAAAAAAGCCAATGAAAACTTCCAAAGAGCTACAAGCTGAATTCCAAGGTCAAGGTACGTCGGTGTCTGATTGCACCATCCAACGCTTTTTGATCAACATTTAGCTCCATGCAAGAAGACCCAAGAGAACTCCACTATTTAATAAGCAACATAAAAACTCCAGCCTGGAATTTATGCATATCAACAAGCCACAACGCTTCTGGGAGACTGTCCTTTGGACAGATGAGTTTAAACAAGCTTTTTGGCAGGTCACATCAGCTTTATATTCACAAATTAAAAAACTGAAGCTTTCAAAGAAAGAAACACCACATCTGCTGTGAAACATGGAGGAGGCACGGTTATGTTTTTGGGCTGCTTTGCCGTGTCTGGTTCGGGGTGCATTAAATCTGTGCAAGGCACCATAAAGTCTCAGAACTATCAAGGCATTCTGTAAAAAACCATATTGCCCAGTGTCAGAAAGCTCAGTCACAGGTCATGGATCTTCCAACAGGATAATGGCCCAAAACACAGATAAAAGCAGCTAAGAGCAAAACATTGGAGTATTCTGAAGTGGCATTCTATGAGCCCTGATCTGAATACTATCAAACAGCTATGGAAAGAGTTGAAACATAGTCTGGAGAAGCTACAGTATTTGGATCCCAATTTCTTTTATCAAGGAAGGGTACCAACAAATTTGTTGACGTCTGCACCTCAATATCATTGTCTTTGCTGCATATGCATCATCAGTTCTGTATGCATTATCACAAACTTTATATACCCCATGTAGTCTCCATATACTCCCGCATAGTGGGCCTGATTCAGAGATCGACGGAATTGCACAGCCGCACACAAGCGGCTGTTCAAATCCGTCCATTTAAAATGCAAATGTAGAAGGCGGTGTCACACACCACCTTGCTAAATTTGCGTGATCCCAGTGCTGTGACCCAGGTCGTAGCCTGGGGTCACCAACAAAACAATCGTCGATGTTCCATTGGCCAGGCTGCGGGAGCTAAAGCTTCCCGCAGCCTGGCCGGGTCCTGGCAGCTTGCGAGGCCAGGAAGTCTGTGTGCACCCATGCAGACCCTGGCCTCATCTCTCCCGGAGAATGAGGGCGGCATGCCCTTGTTCCTGGGAATGCTGCCAGGGAACGCCCCCGCTCCGCCTCCCAAACGCCGCAGCCTGTCAATCAGGCTGCAGCTGGGACACAGTACGAGTGGGATCGCAGTCGGAGGGCTGCACATGCACAGTACACCTGCCGCGCATGCGCAGTCCTCCAAACATCGGAGATGTGCATTAACCATCGGGTTAAACTGCATCTCTGAATTAGTCCCAGTGTTCCAATATACAGGAGTAAGGGGAAGGTAAGGGAAGGAAGAAGTACTTGCTGTGACTGTCATCTGGAAAGCGTTTACAAAGATTCCCATAATCCTTAGTTTCCATGTGTTTGAGTGATTACATCATTGCACACACGCGTGTACGGGCTCTTGTGCCAGATGTGATTACGTCATCTGACATATACAATGGAGCAAGTGTGGTACCATACAGATGCAAACTGGCAAATCAATACATGCACAGTGAGCTCACTAAGCTAGAGAACAAACTACGGGGTATGTGGTGGGTACATGGAAATCAGTAACTTTCCTTTTAGACCTTCATTGCAATATACAGTATTTAACCACTTAACTGGCAATCTTTTTTTTTTTCCAAAATCTCTTCAGAAATTGTTGTTTTTTATTATTAAATTAGGTCAAGAACATATAATTTTAAATTTATCCAACATGATTTTATAAAAAAAAAAAAAATAGTTTTTTTTAAAAATGTTACATTAGCATCGATTTTTATTTTATATCGGTCATTGATATATTGGGCCATTAATGTTCGGAACATCGCGACCTTCATTTCTCCAGCGGCTGTTCCTCTCTGCAGACGACGGGTGGGGGGGTCCTGCTGTGCTGAGTGATCAGCAGCAAGACACACTAGGGGGAGGAATGTAGAGGGTCCGGGAGGTCTCTCTGCTAGTGGTGGCTGCTGGAAGATTATCTTCCAACTGCTGTCCACTGCGTGTTACTGACAGGTGCATCATTTGCGACTGTCATTTAACGCACTACCTGGTGTGACTGTGCCAGGCAAGTGATTAACAGCAGGTAACTTATACAAAAATCAAATCTTTCAAGTGCAAAGAGTAAAATCTGGACAAATCACATTATCATCTTAGAAGACTTGACTTAAAATGCAAGATAGAGAAACAACAAAAACATGTGGGAGGAACTGATGTAATTGAAGGGTAGTAGACCTTGTAGTGATACCATATAGAAATGAAGTACACTATCTAGTGCTGTTCCCATTATTGTGATTTATATAGTGTGTTTTTTTATATTCATAATCAAACCAGGCAGTTTGAACAAAAATATTTCATGACATGAGGGAAATTTTTGGTACAACAAATTATTCTAATGCCACATATAATAAATAAGTATACAACTCAAAAATAATTATATTGATTACTTTTTACTCATAAGGCTGATGTTATTGATTCTCAACACCGACGTCCGAGGGGCCTGAGGGAGCTGCGAGTGCAGATTGTGAGGCCTTTGTCTCCTCAGGTTAACACCCATCAGGGACAGAGGCATAGATAAGCCCTGGGTCAGCAGGAATCGGTCTATTCAGTATGGCTGCCAAGCATATGCCAACCTCTTTTATACAGCTGGTCATGCTGGTCTCCCGGATGGTGCATTTGATGTTATCTATAATGGTGGCAAAGATATCTAGGTTGTTCATGTTGGTATTGATGTTTTGCAGCCTTTCTCTTGAGAAGTATGTGTTTTCGGTTACTACATAGAAGATTTGTATAGTTGGTGTGTGTTCGAATGACAAATAGTGAGGAGATTGGCATGTGTTCCCGGTCATGCTCCTGCTCCCCTGAACCTAGTGCTAGTGTTGGCTCTGTGTCGTCAGCCTAGACTTCCTTGGTCAGTGCTTCAATCCGCATCTAATCGAAAAAAAACCATGAAAACAACTTTCCTTTGTCTTTCATAAGCATTCTTTAAAGCCTTCCAGCTCTCATCCTAACTTGCTGCTACATCTTCCTTTCTCCCCGCCCTCCCCATTCTGTGTCACTCCTGTTTGTCTTCCCCTCCCTTAAAGAATGTAAGCTCTTTTGAGCAGGGCCCTCTACCCTCTTGTGCTTCTCCCTACAGTAATTAAATTTATCTCTTACTAGCCACTGGGGCAACTAACACTTGGCTGCTTATGCGGGCGTTAATGTCACTAATATAGCAATGTTTATCCATGTCCTGCATTGTATTGTATTCTAAGTCAATGGTTACTTTTTTGTCTATGTACTTTGTAAGGCGCTGCGTAACACTTGTGGCGCCATATAAATAAATGATAATAATAATAATAATTATTTCCTCTTTGTAAACTTTTTACATTACAGTCTTTCTATATGCATCACTTAAGAAGCTCTTACTCTCTCTGTGGCAGTGGGGGTATAATTGGTTTATCTAGAAAGACTCAAGTAGAAAACTGTCTTGGTGTCAAGAAAGTTTTACTTGTTTGTGGTTAAATGTTGCTTGTGCAAAACAGAAACCGTGGAGTAAGATAAAGTGTCAATTTAAAGATGGATTTTATTCTTTTAATCAGCATTAAGTACACAGTTGTATTTCCTTGATAGTGAAAATTACATGTGTATGGTGATTATTATCTCAGTCTGACTGGTGAGGTCATTCCTGGGGACCTCCATCACTGTCCACGCACCCGATTCCCTCAACTTCTTGGCAATCAATGCAGGCAAGGGAATCACCACTATTCTCCCTGATGTGATGGTGGTGCTCCTGAAATTTTACTTTCAGGTACCTGTTGAAGTCCTGCCATCTGTTATCAAAGGAATAATAAAAGCCTTTTTTTAATACTCTGTTACAAAAAAAAGGCAATATTTAACATTATTATAGGTTTTTGTACCCAAGCTAATTGTATGTAAATATATTATTATTATAATAATAATAATAATAATACACTTTATTTATAGTGCGTCTCAGGTGGTCTGCAGCGTTGTACAAATATAAGTATATTGTTTATACAAGCATAACAATAATTGGCCCCATCTACAGATGTAAGAATGTTTCTCATACTTGCCGACATTCTGGCTGCCCCTCCGGGAGGGTACAGCCAGGTCTGAATATCAGCGGAACATGTCGTGGCTGGGGACATTACTCTGCATTAGGGGCAGAGCAGGGGGCGTAACAGCACGATCGTGTCTTCATGACCCCGCCTCTGCTACACAATGCAGAGATTGTCGTCCTTGTAAAACGGGGCCAGGCAATGATGATACGATTTAGCGTGAATACGCCCCCTGGTTCGCAGTGGGGAGGGGGGTGGTAGGTGGCCAGGTGGGAGACTTGCCCGCTTCCCGAGAAGTTGGGATCATCACCCGGTCTTCGGGAGCCTCCCGTATGTTCTGGGAGAGTAGGCAAGTATGATGTTTCTTTGACAAATAACTGACATGTTTTTAAACAACCATATTAAGAAGTCCTATGTGACAGTATTTGTTGTCTTGTGTAACATTTTATTCTTAAATATGAATTTCCGAGGATGCAATTATAAAATTATACTTTCTAATAAATATAGTATGACACATTTAACAGAATAGATATTTCTTTGTAACCAGTAAGATGGCTGTACATACTTATATTTCATCTCTGTGATGCTACGGTGAAAAGGGACCCAACACTGATCCGTCGGGTGATGTCCTCCCATATTCTCTGTATAGCCCCAGCCATTGGCTTCCTGCTGGAAGCTTTTTCACTACAAGTTACACCAGTAGACGTTGGGCTGGCAGACTTGGGCCAGAAACCTCATCTTCAGGCTGGATATTTTTTTTTTTTTTTTAAAGAACAGGTTTTTGTTTTTTTATTGAGTTGAAATGTGCAATGGGGTTTGGGCCATACATACTGGTGGCTAATACTTACTGCTTGTTTGTGCCTTTTAGTGTATTTTCTTGCCACATTTTGGCACAAATGTACTCATTATGGTGCAGCAAACATTTCTAATTGTAGAGATCGACATGGACAGCCCTCTTGTTAGACAGCTATTCAGAGTTGTGATTGTTCATAAGCCTCATTTATTTGCAAGTATGTGGACAGTAGGCTTCTCCGGTGGGACGTTCCTGGTGCTAACTGCACTTATGCATAAGGAGTTGGGTATGGCTATGCCATGCCTTAGCAACTAAGCCGTCATTTACCCTAACAAATATGTTATTTGTTTAGTATAAGAACTTACAGCTTTGACCTCCTTTTCTTTATCTCATCATTTGTAGTTAAATCATTTGTGTAGTCCTGATGGCTCACGAGTTCCCCTTCCATTTCTTGATCTTCCTGCTATATTCTCCTGTCACCTGCACTTCAGTTTTTGTTATTTTTACTTAATAGAGCACTAAACCTTTTTGATATGTTTCCCTTCATGCTACTCTGCCTGTCATATCACTTATTTTTGACTAGCATACTTTAGAGTTGCTAAAAAATAGTGTCACAGAAATCCCTGCAGAAGGCTAATTAGCACTGCAGATCACAGTTCCCATTATTATCAATGGAACTTCGATCTGACCCCTATGTACCAAACTCCGAAAAGCAAAGCTTTTTGGAATTTGGCCTCATTAGTTTAAACCATCTTCAGATGGTATAAACCACTTTAACCCTATGCAGGCTTTACTTGCAGGAGAGAGATCTTCCAATCCTCCTGCAGCCTCCGGCCGGTTCCGGGTACTGACAGTGCACGCACAAATGCAAAAGATGCCGGGGAAGTAACTTGCAGGGACAGCGGTAATCACTACCACTGTCCCTGCGGCTCCAGTTTAGTACATAGCGTGGATATTTTCATTCAGTGCCACAATTATTAATACATGGGCCCCTTCATGTTTATTTATATTTTGCCTACTGTCTGTTGTTCTGCATTTCTTGTTCCCTAATTTCCATGATCTCTTCCTATCAGTTAATTTGTATTGCTCCTGTGTGCAGGGCATTTAACTAGAGAAACGGAAGGGGATCTAAGAGTATAATGAATATAGGATTTTAGGAGTGGGTTATGTCTGGCATTAGGTTTGGCTATATGGAGATTGATGTGGGTATATATATATATCTGATTAAGAGGACACCATATCACACTTTCAAAAAGACACAGGAAGTGTTGAAACGCGTCAGAAAGGAGGTTCTGTAGGGATACTCGTATCCTGGATGGACTCTTTCCCATTGGGCTGAAACTGGAGGATTTGCTGGGGACGCCCGGGTATCTCTGATTCATGCCTTTAAGTCTATTATTTATGACGATATTGGATCAGAACCTCTATACACACCTTCCTATACCTTCAAATATCCTGCCTATACCTTCTAAGGATGACGCTAATTTGCGTACGCAGTCATACAGTAAATAAAGACTTAGACCTGGAATCTGTGGTTCCAAAGCACAAAGTATTATTCAAGTAAAAGTACAGTCAGTTACACGCTATGATCTGTGTACAATTTAGCGCAAAGGAATTATACAGACCCAAGTACACATATATATATATATATACATACGCAGCGCCTCTGGTCCAGATGTTAGGTATCAGCAAGAAACCCCTCGTCCGTCAGCATTCAGCATGAAGACCAAGACCCAGTGTTTGAGCCCACATGTTTATACCCCCCCAGAATAGACAGGACAATAGAGAAGTTTGTTGCTGATATCATTGGTTCCCAGGGGAGAAGCATCTGTTACAGAGCATTTAACAGGCTGGTTCAAATAGACTCACCCAGCCTCTAACAGCTGGTGATCTCTGCCCACCCGCCCCCTGCAACATCATATCAGTTAATACATTTTGTTGCTTGAAGTCTCTGCGGTCCATAACTCGAGAATGCATGATGCGATCTCCCCACCGATTACACCGGATTACTGTGGAAAGAGTATGCATCAGTACAAAACCAAACACGGCTTGTTTAGCATGTATAATACCTTAGTTACCAAATATCTTTATTTCACAGTGTTTATATTAACTGAACAAACTTAAATCTTATACCTTAACGCTAATGGAACCTTGTAAGTGAATATGTAATGTGTGAGAGTACGGGGTTTGATATGAAGACGCTAGTTAACTGGGGACAGATGCGTGCGCATTTAGCTGCTAAACGGTGTTTTATTTCGGGGTCTTAAGCATAATGTGTGTATGTGAAATGGTGAAAGATGCAATCGCATGATGCTAATAATTGTGCATTCGCTACTGGGCGTCATGTTAGAAGCTCAATTGTGCGTAATGTGCGGTGTTTATGCATGAGATTCCATCCATGATGGACTTAACATATATATATATATATGTTATCTATCACAATGTAGCAGGGATAGGCACTCCAATAACAATATGAATACTCGCCGTGGTGACACTGTAGTAAATCAAGTAGAGCAGGCAGAATCAGGGTCACTCTATGGTCTTAATGTATAGGTAGATAGGTAGTAATAGCCAAGAGCCAGCGACATATACATACATACACACACATATCATTCCTCACTCACAGTTTCAGACTGCAATGCAAATGTGTTACCTCCAGCTGTGAAGCTAGGGCCATTCTGTCTGGGTGTGAAACTAAAACCTGTTTAGGATTCAGACAAATCCAATTGTGTAGATCAATGCCTGGATTATATTACAATTGCCACAACTATACTTGCCTGCATACAGGGATTCCCAATTGGTATGTAAAACACTTACAGTTTCTGGTGCATTGTCTATTCTATTTACTTTTTCTCAAGAGGCTGTTCTTCTAGTTGTCCTTGGTAGATTATCAAAAACATTGCCATCTGTTCTTAGCTCGTGAGTTGTAACTTAAAGTGACGCTGGTCGCAAAATGGCGTCTTGCAGAGTCTTGTTTCTAAAATGGAGTCTAGCTGCCATTCGCAAGATGGCGTCGCGCACGCTTCACTTTTAAACTGATCTTGTCTCAGCCAATTATCCAGCTTTGACATTTATAATAGAGCATAACATCTGGTAGGGGTCCATCTTTATCATTACCGCCATTTTGTATTTTTGCACATGTTTTTAATTGTTTTACTTTGAATTAAAACTTTAATACGCTATTAGAGGCTCTCTTCCCCTTCTTCATATTGCTTGGGGGAAGTGTTGTTTCTCTCTACCTTTACTGCAGCATTTGAGGAGAAATTACTGGATGAGGATCTAAAGTGGGTCGGTATCCCTCTCCCGATATTGCACTTATAGTCTACTTAACCAGTAGGCACAAAATCGGGTAGGAGTCCAGCTTTATATATACCTTGAATACATTAAATGTATCAATACAGTGTTGCACTATTGGATTATTTTCTTCTTTTATATGCATTGGAATAAAAAGAGTTGAAGATTTTTCTGTCCCATTCAATTCTACGGACCTGAGTAACATCGTCCTTTAAAGGAAAGTGATTAAGCTAGCGCTTTGTTGTTACCTATTGTGCGTTTATATTTTTATTTGCATATTGTTTTGAAAGTGTGGGCAATACTTTTTAACTTTTGGGTCTCTAGAGCTGCTGGCATTGCGCACCATTGACTTGTCTATAAAATTTGTCTTTTATTGATCCCTGTGCAAGATGTCAAGCGCAAAGGGGGCAGGGCTGGCACACCGCGCTGTTAAGCCATATTAAGGCCCTGCTCCTATGTTTTTAAGTTCACTATTTTTTCTTGTGTTATGTATCCCAAAATGATCTTGTAATCTCTTTTTGGAATTTGTCATCTGAAAGTTTACTCTTAATCTCTATTCCTATAAATTATTGTACATATAATATGATAGTGTGTGTATGTATATATATATATATATATATATATATATATATAAAAATGATTTAACTTATACTGACTGTCTCTACCATTCTCACTTCCCTCTCTGTTTTACTTTAACATTTGCTATTTCTTCTTTCTCATTCCAAAGCATAGTTATTTATGCTTTTTTGGTGGTGCTGTTTTCAGAGGATTTATACATTAAATATCATATGAATGTAATAAGAGTAAGATTGGTCCATCTATATTTGATTGCAAGAGAAGTCCACTGTGAAATTGCAATATGTACCAAGATCCAAAAGTATTTGTATCTTAGAGCACGGCTGCCGATAGCTAAAGTCTTTCTTAGATGGCATTACCTATTGTAGCCAATAGGTTACATTTTCACATTTATGTACGGATAAGTATCTGAAGGATCCCTCTACAGTAACTAACGCACGTGTGGTCCGATGACCGCGCATGCACATTTAGCAAGCTGGATGACATTAGCTATCATTATCATTTTACATGTGCTCCAAGCACTTATCGGAACCCATATCCCTGCAAGAGTGTCTTGATGCATTACCCTGCTAAATACATGTTTATTTCTGCGATATGCAGTGATAAGAAATTATACTTATCGGGGCAGAAATGCAGGCCCTTATTTATTTTCCTATAGCTTTTAATGTTCTTCTTACGGCTGCCTCTTTTAATTACAACTGACCCTCTGACTGTGTGATGACTCCTACTACTTTAACTTCCATGCAGATCTTTCTTGTAAATGCTTTTCATTTGTTCATGCAGTAACCATTAACAAACATAAGTTCCCATTTCTGGTCACTTTTGATATCCTTGACAAGGGTTTTACATATTCAGAAATGCCTGATTAGTGCATTTCCAAACAATAATTTCACCATAAAGATCAAATCTTAAATACAAGAAAAGGTTATAAGATTGCTATTAAGGACTCATAAACTTTAATATCCAATGGAAAACTTTCAAGTCCATCAGAAAGAACTGTAGCGAATAAGGCACAACTGTGCATTTAACTAGGACAAGCAGTCCTCCAAAATGCTGCATCTGTGCAAAAAAAGACACTTGTTGAGGAGGCCACAGAGGGGGCTATGGCAACTCCGATAGTCTTCCAAGGAATTTTGGAAATATTCATACTAAAGGTGGGTACACACCTGAAAAATATATCTGCAGATCGAGTGATATGCAGATATATCTTTAGATGATGGTTGTTCATGCACACTGAACGGCCATCATCTATGCTGCAGCCCCTCCCCGCGGCTACCGCCATGTGTGTACATGTGGTCTCTTGCCGATGGACAGATATGTCTTGAGACATATCTGTCCATCGGCTGTGCAGCACAGCCGATACAATATGTCTGTGAACGACGCGGTTCACAGACATATCGCCTGTACACACTGGCTGATGGCCAGCAGATATATTGGCCAATCAATTGATCGGCCAATATATCGGCCAGTGTGTACCCAGCAAGTCTAGCTCTGTATATAATGCCCAGAACACTATTCTTACCTTGAAGTATGGCAGTAAAATAGATGACATCTTGCAAGAAACCATGGATTGGGAAAATATGTAAATCCCAGGAGAACAATGAACCAAGTATATTGCAGAAGCCAAACTGGCTATATATGAAGACATTCAGTGTCCTGTAATGGCCCAATAAAAACCGGTAACTTAGATATGAAAGCGTCAATTAAAAATAGCTTTTCAAGCAGTTCACACCCAACCTGATGGAACTGATCACTATAAACAGATGTGTAAATTAGTAAAGCCTTACCTAAAATGTCTCACGGCTATTATGGCACCTAGAGTTCCTTCAACCAAATATTAAAATTAGGGCGCTGAATGCTTGTGTAATAAATTATTGTAACTTAGGAAAATTAGAAAGTGTCCCCTAGTGATCTCTCATTCACGACAAGGCACTTCGCTACAGATTCCAGCCCTGGGCTGACCTATTTGGGGCTGGTTGCCATTATGGCAGGGGGACTCCACACTGTTTGTTCCCCTGCTATAGAGTCAGCTGCTCCAGCTGGAACAGCTTACTGCTGGTTATTGGAAAATAGGGGGAACCCCAGGCCATTTTTTCTCCCTATTTTCCAATACCCGCCTAGGCTCAGAGGCCCAGGGCTAGTTAATAATTTAGGGGGAGGGAAACCACGCTATTTAAAAGAAACATTTTTTATACACCTTCGTAACAATATTTATGAAACTAAATCTGCACAGATCATACTGATCTGTGCAGTGGTATAAACTGCTGCAGATTGACGGCGAATTACCACTGGTTTTTCTGCTAAATGGAGGGTTGAAATCCGACAGGTAACAACAGCTGATAACAAATGACAGTCAAAACCGATGCATAGTAAATACTGTTTTTTTTAGACTGCAATCCGCCGTTGATGCTTGTCGGTTTCAATCCGACGCTTAGTAAATATACCCCTTGGTGTTCCAGATGTTTTCTAACCATTATTATTTACTATGTAAATATTGTGCATAAATACTGGAATGTTCTGTGAACAGTATCAAGTGCTCAACTGTAATTTTATACCTTAATACAGCAGCAACATTCTTCAAGATATCCAGCAAAAGGAACAACAATGTTAAAAAAATATATTTTCCATTAGCTAGTATAGTAAGTCTGATACCAGGTCTATTTCAATGAATGTCCAAAAGGGACATTTTGTCCAGAGCACACCAGTGGCATCATATTGACCAGACTTCCTGGACCAAATTGAATGATGAAATGCCACTAGTCATAAAATATTTAAACATGTTTAATGTGTTTAACCAATGTTTTTATTTTTAAGAAATACTGCATATTTAAAAAGATTATTTTTAATTCCTTTACTATTGTCTCTTAAGTATTAAGTGACTTGTCCTAGCCAAAAAATGTTTAGCCATGTCTTAGGTCAAATATAACTCCTAACCATTAAACTGGTATAAGCAGTAAGGGGCCTATCACTAAATATTTGCGGGATATTCCACGAAAACAGATTTTTAGGGTGGGAGGAAACCAGAAATATTAAGGATCCCAGAGATGTCCTATGGAGGTATCACAGCCGGTATCTCCGATATTTGCATAGGTCCCTTCCTTTTCATCCACACATGCAGCCCCAAAGTTTTCTGTGGGGGCTGCTGTGCTGCCGGTTTTACCAAGCTCTGAAATGTGAAGCATTATGTTGCTTTGCCAGAATAGGTAACGCCATCTCCAGATGGCGTTGTTATATAGTAGCCTATGGGCTACTATTTTGCTAATTTTTTACCATCCACGCATGCACATTGTGTGCCGAGGACCCGATCCAGGAAGCAGTGTGATAGCTTTATACTATCACACTGCCTTCCAGCTCTTCGCTGGACAAACTCTTACTGGATTAGTAAATTTGTGTGAAAAATATTCAGATTTATGGTGCAAATTTACACAAAAAATATTAATCACTTTGGGCATATTGTGATAAATATGCCCTTAATCTCTCTAGGCCTAAAGAAAATAATATCTACCCCTTCATTATCTAAGATTAATTTATTAGTAGTGACCCACCCCGGGTTCGCACAGGAGCAATTTTGAATTTACGGTGATGGTCTTTTTTTAACCAAGGTCTTAAGATTGCCTTGTAAATGATATTAGTCAACACGAAAAAAATTAGTTTTGATGTGACACGCAAAAGGGCCACATAAAGTTGTATTGTTTTTAAATAGTTTTTCACAAATGAAAAAGGAACTGTAACAAAAGAGAAAAGCTGACATTTTGTATCGGTAAACAGGGCTTACAGCAATTTTTCTGGAGAAACCGGATAATACCTATCAATCTCTAAATGGTATAAAATAAATTCCATCGTTATGATATATCTTTAACAGTTTAGGCAGCGTAAGCCAAGAAAATGCTCGGAAGTACGTTTTTTCATTGACTTGCTGTGCTAAAATCGTCACTGCTGGGCTCCCTTTTGTCATACATTAATGTTTCATACACCTAAACCTTCCTCAACAAATGCTCTATAGAATACTGAAATCTGCATCAAAATCCATCCAGTGGTTCTTGAGATTAGCCAGAACAGACAGACAAATGCCTACCAGGGACTTTGTACTATGTATAGATATTTTGTTATTTGCACGCTTCTCAAAAATATTTTGTTGGCATATAAGAGCAAAGATATCTAATTTCATGTCACTCCAATGCCTCTGTTTAGTTTTTTATTGTAAATTTTTAAATTTTGTTCAAGCAGTTACTCATAGCTCATTTCAGTCTGAGCTGTGGAGGAGCTCAATCTGCTCCCAGTATCCTCAGCAGTGGCATATCTAGGGAGGGTCGAGCAGGACACGTGCCCTGGGCGATGTCGGACCCTGTGGCATGGGGGGGCACTGGCGGGTCCGACAGAGGCACTATACACGAAAACACACCGCTTCCGAGTAGTACATTCACTGACAGTGAATGGTGTGTTTGTTTTAGCAGCCAGTAAAAGTCAGACAGACTCTTATTGGCTGCTGCATAAGGCCGCAACTCACTCATGACTTGTGACTCCCGCAGTGGGTGAAGGGAGAGACGTCATGACGAGCAGGACAGGAGGAGCGGGTGCAGGAGCCGTGATTCTGGAAAGTATAATTTTGTGTTGTGTGTGTCTATGTGTAAGGGGCACTACTAATGGGGGGGCACTGTGTATAAGGTGTCATCCTTGACTCTGAACTTTCCTTTGTTCCCCACATTCAGTCTGTCTCAAAATCATGTTACATATATCCAAAATTCGACCATATCTCACACAAGATACTGCAAAAACTCTAATCCATGCACTCATTATTTCCCGCATTGACTTTTGCAATAGTCTCCTTACTGGTCTTCACAAAATCAGGCTCTCACCACTACAATCTATTATGAATGCAGCTGCGAGGCTGATCATCCTCGCTTAAACGTTCATTGTCTGTTGCTCCGCTCTTCCAGCCCCTCCATTGGTTACCTTTTTTCTACAGTATTCAAAACAAAATACTTTTACTTACACATAAGGCTGTTAACCAAACCACACCAACATACACCTTTTCACTTATCTCAAAATATCTCCCAACCCCCGACCTCTATGCTCAGCACAAGATCGCGTCTCTCATCCCCATGTATTACTTGCTCCCATTCACGGTTACCGGACTTTGTTCAGGCTGCACCCACTCTGTGGAATGCCCTCCCATGCACAATAAGACTTCAAGCGTTCCCTGAAAACTCAACTCTTCAGACAAGTTTACCAGATTCCAGAACCACCCACATAACATTCATAGCTTCCGTATCTAATTACATCCCCTTTCACAGTACATACACAATCTCACACATTGTCTTTCACATCCTCCTTACCTTTGGCCAACATTCGTGTGTGACTGGATCATACAGCCCACCAAGAATCTCTGCATTCTGACTGGACCAAAATGCACTATATAGCACCTATCCTTGTGTATCAATGCCTATCTCCCTATAGATTGTAAGCTTGTGAGCATGGCCTTCCTACCTCTGTCTGTCTGTTATTACCCAGTTTTGTTCTATTAATGTTTCCAATTGTGAAGTGCAACGGAATATGTTGCGCTATATAAGAAACTGTTAATAAATAGATAAGAGGCACTACTGGGGACACTATATAAGGGGCACTACTACTGGGGGCACTGTATATAAGGGGCACTACTAGGCGCACTGTATATAAGGGGCATTACTGGGGGCTCTGTATAAAAGGGGCACTACTGGGGGCACCATGTATAAGGTGCGCTGCATAAGAGGCACCACTGGGAGCATTGCATAAGAGGCACTACTGGGGGCACTGCATAAGAGGCAATGTATATAAGGGGCACTACTGTTGGGCACATTGCAGAAAGGGCACTACTTCTGGGGGCATTGAATAAGGGGAACTCTGGGGACATAGCATAAGGGACACTACTACTAGGGGCATTGCATAAGGGGAACTATTACTGGGGGCATTAAGGTGCATATGGAATGGAAAGGAATGTTCCCAGAGTGACGAAAAATGGTGGAGTGTCATGTTGACACAGATGCCTTTTTGCCATGTGCGCACGCTCCTTTTGACATGTGGTCACACCCTTTTTTTGGCGCACGCACACAGTTGGGGGGGGGGGGGGGGAGGTCCATTTTTCATCTTGCCCTGGGCAGCAAATACCCTAGTTATGCCACTGATCAGCAGCATAACATTAACCTCCTCCTGTGACTCATAAACTAAGACCTCCTCCTACTCTGCAGTCTAACCCATCCTTAAACAGCAGGATTGCTCCCTTAAGCTCTAGAGAGCTAAACTGTATATTACTTCCAACAGTAGCCTAACCCGAGACTGAGCTGTATATAATTTAAATTGGAGAGATCTGATTGCTACATTGTGGTAAAATAATTAGCTAACAATTACCCTAAATTAATTTTGACAAATTAGTGAAGTGAACCCATTGGTGCACCAGGGCATAGATGAACAGGTTGATGTGCTGTGCTTTTCTACTTTTGTCATTATTACAGTGATCAGGCTCTTACTAACAGCAGCAAGTCTATTACTGTGTCTGGTCAATCACAGTAACCACATTGTAAAGCAGTGTTTTACTCTTGTTTTATCGTAGTATAATAATTATATATTCTTATTGACATCCTTTATGCAGGGTACACACTTGGCTATATATCGCTCGTTCTATTGACAAGTGACATATCGCGAGTGCATCGACGGGTGTGTACACAATGTCGTTCACAGACATAGCAGGTCGACCCTGCAGCAAAGCCGATACTGACAGCTCGGACTGTACTGCTGAGGAGTCGAGGAAATCCCCGCTGGGTCCCCATATAGCAGGGCGCAGTGCAACTGCTTGCTAGGCAGTTATCGAGGCTGTAACTGACCCGGGTGGCAGCTACACACAGAGGACCGGGCAGTGCACTACTGGCTAATAAAACCCATGAGTCTCTGCAGAGGAGCATTTTCCTATCACATGCTCCTCTAACCCGTGGAGATCAGCAGTGCAGTCTCATGGGAGCAACTCATTGAGAGGCTGTGACTGCTGCTCTGCCAGCTGCCTGAGGTTTCTTGTGAGTACACTGTGATATAATGTAGGAGCACAATCTGGCATAATGTGTGGGTGCTGCAGTGTGGAATAATATGTGAGGCACTACAGTGTTGCATAATGTGTGGGCACTACAGTGTGACATAATGTAGGGTGCACTACAGTCTGATATGTGTGGGCACTACAGTGCAGAGCCATAAAGAGGCACGATTGCGCCGACCCCGCCCACTGAGCACGCATCATGATGCGCAGAAGGGGACATGACCAGCAGCTCCGGTAAGACCAGCTTCATATACTGTGCGGAGTGCCCATCTGGTGCTGCAGCAGCAATACTGGCTACAGGGCGGGGGGCCTCTCTGCACTGTGTGATGGCACCAGTCGCCCATAGCTAGTTACTGCCCTACTACAGTGTGGTATACATTGCTCGCAAATATGCACTATAGCGCATTTTTTACCCTTAAACGAAGACTGTGGACTTTTACAATGGGTGGGTCTCTGGGGACACGCTCTGCTGTGGCCAATCTGGTGGCTCCTGTGATGCTTCCCTGTCCCCATGGCAGGGGCGTTTTAAGAGAGAAGGAGGCCCGTGTGCACTCCTCGGGCGGGGCCCCCTCCTCTCCCTGGTGACTGGCAGCCAACTGACGCGGCTGGCCAGCCACCGGAGCATTAGTAGACTCCGGGCACAAGAGTGCACCCGGAGTCTACTGAGCATGCGCAGAACACCGTGAAAATGGCCGCAGCGGCTATTTTCCGGCGTTCTGTGCATGTTCAGTAGACTCTGGGCACACACTAGTGCCCGGAGTCTACTGCACATGCTCAGAACACCGGAAAATGGCAGCAGCTGCCATTTTTCCAGTGTTCTGAGCAGCAGTGACACCCGACGCGGGACCTCGGAAAGTTTAAAAAAAATATGGGTGCAGTGTGTGCGGTGCGGGGCCCCCCTGGACCTGGGGGCCCATGTGCCCCACACACACTGCACCCATTATATACACCACTGCCCCATGGCCAATCCCATGGCTCCTGTGATGTCTCCCTGGCCTGTCCAATAGCTGGGCTACTGAGAGGACTATAGCATTGGTGCCTTTCATTCCTGGATGCAGAGGCTGCGGCACCAAGCATATACAGGGAAGTCTGCTCCAGCACCCAACGTATTCTGAAGGCGGGTCAGAAGCTCTACATACTCTTTGGACTCTGCACACACCTCCTTTGGCAACCCTGTGAGTCTCCTGGCTGTATCAGCAGCATTGTTGCCCCCATTATGATAGTGGTGCCAGGCCCCTCCAGCAGCTTGCCCTCCATCTCTAACTCCTTAAGCCAGCTCTCTGCACACAGGCAGCCAGGGAGGTGGACACCTGTGGATAATCATTGCAAATGCCTCTGATTTGTAACATTGGGCGTACTTGTAAATGTAACTGCTTCAATTTCTGAATGGGCGGGCTGCCATCGCTAATAATACTGCAACATGTAACCGTTAGTAGTGGTGAGCAGTTTTTGGGTGGTAATTGCAGGTTGGTAATATGGGGACAGTTTTTGGATGGTAGGTGCTATATACACTATATAGATTATCTAACAAGACTATGCACAATGATTCAGTCTTGGCAACTGTGCTCTATATCTAATGTTTTTTTTTCTTTAACCACTTAGCTGACAAATTTTATTTTTACAAAAACCACTCAGAAATTGTATTATTTTTATGATTGAATTAGGTCAAGAACATCTATTTATAACTTATCCAACAAGATTTTATAAAAAGATATATATATTTTTTGAAACACATAACATTAACATTGACTTTTATTATTTCAGTCATTATATCGGACTATCGATGATCAGAACATCGCCACCATTGCGACATTGATTTCCCCAGTGGCCATGTGCACACTTGGAGGCTGTGGATTGTTTATTTATTGTCCTGATCGGCAGGGCTGTTGAGAGCCTGGCTGGGCCCGGGTAATGGAGGGGGTGTGGCCTAATCGTGGGAGGTGTGGCCACGCCCCCCTTGAAAAAAATAGATAATTGTTAGTTTTTCAGCCCCCCAGCCCGGTGCTAAGCAGGGGTGGGGGGGCGAGATCAGTGTGATCGCTCCCCCCCACAGCCATAGGAGACTGCTCTGGCTGCTGCAGCAGCTGCGAGCAGTCTCACACAGCAGCCCAGCACGAGTTGTGTGCTGAGCTGCTGTGGGGGAGGGGGGAGCAACGCTGGGCCCCTCTAGCAAGCCCGGGCCCGGGTAAACTGTACACGCTCCTCCCCTCTCAGCGCCCATGCTGATCGGCAGCACGGCAGACACTGGGCGAGGGTGCAGTGATGCAGAGGGGCCTGGAGGTTCCTCTGCTATTGGCAAATGCTGGAAGATTCCTCCAGCAGCCGCCCATGGCGCATTTCTGAAAGGGTCGCATGGTTTGCGACCATGTCAGTTAACGCACTTCCTAGCGTGGCATCAAATGATGTGACCACACCAGACAACTGATTGATTAAAATTATCACCTCGGTTGCTGGTAATTGGGGGCAAAATGTTTTTTTTTTATATATAATGTTAGCAAGTTCAGTGGCAGAGAAATACATGAATGCCCACATATCAGATGTTTTAGATAAACAACATTGTTCTATCACAAATGATACAGTGCTTCCCATTACTATAACAATTTAAAAGGCTAATGTTGCTTATACACCCACAACACTACCACAGACATATTTAGGATTGCTACATTTTGCATAGGTTAAAAACAATCAGTGCAATAATAATGTGCCAAAATAGTATGACGTGCTAAATTTTCGTTAATCAACCTCCATGCTTCTGTTTAAATATTTAGGGGCATATTCAACTGAGCGCGAGGTTTAGCAAGGAAAAAACCTCGCACCCCTCACGCCCAATTTTAGATTACCCCGTGTATGCGCGCTCCCGATACCTGCGGTGTCCAATTAAAAATTAACGATTTCAGAAAAAAATCACACTTGCTCTGCACCTAATTGAAGAGCAAAATCCCACACCTGCAGGAAAAACCTCGCAGGTGCAGGTTTTTTTCTTTTCTCGCCCCAATTGAATATGCCCCAGTGTATTATTGTTGCCCCCGTTTTTCCTTTGCCACCATTGAGTTGTTTGCATATGTAAATATTTGTAGTTCCTTTATTTGCATTAATGACAGATATTTTTTAACTTGTGTCAGTGGTGGAAAACAAATACCTGCATCTATTGGACTCTAGAGTCTCTTCTGCTCCAGCCCCCTTCTGTCTCTTCAACAAAGCCCCCAGTGTCTCTCCAGCTGCAGCCTCCCCTTGTCTCTCCAGACCTCCAGTGTCTCTCTTGCACCCTCTTTTCTCCAGCAAAGGACCCCATTGTCTCTCCAGCCAGCCCTCTCCTGTCTCTTCAGCCCCCAAGGTCCCTCCAGCTCTAGCCCCCGCATCCCTCTGGTTTCAGCCCACAGGCACCTTCTTCTGTGTGTACGCTGGCTGCTCCTTGACCTCTCTGCACTGTGGATCCTCTATCTTTCATCGGTGCAGCGCGATGTAATAATGTCACGCGCAATGTGCCGCAATAAACAGGAAAAAACTTTATTACATCAGCCACCATTGCCGGGTCTCCAGATCCTGTACATGCCTGCTCCCTGCTGATTACTGCAGTGGTGCAGGCAGTAGTGACTAGAAGTAGCAGTATGTCAAACAATCGTATACCACCCCTCTTCGAGCACTGATCACAGCTCATTATTTATACAGATATAAATAAGTTAGGAGAGGGCCTGTGTGCAGTCTCCGTCCGGGCTCCTCCTCTCTAGCCAGTGGCACAAGCGAGTAGACCCTGAGGCTGTGGCAGAGTCTACTTCTCATGCGCAGGTCTTCTGGAAAATGGTGCAGTGGAGATTTTCCCAGTAATTTCTGCTGTGCTGCCGCCACGAGACTTCTCACAGGTAAGTATTAAAGAACATGGGTGCTGTGTGGGCCTCCCAGACACAGGGACCAGCGTGCACCGCACACCCTGCATCTATTATTGATACGCCACATTGCAGATATAGTATACAGGAGTTTGTACTTTTATTAACATGGCTTGTTTTATATATGTTTAGCTACAGTTTCTCTCTTTTTACCATTACCAAACAATAATGTAAACTGCATACATTGCTTACATGTTAATTATGTCCAAACAAAAGAGATTTAGGGCAAGAAGCTTGCCATCTAAAATGGGATTCAAGCTTTCTAGAAGAGAGTGAGCAAGTTAGCAGCCAGGGTTTATGTGTTCCTTGCATCTGGAATGGGTGGTGCTAGCTTACTCTGTTATTCTACTGGAGCTGAGTTATGGGAGCCGTATGATAAATTAAGCCTGTCACTCCAAGGCATGCTGTTTTTTTTTATTTCAAATGAGTATAGTTTATAGACATTTACTAATTAGCACATGAAACAATGTTTTCATAGAAATGTGCTTTTCATCATGGCATTTTTACTAAAATGTAATACTTTACACATATGCATTTATAATAATAAAGGGAATGTTAAAAAAATGTATGTGCATATGTGTTTACATATAGTCATAGTGGTATGTCTATTGCTAAAACAAACTTTTAAAAAATGTTCTTTATAATGTGTAAGCCTGAAAAAATATTGCAAAGTTTACCACGCAGGGAAGAAAATCTACTTTCCAAGTACTAGTCGCTAGTCCAACCAATGGTACTTTTTATTTTTTTTTACTAATTCTAAACATATGAACCTATGGATTTTTCAATTGCTAAATATATAAATGCATGTATTCATTAAGTTAAATATACTTTTTCAAGTCAAATTGCCGATTGAGCCTGGCACAAAAATCATGTCTAAATTATTTAATGGTTCAAGATTTTATTATAGTAGGTTATTAGGTTTTGTGTTATCGTCCTTTTAAATCGCTACGTGTGTACGCACCGTACACACGTAGCGATTTAAAAGGACGATTTGAACGATAACGATATTGTTACTGTTATCTTTCAAATCGTTTTTTTAAATAGTCCCTACCAACTTACCTTCAACCAGCGATGCGCGGCCACATATGGACGATAATGATATCGGCCATCGGCTGTGCATGCCGGTCAACTTGCTCGATTTTGAGCAAGTTACTATAGGGACCCACAATCGACGATCGCTATAGTCGGCGGTAAGTTGGTGATGTGCTGGATGATCGATATTGATCATCCAGCATACTAGGGAGGGTGCATAACGATCTGCCAGCGATATCGTATCGCTGGCAGATCACCATTGGGGTAAACACCTATTTATAAAAGCCTGCAGATCTGCTTTATTAATCATTCGTGATAGTTTTAGTAAATAAAGTTATAATCACTTTGAAAGTAACATTGCAATTATGAACTAGCCATAAAGCAGTGTTTATATATAGATATATTTAAACACAATTGTTGGGCCGTGGGGGATTAAGGCATCCGAGAAGCTATCATCTTAATTGGACCATGTAAGCGTCACAACTACAATTTCTGATTTCTCATGTAGTTTATTGGTTAAGAGTATTCAAAGGTCAGTTCAGAGGCAGAACTATGGGAGACAATGGAATCACCTACTGCCAGCACTGAAGGGGCACCTTCTCCATTGCCCACAATATATTCACCTCACTTAGGGCTGTAAATATGCACCCGGAGTGTACCGCCACGGCCGCCCAATACATGACACCTCTTCCCGGCACCTTAGAAGCCACCATAAACTAGTGGAGCGCTCCATGTCAGACAATCAGCAGCCGCCTCCGTCTTTCTATAGCCTGTCCCTGCTCATTGGTGTCGCTGCTCCTCAGCAGCTTCTTATGTCAGTGTGACACGTCCGGTGCCCACTTCACCCACAACTCTCCGTCTCACTCCTTCCTGGTGGCAGCCCTAGCCGCAGACCCGTGCAGCAGTCCCGGCTCACCCCCTCACCAAAAACTCCCTGTCCTACTACTCCCTGGTGGCAGCCCTAGCCGCGGACCTGTGAAGCAGTCCCGGTGCCCCCCCTCACCCACAACTCTAAGTCCCACTCCTCCCTGGTGGCAGCTGTAACCTCAGACCCATGCAGTACAGTCCTGAGTGCCTGGCCCGCGCATAAGTGTGGCTGCAGATCTTCTTCCTGGAGCTGGATGTCAACAAGTATTTACCGGACGGAGCTGCGGGTAAAAGGGCATGGGAGGTGGGGCCTGGGGCACCAGTATCTGTCTGGAGGCTGATCTTAGGTGGAGTAACTTTTGATGGTGACTGCATCACATGCATTTTGTGATTTGTAGTCCCACCACAGTGGCAGTCTTACAGTATCTTGACTTAAACTCAGTCCTCAAAGCAACCAAATCAGGTGGTTTTCCCCTCTATCAGGGGTATCAGGAGGGCTCCCCACTTCAGTTGGCTTTCGCCAGGAGGACTCTGAGCCTCATGCTATTTGCACCATACAGGTCACTATCTTATCTTTGACTAATGCATACAGATGTGTCCACATACATCTGTCCTCTGTGCGCTACAAGTCGCTTTACACGTAACGTGTGAACTCAGAGTGACTCCGTAGCGCCAAGCATCTTTTCATGCAATTTTCGCTTCAAATTCATCTTATTCGTACAGCAAAGTGAATAGGATGCACAAGCAGCTTCTGCTGATTAACATGATATGTGGCATGCCTATATTCTGTGCCGGAGTATCTGCATGCAAAATGCTATATTACAGTGTCAGCAGCTGTGACGGGTGGGGACCACATTATAACTTGCCTCTGGGCATCTAGGATGAACTTACGCCAATGGGTCAGGTACATGGAAATCTTCTGTGAAAATTCTTTGCATACACCAATCATAGTGCAGAGGTCTAGATAATCTCTCATTCTGCACATTCCTAGTACTCCATATGGATGCAGGGGGTTTTTTGTTTGTTTGTTCTAGCATTGGAACAATATTAAATCAAGAGAGGCTCAATGTCTTCAGTGAACAGTCACTTTTAATTACTTCAAGGCAACCAGTTCTCTTAAGGTGCGTACACACAGTACGATATCTATGAACGATAATGATATCGTTCAATGATATATTGTTCATATCATTCATTTTTATGCAGTGAATGACCAACGATGCGCGTTCCCGCATGAACAATAACGATATTTATGATCGTCCGTACATGCAGGCCAACTTGCACTATATTGTCAACTTTGCCTGTTCAGGGATGTGGTAGAGGATGACTTCACTGAAAGATATCTTTCAAGTCATTGGTGGTACAGATCGTACCGTGTGTATGAAACTTTAGTTTTTGTCTCATAGCCAACACTATTAGGAATGCTCTAGTTCACTTATTATTTGGTTTGGTTGGGAGATTATTTTTCCATCTTGAATACTCTACAGGAATTTAGAAAGGATCACATTGATGGTGCATGCATATGCCATGCCAAAGCAGATAACGAACTCCCCCGAGAAATTAATCTTTTATTATACATTAGTATTACTCTGCATCAGCTGAGACTAGGATGGGGCACTTAGCACTAGGCTGGGTTCTCATTTATTTTTATTAGTTTTTCATTGCCTGAGGTGGCAGCTAGGCGCCGTGAAATGCGACTAAGTACAAGTGAGATTTTATCATTTGTTTTATGCTTTATCTTTAGGTATATGACTTAAGTTTTCTTGATTTTTTCATGTTATATTGTGTTTTTTAAAATTACTTTTTATTCTTTATAATTTTTAAAATTTTTGTCTGTAGTAGAGAAAATGTTTTTGACTTTTTAAATTTGTTTATCCTTTACAATAGTTTGCTGTTCTTTGATGTCATTGGTAATTTTAATAAACTATTACTATTTACATTTTATTTTGGTCAATCCTGTTTTAGAGCTCCTTGTAGTGAGTTTAAAGGTTTTGATCTGTATCCATGGAATAACCTGTGATATTTGACCAGTCCCAGAATAAATATCCGCTCTCCTTATGGTGAGTAAAGGACAGTTCATTGAGTCACATTTAAAGTGTCAAAGGCACATCCTACCATTTGGTATATTTAAAGGCTTTTTTATACTCTTCTCCAGTGCCACAGATACTTCTATTGTGTGTTCAGTTCCATTTGTGGAGTTTGGCTGGGAAAACCCCCCTCTCTCCTCATGCAGCAGAAGCAAGGTTATCCTATTTGGTGCCACCCATATATTCTTAATTTCTCACATTACCTTTGATTATGTTATTTTTCAATAACATACCTGAGATTGCTTACACACACAGTATTTACCATAGGAAATATTGAAACTCACCACCTAAAAGTTGGTGGGCTTTCACCAAGAGTCCGGCCTGCAGTGGGTCCCACTGGTGGACCTTATTGCTGGACCACACATCTTATTAAACAGAGATTTCAAATGCATCACAGATCATCATTGTCAGTGTCACTCTATTGTGCAATTTACTGTCAGCTGTTAATGCACAGACTTGCAAATTTATTTAGCGGGGTTATTGAATTTTTTTTTAATCTGAGATACAATAATGATCCTCTATATATAGCATAATATAACACCTGCAATTTGTATGGCGATCTGTTCTATGTGTCTATTTTGTTGCTTTGGAAATGTGCTTCCTATTACAGACTTTATGGTAAATAGTGGGTTAATGAAATTCATAAGAACTGACTGGAATTTAGCTAACACTGAACTTGCAGACATATTTGTGAGGGACCTGCGACATTTTATTTATTTTCATCGGTGTAATATAAGTGTATGTGTGTATGTAACTGTGTATATGCAGTTGATAGTATACATACACATATATACACACATATATGCTGTATATACAAACATCTGTATATATATTCATTCATAGTACATATATCCAAAACATTACATTAGACACTTCTTTAGAAAGCAGGACTACCAAGGGTCTGTCTCCACTCCCTATAATAATGTTTTTTTGCAGTGGTAGTGCTTGATGGGTAGAAAAACATTTCTTTAAAAAGCCTTGTCCTGTACGTTCATTAATCATTTGGGCGCTGAGAGCAGGCTAGGTTTGGCTTGTAGGACTGCACAGTTTCCTGCCAAAGATGTGGTGTAGGGGTGGGGGAGGAAGACAAAAAGGGGATCCAAAACTGGTATAGCTTGTCAACTGGGCATTAGTTTCTAGTCAAAATATACAGTGAGAGTTCTTAAAATTCCTTCATCCTAAATGGCCATGGCCTTTGTGCTCATAAACGGGTTTCTCTTTCCTTATTGTCCATGCATAAATGCTTACCTTTGGGTGAGTTAATAATTTAGCATTTTGCCCTTGCAATAGATTTTCATCTCCATGTAATTCTGCTACTTTCTTTTGAAGAAAACATTATTTGTAGTATACTAAATATTTTCATAATAGTTGCATTGATTTGTAAGAACATTTTTTGAATATTTGTCATTATTTTCGCAAACTTTTTTTTTTACTGTCCTGTCTTGATTATAAATCAATAACATAACTAAGTAATGTTCTTTGGGATGGGAGGCATTCATTATATATGACTTACAATATGTTCCTCTTACTTGACAGAAAGACAAGAAGTGTTCTGTAATGTTAGATAGATGTATTTTTTTATCCATCAAATGATTTCTGAAAGGCTTTTGGCTTCCTGAAAAGCATATGTTGCTCTCAGTGATCACAGCACATGCAGCCTTACCGTTTCTAGATGAACATGCAGTGAGATTATGGAAAAAATATTCTAGGATCGTATGTCATCGCCCGCTGGTTCTTAAAGCTGGGGTTGTGACCTCCCCAGAGGGGGTTGCAATATCCAAGTTGGGTGGTCCCCAAGTCTCTGTTTTTAATTAGTGAGCCCCCATTTCTAATAGAGCAGATAAGGAAGGAGTAACCGTGAGTTAATATATCCTATGTTCAGCTGAAAATGTTTACAAACAGTGGACAGTATGACGTGTTATGTTAGCTCAGAAAAAAATATGGTATGGAAACTTTCGGTTTTGTTTATCAGTTCCATATGTTTGACAGTATTAACTAATGTACAGAAAGTTAGAGATACTATTATGTGGATGATGAAACTAGTATCTCTAGTGTTGTTTATGACCATATTAGAAGGATTATCAAACTCATAGGTGTTATTATTTTAGTCAACATTAATTTATATAACAAAAACATCTGTTTTATTGGAATGTAAAATGCAAATAATGTAGGGTGTTTTTTTTTTATAAATGTTGTAGGCACCCAAAAAACGTTTTGTGACTGCTGATGTCACTGCCGAGCCCTAGAATGCCTTGTGAGTGGCATTATGGGGTACTAGCACCACTACCAAATGTGCAAGGAGGGTAACTTCATTTCCCTTGAGCATTGTTACGCTGATCTCTACAAGTGCAGGGGTCAGCTACATCAGTGGGGACTGATGATCAGCTGCAACCCCCCTGACACACACTCCGCTGCTGGAAAGCGGGTGAAAATTCTTACTGGGCACTATGGGAGCCTATGGACTTACTCATTGCCATGTCGATCTTTTGTAAGTCGTTTTTCTTTTTTTTTTTTTTTTCAAGGACGATGGGTAACATTTGTAGGGCATATAATATACAAGGGAAGCTGACCATCTTTATCAAGTGAAGCAGCCCATATAGGACAAAGGGAGGGGTGACAATTATGAAAGTCCGTCAACATTTTTTTAAATAACGTGGGAAAAGTAGCCAAATAGTGTTGTGAAGGGTGGGAGGGAAAATATATTCCTAAATACTTCAAGGAGGAAGTAACCCATTCAAAAGGAAAATAGCGTGACCACTCAGTCCATGTCTCCCTAAAAAAGGCTAGTGCTTCTGTTTTTTGTAGTATTTACTAAAAGCCTGAAATAGAATGAAAGTAACTTAAAATTTAGACTGCCTCCTGCATGGCTTCACGGGAATTGTGTATAAAAGCAGGTCATCTGCAAATGCAGAGACTTTCAGTTCCACATGGCCAACAGTGATGCCCTGCCACACAGAGCCATGTATGAAATGTTTAATTAAGGGGTCCATGGTGAGGTTGAAAAGCAGTGGAGAAAGAGGGCACCCCTGAAAGCTTAAAGGTCTGAGTGTTAAGGCCATTCACAGTGAGGAACGCCAGTGGGTCACAATACAAGGTTTGGAAGACATTCACAAAGTCAGCCCTAAAACCCTAAAAAATAAGGACCTGTAATAAATGTAATCATGACAAACTGTCAAATGCCTTATCAGCATCACAACTCACTACTATATTATTTTGTTCAACACCAATGTGAGAACGACTCATAGCTGCCACCAGCTGGCGAACATTGTGGACAGATGACCAACTCTTCACAAATCCCATCTGGAAGGGATGAAGCAGTGAGGGGAGAATGATTTGCAATCGGAAGGCAAGAAGTCTGGAAAAAATCTTCAGTTCTCGATTCAACAATGATATGGGTCTATATGATTTTACTAGAGTCAGGTCCTTGGCCTGTTTAAGAAGAACTATAATCCCAGCCGTTTTAAGTCCCACAGGAGACCAATGACAATCTAAAATGGAGTTATAAAGGGATGTCAGATGTGGCTATACATGTGGCGATAGTAATTTATAAAAATTGGCACTAAGGCCACCCGGCCCCGGACTTTTACCATTAGGGAGGGCGTTAATAACAGATTGGACTTCCTTTTCAGTAACCGGTGCCATCAAAAAGACTATTTGGTGCAGAGAAACGAGGGAGACCAGCTTCTCTAAGAAACTGCATACCTCTGCGGGACTTTCCTGGGGTGCCGTATATAGTAATTGATAGTAGTACAGAATTGTTGTTGAAATGTCATCTGGGTCAGAAAGATATGTGTCAGGGACAGAAATTAGGGCCTGATTCAGAGCCGGACGCTATTTGCGAACGGTCGTTCAGAAAAAGGGGCTGGCTATTTAAATTGAGTGCTCGCTCTTTGCGGTCTGTTGATGCCTCTATGTCTGAGTGAGCGAACGAAACATGCGCTCGCTATTTTGTAAAGACGCCCCCTGGCCGTTCGCATCATACATCATCTCCGCTATTTATTAGATTAATCGAGTACATCGAAAGGCGTCTGAACTGCTCGCAGTGCTTGTGGTTGGATTTTCCTACCGCAATAATGCGAACAGTTCAGGCTAAAAGACAACCAAGTGACGTGGCCGATGACGCTGCTTTGTTAATTATGCACACCCTTAAAACGCCCGTTTTGACCATTTGGCACGCCTGCGTTCGGATCTCCACTCCCCGTTTTCAAGCACATTCCCCTGTTACCACCCACAAACGCCTCTTCCTGTCACTCAAATTAGCAGGCACTCGCTATTTTGCGAACACACGATTTTCGACCTCACTGACTGGTTGGCGCATGCGCATTACGACCCATATGCATGCGCAGATGTGCGAACATCGCTCGGAGCAAACGAGCGGCTGCTTACGAGCGGCTCTGAATCAGGCCCTTAGTTTTAGAATACAGGTCAACTTGCATTGGCCCTCATTCAGAGCCGTTCGCTATTTGCGGTCGTTCGTTTAAAAACAAGGGGTGGCTATTCAAATGATCCGTACGCACATTGCAGTCTGTTCACACCTCTAAGTCTGAACGAACGAGCAAAACATACGCTCGTTTATTTGTTAAAAACGCCCCCTGGCCGCTCGCACCATACGTCATGTCCGCTATTTATTAGATTAATCGAGTACATCGACCAGCGTATGAACTGCTCGCTATTCTTGTGGTTGGTGTTTGCTACCACAAATTTGCGAGCAGTTCTGGCTCTAAAATAACCCAGTGACTTGGTCATTGACGCTGCTGTTTTAAATATACACACCCATAAAATGCCCGTTTTGACCTTTAAGCACGCCTGCGTTCGGATCTCCACTCCCCATTTTCAAGCACCTTCCCCTGTTACCACCCACATACGCCTCATTCTGTCACTCAAAATAGCAGGCACTCGCTATATAGCGTACAAACGATTTTCGGCCGCACTGACTGGTTCGCGCATGCGTACTAAAAAGCGTACGCATACGCAGATGTGCAAACATCGCTCGGAACGAGCGTACTGCCGCTAACGAGCGGCTCTGAATGAGGGCCATTGTCTTCTAATGACATTAGCCAGAAGTTTTCCAGACCTATTGCCCCAGCAGCCGTATATGTTTTTCTGATAATCTAAATAAAGTTGGGCATGTTCCATACAAAAGGTGTCATACAGCTGTATTGCTTCTTTGAAAGCCTGATTAGGTAGGAGTTGGTATCATCTGCAAGCAGGGCAGCCACTGTGAGACCAACACTCAGGATCCAAAAGTGTTCCTGTAATTGTAAATATAAGAGATAAAGGACCTTATTTGCATCGTTCTCTGGGCTTGATTCAGACCCGGTCGCAAGCGCTGAGCACTCGCAACCAGGTCGATGGTGGCCCAGAGCGCATGCGCTCGTCGGAGCCGGCTCTGTCGTGCACATGCGCAAGAGCCGGATAGCGGCCGGCAATCCGTCGCTCCAGGTCTCTCACCAAAGGCGGCGTGCTGTCGATGTTGAGTGATAGCATGCCCCCTTTGGTGGGCGGGCCGGGGGGGGTGGCTGCCCAGATGGAGGCGTTCCCATGAGAACGCCTACCATTTGGGGGCCACCCCACTGACATCACAAGTGATGTCAGTGGGAGAGCTTTCGGCTCTGTTTGAGCCGAAAGCTCTCTGGGGCTTGTGGCCACGAGACCCTACCACAAGGGTCTCGTCGCAAGCCTGGTGGTCGTGATGGTCTTGACCATCGCGACCATCATCCTGGCCGCTTGCATTAGCTGTGGGTGGCAACCCACAGCAATGTGAGCAGCCAGGAGGCCGCTCCACAGAAAAAAAAAAGACGCCCTGATTCAGAGCGAGCGCTCTGTCAGAGCGTCCGGCTCTGAATCAGGGCCTCTGTTTTATGTGAGAGTTTAGACTTTCCACCTTCCAAGACACGAATTTCACAGACTTTTTAGCATACCATGTCATCGGATCTTGATCTCCCATATTAACCCACCTCTACACTCTCAATGACAACAGACAATGGCGTATTCTCAACTGTCCCAATAGTGGCTAAGGTGTGAATAACAAAATGTAGCATATAACATCCACCACATAAATTGAACCAGAAAAACCTCTCTTATATTTAACTTTTTCTGAATGCAGGCCGTGATATATTACTATAGGCAACTAGCCGCCTCGAAGAAAACACATAAAAATTAAACAGAATTATTGCAGGAGTACAAATGAAATATCGGCTGGCGCAGAGGACAGTCCAAAGCTTCCGGACAACATCCATCTCAAGCCAGGATGCAGAAGTTGGAAGCAGCAGCGAGGGATGGGCCACCAGTGATCAACCAGCCGCATTTCTTCACTGAAGAAAGCGAATTCAAGAACATATTTGCAGCAGAAGTAGAGTTAATGTAGTACGGCTTTCCATTGTGAGAGACTTGCAGTATCGCAGTGTACAAAGAGCAAAGCGACCTACAGCCTGGAATATGGAACTACACCCCGGAAAGAATGCCTGTCATTTAATTGCCACCTGGTAGGAGAAGTCTTGAAACAGGATGAGTTTGTTGCCATTATAGGAAAGTCTTGAACTCTTTTAATAAACTTCTAGAATGTGCAATTTGTCCATGTAAATAAGGATCCTCATAATCACAGGCCTGGGCCGCGTTGTTTTCCGAGGACCATTCGAGACCGACCCGATGGACACACTCCACCTCTAATGATTGCGTATAGTGAGGGAAGCCAAGCTCTTTAGGAAGCCAATGAATGACAAAGTGTTCCAGGTCCCTCAGTTTCCCCATTTCAGGTAAACCTATAAGTCGTAGGTTATCTCACCTGTTCCTATTCTACAAATCTTCAATTTGATCCTGCAAGGATGTTATCATGGACTCTGGAGAAAGTATCAGCGTCTGGGCCTCAGCCAGTTCAACCTCCACATTTGAGATTCGCTGTTCTGTCTTATCCAAGCAGTAAGAATGATGTGTCAATTTATATGGATTGCTTAAGGTCAGCAAGCTTGATGTCCAATAAAGGAGACATTATATCATAAAGCTCCTGAGCCTTGTACGATGAATGCGAAGTGGGCCGTGAAGATCCAAAGCACTGTCTGAGGCCTCAAATTCACCAAGGGATGTCAATGAACCCTCTGCAGGTTGAAGCTTGTATTTGGTTCTAGCAGATTGGCTCCCTCGTGGCCCCCCCCCCCGGATTGTTTAGCCACAAATTTCTCCATGGTGGGGGCTGGTTTGGAAGAGATTGAAACACAGGAGGAGTCAGGCAATCACAGCAATCCTTTGAGTCAAAACCGCAGCTGTAGGAGAACAGAAAACTCTGGCGTGAACAAGAGGAGGCCTCCCCAAAAGATAAAAGTAGGTCTCGGGAAAAGGCATCCAAAAACGCTAGAACAGTTGGATAAGGCCAGGGGTGTCAGCAGATGGAGAACTGCAGTTTAACTACAAGAAAGCTCCCAGCAGGAGATATAATCCCACAGTGGCACCCACTAATTATGTCCAGTAGTGGAGCTGATGTTATACAAGATATCGTTACTGTAGCCAGTCTTGTAGAGCACCTAGGAGACAAAAAGGGGAGGCTGAAGATGCCCCACCATGCTGCTAAGATGCACTGCTATAGTGGTGCTGAATTCAGGCGGTGAAGGAGGGCACGGGGAGCCATGACAATACGCCGGTCTTAATTATCCGTGATGTATGGTGGGAGGATCGTGGGACCTGCTGGACTGGTGGTAGGAGGCCAATACGCAACATCGACAGCTCGCCCCCTTTGGTGCGTGACTCGGAGTGACGGATTGCCCGTCGCTAGCCGGGTCTCGCGCATGCGCTGTGGGCTACCATCGACCAGGTTGCGAGCACTCAGCGCTTGCGACCTGGTCTGAATTAGGCCCACAGTCCTTTACATTGTAAAGTGGGCACAGCTTGCCGACCTCTCTATTCCTTTTTCCTTTTCCTCCATGTTGTTTCTCAGAAGGTAGACTGTAATCTTTGTGGTCTGATTTTAAAACATTTCCATGACCCACATTGATTTTATTGCCTTTTCTGGCTGTGCTTAGGTCACATATATGACATGATAGAATAAGGTGACTGGATTTATTAGTGTGATGACTGGAACTCCCAATTTAAACTTGGGACATTGGGCCTGATTCAGACCCACTCGCGAGCGGCTGTCCGCTCGCAAGTGGGTCGATGGTGTGCACTGCGCATGCGCACGACGGCGGGAGCTCCGTCGTGCGCATGCGCCAGACGCGACGAGCGAAGGACTTTCCTTCGCTCGTTGTGTCTGATCAAAGGGGGCGTGCTGTCGATGTTGATTGACAGCACGCCCCCTTTGGTGGGCGTGCTGGGGGCGTGCCTCCCAGACGGGGGCGTTCCCAAGGGAACGCCTACCGTCAGAAGCCGGCCCACTGACATCACGAGTGATGTCAGTGGGAGTGATTTTGGCTCTGATAGAGCCAAAATCACTCCGGGCCTTGCGGTTGAGAAACTCAACCGCAGGCTCCGGCTCGCAGTGGCGATGGTCGCGATGGTCAAGACCATCGAGACCATCAACCTGCACGCTCGTATAGGCTGTGGGTGGTGACCCACAGCTATACGAGCGTCCAGGAGGACGCTCCATAATTATGGAGGACGGCCCTCATTCAGAGCGTGCGCTCTGCTCAGAGCGTACGGCTCTGAATGAGGGCCATAGTGTACATGTGGCACATCACTGTTTTGGAAGTTCTCCATATATGGAATAACACTTTACTTTAGAATATCACTGTATATTTAATGAATTCCTCATTCCTCCAATGAGAACAGGGTGATCTGGCACTGCAGATGTAACAGCTTTTTCTGTACACTTGGACAAATTAATGATTTGGATGAACCTTATTCACATCATCACTGGTCCAGTTCTTGTATTTTTTTGACCCACTGCAGTAAGCTTTTCAGAAGTCAGGGCTGCATTGTTCAAGAGTCAATCCGTACAACTGTTGAGTCTCTTTTTAAGTGTTTGTAAGGGGTCTATTTATTCACCTTTGCATTGATTAACATTCCATATCCCAGTGATTTAGGTGTCTATGTACTAATAATCGCGGACCAGCTGCGATTATTATCTATCCATATCGTCTGAGATATTTTAATTTTTAATGAATATATACCTGTTATGTACAAAGAGAAACTCGTAGGGACAGCGGTTTGCTGTAACCACTGTCCCTGCGAGTTATATCCCTGAAAAGCTTCTCTGGGGGAAGTTGACATTGCACATGCGCACAGTGTCAGCTTCCAGAGCTGGTAGGCGGCTGCGAGATAGAGATCTCTGTCCTGCCCCTGGAGCCTCCATAGGCTTACAGTAGTTTACACCATCTGAAGATGGTGTAAACTACCGGGGCTGAACTTCGAAAAGCTTAGCTATTTGGAGTTTAGTACATAGGGGTTAAATCATAGTTCCCATGGATAATAATGGGGACTGCGATTTGAAGTTCTATTTAATACTTTGCCGGAGATTTCTGTGATATCTCCTGCATTGTGCTTTTAGTACATAACTACAATGCATAAAATTATGCAGAAACTTGATACATAGGCCCCTTACAATGTTTACAATGTTTGTTTTCACACAATATATCAATTGGTAGGGATTGGAGCTACAGTAAAAACCCTGCTACAAACTGCACATAAATCTCCCAAAAATTTACTATTTGCAAAATAATCATTAGGATGGTCTCTTGTATAGTCCACTAGAATACTCCTTTTAGTTTATCAGTGAGTAGAATGCTCTCTGTATTTTATTTAATAGGGTACTTTTTGTTAGGTATAGCATTCATGTTAATGCTTGATGCATTTATGCATTGTACTAGTTTTGTAAATGCTCCCTATACAGAATAGTGATTAATGGAGTGCCATGGGTATTTTATAGAGATTATTAGAATACTTTCAATTTTATACATGTCACTAAAATAGGATCAGCATTAAATACAGGACATATAGTGCTGTGCTGTGTCTGATTATAGCTTTGAAACAATGATTTTTCCATTAATTTCCTGTTTTATGTAAAACAAGTTAGACCCACAGTGTTTCCTTAACTCCATAGTGTCCCAATGGGGAAGTAGTCAGCATTCTGGCGTGTGGGAAGCCAGCACCGGAATCCCGACAGCGTCGGGATCCCGGCTCCAGTATCCCGACCGACGGTATCCCGGAGGTAACTATCTGGGGTTAGGGTTAGGCACTAAGAGGGAGGGTTAGGTTTAGGGTGCGGGGAGGGGGAGGTTAAGTTTACGCACTAGGGGGGAAGGTTAGGTTCAGGCCCCAGGGAGGGAGGGGTAAGGGTTAGCATTAGAGTACTTACCTGATGGTGTTGGGATTCTGACTGTCTGGATGCCGCTGTCGGTATTTTGACCAGCGACATCCCGACCGCCGGGATTCCATACCCAACCCATACCAACAGCAAGGCCATTTATTTGTACTTAAACCTTAGCTATCCTGTTCTACAGCAACCTTGTTTGATGCTGAATGATGTACCCTTGGTATATGGAATGTTAAGAACTAGTAATATATAGGAATAAGGAAAGGTTTAACTTGATAGCTATGTAACCATATAACATACTCAGTGCTTACATTATTCAGAGTATGTAATTTTTCTCAAAGGAAGTTGCCAAATTTCACTTTGCAATTAACAAAACCCAAATGGGCTGCCTAGGGAAACCAGTAATGGTTTATTATGAAACTGCACCAGATGAATCCCTTGGGTTACCGTAATTATCCAGAAGTGTTTTCCTTACATACTGCATGCCACTCTGTGTTAAATAACTAGTTAATTTTGTCAAACTGTTTACATTTATCTTGTTTTAAATCACTGTAACCTTAGCCCCCCATTGTTGAGCACATTTACACTCATTTGAGGTGGGATTGCACCCTATTCCTCTGCACATACAATATAACAATCACATGTAAGTATAGTTTTGTGCTTTAATATAAAATAGCTACTTACTTGTATACAATATAATACCAGCTTAAAACACAAAACAAAAATAGTGTTATAGTGGGGGGGATCAATATAAATATATACAATGCAATAAATACATTTTTATACACTTATTAAATATGTAATGTAGAGGGATGGTATATAGAAGGGGAAAATGGAAACATTCGTATATTTTGAAATATGAACCAACCAAATCCAGAGAAGATGAGCAATAGTGTTTATCTGCTAGAGTCCTCTTATTAATCTATGACAGAGTGGATCACCGCTGTATTGCAAATACATTATATTCCATCTTCTTACTTAACTGAGACTTTTGCTAACTGACATTCAGCTCAAACAAGGAACTCTCCATACTTTACTACTTTGTCAGTAGTTTCTATGGGAGCATCTCCACATTATTCCTGTAGTAGTAGTGGGACCATCTTTGATTTTAAAATATCATTAAATATAATCCAGTCATGTAGTAATGTTGGTTTAAAGGCAGGTAGTTTGTTTGGGTATGCAAATAAAATAAAAATAAGCTTGAAATGTATAGAGGTAATAATCAGGTTGAATAACATAGGAAAGATAGGAGGTTGGTTTGGGAAATGCCTTTAGAGGTGAGATGTCAGGGAATGTTTGGCAGTCAGGGGAAAGTCCCATAACCAGGAATGCAAGCTAATAGTGAGTGAGAACAAAATACACAGATTTTAGGATCAAGATATTTTGAGACATGTGAAGTGTTGTATGGTACAGTTATGTTAATGGTTTTATATATTCATATTTTATATTGAATTCTGTAAAACCTAGACAGAGAGGAGCAGCAGAAGACCATTTGGTGAAAATAGATTGTAGTCTAGTTAGAGGAAACTCAGAAGGTAATTATCATTGTTGGTGCAAGAGATGAGTGCATCAACTAAAGTTTGAGATATGTACATATTGTGGAGATGTTTCTTAAATGCATGCAAAAGGATATGGAGACATATTGGATGTGGAGAGAAAAGGACCATTCTGAATCAAGAATGACTCCCAGGTAACAAGCTTCAGTGGTAGGTTTATTGTTGTGTTGTCCAGAGGAAGAGTGATGTCAGATAAGTAGCTCCTGTTAGTTGATGTTAAGATAGAGGTGGGAGTACAGCGCTCTAGGGAAATATGAATAGAGTCCTTAGCAGCTCCACATAAAAAAGTTTATCTGCCTCTACATAGGTACAAAATTATAAATATAATGTGGTGCGCTCTGGGACCCTTGTCTTGTCTGATGAGTCATCTTTCTAATGTACCAACAATCAGGTTCTTGTATGGAAAATATTACAGTCCCAATATGTCCACACATAGTCTCAAAAAAATTGTTGTGTTTGAAAGTTTGTCCTTAAATGTTTATAAAATTGCTGTAGGTGGGGTGTTCATATGTAGTCCAGACCAAGATGTTGATCACAATAACACAATGTCTGTAGGATGGGTGTTCTTATAATGCCTTTTACCTCTTCACCTTTCTCTCCACCTCAAATGTAACATTATGCACAGTATCAGGAACTTACACAGAACACTAGTAATGCAGGAGAGGTAGGATGGTGCCCAGATGATGCAATGTTCTTTCTGCTGGTCCTTTTAGTCCCGGTGCCTCAGGTGGTAGTGATGGGGGTTAACAGACTATGGGCCAATGTAATATGGGAGCGTTTTCTCACACTTATTAAAATCGACCAATGTAATAGTCTGAGAACATGCAAACTCGCATGTTTTGCAGACTCAAAAAACTCACGATTTAATCTCTCATCCAGATGTTTTCCCATTTTGAAGATACAACTCGACCCATGTAATAGTGTGAGAGTTTACTGCTAAACTCTCACGTTTTCTAAACTCTATTACATTTGGCCCTATATGCCAGTGTATTGTGGTTTATCACCAAATGTAGTGATAACTGCAACTTGTGTTTGGTACAATACTTTTTTTAGGCAAATAACTTACAAGTAACTCAATGAAACCTAAAGTAAAAGATGATTTAATGCTGCTAATAGAATATGTAGCTGTTTTTTTTTTTGTTTCGTAGGTAGGATTATAATAGACAAGACAGTGTCCTGAAAATCTAATGAATGCAAAATTTGTATGAAAGTGAGTAGTTAACAGAGTCAAAGGTAGTAGAGAGGTAGATAATTAAAAGCAAATAAGGACTCCAAGATGTAACAGGAAATGGAACATTGATCACCATAGTAAGTGCAATCTTTTTGGAGAATTGGGAATGGAAGCTGTACTGAAGACTGTATAATAGGTTGTGTGAGGAAAGGGAGCATGTGAGCCGAGTGTAGGCAAAGCCTCTGATGAAGCTTGGAGTGACATGGGAGAGTACCAAAAGATAATTTGTATCCCAATCTTTTTTTTTTACATAAAAGCAGTAATTAGCAATATGCATAAATAATGATCGGAAAAAAATCAATGCAGAGGGAGTGATCACAGATGATTTGGGAATGCTTTGGGACACGTAGCCAGGTAGACCACAATTGCTGTCCAAGTTCTTGCTTCCTTCTTCAAGAACAAGATTCCACTAAGAAATACTGTACTCTTCAATTTATACTATTTTTTATGTACATGTGCATACCTAATATTGTTTACACACACAGAAATGCATACCATACATTAAAAACAGCCATATGTTCATGTTCCACCATGTCTACTATTTCTGCCTAGAATGAAACGCAATCGAAAGCTACATAAATATTTAATATAATGAAGGCTCTTATGTGCGGAGTGAGGGATCTCATTTCATGGCAGTATGATGGGGAAAAATAGGATTTTCATAGTTATGTTTAAAAGAGCTGTTTCGTCTGATGGCACACATAAGGGTCTATTCACACAATAATGAAGCCACAGGACTGCGACTCTAGAAAATTGACAAATTTTAGGTTTGTGGTGCAAAGCTTTATGAGTTCTGTTTAGTTCTCACATTTCAGGAGTAGTTACAGTTATTACACACACCGAAAAACCCGCACAGATTAAAAATATATATAATGGTCCTTCCCTATCCTAATGTCCTAGCATTACACATGATTATTATTTATAGTAGGGGGTGCACCCAGGAATAAAGGATATAGCAACAACAAGAAAAAGGGAAAAGTATTCCTATTTGGGGCACACACGGACCTAAATATAATATTATTATGATACCATATCTAAGGGATCTTTAATAAAATATAACTTTTAATTGATCAATTAAAATAGTGAAATATAAAACAAGAAACAAAACAAATACACTGATTAAAATATTATTACCAGTCCAGTATCAATGTATCATATAATCTGCCACTGATATAATCTTTCCTGTAGAAGGTCCTCTTATCAGGATTAATATCAGGCACTCCTATTTATGAACATTTGTTCATGATTGATATAGGTATATATATATGGACTGGTAAATGGAAAAACTAATCACCTAGGATACTGTGACCACTATTACGTGTGAGAGTAAACCGCTGTTAAATCAATAGAAAAAATATATAGTAATAACAAGCTCTGATACAGAGTATTCTATTGTCTACCAGCATTCAAAAAGGGAAAATACTGGATATCCTATTGTAATATTACCAACTAAGTGTCCAGAGCAGACTCTTATTCAAAAAATGGCAACATTGTTATTAATCCTTATTCACTCTGGCAGAGTCTTATTCAATAAATGGCAACATTGTTATTAATCCTCATTCACTCTGGCTGCATGGTAAAGTTGTCATAATGGCATCACTCATTATATGATGGTAATTGTGCTCATTATTGGATACTCCGTTCAACAATTGTAATTTGTAGTTGCATTCTATATTCACAAAGGCTCCCCTAAATCAGCGGTAATATAATAACATGTCTCACACATACTTAGACAGCAATGTGAATGTAACGATCACAATTGACAGTCTAGCACACATACACCATTCAAAGCAGATAGTTATTTCATTTCTGTACAGTAGTGCGGTGTCACAGTAAGCCAGTATAGGTGTTATGGCTCTAATCGCGAGCAATCATTTATAGTGTATACATGCTAGTGTAAATACAGCGTGTTTCCTTTTAGCAGCAAGTGCCGCGTGTCTCCCGACGCGCATTTCGCTTGGTCAGCTTATTCATAGGATCAACCAGATAGAAAGGCTGGTGCCTGTTAAATTCCCTCAGCTCACCAATCAAACGGTCTACCGGATGATTGACTCAACTCACAGCCAACCAGTAACCACCTCCTTGAATAGCAGTACATTCTGCCAATCCTCGATCATCTATTTGATTAGCAGTCTTTATACCCTATCCATACAGCCTGTCAGCCATCTTATTGGCTGATTCTCGAGTATAGGGAAATCAGATGTGTTACATCCCTTTAGATAAGTGACGGCTCTTAATTTCTGTAACTGTGGTAACCGTTCTTATTAGTAAACAGAAAATATTGGAACATCGATCTATATAGAAATCATAATGAATATATTTCTCACTCAGTCTATTACTTTGCCCAAAATCGCGAGAAAGATCAACAAGAAGAAATTATCATTTCCACTTATATCAACAGGTAATACCATATATCTAACCATAGAAAAATGAAAAGATCTTATATAATCCCCTCAGATAGGTTTAGTTCTTAATTACTGTAGCTATGGTAATTACTTATAATTTATATATTAAGACTAAGGCCCTCATTCAGAGCCGGACGCAAGTGGCCGTTCGTACGTTCGGCGTATGTAAAAAAAATATGTAAATTCAAGCACTCGCTCGTATTTTCGAACGCAGCCAAACATCCTCCCCAAACTCAACCGACCCCTCCTCTAACTAACGAGCGTGCCAAATAGCGAGCGTACATCCCCGAAATGGCTTGAAGGGAACGCACGCACAAGTACAAACCGGAAGTGGGACTGTCAGATTTCGATTAACTGCTCGTTTATTCTGCCTACCTCCCTCAATCGTATCATGCCAATCAATATATCAATTAGCTTAATTGTTTTTTTGTTTTTTTTAACACAATGCAATAAACTTTAATCTTGTCCGTGTTTGTGTTTACCCGCAGAATACGTATGGCTTAAATATTCGCTTTTATTTGTCAAAATACATGTTAGCCCCAATTAAACAATTGTTTTATTTGTTTTTATCCCCGCATATTTCCCGGGGTTCATTTCTTTATTTAAATTTGCTTACGCATGTCACTGCATCAAGCCTATCATAACTCTCAAGAGATTTCTGGCCCTGTTGAACACATGACATACACTAACCAATAGAATTGGTCCTGTTAATTACCCAAATACATTAGCCAATCAAAATTATTTTCGGGTCTTTATTAAAAATGATTTTTAACAAATACACCATTGCCATCATGAGAGCCTTGGCATTCACCAAGCGCGAGCTGCTGGTGCTAACGGAGGTGATGGATAGGCGGATCACCAGCCAGCCTCCACCCATCACAAATCGCGAGAAGCGTTCCGCATATGCGGAGGTACGTGGCCGCCTGCGTTCCTTCGGCTCACGCCGCCAGATCGGCCAGCTGGAGCGCAGGTGGTCGGACATGCAACGGCGGACGCCCCGCTTGCTGGCATGCTTTCGCATGCAGATCACTGAAAGTAAGTTTTTGGGACTGTGGTTTTCATGTTTATCTTTGTGGCCCTAACTGCATGTGCATGTTTTCATGTATGTCCTATTTATTCATTGTACTCATATCTGCATGGCCATGTTTTCATGTATGTCCTATTTATTCATTGTACTCATATCTGCATGGCCATGTTTTCATGTATGTCCTATTTATTCATTGTACTCATCTGCATGGCCATGTTTTCATGTATGTCCTATTTATTCATTGTACTCATATCTGCATGGCCATGTTTTCATGTATGTCCTATTTATTCATTGTACTCATATCTGCATGGCCATGTTTTCATGTATGTCCTATTTATTCATTGTACTCATATCTGCATGGCCATGTTTTCCGATTTGTGTTGTCATAAATTAGTGTTTTTCTCGGATTTGGTTGAAACTAACCACAATTTGTTTCACATCTTTTAGGGGCACAGCGAAGACTACGGCGTCATCGCCATCCAAGACAGCGCTCTCGCACACTCTCCCCAACCCCAAGCCAACCCTCCACAACCCAAAATTCCCCTATTTCCCCCTCCTCCCCAGCCTGCCCAGACCCTGTGGCGGATATTTCGGTGCTCCTTCCCCTCCATCCCAATTCCCCCTCTCCTCCAACCACCCCTCTTTGAACTACCCCCTCCCCGGAATCACAAATCACCCCGCCAAGATCTTTGGGGAATGGAGGCACCTCCGAGGAGGACGAGGGAGTGGCTTCTGGAGCGGCCGTTTTTTCGAACGGTATGTTTTTTATTTTGTTTTTTTTGCGCCACAAACTTTGTATGTAATCATGTGTCGTTCCCTTTTTTTGTGTTTTTTGGTCGCCTTTTTGGGATTTTTCGGGTTGTCTTTACCTGTTACTGCTGATTTCACCATACACATATCTCACCTGTCTGAATCTGATTTTTGGACTTGTAATTTTGGGCTAGACCATTTTGGGGGGCTTGGTTTTATCGGTGTAATTCTGCTTTGTGCCACAATATTTTCATTTTTGGTTAGCTTGTTTTGGCTTGTTTTTTAATGTGGTTTCATTATTGATGTATTAATCCCCACACTTTTCTAACCCACAGAGGAACAGAGGCGTAGGGCTGAATTAGCCGGCTGTGTGGGCCGTATGCGGGAACACATCATTGGTCTGCTGGTGGTCCTTGACCATATGTCGGTCCTCCTTAGGAACTAGTTTTTTTTTTTTTATTGTCAAAATTTTAATAAATTAATATTTTCAACTTAACGTTCTGTCTCATTCCTTGTTTCAAAATCAGAGATTGTTTACACTGACATAACTAGACTCTTCCAGCAAGGATTTGCAATTATTGTCACTAAGATTGTGTGTTTTATTTTTATGGAAAACAGGCACAAGAAACACCTAACAGTAACAATCTCATTTCCCTTTTTTGGTGTTGTCAAAATTATATATTACTACATTTTACAGGTTCCTATTTGGGGGGCAAGCTGCTTAGGCCAATATTATGAAGCCAACTGATTGTACAGGATTCCTTTGGGTGTTGGTTTGGACCCAGAAAACATATTACATTTTAGCTCAACTTGCGTCATTACTGGATTACCCCTTAGGCAAATGTAATGTGTGTGAACCTGGTTACACTTGCTTGTAACGGGCAAAAAAAGTAACAAAAATACACTCTCAAGACATTTATTCACAACATAACTAAAAAAACAAAGTGGTCACTCACAAACAAAACACACAGTGATAATCATAAATACAACACATACCAAAAACTAAAAAAAAACACACAACAAATCAAGAACTGGTTGACGAAGGACCATGCCAACATGATTCCACAAATGTGGTGTTGCAATATGGGTTCTATAATATATTCCCAAAGTTTCCACATGAAGGTTTTTTAAGGGTAGCAGGAAGTAGTCATCGTTGGAGTGCCAAAGATTATGCAAAAAAACAGAAGATGGAGAAAAAAAAAACAATTAATTAGATGTTCTCAAACAAACCGTACCACATTGGGTATAAACACTGTTGTTTTGACAATAATTACCTAAAATATCTGGCCACCACATCATCGCGTATGGCCCCCCCACATACTGACCTCCGACCAACCTCGGGGGGGCCATCCTCAGGTAAGGCATCCTCTGGCTGCATTGGGACACCACTCCTTATGGCGATGTTGTGAAATATCCCACACAGGACCACAATTTTCGAAACCATATCCGGCAAATACATGAGCTCGCCACCAGAGCGGTGGAGGCATCTGAATCGGCCTTTTAAAAGGCAGATACAGCGCTCCACCACTTGCCTGGTGGCTGTAAGTGCGGCATTAAAATCACTTTGTGGCCCTGGTGTGGGAGCCAAATAAGGAGTGAGCAGCCAGGGCGTGCAAGGGTAGCCACTGTCTCCTGTGAAAAAGAAGAGACAACATCAGGATCACTGTGTATCAAGCTTAACATTGTTATGTACTAAAGGTCTCCACTTACCCAGAAGCCACGCATCACCAGCTTGTAGGTTGGTTAATTTGGGCCATATCCCTGATTGCCGGATGACGAATGAGTCATGTGCACTTCCTGGTAATTTTGCATTCAGGGACAGGATCTGGAGGGAGGCATCACATACCACCATTACATTCAGGGAGTGATAGTGTTTCCGGTTGCGAAATATGGCCTCCAGCCGTGCTGGAGGCTGAAATGGTATGTGAGTACCATCCACAACCCCTATGATGTGTGGGAAGCCAGCTATTTGGTAAAAATTGGCCTTGGCCACACTAAGGGCACCCATATCCAAAGGCATTTGAATAAAACGATGGAGGTGCTTGAAAAAGTGCCTCCATCACTGCCCTCAGGATCCGGGAAAAGGAGGATTGTGAGATGCCCGCCACTATTCCCACCGTTGTTTCAAACGATCCTGAGGCACAGAAATGTAACACCGCCATAAATTGCGTAAGTGGTGGTAGGACTGTCAATTTGCCGCTCAAGATCACTCTCTATTAATGAGAGAGTGTCTATGATGATTTTGGGAGGAAGACGGTAGCGTCTTAAAACCTCATCATCGGGCATTCCAAAAAGGGTGACACGTGTTCGAAATATCTGGGGCCTTGCACGCCTACGATGCCTACGCCTGGGACAAGATTGAGGTTGGTCGGCTTCCGGGAGCATGACCAGAACAATCCGACCCAGATCAACCTGAAATGGCAAGATTTGAATGTAAGGCTTTTTAACCCCCCCCAAAAAACGAAAATAACTTAGCTTGATGATACCATCCATTGATGCTTACATGCCGGGGTATTGTCATGATACGTGCAAACTGTAAAGAATCACAATATAAAAATACATCAATTTATGCTGGGCATTTGCCCAAGAGCAAAACGACATTGCGCACACTACGTCAAATTGGGGCCAAATGTAAGCAACAAATGCTAAAGGGAAAACACAAATAATTTAACGGGTCTGAATAAGCAGTTAAAAATGCGCTAATTAGTTCGCAAATACAAGTCACAATAGAGACAGATAAAAATGCGCTAATTAGTTCGCAAATACAAATCACAATAGAAACAGATAAAAATGCGTCAATTAGTTCGCAAATACCAGTCACAATAGAAAAAGAAAAAATGCGCTAATTAGTTCGCAAATACAAGTTAAAAAATACGCAGCTAGAAAAAAACAACATTGTAGAAACATTTCTGACTAAGAAAAACAGGTTACAAGTGTAAGGTGCAACAAAGTTGCGTAAATACAAACATGAACATTTACTAACCAAGTGAAAAAATGAACTTACCAATAGATAATATATAAGATTCCAGATCAAAAGATGAAATTCCGAAAAAATAAGGTTAAAAAAATCAGAAAAAGAAGGAGACACAAATTGAACAAAAGTTAGACTGCCAAAAACTTACCAAATAAAGAAACGCCAAAAACAAAACCAAAAGGAAAAAATGCAAACGGAAAAACACAAACCAAATTTAGCAAACAAAAACTACTCCCACCAACGCCAACTCCAAAACCCGCCAACAATCAACTCCGACCAAAGTAACCTCCAACAATCAAAAAACGCCACCTCGACTCGAGACGCCCCAAGCCATAAATAGTGTTTAGTTTCCCGCACAAATTAAGGAGGGATCATAGGAACGCACAATCAATGATGCGGCCGAAAAATAAGGACGCATGTATAAATACGTCACGAGCCAAACCAAAAATTCTGGTGTATTTCTTGTTTTGAGCTAAGACATGGCTACAGACCAGGGAAACAATGGGCAACAGTCTGGCGGTAAGTATTTCAGGCATTTGGAAACAATGATTAATTTTAAACATAATATAGTGCAAGTTGTGAAGTTTAGAATTCTCAACATTTAAACAAATAGGTGAGGAGGATGACATGGAAGAGGCTGCTGGGCCCAGTATTACGGGCAAAGCTGCCAAAAAGAAAAGGCAGCCACAATTCACAAGAAAGGAGATGGAGGTTTTGGTTCAGAAGTGTGTGGACATCCTGCCACAGGCAGACAGGAATATGAGTGCAAGCCAGAAGTGGAGAATGTGGGAGGAGGTAGCCGTTGCGGTCAATAGGGTGGGTGATTTTGTCCGTCTAGCCCGGGATGTCAAACGGCGGTAAGTTAAAACTTGACCACCCACAAAAACTGGGGGAAAGAATGCATTAATAATGGCTACTTTTTCACCAACAGATAGCAAAACTTCAAATATCGCCTGAAACAAAAAATGGCTGACAGGGCTAGGCATGCAAGGGGGACAGGTGGGGGTCCCACCCCTGTGTCATTGGAGTTGAATGATTTAGAAGAGCTGGCACAGGGGTGTGTGCAGGCTGTGGAGGTGTTTGGCGTGTCCAACATGGATACGGACATGCCAGACTTTGCGGCTCCTCATGTTGTCCAAGGTAAATATTGTGATGTCACCAACTCTGAAATGTTATTGGGCCAATATGTAGATTCTAATGTGAGTCTTTTCTCATTTTTCCAACAGAGACACAGGCGGATGAGTCTGCTCCAGAGGGGAGCCTTGGCTGCAGAATTTCTGCTGGCTCTGCAGGGGAGGAACCAGTACATCCGGCTGAGGACCCTGCAGAAGCCAGTCCAGGGCAATCCCCCTCGCAGGCAGTGTCCCTTCTCACAGAACTCAATTTTAAATCAGATTTCCATACGGAGATTCTGCAGAGGATGGACGCCAGTCTGGTACAGGTGGCTGAGGCCCTGGAGCAAAATGCTGCGGCCAATGTGACCATTGGTCAGGCCCTGGCGGAAAATACCAGGGCCAACATCCGCATCGCCAATGCCCTGGAGCAGCTCGTTCGCCAGCACATGGTGGAGCTGACCTCCCTTCCTGCCGGAACATCAGGATCCTCCACCTCTGGCACAAAATCAGCCAATCCTACAAATGTGCCTAGCCCTGTGCCTAGTCCAGAGGCCACAACATCTGCCTCTGGACAGGCCAGCCCGATGACATCCCGGACCCGGTCTGGCGCCCTCCCTCCCCCAGCCAAACGGGGGAAAAAACGTTGACAGCACTGGCTACTTTTCCCACACTCCTTCTGTGCTTGCCTCATATTCCTTTCTGGCCAAAACTTCCCTCTCCTTTCTTGTGAATTGTTTTTAATTTTTAGCTTGACGTTTCCAAAAACTTTTATGTTTGCACAATTATTGTTTTTTTATAGCAATAAATGTGCAAAGAATGTCCGACTTTGTATTCTGACATTATTGTAAAAATGGGTTACATTTAATCCTGGCCCACAAGGCAAAAACGTGCAACAACAACATTTTACATGAAAAAAAAAAGGGGCTCTTTAAGGAATGTTTTAAAATTTACACAAGGATGCAAATTCACCAGGCAAAAGCAAAATGGCCAAAAAAACACAAATATGATGACATTATTGTTACAATAGGCCAAAAACCAAAAATTTAGCCCAAAATAAACCCCCACAAATGTACGCAAATTGATTGTGTAATCCTGACATTAGCAGCTATGATTTCCACCTGCGTACAGTTTTGTGCTAACCCAAAAAACTGATTTCCAAACACATACCAAGCCAGTTTTCAATCCAACACTAATTGATTTTCTGACAAGCCGTGATTAATCGATGCTACATCGTGGAGTGCCGGGACGTAGGAGAAGGCCATCGCCAATGTGGTTGAGTAATCCAGACCCTAAGCTGTGCGAGCATTTTGAAGGGAAAGAGGATCATCCAGTGACGTATGAGTTGGTACGAACACATTTGACGTTCGCATCTGATAATGTATGTACGCCCAAAAAACGCCTCGCCACGCCTGCGTTTTTCCATCTCCACCCCCGTCAACACCCAAAAACGCCCTGTTCTGTCAATCACATTTGACATGTCACTTCCTGTACGCTATTTGACGAACGAGACAAAAAAAGCTTGCATTCTGCCGTACGCACATGCGCAGTGTAACACCGACGCATGCGCGGTTAGTCAACATCGGAATGCAACGAGCGTACTGCTGTTAACGAACGGCTCTGAATGAGGGCCTAAATCTGCAAAGAGATCATAAGTATAATCATCCTGATCAATTTATCACTTTACCCAAAATCGGGAGAAAAATCGATAGAAAAGAGGGATTGATATTTAAAAACCATATACATAAAGACCTTTTAGCCATGTTATCCTATTATATTGTGACTCATAAAAACCCAATCTTCACCAATTTTGGTATAGTTGGTATCCAGAGTGCGCTTTTATTAAATTGCCTATAAAATCCAAAAGTAGGGAGAGTTAAATTAATACTATAATTTCACTTCTATAGGTTTAAATCATATATAGATAGATGGATATTATATATTGTATCCCTTCCAATATATATCCATGATACATTATAAGATAATAGTGTTAACTGTGTAATTGCCCCTAGTGATAATGTGATACCTTCTCTATAAAATTAAATATCATTACAATTAATACTAAATATATTATTAAATACACTGTGAAGTGAACCAACAAAATAGTGTAGAGTGATATATAAAATGAAAAACATATCAATTTAAATAATAAAGTGACTCAAACCATAATATAAAAGTTAATTAATATTCCATCCACATATTGTACCATTTAAACCTACATTGCAAGAGTATTGTAACTTATAAAAAGACCCCATAATTAATATGTTCATTGAGGCCCGTTGGTTGAAGACCTCCCATCAGAAATGTCCAATGACTCTCCATCTTCAAAAGTTCTCTCATGGCATTTCCTCCTCTGATACCCATTCTCAATTGCTCTGTACCAAAAACTCTCAGTTCCACTGGGTTCCCTAGATGTTTATCATAAAAGTGTTTAGCTACTGTAGTTAGCTTCTTAAATTTTTGCAAATCTGTCCTGGCATTTCTAAAGGAACCCACATGTTCTAACACCCTTTGTTTTAGGGGTCTTGTGGTCATTCCGATGTATCTTTTTTCGCATGGGCAGCTAATGCAGTAAACCACACCAGTCGTATTGCAATTTATAAAATGTCGTATTCTATGTAGTTTCTGATACCTATCTTTAAATTCTACAGTACGCTGCATATAACTGCAGGCCTTGCAGCTACCACACTTATAAGATCCTTCTACAATGGTTTTTTTCTGTCCTTGGTTTGAGAAATGACTGTGGACTAATTTATCCCGTAGATTGGGTGAGCATCTCCAACTCATAGATTCTCTATTCCCTAACTTCTTTTTCAAGTCCGGATCTAGTGTCAAGACAGGCCAATGTGTTTGTATAATATCTTGGATGACTCGCCATTCCAAGCAAAAATCCCCTACAAAACGAATTGTCTGATCCTCTCCTATGGTTCTTACTTTATTGGGGTAAAGTAAACTGTTCCTATCCCTCTGTTGAGATTGATATTTGGCTTTTTTAATGGCTCTTTTGCTGTATCCTCTGTTGATTAATCGTTCTGACAACTCCTCAGATCGGATATTGTATAGTTCTAGATTAGAACAATTTCTTCTCAAACGTAGAAACTCCCCTTTGGGGATCCCCTTTAGTACAGATGGAAAGTGTGCACTCGTATTATGGTATGTTTTCTGTAGAGGTCAGTCTGAATATTGCCCTCGTCCATAAGTCCAGAAAAGTCACTTCTTTATGACTGGTCTCGTAGGTTAGCCGCAAGTTCAAATTATTCTGGTTCAGAATGTCAATGAACCTTCTAAATTTCTCTTCTGGGCCATCCCACAGAATAAGCAGGTCATCTATATATCTCATCCATATTAATATATGGTGGGTAAATTCTTCATTTCTTTCATCTGCAAAAAGAAAGGTACCTTTTACCCACAGGTGCAGATTTGCCCTGAAGTAGGTACCTTTATAGATTTAGTGTCAAGGGATCTTGACAAATTGTGGAAGAACAAATCTAGTTATCCAGGATTAGTCAGTAATTTAAACAGGGAAGAAACCACTGCCCTAAGAGAGATACAATCAAGATGGAAAGTGTGCACTCCCCAAAGGGGAGTTTCTACGTTTGAGAAGAAATTGTTCAAATCTAGAACTATACAATATCTGATCTGAGGAGTTGTCAGAACGATTAATCAACAGAGGATACAGCAAAAGAGCCATTAAAAAAAGCCAAATATCAATCTCAACAGAGGGATAGGAACAGTTTACTTTACCCCAATAAAGTAAGAACCATAGGAGAGGATCAGACAATTCGTTTTGTAGGGCATTTTTGCTTGGAATGGCGAGTCATCCAAGATATTATACAAACACATTGGCCTGTCTTGACACTAGATCCGGACTTGAAAAAGAAGTTAGGGAATAGAGAACCTATGAGTTTGGAGACGCTCACCCAATCTACGGGATAAATTAGTCCACAGTCATTTCTTAAACCAAGGACAGAAAAAACCCATTGTAGAAGGATCTTACAAGTGTGGTAGCTGCAAGGCCTGCAGTTATATGCAGCGTACTGTAGAATTTAAAGATAGGTATCAGAAACTACATAGAATACGACATTTTATAAATTGCAATACGATTGGTGTGGTTTACTGCATTAGCTGCCCATGCGAAAAAAGATACATCGGAATGACCACAAGACCCCTAAAACAAAGGGTGTTAGAACATGTGGGTTCCATTAGAAATGCCAGGACAGATTTGCAAAATGTAAGAAGTTAACTACAGTAGCTAAACACTTTTATGATAAACATCTAGGGAACCCAGTGGAACTGAGAGTTTTTGGTATAGAGCAATTGAGAATGGGTATCAGAGGAGGAAATGCCATGAGAGAACTTTTGAAGATGGAGAGTCATTGGACATTTCTGCAATGTTAGTTTAAATGGTACAATATGTGGATGGAATATTAATTAACTTTTAGCACTTTTATATTATGGTTTGAGTCACTTTATTATTTAAATTGATATGTTTTTCATTTTATATATCACTCTACACTATTTTGTTGGTTCACTTCACAGTGTATTTAATAATATATTTAGTATTAATTGTAATGATATGTAATTTTATAGAGAAGGTATCACATTATCACTAGGGGCAATTACACAGTTAACACTATTATCTTATAATGTATCATGGATATATATTGGAAGGGATACAATATTTAATATCCATCTATCTATATATGATTTAAACCTATAGAAGTGAAATTATATTATTAATTTAACTCTCCCTACTTTTGGATTTTATAGGCAATTTAATAAAAGCGCACTCTGGATACCAACTATACCAAAATTGGTGTAGAATGGGTTTTTATGAGTCACAATATAATAGGATAACATGGCTAAAAGGTCTTTATGTATATGGTTTTTAAATATCGATCCCTCTTTTCTATCGATTTTTCTCCCGATTTTGGGTAAAGTGATAAATTGATCAGGATGATTATACTTATGATCTCTTTGCAGATTTAGTCTTAATATATAAATTATAAGTAATTACCATAGCTACAGTAATTAAGAACTAAACCTATCTGAGGAGATTATATGAGATCTTTTCAATTTTCTATGGTTAGATATGTGGCATTACCTGTTGATATAAGTGGAAATGATAATTTCTTCTTGTTGATCTTTCTCTCGATTTTGGGCAAAGTAATAGACTGAGTGAGAAATATATTCATTATGATTTCTATATAGATCGATGTTCCAATATTTTCTGTTTACTAATAAGAACGTTTACCACAGTTACAGAAATTAAGAGCGTCACTTATCTAAAGGGATGTAACACATCTGATTTCCCTATACTCGAGAATCAGCCAATGAGATGGCTGACAGGCTGTAAGAATAGGGTATTAAGACTGCTAATCAAATAGATGAGCGAGGATTGGCAGAATGTACTGCTATTCAAGGAGGTGGTTACTGGTTGGCTGTGAGTTGAGTCAATCATCCGGTAGACCATTTGATTGGTGAGCTGAGGGAATTTAACAGGCACCAGCCTTTCTATCTGCTTGATCCTATGAATAAGCTGACCAAGCGAAACACGCGTCGGGAGACACGCGGCACTTGCTGCTAAAAGGAGACACGCTGTATTTAGGGGAGCCTTTGAATATAGAATGCAACTACAAATTACAATTGTTGAACGGAGTATCCAATAGTGAGCACAATTACCATCATATAATGAGTGATGCCATTATGACAACTTTACCATGCAGCCAGAGTGAATGAGGATTAATAACAATGTTGCCATTTATTGAATAAGACTCTGCCAGAGTGAATAAGGATTAATAACAATGTTGCCATTTTTTGAATAAGACTCTGCTCTGGACACTTAGTTGGTAATATTACAATAGGATATCCAGTATTTTCCCTTTTTGAATGCTGGTAGACAATAGAATACTCTGTATCAGAGCTTGTTATTACTATATATTTTTTCTATTGATTTAACAGCGGTTTACTCTCACACGTAATAGTGGTCACAGTATCCTAGGTGATTAGTTATTCCATTTACCAGTCCATATATATATACCTATATCAATCATGAACAAATGTTCATAAATAGGAGTGCCTGATATTAATCCTGATAAGAGGACCCTCTACAGGAAAGATTATATCAGTGGCAGATTATATGATACATTGATACTGGACTGGTAATATTATTTTAATCAGTTTATTTGTTTTGTTTCTTGTTTTATATTTCGCTATTTTAATTGATCAATTAAAAGTTATATTTTATTAAAGATCCCTTAGATATGGTATCATAATAATATTATATTTAGGTCCGTGTGTGCCCCAAATAGGAATACTTTTCCCTTTTTCTTGTTGTAGTTACAGTTATGCCAGAAAGAGGCCTCAAAGTGCACATCCACTTGCCGATAGAGGAACGACAGTACGATTACAACATTGTAATCGTACAGTCGTTCCTCGTCCTGTAAGTGCCTACACTGAACAATATGTTGTTTAGTGCAGGCACCCTCCCTCATCCCCGAACATGCACAATCTGTCATTATCAGCAGATTGACCAGCATGTTCAAGCGATGATTGAGGTAAAAATGACCAGCGGGAGCGCACATCGCTGGTCGTTTTCGACATTTTAATGCCCGATTTGTGAACGATTAAGTGATTGAACAATAACTATGATGTTATCGTTCAATCGCTCATTTTAATCGCCTAGCGGATACGCTCCTTAACTGAACTCTTTTTGCTGCTTGCAAGCAAGGTAAGAGAGAGTGAAGCCTACATGCATCCAATTTTCCCATGGAGATCCCCACCATTAATCTAGCATAGTTCACCTCTCTATTAGATCGGCTAGCTTGTCCAATATTGATAACGCGCTACAGAAAAATAGAACCTTTTTAAACTCTAAGCTCCACCCCTGCTCTCTCCTAATTGACTGATATTAAACCTAGACTCCGCAAGTCTGGCAGCTCTTTTTTTTTCTGTCTAAAACTGACTAGCCAAGGTGTCTGAATGCAGCCCTACCCTGATATCTGCCAGCAGAAACTTTTCCAAACACGTGGTAAGTCCATTACTTTGCCACAATAAGAATGATGTTCTTGTTGTTTGGTGGAGTAAATCAAAATAACATTAAGAAATACTAACAGGAACTTTCCAATATATTAAAAATGTGTCATTAATAATGATCCTTAACCCCTTTGCTGAGGAGGACACCTGAGGCTCGTCCTCCACATATATTAACACCACATTTGTACTCCACAGCGATGGGTTGTTTAAAAATATAAAATAAAATATTAGCGGTGTGGAGTGCAGGCAGCAAGGGGGATGGACCGGGAAACGTCACTTTTGCTAAAAAATAAAAAAATTGGTGATGAGTAGTAGGAGGGAATTTAAGCCTCTATATCTCCTCTGTTGTAAAACCAAGAAAAAGGGGAATGCATTCTTTCAAACTAGGCATCCCCATAAAGTTATTGCCTGGTTATCATAGAGGTCACCAAGCAATAACCCCTACATGACAGAAAAACCCTGGAGTCCAGGGATGGGGAAGGCCTCCCCAGTCTGGCTTCCAAAAATACAGATACACCCACATTTGGAAGAGGGGAAACCTTTCTATCAAATAACAGGCCCCCTAAGGACTGTGATCACATCATTACTCTGCAGTTTAGAAAATGAACAAAGTCTGATAACCAAACGATAACTTAAAAAATATACAAAAAACAACATTCAGAAATGGGTGGAGGGGCACATCTAATGCACAATACCCCCTCATCTAGTCTCAAAAGAAAGGATCCCTTCATGTAATGCATTAGGTTTTCTAGTTTAGTAAATGGTGGCGCTGATTCAGAGTTGTACACAGTTCTGTCTGCGTACAGACCTCGTGATTTCTATCTGACTATACATGCGTCCAGGAATTTCATATGCAAGTTAGTGCAAATAATGGTGATTCAGAGACATACGCTCCACTTGCAATCAAGTGCATGTTGCTGGGCAGCAACAGGGCATTCGCACATAGCATAAGTGTTCCTTGGGCGTGTCATGGACGTTTTGACGGAATAGCTGACTATTCAGGGGTGAGCATATGCAGAGATCAGTCTGCTTTCAGTCACATCTCCTGTACCAAGGATAGGGTTTGTGCTAATGCGTTTTATGATGATGACGTCTGTAGTTCTCTAGCACTGGGATGTGGTAGTGGGGTCATATAAATGCCAACAAGTTTGAATTTAGGTGGAAATCCGCATGTATTTCAGAATGCATTTGTAAATTCATTTAGTATAAGGCAGTGAAAAAAGTCAGCTTTGGAAAGGTGTATTAATGCTGAAGCAAAAACTTTGCGTTTTGATTAAAAAGACTAATGGCAAAATGCAAAGACTTCAAGGTGTAATTTGTGTGGGTACTGCAGAAAAAAACAAATAGTGATATTGATGTTGGAATGTGATATGGGCAATTGTGGAAAAACGGGCTCAGCACTGGAGTAAAACCTTTGCAGTGAATGGAATAAACACTGCAGGCTTGCAGAAGTATTTTAAAAGCATTATTTGTGTAATAAACTGTATATCACTCACCTTCATCTCGAATGTGAATAAAAGCATACATGTACACAATTCTTGGTCGGTACATTGTTTACACCACAGGTTCTCAAACTCGGTTCTCAGGACCCCAAACAGTGCATATTTTGAAGGTATCCTCACAGAATCAAAAGTGATATAATTATCTCTACCTGTTGATCTTTTAAAATGTGTCAGTGAGTAATGACTGCTCCTGTGCACCTGCTAGATGATCTGGAAAATGAGAATTGTGTGGGGTCCTGAGGACCGAGTTTGAGAACCACTGGTTTAAACCAATTCAAACAATATAAGAGCTCATCCATCTTTTTATTTTTAACAAAGAATTATCCTGTGGATATTCTGATAGTTATAGATAGTCTGAACTTAGTTTTATTTGATGTGTTGTTCCATGGCACATGTTCTGGAACAGAGAAAGGATATGTCATGCCTTTAGGTAGCCTGTATCATGGAATCAGGTAAATAGAATATCCATATGGTTGGTATGGAAGCAATACATCAATTTCACATTTGCTAAGCATATCTGTAAACTGCATAATATGGTGGAGCAATAAGGCAATTTAAGAAGAAGCAGCTGTCACGAAGAGCACAACTGTTTTTCAAATACTGAAGGGACATAAGACGCAAACCCAAAATTTCCAATATTTCTGATGGCAGCCTCATGGGCTGCCATCAGAAATTGGGGGGCAGATAGCTCCATGTTGAGGGTGTCTGACTGCCATGTGAGAGGTGATGAGTTTGAGTCCCGGGTATGATAGATTTGTGTGTAAATAAAAGGATGTGACTGAAGGTGCTTGGGGAGGTGGCCAGATGGAGTGGGAGTCAGCCAGGGAGGAGATAGGGGTGACCAGGAGATGCAGGGGATAAAAAATAGGAAGCAACAAGTGAGAATGATTATAAACAGAAAATTGACAGGCCCAAACAGCGCCCCCTTTCCTGTGGTGCCCTGTGCCATGGCACATGTACCACCCTAGTTACAGCCCTGAATGATATCACCTGTTTTCCAGATAGTTGCATGATTGTGGTGTTTGAGGCAGGATAGTAACCCAATCACTGGATTGTGAGAACAAGAAATGACCAGAAAAGTAAAAGCTTAGAATGTGGAGCATCAAACTGAAGCCTGAATGCAAAAGCTTCCAATAAAACTTTGGTTAGGTTCTGTTCTGTGTGGACGCTGTGGCTCCTTCCTCCTTGTATTCTGACTTTTTCCTAGCAACTAGGATGCTGGCTGCTAAGTACAGCAGCTTACCTGTTTGTAATACCTCGTTACCTGACCTCAGCCTGATGACTACTGTGATTGATCTGTCTCCCTTTCATTAGGGATTCTGGTCAGTTCCTGCCTGTCAGTGATATTCATTAGTTCCCGATTCTAGTGAGCTTGTCACGCGGTTGCTGTACATCTGTACAGTTCCCAGTCTTCCTGTCTGTTCCTGTGTCCTGGTATCCTGCCTTTGTATACCTGTATCCTTGAACCCTGCCTCAGTCTTCTGTGTGTAGTCCCTGCCAGTCCTGCTCTTGTGGCCTGCTGGATTCTGCCCTGTATCCGTGTCCTCTGTCTATCCCAGCTCCATGTCTGTGCCTTGCCAAGACCCTCCAGCTTACCCTCTGTGCAACCTCTGGTTTGTGTCAGTCCTAGTGAGTTCTTGTGGATTCACCCTGCCAGTTCAATCATATCAAGTCCTGGTTCTGCTACTACCCCAGCCAGTATCCTGAATAGTTGGCAGTGCTCCAACTCCAGCTAGTATCCTGTCTTGCTGGTTCTGCTACTACTTCAGCCTGTGTCCTGAATAGCTGGCCCTGCTACAACCAAAGTCTGTATCATAGCTGGTTCTGCTATACTCCAGCTACAATCCTGAGTAGCTGGCCCTGCTATAATCCTGTTCATATCCTGCACTACTGATACTGTGTACATCCAGCCTGTGTGTCAGTGGTTGTCTATTGAAGCAAAGTATATTCTCTCCACCTGTGTCTGTAATTGCAAGTCTGCAGCTAACTGTTTTTCCTGTGTTCCTGGACCTGTACTCAAGTCACAGCTTTGCCACTTTGTTATATCTCCTGTTATTACAGACTGCAGCTTGGTCAATCAGTTTATCTAGCAAGTCTCCATGCAGTTGGATATCATTCTGTCAGCACTTTGCCTTCAGATTCCAGCACACACCAGCAACTGATTGCTCCTACAACTAACCATTGCCTTGCTGTGATTCCAGCACATACTCAGCTCCAGATATTCCTTACAATTAACTCTTGCCTTGCCAGCTGCTATACTCCAGGTTAATTACCTTGTTGATCCTAGTCTATTTGGGTTTTATTCAAATAGTGCTGGTGCAGTTCTTAACAGTTTCCTATGTCATCCATCAAAGGAGCTATCTGAACCATAAGTATATGTCTTAGTTAGCACAAATTGATCCAAATAAATCTACAATTGAAAGAATGTTCAAGAGAGAGACACAAAAGAAAGAGTCATTTGTCTACATAGGAAGTTTTGGGAGCGTAATAGAAACACCTAGGAGAATCTTTCCTCCCCAGATTGGTGTTGGAGTTTTTACAGCTTTAGTATGTAATTTTGTATAAAATGCCCTTTGGAACCACAGTAAATGGAGAGATTTGCTACACAGCATTTTTTCCTTATATATTCACTAATATTTTGCCAGGTTGCTAGTTATTGTGGCTGCCATCTAGCCCCATCCTTTCTGTGTTTCTCCAGCCCATACATCACTGTTCTGTACAGCCTCAAACCCCTCTTTGGGCTCGATTCTATTCAGCGCGATGTGAATAGCTCCGGGAGTGAGCTCCCGGAGCTATTCAATACACCGCGCTGACAAGTCCGACTAATGATTTCTTCTCTCATCCCTCCGGGGATGAGAGAAGAAATCCGACAAAAGTCCCGGCGCAAGGCTGTTTTCTGCCCTTAGCGCCGGGAAAACAGCCATGCGCCGGGAAGTTAGGTCGGGGAATGCCCGTTATCGCGCCTAAACACCCTGTTTAAGGCGCGATAACGAGCCTTCCCCGACCTAACATCGTGCCCAGTGTCTTTCCAGCCTCATGCCAACAATTTTGTGTTTCTTTCATCTCTGTACTCCCTCCATCTCTGTTTGTCATCTGTCACACCCAGTCTTTCTCCCCTCTTCCACCTGCCATTTTCACTCCCTCACTCTCTCTGCTCTCCTCTCCTCATTGGGTGGATGTGGATCGTGTACCCGGGGTGTTGCAGTTGGGAGGGTAGTGGGGGAAAGTTGTTCCTATTTCAAGAGCTGACAGGTGTCTTACCCCAACCACCCCCCATATCCCCCTCTCACGCTTTCATCTCTGACTCCCTTCACCCTTTTCTTTATCTTTTATCTGTCCATCTCCCCTTTTCTGTCTTTCATTTCTGCCCCCCCCCCTCCCCCACTCTCTCATTTTCATTCTGTCCTCCTTCCCCCCCCAATCTCTCTAATCTCTGTCTTGAGTGTTGCAAGTGGGTGGGGGCAGAGCCAGATTAATGGTGTGTACACACGGTACGACTTTCATGAACGATAACGATATCGTTCACTTTTTTTGCAGTCACCAACCTGACAAATACCAACGATGCGCGTTCTCGTATGGACGATAAAGATATATTTTAATCGTCCATACATGCAGGCCAACTTGGACGATATCGTCAACTTTGCCTGTTCAGAGATGTGGCAGGATGGCTTCACTGAAAGATATCTTTCGAGTCGTTGGTGGTACAGGTACCGTGTGTAGGCACCATAAGGCTCACATGGGCCTGGAGCTGAAATTTATGAAGGGCCTATTGAGTGCCACTGCAGGGGGTGTGACAATCGCTGTGGTGGTGTAACTAATGATGTGGGGGCGTGACCAGTGTGTTGTGGATGTTCCACGCATGCACAGTACTATTATTCCTAAATCTGCATGAAAGTTTTAATTTTAAAATTTAAGAAAAATGATATCCCATCCACATTTAAAATGTGGGATATGATAAATCAATCCCTTATCACGGCATGTAACTGTCAATTACAGATACATCTTGCAGCTCTATAAAACCCTACACTATGACCAGATCTCCCACACCCTGGCATATATATTTTTTCACACATGCATATCTTATTTAAAATATGTGGGATCTGTTGGTAATATATACGAAAATATTACATGCACACATACTTATAAATGCAACATACATATGAATACATAAATATGCCCTACAGACCCCACATAATGTAATTATAAACACCTGACTGAATTCAGATTATCTACCTCACTCTCAACTCTCTCAAGTGACAGGTCTGTCAGTCACAAGGAGGCCAGCTGCTGTGTAGTGCAGGATTAACTTCAGGGCGGAGTGGGTGTTTATTTCAGAGCCCATACATATTACACATGAAGGGCCCTCACACACAGCCCTTAAACCGCGACTGTGCAGCGCAACTGGAAGTCTGAGGAGCAGCATTCCTGTGCTGTGACACAGAGCTGTACAAGATACACCGAAGGGGATGGGATGGTGAGCACAGCTGAGGTTGGGATCATAGGGGACCCCCATTAACCTTAATCGAGGCTCTACCTGTGTGTGTTGACTCTGTCCCTTTGGGAGTGGTGGGGTGGTACTCTATACCAGTGCTGGCTCCAGGCACACTCCATGCGTGCGATTGCACAAGGGCTCCAGGGTCCAGCTTTGAAAAAACCCTGCCCTCCACCCGCTCGCTGGTGTTATTAGTATAAGCTCAGGGGGAGGGAAGGGGCAGAAGGGGAGCTCCAAATTGCTTCTTTTTCCTGCCAGTACAGGTACGGACTGTCTGACATGCCTACTTGGATGCTGTCACCGATGTAATCCTTTAACAGATAGACGCACGCTTGTCGCTGCTGCTTTGAAGATTCAAGTGCGGCTACAGCCCACACAATTCACAAAGACAGAAAAAAAAAAAGAATATTTTTATTGTTTGTGGAGCACACTTTGAGGGTTACACCACCCTCTAACAGACAGACGCACGCTTGTCGCTGCTGCTTTGAGGATGCAAGTGCGGCTACAGCCCACACAATTCACAAAGACAGAAAAAAGAAGAAGAATATTTTTATTCTTTGTGTAGCACACTTTGAGGGTGTCACCACCCTTTAACAGACAGACGCACGCTTGTCGCTGCTGCTTTAAGGATGCAGGTGCGGCTACAGCCCACACATTTCACAAAGACCGAAAAAAAAAGAACAATATTTTAATTGTTTGTGTAGCACACTTTGAGGGTGTCACCACCCTTTAACAGACAGACGCACGCTTGTCGCTGCTGCTTTAAGGATGCAGGTGCGGCTATAGCCCACACAATTCACAAAGACAGAAAAAAGAAGAATATTTTTATTGTTTGTGTAGCACACTTTGAGGGTGTCACCACCCTTTAACAGACAGACGCACGCTTGTCGTTGCTGCTTTGAGGATGCAAGTGCGGCTACATCGCACACAAGTCACAAACACATAAAAAAAATAGTTTTTTATTTTTTGGAGCACTTTGAGAGTTACACCACCCTTTAACAGACAGACGCACGCTTGTCGCTGCTGCTTTAAGGATGCAGGTGCGGCTACAGCCCACACATTTCACAAAGACCGAAAAAAAGAACAATATTTTAATTGTTTGTGTAGAACACTTTGAGGGTGTCACCACCCTTTAACAGACAGACGCACGCTTGTCGCTGCTGCTTTAAGGATGCAGGTGCGGCTACAGCCCACACAATTCACATAGACAGATAAAAGAAGAAGAATATTTTTATTGTTTGTGTAGCACACTTTGAGGGTGTCACCACCCTTTAACAGACAGACGCACGCTTGTCGCTGCTGCTTTAAGGATGCAGGTGCGGATACAGCCCACACATTTCACAAAGACCGAAAAAAAAAGAACAATATTTTAATTGTTTGTGTAGCACACTTTGAGGGTGTCACCACCCTTTAACAGACAGACGCACGCTTGTCGCAGCTGCTTTAAGGATGCAGGTGCGGCTACAGCCCACACAATTCACAAAGACAGAAAAAAGAACAATATTTTAATTGTTTGTGTAGCACACTTTGAGGGTGTCACCACCCTTTAACAGACAGACGCACGCTTGTCGCTGCTGCTTTAAGGATGCAGGTGCGGCTACAGCCCACACAATTCACAAAGACAGAAAAAAGAAGAAGAATATTTTTATTGTTTGTGTAGCACACTTTGAGGGTGTCACCACCCTTTAACAGACAGACGCACGCTTGTCGCTGCTGCTTTGAGGATGCAAGTGTGGCTACATCGCACACAAGTCACAAACACATTAAAAAATTTTTTTTGATTTTTTGGAGCACTTTGAGAGTTACAACACCCTTTAACAGACAGACGCACGCTTGTCGCTGCTGCTTTGAGGATGCAAGTGCGGCTACAGCCCACACAATTCACAAAGACAGAAAAAAAAAGAACAATATTTTAATTGTTTGTGTAGCACACTTTGAGGGTGTCACCACCCTTTAACAGACAGACGCACGCTTGTCGCTGCTGCTTTAAGGATGCAGGTGCGGCTACAGCCCACACATTTCACAAAGACAGAAAAAAAAAGAACAATATTTTAATTGTTTGTGTAGCACACTTTGAGGGTGTCACCACCCTTTAACAGACAGACGCACGCTTGTCGCTGCTGCTTTGAGGATGCAGGTGGAATCTAGACGGGATTTGGAACCGAGGACACACTACCTCCATCAATTGTCTAAATCCCACTGCACTAATGTCGGATACCGGACGCACGTCTAACACCAACATAGCAGTCAAGGCCTCAGTTATACGTTTTGCTTCAGGATGACTGCTGTCGTACTTCATCCTCATCGCTAGGGACTGTTGGAGGGTCAATTGTTTAGTAAAAGTAGTGATGTTCCTACTTCCTCTCTGGGATGATGAACAACTCCCAGCAGCAGCAACAGCACTAGTAGGAAGTGGTTCTTGATCTTTCCCTATTTTATTTTTATCAGAGAAAGTTTGGTCCTCCATTTATGTTATATTGATATATATACGTGCGGCTAAAGCGCACACAAACACAGAAAATATTTTTTTATTTTTGCTGGAGAGTAGTGCACTTTGTGGGTTACACCACCCTTTAAGAAATGAGCCAGCTGGCTCTTTACTTATGGGACACAGGCGCACGCTTGGCGCTGCTCCTTTGTTGATGCACGTGCAGCCACAGTGCACACAAGTCACAAACACAGAAAATATATATTTTTTTGGTTTGGAGTGTACTTTGGGGGTTACAGAACCCTTTAACGGTCAAGCCAGCCGGCCCTTTACTTATGACACAGGCGCACGCTTGGCACTACTTTGTTGATGCACGTGCGGCTACTGCGCACACAATTCACAAACACAGAAAATAATTTTTTTTTTGGTTTGGACTGGAGTGTACTTTCGGGGGTTACAGCACCCTTTAACGGTCAAGCCAGCCGGCCCTTTACTTATGACACAGGCGCACACTTGGCACTACTTTGTTGATGCACGTGCGGCTACTGCGCACACAATTCACAAACACAGAAAATAATTTTTTTTCGGTTTGGACTGGAGTGTACTTTGGGGGTTACAGCACCCTTTAACGGTCAAGCCAGCCGGCCCTTTACTTATGACACAGGCGCACGCTTGGCACTACTTTGTTGATGCACGTGCGGCTACTGCGCACACAATTCACAAACACAGAAAATAATTTTTTTTTTGGTTTGGACTGGAGTGTACTTTCGGGGGTTACAGCACCCTTTAACGGTCAAGCCAGCCGGCCCTTTACTTATGACACAGGCGCACGCTTGGCACTACTTTGTTGATGCACGTGCGGCTACTGCGCACACAATTCACAAACACAGAAAATAAATTTTTTTTTGGTTTGGACTGGAGTGTACTTTGGGGGTTACAGCACCCTTTAACGGTCAAGCCAGCTGGCCCTTTACTTATGACACAGGCGCACGCTTGGCACTACTTTGTTGATGCACATGCGGCTACTGCGCACACAATTCACAAACACAGAAAATAATTTTTTTTTTGGTTTGGACTGGAGTGTACTTTGGGGGTTACAGCACCCTTTAACGGTCAAGCCAGCCGGCCCTTTACTTATGACACAGGCGCACGCTTGGCACTACTTTGTTGATGCACGTGCGGCTACTGCGCACACAATTCACAAACACAGAAAATAATTTTTTTTTGGGTTTGGACTGGAGTGTACTTTCGGGGGTTAGAGCACCCTTAACGGTCAAGCCAGCCGGCCCTTTACTTATGACACAGGCGCACGCTTGGCACTACTTTGTTGATGCACGTGCGGCTACTGCGCACACAATTCACAAACACAGAAAATAATTTTTTTTTTGGTTTGGACTGGAGTGTACTTTCAGGGGTTACAGCACCCTTAACGGTCAAGCCAGCTGGCCTTTTACTTATGACACAGGCGCACGCTTGGCACTACTTTGTTGATGCATGTGCAGCTACTGCGCACACAATTCACAAACACAGAAAATAATTTTTTTTTTGGTTTGGACTGGAGTGTACTTTCGGGGGTTACAGCACCCTTAACGGTCAAGCCAGCCGGCCCTTTACTTATGACACAGGCGCACGCTTGGCACTACTTTGTTGATGCACGTGCGGCTACTGCGCACACAATTCACAAACACAGAAAATAATTTTTTTTTGGTTTGGACTGGAGTGTACTTTCGGGGGTTACAGCACCCTTTAACGGTCAAGCCAGCCGGCCCTTTACTTATGACACAGGCGCACGCTTGGCACTACTTTGTTGATGCACGTGCGGCTACTGCGCACACAATTCACAAACACAGAAAATATATTATTTTTTTAGCACTTGGGGGGAGCACCCCTGATGGACAGAGCACCCCCTGGACAACACTACAGCACCTCTTTAGGACTGGGACACTGCACAGGACTTTGGAGTGGACACAGCCCCTATGGAGAACTGACTGCACAACACAGTCCAGCCAGCCCCTATGGACTTTGAAGTAGTGGGCACAGCCCCTATTAACAACAGCAGCACAGCACAACACAGCCAGCCCCTATGGACTTTGAAGTAGTGGACAACAGCAGCACTACACTACACTACACTACACAGCCCTAACTCCCACCCTCCCTCTTCACTGTCCACAGCCGAGTGGGAAAATGGCGCCGACGTGGGTACCTTATATAGGATCCAAAACCCGCGAGACTCGGAAGGCGGGAAGATGACGTTTTGCCTCGATTTCAGAATCCGAGTCAGGCGGGAAAAGTCGAGCCTGACTCGGATCGGACTCGGATCGGGGGGGCTCGGGGGGGTTCGGATTTCAGAAATCCAAACCCGCTCACCCCTAATATATATATATATATATATATATATATATATATATACATGTTCTTCTATACCAGTCCCGCGAGTGCTGCCTGCTTTGGAGAGATTTGTGATTTTTGTGACTTGGAGGGCACCAGGGAAAGTTGTTTTTTGCACTATAGTCGAGTGCCGAACTTGGTTCTTTTATATACAATATATATATATATATATATATTGTGACACAGTCAGATTAGGGGTTCCCTCTCCTGGGTAGAAGGACTCCTTTCTTACACACACCCACAGCAGCAGGGAAGCAGCACACCAGTCTGGATGCAAGTACAAGCTGGTCGGCGCCAGTCTTTATTGTACAATGTCAGAAATAACATAAAGAAAACATAAACATAAATCCTAGCCCTGTCGGGGCACTAACTTCACAGGTAGTTCCCTCACTACCAGAACCTGGCAGGGCCTAATGCCCTCACCAGCAACAAAGGCACAGCACAACACTCACAGTTAGGTTTCCAAGTGTCACTGAGCAAACTCCCTGCCTGCTCTCCCAGGTGAGACACTCTGCCCTAAACACACTAGGCTTATATTGGCCACTCTCAGGTGGAAAACCTAACAAGCCTGTTACCAGGCAGCAAGGCCCAAAACCTGGAGTGGCCGTGGGTGGAGCCCTCCCTCTCCTCTCACCCAGAACCCCCAGGTCCCAAACCGGCTTTTCAAAAAGCCGAGACTCAAGCCTGCTACACTGCAGACTTTCTCCTGGAGGTTTAAAACACATAAGACAGGAATCTGGGACAAATGTACCTGCCACAGACCACTTTACCAGTGATCCTAACACATTTCCCCCCTCTTTATTTCGACTTGTGGGGCAGAACAACTGAAGCCCCCAAACAATGAACGCGTGACAACGCGTCTGCATTAAACAACAGGCCCCCTGGCCTGTGTTCCACTGAAAATTTAAAAGTTTGTAACTCCAAGAACCATCTCATAATTCTCGCATTACTGTCCTTATTTTCGGACATCCACTTCAAAGGGCATGGTCAGTCATCAATTTGAAGTTTCTTCCAACCAAGTAGTACCTGAGAGCCTCTAACGCCCACTTTATGGCCAACGCCTCCTTCTCCACTGTGGCATTGGGTAGGCATCGAATTTTGAAACACTGTTCAACTTTCGGAAGTCATTGCAGAGACGCACACTCCCGTCGGGCTTTGGAATCAACACAATGGGACTTGACCATTCACTATGTGACTCTTCAATAGCCCCTAACTCTAGCATATTTTTAATTTCTTTCGACACCGATTCTCTTTGTGCTACTGGTAACCTATAGGGCTTTAGATTAACTTTAACCCCTGGGTCAGTGATGATGTCATGTTTAACGACCAAGGTTTTCCCAGGTACGTCAGAGAACAGCACCCTATTTCTGATCAGAAACTCCTTGACCTCTTGTTGTTGAATTACCGACAGGGTTTTTGCCACTGTCACTTCGGGAACTAAGGGCCCTGGTTTTACTGGAGGGGCTCGGACGGCCGACAGTATCGTTCTATGGCCCTCATTCAGAGCCGTACGCTCTGAGCAGAGCGCACGCTCTGAATGAGGGCCGGGCTCCATTTTCATGGAGCGTCCTCCTGGACGCTCGTATAGCTGTGGATCACCACCCACAGGCTATACGAGCGTGCATTGTGATGGTCGCGATGGTCGAGACCATCGCGACCATCGAATTTGCGAGCCGGAGCCTGCAGTTGAGGTTTTCAACCGCAAGCTCCGGAGTGATTTTGGCTCTATCAGAGCCAAAATCACTCCCACTGACATCACTAGTGATGTCAGTGGGACGGCTTCTGACGGGAGGCGTTCCCGTGGGAACGCCCCCGTCAGGGAGGCACGCCCACCAAAGGGGGCGTGCTGTCAATCAACATTGACAGCACGCCCCCTTTGATCGGACACAACGAGCGAAGGACTTTCCTTCGCTCGTCGCGTCTGGCGCATGCGCACGACGGAGCTCCCTCCGTCGTGCGCATGCTCAGTCCATAACATCGACCCACTTGCGAGCGGATAGCCGCTCGCGAGTGGGTCTGAATCAGGCCCTATATTTCCATGGCTTTAACAGATTTATATGGTATACCTGTTCCGGCTTTCTTTTCCCCGGCTGGTAAACTTTGTAATTGACCTGTCCCACTCTTTCTAAGATTTCAAAGGGCCCTTGCCATTTAGCCAAAAGTTTATTTTCCACAGTGGGAACCAACACTAACACTCTGTCCCCAGGAGCAAAGCTGCGTAACCGAGCATTGCGGTTGTATACCCTCTGCTGTGCCTGTTGAGCCTGTTTCAGGTGCTCTCTCACTATCGGCACCTCTATAATAGGCAATGGAACTAGTGGACCCTTAAAACGTGGTCTGGGAGCATGATACTGACACACAGGGCAGGATGCGCAAAAGTCAGATACCTCTTTATGAAGCCCGGGCCTGAAAAACCTCTGCATTATTCGCTCAGTGGTTTTCTCTACCCCTAGATGGCCTGCCGTTATATGACCATGGGCCAGATCCAACACTGTTCTTCTGTAGGCTTTGGGAACTATTAGTTGTTCCACAATATCTTCCCCCTTCTTAGTCACCTGATATAACAATTCCTGACACATTACCATGTGGGGATAGGACAAAGGACTATCAGGGTCTACGGGTTTACCATCAACTACTTTTACATTCTCCCTGGCTTTTACCAAAGTAGGGTCATTCAACTGCTCCACGGCAAAGACCTCTCTTCTGACCTCTAAATCAGGCAGACGATCAACTGGCCCAACAACACTTCCCACCTCAATGGGAGACACATCAGTTGGCGGGCCACCGTCACGCTCCGCATTCTCTAGTTCGCCAACCATAGTAGAAAAAGGGAATAACTCTGACTCAGAAGAAACTACCTCCTCCACTACATCGACAACCTTCTCAAATGGACCGGGGTTGTTCACTTTTGAACAAAACGACTTTCCCACAACTTCCAGAAGTGAGCAAAGTCTCTCCCCAATATTGCATCGTACATCAGACCATGCACCAAACCCACAGAAACTATAGCCGAACCACATGGTGTCTCGATGTTCACCTCGGCAGTAACATAATATCGAGTATCCCCATGTATGCAAGTCACACCAACAGTTTTCCCTGTATGCCTCAAGGGGTTCACCAGCTCAGCTTTCATAAGTGTCACCAAGCTACTTGAGTCTAACAGTGCCTCTACTCGGTTGCCATCTACAGTGAGTACACACATGTGCTTATCAGTCTCAGCCTGCCGGTCAGCCGTACAGGCTGTCTGTGCAAAGAAAGACCCCCTGCGGTAGACATGAGCAGTATCACATTGCATAGGTTCAGTTGTAAGTGAACAATTAGCGGAAATATGGCCGAAGTCACCACACCGAAAACACTGAATCATATTAATGTCTAGTCGTTTACGGGGCAAGAACCTTCCTGGCCTGGCAGGCCTGTCTCCAGGTTCTACACCCTCAGTCTTAGGTACATCCCACCGCCCAGCACCCTTCTCCCCTGGAACAGTCTTACCAGTGTCGATGGGAGTTCGCCGGGGCGCCATCGGGGCTCGGTGGGGCATACTCCTCAGCTCCTCAGCCGCCACGTACCTCTCCACTAGCTCGACCAACTGGTCCGTGGACTTAGGGTCTGCATGGCTCACCCACTTGCGCAGAGTCGCGGGTAATGATCGCAGGTACCGGTCCATCACGACCCTTTCCATGATCTGTGGTCCCATCAGCATCTCGGGCTGTAGCCATTTTGAGGACAGATGGACGAGGTCATGCATCTGTGAACGTGGAGGCTTGTCCATATGGAACTCCCAGCGGTGGACCCGTTGGGCACGAACAAAGGTGGTGACTCCCAAGCGAGTTAGGATCTCCTGTTTTAGTTTTTTATAGTCCTTGGCATCAGCCAGGCATAAGTCGAAAAATATGCTTTTTGTGGCTCCCCAGACAAAAAAGGTGCCACCAGACTTGCCCACTGCTGCTTGGGCCAACTCTCCCTTTCGGCCGTTCTTTCAAATGCGGCAGTATTAACATCTCTGGGCCGGGCGACCAGGTGCTGTACCACCTCTCTTATGGCCTGGCTGTTTTCCACTAAGGCCTGGCGGGTTTCCTCAATGGCGACCTGTTGAAGTCTGTTAGTCTCCTGCTGAGCTCTGGTAGATTCCTGCTGAAGTTTGTTTGTCTCCTGCTGAGCTGCTGTAGCTTGGAGCAAGGCCTTAATAATGTCCTCCATTTTGTCCTGGGGTGTAGGTTGGAAGCTGAACCTTGCCTCTCTGAGCATTGGCTGACGCCTCCTCTATGGGACTCCAAGGACACAGTGTTATTTCCACACTCACCAATTGGGTGTCTGTCCCTTTAATTTTTAAACAGAAAGTTTTCCTCTTGCTGCAACTTCAGTGTGTGTGGGTGCCCGCATTCTCAACCATATTGTGACACAGTCAGATTAGAGGTTCCCTCTCCTGGGTAGAAGGACTCCTTTCTTACACACACCCACAGCAGCAGGGAAGCAGCACACCAGTCTGGATGCAAGTACAAGCTGGTCGGCACCAGTCTTTAATGTACAATGTCAGAAATAACATAAAGAAAACATAAACATAAATCCTAGCCCTGTCGGGGCACTAACTTCACAGGTAGTTCCCTCACTACCAGAACCTGGCAGGGCCTAATGCCCTCACCAGCAACAAAGACACAGCACAACACTCACAGTTAGGTTTCCAAGTGTCACTGAGCAAACTCCCTGCCTGCTCTCCCAGGTGAGACACTCAGCCCTAAACACACTAGGCTTATATTGGCCACTCTCAGGTGGAAAACCTAACAAGCCTGTTACCAGGCAGCAAGGCCCAAAACCTGGAGTGGCCGTGGGTGGAGCCCTCCCTCTCCTCTCACCCAGAACCCCCAGGTCCCAAACCGGCTTTTCAAAAAGCCGAGACTCAAGCCTGCTACACTGCAGACTTTCTCCTGGAGGTTTAAAACACATAAGACAGGAATCTGGGACAAATGTACCTGCCACAGACCACTTTACCAGTGACCCTAACACATTTCCCCCCTCTTTATTTCGACTTGTGGGGCAGAACAACTGAAGCCCCCAAACAATGAACGCGTGACAACGCGTCTGCATTAAACAACAGGCCCCCTGGCCTGTGTTCCACTGAAAATTTAAAAGTTTGTAACTCCAAGAACCATCTCATAATTCTCGCATTACTGTCCTTATTTTCGGACATCCACTTCAAAGGGCATGGTCAGTCATCAATTTGAAGTTTCTTCCAACCAAGTAGTACCTGAGAGCCTCTAACGCCCACTTTATGGCCAACGCCTCCTTCTCCACTGTGGCATTGGGTAGGCATCGAATTTTGAAACACTGTTCAACTTTCGGAAGTCATTGCAGAGACGCACACTCCCGTCGGGCTTTGGAATCAACACAATGGGACTTGACCATTCACTATGTGACTCTTCAATAGCCCCTAACTCTAGCATATTTTTAATTTCTTTCGACACCGATTCTCTTTGTGCTACTGGTAACCTATAGGGCTTTAGATTAACTTTAACCCCTGGGTCAGTGATGATGTCATGTTTAACGACCAAGGTTTTCCCAGGTACGTCAGAGAACAGCACCCTATTTCTGATCAGAAACTCCTTGACCTCTTGTTGTTGAATTACCGACAGGGTTTTTGCCACTGTCACTTCGGGAACTAAGGGCCCTGGTTTTACTGGAGGGGCTCGGACGGCCGACAGTATCGTTCTATGGCCCTCATTCAGAGCCGTACGCTCTGAGCAGAGCGCACGCTCTGAATGAGGGCCGGGCTCCATTTTCATGGAGCGTCCTCCTGGACGCTCGTATAGCTGTGGATCACCACCCACAGGCTATACGAGCGTGCATTGTGATGGTCGCGATGGTCGAGACCATCGCGACCATCGAATTTGCGAGCCGGAGCCTGCAGTTGAGGTTTTCAACCGCAAGCTCCGGAGTGATTTTGGCTCTATCAGAGCCAAAATCACTCCCACTGACATCACTAGTGATGTCAGTGGGACGGCTTCTGACGGGAGGCGTTCCCGTGGGAACGCCCCCGTCAGGGAGGCACGCCCACCAAAGGGGGCGTGCTGTCAATCAACATTGACAGCACGCCCCCTTTGATCGGACACAACGAGCGAAGGACTTTCCTTCGCTCGTCGCGTCTGGCGCATGCGCACGACGGAGCTCCCTCCGTCGTGCGCATGCTCAGTCCATAACATCGACCCACTTGCGAGCGGATAGCCGCTCGCGAGTGGGTCTGAATCAGGCCCTATATTTCCATGGCTTTAACAGATTTATATGGTATACCTGTTCCGGCTTTCTTTTCCCCGGCTGGTAAACTTTGTAATTGACCTGTCCCACTCTTTCTAAGATTTCAAAGGGCCCTTGCCATTTAGCCAAAAGTTTATTTTCCACAGTGGGAACCAACACTAACACTCTGTCCCCAGGAGCAAAGCTGCGTAACCGAGCATTGCGGTTGTATACCCTCTGCTGTGCCTGTTGAGCCTGTTTCAGGTGCTCTCTCACTATCGGCACCTCTATAATAGGCAATGGAACTAGTGGACCCTTAAAACGTGGTCTGGGAGCATGATACTGACACACAGGGCAGGATGCGCAAAAGTCAGATACCTCTTTATGAAGCCCGGGCCTGAAAAACCTCTGCATTATTCGCTCAGTGGTTTTCTCTACCCCTAGATGGCCTGCCGTTATATGACCATGGGCCAGATCCAACACTGTTCTTCTGTAGGCTTTGGGAACTATTAGTTGTTCCACAATATCTTCCCCCTTCTTAGTCACCTGATATAACAATTCCTGACACATTACCATGTGGGGATAGGACAAAGGACTATCAGGGTCTACGGGTTTACCATCAACTACTTTTACATTCTCCCTGGCTTTTACCAAAGTAGGGTCATTCAACTGCTCCACGGCAAAGACCTCTCTTCTGACCTCTAAATCAGGCAGACGATCAACTGGCCCAACAACACTTCCCACCTCAATGGGAGACACATCAGTTGGCGGGCCACCGTCACGCTCCGCATTCTCTAGTTCGCCAACCATAGTAGAAAAAGGGAATAACTCTGACTCAGAAGAAACTACCTCCTCCACTACATCGACAACCTTCTCAAATGGACCGGGGTTGTTCACTTTTGAACAAAACGACTTTCCCACAACTTCCAGAAGTGAGCAAAGTCTCTCCCCAATATTGCATCGTACATCAGACCATGCACCAAACCCACAGAAACTATAGCCGAACCACATGGTGTCTCGATGTTCACCTCGGCAGTAACATAATATCGAGTATCCCCATGTATGCAAGTCACACCAACAGTTTTCCCTGTATGCCTCAAGGGGTTCACCAGCTCAGCTTTCACAAGTGTCACCAAGCTACTTGAGTCTAACAGTGCCTCTACTCGGTTGCCATCTACAGTGAGTACACACATGTGCTTATCAGTCTCAGCCTGCCGGTCAGCCGTACAGGCTGTCTGTGCAAAGAAAGACCCCCTGCGGTAGACATGAGCAGTATCACATTGCATAGGTTCAGTTGTAAGTGAACAATTAGCGGAAATATGGCCGAAGTCACCACACCGAAAACACTGAATCATATTAATGTCTAGTCGTTTACGGGGCAAGAACCTTCCTGGCCTGGCAGGCCTGTCTCCAGGTTCTACACCCTCAGTCTTAGGTACATCCCACCGCCCAGCACCCTTCTCCCCTGGAACAGTCTTACCAGTGTCGATGGGAGTTCGCCGGGGCGCCATCGGGGCTCGGTGGGGCATACTCCTCAGCTCCTCAGCCGCCACGTACCTCTCCACTAGCTCGACCAACTGGTCCGTGGACTTAGGGTCTGCATGGCTCACCCACTTGCGCAGAGTCGCGGGTAATGATCGCAGGTACCGGTCCATCACGACCCTTTCCATGATCTGTGGTCCCATCAGCATCTCGGGCTGTAGCCATTTTGAGGACAGATGGACGAGGTCATGCATCTGTGAACGTGGAGGCTTGTCCATATGGAACTCCCAGCGGTGGACCCGTTGGGCACGAACAAAGGTGGTGACTCCCAAGCGAGTTAGGATCTCCTGTTTTAGTTTTTTATAGTCCTTGGCATCAGCCAGGCATAAGTCGAAAAATATGCTTTTTGTGGCTCCCCAGACAAAAAAGGTGCCACCAGACTTGCCCACTGCTGCTTGGGCCAACTCTCCCTTTCGGCCGTTCTTTCAAATGCGGCAGTATTAACATCTCTGGGCCGGGCGACCAGGTGCTGTACCACCTCTCTTATGGCCTGGCTGTTTTCCACTAAGGCCTGGCGGGTTTCCTCAATGGCGACCTGTTGAAGTCTGTTAGTCTCCTGCTGAGCTCTGGTAGATTCCTGCTGAAGTTTGTTTGTCTCCTGCTGAGCTGCTGTAGCTTGGAGCAAGGCCTTAATAATGTCCTCCATTTTGTCCTGGGGTGTAGGTTGGAAGCTGAACCTTGCCTCTCTGAGCATTGGCTGACGCCTCCTCTATGGGACTCCAAGGACACAGTGTTATTTCCACACTCACCAATTGGGTGTCTGTCCCTTTAATTTTTAAACAGAAAGTTTTCCTCTTGCTGCAACTTCAGTGTGTGTGGGTGCCCGCATTCTCAACCATATTGTGACACAGTCAGATTCGAGGTTCCCTCTCCTGGGTAGAAGGACTCCTTTCTTACACACACCCACAGCAGCAGGGAAGCAGCACACCAGTCTGGATGCAAGTACAAGCTGGTCGGCACCAGTCTTTAATGTACAATGTCAGAAATAACATAAAGAAAACATAAACATAAATCCTAGCCCTGTCGGGGCACTAACTTCACAGGTAGTTCCCTCACTACCAGAACCTGGCAGGGCCTAATGCCCTCACCAGCAACAAAGACACAGCACAACACTCACAGTTAGGTTTCCAAGTGTCACTGAGCAAACTCCCTGCCTGCTCTCCCAGGTGAGACACTCAGCCCTAAACACACTAGGCTTATATTGGCCACTCTCAGGTGGAAAACCTAACAAGCCTGTTACCAGGCAGCAAGGCCCAAAACCTGGAGTGGCCGTGGGTGGAGCCCTCCCTCTCCTCTCACCCACAACCCCCAGGTCCCAAACCGGCATTTCAAAAAGCCGAGAGTCAAGCCTGCTACACTGCAGACTTTCTCCTGGAGGTTTAAAACACATAAGACAGGAATCTGGGACAAATGTACCTGCCACAGACCACTTTACCAGTGATCCTATCACAATATATATTATCGATTGGGTGCCTCCACCCAAGAGAGGAGGCGATCGGGCCAAACTCTTGCTCCAGAGAGAAGCGATGTGGATACATAAATTGGATACGGTCCACCCTCGCGGCCTTAATGAAGCTATACACCTTGGGATGTTTTTGGATTAAAGTATTTTTGGATCTCAAGTGGGGGTGCATCATCAGATTTTATAATGATACCATTTTTTTTTATTTTTTATTTTTTGTTTTTTCGAGTGTTGTGGCAATGTGGGTTTCCTATGGAGTTTGTTTATTTGTTATTTATTTTTAATTATTTAATGTGTCTAAATTTGGTTATGTTTATAATTGAATTTTTTTTAAAAATTGTCGACACACATGTTGACAAACCATGTTTTTGTATACATTATAATTTAGGCATATGTAATTCAATCCAGATGGATAGACATTGTCCTATCATTATATTATCTATGAGGAGGTGTTTCTCATTGGTTTGCTTACAGGCTGCGTCTTTTTGATGGACGTGCATGTCGACTGCCCGATTGATATTAGCTTGATGAGTCAATATATGAAAACTCTGTTAGTTACATCTTCATTTAAATTACTGGGTTATATGGTGACGTATACTTGTTTGTCTGTGTCACCGGGTCCCTAGTGTTCTTGTATATTACTTTGTGATTTGATTGCTCCGGGCGCTAGCATCGATGGATGAAGTGCAGGAAGCCTTAACAGCGGTTGTCATGACTACTGTATTAGCTTGCGTGCCACTTGACAGGAAATGGTACCGACTTGCGTTCCACTTGGCAGGAAGTTTGGGGAATTGACACGCACGCTAGCAGGGGATGCAGCTCGATTATACCTGTAAGGTTTGTTTTTATATATGTGTCTGTTAACATGTTTTTTTTCATTACTTTTCATTTTTTAGTTAGTCTTTGATTGGTATTATTGCACAATTACAAATTATGTCTTCATGTCTCTATATGTTTGTATTGTTTGTACTCACATGATTGTGAGGGAGGAGTCTCTTAATTGGACTCAGGTATATATTGATGCAAAGTACTACTTGGAATTGTACCTTGACAAAGGTCCATGGCTAGGACCGAAACGTCGGAGCTTTACTATGATGCTGTAAATTTTTTTTTTAAAAAAGATGAAATAAAAACTCATTTTAGAAGACTGGTGAGTGCACCCCCTTTGTTCACAATACCCAATAATGACAATGTGTAAAAAGTTTTTTTGCGACTTTTGCAAATGTAATTAAAAAAACAACAACTAAGTAATCACATGTACATAAGTATTCACAACCTTTGCTCAGTACTTTGTTGATGCCCCTTTGGCAGCAATTTCAGCCTCAAGTCTTTTTGAATATGATGCCACAAGCTTGGCACACCTATCTTTGGGCAGTTTTGCCCATTACTCTTTGCAGCACCTCTCAAGCTCCATCAGGTTGGATGGGAAGCGTCGATGCACAGCCATTTTCTGATCTCTCCAAAGATGTTCAATTGGATTCAAGTCTGGGCTCTGGCTGGGCCACTCAAGAACATTCACAGAGTTGTCCTGAAGCCACTCCTTTGATATCTTGGCTGTGTGCTTAGGGTCGTTGACCCGCTGAAAGATGAACCGTCGCCCCAGTCTGAAGTCAAGAGCGCTCTGGAGCAGGTTTTTGTCGAGGATGTCTCTGTACATTGCATCATTCTTCTTTCCTCTATCCTGACTAGTCTCCCAGTTCCTGCCTCTGAAAAACATCCCCACAGCATGATGCTGCCACCACCATGCTTCACTGTAGGGATGATATTGGCCTGGTGATGAGCGGTGCCTGGTTTCCTCCAAACATAACGCCTGGCATTCACGCCAAAGAGTTCAATCTTTGTCTCATAATGGTCGGAGAGTCCTTCAGGTGCCTTTTTGGCAAACTCCAGGAGGGCTGCCATGTATTTTTTACTAAGGAGTGGCTTCCGTCTGGCCACTCTACCATACAGGCCTGATTGGTGAATTGCTGCAGAGATGGTTGTCCTTCTGGAAGGTTCTCCTCTCTCCACAGAGGAATGCTGTAGCTCTGACAGAGTGACTATAGGGTTCTTGGTCACTTCCCTGTCTAGGGCCAATCTCCCCCAATCGTTCAGTTTAGACGACCAGCCAACTCTAGGAAGAGTCCTGGTGGTTCTGAACTTCTTCCACTTACAGATGATGGAGGTCACTGTGCTCATTGGGACCTTCAAAGCAACAGATATTTTTCTGTACCCTCCCCAGATTTGTGCCTCGAGACAAGCCTGTCTCGGAGGTCTACAGACAATTCCTTGGACTTCATGCTTTGTTTGTGCTCTGACATGCACTGTCAAGTGTAGGACCTTATATAGACAGGTGTATGCCTTTCAAAATCATGTCCAATCAACTGAATTTACCTCAGGTGGATGCCAATTAAGCTGTAGGAATATCTCAAGGATGATCAGTGGACACAGGAGGCACCTGAGCTCAATTTTGAGCTTCATGGCAAAGGCCGTGAATACTTATGTACATGTGATTTTCAGAAGGTTTTGTAAAATTTCATATCATGTCTAAAAGCCTTAACAGGGGACAAATTACGTAGGAGTCCCATGTACTTAAGTACAACCAGCACCGGGCTAGTCAAAACTAGCCCTGGTTGCCAAAATACGGGGAACAAACGACATAGGGGTCCCTGTACTTTGCACAACCAGCACTGGGCTCTGATCTGGTCCTGGTTCTGGAAATACAGGGGGGAAAAATGAGTAGGGTCCCCCTGTATTCTTCAGAACCAGCACCGGACTTTTACTAGCGGGGGGCTAATGCCACAGCCAGGGGAGCCCTTTCACCGTGCCCCCCAGCCGAAGCATTAACCCTGACTGCTAGTTAGCCCAAGGTGGGGAGCTGGGGATCCCTGGGGAGCTGGGGACCCCCCCAATAAAGGGGTCCCTCTCTCCAGGGCATCCCAGGCCTAAACTGATAGCCTGGGGCTATCCCCAGCACCCCTGGGCTGTGGGTGCTGGGTTGATTGTGTGAAGTGACCCCCTCCCCTTGAAGCACAACTAGCCCCGTGCTTTTAATGGCCAGTCATGGTTGTGCATAAATACAGGGGACAAATGACATAGGGGTCCCCCGTACTTAAGCACAACCAGCACTGGGCTAATGAGAACCAGCCCTGGTTGCCTGAATACGGGGGACAAATGACGTAGGGGTCCCCCGTACTTTGCGAAACCAGCACTGGGATCTGATCCAGTCCTGATTTTGGAAATACATGGGTAAAAAATAATTAAGGTCCACCTGTATATTCCAGAACCATCACCAGTCGTTTTTCTAGCGGGGGGCTAATGCCACAGCCAGGGGAGCCCTTTCACCGAGCCCCCAAGCCACAGCATTAACCCTGACCGCTAGTCAGCCCAGGCTAGGGATCCCTGGGGAGCTGGGGACCCCCCAATAAAGGAGTCCCCCTCTCCAGGGCACCCCAGGCTCAGGCTGATATCCCAGGGCTATCCCCGGCACCCCAGGGCGATGGGTGCCGGGTTGATTGTGTAATGTGCGGTGCATTTTAAACTATTCAAACTATTTTGAACTATAGGTACCAGCAAGCCTCCCCACATGCTGGTACTTGGAAAACCACAAGTACCAGCAAGTGTGGAATTTTGGGCCCACTGGTACCTGTAGTACACCTGTAAAAGAAATATTAAAATGAAAAGACACCTTTTTTTAAATAAAATGTATTTTATCTACACCTTCACCTGGGGGGCGGCGGCCTTTAAGCTCTTTTTCATGGCCGCCGCCACCTTAGGACTTCAGCGTCTTCGCCTGGCGGGCACCAACCTGCCAGGGCTTCGGTATCTTCGCCTGGTGGGTGCCAACCTGCCAGGGCTTTGGCGGGTTTGCCTGGCGGGTGCGAACTTCACCTAGTGGGCAGCAGCCTGTGTCAGCTCTTTTGCATGGCTGCTGTCCACTAGGACTTCTGGCATCTTCACTTGGCGGGCGCCAACCTGCCAGGGCTTCGTCTTCTTTGCCTAGTGGGCGGCAGCCTGTGTCAGCTCTTTTGCATGGCCGCTGCCCACTAGGGCTTCTGACATCTTTGCCTGGCAAGCGCCAACCCGCCAGGGCTTCAACATCTTCGCCTGGCGTCGCCAGCTCGCCTGGGCTTCGATGTCTTCACCTAGTGGGTGGAAGCCTGTGTCAGCTCTTTTTCGTGACTACTGCCCTCTAGGACTTCTGCCATCTTCCCCTAGCGGGCACCAACCCGCCAGAGCTTTGGCGTCTTCGCCTAGTAGGCGGCAGCCTGTCAGCTCTTTTGCATGTCCACCGCCCACTAGGACTTCTGCCGTCTTCGCCTGGCTTGCGCCATCCTGCCAGTGCTTCGGCGTCTTCGCCTAATGGGCGGCAGCTTGTTTCAGTTCTTTTTTTGTGGTTGCCGCCCACTAGGACTTATGACATTTTCACCTAGCGGGCGCCAACCTGCCAGGGCTTCGGCATCCTCACCTGGCAGGCACCAACCCGCCAGGGCATCTGGCGTCTTCTCCTGGGGATGGCAGCCAATTAGCTCTTTTGCACGGCTACCACCTCCCCAGGGCTTCTGTTGTCCTCTTCACCTAGTGTGTGTCAGGACTTCCATGCTGCCTCCTTGCGCTGGCTTGTATAAGCTAGCCGACGGGGTGGGGCGATGACATAGTGAGCCATGATAGGCTCGCGTCGACAATCTTTGAATTTCAAAAATGGTGCTGAGGCGCCGCTGCTGTACTCGGCAGAATGGCTGGCAGGGACTGCATCCTTTCGAATCCAGGCCCGCTGCCGATGCCCCCGCACAGATGCTGGGTCTTGGTGCTGACACTGTCGGGTCCCGATGATGCCGGCAGATAGGCTGGTAGGGACTGGATCCTCTCAGATCCAGGGCCGCTGCCGACACCTGCTGCTGACACTGCCAGGTCCCGCAGCCAGGTCCCGCCATCCTCCGCTGCCAGGTCCCACAGACTGCACCATCACCGCCGCTGCTGTAGCCCGCACAGATGCCGCCACTGCCCGCTCCACCACCGTCTCCTGCTCCACCACCACCGTTGACGCCCCTTTGACCGCGGCCGTGTTCCCGCTTACGACCGATTCCTTTGCCAGGGTGGCTCATTGCTAAAGGCCGCAAAAGGCCTCTGACACTGCCAGGTCCCGCCATCCGCCGCTGCCAGGTCCCACAGACTGCACCATGTCCGTCGCCGCTGTAGCCCGCACAGATGCCGCCACTGCCCGCTCCACCACCGTTGCCTGCTCCACCACCGCCGCTGATGCCCATTTGACCGCGGCCATGTCCCCGCTTATGACCTATTCCATTGCCGGGTTGGTTCATTGCTAAAGGCCGCCAGATGAAGCCACAGTTAGAATACCTGCTGGAGGTTCCTACTGAGGCTGCGCAACAAGTTGAAAAGTCCTATCTCTACAATGGCGCATTATTGAAGTAATAGTTTAAAAACTATAACTTTCTAATTTAACTGAACCCCAAAAGCACGTACCCTGGAACAATAGCTACCTAATAAAACAAACCCCAAGTCTACATTTTTCCCCTACCCTGAGTTATGCCGTTCCAAAAATCCCCCATAGAGAACAGCAGAAAAGTTGTCCTAATTGAGAATGTCAGAAAAAAGTAACAGTTGGAGATTTAGATTACTTTCAAATCCTAATTTTTTTATGTTTATGCCCTGAAATTTGGCATGCAGCATCGAGCGACAGTTCTACCCAGCCATGCCAAATTTCAGCTCGGTACCTCCATCAGCTTTTGAGGTGTAGCCCTTTAAACACCATGCCCTCCCCTCCGGAATTTTCTATTTTTAGATGCAGCCTTAATATAAGGGCATGACTATGCCCTTATAATATGAGTATATACATATATGCTGCTATCAAACTTTTATGTGATTAGATATTATCATGCATATTCTGGTGCCAGACATCACACCCACCTCCTGAGTTTTCTCTCACAGCTAGTGCCCAGCTGCAGTTGATTAGGGAGGGGGTGATGGGTCAATGGGCGGAGCCTCGGAAGACTCGGGAGCAGAGCTTCGGGCAACTTAGAGTATCCACAGCTTCAGGTTCAGAGTTTAGCATGAATCAGAGGTGGAGCTTAGCGCAACTCAGTATGGGCTTGCAGTCACCTGGGGGCGGAGTTGCGTACAGCCCGGGACGAAGCTCACGCAAGCCCGAGAGTAGGTGGGGCTTCAGATGGCTGGGGTGGTATAGGCAAGAATTCTCGCTGCCAGTATAATGGAGAACTTCAGAATGCTATGGTGGTGACAGGAAAATAGTTTTTTTTTTCCCCTGTCTGCACTGCAGTGAGTCTTGTGGGTCTATTTTCATGGGGAGGCCTGGAGCTGTAGCTCCACCCGCCCATTTGTAAATCCGGCCCTGGTTGGGGGTGCAACGTGTGTGTGTCTGTGTCACCACACACCCACGTTGCACCTCCACCCAGGCCAATAGATCCCAGGCACTGAGGGAGAGGTTAGTGTCTAGCAGGCAGAGAGTCAGAATTATATGGGGAGGGAGGACTAGGGGACTCCCATCAGCTCTTTACTGCACCTGCGCTAGACACATGCCTTACAGCATTACACATACCTCCCAACTGTCCCGTATCCAGTGGGACAGTCCCATTTTTCTGGACTGTCCTGCTATCCTACCCGCAGGCCGCAGTGTCCTGCGATGGGGGGGAAGTTTGGGGGAGCACAAACCTGCTATGCAGAGCAGCGGGTGTGCACGGCATCTGTTCATCTGTATACAGAGACCCTGGGGGCTGCCAAGCATCTCGGAGAGTGCTGGGCATGCGCAAAAAGTGACATAAACAGGAAGAAGCTGTGAGGCTCTACCCCACTTATCCGAGGCTACTCCCACTTTTCCCAAAGCCCCACCCCTTTTCGATCGCGTGTGCCTAGGGCTTGCGAACTGTCCTTCTTCTGGGGACCTAAAAGTTGGGAGGTATGCACTATATAATAGACTAGTAAAGGGACCCGGCATATGACATCCGCCACCTCAGTCTGCCCCAGGATCTGCTCCGAACCCCTCCACACCACTCTGTCTGGCCCCGCCCCCTCTATAGGGATGGCCATTGGTGGTAAACCCATTGATGGCCACCGTCGATGGTTCCAAAACTGAGTACCATCAATGCCACAAATCCATCTGGTGAACCATCAATGGTTTGCACCCCTTGATGGCCACCACTGTTTAGAGACCAATCAGATTTCTGGGTGGGACTTAGTGACTCACTGGGGAAGGGTCTAAGCTCCGAGCTGTGGAGGGGATCGCCAGGTCTTAGTCTGTCATCGATGGTAGAGAACCACTGTCATCAATGGCAAAACCATCGGTCATTGGTAGTTAGCCATTGATGATTGTTAACTATCGATGATCAATGGCCATCCCCACCCCTCTCTATCTGACCCCCTTTCTGCTACTTTGGTTTTTTTATTGATCTAGTATAGAGTATCATTCCCTAGTTGAATAAAATATATAGTTGTTGGTGTGTCAATGGGTTATTCTGCATCTACATAACTAGATACCTTGTAATTCTTATTGGAGTGTAGGAAGCACTGGAATGTATCTGCTCCTATATTCCATTGTCAGTTCATAGTTACTGTAGCCTTGAATTGGAATTTGTTAAATGATGCTGCTGTGCAGTCTAGCATCTCACTTTTGTGCTCCATTACATATATTGTATGTATTTGGACTAGTCATCTATGAAATTCACAAAATACTTGTTTCCAACTGGGGTTTCTGTCCTCATTGGCCCACACAAATCACAGTGTATCAACTCCGATGGATTCTTTGCTGTAACTTGCTTTTGGTAGCAGTAGCAGTAACGTTGTTACTTTTGCTGCTATATAGCAGATGCATTTTCTAAGTTTATGTCATAGTGCTATAGTTTCTCTACTTATGAGCTCATACAGATGACTGCTGTTTCCTCAGATAGGATTATCGAATCATGCTCCTTTGTGTATACAGTATTTCTGCCTTAATAAAACAGATTTTATTACTCAATGCACAGATCAAAGATTCCCCTCTAAATCTTAAACATAGTGTCAGACCTAATTGTGGTGTCAGGTCAGTGCACACACATGTGCACAGTGGTACCCGAGATCAACAAGGATGTTTGAACTTCTTCCCACCGAAGTAATGGATTTAAAGCACTCTGTAACATGGCAGTTCCTAGGCCATCTGCTATTATATTAGTAGCATCACAATTTAACCTTGAACTTCAAGTCATTATACATTTAAAGGGTGGTGGTAATAGGGAACAATATCAACACTTTGGGCCTTATTCAGAAATGTACGCAAACCCAATGCTTTACATACATCTCCGATGGTGTGAGTTCTGCGCAAGTGCAGATTCTCAGAGATCATTCGCAGTGCCCCTAAGCCACAGCACGATTGACATCCTGCAGCCCTTTTTATGGCATGCCAAAGCCAGTGTCTGCGTCTTCCAATGCAGCTTCACTGGCCCCATGTACATGAGAACACCGGCCAACCTGAGGGTTACTCAGATGACCGATGTTCACGCAGAGTCTTTGGACGCAGCCCTCGGATCTGCGATGCCAGCTTTTTACATTAGATGCCTCCTGCGTCATTAGCATAACTTTACATCGCTGCATACAAAGGCGCAGTTACTGTTGTAAAAGCTGCATCTTTGAATCAGGCCCATTATTGTCCATTACTACTTAATCTTTCAGTTCACTGATCCTCTTATGGTTGGTACAGTATGCCTTTCACTCTACTAAGGAGATGTGCTTTGGCCTAGACTATAATCTATTTAGAGTCATGCATTCCATTGTTGAACTCTCTACTCTAGTTCTTACAAGCTTTTAAAGTCCCCTATTGGCATTCTGAATCCAAATTACAGATATAGGTAGATGATTGGAAATTGGAATGCTACTGCCAGACATCATCATTGTTAGAGAGGGTTAAACAATAATTTCAAGGATGAACCAATATGGAAGATCTGGGTGAATTTATTTCCAAATAAAGTTGCTATTGCATATAACTGAGCAACAACTTGATTATGTAGGAGACAAACCTTCCACTCCTTCAGTTGAAATTTTCCTCCATTCAACTAGGCATCTTCAATGGGAGAGTTCACCTTTTGAAGACCCAGAACCTAAGCAAAAGGAAGGTAACCATTAACAGATAGAAAATGGAGACACAGGAGGCAGGCTAATTTATGTATGGTCTGTGCTTATACAACCCACTTTAAATAGGATTGCCCAATATGCAAAAAATAAAAAGTCCAGCGGATCAAATTCCACCCATACAGCTTAAAGTGTTAAAAGGAAACAAAAATGTCCTTTTAACACTGCACAATCTGCAAATTTCCAGTCTAATTACCAACTGAAATATATGTTATACTGCACTGCAGATCCTCCTCCCTTTCTGAAATTCTATAACATTTTGCGTATATTAATGCTCTGATTGACTCTGGCTGTATGGGAATCTTCATTGATTCTACTATTGCTTTTCAGCTGTTTACTCTGACGATTGCTAAAAAGTTCCCTATTCCCTTGAGAACTATTGCTTGATCCTATGACTACTGAGAATTGATCTCTGTGGGTCAAGATCCTATCCACCCATCAAGAGACTGTACTTGAAATTGATTTGAACCCATAAATGGATATTTGCCCACCAAGTGCATGCTTTGAAATACTAATGAAAAGTATTAAAAACTATCTGTTGCCCGCAGCTTTGCCCATAATGAAATAGCTTCTGTCAACATTTTCTTCATTTGAGGTGTTCTACTTGTATCGCTTTGCATACAGCCCTGTGGCCCACGTGACAAGGAGCGCTATATAGACTGGTTGCAGCAACTCCTTCACCCACCACTCACACCAATGTCACTGTGCCCCAGTGCACAGACTGCCCTATGTAGTCTATCCTATTCAAGTGAACGTGGGCCCAAAGCTCCTCTCCCCAATCCCCTTACGCATTGTGCCACACCTATCTCTTGCATTGATCAATATATATATATTTTTTTCTTTTGGTATTGCTCAGCTTTCACTTGATGGATCGAGATGAAACAAATTGCAGGGTATTTCTAGGAGTTTCCACTACAAAATGCAGTTTTCATGAAAGTCTGTTCAGTAGTTTTTGCACTAACTTGGTACAAACAGACAGGCACAACATTCTTATTATATTAGTTTAGATGTAGATTTTTCTGCTGTTGACAATAATACATCATATTTCCAAGATCTTATTCCTATTACTGTGTTACTGACTTCAGATCAACTTGATATTGCACTTCAGAATTTCTTCTCATTTCCTGGTTTTCATCTTTTGTTCCATAATACAATTTTTCTGCATATTGTTTGAGAGCCTGTGATGTTAGGGCTTCTAGTCCCTGCAATCAGAGCCGGCCCTAACCAATTCAGTGCCCTAGACAAGATTTTGGTTGGTGCCCCTAGCAGACACCACACTACACGCTACAGACACTCTCCACCACCTCTTCAAACATGATACTCAATTTCACTTACCTTTTACCTTTTCTTTCTTACTCTTATTTCTTCTTCTTCCTTTTAGAGTCTGGTCACAAAAGGAAGAAAGAAGACACAAAATTGTGATTAATTTGCCCCCATTTTGTCATATCTATTGCATCTCCCACTGACCCTCCTCACAGCATCACTGTCACGCTCCGGACCCTAAACACCATCTTCTTACTTCTCTGGTGTCTGTCCAGGCTAGTGCTGAGGTCCACTCATGCTGTGCATCACTCCCAGATAGCACAGAGGTCCGCTCATGCTGCACATCGCTCTCGGCTGGTGCTGAGGTATGTCTGTGCTGCTCCTGCCAGTCTGCTCATTGTCCTGTTAATGAGCCTGAAGATGGATCTCCACAGTGCCTTGCTTCACATCGTGTCTCCACAGCATGATGGCACACAAGCTGCATGCCGAAGTTCCCTCCTAAACCACAGTATGGGCGCAGCCATGTTGGACTCTGTCAACTGTTGCTCTACCTCCTCTCAGAGTGCGGCTTCCAGACCAGCTGACTGCAGCATCCAATTCCTGGGGATCTACCCCTATAAATTCCATTTCCTGACTGGCTCCTGTTGCCAGTACAACTTCGCTTCTGCTGAAGTTACAGCTCTGTGCTGAGCTCCCAAGTACTCTGTATCTGAACGGTTCCAGTCCATTACACTCCCATTCCAAGGGCCTGATTCAGAGTTGGGAATAGAGAGAGAGATAGCACTTAACTGTGTACCTGGACAAACCATGTTGCAATGCGAGGGGTGTAAATACATACATTTTATTTTGCATGTAGGGTAAATACTGGCTGCTTTTACATGTAGCCCACAAATGCTGGACAGCTTTATTATTACTCTACAATTTAGATGTCAGTTTGGATACCTCCCTCCCAAGTCTAAATCTCTGCACATTTTAAACCTGCCCCACCTGCAGTGCAACATGGTTTCACCAAGATGATCAGTTGAGAGAGATATCTCTCTCTCTATTCCCAACTCTGAATCAGGCCCCAAGTCCAGTAATCAAGTTTCCAATTCCATCTAGCACTCCAGTCTGGTTTTACCACAGAGACTTGTTCACATCTGCCTCCATCGGTTCCAGCCGATATCTCCAATCATCGGTCCCATCCGATATCTCCAAAACATCAGTCCCATCCGATACATTCTAACATCGGTCTCAACCAGTACTTCAATTCATCAGTCTCAAACCAATCCAGCTCTTAAGTTCATCAACATCAGGTTCAAACCAATCCAGCAGTTCAGCCACACCGGTCTCATACCGGCTCTACTCGGTAATCCAGCATCATTGGTCCCAATCCGATTCTGCTCATCGTGACAGTATCATCTCCAGTTCTCAGTCCAACTTACTGTTTAATAAAGACATTTACATTATTGTCCTCTCCTTCAGGCCCATCATCCTCTACAGTTTATCTACCTCTTCACAGTAATTCATGAGGAAGTCCTGGTTCAAGCCATCTAGCTTCATCTATGCTTCCCAAGTCTCCTCTTTAGCCTCCCATGCCTGTGCCAACCAATCCCAAACCTCAAACGTGACAATTTTGTACTAGTCCTATGGATCCAGCCGAGAATCTGACACAAGCTGCTGGGTTAACAACTGATCTTGTTGCTCGCTTCAAACACCAAGAGGTGTCACAGGGTCAGGTGGTTACGTTTCTCCAAGAACTGACTAACTGGCTGCATAACATCCAATCCACCATTAGAGGCTCAGGAGCTGCCGCTACATCCATTCCGATTTCTCCAGTTTCAGTTTCCTCAGTGGCACCTCGTCTGCACATTCCTGCTTCTGCAAAATTTGATGTGAATGCCAAAAATTGCAGGGGTTTACTGTATCAATGCAAAATACAGTTTGAGCTCCAACACAGCAATTTCCCTACAGACTGTACCCGTGTGGCATATATTATCTCCCTATTATCCGGATCTGCCTTAGACTGGGCATCACCTTTTTGGGAAAGCTTTGATCCAATCCTGACATCTTACAAAGAATTACTTACAGCATTCTGCCGAATCTTCGATGAACCTGGGAGAGTGTCATCTGCTTCTTCAGACCTTATACGTCTGCGTCAGGGTTCAAAGTCTGTAGGCCAGTATCTAGTGCAGTTTCAAATACTGGCATCAGAGCTCTTTTGGAATGGCTTATCGGATAAAATTAAAGATGTTATTATTACCCATGATCTTCCGGACAGGTTAGAAGACTTGATCTCCCTGTGCACAAAGGTGGACTTAAATTTTCAAGAACGAGCTATTGAGAGAGGGAGATTTGTTTATACTAAGCCTGGAGCGACAGTCTTGCCTCAGTCAGTTTCTCCTCCCAAAGAGAAACCAATGCAAATCAACCATTCTCCCCTATCACAGGAAGAATGCTGAAGGCGACAGTCTAAGAATCTCTGTCTAAACTGTGTTGCTCCTTCTCATCAGCTCAACAATTGTCCCAAGCGTCCAGAAAACTCCCTCTCCTAACTTGACAAGGGGAGGCTAAGTTAGGAGTGGTTCATTCTTCTCCAAGGAAAACCGATTGCATTCTCTCAGTCTCTTTTCAAGTGGCCAAGCGCTTCAACCAAGTCTCTACGCTGTTTATTCAGGCACAGCTGTCAACTTCGGCACATCTGAATTAGTCCGGCGATGTGCTTTACCAACTGAGAGTCTGCTTAATCCTATCTACCTCACAGCGATTAATGGAAGCCGCATCCTCAGACTCGACCTCTGCTAGTCAAGATTGGTGCACTGCGCTCTGAACTTTTACGTTTCCTTGTCATACCGAGGGCCTCGCATTTCATAGTTCTGCGCTTGCCCTGGCTCCATCTGCATAATCCTCAAATCAACTGGAGAACCTCAAATATTACCATCTGGGGATCTTCCTGCTTCCCTTCTTGCCTTCAAAAAGTTCTTTCAGTATGCTCTGCAGTAATGGTCTCATCTGGATACTCCTCTTCCTCCTTATCAAGAATTCACTGATGTCTTCAGTAAAGCTGGTGCTAATGTACTTCCTCCTCACCTAGAATGGGATTGTCCAATTGAATTAATCCCTGGGAAATATCCCAGAGGGCGAATTTATCTGCTATGGCTCCCAGAAACAGAGGCCATGACTGACTATATCCAAGAGAATTTGGAAAAAGGGTTCATCCACCCTTCTACCTCTCCTGCTGGTCAAACTACTATCATAAATTCATAAAGAACTTTTCCACCAGCATTGCACCGATTGCCACTCTCATCCGAAAAGGTGCCAATCTGTCCCAATTGTCAGAGGAAGCAAAGGAAGCCTTCCAAAAAATCAAACAAAAGTCCATTTCAGCTCCTGTTCTTCATCAACCTGACGTCACACAGCCATTTGTCTTGGAAGTTGACGCTTCTTCCGTAGGAGTCAGAGCTGTGCTCTCACAATGCACTCTTGATGGTCTTCTCCACCCCTGTGGATTTTTCTCCAGAAAATTCACTCCGGCTGAGTGCAACTACTCTATTAGGTATCAAGAACTTCTCACTATTAAGTTAGCCTTGGAGGAGTGGTGCTATTTTTCGGAAGGAGCTGTACATCCCATTTCCATTCTCACAGACTGCAATAACCTTTTATACCTGAAGACAGCTCATTGTCTGAATCCAAGGCAAGCCAGATGGGGCTCTCTTCTTTTCACAATTCAACTTCAAGTTGTCTTTTCATCCAGGGGTACAGATTCCGAAAGGCCGATGCCCTCTCTCGCTCCATGGAGCAAGAAAATGAGATTACATCCACTGAGAAGCATCTCATTATCCAGTGGCTTTCTCTGCAGTTGGAGTAGAATCCTGCATTATGCAAGAAACTGCTACATTGGGCTCATGCTTCCCACTTCGCAGTTTATGCAGGCATACAAAAGACCTTTGAGTTTATTTCCAGGTCTTACTGGCGGCCCTCTGTCAGAAAAGTCGTCCAAGACTTCATTGCCTCTTGTAACAAGTGCGCCCAGCATAAAGTGCCGCAACAATCCCCAGCAGTTACTTCCTCACTCTGTTCCACATCAGCCGTTGACACATCTGTCGATGGACTTCATTAGCGATCTTCCAGTTTCAAACAAATTCAACACCATCTGGGTGGTAGTTGACCGGTTCACCAAGATGGCTCACTTCATACCCCCTCACAGTCTTCTGTCAGCTCCCAAGTTAGCTCAATTATTCATACAAGAAATCTTCAGACTACTTCTGGAAATCATCTCTGACCGGGGAGTGCAGTTTGTCGCCACGTTTTGTCGTTCTTTGTTTTCTTCACTACAAGTCAAGCTCAATTTCTCCACTGCCTACCACCCCTAGTCCAATGGCCAGATGGAAAGAGTCAACCAAGATCTAGAGTCATTTCTTCGTCTATACGTATCCTCCTCAACTGGGCTGAACTGCTTCCTTGGGTGGAATTTTGTCACAACAATCAGTACCATTCTTCATCTGGTTCTACACCCTTTTATGCCACTTATGGCCTTCACCCTCGAGTTCCTGAATTCCAGCCTGTTCTTGCCTCACAGGTTCCAGCTGCTGACAGCACCTTGCAGCACTTTTCAAAGATTTGGAAAGAGATCCACTCCTACCTTGTGAGCGGTACAAGAAGTTTGCTGACAGGAAGAGGAGAGCAGTTCCCAGTCTCAAGCAAGGAGACACAGTGTTTGGCTCTCTACACAAAATCTGAGGTTAAGAGTTCCATCCATAAAATTTGTGCCCCACTACATTGGGCCATTTGCCATTGAGCGTATCAACCCGGTTTCATTCATTTCATGCGCTGTGCATCACTCCTGGGTAGCACAGAGGTCCGCTCATGCTGCACATCACTTCCCTGCTGGTACTGAGGTCTGTCTGTGCTGCTCCTGCCGAGTCCACTCAGTTTCTTGTCACTGAACCTGAAGATGGCTCTCCACAGTCCCTTGCTCATAGCGTGTCTCCCCAGCATGATGGCACACTAGCTGCATGCAGTGGCGTAACTAGAGAGGGTGCAGTTGCTATGGGGCCCGCCACTTGGGGGGGCCCGCGATCCAGCATCTGCCTTTTTTTTAATCAGGTTTATTTAATCTGGGCCGACTGTACCCTCTGTAGTTACGCCGGCTGGGCCCTCTGGCACTGCTTTTGGGTCCATCTCACTCTCACTGTGAGACGGACCCGTTACCACACTAAGGAGAGCCGCCCGCAGCAAGACTCGTGAGAGTCATGTGAGTGACAGTCAGTGTACAGGAAGGAAGGAGAAGCACAGTGCCTGCCGCCCAGCATTCAGGTAACACGTGGCGACGGCGGCTGCTGCGTCCTCCTCATTCTCTTACATCGGCAGGCTGAAATTACCCGGCGGGAGGGGAGGTTGGGGAGCCGTTCAGTACTACCGGTAGGCAGCAGCGGGGCAGGCTGTGGCGGGGTAGCCAGGTTAGAGCACTGTGATGTGGGGAGTGGTTCTGGTAGACAGCACCCGGGCGGATGAGATACAGTGCTGGTATAGAGTGTATAGGAAACTGCCTGTGGCTGTGCTATTAGTGAGTAGTGTAGGGGATGCTATCCTGCTGGTATAGAGTCACTCCTCTCTATACCAGTAGTATTCCATCTCCTACACTACTCACTAATAGCACAGCCACAGGCAGTCTCCTATACACTCTATACCAGCACTAGGCATTACCACTGTGGTGGAAACCTGACTTGGGGGGCTCCTTAGAAATTTTGCTATGGGGCCCTCAAAGTTCTAGTTACGCCCCTGGCTGCATGCCAGAGTTCCGGGCGCAGCCTTGTGGGACTCTGTCACCTGATGCTCTTCCTACCCTCAGAGCGCTGCATACAATTCCTTGGTATCCACCTCTATAAATTCCACTTCCTGACTGGCTCCTGTTGCCAGTACAAGGTCACTTCTGCTGAAGTTACAGCTCTGTGCTAAGCTCCCAGGTACTCTATATTTGAATGGTTCTAGTCTGTTACACTCCAGTTCCAAGTCTGGTAATCAAGTATCCAAATCCATCTTGCACTCCAGTCTGGTTTTACCACAGAGACTTGTTCATATCTGCCTTCATCGGTGTCAACCAATACCACCAATCATCAGTCCCATCCGATATCTCCAAAACATCGGTCTCAAACTGATTAAGTTCTTCAATTCACCAACATCGGTCTCAACTGATCCTTTTCCTCAATTCATCAACATTAGTCTCAAACCGTTCTAGGTCTTCAATTCATCAACATCGGTCTCACAACCGATCCAGTTCATCAATTCATCATCATCGGTCTCAAATTGATCTAGTACTTAAATTCATCATCATCAGTCTCAAACTGATCCAGTACTTCAATTAATCAACATCGGTCTCAAACCGATACAGCTCTTCAGTTCAACCACACCGGTCTCATACTGGCTCTACTCAGTAATCCAGCATCATCGGTCCCAATCCCATTCTGCTCATCTTTCCAGTATCATAATCTCTAGTTCTCATTCCAACTTGCTATTTAATAAAGACATTTACATTACTGTCCTCACCTTTAGGCCCATCATCCGCTACAGTTCCACTACATCCTCACAGTAATTCATCAAGAAGTCCTGGCTCAAGCCACCTGGCTTCATCTCCTCTTCAGCCTCCCATGCCTGTTTCGACCAATCCTAAATCTCAGGCGTGACAATCACATACTGCCCGCCTCACAGCACAGCACCTCTCTCAGCAAAGCACCCCTGGCCTCATCCAAGACTCCTTTTGCAGCACAGCACCCCTGTCCCAACACAGCAGCCTCATCCACGACCCCTTTTCAAGCACAGCACTCCTCATCCAGCATAGCACCCTTGGCCTCATCCAGCACCCCTTTCCCAGCTGATTTAAGACTCTTAAGTGTCAGGTCCAGGCAGCTGCTGCCGCTCCTGCTTGTTTTTCCAGCTCCTTGCTTGACTTGGTGGGCACCTGCTGGAGGCTGAGCCATGATGTGTGACTCACTAAGCTTCACAAGGCCCATGGGAGGAGCGGCTGCTGCTGGGCATGCACAGTAGCCCTTCTGCTGCCATTTTACTTGTAGACACAATGAACTTCTGACCACTGCCCGATCAGAGCGGTGCTCCGATCGTGGTAGCCAATTGCCGCCATCTCCCCACTCCGCCGCTGGCTCTAGGCTTGGGAATCGAAATGCCCCTAGGCATTCCAGATACCCCAAGCATTTGTCTATAATGCCTATACCTAAGGCCAGCTCTGCCTGCAATCCACTCCTGTACATACATTTACTGTTAACTTTTAACAAAACCATGACACATGTAGGATATCTTTATCATGAATTCTTTGCTTTAATTTATTTATTTTTGTCCAGAACTTGTTACACAGTTCAGATAGCCCTATTTAGCGACTTTCCCTCCGGATTCGTAAATCCAGCTTCCCGGATTCGGCTGCAAAGAAATAATCTTCCGATTTATGATCTTTAATTTATTTCAACCAGACCTTTCCTTATGTATGTTCCAAATGTAAATCTTGTTAGTGCCCCTGGAAGGCCCACAAGGTCTATCTTGATTTTGGTTCTTTCCATGTGATGTGCCTGCCACATTTTGAGGTCATGTGTTTGTAGGAGGTGGAGGAGGCACATCTGGTGGCGGCACAGGCCCACTTTCCTCAACAACATCTGCAAGTGTGTCCACATCTTCATTGTATGATGGTAATCCTAAACCAAATTTGTCCAGAAAATCATGTATTTTTAAGTATTTAAATTGGTTCATTTGGATTTTTCCGAAATTATGGAAATATGTAATGCTGGTTTTTGGCAAAATGTTAATTTTGAATATGGATTTAGAATGTGATTAAATCCCCCCCAAAAATAAAAACATTTACAAAAAAAAATGTGTTTTGATTCTTCTTCCAACATGATTTTACAAATAAATAATATGGTAAAACAAATCACGACCTGCCTTGCAACAGTATTGGTAAAAAAGCCAAGTATTTTTCTGGTAAGCAATGCTGGGATGTGCAGTTCCACAACCCAAAAGCACTATCACTTTAAAATCCACCAGAAAAAAAAAAAAATGTTTTCATGAACTTTACAAATATATGGTCTATTGTTTGGTAATTCCAAGTTGTTTGTTGATGTTTGTTGTAATACAAATTAAAATAAAATGAAAAAAATAAAAAAGCTAATTTACTCATCCACTTTGCTATTACACAATACAATGAGTGCCACCTGCTGCTCTGTTAATTGACTGTATACATCGGCACAGACAGAAACCATCGGCTGCATACGCAGTGCTTGTGGTAGCCCTGCTAAACTCTCACATTTTCTAAACCCTCACCCTATTACATTTGGTTTTGCAAAATTGTAGCAAATGAAGGGAGTACTGGGGATTTCCAGTCTGCCACAAGCTGGTAGGGGGGAACAGAAAAATGATGAATAGGTGATTGGCTTGTAGATTGAAAGGGTTCACTAGGGGAAATAAATAGAACTTTGTAAGTAGTGGCAGGCTGAGATACAAGAAAGTATATTATATCACTCAAGGCATTAAGTATAAAAAATGGGCGAAGACCACCCCTATTTGTAAAAATGTACTGGGGGTTGGGCACCCCCTATAACATGCATCTGAAGCACCAAAGAGAATCTTGCTCAGTCTAGTTGGTACATAGCTTTTATACATTTTCCTATATATTTTACACAGATGGATCTGGATGACGACTACTCACAGATTTCTCTCTATCCAAGAATATAGTACTCCCAAGTACATTCGTGTGAGTCATTGGATATAGAGAACCAGGAATAAAGAGCTTAGCATATTGGACCTCATTCAGAGGCGCTCGCAAAAAGCGAGCACTCGCTCTGAATCAGGGCAGCCGCTTTTTTTTTTTTAACCCGGCCTCCTGGCCGCTCACTAAGCTGTCGGTGACCACCCACAGCTTTTGCGAGCGGCCAGGTGATGGTCGCGATTATCGCAACCATCAGGCTTGCGACGAGACCCTTGTGGTAGGGTCTCGTCTGCCGCAAGCCCCAGTGAGCTTCCTGCTCAAATAGAACAGGAAGCTCACTACTGACATCACGAGTGATGTTAGTTGGGCCGCCCACAAATGGCAGGCGTTCATTCCCCTCCCCGCCTACAAAACGGGGCGAGCTGTCGATCAACATTGGCAGCCGCTCCGTTTGTAGCGAGCCCCGGAGCGAGTGAATTTCTCACTCGCTATGGGGCTTGCACTCGCACGGCGCGTGCGCAGTGCCCAACAATCGACCCGCTTGCGAGCGCATGGCGCTTGCGAGTGGGTCTGAATGAGGGGCCATAGTGTATTGTGGAGGTTTGTTGTAAACAAGAGTAATATCCTCCAAATCAATTTTCCTCGCATCCCCTCAGTGGCATCACAAGGGGGGTGCGGGTCGCACCCAAGTGTCACCCGCCACACTGACAACAACCCACCCCACATCGGGTGTCACCGCGGGTAGGGACACCACTGCATCCCCTACTGATATCGTGGCTGAGCATGATCATTCAAAATGTCTGTTTTCTCTGATATCCGGGGTTGCCTAGGGCAAAAAGGCTTGCCTTGCTTAAGTCCTAAACCTGCGTGGTTTAGCCTTTGAAATGATTGTCACTTCTCTCCCCTTTCCTTAAAAATAGAAATTTCATATTTATTATTCCTATCTGTATTTCTTTGCGTCCCTTTTGGATTTACATACTGTACTCAACACTTGAATGTTTATAAACCATGTTTTATAAATACAATCTTAAGTATAAAAATAACATTTATATCAAGTATACAATGATAAACATTCAGTTTGTGTGCATTTATTGAATTCTGCATTTTATATGTGTGGCCTTCATGTTTACATTTATGTTCCTAACTGCAATGCTCCATGAGCATGTTGTTAATTTGGTCCAATTTTCAGTAAACATCCACTGAAATGTATGGACTAGTTATCTTATAACAACTAGAGTAACATGCAAATGGTTTCCTCATTGATCTTTAAGTGAATAGCATAGGTGATCGTCTACTGCAGGCCTGGCCAACCGGTTGCTCCCCAGCTGTTGTGAAACTACAAGTGTCAGTATGATTTACCAGCTGACCAGTGGGACTGTGTGCTGGGACTTGTAGTTACACAACAGCTGGAGAGACACAGCTTGGCCAGGCCTGTTCTACTGGGTATTTTTGGATATTGGCCTTGTTTATTTTTAAATGTACTACTTACCATGATCAACTGAAATGCTGTGAAAAAAATATTTAAAATTATGTGAGAGTGAATGACCAGCTTTATTAGTATTGCAGACTGAGGAAAGTATTCTTCATGAGATTATGTTGGGTGCATTGTAAATCCTCTGTATAAATAATTATCTCCATCACATTTGATGTTTAAACAATTTCAATTATGTGGTTGCAGAATATAAAATAAACGCTTGACGATATACTAAAGAATTAATCCGAATATTTTTGGAAAGGTCTGACAAGTTGACTCTGTAAAATAGACAAGGAGTGGATCAATGCTGACAATATGCAACAGTATACTCACATTTAAGTGTATTTCAGTACCTAGAGATCTTTGATAAGGTAAGACCTGACCATGCATGGGCTGGTGTTTTCCCCCTTGAGAAAATGCTACTCTGGTAATCATGGGACTTTTTATAATGGCCCCAGCCAGCAATCAGGAGGACAGTATAGGTTTGAATTGTACCTCATTGTTGCATCTAAGGAGATTTATTACAAGGACAAATTATAGGGCAATATTGACTGGTACTATTTCATATTGAAATAATTTAAGAACATTTTAATATAATCATTGTAGACTAACAACTATAATATATTGTACACATATGTTAGGAAATCCAGCAGTTTGGTAGATATTCACCTTATACAGGACTATAATAAGCTGTTCTCCTAAACTGACCAAAGTTTGAAGGTAAGCTCTACACACTGAGATCTTCTTCCAGTATAATAATGCTGCTGGCCCTGCTGTGGGAGCAGGATCATTTTTATTCTACCAAAACATGATCAAGATAGCGAGCATGGCGGGGTCCTTGAATGTATTGTAACAAGGATGGTTGGGAAGTGTGTGTACTTTCTGTAAATGCTTACATTAAAAAACTGTGTTTTACCTTTACTTTTGAATCATGGGCAATGCACCCCATGTCCATTATGTTTAGCTACTTTTAAGAACTGCAGATTAGACCCACAAACTTTTTACCTATCTGACTTCTAGCTAGGTAGGTAGTATGCACGGGGTAGAAGGAAAGTGGATTTGTGTTTTTATAGATGCAACAAAATAACAAAAGTTTTGTACTAATAAAAATAATCTGGGATTGATTACTTTTAATTTCAAAGTTATATGTACGAATGGTAATACAGGTAAACAGACTGCCTGAAAGACAGCAATGGTGACTACTGGTATAACAATTCAGATTTTATATATATATCAGTATAATAATTCTGCTGTTTTTATAATATTTAAACACTTAACATCAAGTAGGGGTTCTCATATTTTAGGAAACCAGGCCCTAATGGTCCATAGCCCTTGTCCCAAAACAACTTTCATATCAATCAATATATATGTACTATATATAGATAATAATTCACGCACTCTCAGATCACCTATAAGCTGTCTAATATATAAGGAACTGTTGCGCTTATGAAGCAATGGTAAACACATGTTGGGCTATATTGATCAGTAGTACAGATAGTGCTAGTAGCTATTTGTTGCACACTCTTCAATTAACTAAAAAGGAGCAGAAGGTGATAGACTGTATAATAGTAAATTATACTGCTGGTGCACTGAGTGCCTCTACAACTGTTGGATATTTGGCTGTATATGTTTCTATTTTGATGTTAACTTTTTACTCTAAAACTGTTCTCTAGCCATTGGAAAAATTTATTTCTTATTGGATGATTTGCTATTTAGAATAATTACACTTCAATACAGGTGCGATTGCTTAACAAACATTTATTAATACAGCATATTATAAAGCATGCAAAACCCACTTTGTAAAAAGAAGAGATTCAAAAAACTAGTTGCATAGTTACAAATACTAGTTACAGCAAACAAAAAAAACAGAACTTTTCCACTTTAAACTGAAAACAGATCTAAAGCTACAGAGTATCATGGAACGGCCAAGACAAAATGCATGCATGTAAGTAATAAATCTCATTTCTGGCTTGAGCCTCTGTTAGAGAAATATTATACCCGACTTAACAAGGGAAAAAATTCTAAGTATTGTATTCTTAGATTTTGTGGAAGTTTTTTTTTTCAGTTTCTTACTTGAAATTTGATTCATTACTCCCTATATGGTCCGATGATATTGTTTTTATAATTGCTTGCGTGTTTCCACTGTGTATGTTTTTTAGACATTCCATAGGAAACAGCAACTTTAAAATATTGCCACATTCTTTATATGTTTATAGTCTATGTTAATGCAACGAGACACTTCTATGTGTTTCTTCTTAGTAAAAGCTTGTATATAGGAAATTGTGTTGGCTCATTAAAGCCACACAAAAAAAATCTCACAAAAACAGTAATAATAAGTGTCACCATGTTTACAAAAACTGCTTAAAATACAATACAGTTTATTTTTCCTATTTTGTAATGTAATGACTGCTCTGTCATATACGGGGAAATTCAATCGCCGCACATCGCCAATACTTATGGTTGATCAACATAGCTCATTTTACTGTGCACTTCTACGGTGGTACGAAGTGCCACAGTTATAAGTGTTCCCATTTTGTTTCGGCAGCACATAACCAGCATCACTTTGAATGGGCTAGCCCCCTTACAACCATGCTACTCATGACCCTCTTCATCTATTAGTTATATTTGGACCTCAAGGAAAACACAAGTAACTGAGAACACAAGCGCACATTTGATTCTATAAAAAAAAAAAATCAGTACACAGTAAAAATTATAGAAATGTTATCTCATGTCTTTATTGTAACACTGGAAGTTTAGCTATTTGTAGATTTCTTATGGGGCCTGTACATCTACGATGGATTGCTCCAATTCCCCATTCTGCTGATAGCGGACATTGGGGAATCGGTGAAATCTAACATGTTGGACAATCTCGATTCCCTGATGCCAACATAAAAATGTCGGAATGGGCGAGTTGGTGATTTTTAAAATAGTTGTTTCCTTGATCCGCCAGAGGATTGCCGAGCATCGATGTCCGTGGTTCGCATATTTGATTGGTGTCGGCAGAACTGGGAATCTGGCCGTAGATGTTCTTTTCTATTATTATTATTATAAGCATCCATGTCCAAGGCAATAATACCACAAAATAAATGAGAGGTTGCAGTAGTCTTGAAGTATATTCATCCACTGCTAAATCAAAACAAAAATAAATTAAAATATGTGCGCAGTTGGAGGAAAACAAATTATCACTTTTTAACACACTTGATAAAATTCAAGTGATAACATTTATATATATATATATATATATATATATATATATATATATATATATATATATTAGGGATGTGCAGGCTCGGATAGGTTTGAGTTTGCACGTTGAGTTCGGATTTTTCCCTCCAAAAAAACGGAACTCAGAAAGAAGCAAAACGTCATCTTGCATGGACGAACATCATCAGGAATGATGAAATTTAGGCTCTTTCTTTTGAAAGCTAGTAATAAGATGATGTCATTGAATATTTCTTAGGAGAACAGTGAGCATAATCCTGCCAACTCATGGGATGATGACACTCTCATTAATACTAATGAATATTTATACTTCTATACTCTCAGTGCATTATCTTGCTGAGATCTATCTCTGCTTTGTGTCTCAGATTTTTTATTGGATGCAAATAATGAGCTTCTTGGATCAGATGTAGTTACCCATGTACTGCCCATGTACAATGTGGGACTTAAAGGTGGCAATAGGCCATCAATCAACTGGTCCTTTGTCCAATATATCAGTTGCCTGAAGCCCAAGGTGCTATGTCACCCCATTGTTGTCTGAACTGAAGAACCAGTTCACCATAAAACTATGGTCAATCTTGGGAAGTAAGGTGTTCACCCGAGCCATGTGGGAGAGGACCGCCTAAAGACTTGTCCTTTAAGTTGCCTTATGGCTTTGATGGTTATATATGTCAAGACCTGAAGCCTAAAGAGTTATATCCTCTTAAAAGGCCAGGTCTAGCTGAGTGGCCACATTTTAGAAGAGCTCCTCTGGTTCCAGCTTGGTTTTAAAATCCTTGGGCTGTTTCCACCTATCAACCCAAACTGATAGAACCTCACTTTATGGAGGATAGCTGCAGGAAAAAGGCATTACACCATCGCTGGCTCTCTGCTCCTTCCATAACCATCGGAGTCCAGACTATCTGTTACGATACCACATGTGACCGCCATCTTGCATGCACCTTCCCAGCAGCTCTCTGACAGTGGCCCATGAGGCAGGACATGTGGTCGCAGGTGACATTCTGGACCTACTAATGTGTGCTCGATGAGCTGAGGGGACACACAGGCTGAGTGCCCTGGTTGAGCGGCACTGCCTGTGAAGCTCAGAGTAACTATCCTCCTATCTGGACAGCATGAACTCTTCTACTCAGGCAGGTCATTGTGTCTTAACAAATGTCTATTGAACTATTGGTGCATACTATATAATTTATCCACAGCTGCATTGTGCTCTCCATGAATCAAGACCTAGCTGGCTTTGTGCTTCCCAGTTAGTCTGGAACTGTTTACTGTGATGGAAAAAAATGTGGCAAAGCAACAGAGAAGTGCCAGAGGCGGCCAGTCGTCCAAGACTAAAGATAATCCTGCCTGTATTACTGTGCCTCCCAAGTCCCCATCATCTCCAGTTAATTAAAATCTTTTGGATGTGCTTACTGATCCTTCTAATTATATATCTCTCTCTTGCTACAGAGAGCTCAGGAAATCCCAGATATCATCTCTGCCCTCCTGGACCAAAAGCTGTTGAATCTCACAGAAGCAATATATTCTGCAGAAGCCCAGCTTTCTCAGCACTCTCAGAGGCTCACTAAGGTAGAAGATGATTACATGTGGCCCAAACCTTTATCCACTCCATTAATCTACCATTGTTTCACTTCTTGATATTTTGGAGGGTTTACAAAATGAAAAGGCGCAACAACTTGCGAATTTTAGGATTGTCTGAATTGATGAAACCCTAAAATCTTATGCATCTTGTGTCCTCTTCTGCTCTCAGCATCAAATTATCTACTGACCCATCTTCATGGAGAGGGTACACAAGGTGGTTTCTGAGAGAAGAGGATCACAGCAACAACCCTGTGCAGTCATTTTACACATACTGTCAAAATCTTGGATGTCTATTACAGAGTTACCTTAAAGAGAAGAGAATTTTCCCGTATCTGCAAGGAACTTTTTACCAAAGGAATCTATTTCTCTATTATATATCCTAATAAATTGTGCATCATCTGTAATGGCAAAACCTATAATTTTGATTCCCCCTCTCCAGCAGCCACCTTTCTCAAGTCTCATCAACACTCTCCCATGCAAACACAAGTCAATAAGAATGGATGATGTTCTTGACCTCTGGTTGATAAATATCAACCAGTTGCCTTGAGATCTTGAGTGTAGAAACATGTCGGAAGAGTGACTAGTGCGTCGTTTACCATCCATTACCAGTGGGTCCAGAACATTCCCAGCTTTTATAAATACCGGGCTCCATCTTTGTGCTGGCTATTGTTATGTCGATCCCATACAACATTTTATTTTTATCCATGTCAAATTCCTGTGAAGCTGCTCATTTGTATGGATTAAAAAAACTATATGCTTTTACCTGCTGGCTTCATGTAAACTGTAGTGTGAGGAGCATCACTTATCATCTGATATATGTATGGTGTGATTACACCACTCTGTGGGGGAGTACCTGTATGGACATACGTTTAAAGAAATCTTTATACGAATATCATGTAAGAATTAATGTGAGCATTTTCATTTATTTCATGTTAATCTCACTGTGGTGATCATCCATAATGAAGTGTGACTTTCCAATACTTGCGGGTGATGAACTTTTGTGAAGTGTGCTCTTCCTACTTTTGTGGGGCTTTCACCTATACTTCTTTGATATTCCCCACAAGGTGTTTTTAAAGACACAATAATGTTTTTAATATATTTTTATTTATTTCATTTGATCCATATTGAGGACTGCTGACCTACTCGGTGGTGATATTTTGTGCAATTGATGCCAAATAGGACTCATAGATGTGGATCCATTTTGCTGGAACAGGATTGGCACAAGATCATATTACCCATTTCTTATTCTTCTAGCTTATGTGCAAGATTTGGTAACTTATATTTTCATGCTGCCTTTCTGGCAGTGCCCATGTTTGGTTTCATTCAATCTATTTATTGTCAGATAACTATATTAGTCATATTTTACCATATTTATTTTCTATATTTTTTTCTTCCTTTTCATTTTAATTTTTTTCTGTTCATCAAGGGGATCAATCATTGTCAGATCTGTTAAATAACTTGACAGACTATACTAGTGCTGAACAAGACATTATCACTTGGTTAAGATATTTACCTATAGGCCACAGAGCTCTTGATCATGCTATGGTCATTCTCTGGCAAATTACTTGCTAACTTCATTAGGTCTAGGATCACATCCCAAAATATAACTGCCACAGCCCACAATAACACCATATTAGACTGCAAGCCATAGTGGAAGCCTTTGTTTCTTATTGCTTGACACTATACTCTGACCCTGCAGATGATCCTGAGCAAGGCATGGAGTTCTTACACCAAGCTTAACTTCCTAAACTTACTGTTTCAGACAATGAGTTTTTAATGTCTCCCACGATGGATTTAGAAGTTCATTGTATAAGGAAAACCTTGCCTAATGGCAAAACTCCAGGTTCTGATGGATTGGGTGTTGAGTATTATAAGATCATGGCTCCCCATGTCTCCACACATCTCTTAATGATTGTTCTCCCCAAGCCAGACAGAGACCCTACATTAGTTTCTTCTTACCAGCCTATTTACCTGCTGAACCAGGACCTGAAAATTTTCTCTAAACTTATAACCCTTTGCCTTCGATCACTACACCCCATATTGTTACAACCTGTTCAGACTGGATTTGTTGAAGGTGTACATCATCACACTGCATATTAAAACATTTCATTTAAGGAAATTGGTTAATTGTTATGCAGATAATGTGTTTTATAGAGTGCTCTGCCCCCATTTGTTGCAAATATTTCTTCATCAGAGATTTGTCCATAATTTTATTCATGTATTTCAGGTGCTGTATCTTAGACCCTCTGCTATTTTAACTATTAATTCATTAAATAATTATTATTTTACACTTTACAGAGAGTGAGACAGATATGCCCATGGTCTCCCCTTCTTTTTAATTTGCGTTAGACGGTAGACCCACTCCTGCATCATTTTTAGAAAATAGAGGACTGGCAGTGTATCTTAGTATTAATTAAGTTCTCAGCATTTGCTGATGATTCCCCTCTGTATCAACAAGCTTATGGTTTTTGAGTTTTTGACAGGATTTAATATAAATGTATCTAAGACAGAAGCTTTTGCATTTTATGAAGTGGAACGCCATGGATGGGAAAATACCTTCCCATTTTGTTGGTCAAAACTCATCATTGAAATACCTGGGAATTGTGATCCTTCCCTGGCCCTCCCAACTTAGGTTTTTTTGGAATGTCTATCATGCTTCTTCCTTTCCAAGGCTGCCATTGGGTACTATATTGTTACTTTTGAAGATTGCGGGAGCAAGAAAACAAAATTGTCCCAATGGATAGCTGAATAGATCTCAAGTGTTTCCCTATTATTTCCACGAATCTCAATAAAGTTGGTCTAATCCAGAGTTTTTTGTTCCACCTGGTTACCTTATATCCACAATTTATACCCCCAGTTTGAAGATGTATTACAGCAATATTTCTATCTTACCTCTTGGTATTACCTGGAGATTGTTGCCTATGGTGTCCCATTTTAGAAGCTTCCCCCCCCCTCCATGTTTTCCTATTTAGTTTTTCATATAGAGCTGTAGCTTTATGGGTGGTGACTTGACTCAGTGGATGTAGATGATGTGCTCATTTTTTGTATTCTATATATTTTCCAAGACTTTTTCTTGTCTTTATGGTTATGACATTTGTTTTTATTATTTTTCTCATCTGGATTCCTTGTTGGAAATCTATTTTATAAATAGTGTTATGTATCCGATTCCATCTTTACTCAGATTTGTTCCAGACACCTTCATCTTTTTTTTTTTCACATATGGACTTTTGTGATGTATTATGTAAAGTACATATGTTCATTTAGACTTTTTCATGCATGTGTAATTTCACAGTGCACAGTTAAAGATTTGTAAATAAATATAAATTTATAATAAAATAATACATTAAATTAGTTTTTTTCATTAACCGTGTTGATTAAACTGTATATATTTAAATTAACTATGCTTAGCTTATTATTTCTAATAACAGTTGCAAGTAATGTCTAGATGTAATAGGGATGCTTTAAATCTTAGCTACATTTGAAAATTGCACACAGACATGCTTTGTAGCACTGTCACCTTCAAGATGATGGTCACAGCACAACTTGACATACTTGCTTAGTAGAATTGCTCTGTGTGAATTGATTGGTTGTTGTCTATACACAGTTGCTAAAATTGTAATTTACTCCCCCCCCCCTGTATCAGCTCTAAACATGTGGGAGCAATGCCACCTGTCTCCAGTGGAGTAGGGCAGTAATATTTTACTTCTTAGCATAGCTGCCATAACTACTAAATTGAAAAACCAGTGGATACAATTATAATTTGTCTTTGAATCAGAAATACCATTCAAATTGGACCCAACATCTGCACACTTTCAGATACTGTATATAACATGGTTAAAATATAGAAAGCAGGATCTTGGGTATAACGTATTCATAAGAGGTAGTCTTAAAGCTTGCACAGACATTGCCAAGTTCCCTAAGTGCCCATACCGCATACCTGCCAACATGACCAGTTTCACCCTGGACACCTTGGTCTATTCCCCTCTTTCACCAACCACAATTTTCTGAATTAAATTAACTTAAAATGAAATAATTGCTGTTTGTGTAGGGTTATTTGTACCATTAATTGCTTGAAGTTTCATTCATTGGAGAAATTAATCTGAAAAGCAGGAGCCGAGCAATAAATCCTATGAGAAGACAAGTATGCAGTCCCCAATGTTCATGCTTAAAAAAAAAAACTACCCTTTTTATGGTAGCAAAGAGACTTTGTGAACATTCGATTACAAAGGAGTGCCACCTAAATGGGCTTTCACTGCCACTGGAATCTGATTATCATCTCTCTATTTATGAGATTAGTGTGTAATACAAGGCACATGAGCGCGCCAGACCTGCATTTAGCTAAAGCCTACCCAGCTCCTCCCATAATATTATTAAAATTTTTACACCCCATAGACCCTTTCATCTTGATGCACAAATCCAAGTGTTGCCTTAAAAATAAGAGTATGCGCACAGATGTGATTTAGTGCACATTTCTGTATTTTAGGAAATTGCAATTATTTCATGATACAACTAGATCTGCTTTTGTTTTTTGTTTTATTAACCTGCTAGTGCCTTTTCTGGAGTTAATAAATACTGGTGATGACACGCTCACCTCCCTAATCCTTGAGTGCTGTGAAAAGAGCAGAGCAATGGCTTCTTTTGAGAATAGGCACTGTTCAGAAACGGCCTCTGCTTTGCTGTTGTATAGAGAGTGAGGGTCTCAGGGAGGGAGATGCTGTGTCCTAGTGAGACGGGGTGACCTTGTGGGCCCATTCACTTTCAGTCCCTGGCACCCACTACAGTTCTGCCACTGACTGGTAACATTGATCTCCTCCTATTACACAAAAGTAAAAGAACACAAGGGTACATTCCAAAAGAAGAAGGAAACGTTTATAGAAGAATCCATTCTCTTTTTTTTTTTTTTCAGTTGAACAGTTATAGCTTATCTACATACATATCTACAAAGGTATCTACACTTGTGACTACAGTGCTTGCAGAGGTGAATAGTTAGTTGCAAAAGAGCATCTCGTCATTAAACATTTAGGCTTGTTATTAGGGGATATCTGCTGGGAAATAAATAGAAGAGCTGCTTATTCTATTTAGGGAAATAAATAGAACTACATGGGCACATCCAGGCTGGTAGGTGCAGTAGAACGATGCTGTGTTGGCTCCACTGGGTTGTTCAAACTTTTTGGCACAATCCTACTAGCAGAACTAATGGATACAGAGACAACAGTCACTACCTGATAAATAAGTATTTAAGGCACCATAAAAATAACATTACTACTTGCACTGCAAATACAAAGCATTTTGATTTACACAGCACACATTTGCTATTGACATTACATTACAATTCTGCTGGTGATTGTTTTTAAATAGTTTTTTTTAGAACAATACATTGTGGAAATGGTAACACATACATTCCATTGATTGTCTGAGGCAGAACTGCTCAATTATGCTACTACCTTTAAAGCAGTTTTATTAAAGCTGTTGGTACTTTTTTAAAGGAACGTAGGCTACACGGAATCCATTTGCATTATTACAGTTTAATAGCACAGAATGTGCAGTTCATTTCACAAATAGTGCAGCCAAACTTCACTCTCCAAAAATAGAAAATGCTTCTTACATTAATACCTCAGAGCTCTTTTGCCACCGAGCCCCCTTTTCTGTACATTTATTTTCAAAAAGTACAAGAAAACAACACAACAAAAGCATATGGCTTCCTTTATGCAACAATAATGCACCTGACCCTGCAGAAGTCAATGCCCTTTATGAATATGTCTGAATCACTGGTGTAGTTATGATGGCTGATACAGACTTTCCTCCTCTAACAACTTCAGTAAAATTGAACTTGTACAGAATTCCTTTTATTATGTTCCTCCTAAGTCTCTGGGCTCATCACCCTCCCCCCAGAACAGCATCACAGCAAGCTAATGACACACGTCAAGTGCCCTTGTTGGCAGTGCCTGTCCTTTCTGCTGACAAGTGTCATAGCCCCAGCAGGATTAGGGAGAAGATCCGACTTGCTTGTTGGTTGCTGTCACAATCACAATAGAAACTGAAGATCTGCCCTAATGAGTTTAGGGACAGGGCAACTTTAATTTCAGCAGTAATGTAATATCCAAAGCATACACTACTGAATAATTAAAATCATGCATAAAACATCCATTGTCTAATAACTTTAAATAGTTGTCCAATAAGATCTTTCTCTTCCATTAGATGTTATCTTGGACCATATTCATAACTGCTAGGTGCACCGGCTGTTGAGTACATGTTAGCTGCTGCTGGGTTCATATGGTGATGGTGGTAGCCATGTCCTCTGATGCTCGGCAAAGGGTAGGGGGTCGGCCTTGTTTTTGCTCCTAGATAGTGATCGTAGCTTGTTGGGTACTTGTATGGGTGGTGATGAAGAGGTTCTGAACCCTGGGAATGAGGGTCCAAGCGCAGTTCATGAGGAGGACTGGGTCTACCAGTACTAAGGGGAACGAGTCCACCCGGCACAGGAAGTGAAGGGCTGAGAACTCTGGACATGAGCTGTTGGTGAGCAGCATCCCCGTGTAATGGAGTGCCGCTGGTATCCCTCTCATAATCTCTCCTGCTGTCACCATCTACAAAAAAGCACACATCATAATTAATATTAAAGTATGTAATCAAGTTCGGGTATAAATCTCTTTTCCATTCTCTAGTTGCTCAAAACAGTAGTTATCTAATAATGTGCTTCCTGAAATAATCTGAAATGTGTCCATAACCTGCATAAGCAAGCATTAATAGTTCATTTCTTTATATACATAGAAAAACATTATGTGCATAGCCATAGATATATACAGTAGTAAATTAGTGATCGGTATTTACATACATCTATTTTAAAATTTAAATGGACTTGTATGCTAGCATTCTTTTAATGATATTGATCTCACAAACATGACCCAAAACTGGAATTAACTTGGGAACAGATATTGCAGAGCTAAAAATTAAGCCAAAATGTGGTTTATTAAGTGCTTATTCAATATTTATTATTGTTGTTTCAGAGATATAGTGTATGAAAGTAGGTAATACTATAGAATTGTTAAGTACTCATTCTGGTGTTTGCTTTAGTAATATCTTGTTTGTATGTAAAATCAAATCATATTTTCTACTAGGATAGTTTCTGGCAAAGCCACTTTCCTGGCAAGCCTCATAATCTATAAAATGGGAACAAAAACACTGCTGTTTGTAAAGTAAATTAAATATATGTAACAACTTCATATATTTTCTCTGCATCTTAATGTTACAGTATATTTGATTGAACCAGGAATACACTGGCTGAGAAATTACTATACTAAGGAGGGAAAAAAATCCACCTCTGATTTGACAAGCTGCAGTTATTATTATCCTTTATTATTATGGCACCACAAAAGTTCCGCAGCGCCTTACAAAGTACCTAAACAAATGAGCTCACAAGAAAACCAGTTATTTGCTGTGCAAAACAATCCAGGACAAGGACATGGTTTATAAACATTGCTGCATGACACTAAAATAAGCAGCAGGGTGTCAGCAAGTAAGTGTTAGGTGCCGTTTGGGGAGTTAAATGATAGTATAAGTAGGGGAAGGAGAAGCACGTGAGGGAAGAGGGCCCTGCTCGTGAGAGCTTCCACTCTAAAGGGGAGGGGCAGACAGACAGGGGCGACACAGATAGGGTAGATAGTGAGGAAGGAGCATGGAGCAGTGGGTTAGGATGAGAGCTATATATATATATATATATATATATAATTTTTATATATATATATATATATATTTATTATGTTGCAGAATGTGTGTTTTAAAATTACATTGGGCCAAATGTAATAGGGTGAGAGATTAGAAAATGTGAGAGTTTAGCAGTAACCGCACATTGGTCAAGTTGTATTTTCAAAATGGGAAAACATCTGGATGAGAGTTTAAATCGTGAGAGTTTTTTGAGCCTGTAAAATATGCGAGTTTGCCTGTTCTCAGACTCTATTACATTGGCCCAGTTTAATAAGTGTAAGAGTTTATTCTCACATTTTCTAACTTACATTTGGCCCCTGATGTTATGTCAAAATTAAGTTCTTCGTTCATCTACCTCTATAACAAAAATTGCATTTTACTTATGTGTTATTAACATGAGAAATGTATAAAATAAAGTTGTTGCACATTCATTGTTGCAGTTGAACCAAAATCCTGCAACCTGATGGAAAATTACATCATAGTGAACTGCCCACGTTACTGTAAGTGCATGCAATAAACGGCCTATTTATTATTTATTGGGTGTTTTCTACATGATAAATAACGATTGAACTTATAGCTCCGAGTTTTCTGACTTTTTTTTATCACACTTTGCTTTCTGAGACACTGCTTCGGAAAGAGCCTGTCCCGACCAAGCAGTTTCACCATTGGAAAATGTTTTTACAAAAGATTTAATTCCCTAGATGGCCTAGGAAGGTACTGCGCACATGTGCACAGTCCAACTACTGGAGTGGTATTCAAAGCACCCTCTACTATGGCTATACTGTAGCCTACAGGCTACAGCAGCTAGTGCCATCTGAAGATGGATTAGCTACTAGTGCCAAGAACCAAATATCTAAGCTTTTTTGGAGCTTAATAGGGCCAACATCCAAATATCTAAGCTTTTTTGGAGCTTAATAAACTCAGCCAGAACTGAAAATGGGAACTGCAGTCTGCAGCAATAGTTTGCATGACGTTGGAAATATCTCCTACATTCAGGCTTTGTTAAATAAGCAAGTTAATTTGACACTGTGAGTGAAAACTTTAGGTTAGTACTTTTGCCCCTAAGTGTATTTTAATTAGTTAACTGGATGCTCATATGCACCATTCATTTGGTCCACTCAAAGTTATCATTACTTACAAACAACTTTCCCTCAAAGTTAGTAGTACAGTTTATATTAAACCTGAAAAACTGGTATGGGGCACAGAACAGGAAAAAAAAAAAAAAAAAACAGCTCATAGTGGAGGAATTGAGGAGGAAGAAAATAGAGATCTATATTTGTTATTATTGCTATTTTTTATTCAATGGGTCAGATGTTCTTTCACCCTGTTAGTAAAATAAACAGGGGGCTTTGCAGTTGTTCTAAGCAGAAGCTGCCAACAATGCAAGAAAATCTATCTGAAAAGTAAACTGTGTATTTTCCAGCAGTCCATAGTCTGAATGCAGGGAGGAGAAAAGCAACCAAACCGTTCGTTGTGTGTAAAAACTATCCAATCCATATCATTGTGCTCAATTGAAACCTGTGCCCTCCTGACAAGACATTCCTATAGGGATGAAATCTGAAAGAAATGACTGACAAGTATGTGCACGCATGAAATTTCTTAAAGTTGTGTAACCCTAAACAAATACAGACTGCATTTATTTGACCAGACCCAAAGTGTGCTGTAGAGGATGGGCCCCTTGGTGTCTCTGCAACTATTTGCTCTGCATAATGGAAAATAAATACATGCAAAATGTACCAGTGTGTGACACTTTTGAAACGTAAAGTGTAAATAGGAAGGAAAGTTCTCACAGTGTGTGCAGCAACACTCCCCAAATCTGCAGTATACCCAGAGTTTAATGAGCAGCAACCTGATGTCTGTACGCTTCTGTGGTAAATGTAATGTAGGCCACTAGTAAAGAGAGAGGAAATGGGGTTAGCCACAACAGTAGTTTGTTTTTGCGACCTGAAGCTGAGAGCCTGGAACCCAGACGCCAAATCCACTGCCAGAGGACTTCAGTAATCAGATGCCTTCTGAGGAACACTTTAGTAGGTTTCATTTCTTGTCAATAACCAAAATGGCAATGTTAATGCTATGAGCGCATTGAGGTTCTACAGAGTGCTGGCAGTATATGATTGATACAAAAAAAAAAAACTATAATAAATAAACCCTAGAGATTATAGATTTACTAAATATGAAATAGATTCCTCTGTGTAATTATAATTTCCTCCCATAGGTGGTGCTCCCTCTAACACATTCATATTGGCAAAGAAAACAGAAAAGGAGTTCTAAATAGGGCACTCGACGGTCTATGACACATTAACATTTGAATCTTTTTTGTATTGTAATTATAACAAAATATTATGCCTAAATGTCCTTGCAGCAAAACATAAAGTAAAACAAGTGATTGTGATAAAAAATTTAAATAAGAAAATGGCAAAAGTGTTGTTAATCGTTGTACGAAGGTGAATCTGCAACATTCTTTTAGGTAAAAAATATAGGTATTCTTGAGAAGATTATTATGGGACTAATTCTGAAACTAATGCCATTTTATTCAATATTGAATTGTCATGTCCTTAGTTTGATGGTTCTATTATGCTAAATAATGCTTGCTCACACTCTTGCACTATTATTATGCCAAGGGTGTATTAAGCTTCTAGCGAGTGTTTCTGTGATAATTCAGTGAGAATGTAATTCTCTGCCCGGAATATGCTGCCTGCTTTTGTATGTAGCACACAAATACTGGTGTGCTTTATTTTTTACACTGCAATTTAATATTGGAATAAGACACAAAATTCTAAATATATCTCTGCATTTTATATTTGCACCATCCCCCACACCCACCCCAGTGCAACATGCCTTTGCCGACATGCAAAATTGCTCCTTCTTGTTGGATTTACTCCTATCGTTAAATGAGGCCTGTGTCACTGTGTCAGAGAATTAGTATACTGTGTATAACACTATCAGAGCATTAGCATACCGTGTGTGACACTGTCAGAGAATTAGTATACCGTGTGTGACACTGTCAGAGCATTAGCATACCGTGTGTGACACTGTCAGAGCATTAGCATACCGTGTGTGACACTGTCAGAGAATTAGCATACCGTGTGTGACACTGTCAGAGCATTAGCATACCGTGTGTGACACTGTCAGAGCATTAGCATACCGTGTGTGACACTGTCAGAGCATTAGCATACCGTGTGTGACACGGTCAGAGAATTAGCATACCGTGTGTGACACGGTCAGAGAATTAGCATACCGTGTGTGACACGGTCAGAGAATTAGCATACCGTGTGTGACACGGTCAGAGAATTAGCATACCGTGTGTGACACGGTCAGAGAATTAGCATACCGTGTGTGACACGGTCAGAGAATTAGCATACAGTGTGTGAGACTGTCAGAGCATTAGTATACCGTGTGTCACACTGTCAGAGAATTAGTATACTGTGTATGACATGGTGTCAGGATGCCTCCAAGCAACACGCACCTTTCAATGACACATTAGAAGTTATATGTAGAATATCATATATGAGTTTTATGTTTTCTTGTGTATAATATTATCCAACTTTAATATATTTTGTGTCACTTTGGTTTTGCAGTTCACATCTCTCACAGCACTGAGACCAGTAGGCACACTAAGGGGTGGCATGTAGACCAGTGATGTAAAGGTAAATTCTGTGTTATGATATTGATTTGTTTTGTAGTAATGAATATTATCGTGTGTGATGTAACTAGGTCAATTTGAATAAAACATGCAACATCACAATATAAACTTACCTTGGAGGAGATGTATCAAGCTGTGGAGAAGTTCTGCGAAGCAACCAATCAGCTTCTGTCATTTATCTAGCACAGTCTGTGAAATGACAGTTATGGGGCCCATTCATCTGAGATGGATTGCCCCATGTACACATTCTGCCGACACCAGGGTCAGGGAATTGGGGAATTTCAATATATTGAACAATCTTAATTCCCCAATCCCACAAAAATGGTCTGAATCAGCAATTTGGGGAGTTTTGTTGAATTTCCCGATCTACCGATGGATCGCTCGTTATCAATGGCCGCAAATTGGATTTGCAGAGTGAACGGCAGAACAGGGAATCGGGCCGTAGATGTATGGCCCGCATTAGATTCTGATTGCCTCTCCACTTTATCTCTCTCCGTGGCTTGATACATCTCCCCTTATAACTGAAATGGAAAGTGATCCTTGTGTCTAGTGCACTTACTGATACACACATCTTATTAAATCTTACAAATTGTATTTATTTATATCCATTAAAACATTCCTGCAACTTTAAACCCAGTGAAATACATTGTATGTGCTATGAAATGTCAATAAACTGTATCATAAATAGAATATGGCGGATATACCACATGGAATATATTTCTAGTATTCTTCATAATACTCCCACCAAGTTCTGAATTACCTGGGCTCTTTGAACCGTTCACTATGAGACCCCCTCCTCCTCTTCAATATTGTCTTTGCTTCACCCACCTCCTGACCTCTCTCTCTGAGTGACCCCCCTCTTTTCCCTCACCTTCCTTCGCTATTCCCACTCTCTCTATCTATCTTGACCCCGTTCGTCCCCCTTGCCGCTTTATTGAAGTGGTTTTGCTGTGGCCCTTTCCACCATAGCTCCTGACTTCTTACTCTATTAGGGCCCTTTTGTACTTGTTTTTCTGTGATACTGCATTACTGTGCAGAAGTACTTCTCTATAATTGTTTTTCTGTGATACTGCATTACTGTGCAGAAGTACTTCTCTATAATTGTTTTTCTGTGATACTGCATTACTGTGCAGAAGTACTTCTCTATAATTGTTTTTCTGTGATACTGCATTACTGTGCAGAAGTACTTCTCGAATTGTTTTTCTGTGATACTGCATTACTGTGCAGAAGTACTTCTCTAATTGTTTTTCTGTGATACTGCATTACTGTGCAGAAGTACTTCTCTAATTGTTTTTCTGTGATACTGCATTACTGTGCAGAAGTACTTCTCTAATTGTTTTTCTGTGATACTGCATTACTGTGCAGAAGTACTTCTCTATAATTGTTTTTTTGTGATACTGCATTACTGTGCAGAAGTACTTCTCTATAATTGTTTTTCTGTGATACTGCATTACTGTGCAGAAGTACTTCTCTAATTGTTTTTCTGTGATACTGCATTACTGTGCAGAAGTACTTCTCTATAATTGTTTTTCTGTGATACTGCATTACTGTGCAGAAGTACTTCTCTATAATTGTTTTTCTGTGATACTGCATTACTGTGCAGAAGTACTTCTCTATAATTGTTTTTCTGTGATACTGCATTACTTCGCAGAAGTACTTCTCTAATTGTTTTTCTGTGATACTGCATTACTGTGCAGAAGTACTTCTCTAATTGTTTTTCTGTGATACTGCATTACTGTGCAGAAGTACTTCTCTAATTGTTTTTCTGTGATTCTGCATTACTGTGCAGAAGTACTTCTCTAATTGTTTTTCTGTGATACTGCATTACTGTGCAGAAGTACTTCTCTAATTGTTTTTCTGTGATACTGCATTACTGTGCAGAAGTACTTCTCTATAATTGTTTTTCTGTGATACTGCATTACTGTGCAGAAGTACTTCTCTAATTGTTTTTCTGTGATACTGCATTACTTTGCAGAAGTACTTCTCTAATTGTTTTTCTGTGATACTGCATTACTGTGCAGAAGTACTTCTCTATAATTGTTTTTCTGTGATACTGCATTACTGTGCAGAAGTACTTCTCTATAAATTGTTTTTCTGTGATACTGCATTACTGTGCAGAAGTACTTCTCTATAATTGTTTTTCATGGAAAGTGTGTACAATAGTATTTATGTCCCCTTATCTTCTTTCTATATCCCCTGTATAACTTTTAACTGTATATTCTTATAAAAATATTTTTTAAAAGTGAAAATGTAAAATTACAGGTATATAACTAAAATGTTTTTTTTCTCCCAAGACCAGATATCCTCTGTCATAATTTGTATTTATTTGGGGGGTTAAGATAATATGCTCTTTGTCCTTGTCAAGGTAATAGCAATATTATTTGGTATTTTTTCTATTATATTTTTACTAGAGCTACATAGTTGCAGGTCACCCAACTGTGATTCCTATCCCAGTATTAAATTATCAAACCAAAATATGAGATTAACCTCTACATGTTTTTCTAGGGACTCTTATTAATCCGCATAGGATTACAACATGTCACGCATTTGGTCTGATATACAGTAGGAAGACTGTCATTCACCATTACTTGTTTTTATTATAATATTGCACTGCCCGGAATTATCATTGTATTGTTACCTATCCCTACTGCTGAAAACAAATATATTACTAATGTATCTTTGTGTAGCTTCTTATTTAATTCCTACTGTATGTCATCCATATTTGAAACATCATATTCCAGTACCTTACACCTTTCAATCATCAGCGAGATAATATACACATTCCCATGAGCTATAATAAAAATTAATCCCTGTTGTCTGTTTCATCTACTCCTGTGTAACTTCTTATTATCCCTGATCACCTCTGTCGTTACCTCCTAGCCTTATGCATTTTTATTGCTAGAGTATCTGCTAATGATTTCCTAAAAAGATTCCACTTCTGTTCTTTCCTGTACTGTACAGCAATGACTGATTGCTATTAATATTAATCTCTGAATTATGTGCTGCCTCTTACAGCCTTCCTTTTTGCCCCTCACTGCAATATTGCACTCTAGCATGAATATGTACAGTAATAAATGCTTTGCCTTACAGGAACACATAGAGCATGTGGTTTTATTTTGCAACTAACATGTTGTCTACATGAATTGGTTGCATGTGTGCCGGTTTGTATCTGACTAATATAGGCACAGAGCTGACTTATCAGTGTCAAGCATACAATCTATGCAGAGAAAGTGATTGCAACAATACCACATGGCCATAAACCCTGCACTTCCACCCACTCCAAAACAGGACGTTACCTTGTTAGAACCTCTAAGGAGAATATAAATAATAGTGGAGTCCTGCTTTATAGATCAGAAGCCCACTTAGGGGTAAATTCACTAAAGTGAGTTTGTAGAAGTGAGTTTTAAAAGTGATGTTGCCCATAGCAACCAATCAGATTCTAGCTATTATCTTCTAGAAGGTGCTAGTTAAATGTTAAGTAGATTCTAATTGGCTGCTATGAGCAATATCCCTTCTAAAACTCACTTCTGAAAACTCTCACTTTAGTAAATGTACCCCATACTCTCCCAGCTCTGTGCAGTGTGCTTCCCTACAGACCAGTGGGAAAATGCTGCTAACCATTCTAAATAAATGTGCATAATGTTGATTATTGTATTCATCAGATTAAAATTTTAATTTACCCATATTCCAGTGTTTGACATTTACATTTTTGGACTACACTAATTACCAATAGAATTCCACTGTAAATGTACACTTAAATATGCAAATAAGTTGGACCAGAATATATATATATATATATATATATATATATATATGATATACTACAAGCGCTATCAGCGTACTACTAAAACATCATGAAATAAAAATTGCTTTTATATTATATTGTAAGTCGTATCTAGTTGGCAGCAGGGGGGTGTGCCTATCATTCTGTGACATGGTGCTTCCTCTCCATTACACGAAGTACTGGAAACATTTTATGCGACTATTGTAATCTATCAAATATTAATATTATCACGTCATTATTACCCCAATTAGCAATATATACTATCCAACAAGACAGTAAATATGTTTTTACCTGATTCCATGCATTAAGCTGTCTCAGAATACCTGTTACTGGAGCCAGCTGCCCGCTGACCTCATTACAGGCACCCCCTGAATAGCAGAAGCAAATAGCCAGCATATTGATAACGCATAGGGACTGTGAGTATTACACTGACCTTTTTCACTTCCATTCTGTGGAGGGGATGAAACTGGATTCCTGGACCTTGCAAATGCACTCATGAGTGGGAGGGATCCGGGTCTGTGATTCCTGGGCCTGCAAGGTCACACAAATATAACTCATTTCTGAGCTGTTCCCTGTAAGCCTAACCATTGCCAATATGTCTACGGTGAGCTGTCATATCCTTGGTATTTACAGCATTGACAAGCAAACTAGCTCATTGTATTCCAACATGAAACTCCATTATAGGTTATTCTGAAATATCGAAGGGGAAAAAATGGATTTTCAATAAGGGGGACTGAAAAGACCTCATAGTTAAAAAACAAACAAAAAAAAAACACTTTATTTCCTCTACCGTATCAGGGCCAATGAAACTTTTATTGCTCTTATACCGATTAGTGACCTGCAGGTAGTAAATATAGCCATAACCACAGCACTTGTTAAAAGCAATATTTTGCTATGTTAGCCCTTTACCCTCAGTTCACTCTGCTATGAATCTTCTGTGTTGGTGAATTCCGAATATCCTTGTGCAAACACATTGCATTGAGGCATGCAGGTACTTGCGCTAAACTGGCTGTCCTGTAAAGATTTGTTGTTGCAGCTAATAAAATTGCACGTGTAATGTTATTTAACTGACTAGTAGTTGCTCTGAATTAAGTGGTGAATAAGTTATATACAAAAGGACAACTCTATTGAAATGAGAGATGAGCATTGAACAAAAGAGTAGAATTCAGTCTATTAAAACGTATTTTTTTTCATCACAATTCTTTCTTTTAGGCCTACGATCTTATACTTACCAGTCTTCTGGGTCACAGTCCCGAAAGCCCTTCGCAAACGGGTTGCTAGCGATTTTCAGCTGTGTAATCTAGGACAAGCAAAAAGCATGTTACTAAAATGTTTATTGTTCACAATCCCACATATGGTGCTCAAGTCAGATTGTTTAAATCAGATCCACGAGCAATGTGGATGCTATGCTGTCTGTAATAATAGTGCTTTAGAAATTGGCTTTCACTGCAGTAAAGTCTACTGAAGTACAATGAATCTCTCATCTTATAATAAAATGTGAAGGGATTTTGCTCTGTATGTGGGATTGGTTCATCAATCAGGGAACATACACATCTTATGACCCTTCTCTGTGAGATCTTTGGTGTAATATCTCTAGGACTATAAGCCCTGCTCGTAGCATCGGTTTTCTGTTGCACCCCCATTCATATTAGGTGTAGGGGCGGCTGCTCAGGTATGTACAGCGGGAAGAGCTAGGACACCATACTGTATGTATTAACAATTTACATTTATACCCTATGTAATAGTTGTGCTTGGGTAACTTTTGCCCGCTTGACAGATAGGGGTTTGCCTTTATCCCATTCTCTCAGGTATGGAAACATGGGCACAATACTAGCACACTCAAATAAGCTACAAAAATGGAAAGACCAAGTTCATGTGGCTTTTTAGTTTATTTAGTATCTATTGGCAATTTATAAATCGATCACTATCGATCATTATACAAAATACTGTCCACCTGGTTCAGATCATCTATTAAACAGATGCAATCCCTAATGTTATGAGTTATGACTGACGCCTGGGGACAGACACAAACCACCGGTAGTGATTCCGCAGCTCTCTGCAGTGCTGTACTTTGCCCATTCATTAAGGGCACAGCAAGGGGAGGGAGAGATGCCCTGTAACGGGGAGTGATGGATGCCCTGTAACGGGGAGGGAGGGATGCCCTGTAACGGGAGGGATGGATGCCCTGTAACGGGGAGGGATGGATGCCCTGTAACGGGGAGGGATGGATGCCCTGTAAACCGTTGGCAAGCTGTCATTAAACCTGCAGAAATTAAAATACCAGTGAAACAAAAAGGTGGAAACAATAGACATATTTTCAATAGCAGACGACAACTTCTTTCTCTCTGGCCAGACAAAAAAGTTATTACAATGTAGTTTTTTTTTTTTTTTTTTACATATTTATGTATATTTTTTACAAATATTAATACTCTACATGAATTAAAGTATGTATATATGTAATAATAATATATTTTTTGCTAATAGATTTTTGTTTTTGGAATTGAATGCATAATTTAGGATACCCACTACTACCATAAGGTGCATTTGGGAACAGTCCCCACTGTTCTCATCTACTTTGTATTGACAAGTATGCAAAACTCTGTGTTGATTACATGCACTGATAGGTATACTTCTAAATCATTGAAAAATATACTTGTGTGTATAGACATGCATACACGTAGAATGCCTAGGGAGAATAAATACAGAATGAATCAATATGAGAAGAATGAGATGGATTTATTTATTTAGCGTTACAAGTTTGATAAGGACATGTATAAAGTGGAATGCCAATAAACGTTTTAATGTTAATGTTAGTTTAAGCAATGTACACATAAAGGGAATGATGGAACGTCATGAAACAATGTAATCATACATAGCATGGCCTATGCAGGCTTTGATGTTAGAAACCAGTGTCCCGGTTTCATGTATAGGAGCTACAATATATTCTCTATGCTTAGCTTGACCCGAGGAGACAATGTACAGAACTTAAAACACGATGAACACAATAGGTTAAAAGCTATAGCAACAATAAGAACAACTATGGTGATCTGCGGGCAACATATGGTTCTTCTCTATACGGCTACAGAAATCGTGAGATATCAAACACCGGTTCCAGTTTATTGGAGAGAATAGGAGGGTGGGCAGCATGCACTTGTAGGGAAATGCCACATTACATAGATGGGTCACCAGCAGAACAGCTAAGACTAATCGCTGGATAAATCATACGTGTGTATTTATTTAATTCATCTGGGACAAGGCAGGGCATTTTCTATATTTAAGTAAATCCGTGGATAAAGTATGTGATTGTGAGTTTCCGGAATGGGTTGAAAAACAATCTTTAAGCCCTTTCAGTGACAGTTTCAGACTTAGAGGTCAAATTGATAGAAACCAGGAGAGGGGCAGCGAGAGGGGGAGAGAGAGAGGGAGCAGCTGTCCCGGGTCATCAGGAAAATGCCAGGCTCGCAAGAGCTCCTAAATCTAAGCCTTTCTGTTAGAGGCATAATAATGTCCGTACAGTGTATGAGCTGTGTTTAATGTCCGTACAGTGTATGAGCTGCTAACACACACACACACACACACACACACACACACACACACACACACACACACACACACACACACACACACACACACACACACACACACACACACACACACACACACACACACACACACCTCTGAGTCAGTTCTTTACCACAGTATAAGATTTTGCACTATGTATTTTATTTTTTTTATATATTATTTTTTTTAATCTCTTAATCTTTTTATCTTATATTTATAGCCAACATGTTTATACCACTTATCACCTGTAGTTGACTTGTGTAACTATACGAGTCTCAGCATGCCCTAAAAACGACCCCTCATTAATTTAAATGCGACCAAATATTTAAATATACTCATGTTATAGATCTTTTTTTTTTTTTTTTTAGAACTGATACTAGATTATAGGCTGCAACAAAAAGATACACTTCTTTTCCTGTATGTATCCATCGTTTACATGAGTATATTGTTTGAAATTGACCACTAATGGCTACTTCCTTTGTAATTGGTTTGTGCATCAGGATTGGCACATCTAGGTAAATAGAAAAGCAGATTTGTCCAAACACAATTTGATTGACATTTCACAGTGGGGAAGCATTATATAGTCAGAGTAGAGTGGGTCTAGCGTTTACATAGGTAATGATATCCCTCTGGGTTTCAGGGCTGTTTTTTTCCTAGTTACTCAAATTTGCAAATGTTTAGCTCCCGATGTCCATCACTCGCATAGCTGGGCTGAGCCGCCCTCTGCTCCCTGCTTCCTGGCTGGCTGGGCAATTCGTTTAACAGATGGACAGAAGTCAACAATTTTAGGCCTGCTATATCCAAGCCATCACACACATATGTATAGGACTATGGCTGCATACATAATACAGCTGATTAGGGCGAATGTTGATTGCTCAGTTTTTGTCCTGGTAATTACTAACACCATATAGTCGCCGTGCAATTCATTCCGTTATACCAAAGAGAAATGCAGATCTCCTCTACAATATTAATATAACATCGTATGGCCTTTATAGTGCATTTCCACTTAAAAAAAACAACAAAATAATATAGATGCCAGTAAAGTAATAGACTATTAATAAAACATTAAATCAGAATTATAGGCATAACTCTTAAAACGTAGTTATTAAATACATTCCTTATTACAATAATGTATCAAAGTAACGACTTCTCTCTTGTAATATTCTAGTTTAATGTTTATTCTCACTTCTTAAATGGTTGTACAAACATCATTACAAAACGTACACATTTCTGTTTTCTATGAAAGGAAAATTATTTTCTAATGAGTATTTATTTTGTAACTATAAACCGTGACCTGCTAGACAAGAATTCAGATTGGTCTCTGCCTTCAGCAAATCGCACTTAATGTTACAATATTAAATATACTTACTAACTCCTTGAAAATGAAAAGCAGTAAAAGGAAATGTATATTTATTTCTTAACCGACCAACGTTCCTTTCTTCTTGCTTCAGAGCTGTGTTTTCCTAGCACTGACTGCTCTGCATTATGTTTTTTCTTTCTTACTTTTCCGGTCTATCATCCATCATTGGGAAAGGTCTGATATATGATGCATTGGAAGAGGTAATAAACTCCAGAAATACTCACTCTGTGGTTCTGATAGGCAGTCACTGCGGTGAAGCGGGTTTCCTCAAACACAAACGTTTTAAAGTTTTCCTCTGCATATTTCTCGCTGTCCTTCCTAGGATCCACATACACCACATGGAAACGGGGCTGGTATCTGTGCATGGAGTTCAGGATGATCTGAAGACAGAATATGCCCACACTCATTTTATTACATATATATATATATATAGATATATATATATATATATATATATATTTTATACATACATACACACACACACACACACACACACACATGTAGACAGGTCATGCATATTTTTTCTGACATTTAAATATCTGACTTCTGCAATATATCTCCATAATAATAAAAACAATAGTACGGTAATGTGAAATGTTCCTATAACGTTATAATATACAAATAATTATTTTTTTTGTGAAGTAATTAGATTGCTGATTGAAATCCGATTGTCATAATCATTGATAACATGCTGCAATTTGTGTCTAGTTGTGTAACAATCATAATTTGGTTTCATATGTATTAACCTTGCAGCAGTTGTCTCGGATTAAACGGCTAAACTACACACATATGGTTCAGTTTATAAATTCCCCAACTCCATTTGTGATGGATGTGCAGATTAATATAGATATGAATGGATGGCTCCTGCCCGTCTCAGCCCTGTCTGTTGCCATCACACACTCACATGACCATTGTCGTCCAGTAAATTATTTGTCAATTTCAATTTGTCAAAGGAGACGATTTGTTTCATCCATTGGGCGCCTTTGGCCGGTGAGTCCGGGTGATAATGTACTCTCCCGGGGGTGGCCGGGTCAGCCTTCCCTGCCACTAGCCAGGAGGAGCTGTGAAAAGCATACCTACAATGCAGAGAGAAAAGGCTTATTATTACTCTCTATCTGTCACCACGGAGAAAAGTGTGTGGCTTCACACATCTGTACTAAATATTATTCTGCAATGTTCTAAAAGTTTTATTTTTGTTTATCTGACAAAAAGTTTCTTATAAAGCCCTGAAAGCAATTCAGCTGTATGTATAGAATGTATGTACACCGAAATAACCTGTTACACAGACGGAAATCAAACTATCTGCTCTGCTCTATGTTATATGTATCTTAAATGAGAGCCAATAATGTGAACTTGTCTCTCAGCCAGCATAATAAAAGGTTTATAGAGACGCGTTAGCCTGTAATAGAATCATTATACATTATGGATTGTTTTGCATAGTAATACCTTCCAATAATGATGTCTTACTCGGAAGAATGAGAGAGCTATCTGGTGTAGTCAACATGTTTGTTTCATTATACGATCAGAGATTAATGTGACATCACCCTTGTCTTATCTGTAATTACATCATCAGCATCCTCTACACAGCAAAACTCTTTCCTCCATCTATTATACACTTTATGTATGTATGTATGTATGTATGTATGTATGTATGTATGTATGTAGGAATGTATCTATGTCTGTCTATGTGTTATATGAACACACACAGTCGCATATTGTATACATACACACATAAACTGGTCGCATATTGGCAAGACGTGCTGTTTGTGTATATATATATATATATATATATATATATATATATATATACATACATACATACATACATACATACATACATACACACACATATACATATACACACACAAATAATATGACCCCTTATTTTATTGTATATTTATTTCTACCACATTGCAATCCTTTTAGAATCGGCCATACGTCTGAAACTTTAGTATATTTTTTAAGACACCATCTTGACAACTTTTCAGCAACAACCGTATTCTTATATCCAAACTTAACCTTATCATTTTAGTAGATATCTATTAGATATTGCCTCGAGCGCCCCCAACAACACAGTACTTTTTTCTCCCAAACTTAAGCCATACAGCAATAAACACATTTTGCCGGTAATATCAATTATAAGCTTGTTTCTAAGGATAATTGTAGGATGTGTAGCACTGTGGTATGTGATATATCAAGTCAAATAACGATATACGTGTAATTCAGCAAATGATAACCAGACATTTGATTAAGTTATTTGTACAATTTAGATAGTCACATTGATTAAATATATGATTGTCAGGTACTACCAAGTAAATGTGAACGTATATATGAGGAATACATAACATCAGATGATATATATTGAATAAGAATACATTCCTTGCACGTATTTTTATTGTACCAGGACAAAAGGACTGTCGGATGTGATTTCTACACCTACCAGCACAAATACCATACATATTTACACACACATATATTATATATATATATATATATATATATATATGTTGCCATTATAATGGTATATTGCATATACAGTATGTGTATCTTTGAAACTACAGTATATTACTACATTATAAATGGACATTCTGCAACTTTATTTTGTCAGGTATGGAGATAATATCAGAAATACATCGAATATAAATATTTGTATTTAGACATCAGCTATATGGATAACAGCAATGATTAGCTATGTGTAAGAGAATTATTAGCTCCCCCTTCACAAAGCGTTTATCTTACTTACCGATAGCGTTTATCGTCCACCGGTACAAAATCCATTAACAACATATAATCCGCCATGGGATCCATCCCAAATATCTTCACCTGGAAGGTGGGGAACATGCGCCTGGCAATAAGGGAGGAAGCAGCGCCGGTAAGTACACGGGATAGGTACTGGGAACAGGGGTGTCATGACTCAGTTGATCATGATAACAGTTTAGGATAATTTAAAACAAGCCACCATGTTTTATCGTACATCTCCGTTCCTGACATCACTTAGATTGATGACCCTTAATAAAAGGTTTAATTGTAACTTGCACGAGTATTTGGTGTCTATTTCAAAGTCCCTGAAAAGTCACTAACTCCAGGCTACATTGTATGCATAGACCCGATAGTAGCAATCTTCCTTATCTCTGGCGCACGGTTTGTATTGTGTATGCCCCAGCAGGTGCCCTGGTTGCATGTAACCATATTCTATTTAGTTGTAATGACATAGCTATATATAATACAATATTTAAATGCGCCCAGTGCTGCCAATGATGCGGTACTCCTATGTGCCGAGAGAGATCTGCTAGGCAGCACAGGGTTATAAAACAATCTATTGCTGCCTTATTTTATCTGATCGTGTTAGCTCAGGTTTTAGTGCATTATTTCTGACCACATCTAGTTTATTGCCATATAATATAGAGAAACTCAGCAGGTCTTGAAATGTTGACTTGATCATGAACGAAGTGAAAACACATCAGGAATGTGGCAATAGTTTTCCAGTCACTTTAATTTGCCAATCCCTCATTCTGTGGAGTGATCTATAGGAGTGAGACTGCTGTTATTGATGGCTGAAGTGTCAGGACAACAATACCCAGAGAGACAGGTAGAGCACACAGACCTGCCGCACTGAGCACATATTTTCTGCTCTCTTCCACCTCTGAAAAGTGGCTTTAACTAATTTAGCCCTTAAACAGGTTTCAGTGGTCTTTGAGTGTAGCTAGATGTCATCTCTTACATTCCTTTCACACCATCCTCAGACAAAGGCACTGAGCCCTCGCCCAGATCTCCCCCTGGTCTCCCCGGGTTTGCTACATGGTAACTGGAGATGGCCACGTCCATGACCCAGTCCTCGCTTTAATTATTAAATGACTTTCTCAAATTGTATTTCGTTTTATTTCCCCACAATGGAAAAGTATTTGTTTGTAAATAATCCGTCTGCCTGCTATGTATACCCAGTAACAACAAGGAACTAATGTTCTGCATAAGAAATTAGTTCTGATATAAGGGTTCAGTATAAAATATATTATTGTTAAAACATGCTATGCCATGCAAATTAATTACCCTTTTCCTTGAGATCGGTGAAAGCTAATATGATGCATGTGTGCACTAAGCTTTAGGGATAGAACTGTTATATATATATATATTTAGTAAAATAACAAATGTCTTCTTTTAATAACCACCCACCCACATAAATTATGAGTTATTGTAAAGCACTATTTGGTATGTAATAAACATAAGTATCCGTGAATATTTTATAGGGGTGTTGTCATAATTTAGTTTGCGTCTAAACTGATAGAGATTTGTACATATGGATTGTTTATCGTTTTTCTTTTCTTCTGAAGGAAACATGAAGTGTGTGCTAGAGTGTTTTTGTAGCTGAAAGTACATTAAATGTGACTTATTCCTATGACGATCTACTAACAACATGAGCTTTCTTTGGGCTCGCTGTTCCTACAAGCTGTTGTATAGCAAAACCGAAACAATTCGGATAAGGTGCTGAGTTATAGTATTTGTTTCTCAAATTGTAAATGCAGAAATTTATATATGGATGGTGACCATAGACAGCTATAAACACATCGGACTCATTAAAGTACTATAAATGTGCAAAGCCCTTATGGATTTAAAGAGAAACCGCCCCTTCCGTGTGACAATAATTATATTTATTTGTTCTTTAGATTTATTTAAGTCGATTTACACACAGCATTGACACTCACCAACGGTGTGAGGGCCCTAACACTTGCACTTAATGGTGTGGAACTGAGTGTATTACATTTTATGTGCAGATGGATGTGTGAATTTGGGGTATCCTGCTGTGCAGTCACTTAGATGCAATAAGAAGCTTTGGAGGAAGAGGAAACGTATAGCGCTGTAGGGGTTAATCGGCCGTGCTATGAAATCCAAGCTTCTTGTGTGAAATTAAAAGAACATTTTTTCACCCCCCCCATGTCATGAGTTTTTTTTTTGCTACATTCACTAAAAGCTCTCTTTATCTCCCTTGCCTAAAATGACCCATTCTGCCCAATCACCTGTTGTGAACTAATTGGATTCAGTAACTTGGAATAATATTTACTCTGAGCTTTAAGGGAGAATGGAGCAAACAGTGCAGCTACATAGCCCGCAGCTCACACGCAGAGCAAGTCTTGTGCGTGGAGGCAATGACTTGACCTGGTAACCACTCTATTGGGCCAGGTGTTGAGAATCCATATTGCTATCCCTATAAACAACATGCTAAACTATGCCTAGAGACTGGACACAATCATATGGTTTTAAGGCTCTACGTCTTCTATGCTGTGACTCCATTACCTGAATAATGCTGGGTTTAATACCTACAACAGAAGCGTGACCAATGTAAATATATGAGTCTATCAAGTATTAGATACATTCCAAATAGTTTATACCTAATAGTTTCTCAAAATTATGCATTTTAAATAATATCTGTTATCTGTAAATAATATTAGCTTTATCAGTGTGTAAGTTGTAAGACAATAGACTTACTGTTCTGGACTGATAACATTATCTATTCATAAAAAAAAACATTTGTTAAGGCGCAAATGTGGACGCAATAATATATTCCAAGTACAAAATAATTGCAAAAATATAAATTAACTATGATATGTACCTATGAAATATATATATATATATATATATATATATATATATATATATATATATATATATGACCATAGTATTATTTTGTTAATTATTTCGATGTGCGGTTAATGCAAGCAGTGGTTCCTTCATTTATAATAACTGGATAAGTATTATTTTCATAATTGCTATATAATCCAATAAAATTAGTGGCACTGTGTAATGCAGTACATATAATAGACACCCAGCAGGAATTTAGACGTTACAAAAGCAGGAATAAATCATTTAGGGAAGAAATCCACAACATGTCTTGTGCTGAAAGCTTTCCTGACGTGGGAATTCTTATAATGTTTTACTCCAGATTACCATGTCCTCTCTCACTTGTGCAGTCAGCACCCTCCAGCCTAGGCTTCCTCTGTGCAGAAATCTCCTCATTTTTAAAATAATCCTAGCGTCTTTATGCTGGTGGGGTGGGCGGTGACAGAGTTAGCAATTAATTAATACATGTAACGCATAGGTGTAAGTAAATACACGTTGCGGATCAGGTTTCCATTGTTTAAATCCTCTTCCAAAAAGCAATAATGCCATAACATACCTCTAGTGTCTCTTTCTCTGGTGCTCTTATGAAATGTAATAAAGCTATTTTAGCAGGTGGTCAATGTGATGTTAGAAAATATTTTGAAAGCAGCTTGCTGTATATTATTCAATTTTCCCTTCCCTGCTCGTGTGCGAATTATTGTAATTACAGCCCCAAATATTCCCACTATGAAATCATCTTTCTATAACAGTCACATTTTCCAGTGCTAGCTCCCAGGCTTCTCCCCCAGCTTGTCTCAGGCCTGGAGACTGGTGCTGCGCCCTGGTCACTGCACCACTGGGCTGAATCACGTTGTCACCAGACACAACAGGTTGCAGGGAGAGATCTGGAACAGGGACTGGACCAGTAACATAAGGTAAAGAAAGACGGCGCTTTGTTACCATGCACACTGAAAGCACCGAGGACTCCTCTTACCTTCCAGCCTTGGTAACAATCATCTCCGTGCCCAGTTGGTTGAACTCATCCCATAGCGCCTTCATCTCCAGCTGCACGGTGATGTTGGCCACCTTTGGGTTTTTCTTCACCGGAGCTTTGTTGCTGTTGCTGCTGCTGCTCCCTGGAGTGGAAGAAGAGGAGCAACTAGAAGACGAGGCTCCGCTCTCAGGCTCCGGGCAGACATGGCTGGAGCCAGGGCCGAAGCTGTACGTGTGCGGTGCAGCAGAGCAGGGCTCATAGTGGGCTTCGTGCTGGCTGTAGGGGTCGCCCGGTGAAGGAGAGAGGTGGTAGCCCCCCGATGCATTTAGGCTGCTTAAACTGTTGGCTGTGAAAGCTGCAACATCGCAAAAATGGGATAGCTGGGTGAGCCAAGGGCTGGAAATTGCTGAAATCATTCCAAAGAAATAAAGAGAACAAATAGAGTAAAACTAGTGAGAACGCAGATCTGGGCTCTCTTCTGGGGGATCCAGCAGTGCTGCAGCTACCTGAGTCCAGGACCTGAGTCCAGGCTAACACCTCTGGGTGCAGGGATTTGGGAGAGTAATATAGCTGCTGACGGCTGCTTCCTGGTGTCTGCTCAGTAACTTACACAGAGACAGAGGATCTCGCCTGGTCTGCGAGCAGCTACAGTCTTGGAGCTCTTTGCAATAGAAAATATGTGGGCAGCATTCCTAGATAGGGCTGGCTTGTACGCCAGGAAATATCCTTTCTGTCCCTCTTACATGCCTCTGGGCTTAGGGTTCTGTGGCCCAAGGTACAGCAGCTCCCTCCTGTGCGCTGTGCTGCAGCCCAAAGCCAGAGCCGTGCGTCCTATCTCCTGGCTGGCTCAGGAAGGCAGGGCCTCCCCTCCTGCTAGAAAACCGGTTCCTATTTCTATTTAGATAAGCAGACGGTGAGACCTGCAGGTAATGCGCCTTTTCCTCGCCTGTGGGACCCTGATGGGATGATTGACACAGAAGTGCCTCTTCTTAACAGAGCTTCCTCTTCATGACACCCACTTTTCACTGCAGTTATATAAGGCGTTACCCTCGTACACCCCCTCCTCTCTTACATCAGCCCTCCCCTTCCTATTGTTTAAACAATAGACATACACACTTGTGTAGACCTCCATCCACAACAAAACAAACAGGGCATTTTTCTTTAGCTAAAAGCAAACAACTAGCACCAATGAGGTGCCCTGTCCCTGGCTGTACGCCTTCCCTTTATCTAGCTTGTGGGACAGAGATCGCATTATGGACATGTCACTGAGCTCACAATTAATGGAGCCTGTTCCTTCCTGGGTATGCTAAACTCATAGGTGGCACGTAGCTGGTAATGACTATGGTAAGCAGCTTGGGGGAAAGAGGCAACTGGATTGGTATCGTTTATCCTCAAATATTCCTCCAGTCTATAAATCTAATACAGAGGTTATACATAATATAATGACTGCACACTGTGTTTTTTGTATGGCTTCTCATGGTAACTGGAAGGCTTTGGTAAAGAACAATAATAACAACGATGATAATAGTAGTAGTAGTAATAATAATAATAATAATAATAATAATAATAATAATAATAATAATAATAATAATAATAATAATAATAAATAATGCATTTGTCCCTGCAATGGGGCATGATATTTACAAGTAATGTACTTATTGAACAAATTAAAGACAAAAGAACCAATCAGTTCTTTTGCACAATGGATTATTCTCTTTATTGTGTGGATTCCTCTGTGTAACATGTATCTTTCATCGTAAACAAGGCTAGTTCCAAAATGATGTGTATTCTGTGAGGGAGCTCACCAGTGGCTTCATTTCATTGGGATGGTTACAATTGTTATTTTTTTCCATTTAGGAAGGAAGGGACACTTATACTCGTGTATGTGCGTGAGCATGTATATATATATATATATATATATACGTGTATGTATATATATATATATATATATATATATACACGCACATCATTTTGAGTGCTAATATATTATAACGGGGTATAAATAGTCACGGTGCATTTTATATAGACGTGTAAATTTAGAATGTGAAATAAAAATATGTGTAAACTTGTCTAATTATATTTCACATGCATGCCGGTGTACATCCGTGTACAGTGTTCCAGCACATGCTTTGCTAATTGTATTCTGTGCTTATAGTTATGTATAGTTGTTGTGTACATTTTTTACTCGTTATTTATTTATTTTTATCTGTTTTGGTGGCGAATTATTAGCTTTCTTCTAAAATGTACAACCAATATATGTATCAGTATTATTTTATACACAGTTGCTCAGTTTTATGGTCATGTTTATATTCAGCATATAGCGGTATCTCCTGGCGCAAAGGTGAAATCGCATAATGTAAGTAGTCTAATACCCAGATGCAATACACTGGATTCCAAAGTACCCATATGCAATATACTGGACTTTATAATACCCAGATGCAATACACTGGACTTTATAATACTCAGATGCAATACACTGGACTTTATAATACCCAGATGCAATACACTGGACTCCATAATACCCAGATACAATACACTGGACTGCATATGCTAAAGGTGTAACGAATCACCACCGCCATGTGATGTATGTGTGTCTGTAGTGTGGTCTGCTCTCCGTAACTGTCACAGCCTTGGCATGGTCAAGCAAAGGGTAAAATAAGGACATGAGTGATTTCAGGCATTTATAATGAGTTTATTATCAGTTACACGTTGCTCCAGGACTGTGAGGGGACTGCTGCTGCCTCTTTGTGCTGCTGGCAGAGACGCTGAGACACTGGCAAGTGACTAAAGATACTTTATGAGCGATGCCAAGGATATTGTGATGATGAAAGATACATGTTGGTTTGATTAGTGACAGGGACACTGTAGGTGTTGATGAGGACACTTACCCTCCATATCCCTGGTAACAGCACTGAAGTGCATTCTCATGGGGTGGGACTGGAACCTGCACAGCTTCTCCAGGGCAGCGGTTTGCTCCTCTATGTCCACTTGTTCTGAGGCTGAAATCAGAGAGGCAATACTGAAAGCACTTGCTTTTGGGGAAAGAGGGCTGCTCTCTTCCATAAGGGACAAAAAAATAGCAGCACCCCTAACAGATTATCTCTCTATACCATTCATGGGAAAGATCGGCCAACGACAAAGAAATTCCCTCTGCACAAACTAAAGCAAGCTTGCACACTCAGCTGCCCTGTATCAGAGTGTTTGTCCTGAAGATCAGATACTCCATGGTCTGGCTTTGAACGCTAAATGGAAAGAGCACAGCCCTATGGATTCTATGGAGCCCCCTCTTTTACTGGGGTATAATTGTGATTTGTTTGTGCCTCACCAGCAGCCCTTATCTGTCCACAGTCTCTCTCCTAAGTCAGTAGCTGGGTGATGTCACGGTCTATCTGCCGCACAGTCTGAGTGCAGGGAGCTCCCCGCCTCCTCCAGCAACCTGAGGTGGCTACAAGTTCTGATGGATGATTTAAATAGAGTCCCGTCACTCACATGCCCAAAGTGCGAACTGGAAAATACACTGAACGTCACACCGGGGCTGCTGTATGAACTACACATCACCACCTTAATTATCTATCTATCTATCTATCTATCTATCTATCTATCTATCTATCTATCTATCTATCTATCTATCTATCTATCTATCTATCTATCCAATATATATATATATATATATATATATATATATGTATATATATATATATATATATATAAATATATATATGTGTGTATATATATATATATACATATATATATATATATATATATATACACACACACACACACACACACACACACACACACACACACACACACACACACATTGTCTGTGACTATTACTGTACTAAATAAAATATCTGTTAGCTGCTAGGAATGTCGGCCTGTTAGACGCTGTAATATATGTAAATTGCGTTCATCCATTTACCCTCTGCGCTATATGCGCTGCAGTGACTGATATATAGTTTTGGCTCTGTGCAGTCTCCTCAGTCAGAGCAGGATGCTTTGCAGATAGATTTGATGGGAATATACAATAGGCTGTGGCTGAAATATCCAGATATTACTGTAAGAAAAGGGGCCTTTGTGCAGAATCCGCTCTGAAATAGCTGCGGATCTTATTAACAGGGGATTAGTGGCTGATGTGTACTCCTCACATTACCTGCTGAAATGGTCCCTCTCACGGGCACTCTCACACAAATCATGCCCTCCATAGCAAACTTTCTTCTGTTACAGGTAAAATAAGATACTACACCAGGAACGCTGAGACGCAGCTACATTGTAGTGAGCGTTTTCCCCGCTGTCTGTGTGGTGGCCAATAATAGGCCAATATATGTCATCCAGCAATATATTCAATTCCGGAAGAAAAAAAAAATCAGTTTAGCCAATCTGCTAATTATTGTTACGTATGCAGTGTTTCTTTCTTGTAGCCCTTAATATCAAGCATATTAATATATATATATATATATATATATATATATATATATATATAGTATATATATAGTATATATATATACCTTCCAGCGTTATAGATGTGCTCGGGGCATCGAGCTAGTGAGGCAGATTTTGGACCGAGTACATCACTGAGTAGAATATATATATATATATATATATATATATATATGTTTATGTTGTGTGTTATATAGATTAGTAAATATATATATAGTGGGGATGTTCTCACACCATGATAATGTTCGGAATTAATACTCAGGAATTTGTCATGCAGTCAGCTGAGGAAATGAAGAACATAAAGTACATTGAACTCTGCAATTAAGTTGTGAATTCTTCTAATAATTTGTTGTGTACTGTGAAAAGAAAAGACTCTGAAACTGTAATTATCTAACTGTGAGTGGTGGAATAGAGCGAGTAAGAACAATTTTTATTGGAATAAAGTAATAAATTAATGTAAGTATAATATCATACATGGCATGGTGTGGAACTGGTTTTCTTACAATAACTTACATAGACCATATTTTAGGCACGTCAAATTAAGCAAGGTATAATTTGTATGTGTAGTCTAACCCCTCTGGGCATTTACTTGGTGGCTAGGTAGGAATCAGAGGGTTATATTCCAGCTCGTGCTTGCATCCCCCACCAGGAATGCACAGGAGAGTCACGTTGCTGTGTGCAGTAATACACTGGAGATACACCTCTTACCCGTGGACCACTTTCCTCACTGATTTACAGTTACTGCTGGAACCAATAAATCACTTGATCAGATTTGGGCCACCAGCCACAGATTTCTCCCATTTATTACTTGCATCTAGTTTCAGATTTTTTTTTTAAATCACTTAACATAGTATTGATGTAAACAAATAGTTATGTATACAGTGTGTTGTAATACAGGTATCTTAGGTATAACATGTGCATAATTATTATATATTTTACGATATGTATGATGTTCATATTACTAGGTGTTTATAAGTGCATGTGATTCTGTATATGTTCTATATGTTCTGCAGTACGTATAATATCACAAGCACTATTTGTCCTGCAGTGTATATCATAGTCAAGAGAAATATATATTCTGAAGTATATTTAGTATTCATAAGTATTATTTATTCTGTGCTTGAATATTATGCATAGTCTGTATACACCTAATATCCGGGAGTATTAGATATTCTTCTGTGCATAAGTATTCCAGGAGTAATTCTGTTCTGTACAACATAGGAGTGCTATCATTTTCTCCATCATATAGATATTTTGGAATACCATAGTGTACTGAATTAGGTATCATATTTAGGACTATGTGTAATATTCATGTGCTGTAGTTTTCTGCATATAGTTCATCAGTATGTAATATAATCAGCAGTAATACTGCCGTTCCTGTGGTATCTGTAATAAGTGCTCCTCAGGAGAAATAAAATGTAATATATTTTCTGCTCTGTGCATAATATTCAGAAATACTATATATGTTATACAGTGTGTGATCTGATTATTATACTGGATATTCATCTCCTCCAAGCACAGAGACGGTCTTGGAACTCCAGAGCCCGCACCGTGGGATGCAGAAAAGTTGTCATGTCTGGACTGTGTCTGGAGAAAGTGTGCGCTTATACACTTATAGCTTATTAGCTGGCAAACTGGTATTGTGAGTCGGTTTGCTCTGTGTTGTGACAAGCGGAGGTAAGTCTGTATTGTCTGACTTTCTGCTGACTCCAATAATAGCCCTTTAGCGCAGCTCAATTCTGTGCTCATAATCAGGCCTGTGATCCAGTATGAGACCATCACCCTATCTATACCGGCAGCGCTGACTCACTACAGCAAGTGGTGAGTACACCAATCAGGTATATGAGAAAACTACACACAGTAGTATTGGCCAGGAAACCATTGCAGTACAAAATGGATTTGCTTCCACACCGTATTAGTATTTTGTGGTATTTTGTATATTATTATTATTATTATTATTATTATTATTACAGACCTCCCCTCACACTGCTAAGGAAGTGATATAAGTATTATATGCGCCATGCCTGTTCCCCACACTCTCTAACACTTTCTGCCTGTCGCTTAATAGATGGAGAAGCTGAACCCCAAAGCATTATCCAGTCGCAGTCATGGCACCTCCCTGGCTGAGGGCATGTAGAAGGGATGCTTTCATTGTGATGTCAGGAAAAGATCTCAGTTCCTCCTATCCTATGTTATCATGTACAAACATTTTCAGGACAGAGGCCTATCCCCGTGGCTTTAAAGGGGTTAAAGGGCACTTAATTTATCTCTCAGAAACGTCAACACCCACCTTTGTGCTTTTTGTTATTTTTTCCTGTTGCTTTTCTCTGAAATGAGCAACTATGTCAGGAAATCGAAGTCAGATGGAATGATACAGTTCTACCAAAGCCCTGCTAAGGCTACACTGATCTTTGTTGTTGTTACTACTTTCATTGGACGGTGCATAGTGGCACAGGGTGATAATAACTGTAGTGGCACAGAGAGATAATGTTTGTAGTGGCACAGAGAGATAATGTTTGTAGTGGCACAGAGAGATAATGTTTGTAGTGGCACAGGGTGATAATGTTTGTAGTGGCACAGGGAGATAATAACTGTAGTGGCACAGGGAGATAATTGTAGTGGCACAGGGAGATAATAACTGTAGTGGCACAGAGAGATAATGTTTGTAGTGGCACAGAGAGATAAATGTTTGCATAAAAATGTGTAGGTGTATTATATATAGAAAATGGATACTATGCACTAAGCAAGGGGACTTGACAGTGTACAGTGCACGGCCTGTGCCTTATAATGAACATAAACAACTGCATCCAGCCCTGTACATAGTCAGCCTCGCAGCACCCTGCACACAATACTCTGCAGGAGACATCCATAAGTTTGTTTATTATTCTGCAGTAATGGGATCCTGAGCACTAAGCAAATTTCCTGTACAGTCCCAGTTAAGATATGTTTAACCATCACTTAATCCTCATATCAACATATCAAATGACTTATTTGCTACAACCTTCCACTTTCCCCAATGTATTCCTTATTTTATTCCGTAGATGGAAAGCAGACATATTAACATATTTGCTGACACTTATTACATTGCATGAAACAAGAGATCATGATGGCGTAGCTGGAAAATACCTGAAAATATTATGATTACATCGTCTCTGCAAACATGACTCCTCTGAAACAATGGTGATTAAACGTCTAATGTTGGAGGCACATCTCCCAAAAACTTACAGGGCAAATGGCAAGGTCACGGAGCCGGGAGAGGCTGCTTTACCTCAGATAGCTCTATAGGAATGTGCCCACTGACTGCATTGCTTCCTCCCTCTCCGGCCCTCCACTGCCACTTGCGCCTCAATGGGGGGAAACCCCACATCAAGTTAACCCATGAACACTCGGACTACAGGCTGAATGTCATCTGCATCACTTATCTCAAAAGGGATTCAATATTCTTTCTATTATAACGTTATTATAATTTTATATATCTTATTCCAGCAATTAATAATAAAAAAATATTTATTCTATGTTCTGACATTTGTTGTGCAATATGTGTTTTAAAATACAAGATGATTTATTATTATTATTATTATTATTATTATTATTATTATTATTGTTAGATTCCTTTGAGTACACCTCACAAAAAAAGACACAACATGATTGCGATTAGGATGATCACATCAAAATATTTACATTAATCTGTATATTGGCTGTATCATATCTGAGCAGACGATAATAATTTGTTTATGTTTATGTCTGTGCGTTTTTCCATAAACTACAGATACATACAGGATTTTTTTGTGAATGGGGCTGATGACAACTATAGTAGAACATATGTATTTATCAAACTAATCATATTAGAGCTGTGAAAATGTAGAAATAAATGATAATATTGGTTGAATTGTAGTGGAAGTAACAGGGAGGATGCTGACGATTACGCAGTTGCAATGTGATGTTTCTGTGGTATCGTTCTTGCAAGGTCATTATGATATGTGGTTTATATATATACTTGTTGGGTTGTGGTTATTGTGGCAGCCCTACCCTTAGGAATGATACCGTTTTGGAATAAAAAAAATGGGTTGCTGTCTAACACCTTTGGGGCTGAAACAGATCCATATCAAATAATACCAGTACAATGTCAATGATCTTACGTAATGCTGTATTGATTAATTCCTCATAAAAATGTTCCCCCCATGCTCCAGTCTGCACCACATTCATACCAGCCCTTGTCCTGGAAGGAGACATCTACTTACATGTTAAGTCCCAGGGTGCAAACATTCACTTGTCCTCACAGCAGACCTTGGATCAGACACCAGTAGCCCCGGATTTATTTATACTGCTCCCATCACAGCATGCAGTCCTGGCTCCTTTTTCTCTTGCCCTATAAATCCAACGCAGGATTTCTTAAGGCAGCTTCACTGACCAACCACCAATGCTGGAATTTAAGTTCTTTTTTTTTCCTGTTTGAATTGATTAAACATTAGAGCAGAACAAGTGCATCCAGAACATTCCCTGTCTGCTGGCAAGCTCTGCCTCTGATCTGTATGTAATAAAACATATTTTCTGATACATCTAGTGTCCTGGAAAGTGCCCGGGACAGCAGTTTAGGTAATATAGGTTTATATGGGGAAATATAGGAACATCGCCTCCAGGGATGAAAACAGCAGTTAGCAATAACCCTGAGGAGTGAATTGTAAGCTCAGGTGCTGGATTGTGATCCTGTTTATCGCTGCTCTAGCGCCTCTTCTGTCTGCATACAGGTGAGGGCCATGAGCTCTTCCCCCCTGGTGTGCCACTGTACTTCTACTAGCGGGGATCAGAAGACTGGGGCCAAGATCATGAAGACACCTAAAAACGTAAATTCCATCACTAGTAAAAATCAGTAATACAATCATACACATTGCCTCCATTTATACGTCGTGTTTGGCCACACAGAGGGTGTATAACACGTGTCAGCAACATGACGTGTCCTGAAAGCAATATTAATCTTTTTACCGAAATAATGTTATCAGTTACTACGTAGACAATGACAATTATGTACTCTTTTTTTCTAGTGTGTTTTATTAGTTTTTTATGTTTCCGCATTGAAATAGTTAACAACCCTGCATCACTATGTGTTACCGCTTCCTTACCTTCCCTACTCCTTATGCACCACAGGGGATAGATATGTTTCAATAGCCTGTTATTCCCCTTCCCTCTGTATCACACTACATACGATAAATCTGTCACTGGACAGACACACTTGGTGGGAAGTCTGCAATGACCCATAATAGTAAAACCTCACGCACATAAAGTTATATATATATATATATATATATATATATATATATATATATATATATATAAATATATACATACATATATTTATTACACATGCATCCAGTTAAATAGTATTGGATCCGTCCCGTAGTATCTATCTATCTATCTATCTATCTATCTATCTATCTATCTATCTATCTATCTATCTATCTATCTATCTATCTATCTATCTACAAGATGCCATGCGGAGACATAGATGCTGAACGCACATATGATGTTGTACACCCCTATCGGTGTATATGTCGTTTGTGAGTATATTTTACACCCATGTAACTCTATCAATCTATTTATTCTCTGCAATAATTTGCAGTAACACAGCGGTTATTAATGTATTATCATTTATTAGCGCCAACATCTTCCGTACTGCATCTAGCACATAAAACAGTGGCATGGGGCCAAAAGAACTTGCAATTCAAGCCAATGCTAGGGAGAATGTGGTAGAGTAAGTGGCATCCCTCCCCTAACGTTAACCTATCTATCTATCTATCTATCTATCTATCTATCTATCTATCTATCTATCTATCTATCTATCTATCTATCTATCCTTCGCTTCTTATATATACCTCCTGGAGCTCGCAGAGGTCGCTGTATTGCGCCTTTTACATATAGTTTAGTGACCAGATTCAGGGTTTTTCAAGTATATGTTGTACATGTGTTGTAGAGCCAATTAGACAGCACTAAAAGCCATATCTTTATAGTGTGCGTACTGACACATTTATTTGCCTGCATAAACCTCACTTGAATGGATGCGTTATCTTTAGGGTGTCAGACGGATAATTTGAGCAGTGCATATAGATCTTTATCAGAGCCATGAATAGCAAAAGCCATGTACAAGTATTTACAGCATTTTCCGGGGAGAACTCTGGACCATTTCTATAAAATACTACAGCTTCAACAATTAATGTGTGTTTAGTTTCCTCCAGGTACGCAATAGACTCGTAGGTATTTAACTATACATAAGCATATGCGTATCTAATCCTTCCATCGATCGATCTATCTATCTATCTATCTATCTATCTATCTATCTTTTTATCTATCGAGTAGTGTAGATGCTTTAGCGACAACTATGAACCATTTTGTTAAAGTTGTTGTTTTATGTAAAGTATATTTGTATATATATATATATATATATATATACATATACACACATATATATATATATATATATATATATATATATATTGATTAAATATAATTAAGAATTGTTCTATATTTGCTTAACGTCATAAGGTAATATTGATATTTTGACCTTGTCTGTCTGAAAACTATTCTGTGTTTGATTGATGTATACACACAAAATAGACACTAGTATCGTTTGGTACTTTCAAGAAGTCGACATTATACTCTGTAAAAAATCTCTATTCTGGCCTGTATTTTACATCTGTTATCTATTTAGAACGAATACTTAAAAATATATCTAAATCCTAGTCAGTCTCAAAAAAAAGTAAGTTATAACAGGATTAATATGATTAATGCCTAATTTGCTAACTCTTTGTGGTCTTATTAGTAGTAAATAATCATTACTAAGCATGTTATGTGTTTACTATGGTTTACTAACTTTATTTCGATACATTTATTTTATAACTGGGATTATGTTTAAAAATAATCTAGCATGTTTCAATAGTAATTAATAGTTTAGTATTTGTAAAAATAACTGAATTCATTAATTCATATTTTTCCAATAAATATTTGACAATAGAGATGATAAGCTTGTAAAAAAAACCCCTGAAAATATAAACATGTCCTGCTAAAAATGTGAGTGACATGTTTGTTATAACGATAAAGCAGGAGTATGATGATATAGGTATGAAAAAGTACAAAAACAAATACAATAAATTAATTTCTAAATAAAATAAAAAACACAGTTAAGACGCCTTTTATGTTGCTAGATGAAGTATGTATAACATTCTAATTGTTCATAACGAAAAGTGTCGTGTATATTATAAAGCGGATACGGACACTTTGCAATGTTGCGGTAAATGAAGGTGTCACTACATAGCAGGTGGCTCACTGTTCAATGAAGAATTTGTATTTATCATGGATGTGTCTGTTTAAAGTGATCACAAGTATCCATTGTACGGCTGTGCTGCAGAGTGATCAATGGAGGATTTCCCGGGAGATCTCCGATTATTCTGTCCAGATAACAGGTTCCTGGCAGATAATAGAGTCACTGAAAGTTACGTTTCGCATGAACAAGACAAACACCTTCTGGATTATTTCAATGATTATGCAGTGATCCTTAATAGTAAGATCTCTGGCACATAAATTTATATATATATATATATATATATATATATATATATATGTAGCACACATGCATCCGGTTAAACAGTACTGGACCCGTCCTGTAGTATGTATCTATCTATCTATCTATCTATCTATCTATCTATCTATCTATCTATCTATCTATTTACATAATTCAGACCTGTAGGAGATTTGTTATATATATATGTATATATAGTGAACAAGAAATGGTCCGGCACTCAAATAACCCAAGTAAATTGGTCCGGTGCCCCCACAAAATAAGCAAATAGAAATACAGAAGGTGCGGCACTCAGGACTCGATCATACAAATGAATCAGACACGAAGTAGTAAATCAACGTTTCAATCCATGTTAGATTGTCATCAGGATTGACTACTTCGTGTCTGATTCATTTGTATGATCGAGTCCTGAGTGCCGCACCTTCTGTATATATATATATATATATATATATATATATATATATACCCCTTCTTTCCACCTTTCCAGAAGTTTAATTAATGTATGCCTTTGACCTGCTGTGTCGTGAGTCTTTCTTATCAAAGTCCTGTGAGTGCCGCTGTTATTTTTATACATGTTCGGTATCTTTTCCATTGGACGGAACCCGGGCAATTATTTAAGTTTTTGTGGAGTGCCGGCCAGTTTTGTACTATATATATATATATATATCTTCTTTCCACCTTTCCAGAAGTTTAATTAATGTATGCCTTAATAAACCAATTTTTCTCTCATTGTAGCAAATTGTGTCCCCCTCATACAGACATATGTAGTATACACACCGATCGAAATACTACACCCCTTGTGCTATTTTAATAGTAAAACAAAAGCCTGCAATGTATATGTTTGGTCCGTGCTGGCGCTGCTTCCAGGAGGCACAACAATAAATATTGCACATAGCTCCCAGCTTGCTGGGGAAGGCAGCGGCCATATACCCTTGTTATCTAGATTGTGTTGACAACACAGCTCACACCTGGTTCTTGGTGGGGAGAGAATGCTAACTATGCCACTTGTGTGGCATTTAGTGGCATGTGCGTATACATGAGCACAGAGGGTCACAAGTAGCTGACTAATTCATGGAACATTCTAATCATTTATAACATTGGCATAATAAATAAATTGATCAATATAGTCGATGACTGTACCGTTATAATCCTGCCTGTATTTGGTGTGTATAGAGGTAGGTAGGTCACTGTCAGACTGAGCGACTACGTAAAGATAACTACCACTTGGGAAATAGAGTGGTAGTAGCATGATAGCAATAATAAAATAATGGGGTATGCATTTAGTGTCCTATGTGACTTCTCCTGGGGGACCGTGTGAACAGTGGGGTTTGTGCTGTACAAAGGTGTTTAGATGACACATTAAAGCCGGGTGTCACTCATCAGGTGCCCCGTAACATTGTATATTTTCGGAACTCCTCTCATCAGACCACTATTTGCATATTTCTGAAAGCAGGGAAAAGGCCTCCCTTTCCAGCTAATGCTCTCTCCATCAATAACTCATTAATTGGAGGAGCCAGCACAATACACAGGGCTGAATTCCTGCAGCTAATGAAAGGAACATGAAAGCCTGAGTTCTGCTTGTTTGTATATTTCTCAGCTTTCAGGAGGAAAACTTTCATGTGCTCTAAGGAACCTTTATTAACTATCAGGGCAGAAATTAGCGTTTTCCTCACAGAAGAAAGAAAAAGGAAAAACAAAAATATGACTTAGAAAAGGAAACCCCATAGGGAGAGGGGAGGGCATTCCTTACTGCAACACGGGCAAATATTGACATATGATAATAATAGCAGCAGCAATAACACTAGAGAGGGCGGTATGGCCCTGGGAGCTGGCAGTTTGCTGACCATAGATCAGTTCTGTATAATAATATGTAAGCTAAATGGAAGGAATATTTGCCATAGGCAACATGTGGGTCTCCAGTTATTGTGGAACCACAAATATCAGCTTCCCTACCTCTATATTTATAAAGCATATGGGATATATGACCAGAATATTGGTGCATTGTCTGCTGGGCTATTGGCCTTGACCTTGACCTGTCCGCACAAATTTACTATATTGCAGCTGTTACATTTTATACATATATATTGTGAGGATCCATCATTCTTTTCTTCATCCCAGGAGTTGAAGTTTTTTTCTTGGAAATATTTAGAAAATATTTGTTAGCGTCATATAAAACTGACATCAGTATGAAAAGAAAAAGAGATATTGTTGTTTTATTTTTATCAGGTATAATGACTTACACACACACACACACACACACACACACACACACACACACACACACACACACACACACACACACACACACACACACACACACACACTCTCTCTCTCTCTCTCTCTCTCTCTCTCTCTCTCTCTCTCTCTCTCTCTCTCTCTCTCTCACTTACTTTGTTTACTTGTGTGATGTTTTTTTAGTTCTAGTCAATATGGGTTTGTGGATGTGCTTCTAATTCGAATCCTGTTGCCTTACAATTCTGTATTAGTTACATGAGCTACTAAACTACAATACAATGAGATGGGGGTGATGAAGTTACATAGGGATTTACATGTATGCAGAGTACACAGCACCAAATACAGCCAAGTTAACATAACAAAGTGCCGACGTAACAGGTCGATTTTAATATATATATACGTGTATATGCGTATATATATGTGTGGATTTGTGTATATATATATATATATATATATATATACATAAATAAAAACGAGTCGCATAGTGGGTAAAGAGAAAGTCAGCATATTATCGCATGAATGTGACACAGATTATATAAATAGAACTGGTGAATCTATGGTGATTCTGTTTATAACCAATATAATTATATTTGTTATTTATTTTTTAAGAACAGAATTTACACTAATCAATATAGTGCTGTAATCATTACTAACATAAAATGGAAATGTTTACTGCCATTTTGTGTCTTTGCAATTAAATTATTAATGGCAAATTATGAGATTGTTTAAGTACTAAATGTAGCAGAATATGATTGGCCTTTCCAAAGGCAAAGTAACAAGTGGAAATGTGCTGGACTAATGGAAAGCTGCATCGTGCCTGTTCTGCCAGACACTACCCTACGTGTTTATGTACTAAGCAGCAGAATTGTGACATATATACTGTAATAGTGTATGGTGAGTATAAGCGCAGTATGGATGTCAGTGCTGAATTATACATGTGACATCTTACAGGAGGCAGAGCTATCATACATCTACTTTTGTGTTTCCATGTTTCTCTACAGTTATTCTGCATGACCTATATAGCAGTGAGCAGTCTGTTAGCATGATGCAGTGGAATAAAGTTGTAACCCTCTCCAGCCATTTTCCTGCACGTAAACAATACGTACATGTCAGTAAAAATCCGGTGTACTGGGGCCAATACGTCAACTAAGTAGTCTATTGCAGAGTCAGCAGCTCAGTATGTCAGGCTATAGGTGTCAGGGGAAAATGAATACAAAGGTGAATATCAAATGGTTATTGTGTAATTGTAACGATTTGCCTAATAAAATGTTACCTACTGTATTTTAGATCGTGTTTACCCTGCAGTAAATATATGAACTGTATTTATTATGGGTAAACCTAATTGCACAGGGCCAAATGTGCCCAAGTACATCTCTCTCGCATGCACCGGTGTCTGAGGGTCTCATTCAGACCCGCTCGCAAGCGCCTGAGCGCTCGCAAGCGGGTCGATGTTGGGCGCATTTTGCGAGCGGCTCTGAATGAGGTCCTGAGTTCATGAGAGGACACAACATACCTGCTGCAATGGCCACTGGTCAAGGAAAGGGGGTGGAGCAAGTGCTGACGATGAGCAGAGAGCAGTATTCAACCTCGCTTCTCTTTCCATTTTGAAGTCAAGGGGGCCCATTTATTAATGATCGCTTTTGCAATGCTATCAGGGCATGTCATGCAAAATGCGATCATAATGGCCGGATGTATTCACCGGCACATGCAGGGAGCCGGGCTTTCAAAGGAGCCTGTCCCTGCGATGTGGTCGGAGTGCACTCGGAGCTGCTGCGCATGCGCAGTCCCGCGGGCTGCACATGAGCGGCGTCCATTGCCGGCGGAGGGTTCCAGTAGATCCCTTCGCCGGCTGATATGCAGTAAGTAACCATAGGCTACAGCAGCAAACGCTATCTTCAGATGCCGTTAGCTGCTGGGGCCAATATCGGGAATGCTTCGCATTCCCGATATTGGTACATTTGACAGCATCGTATCCCCCATAGAAACCTATGGGGGAAGCGGCTGCCAGTGGGACTGGAGGGATCGCAGCAGGTATCAGAGATACTGCTGCGGTCCCTCCTTGATACATCCGGGGGATACTTAATATTTGAGGTAAACCCTCGAAAATGTGTGTTTTCAGGGACTTTATCTCAAATATTCATTGATAAATGGGCCCCAAGATCTTGAGATGGTGAATCTGTACCCACAGGGATGGTGCTAGGGTGTTCGATGCCCCCCTGCAAACTATAAATTTGATCCCTCCCTCCTAGAGCAGTGGTTTCACAAGAAAAGGGCGTGGTCACACAATAGTACCTCCAATTCAAATGACACCACACAATAGCTCAATCTTATTCACATAACATCACACATAGTGCCCCTTATTCACGTTATGACACACAGTAGAGCCCCTTTTACACAACGCCCACAGTAGTAGTGCCCCTTATACACAATTCCACAGTAGTGCCCTTATACAAAATGCCCACAATACTGTCCCTTATACACTTAATGGCCACAGTAGTAGTGCCCCTTACACATAATGCCCACAGTAGTAGTACCCATTTGGCGCAATGCCCACAGTTATAGTGACCCTTACAAGCAATGCTGGTCAAGGAAAATAGTCAAGGAAATGCTGACAGAGTAGTAGTGCACCTTACACATAATGCCCACTGTAGTAGTGCCCCTTACACATAATGCATACAGTAGAAGTGCCCCTTACATATAATGTCCACAGTATTAGTACCCCTTATACAATGCCCGCAGTAGTAGTGCCCTTTATACAATGCCCACAGTAGTAGTGCCCCTTATCCATAATGCCCACAGTAGTAGTGTCCATTACATGCTATGCCCAGAGTAGTAGTGCACCTTACACATAATGCCCTAAGTCAGTGGCGGAACTAGAGAGTGGTGGGCCCAGGTGCAAGAATATACTTTGGGCCCCCCTATGCAGTGCCCCCAGTAATGGTCCCCCTATGCAGTGCCCCCAGTAGTGCCCCTTATACAGTGCCCCCAGAAGTGGTCCCCCCTACGCAGTGCCTCCAGTAGTAGTCCCCCTATGCAATGCCCCCAGTAGTAGTCCCCCCTACACAGTGCCCCAGTATCGGCCACCCCCTCTATACAGTGCCCACAGTAGCGGCTCCCCCATACAGTGCCCCTAGTAGTGGCCACATCCCCTATACAATGCCGCCAGTAGCGCCACCACTATGCAGTGCCAGTGTTAGTGCCCATGCCCCTTACACACACACACAACCTCCACCCCACACAACTTACCTGAATCCCCACTCCTGCCGCGACCACCGCTGTCCGTTCCTCCTGGCCCACTCTGCACTATGGGAGAGACGTCATGACGTCTCTCCCATCACCCGCTGCGGGGAGAGCTGGAAGCTGGAGCTCATGAGTGAGCTCCAGCCGGCTCCCTCCATGGACTCAGCAGCCAATGAGAGTCTGTCTGACTCTCATTGGCTGCTATAACAAACACACTGCCGCCGCTGGAATCACACATTAAAACAACCAAATTGGCCTCGCGTGCAGGGAAAAAACACATTGATTCTGCAGTTTATGCGGAATCAATGTGTTTACACGCATGAGTCCCGATTTTACGATGCGGGGAAAAGGCTATTTAATTTAATAGCTTTTCCCTGTGCCGCGGGGATTTTGGACGGCAATTAGTCGTGGGGAGAACCCCGCGGCTAATTGAATCTGCCCATAGGGGCAGAGTCAATTAGCCAAGCGGGGAAAAGCTATTCATTTAAATAGCCTTTTTCCCGCGCCGTAATATTGGGACTCATGCGCGGAAACATATTGATTCCACGTAAACTGTGGAAGCAATGTGTTTTTCCCCACACGCGAGGCAGATTTGGTTGTTTTAACGTGGATTTTACCTCACAAATCCATGAGCTGCAAGGTAAAGTCCGACTGCGGGGACTCGCGGACTCCCGCGTGACGAATCCCCGGCATTGAATTGGTCCGGTGGGGAAATTAGCCCCGGGGAAAACCCTGTGGCTAATTGAATCTGCCCCATAATGTCCACAGTAGTAGTACCCCTTATGCAATGCCCGCAGTAATATTGCCCATTATACAATGCCCATAGTAGTAGTGCCCTATACACATAATGCCCACAGTAGTAGTGCCCCTTATGCAATGCCCAAAGTAGTGCCATTATTGAATTCCCACAGTAGTAGTGCACCTTATGCAATGTCCGCAGTAGTAGTGCCCTTTACACATAATGACAAACAAAATTGTTCTTACCTAAAACCTCGCTCCCATGCCCGCCACCAACTGGCAGCTCCTCACGCTCTGCACTATGGGAGAGACGTCATGACACACACTGCAGGAGCCGGAAGGTGGAGCTCAGGAGTGAGTTCCAGCCTCCGGCTGCAGGAAAGGAGCCGCGGGGTGCCCGGAAATTGGAGAAGGCCCTGTGTAGACAGCAGCGGAACAGAAAACTGAGCTTTCCGATCTATGATTCACTCTCCCCACACTACTGTATGGGAAGTGATCCAGGCACGGAGCTGGGGCGTCACTGGAGAAATTATCGACTTTTCCACTGTAACCCACTTCCTGAATTGAATGAAGCAGTTAAAGAGGCCCTGATTTCAGTTAAACATCGCTTTTCTCTACTTCATAAATAGATTCCTATCTGTCTATCTATCTATCTATCTATCTATCTATCTATCTATCTATCTATCTATCTATCTATCTATCTATCTATCTATCTATCTATCTAGCAATTGAGATGCTTTAGCCACACTGAACCATTTTATTAATGTTATTGTTTTACGTATATTTGTGTGTATATACATATATAGGCATGAGCAGCACATTTTATTATGGTGTGCACCACTTGAGGGGCATGTCTAGCATTGCCTATTGGGTGTGCGTAGCACTATATTACAATTAGTATAAGTGGGAGAGAGTAAGAATGCGAAAAATAGGAGGGAGCAATGTTGCCAATTACACTTGGGTGTGGATCAGTATCTACAGTAAATAGGTAGACAATGTTTGGGTAGACAATGGAAGTCAGACAGGCAATAGGTCGACAGGGTCTGATGGTCGACACACTAAAGGTCGACTAGTAAGAATCTTGACAGGTGCAGAAGGTGTGTGTCAACCTAATGACCCTGTCGACCTTCTGTACCTGTCGACCTTCTTACTAGTCGACCTTTAGTGTGTCGACCTTCAGACCCTGTCGACTTATTGCCTGTCTAACTTCTATTGTCTACCCAAACATTGTCTACCTTTTTACTGTAGGCCTAATGACCAGATACGTTACGCTTATACCAAGAGAAATTGGGCTTGTTTTTTTTTCAAGTTGCTTGTCTGTAGCCGCTGGCTTTTCCTGCCTCCAGAGCGAAACCCCTCGAACTTGTTACCAGCTTTTCGCTGTCAAGTTATTCTACATCATCATCAGTCAGGGTGTCATAGGACACAGGTGCCAGAGCCCGAACTGTGCCGTGATTGGTCGCTGCTGTGACTGTTCCATTTTCCTTGTTGCTGTATGTGTGTATGAGATCCTACTGCTGACTGAAAATGGGGTCTATGTTCTAAGACTTGGAGAGAAATAAAATGGATGCAGATAAAGTACCAACCAATCAGCTCCTAACTAACATTTTTAAACAGTGACAGTTATGAGCTGATTGGTTAGTACTTTAGCTCCATCCACTTTATCTCTCTCCAAAGCTTAGTACACAGGCCCTGATTCAGAGCTGCTCGCTGCTGGCGGGTGATTGTTCTGAATCAGGGTTTTTTTTTTTTTCTTACTCCGGCCACTTGCAAAGCTGTGGGTGACCACCCACAGCTTCTGCGAGCGGGCTAGAGACCGTCATGATTCTCGAGACCATCGGGCTTGCGACGAAACCCTGGGGTAGGGTCTATCTTCCGCAAGCCCGAGTGGACTTCCTGCTCTAATAGAACAGGAAGTCAGCTACTGACATCACTAGTGATGTCAGTAACCCCTCCCAACAAACACCAGGTGTTCCTAAGGGAACGCCTGTGTTTGTCCGCCCACCCCCTACCGGTCCACAAAACGGGGCAAGCTGTCAATCAACATCGACAGCCACCCCGTCATGTTGCGAGCCCCGCAGCGACTGAGCTTCAGTCGCTCAGCGGGGCTCACACATGCGCACGCCAGATGCGGCATATGCGCAGGGCATCACCATCGAGCCGCTTGTGAGTTGCTCTGAATTGGGCCCATAGTCCCCTTGTGTCTTAGGGATGGCAGCTGCAGCTTTTGGTGCCAGCTGGCAGGAGAGTAAGTGTAGCATGAGTAGACTACAAGCCAAATGAGGGACCATACTACTCTATGACTATAGTGTGAGACCCAGAAAAGTGAGAGCAGGAAGCACCCCACCCCGTCTGCCACCTCTGTCAGGCACTCTAGAGTTGTGTGACCATTGTGGCTGTGCCGCTGCAGTCTTGCACACAGATATGCCAGGTTACTGCACACACACACATTCCTCAGTAGAAGGTTATCGCATCCTAACTTCTCGTCCTCCAGAAGAGAACATCATTGAATGTTTGTAAATGTGTCCTACACTTTACCTCATACAATTACCCATCCCCACCCCCTGTATTCCCCTGTTAAGATGGGCTTTTTGGGGGGCTGTTTTGAATTGGTTTGGGCTTCATTTTCACTCATCAGTTGCCTATTTTTCATTTCATTTCAGAGTTGGCAACACTGAATATGAGAACTGATCGGATGGATGCGTGGGATCAACTCTGACTATGTCAATCGCAGAATGCAGGCGCTAGCATGTGAACAAGGTAAACACGTTACTTAGAGTATGTTAACGGGAGCTGTAAACATGCAGGTTAGGCGGCATGTTTAAAGCTGTCCTCTAGATCAACTACCTACATTCTAGGATCAACATAGTCACTATCGAGCCCATAATATGAGAGAGAGATAGAGAGAGAGAGAGAGAGAGAGAGAGAGAGAGAGAGAGAGAGAGAAAGGTTCTATAAAAAATTAAAAACTTTATTAAAAAAGTACTATAAATATAAAGGTCCTATTGAAAAATGAAACAATAAACACTATAATTTTCTCAATTATATAATTATATTGCTAGTTTGTTGCTAGAGTTTAAAATAGCAAACTGTATGATAGAGTTTGCTATTTGAAACCATAAGGAATAACAATTTACCAATATAATTATATTATTGAGAATATTAGTGTTCAGTTTTTTATAGAACCTTTATTTTTAATCAAAAGTCTCATCAGCATCAGCCTCTGCTTTGTCACTGTCTACCCCCAAAGTCTACCCCACAAGTGACGGTGTGGTCCTCCTCCTCAGTCCCAGATGACGGTGCGCAGCTGCTCCTCTCTCTATTCCTGGCCCCGATGTGACATCATGACGTCAGGTCACGTCTTATGCTGCCCACCAAGGGTCGGAACCGCTTGGCAGCCCGCAGGACTATGATGATGATTCATAGCCTATGGCTGCCTAGCTAACAGCAGCACAGCTGTGTGTGAAGGTGACCGATTGTCGCGGCCCAAGCTGTCTGCCCAGCAGAATGCCAGGGTGTGGACCTGCTCAGCAGGCCAGGGCTATGATTTATTCTGTGAACAGCAGTGCAGCTGCCCACCAGGCATGTGAGGGTGCTTGACAATAGGGTGTGTCTGTGCACACAAGGCACCCGCATGTGTAAGCCTATGCATATCATATTAAGCAGCACTTTACACTGAATATTATTTTCACTCATATCAGTCCCTACCCTATAGTCGCACACTCAAATTAGGTTGTTTTTTTTTGTTTGGATCCATATAACTTACCAGTATGCTTTTGGATTCTGAGAGGAAGCTGGAGAAAACCCATGCATATACAGAGAGAACATGGAGAACATGCAAACTCTACACATATAGGCCCCAAGTTGCAATGGAACCTATGAGGCAGCAATGCTAACTAACCACTGTGTTGCATTTTTCTCTCTCTCTCTCTCTCTCTCTCTCTCTCTCTCTCTCTCTCTCTGTCTAATAATTTTACATATTTATTATTTAGTGCAATTAAAATATATATTTTATTAATTGAATGCCTTTATCAGAAATATGATAATCTATTACATTATGTGGACTAACTGCATGCAGTCCACTCTCCAGACTACTATAATACTATACTATATATGGTGCCCTATAAATAAAATGTAATAATAATAATAATAATACTATCCAATCTATTATAATAGGTTATGTCATCATCCATTAGAATACATTTTAGAATTATCCCTGTGTATTGGTGTATGAGTGTTTTACTGCCTTGCAGCAAAAACATAATACACACAAGTCAATTCATGGCTCAGCATTCAGGCCCTGTCTCCATGGCCAGACAGCACCAGGAGCCAAAAGAAACGAGGATCACTGAAAGCTGATCCTGTGGGAGCTGGGAGAGGGTAAATCTGGAAACACGCACATGCCCTGCACTCCGGCTGCCTGCATAGGTGATGGGCTTGTTATACAGCACACAGTGCTCTTACCTACCTGAGTAAGTGTGTGTACCTGTCTCCTGATATCCCCAACTACTGAATGTGCCACATATAGGTGACATACAAAACACAGCTTCATGTGCCCTAAGGCAATAGACTCCCAATATAGATATTACATGGAGAGTTCCAGGCCAAATCCATAAGTCATTCAGCACCGGGCTTACCCACAATAAATACAGCTCATATTTAGTGCAGGGTAAACACGAGCTAAAATACACCAGCAGGTAACACATTTTATTAGGCAAATCGTTATTAGACACTGAATGATATATAGTCTTTTCCCTCTCCCTATATATACATATAATAAATGACATTTCTGCTTGCAGGCAGATTACACAGAGCAGTATTATGTTTCGCTAAAATCAATCATTTCTGATACACAGACAAGCATTAAACCAAAGTGATACATTCCCCCAGCTGAAGCCCTGAAATTTGACTATGAATAATTTGAGGATTTAATTATTATTATTTTTTTCAGTACCCAGACAAAAATAATCTATTATAATTCTCCTAACACTTTCGCTGCTTTATTTTACTCAGAGTATGGGGGGTGGGGGGATTATATGGATTAACGGGCTAATGCATAAAGATTTTATAGGGTGATACCTTATAGCCAATTGTCATACTGATGATTTGTTCATGTTTCTGTCAGAATAGATACATTGTTTATTTAGTGGGTCTGGTAGGAAGATGTCACCATAAACACAACAGTCATTTATTTTAGTCAGATATTTTGCTTTGAATGAGTTTTTGCTTTTTATCACATTTCCTATGGTAGAAGCATAAGGTCACTTCTATATAATATCATCATAGTCCACTTACAAACCTCGCTGTATGTACAGTATAATACTATATAGCAACACAGGGAATAGATAGAACATAGAAGAACATTCTCTTACCTCACAAAAAATACAATATCCGAATTGAAAGATTTTTGAAAATAATAAAAACAGATAAATAGGGTTACAGTCCAAAACAAATTTATACATCCAGTAGGGTATGGGACTGTCCTGCCAAAGCTGGTAAGGCATGCTGGAACTTGTAGTTCCAGAGCGCCTACAGTGCCACGGGTTGCCTAGTCTGATCTTCAGCCCATCCTTGTCCAAGACAATGAAAGTGTAACTACCATATTACAAGAGGGGTTTAATGCTATTGCATGGCACATTTGCACGTGTAACCTATCAGCACCATATATATAATGCTAAAACCTATGATGATAATTTGTATGACTGTGTGTGCCTCTGATCTGCCACTGGTCACAATGAATCCACAGCTGGCCATCACCTCTCCTGACATTGGAAGAATTACATTAACCTCCTCACCTCTGGCCCCAGCAGTGGCTCAGCCTAGGCACTGCCAGAGATAACACCCCGACGCTTTTTGAAACTTTCTCAATTAAGAAGCAATAATGTTCTCAGAGCTGCCAGGGTTCAAGGACCTGTACTGACATGTGCTCTCATCTGGCCGCCTATTCTCTCCTCACACCGGGGGCTTGCAGGACCCGTCGAGTACCATTAGATTGCAAGCTCTGCAAGTCAGGGATTTCGGCAGTCCAGGTGAGCTGTTGTGTGTTGGTGTGAAGCCCTCTGTTTGTTGTATCTGACTTTTGCAGTCTGAGAAGTCTCACTCTATATTAGAAAATGCAAAATCAATGAAAGAGTTAATGGAAGAATCACCTATCTAGCGTCAATGTAAAACCAAGGAACCAGATAGCCCCGATCTATGACGATGAATACAGCAATGAATCATGATAACGACGGGGGATATTTCTGTATGATTAGTGACTTTAATTTACTAGCAGATTTAGTACATACTGTTCCAGGGTGGCATTCCCTCTTTAATCGTTGTAGTTAATATGGAACCTACTACTGATAGATTTACTGTAGTGTTGCTACAGCGGGCTGCTAATGCAATGTGACTTATTATATACACAATTATCACCCAACAACATGCAAAAACACATTTGTGATCATGTGAGCAATTAGTCTCCTCTTAGAACACAGCATCTGAATGCTTACATATCGCTGAAAATATATATTCGAGTATAGACACAGTCAGCTACATATTCAATGACACATTTATATAATAATAATAATAATAATAATAATAATAATAATAATAATAATAATAATAATTAATAATGATAAGGCAAAAGTTAGTGATAGATATATTTATATAGATAACAGTGTCACGATATTTACTTTTAAACCTTGTATTTAATGGTAATTATATAACTGTAGCAATTGGTTTATATTAGTGTAATGTTAGACACCTCTGTACAGCAATACATACAGTACATTGTTGTGTCAGGGTAGGTTCAGGCGGAAAGCATTAGCTATAGTGCAGTAAGTGATGCCTGAGAGATGCGCTGCTATCCTACGCCTCAGACGCATAACGCGGATGAAGAGCTACAGGTCGCACATTGCTTCATCCTTCATGTTCTCTCGGACATTGTTTAGGGGAATAAAAGTTTGTGAGATAAAAAAAAACTGTCCACAGGGCATTTGTTTAGTCCAGATAACTAACTGCGTCACTGTTGGGATTTATACATTGTGTAATTTCTTTATTGATAGCAGAATAGCTTGTCAAACGCAAAGTGAAAGCAGCTATCGTTAAGGAGTTCTACATGTTCTTATTCTACATTTAGGGGCTCATTCTGAGTAAGGAGCAAAGTAAATAAAATGAGTAACTTGGGCACATTGGTAAAACCATGTTGCACTGCAGATGGGGCAGATGTTAAAAAAAAAATGAACTTGACATCATCGGTTACTGTCCAACGTCATTCCCTACTATCCACGTGGACATAAAGGGGGAAGGGAGCCCATGAGGGGACAAGTTTCTTTTTTTGGTGGACTATATGGGCATGGAAACGCACTTCCGCTCTCGCTTCACATCACTTCCAGGTACTAAAACTGAAGGGGAAATATACCTTTCCGATGTAAAATGTGCATAGATATATATATTTGGGAGGAGTGTGTCCAAATTGACATCTAAATTGCAGAGTAAAAATAAAGCTGTCCAGCATTTGTGGGTTACATGCAAAGCAGCCAGTATTTACCCTGCATGCAAAAATAAAACACTGCCCTCTCCCTGCAATAAAATAAATAAATATTTGCCCCCCCTGGCATTACAACATGATTTGTCTGGGTGCAAAGTAACTTTTTTTCCCTCCCAACTTAGAATCAGCCCCTTACCAAGCAGTATAGAAACAATTAGGACTTATTCCGTTACATGCAGTTGAAAGCCGGTCAAACACGGTGGTTAGAGAGCTTTTGTACTTTAGGTGGGGAAGGATTTGTCAATAGAGGACTTTCTGTGGTTCCCAATGCGGTCACTTCCATTGAATCAAAGTAAATGGAACAGGCAGCATTGGAGAAAAAAATGCAGCACAGCAGAAATGCTCCTGCCTGCAAGTGTAAATGTTCCTGCCTGCAAGTGTAAATGTTCCCGCCTGCAAGTGTAAATGTTCCTCCCTCCAAGTGTAAATGTTCCTGCCTGCAAGTGTAAATGTTCCTGCCTGCAAGTGTAAATGTTCCTGCCTGCATGTGTAAATGTTCCTCCCTCCAAGTGCAAATGCTCCCGCCTGCAAGTTCAAATGATCCTGCCTGTAAGTGTAAATGCTCCTGCCTGCAAGTGCAAATGCATCGCCTGCAAGTGTATATGTTCCTGCCTGCAAGTGCAAATGTTCCTGCCTTCAAGTGCAAATGTTCCTGCCTTCAAGTGCAAATGTTCCTGTCTGCAAGTGCAAATGCTCCTGCCTGTAAGCGTAAATGCTCCTGCCAGCAAGTTCAAATGCTCCTGTCTGCAAGTGTAAAAGCTCCTGCCTGCAAGTGTAAATGCTCCTGCCTACAAGTGTAAATGCTCCTGCCTGCAAGTGTAAATGCTAGTGGCTTAATCACAGTTAGTAAAAGCTTGTAGTATGGACTCCAGTTGTTAAGGGACCTTAATTTCTACAAGCTTTTCTGTTTCTAGCAACAAATTAAACTTTAATTTTATTAAGAGTGTTTAGACAGAGTTCTGGGTAAAAGTGTAATGAGAATGTTAAATTAAAGCTACATAGCAGTTCTTAGGAAGCATAAAAGGTATATTAATCAAAGGGAGTTGGCTCTTTTGATGAAAACACTAATTTTATCTGCGGTTAGGACTTCTCCCTAACTATTAAAAGGTTGATGCTAATAACCTTCTTACAGATTAATAGAAAAAAAAATTAAATAGAACAGTTATTTTGCTGTTGTAATAAAAGTGGAACTGGAAGCCCAAGTCAGGGTTCCTATTATTGTAGGGCTTAAATGATAATTTGTAATAAACAATAAGGTAAATAAGAAATAAATATAATGATAATAAACTAAAATGTAGAATGGAATCTTGAGTTTACCTAGACCTTTAAAAGTGCACGATTAACATTATAAGAATCAGAGGAACCTAGCAGGTCATATGTACAATTATTTGCTATCAAAATAAATGTATTTATCTATTTTTAAATAAAAATACTACTAATATTATTACTATTATTATTATTATCGTTTATTTACATGGCGCCACAAGTGTTCCGCAGCTCCTTACAAACTACATAACCAAAAAAGTGACTAACAGTACAATACAAATACAATGCAGGACAAGGACTGGTATAATATACATTGCTACATTGGTGACCATAAGACCCAAATAAACAACGGAGCATAAGCAACCAAGGGTGGTATTTAATTAGGCAGCGAAAAGTCGAAATCGGCGATAAATTATCGGCGATGATGCCATTTTCGCATGTTTCAATTATACCCATATTCAATTTCAAAGACTTTTCGCCAGGTCGAAAAGTCTTTGAAAAAAAACTGGGATACATTTTCACCATGTTTTACATGGCGAAAAAAACTGCAGAATTGGGGTTTAGGGGTGCAGGCTTAAAAAAATAGCCTGCACTCCTGGGAATGTCATTTAAAAATAAACTGTGTCAAAAAAAGTAATAAAAAAAAATAGGACCCCCCAAAAAAAACAAAATGAAAAAAAAAAACACTTCTAAAATAGGCAAATTAAATACACAGGGGTTCCCTTGTATGCGGCAGGTGTTTTCTTCATTGCGCAGAGTAGCACATGTGCATTTTTGCTGAATTTGTAAAAATAACTTTAGGGACTTAAAAATATGCTAGTACCCATTTTCAGGTACCCCAAATTTCCAAATTTGATGGGACCACTTTTAAAAACGAAAAAAAAAATCTAAGTGCTCTTCTGCATCACTTCTTCAAAGCCAGGAAAAAAAACACCTGCCGCGGCTATTTAAAAACCCGACTTTCTTTTGCAGGCAAAAACGGGGATACCCATAGTGATCCCCCAGTTCTGGACATCTTTAGGGTGGTCCTACAATTATTTCCCGAAACTTCCCGTGTTTTTTCGCCGATCAATGTTTCGCCTGTTCCCGATTTTGCCTACTTTGGAATTGAATACGTGGAATAGCGGGCACGCGCGCGATACTTTCCCGCCTGGAAAACAGGCGAAGGAAGCAAAAAGTCCAGCAGGCGAAAAGTCTGCACTTTTCGCCTCAAATTGAATACGGGCCCAAGTGTTAGGTGCCCTAGTGGGGAGTAAGAAGTAGATGAAAATAAAGTATGGAGATTCACAAAAGGGTAGAGGGCCCTGCTCGCAAGAGCTTACATTCTAATACACGTTACTGATTAATCGATTGTACTTAATCATTTTTTTAAGCAAAGTTATTACTCCACACACTAAACAATTTTAATCTGAGAAGCAAGATATTTGCAGAACATGTTCAATATAAAACAATTATTACATTTTAATCTCAAGATAATTTTGCATACACTATAACAAGATAACAATTTACAGTTATCACATACGATTATTTGTCACCCACCTACTATGATTTTTGTAGTTTGATAAATGCTAACATAACATAAATGTAACATGTATAGCGAGTATAACCTTTGTATATGCAAACAATTCATATATTACAGTATTGGATGATGGAAATCTAAGTCTTATCAAAGAGAATGACCAACATAAATTCATAGCATAATAAAATAAAAATAATACATGTGACCTACTAGAAAAATAGCATTTTTTGTAGAATTACTTCAATCATATCTGTTATATACTGTCATTAAATTATCTTGTATTCTCATTAGTGTTCACATATTATGTGATATTGTCAATGCAGTGTCCTTAAGAGCTAAATAACCTTTTTTCAGATTTTATAAATGTTTTTATTTATTATAGTTTTTTTTTATTTTCACGCCATATTTTTATGCTTATTGTATGTTCTTAACAGTCTCTGAAGGCTATTTTTATTATTATCGCAATTCACAAATTATATTTTTGTGCAAAAACTACATTAAATGGGTTTCCGTACTTTAAATATGAATTTAACTTAATTTCACTTCTTACTAATGTAGTACTTTTTGGGGGTCCACTCCTTTGGTTCCCCAGCGCTCACTGTATTTAGCAAGGCCTGGACACATATATCTGGGACCTCTGTTGAACACTGTCGGTGTTGATCTCTACCTCTGAATCAGAGGAGAACATACACATCTGCTTTTTGGCAGGCCAATACTTACACATTAAAATACTTTATTCACTTCACAATACAGTTTGTAGTTTCCTGAACACATTATTAATTCAGATCTCTACTTGTGATCATATTTCAATTAATTTATCCCAAATTGGATATACGTCCATTTACGTGGCATAAATATCTTCATTTCCATGCTGCACATACGTACCAAAATGCATAACAAAATCTGTACCAGGAAGCATCCGTGTCTATACTTGAGCCTATCTTAAACTGGTGCCAATTTATGCCTTGAAGGGGCAGAACAGAGGTTTAGAAGCATAAATTGAGAAGAGTGAGGTCATGTATGTAAGTGTAGCATGGCACCTGGATATGTGACCTAGTGAGACATGGACGCATAACCAGATACATCTCTTAGGAGGCCTGGAGGGACTGGAGACCTGATGTAAAGTTGTGCAACGATCAGGACACTAACAGTAAAATCTGATCGCTTTATATTGGCTCTTGTGTACTGAACTCTTCAGTTAACTTATTCACTAGTATCTTGGCTCTGCTATGTATAGTTGCGGTAGTCTAATCAGATTTCTTATTAGTAATTTCCATTTGGGCAACTGTAGTTGCCTGTAGCCTCCAAATAACGTCAGGCTGGGGGGAGCCTCACTAGCTGGGCTTCCCCCAGCCCTCTCCCGTCACTGAATGGATGCCGCGCACATGCACGCAGCATCCATTCAGAGTCTCTGGGGTCCGGCACCGCCGCACAGCTGCGGCGGTGGGGGTCCCCAACCTCCCCATTTAACCACCCGCGGGCCACTTCGGCCCACAGGTGGAACAGCGGGACAGTAATGTGACACTGAAATCGGGATGTTGGGGAGGGGTTCACCTTCTATGGGTGGCGCCCCTGTGCGACCGCTCAGGTCGAACACACCTAGAGCCAGCCTTGCCGACAGCTGGCATTACATACCCATTCCGTTTCTGATGCAAAGTGTAAGACGTTATGCCATGGAACCCTTGTGGCACCTTATAATTGAATGATGATAATAATAAGATCCTATGTGCATCCATTCTGTGGTGTTATGGCACACACTCAGCATACACAATACAATATTTTGATCTTGATCTTTGTAGAGAGAAGTGCGGCTGCTAAGTCTGCAGGGAAAGAGAAACTTGATAAAACAACCACTAAGCAATGGGGCCCATACATCAGCCATCAATTGGGGCAAGTCTGCGTATTGCAGATTATTGTAAATAAAATCAGCAATATATGAGGTTCACCGATCGCCGACCAAAGAGTGTTCATAATTGGCGAATCAGGTTGTCCAACCTGTTAGATTTAACCAGCCAATTGGGGATGAAGATTGCTAGTGTATGGTAACAATCTAGTAAACTAGCAAAAAAGGCACATTCATGAGTCACAGATCTGATTGTTTATTGAAGATGATCTGCAAAGCCCTGAAAAATATGGACAATGTATAGCTGGATTGTAGAATTGTTACATCAGGGGGACAGCGCAGAAGCTGTGAATGTTTTTTTGAGATTGCAGATGTATGGGCCCCATTAGCATTAGATTCATGGCACAGGATACATACATGACAATAATGTATTGTTAGTGACACAAATATTGATATTAATTGTTCTAAAACAAAATTGATAATCAATATGTACATGTTTAAAGTTTTAATATCAATAGGTAATAGTTTATTATAGAATTACAGATTTCCCTTTTGGTACTTACAGCTTAAATGATAAGATGGATAGTTCTCTTTGTTACCCTTGTTTCCCAGGCAATAAAATCCATCCTGCTTAGACAGGAGCATGATAACAATCTGTATGTAGTGCTGCAGAACATTGTACCCGTTATTTAAAAATAGTAAATAATAATATTGTTTTCAAATGAACAGATTTTATCATAACAGGTGTAAAATGTTACAACATTGTCTCTGCATTTCATGAAACACAATTTGATTTTTTTTACAAATGTATTCAGTCTCACAGTATTCCAATGAATACTTCGATTAGGTATCCAGTCATTAGGTCTACAGTAAATAGGTAGACAATGTTCGGGTAGACAATGGAAGTTAGACAGGTAATAGGTCAACATGGTCTGAAGATCGTCAGGGTCTGAAGGTCGACACACTAAAGGTCGACTCGTAATAAGGTTGACATGCACTGAATGTCTACAGGGTCATTAGGTCGGCACACATATGGTCGACATTATTTTTTCTGTTTTTTTAGGGTTAGGGCTAGGCACTTACCCCGACGGTTAGGGTTCGGCACAAGGAGGGACGGTTAGGGTTAGGCACCAGGAGGGAGGATTAGGGTCAGGCACCTACCCCGACGGTTAAGGATTGGCACCAAGGGGAGGGTTAGGGTGAAGATTCGGGCTAGAAGAAAAAAACGTGTCGACCATTTAGGTGCCGACCATATGTGTGTCGACCTAATGACCCTGACCACATTCAGTATCTGTCAACCTTCTTACCAGTCAACCTTTAGTGTGTCGACCTTCAGACCCTGCTGACCTTCAGACCCTGTCGATCTATTGCATGTCTAATGGTGCATACGCATGGAACAACTTGAACAACCATAAATATCGTTGATAGAATTCCCACCAACTTTCTGTAGCGCAGGTCAAACGATTTTGGTTGTACACACTGATAGATATCTATGATAGATATTTCAGTGAAGCTGTCTTTTTACAGGCAAATCTTTACAAAATCGTCCAAGTTGGCCTGCATGCATGAAAGACTATAGATATACTGTAGACATAATGAGATTATTGGACTTGACTGCTTGAGTTCTGTAAAAGAGACATAAATTTGCAATAAAACATAACTAATACATCGCAGCACTTTTTGCCCCGTTCTAAACCATTGTCAAAATAATAATATCAAGAACTCGGAATTCCAGCTGTGCAACAACAACTGCAAATATCTTACACTGCAGAGCCTACTATTACATATATAATTACTTTCTGGTTCTCTGCAGGCAGGTGAGCACTTTTATCTTGTGCCTGGTTAGAACCTTCTCCTAAATATCATGCCCCTCACTCCCCTTCCCACAATCAATTAGTCCCATAAGATGCAGAGTGCTCAGGCTGTGTAAGGCAAGGAGATGGAAGGGGATCCCCTCCTGCTGGGTAATTGTTATCTGGAGACAGGAAGCGGGGAGTCAGCTTTCACTAATTATTTTTCCTAAGACCTAATTTAGACTCATTAGAAAATGAAACAGTTTTTGAAGCATGTTTCTTCCCAGACATCTTCTTTCCATTTTCTTTATTTTCAAAACAAGATGATATCCAGAGAATGTGTGTAATTCCCTATAACATGTTATATTAGGAAACATTACATGTGAGTAAGAGGATGGGCAAACCCAGGATTGCCAGATAGGGATACCACCTTTGCCATAAAACACTGTTATAGCAGTCTATGGGGCCCATTTATTAATGATCCATTTTGCAATGCGATCAGGGCATCCAGTACCGCCCATGACTGCAAAATGCGATCATAGCGGCTGAATGTATGTACTGGCACATGCAGGGAGACGGGCTCTGGGAGATCCCTCCGTCGGCTGAAATGCGGTAAGTCCCCATAGACTACAGCGGCTAACGCTATCTTCAGATGGCGTTAGCTGCTGGGGCCAATATCGGGAATGCGAAGCATCGCATCCCTCATAGAAACCTATGGGGGAGGCGGCAATGGAGGGATCGCAGCAGGTATCGGAGATCTGCGGAGATACCTGCTGCGGTCCCTCCTTCATACATCCGGGGGATACTTAGTATTTGAGGTAAACCCCCGAAAACAGGTGTTTTCGGGTAATTTACCCCAAATTGACTTTGATAAATGGGCCCCTATGTACTGTACATGCAAAGAGCACTAGAGATGTAAGTTGCAATCTGCTTTCAGCTCTTGTTTAAATCAGTTTTTCCATCTATTGGGAGCAGGGAGTTTACACAACCATCAGTCTACACTCAGCCACTCAGGATCACGCTAGGATTACAGTCGGCCGGAACTGTGCTCCATTAGTTGAATTTGGAGGGAGAACTGTACATAGGGCCTGATTCAGACCCGGTCGCAAGCGCTGAGCGCTCGCAACCAGGTCAATGTTTGCCCACTGGGCATGCGCACAATGGAGCCGGCTCCGTCGTGCGCATGCGCGAGACCTGGCTAGCGATGGATGCTCTGTCACTCTGGGTCTCACACCAAAGGGGGCGAGCTGTCGATGGCGAGTGACAGCTCGCCCCGTTTGGTGGGCGGGTCGGGGGGGTGGCCGGCCAAACGGAGGCGTTCCCAACGGAACGCTTGCCGTTTGGGGGCGGCCCCACTGACATCACCAGTGATGTCAGTGGGAGAGCTTCGGGCTCTGTTAGAGCCGAAAGCTCTCTTGGGCTTGCGGCCACGAAACCCTACCACAAGGGTCTCATCGTAAGCCCGATGGTCGCGATGGTCTTGACCATCGCGACCATTAACCTGGCTGCTCGCTATAGCTGTGGGTGGGCCACCCACAGTTATGCGAGCGGCCAGGAGGCCGCTCCAAAAAAAAAAAAATCGCCTTGATTCAGAGCGAGCACTCTTTCAGAGCTTCCGGCTCTGAATCAGGGCCATAGTTCTTGCTGACCACCTGCCAATCTAGTAACTCCTCCCCTAAGAGGAGTCACACACAGAGTGCTCACCAGGCTGTGCGCTACCTAGTACAATAAATATTGCAGGCGGCGCTACAGTCAGTTGGCCAGCCCACTTATTCCTCCTGTGGAATGCTTGGAATGTAACGTGGTGATGTAAGAAGGCGATGTTTGTCTCATTTCCATGGCATGACGAAGAGGAGCAGCAGAGGGGGAAGAACCTGAGCGGACGCCGGACTGTGAGTCACAGGTATCAGCTCCAAGTCTACAATGTTACTATCATCTGGTCTATTATGTGGTTACATTTTGGTTAGTCTCATTCAACATATAGGGCAGAATTCAATTGCTTCTACCCCCCTTCATGCAAAATGGAGCTATTCAATTAAGCTATCAGATGCCAGCGCACCATATTAGCTCGCACCTCTCGGGTGGGGGTGCGAGCTGAAATCGGCAAAAAGTGACCCAAACGGCACTTTCCACCATCTCGCCCAGCACTTTGGTCGGGCTAGACCCGACCTCTATGGGCGCGATATCAGCGTGATAATGGGCATCAATGGTCATGCTGTCGACAGTCAAAAAGTCGACCGCATGATACTGATGTAAAGCATCTTGTTTAAAGTTATAACTTTAAACAAGATATTATAACATTATAACTTTAAACAAGATGCTTTACATCAGGTATCATGCGATCGACTTTTTGACTGTCGATAGCATGACCATTGGAGTTACGTATATGTTTCCTGTTACCAGTGGAAACGCCATAAATACTTAAAGCAAGGTAAAATAGCCTGGTAAAACACCCATTTTCTTCCTTTGATAAATTGGCACATGGTCAGTAAGTGAAACAGATTTGTCCGCTGCTCATGTACCAGCCTAATATTTGCTAGCCAGCCCCCATTAGTAACAGTCTTCAGTTTTCTCCATTTGTAAATAATAATCTCACTTCATAATGATGGAATTCAAATTGTTTGGAAATTGACTCTAACCCTTTCCAGAATGACGAGCACAAACCATTGTGTCTCTGATACCACTGCAGAGGTCTACTCTATATATATTCTGCACAACCGAATCTCTCACGTGTTTTGTCTCACATGTGGAAGGACAAGAACAACACCTCTGATCAGTGAGCATGGCAAAAACGGGTCATTATGTTACCTATCAGTTTACCGCTCTAAAGTGACGGGAGATCGTGGGCCGATATTCAATTGATGCCAATCTTCGATCGATCACGCCAAAAGAGGTTGGGTTTAGCCGCATAAAATGGCTACATCTGACCAAGTGCTGGGCGTGTTTGCGAAAAGGGATGCGATGCCGCCGGTCTAAACACCGACAGGGGAATCCCGACAATGGACTTAAGATAGGCATCGAAATACCAATGCCTATCTTAATCCCGATGCCGACGCTGAAGGACGCCAGCCCGAACAAGGTAAGTCCGGGGCGCCCTTAGCATTAGCCGCGGGGAGAGGGTTAGGTTTAGGGAGCGTAGCAGGGTTGGGGTTAGGTTTTGGTGGGGAGAGATTAGGGTTAGGCACCCCTAGGGGGGAGGGTTAGGGTTAGGCACCACTGGAGGGGCATAGAGTTAGGCACTGAGGGTGGAGGGTTAGGTTTAGGCATGAAGGGGGAGACTTAGGTTTAGGCACTAACAGGGAGAGTTAGGGTGTGGCTGGTTAGGGTTAAGCTTTAGCAAGGGAGGGTTAGGGAGAGAAGGGGGGAGGATAAGTATACTTACCCGACCCCTGTCAGGATACCAACCATCGGGATGCTGCTATTGGTATTCTGACAGGAGGCACCCTGACAGCTGGCATTACATACCAATTCTATCCAAACGAGTCACTTTCACTCATTTCAGCTGAGGGGGGTGCCAGTTGAAGTGCCGGCGCCAGCAGGTGATCGCACCCGACAGGAGCAACAATTGAATAGCTCCATCGGGCGCGCAGGGGGCTCAAACAATTGAACTCTGCCCATTAAGTGCTAATATAGTACTGTTTATCACTTATTATCACTTATTGCTTTCTTCAGAACATATACAATGTAAAGAATATAAGGAACAAAAATTCAATAAAAAGATATATAATTACATATAGACAAAGAAATACATTGTATCAGCTGATTACAAAAAACCTTTAAAAGATCCACAGTAAGTTTATATTGGTATTCGTACTTTTGTTATGACTGTGGAAAATAATGCAATAAAGTCCACTGATTCTTAGGGTCTTTTTACCAAGTGGCCGCTTCCGGCTAACCTGGTTACTAATTGTTCTCAGTGAGTTGTATTAACAATAATATAGTGAGAACCCCGGGAGAAAGCTGTCAATTGACAAAATCCTTTTTCATTCCACAATATTGGAGCCAATTGGTGTTGCTGTATAAATTATAAAAATATTTGTGTGTGCTTACAACAAGCTTTCTGTATCACTGCACTTTGGTACAGTGACTTTAAGCCACTCACCCAATACGTGTAAATCTCAGCGTGGATGTGCAGAAATATTGTTGCTTTAAGCACTAGAAGCGCTAGTTTCAGGACTCGTTGGCAGCAGAGAGTAAACGGCAGACGCCGTACTCGCGTCTCCAAGCTACACGTTGACCTAGGTCAGTGTTTTCCAACCTCGGTCCTCAAGGCACACTAACAGTCCAGGTTTTAGTGATATCCAGGCTTGAGCACTGGTGGTTAAATCAAAATAACTGAGGTACTAATTAAGGCCCTCATTCAGAGCCGTACGCTCTGAGCAGAGCGCACGCTCTGAATGAGGGCCGGCCTCCATGAAAATGGAGCGTCCTTCTGGACGCTCGTATAGCTGTGGGTCACCACCCACAGGCTATACGAGCGTGCATTTTGATGGCCGCGATGGTCGAGACCATCGCGACCATCGAAATTGCGAGCTGGAGCCTGCGGTTGAGGTTTTCAACCGCAAGCTCTGGAGTGATTTTGGCTCTATCAGAGCCAAAATCACTCCCACTGACATAACTAGTGATGTCAGTGGGCCGGCTTTTGACGGGAGGCGTTCCCGTGGGAACGCCCCCATCAGGGAGGCACGCCCCCGGTACGCCTACCAAAGGGGGCGTGCTGTCAATCAACATTGACAGCACGCCCCCTTTGATCGGACACAACGAGCGAAGGACTTTCCTTCGCTCGTCGCGTCTGGCGCATGCGCACGACGGAGCTCCCTCCGTCGTGCGCATGCTCAGTCCAGAACATCGACCCACTTGCGAGCGGACAGCCGCTCGCGAGTGGGTCTGAATCAGGCCCTAAGTCTCCTGTGCTCAAGTATGGCTATTCTCAAAACCTGGACTGTTAGAGTGCCTTGAGGACCGTGATTGGGAATCCCTGACCTAGGTGTTTGTATCCCAGCTTAGGTGGTATAAAGAAATGCTGTTACCGTAGCACTTAATAGCACAAGGTTTGGGAATCATCTGTAACAAACAGCAGACACCGTATTTTGGATTCCAATGCGGCTGCACCCGGAAGGACGTGATATACAAATCAGCTGGTTCCAAAGTTTTAAAAGTTGCTGTCTCTCCCTAAATAATAAACAGGCATACAATCATAACAATACATTCACACATTGCTTAGAAATAGAGATTTATTTTATATATGATGGCGGACCCTCCAACATGACCCCTTCCCCCAGGTTCCAAATGCTCTGCTCCTGGGCTTCCCATTCATTTTATGATTGCAGTTTGCAGCATATTTTACAATGATACTTGAGCTATTGTCTCAACACAGGTTATGTGCGATACTGCATTGGCAGATCTTGAAGTACTACCATTCTCATCAATTTACCTAACATCAGACTGGTGTAGTTTTTGCATTTTAAATACTACTTTTCTATAAATGTTAATAGTTATAGTTTGGAGAATAAGAATTGCATCTAACTTAAAAAAAATAATAGTAATTATTTTGTGCATTTGGTCTACACCATGGTCATTCAGTACTCTGCAGGAGGTTGCCACACTAAGAGGGAGGTGTTTCTGTAACTAAACCCTTCTTGCCTACTCTCCTAGAATGCCCAGGAGACTCACATATTTCTGGGTGCTCTCCAGGACTGCCAGAGCATAGAGCAGCCTTCCAGATCTGCCCACTTTCCCTGGGAACTAGGTGTTTGGGGGGCTCAATGAAATGATTTGCAGTAAATTGCATCATGGTGGTCGCCCTCCCCCTGCACAATTGGGGCCAATGCAGAGTGGATCATTTTAGGTTCATCTCCACTTGTAGCTGGGCAATGCTCTCAAAGGGCGTGTTGACGAAATTTAACGCTATACTGAGTTGGACGGAAAAGGAAAAACGTATCTCTTGCAAGAATTATAGGACTGGTGCAAGTGCACTCTGAAAATGATTATGGCTCTCAAACTAAATGTACAGATAGTGGTAGGGTGCACTGCAGAGATGCATATAACGCTGCATACGCGTGAGTGTACGCATTTAGGGGGAAATGTATCAAACCTTCTAAAAAGTAGAGAAGTTGCCCATAGCAACCAATCAGCTTCTATATATCATTTTCTGGAATGTACTTGATAAATGATAGCTATAATCTGATTGGTTGCTATGGTCAGCTTCTCCACTCTATAGAACAGTTGATAAATGACGCCCTTAGTTCTGTGCACACAACACGAGAACTGCATCATGCCCATGCTGCCACAGCGTATTATAAAGTAAGTTCTTTTACCTGCGTACTGCGTAAGTAACTCACAGATAAGTGCTCTTTATACAGTATGTACTACTACAAGAGAGAATGCATTACATAAAAGAGTTAAAAATAGAAGTAAGCTGATTTAAATCTCCATTGACAGCAGTGTTATCTTTACCATGTCTTATCTGGAGAGTTTTCTCTACTGTAAAGGGGGAAACTTGTCAATACCTTCCTCTTACTGCCACCACCAAGGCCTGGGGGAGAGTGGAGTCCTCTACTCCAGTGCTTATCTCGCTCTGCATTTCATTTAGATCCTCTAACACATTGAAAGGTCCCTTTGACATGTCAGCGTTGAGAAAAAATATCCTGTCAACATATTTTCTAAGTTGCAGCTTTATGACACCATGCTGTGCATATGCTAATAGATCAAGATGCCTGATAGTAGCACATTAATGGGATGTGAGCCAGCCCCATGTTTCTAGATGTAGTTTACATTAAGTAGTGAGATTGTAATGGTGGCAGGGTCAGAGAACAAATCTGCTCTTTAACATCAGATCTGTAAATATAGCGCTTAGCAAATGCCCAGATAATATTATTTACATTCATTAGTCTTTTAATAGTTTAGAGGAAAGCAGTAATCATTAATAAGCAGGATGCTGATGCTTACTTTTATTTTTTAAGTGTTTTAGTTTTTCTCACAACCTTTACTTTTTTTCTCCTTTTATTGATATATTGCTGTGATTAAATATATTTTCATTTATTTATATAGTATCTACATATTATGTAGAGCACTTAAGAGAATATATATAATAATAATTCTAAAAGGCATGTCCTGAGATGAACATGCTCAGTAGGAGCTGGTGTGTGCCCCACTAACTGCTCCCCCTGCAGGCCGGGGTAGAGAGAAGGGAGCCGCACTAGGTGTAAGTGTAGGGGAAGGGGTGTAGGAGAAACAAGACCCTGCATTTTGCGTGTCCAATACACTAGTGTTTAATAATTCACGGTGGACTATATACCACATGGACCTAAGGGCCCGATTCAGACACACTCGCTAGGATGCGTTCGCACGTAGCCAGCCGATATTTGCAATCTGCGCATGCATATAAGACGCAGTGCACGTGCGTGAACCAGTCACTGCGACCGCAAAGCGATCGCCCCTTATGTACAGGCTCCTCGCTAGAATGGGTGACAGGACAAGCCGTTTGTGGGTGGAGACAGGGGATGGACGATGGAAACGGGGAGTGGTGGTGCGAACGCAGGCGTGTCTGTGCGTCTGAACGCCGCTTCAGGGGCGTGCATAATTAAGACACAGCATCAGTATACACATCATATGGCTGAATTACACACAGCAGCACTCACAGTGCTTGCGGTAGGGTATGGTCAGCCACAAGTGCTGCGTATGGGTCCGATGTTACTCGATGTTACTGATTGTTTTATACACTTCCTGGAGATGACGTGTGTTACTAAGGGAAAGTGGGCGTCTTGTGACAGGTTGGTGGGAGTCTAAATAAATACCACGATCGCACGAAAAGATCTAATGGGCATGCTAATGTCTTGCTGTGCGATCGCAGGATTTGAATACTTTGTCTGCGTGCGAACGCATCTAGTGAGCAGGCCTGACTCAGGCCCTAAATCCGTATTAATTTTGTGTGTTGCACATTTTTCCCATGCAAACATAACAAAACTGTGCAGCACACAGATATGGCCCTAGTTGGAATCTAACACATGATCCAATGATTTCAGCACCTTGAGGCAACAATAGTAACCACTGTGCTAGCTTGCTGACCAAAATAATTCTAGATTGACTAATGGCTAGAAATTAAAAAGTGACATTTCATATATGAATCAGGTGCAAAATTCAAGCCTTCTTGGGAAGTGGAAATTGCCATGTACCTCTAAGCAAAAAATGCTCTATCAATATGTACAACCTCCACCTGTTTATCTAATTTTAATAATCACCTTGCACAAAAGGAAATCTCTTTTCTGAGCTGCTCTGCAAAACTATGGGCACCAGTGCTACTACCCCATATTCTGTAAAGAACTTAGGGCCTGATTCAGACCCACTCGCGAGTGGCTGTCCGCTCGCAAGTGGGTCGATGTTATGCACTGAGCATGCGCACGACGGAGGGAGCTCCGTCGTGCGCATGCGCCAGACGCGACGAGCGAAGGAAAGTCCTTCGCTCGTTGTGTCCGATCAAAGGGGGCGTGCTGTCAATGTTGATTGACAGCACGCCCCCTTTGGTGGGCGTGCCTCCCTGACGGGGGCGTTCCCATGGGAACGCCTCCCGTCAGAAGCCGGCCCACTGACATCACTAGTGATGTCAGTGGGAGTGATTTTGGCTCTGATAGAGCCAAAATCACTCCTGAGCTTGCGGTTGAAAACCTCAACCGCAGGCTCCGGCTCGCAATTTCGATGGTCGCGATGGTCTCGACCATCGCGGCCATCACAAAGCACGCTCGTATAGCCTGTGGGTGGTGACCCACAGCTATACGAGCGTCCAGGAGGACGCTCCATGAAAATGGAGCCCGGCCCTCATTCAGAGCGTGCGCTCTGCTCAGAGCGTACGGCTCTGAATGAGGGCCTTACTCAATTAGCGCTGGCCATCGACCATCAATGGTTAGCAGCCATCGATGGCCTCCTCCTAATGGTTGATGGCTTTACCAGTGATAGGTGAGCTTAATGGTAAAAAAGCCATTGCTTTACTTTTTGTGCATGCTCGGCCGCGGTTCTGTTTGTTTGCACATGTGTAGATGTGTACCCCTGATGTTTAAACCTTTGATTGTTTCCATCCAATGGTAAAAAATTATAGACAGTCAATGGCCAACTCTACCCTCAATCTTCCAGCTCGTCCCTATGGTCTATGCAACCTTCTGCCACTCTGCCAGCACAGCTGTCTTATTGTGCCATCAAACAACGTTGGTGGGCATCTAGCTGCAGTTGGGTAATTTGTAGCACATAGCGGAACCAAACTGATTTTACAATTTAGTTTCAATATTTTGTACCTAGTAAATGACTTATGTTCACTTTGCTCTTATTGTTCAGTAAAGGAGAATAATTCAAGACTTTGGGCCAGATTTAGAGGTGCACGCTAAGTGCACGCAAAGCTGTTGTTCACATAGTTGAGCGATGGCACATGTGTTCGCCTGAGCTTACGTAAAAATACACTGCTGTGTACGAGACCGCTGGCATCAGAACTGGTGAGGAAAGACCATTAGTGTTCCTGGGTGGTGACTGGGAAGTGGCCTGAAGAGATTGCAAATAGATCTGTTGCGTGGCCGTGTTATTGGAGTAATGTGGGCATGTCAGTGAAAGCTGACAACCCCCTTTCTGGGTTTTTTTGTGTCAATGAAAGCACCTGCGTTCTGAGACGCAGATCCGCAGCCACAGAGGCCATGTTCAGGTGATGACCCTGCCCCTGCCATAGGGCTGTTTCAAGTGTCAATGGTGCACTGATGGTGTAGTGTTGCAGCCTGCACGGACACTGAAAGTGGGCATCTCAGGACTTGCACGCTCCAGTGCATGCTAGCACACCTGAAACTAGCATGTGCCGGCTCTTAAGAGGGCGCCCTTACACTGAAAATGGGGGGGGTGACCTAATTACCATGGACCATGCCCCCTACGTGACATTATTTGGAGGCATGCCCATATGGCACGCCTCCAAATAACATCAGGCTGGGGGGAGCCTCACTAGCTGGGCTTCCCCCAGCCCTCTCCTATCACTGAATAGATGCCGTGCGTGCAGCATCCATTCAGACTCCGGGGTCCGGCACCGCCGCACGGCTATGGCGGTGGGGGTCCCCAACCTCCCGATTTGACCACCCGCGGGCCACTCTGGCCTACGGGTGGAACAGTGGGACAGTACTGAAATCAGGATGTTGGGGAGGGGTGTGCCCTCTATGGGTGGTGCCCCTGTGCGACCGCACTGGTCGAACACCCCTAGAGCCGGCCCTGATCGCCACCGCGGTTCCACAAAAAGGTGCAGCTGCAGCAGGGACTGTGTCCACCTCTGTCTGAATCCGGCCCTTTTTTTGATAGATATTGGTTTAGTAATAGGGTTTGATTTTTTGGTACAAACTTTGTGAAATTGTGAATGCAATAGTGGGGTTGACAGCAGTGCAAACATTATGGGAGCTGAAACCCCCTATTAGTAATAGGCTCACAATGTTATGGTTCTCTCTTTACAGTGACTCATTCTTATGGGTTAGTTTGGAAATTTGTAGGAAAATGTAAGTTATATTACAATTAATATTTCCCTGTTTATGGATTTTTTTTTTTTTTTTTTTTTTTATTTTTTAAAGTGACCCAGGTACCAAGTTAGTGACGTGTTCTCAGGTGTAGATCCCAAAGCTGCCACTTCACATTCTCTTTCCATGACTATCGGAGTAGTCAGAACACACGCTGTGTTCATAATCGACTTACTAGATTTGATATAGCTGAAATGAGAGTAAAAAAACATTGTTATTTTTAATATTACAAACATGGTTATATATAAACAAAAGTATCATCATAAAATACAGATGTATGTTGCATGTTGCCTATTGCCTGTGTGAAGAATAGGTCAGTGGCATGCTATGTCCATTGTGCAGCTCTTAATGCTTTTTTAATATTGCATTTATGTAATGGAGACATGCTTCTTCTAATGATTGCCAAACACGCAACTGTAATAGCTGAGAGAGCGGCGTTCCCTTTCTCTACACCTCACACATCTGCAGGGCACAAGCTCGCTGAATGCCGTGGCCCGGATGCCAGATTTCAGGCCTTTGCTCCCACTACTTGCATATTCAAGGGCTGCTTCCTGCTTTCTCTTCACTTCGGATGTTGGCGCTGACCCTCTGGGATCCCTTTTCTGAAACTTTCCCCCAGCAGTGTCGAATTGTGTTTGCATTTTCCAGGCTGTTATTATTCGTGATCTGCAGCGGCGGAGGTCTCTCATTTAAAAAACAGACACGGGAGGGTCACCTCCCCTGACAGGATATGTATATCTATGTGCTTATACCAGTTTATCACCAAGATCACACAAACTCTATTATTAGCACAAGTCAAATACATTGTATCTCCTTTTTATACTCGTATATTGAGAATATTGAATAATAAATAGACCCCTTAGTCTGTATAAGAAATTAATCTGCACATGTTTTGTATGGTATACGTTCGGGAAGCCGGCGGACGCAATGCCGACCGCCGGCTTCTCGACAGCTTAATCCCGGCGAGGGTAAAATGACAGTCGTCTAAATCTAGACCCTTGTCATTTTTCCTACGCCGGGAGACCGGCGCCCGGCATCCCGATGGAAGGGATGCTGGGCGCTGGGCGTGGACAGCTACGGAGGGGGGAGGGTTAGGTTTAGAGCTCCCGGGGGGAGACTTAGGGTTAGGCACCCCCACGGGAGGTTAGGGTCAGGCTAGGGGAAGGGGGGGTTAGCGTTAGGCACACCCAGGGGGAGGTTAGGGTTAGGCACCCCCCGGGGGATTTAGGTTTAGGCGGCGGGGAAGGGGGATTAGGTTTAGGCACTTAGAGGGGGGATTAGGGTTAGGCACAGGGGGGAGGTTAGGGTTAGGCACCATAAAGGAGGGTTAGGCTTAGGGGGTAGAATTAGGTTAGCTTATACTTACCTTTAGGACGATCGGGAATTTCCTCCCGTCGGGCTGCTGCTGCTGGGATTTGGACAGCGGTAAATCATACCGAACCCTGTATGGTATACGTTGTATGTATAGACAAGTGGTTGTGAGAAACCATAAATGGATAAACGGTTGTCAAGAGCTGCAAATTCAGCCGTCAATAAACTATAAACTAAAGATTCCAGCTAAACAAGCACAGATATGTTAACTTGATCATTTAATGTAGAAAAATATACATTTACATTACACCTTTAATGAGTAAGTTTAATTGAATGAATATAATCTCAGTTGTATAGTTCTATAAGTGACGTAATACAAGGGGTACATTATTCTATGTCACTCTCTAGACCAGGGGTTCCCAACCACGGTCCTCAAGGCACACTAACAGTCCGGGTTTTGAGGATAACCATACTTGAGCACAGGTGTCTTAATTAGTACCTCAGTTATTTTGATTTATCCATCTGTGCTCAAGCATGGATATCACTAAAACCTGGACTGTTGGCGTGCCTTGAGGACCGAGGTTGCGAAACACTGCTCTAGACATGTCTTGGAGGTTTGTATGATTATTACATATCTACCAGATATGGAACTTTATGGCTCAGTAAACTTTCCCCAGGCATGTTACCTTATCTGCAAACAAAAATTCAAAAGAGCTGCACTTACTTGCATCCTCGAGTAACTCGCGGGTAATTGGATTGAGCACTTAGTGCATGGATGGGGAACCTCAGCCCCCGGGGGCTGTATAAGGCCTGCGGAATCATTTGGTGTGGCCCTCTGAGCTTTTCTATGCTAGCCTCATCTAGCTAGCAGGGTGCCTAGAATTGCACCCTACAGCCAGAATCTATGCAGCTTTGCAGCTCCTCAGGATGCACTGGGCATTGCTCTAATCACCGGCGATTGTGGCCCCGCCCCTGTGTGACATCACACAGAAGGGGAGTGGCCTGCATCGGAGGGCCTGCATTGGCCCGCGAATAATATCAAGATGGCCCTCGGCAGAAATAAGGTTCCCCACCCCTGCCTAAGTGTAATAAAGCAGGGAACTAAGCCTGCCATATTTAAAAAGATAATAATAATAGATGCTAAATCAGGATTGTTTTGCATTAAGTATTATTGCCCTTTTAAGTATGCCCCTAATGCTGCATACAATATTATATGATACATGCAATATTATATAAAATATTCTATACAACTATTCATTGGACAGTACAGACTGTTGGTCAGTTTATTTAATCACAATGAACAATTCCTAATGTTTATGTATTTTCAGTATGCATTTGCGTAATTCCTCACAGTTACACTATATAGCTATCTCTTCTCTCATTCTGTAGTTTGTTTATATCTGTCCATCTCCTTTTAAGTAGTTATTATTTGACTGTGATTGTTTATTGCTTTTAATACAGATAATCACAGACACACACACATTTTACATACACATAATATAGCACACATTATATATATATATATATATATATATATAAAATGTGTATCTATGTGTTTGATATATTGTGCACAGGAATACATAGATATAGATATACCGTCCCCTATGGTGCACAAACTGACTGGACAGCATGACAGACACAGCCAGACAGACCAAATATTATTCCTCAGGAGTTTTTTCAGCAAATAAACAAAAGTTATCACGATTTCCCCTATAAATTCTGCTAATAATACACAGGCAGTTAATATAGTAAGGAAAATATACATTTGCACAGTGAGAGTAACGCTAGGCCCTCTCTCCATGGGCCATAGGCTGGAAGGGGATCCAGTGTGACTTTACTTTCCAGCAGAACACACACTGAGCTGCACTGGGAATACACAGAGAAGGGAAAGAGAAACACAGGAGGAGGAGAAAGAGAGATTTACTGATTGAAGGAAGAAAAGAAAACAGAGAAGGAAAGAAAGCCAGTTAACTCTTTCATACCTGGAGTTCCTGGTGCAAATCATTACTTTAGGAGCTCACAAGCTCTGACACGCTAACATTTTCCACTCGGATGAATGACAGGTCACAGGACTAATATGTCCCTCTGGTAACAAAAGACTAAACGACGATGGAAAGGGGAAAATAGATGGTATTTTTTCCTGTCTTGCATCCATAAATAAACACATATCATATCCAAGAATTGCTGGCACGGTTCCCTTGCTCGGTGCCCTCTGTATGTAGTCATTGGGAGTGAATGGTGGCACTCACAGAATTAACAGACCCAGAATAATGTTATAGAGTCAACTTGTCGGAACGGAAAGAACATCAAGTCCATTGTTGTAGCTCAGTTACTTCTGCGAGTGCCCCCATCACACATAATAGTATTAAATACCTGTATGTAGATCTATACATATAGATGATACAGTCAATGTTCTGCACTACTTGATATTAGAACAATTACCCTGGTGCCCCTCCAGGTGAATAAATAACATTTGCAATATTCCCACAAGGAAATAAAGGATGGCACTCTCCAGATTCTGAAAATTAAATATATTAGTTCTATAATTGTGCCCAATGTCTCAGGACCACTCAGTCCTATAGACAGTAGAGTTTATGTTTTTTTATACGAAATGTGAATGCAATAGTGGAAGACTCTCCACCATGGAACTAGCCGTACAAACACTATGCAAGCTGAAACCCCTATTAGTAACAGGCTCAGATGAATAAGTTTCTCTCTTATAGTGACTCGTTCTTAGGTGATAGATTGGAAATTTAAGGAAAATGAAGTTATATGAAGATCAATACTATCTATCTATCTATCTATCTATCTATCTATCTATCTATCTATCTATCTATCTATCTATCTATCTATCTATCTATACAACACCTCAAGACACCCTTAAGTAAATTATGAAAATTGTCAATGGTAATATAACAGAATTCTTTGTTATAAAAACATTAATTAGGCTACTCTAGCAGCCAGTTATAGGAGTTCATCTGTATTTATCAAAAGTTCCCAATTAGGAGTCATTCTAGAAATTGTAGCACAATTTGTTATATTTCGTAAAGGTTAATAGATGGCACTATTTAAGCACCATCAGTTTTGTATTTAACCATATACCTGAGGAAGTTGGCTTACAATGAAACGCACTGGATGGTTCTGTGTTGCTATTAATTTTTAACCATCTTGGAGTTCTATGCCGGCTGGGTGTTTACACTCACCTGAATAAATTTGTAGACATGGAAAGATTCTTTCCTCTTATTATAATCTATGTTGATGAATCAGTTTTTAATCTTGTATTTCTTACATTAACTATTTGGAATACTACACAATGATGTGCCTGGTGCTGGGCTGTAATTCCAGATATTTATAGAAAAGTTTCTATATACAGTTTTTCAGATAAAGTAGATTCTTGATGTTCCAATTTGTGATAAATACTACATTATAAGTGCTTTCCTGTTCTTTTTTTGTATATATATATATACGTTCCAGACTTCAAGCTGTAATTGCCTGCAAAGGATTTGCAACAAAGTATTAAAAAGTGAAAGTTAGATTCAGGATTGTTTAGTTTGTCCCATTACTTTTGGCCCCTTAAAAAGTGGGAGGCACATATAGAAACCGTTGTAATTCCTACACCGTTCACCTGATTTGGATGTAATTACCCTCAAATTAAATCTGAAAGTCTGCAGTTAAAGCACATCTTGTTTGTTTCATTTCAAAGCCATTGTGGTGGTGAATAGAGGCCAAAATATGAAAATTCGGTCAATGTCCCAATATTTATGGACCTGACTGTACATACACACACACAATTCCCAGATCCGACACTCACTGATATAGGAAATCAATTAATATACAATTTGCCCAGGAGCCCTCTGTTATACAGACCAAAAGAGCAAAGAGCAGCAGTGGCACTCAGTAGGACTAATATACAGAAACAGAGACTGCTACCACTGCGGTACTGTCCGATGCACAACATCTTCAGCAAGGTTCCTGCTATTAGAAGGAGTGATGCGATCCATTAAACAGACCGAGAAGCGAGACAGGATGATTTCGATCAACAAATATACATCCTCCACCAACACATTGATACGTACAGCCAAGAGATTTTGGCCCATTGTCAGTCAGGCTCCTGACTTACCTTCTTTAAAAAATTTGTAATTGATGCACTGTTACTAACATGGCAAAAACATCAAAGACTGGGTTTTGCACACAGACGTGCTTCCAAACAATTCACTCCAACACATTTTCTTACAAAAACCCCCAGAAACTATAAATGCACAGGGTGCGTAACATGTACTTATTTTTAACAAGGTAACATTTTTGCTCATCCCCACTCTGGCAGGCTCATTAAAAACATATATTCATAATGTTTGGGATACTATTTGTGTTCCTTTATTATTTTTTCTGTTATTTTTTCTCCTGTTTTTACAGTTTTCTGCAGTTATCCTGGAGTACCTACATGTATATCCATAGTTTTCATGAGCTAGTACATGTTTATTTCTGCCAGCATGTACAGGTTTTCCAGATGTATCCAGTTTGCCTGACATTTACCTCTTTCTTATTTCTAACAGGGTTTAATGTGGAGCTACCTACATTGTGCCTTAATTGTTTTTAATGGTGAAGGGTTTTAGTCACTTGTAGCCCCGGGCAACGCTGACAGCGGGGGCTGCGCCAGACGTGATGACATCACCAGTTGGCGCCAGTAGCGGAAGCAGCAAGCCACGGGGGTCCTGTGCACATGTGCATGGGGTGAGAGTCTACTTAAGGTATGTGTGTAACATTTATACTATGTCCTTGAAAAAAGTTTGAATATAACTGAAACTTTGGACAGTACTGCTTCGGTAGCAGTCTCTGTTTCTGTATATTAGTCTCACTTAATGCCGCTGCTTTTCTGTCTCTCTCTCTCTCTCTCTCTCTCTCTCTCTCTCTCTCTCTCTCTCTCTCTCTTTCTCTCTCTTTTCTCACCACAGGCAGGAATACAGGATAGTGCAGTGTTCACAGCAAGATGTTACAGGCTGGTACACAGAATCTCCCAAACAGCAACACAGTTCTTTAGTGGACTCACTAGTCCAGGATCTCTAACACTAGTCGCCCCCGGGCCTATAACCTGGGCGACTGCTTCACCATCAAGATCATCATCCCTGTGCACAAACAACATTTTTAAAGATAGCTAACAGATGCTACTAATCAGCCTAGCTGCAGTTCATCTCTGACCTTAAAGAAAACCTGGACTGGATTGATGTTCATACGGCTGTTCCACACTTAAACCAGTGAAATCTTGCTGTCCCTGCCACACTCCTCTCCCCTTAACTTCAACCACCTTGGTGAAGCTAAGAATTTCCAGGCTAGCTACTTGCCTTGCCTACATCTATTGGTGCCATCCGCCCGAAAAGACACCCCTCCACCACCCTCCAGAGTTCACCTTCTTCCCCCTCTTCCTCCTCCTCAAGCTTCACCACAGGGTTGTGAGGAAGATCTGGACCCGCAAACCTTCTGGACAGAGCATCAGCGTTTAGGTGTCGTTTCCCAGGGCGATGCTGCACAACAAATTTAAATGGCTGTAAAGCCAAAAACCAACGGGTCACACGAGCATTCACTTCCTTGTTCATGTGCATCCATTGTAAGGGTGCATGGTCTGTGACTAGCCGAAATTATCGCCTCAGCAGATAGTATTTCAGCGACTCCTCTGCCCACTTAATCGCCAAGCACTCGTGTTCCACAGTTGAGTACTTGCGTTCTCTGGGCAGTAATTTCCGGCTAAGATAAAGTATGGGTTTCTCCTCCCCGTCTACCTCCAGGGAAAGGAAGGCTCCTAAGCCTATCCCAGAGGCATCAGTCTGCAACACAAACTGCTTCTTAAAGTCAGGAGCTTGCAAAACAGGCTCTACTCACAAAGCTCATCTTAAATCCTGCCAAGCAGCCTCTGCTGGCCTAGACCACATTATCTGATCTGGAGATTGTTTCTTAAGACACTCAAGTCAGTGAATCTGCCCTAATGGCAAAATCACATATGAATCTGGGGTAATAACACACCAGACCAAGGAATGTTCTGAGTTGTGATTTACATTTAGGTTTAGGCCACATGAGGACTGCTTCCAACTTACTGGGCTGAGGTTCAATCTGCCCTCTGCCTACGATATATCCCAAGTATTTCACCTCCACCATTCCAATGGCACATTTCTCAAGGTTAGCAGTAAACCCATGTGCCTGTAAAGACTGTAACACTGCCTCTACCCTTGGAAATGGTGACTCCCAGTCAGAGCTAAAGATGATGATGTTGTCTAAATATGCAGCTGCATACTCCCTGTGGGGCCAAAGCAACTTATCTATAGCCCTCTGTAAAGTTGCTGGGGCTCCATGCAAACCAAAAGGCAGCATTTTGTAATGGAACAAACTCTCTGGGGTAGAGAAGGCTGTTTTTGCTTTAGCAGTTTCAGCCAAAAAATCGGCCAATACCCTTCTGTCAAATTGAGAGTGGTGAGATACTGGCTCTTTGCTAGATTCTCCACCTACTCGTCAACCCGGGGCATAGGGTATGAGTCAAACTGAGAAACTTTATTTAACTTGCAAAAGTCATACAGAATCTTAAAGCCCCCGAAGGCTTAAGCACTAAGACAATGGGGTTATTCCATTCACTGTCTGACTCCTCTATGTCCCCCAAGTGTAGCATCTCCTCCACCTCTCGTTTTACCACTACCCGTTTTGCCTCGGGTATGCGATAGGGTCTCTACTTTATTATCACCACGGGAGGAATAACAATATGATGCTGTATGATTTGGCTCTTTGCCGGAATAGCAGAGAATACATCTTGGTTTCGTGCTACTAAGCTCACCACTTCCTGTTTTTGGCTAAGACTGAGGGTGACCTCCATGGGTACCTGACAGTAATGGGGTTTCTTTGCCACTAACTGGCCTGACTGGCACTTTCTTTACAAGGTTTTAATAGATTTACATGATGAATTTGTGCCTCCTTCAATCTACCCTCCTGTCGTACCCTGTAGTTTACAGGTCCCACTGCCTCTATAATCTCATAAGGGCCTTGCCATTGAGCATACAATTTTCTTTCAGTAGCAGGCACAAGCATTAGTACCTTGTCTCCTGGTTTGAAAGACCGTTCGACTGTGGTAACGTCATCATTGCGTTTCTGGCGCTGTTGAGCTCTGTCCATATGTTCGTTCAGTAGTGACGCAATCTTCCTTAAACGGCCATACAATTGGGACTGAAAGTGAACGATATTAGGATCTTGGCATGGCTGTTGGTCCCACTCTTCTTTTAACATATCCAAAATCCCTATTGGTTGTCTCCCATAGAGGAGTTCGAAGGGACTGAACCCCGTGGAGGATTGGGGTCACCTCACGAACTGCAAACATCAAATAAGACAGGAGTAGATCCCAATCTCACTTTTCTTGTGACACCGCCCTCTTTATCATCTGTTTAAGGGTCTGGTTAAAGTGTTCCACTAGGTCATCCATTTGCGGCACACATCTTTCATCAAATTAGATACAAAAGGGGTACCTTGATCTATCAGAACCTCTTTTGGTATTCCCAAACAGGTATATAGTAGAGATGTTTGGTTCGGTTCATCAGAAATCCGAATCCACCCAAATTTCATGAATCCGGGTAAATCCGAGTCACGTTTCTAATCTCCTAAGGAGATCCGGGTAAATTCGGGTTGCGGTTCTGATCTTTTTGCAGTTCGGAATTGGATTGCATAAATTACATGATTCTAGCTGTTTTTAAAACTTTTTATCTATTTTTTATTTAAAAGATCCAGATCCAAAACCAAAACCAAAACCAAAACACTTGGGGGTGGTTTGCAAAACCAAATCCAGATCCAAAACCTTGAAGGAGATATAGATCCAAAACCAAAATACGGGGGTCAGCGCACATCCCTAGTATATAACATCAATAACTCCCAGGCAATAGTGCTAGATTTCATGTTACGTAGTGGGATGGCCTCCGGGTACCTTGTGACATAATCTACTACCACTAATATGTATTGATGCCCTCGAGCAGATTTTTCCAAAGGCCCTATCAGATCCATACCAATTCTTTCAAAAGGTACAGAAATGACAGGGAGGGGAACCAAGGGTGTCCGAAACTCTGGCAGGGGTGCTGTCTTCTGACATACTGGACGTCCCTGACAATACTTTTTAACTGCTGCATGAATGCTGGGCCAGAAGAATCTTAACTGAATATGCTGGAGAGTTTTCTCCTCCCCCAAATGGCCACCCCACAGGTGTGCATGAGCTGCCTTCAACAACAACTGCTCGTGTTTCTGTGGAACCAACAATTGGTCTACTCTCTTACCCTGCAAATATGTTACATGATATAACAAATAATTTTTCAATGCAAAGTATGCTATACCTTCTGCTGGTAAAGCCGTGATTACTCTACCATTTATCTCTACAACATTTTCAAATGCATTTATCAAGTTCCCATCATTCTGTTGGTCTTGGCCAAAGTCCTGCAAAGACACTTCCTTGCTAATGGGACCCCACTGTGCCTCAGTCTTACTCCCCTCCTGCTGCTCACTGGCCAAGGAGGGTGTTACAGCCACCAAACTTCGGACACAGCAGAGCTTGGCTCTTGGGACACCTCTGACATGGACCGTCTGCTGTCATCATGCCAAGTGACCACCCCTTGTAATAATGGAAAGTCCCGACCTAGGGTCATGGTCTGGCGGCTACTGCGACAACCACCTTCAGAGATCGCCATTTTATCACTACCGGAGGTGCACTTGGGGGCATTATTCTACATCCCCCATGTACACATATAATCTTTACCAGAGGTAGCTCCTGATCAGCCCCAGATGGAACCAGGTTGGCAGAGATGATGGTTAATTCACTGCCAGTATCCACTAAGGCTAAACCTCCTGGCCTTCCACTCGCTCCATCAAACAAAACAAGGTGGTTTGCACCGGGGAAGTGCTTCCAGCAGCCATGCTGACCACTGGTCGTGTTGTTTTTCCAGCACTACAGTCCATCGGCTTGCCCTGCTTTGGGCAGTCCTGGTGCAAATGACTGGGCTCGCCGCAGTCAAAACACACAGTTTGAGGTGGGTTGTTGGCTTTAACAACTGAGACCTGGGTTCTAGGCTTGGGGACTGGCTGGAACCTCTGCTTTCCTTTATTTAACTTTCCAAGAGTCAGGTACCATTCAATCAGCACTGCTAACTCCTCAAAAGTTTGAGGATCAGCTTGTAGGGCCCACTGTTGCACCACATGGTCTAGTACTCACACAGCATGGTCCAAAGTCACCACCTCTACTATATGCTAAGCAGAGTTTTTATCTGGTTGCAACCATGCCTTACTCAGTCTGGCTAATTTGGCCAGCTGGACCCTTGGAGGCTCAGATGAGTTTAGCCGCCATTCCTGAAACTCCTGAGCTTTGCTAGGGCCAGTCACTCCAACCCTGCTGAGTATGGTCTTTCTCAGGCACGGATAGGAATTTGCCTCAGTCACGTTTAAATCAACATATGCTCTCTGAGTTTCCCCTGTGAGACAGGGAGCAAGTCTGGCAGCCCACTCTTCCTCAGGCCAATTTAAACGTGCAGCAGTATGCTCAAAGATGCACAGAAAAGCTTTAATGTCATCAGATGGGGGAAGCCTCTGTAACACCTCTCGCTCATGTCCACTTTTCCTCATCTCAGCTAACTTGGCATGTAATAACTGAATTTCAGTTTATTTCCCAGCAGCCAGAGCCTGCTGCCCTGCAACCAATTCAGCAAACACTTTAATCATTTCCTCCATATTACTTTGCTTTTCCACTTTGTGGACAAAAATAGCAGGCTTAATTAACTCTCTCTTGCAAGCCAGATTCCCAGCAATCTATATCAGCTGGCTTCCCTTTTAACAGCACTACATTCCCTGGGCCCCCAGCCCCATACACAGGAATTAAGCAGTTTTATATTGTGCACAATTTGCATATACATATGGACAGATTATCACTGTGAACAACTGCCTTTTTTATGGCTGGCCTGTCACACTCACCTACCCAGCTGCTAGTAATGCAACTCAGACTCACCAAGTTACTGTTCAGTGGGTAGCATCCTGCAATGCATCTTGCTGCCACTGTGGGTGGATCCAGTCACTGTATCTGGGCTCTTGCTGCGTAGTAGTATCCAGCAAGGTCCCTGTTTGGGCACCAAATGTGACAAGAATCACATAGACCGGGTAGAATCCAACAGATGTTTATTTTCTCACCTCAGGCAGGACAGTGCGGTGTTCACTGGCAAGATGTTACAGACTGGTACAAAGAATCTTCTAAACAGCAACACGGTTCTTTAGTGGACTCACAGGTCCAGGATCCCTAACACTAGTCAACTTCGGGCCTATAACCTGGGCGACTACTTCACCATCAGGATCATCATCCCTTTGCACAAACAACATTTTTAATACTAGCTAACAGATGATACTAATCAGCCTAGCTAAAGTTCAGTTCATCTCTGCCCCTAAAGAAAACCTGGACTGGATCCATGTTCAACTGCTGTTCCACCCTTAAACCAGTGAAATCCTGCTGTCCCTGCCACTATATATATATATATATATATATATGTGTGGAATGGAGGCAGAACAGCCATTGTGCACAAGAAGACTGGGGGATCGATTAGCAGTATATATATGTACTAATATATTTGCTATTTTTGCTCGAACTGGAAATGCAACATACAAGGCTGGGGATCTTGGTGGCAGATCATTTTGCATGCAGCCAGGAATCAACTCGGTAGCTGATTGAGGATGATAGCTGATTGGTTTATCCAATCAGCTTAATTTTTCAATTTAGCTTCACCAGAATTGTGGGAAGTCCTTGTAGTTTCATTAGCTTGGAGAAGATAAACTAATATATTTTCCTGCAACCAGTGTCAGGCTTGTGTAAAAAAAGGCCACAGGGGGAATGCAATGGCATGGGCCCATTGAAGGGAGGCAGCCCAAAGCTGAAGAGGTGTGGTCAGCTGATTGAGAGGGTGTGACAAAAAGCATTACAATGCCTGCCATATTATACAGAGAACATTGCAGTAACTGCCATATATTGCAGAGAGCATTGTAATGACCACCATATAATTCAGGGAGCGTTGCAATGCCTGCCATATAATGCAGGGAGTGGTGCAGTGACACCCATATGATGTAAGGAGTGTCACAGTGACAGCCATATAATACAGAGAGCATTGCAGTGACCACCATATAATACAGAGAGCATTGCAGTGACCACCATATAATACAGAGCATAGCAGTGATCACTATATAATACAGAGAACATTGTAGTGACTGCCATATAATACAGAGAGCATTGCAGTTAATGCCATATAATACAGAGAGTAATTTTTTTCCCTCATTCTCCTTAGGCCAAAAAACAACTCGCACAAAATTCCAGTTCAGTGAGGCAAAAGAAAGAGATCATAGTCATATAAATAGGTTTTATTCTCATAACTAAAAAAAAATATGAAATAAAAAAAGGCTACATGGGTCCAGCTGACAATGTGGATAGATGGATGGTAACATAAGATATAATCTTGAGAGATGGTTCTCAGAGTCTGGATCTCCACAACCAAAAATAAAGAGTCCACAGTGTCCAGTATAGCATCCAGTAGTCCAGACCCCTCACCGACGTGTTTCGATTTGATGCCACAATTCTTTATCAAGGTATGGGGTACGTCTCCTATAGCTCATATCTATACCCCTCTTAATAGGGCTAATCAGTCTAATTGATGATGACACTTTCCACCTGCATAAATAAGCCCTTATATATGTATAAGTATACCATATACATAGTGTCCTTCCACCACCCATAGTCCCGATATATGTTCCAATAGTATAAAAAATTGGGTGTTCCACTAGTGCACAATAAGCACAGTAAGCTGCCTGTGTTCAACTATAACACAACTGGGGCACCACCTATACCCCACACAAATCACATGAATACAAAAAATTTGATGATTATGGTAATACACTGGTGTTATCAATTAAATGGAAATGTTACTTTCCTCAACGGCGGATGGTTTTCTGTCTCTTCCAGCATTAATACAGCACAGATGATGATATATGAGATATTGTTGAAACTTATAGGAGAATTTTCTATTGTGTGCAAGATCAGTTGTCTGGGGATGCCCCCTCAACAAAACACTCACACTTTATATAAATCAGAAAGGCACATCAGTGAATATTAATATATTTCTTAGTATGGTGTCACCTCCACCTGACATGAAATAGTTTTGAGGAGAGTATATAATGGAGAGTTACTGGACATAGCCCTACACCTTGAGAAAGATCCTTTGGATCGAAATGCGTTGGTGAGGGCAGTCCAGTGTCTGATAAGAAAGGAGGACCCTACCTGGGAGAAGGGAGTGTGTTTTGGAAACGGGGCTCCATTTTGATCCTATTCTAAGATCTTGGAATCTCCTTAAACACCTGGGTAGGTGTTTTTCCAATTGTTTTTAACTTCTTTTGCCCTTTGGAAAATTGTTGTACCGCAATAAAATTCATGTGAACCTTTTTCCTGACTCTGGTACATATAATTGCTGGGGATTCCACTAGAAAAAAGGAAGGAGAAAGACGGGCTGCAAAAAGAACCAACTGATGTGCCTATTATACCCTTGAGTTTTGTGAGTACAAATCTAGGGGGGATACTCCCCGATACATGTTCCGTCTGTCTTGCTGATCAACCTCCGCTGCGATGGGTATTTTCGGTCCAATGACCGGAAGCAGTTAGTTACTGTACATCCCAGCGTTCGTCTCCGTGCGGCTGTGGAACGCATCGATCTCCTAAATGAACGGTGCTCCACATTCTTCCTGTTCCGGCTGGCCGTGATGTCATAGCCCAAATTTTTTGGTAAACGAGTATATTTTTTGGCGCCCCCAGGCATATTGTTGCGCGTGCCCAAACAAATTAAGGGGCCGTGGTCTCATGGAAAAAGCCATAACCATGACACACACCCCTTTCTCGTCACTTATACAGTACCCCCAGTATGCAATGTCCCCCAGTAGTGGTCCCTCTTATGCAGGCCCCAAGTAGTGCCCCTTACACATTGCGCCCAGTAGTGGTTGCCCTTTTGCAGGCCCCCAGTAGTTATCCCCCCTATGCAGTTCCCCTTATACAGTGCCCCCAGTAGTTGTTCCCCCTGTGCAGTACCCCTTGTGCCCAGGAGTGGTCCCCATTATGCAGTCCCCCAGTAGTGCCCCTTATATAGTGCCCACAGAAGTAGTCCTTCCTATGCAGTGCCCCCTGTAGTGGTCCTCCCTATGCAGTGCACCTTATACAGTGCCCCCAGTAGTTGTCCCTTCTGTTCAGTACCCATTGTGCCCCAGGAGTGGTCCCCCTTATGCTGGACTCCAGTAGTGCCCCCAGTAGTGATCCCCCTATGCAGGGCCCCCAGTAGTGGTCCCCCCTGTGCAGTGCCCCTTATATAGTGCCCCCCGTATAGCCCACCATGCAGTGCCCCAATAGTGGTACCCCTTATGCAGTGCCCTTTAAATAGTGGCCCAAGTTGTAGTTCCCCCCCTATGCAGTGCCGCCAGTATTGCCCTTTATATAGTGCCCCCAGTAGTGGTCCCCTGTTAGTGTGCCCCCAGTAGTAATGCCCCCTGTTAGTGTGCCCCAGTAGTAATGCCCCTGTTAGTGTGCCCCCTGTAGTAATGCCCCCTCCTAAGTGTGGGAAGCGGTATAACAATAAATAAAGAAGATAAAATAATGATTCCCTTATTATATTTTCTAAAAGAATAAATATAGAGATATCACATTTCGAAAAATAAATGTGGACAATTAATACATCTGGGTGAATCTAAAATGGGTTTTAACTGATCTCACAAAATGTATCTTTTGTAAGAAATTTACTTCTAAAGAAATGAGCAAAAAATAATAAGACAGGATTGACAAAATATAGAGATAATATATAAAAGCGTTTAAGAAAAAACACATATACCTCTCTAAAAAAAACATTTATGCAGCAATATAATGTACTAAAATTATAAAAACCATTTACTCTCGAAATCCTGGTTCAGCCCAGATGGTGCTAGGGTTTTATAATTAATATATATTTCCTCCTTAGCTAGTGAGGTATTGTCATTCTTACATCTTTCAGAGTTCCTTCAGACCCGCTCGCTAGATGCGTTCACTCGGACCCTGCGTATGCAAATCCAGCGCAAGCCCAGCAAGGCAGGCGATCGCATGGCAAGGCATTAGCACGCCCACTATGACTTGGCGTGCGATCACTTTGTGTATGCAGACACCCACTTGCGCACGTCATCTCCTGGAAGTGTATGGAAACATTGGTACATCGAACACCATCTGATGCGATCGCAGCGCTTGAGGTTGACTATACCATGCAGCAAGCACTGTGATCACTTTAGTGTGAATTACAACCCAGTGACGTATACTATGACACTGCCTATTAATTCTGCACGCCTCTGAAAAGGCGTTGAAACACTCAGGCACGCCGGCGTTCGTACCTCCACTCCCCCGTTTCTAGTGGACTGCCCAAGTCACCACCCACAAACGACTTCTCCTGTCACTCACTTTGCTGGGCTGTCTATGCGCAGCGAGCAATTGCTTCCCGAGCATTCGCACTGGTTCGCGCACACCCATTGCGATGCATATGCATGCGCAGATTGCAACTATCGGCCAGCTACGAGCGATCGCATCCTAGCGAGAGGTTCTGCATCAGCTCCTTTATTCAATAAAAACCTTTTATTTCGTCGGTAGAATAATTATGACTATGTTTTTAAAATGGGCGGACAATGAATGAGATTCAAGGCCCTTGCGAATGTTGCGCAAATGCTCGCCAGTTCTTGGTTTTAAGTTCCTGGTCGTTCTGCCTATATAGAATTTACTACAGCTGCATTCAATTGCGTATAGTACATTCATGGTGTTGCACGTAATAAATTAACTTATTTAGTGTTTGCTCCCATTGAATCCCGATGGTGGAATGCGGGAAGGGGGAGTTAGGTTTAGGCACCCCTGGGGGGGATTTAGGGTTAGGCACCACCCCGGGAGTTTTAGGGTTAGGCACCACCAAGGGAGGGTTAGGGGGGGACAGGGGAGGTTTAGTATACTTGCTGCTGGGAAGTCTTACCTTCTGGCTTCCAGTGTCGATATGAGAACCAGCGGCTATTCAGCTGTCGGTATTTCATACTGATTCCTGAATAAAGACACAGGGGTCTATTTACTAAGCAGTGTTAGGAGACAGAGGGCCTGATTCAGAGCTGGACGCTATTTGCGCTCGCTCGTTCAGAAAAAGGGGCCGGATATTTAAATAGAGCGCTCGCTCTTTGCGGTCTGTTGACGCCTCTATGTCTGAGCGAGCAAAGGAAATATTTTGTAAAAACGCCCCCTGGCCGTTCGCATCATACGTCATCTCCGCTATTTATTAGATTAATCGAGTACATCGAAAGGCGTCTGAACTGCTCGCAGTGCTTGTGGTTGGATTTTCCTACCGCAATCATGTGAAGTTCAGGCTAAGAGACAACCAAGTGACATGGTCGTTGACGCTGCTTTGTTAATTATGCACACCCTTAAAACGCCCGTTTTGACCGTTTGACACCTTCCCGTTACCGCCCACAAACGCCTCATCCTGTCACTCAAATTAGCAGGCACTCGCTATTTTGCGAACACACGATTTCCGACCGCAATGACTGGTTGGCGCATGCGCATTACGACCCATACGCATGCGCAGATGTGCGAACATCGCTCGGAGCGAACGAGCGGCCGCTTACGAGCGGCTCTGAATCAGGCCCTGAGTGAAAAGTGATAAGGTGCCAGCCAATCAGCACCCAACTGTCATTTTTCAAACACAGCCTGTGAGATGGCAGTTGGGAGCTGATTGGGTGGCACCTTATCACAGACTTATCACTTTTCACTCTGTCTCCTAACACTGCTTAGTAACTAGACGCCTTAGTATGAAGTTAGAGTCTCTATAATGGGGAGTGTGCCTGGAGGCCGTACTTTGAGGTAAGGTAATTTTTGTCACATATCAGTAGTAGGACAAAATATTACTAAATACTTTTCAAAGCGGCTGCACATCTGGCACGAGGAAAACATGAGGTGGATATTTTTCACCAATATATGTTTCCCTGGCCATGTTCTTTGCACAAGGGCAGAACTATAAGAGACAATGGAGGTGCCTGCCACCGGGCACCAGCACTGAAGGGGCACCTTCTCCATTGCCCACAATATATTCACCCCACTTGGGGCTGTAACTATATACCCGGAGTGTACCGTCATGGCCGCCCAATACATGGCACCTCTTCCTGGCACCTGAGAAGCCACCATACAGTAGTGGAGAGCTCCGTGTCAGGCCATCAGCTGGCATCTCCGTCTATGTATAGCCTGTCCCCACTCATTGGTGTCGTTGCACCTCAGCAGCTTCTTATGTCAGTGTGACACTTCCGCCACCCCCCTCACCCACAACTCTCCATCTCACTCCTCCCTGGCGGCAACCCTAGCCTCAGACCTGTGCAGCAGTCCCGGCGCACCCCCTCACCCAAAACTCCCCATCCCACTCAGGGCCGGATTTCCCACCAGGCAACCTAAGCGCTCGCCTAGGGCCCGGCGGGGTCCAAGGGGCCCGTGGACAGGCCCCTTTGGCCCAAGAAATCTTACCTGTCAAAGAGTTCCGCGTGACATCATTAAGTCACCCGGTCCCGCCTACTTTTCAGGGCGTCTGGCTGACAGTGCATAGCAGAGGGAGGAGGAGTGTCACCTGGTCCGCCGCCCAGCTTCAGCTAGCTCCGGAGTCCAGACCATTCCCGTCTGTACTGGCAGAATATGGGTGGAGCTAATACAACAAGCTCCGCCTCCAAATCGTGGGCATTACGTCACGAGGGGGCGGGGCCTAATGAAGCTTGTCTGGACTGTCTAGTAGTGTCACCACATGGGATGTAATGCCTGCAGGCCGGGCTGGGACAGCTGAGCAGGGGCAGGACAGTCGAGCAGGAGAACCACAGAGGCCACAGCGCTGTAGACAGCTGTGTGTGGAGAAGCAGGAGAGGAGCCCACATGGTGCAGCACAGAGACTTCAGCCATAACTACAAGGAGCAGCCGAAGGATGGAGAGGGGCCGCGGGAGACAGACTGGGAGCAGCCACATCAGGAGGAAAAAAGGTGAGATATATATATGTATATCCCTGGCCTATCGCTTACTGTACACATACTGCCTTCCCTCCCTGTCCCCATGTCTGCACTATCCCCATGTGTATGCTGTCCCTCCCTGTGTATATAAAATAAAGTGCTCCCTCCCTGTCCCCCTGTGTGCGCTGTCCTCTCTCCCTGTCCCCCTGTGTGCGCTGTCCTCCCTCCCTGTCCCCCTGTGTGCGCTGTCCTCCCTCCCTGTCCCCCTGTGTGCGCTGCCCTCCCTCCCTGTCCCCCTGTGTGCGCTGTCCTCTCTCCCTGTCCCCCTGTGTGAGCTGTCCTCCCTCCCTGTCCCCCTGTGTGCGCTGTCCTCCCTCCCTGTCCCCCTGTGTGCGCTGTCCTCACTCTCCCCCTGTGTGTACACCATCACCCCTGTATACCCCCAGTGGCGTAAGTTCATCCCAGACGCCCGGAGGCAAGTTATAATGTGGTGCCCACCCATCACAGCTGCTGACACTGTCATGTAACAAGGGTGGCAGCTGATGGTATGATATGGAGCTCTCCACTAGTGTATGGTGGCTTCTCAGGTGCTGGGAAGGGGTGCCATGTATTGGGCGGCTGTGACGGCATGCTCTGGGTATATAATTACAGCCTTAAGTGGTGTGAACATGTTGTGGACAATAGGGAAGGTGCCCCCTTCAGAGCTGGAGCCCGGCGGCAGGCGCCTCCATTGTCTCCCATAGTTCTGCCCCTGATACCCCCCACCCCTGTGTGTCTCACTGGAAAAGTGCAAGGTTAAAGAGAAATAATATTTATGTTTGGTGCAGGGGGAAAGTAAGGAAGGGGTGACATAAGACATTAAGGAAATGCTGACATGACCCCATTTTGAGTGACCACGCCCTTGTGACACATGGCCACATCCATTTTTTTGCATGCACGCCTATGGCGCTCGCACAGGCTACCTCCATACCCCCACTTCATAATTCCCACTTTGACCACTGTGTGTGTGAGTGTGTATGTATATATATATATATATATAATTTTTAGAAACCGACACAGAAAAATGCTGCGTTTGCCCCTGGGCCCTGGCTTGCCCCAGCATGCACATCAGCCTCTGCACAGCGCCACTGCCAGGCTTGCTACCGCCCACCAGCAGCATGCAGAGGCCAGAGGGACAGGCAGAGCTTCAAAAGGTCCCGTCTCTCCGGGAAGGACAGCAGCCAGCCAGGTAGGGTACTGTATTGGGGTGGGTACACAACTGAGCGACCAACAATTATGCTGATGTTCAGGGCGATTTGCCTTCACCCTGGGTATCGCATGATTGCCGGTACACACTACACGATTAAAGAACGACTGAACGATCACTTGTTCCATCCTTCATTAATATGTATGGTGCCAGATGTGATATCGTGTGATTAGCTGTGCAGCACAGCCAATGACACGATATCGCACGTGACCGCCGTAGCGTGCAAATCGGGCAAACACACTGCACGATTTTTCTGATTCGTTGTTCCGATTTGGTCAAATTGGGCAGATATCGTGCAAGTGCGTAGCCGGCCTTATTCTGAAATTACTCCGTAATCGCTCAGCCCATAATTAATAACTATTTCATTTTAAATCAGATTGCACAACATAAAAACAACATAATTTATGTTTTTATGTTGTGCAATCTGATTTAAAATTGAACAGTTAATAATTATGGGCTGAGCGATTATCGGTAGACTGCGTAGGCACCGTGATTGCACTGCACACGCACTAAGGTATAGTGCTATGGATTATTTGAGGGAGGGGGCCTCAAACTGGTATTTTGCCTGGGGCCCCATGAGGTCTAAATCCGGCTCTGATCCCACTCCTCCCTGGCAGCAGCTCTAAGCGCGGAGCCGTGCAGAAGAATCCTGAGTGGCTGGCCCAAGCATAAATGCAGCTGCACATTTTCTTCCTGGAGCTGGATGTCAAGTATGCACCGGACAGAGCTGCGGATAAGAGGGCATGGGAGGTGGGGCCTGGGTTACCAGAGACTGAGTCTGGGGGCAGATCTTTGGGTGAGTAATTTCCCGGCATGTGATGCAGTTGGTAGTAGACTGGGCATTTTGTGATTTGTAGTCCCACCACAGTGGCAGCTTTACAGTATCAGTCCTCAAAGCCACCAAATCAGGTGGTTTTCCCCTCCATCAGGGGTATCAGGAGGGCTCTGAGCCTCATGCACCATACAGGTCATGATCTTAACTTTGACTAATGCATACAGATGCGTCCACATCAGTGACGTGCGGTGAGGTCAATGGCTGGGGAGGCACACATGGAGATGGGTCTGAGTGCTGGGAGCCTGTCTCACCCCCTACTCACTATAACTCTTCCCTCACTACACTAAGCTTCAGTGTCCATTGATTCTCCTACCGGCATCACTGTGTCTTCCCTTGCTGCTGCTGACTGAGCTCTCTGATCTCTAAACACTGCAGTGCACTTCCTGGTCACCAGACACATCCAAGGTGTCCATCAGTGCTCAAGGCACGCCCCCAGACTCAGAGGTATGCCTCTATTACCTCTCTGCCTGTGCAGCTTACTGCCTGTGGAGTGGCCTCGTCCCCAGCTATGCAAGCAGTGTCTGACTATACAGAAGTGAGGCTGAACTGTTGCTGCCTCATCTCTCATGTCTCTGCAGTCCCAGGGAACTCCACAAAGCTGGTGAGTGTTAACTATAAAAATTATTACAATAACCAAAAAAGATGTTTATTAGTTATAAATATCTTCTTTGTATTATTCTAATAATTTTTATATCAAAGCTCATGAGTATGACAGGGGAGGCTCTGCATGTCCCTGGTCCACATACATCTATCCTCTGTGCGCTACAAATTGCTTTACACATAACGTGTAGAGTGACTCGGTAGTGCGAAGCATCTTTTTGTGCACTTTTTTCCCTTCCAATGCATTTTATTCATACAGCGACGAGAATAGGGCACACAAGCAGCTTCTGCTGATTAAAATGATATGGGGCATGCCTATATTGTGTGCGGGTGTATCTGCATACAAAATGCTATATTACAGTGTCAGCAGCTGTGACGGGGGGAGGCACCAAATTATAACTTGCCCTCGGGCGTCTGGGATGAACTTACGCCCCTGCCTTTGCATGTATAGATATCAATTGTAACACGGATTATAGAAATGAGGACTCCAGACAGGCAGGTACATGGTAAAGCTGTGTCTTTTTAATGGTAGCAGACACTGCACCTTAGCATATGTGAGCATAGGCCTGAACACACACAGGCACATAACAGAAAATAAGCAAACATAAAAGTAAATGTCTCAGCACTCCTTGTGCTAATGCCTGTGGACCCTCCAGGTCCTGGCACCCTAATGCTAACCACCCCCAGCCTATCACCTGCTCAGTTTGTCCTGCATCAGGAGCCATGAGCAACAGATGTGTGAGAGTTTTTAACACTTCCTGTGCTGCTGACTTCCTGCTGGCTCTGGACGACCTGGAATACCTAGAATGATATATTTCCAGTTTGAGCTGTGCAGCCCAGAAAACCCGGAATTCTAAACTTCTATTGTAGGTGTAGAATGTGCCAATCTTGTTTTCCTCTCCCTTGGAGGGAGCTGAGACAACCAGAATGTGGGCAATTCAGGGGAGAGACCACCCCTCTCACCACACAATAAATTAGTTAAAAAATTGTTAAATATCATTTTAAATACGTTACTCACAAAGGTATATATTCCTGTTATTTCAATATAACTTTTCTTATATAATTTTTTAAAATTTTTAATTTTATTTTATTTTTATTCTGTATTTCTTTGTCCTGCTATGAACGTTATTATTGCTCTTAAAATGGTTCTAATTATGCAAGTGTTTCATTTACTAACTAGCCACTGCCGAATTCTCAAGCTGACAAGATCTCACCTAGCGAGGAGTACAAAGAGAATCTATTGGTCCCAATTTTCTGGAAACACTATTTATCATTCAAAATTATTGTTAAAAGAATCTGTTCACTTGATGTGTGTGGGACTATTTATTTTTTCTACCATGTCTCTGCAGTTCTTGTTTCCCTATAAAAGCGCCCGTCTGCTGATGAGACATAATAACAAATATGTTACCATTTTCTAAAGAGTTCTTAATCAATTCTGCAACATGTAATATTATACTTTAAATCATCATTAACTTCACAATCTTCCATCCACACGTTTCCTAACTCTGCCACAAACATACTGATTTCATAGTAACCATGTGAGAGATTATTTAACTTCACTGCTTCTTGGGACCACTCCAGAGATATCTCTGCTACTTAGTGGGTTCTAATGAATTTTCCTGCAACCACTGAAAGATAATAACAAGAACATAGCAAATAGCAAAGGGATGTTTTCTTTCTACTATACTATACTGAGAAGCACATTTATAAAAGATCTATCATAGAACAACCCTCCCCAATGAATACACTTTGCTTTGCTGAAACACACACACAACATGTACATTTGGCCTCACTGTATATTTTATTCCTGCCACAATAGGAAATTGTCCATATATAGGAATATAAATGGCCGTCTGACCTCTGAGGAATTTCACCTAAAGTGCATTTAAGAATTGGTTAACTGTGTGTCACAGGATCCTGTTCTAATGATAATTCTAATTCCATTGGATAATTTTCACTATTAAAGGTCCTGCTTGTCTCTCAATAATATTGTGCAGCTGCATTGCTCCACCCTTGGCCATGGTGGTCCCAACCTTTAAGGATAAAGGCTTATCTGCAGGATAAGCTGGATAGCAGCCAGCCAGAACACGTATGAACTCAGCTCATGGTACCCATCTTTCAATGTTTGAAAGGAAGATTGAAATATACTGCTGAAAGGCGGTGTTAATGCTCAGCTCTTGCAACCAGAGTTGGGCAAAAGTGGGTGTGAAGAAATGTTAGTGCAGGGATGTCTAACATTGCAAGGGCCCTGGAACACCATGAACTCCCAGGGGCTGACTTACATGGACAGCCAGTCACATCCATCAATCCTATGCAGACTTCACTCAGGGAGGCAATCACAGCATAAACAGTTATATGCTACACCATACTGGCCATCTGTGCAAAGTGTTCATTTGGATTGTAACTTCTGATTATTGAACACAAATTACAAAGGTCTTGTAGAAAGCTAATTTTTACTAAGTGCGTTTTTACAATAACAGAACAGCAGATGTTTCTAATATATCAGCTATCAAAGGGTTACCGCACACACACATGTCTACCCACAGATTAGTCCATAAACTATCATTATTCTAGCACTAAGAGATAAGGCAACTTTCCTAATTTCCCCGGGATATGACATAGAATTCATCCAGGTCAGAATAAACTTTCTGGGTTTTCTTACTTATTGAGCTACAGTGATTTTATTATACCCCTAATGTGCGATGCTGCATTTGTTATTTCACACACATACCCAGTAAAAAAATATATTCTATAGAGGTAATGGAATAGTTTTTCTGTGACAAGAATCTTACAATTTAATAAATAGAAATATGGTGAAAGTGGTCTGTATTTCCACTGCGTACATTAACAAGAAGGTAGGGATGGATACTTGCACTCAATTTAGTTATTGAACCATTACTTAAAGTGGGAATAAATTGAACTTTTCATATTTGTTGCATCTCCCTGCACTTGGTCCCTAGTATGATAAGCTGGTGAGAGATAACACGGGGAGAGGTTGGTAAGCCAAGTGCTGATGCACAGGGGAATCAGAGAAGCCACTGATAGATAACAGATGAAAGACATGGACAAGCCTACAATGTACTCTGCGTAAGCAAGCTACAGGGTTAAGAGTGAGTAGTCAATGGGTGGATGAAAGACATGGACAAGCCTACAATGTACTCTGGTTAAGCAAGCTACAGGGTTAAGAGTGAGTAGTCAATGGGTGGCCATACACAGGGGGTCCCGGAAGCCCCAAGGATATCAAGGAGAAAAGTAATTTGATATGCAAGGATATGTGTCAGAAGCCACATGGCATATCATGTAGAGTAGTCACTGGTGTAACAAACTCACGGATAGATGGTGTGGATGCTGAACGTACACTTGGAGTTGGTGTAGATCCAAAACAAAATCTAACATGGTGGCCTTCACCAGGGACCCCCGTAAGGGGGCTTGTGCTTCACTGTGCATGATACACAGTTTGTAGCCCTCTAAATGGGTTCAAATGTACAAGCTGGAACTGAGGGCAGGCAGTGAGATTGTCCGCCAAGGGTGTACTGGAGCATAGTCATCAGGAATGGGTCAGAACCAGCCACGCAATGCAGTACCAGTGGACGAGCAGGATCAGGTCAAAGGAATAGACAAAGACAAACCAAGTAATCACTAGGAGTAGTACCAGAGGAGTAAGCAATGAGAATCGTCAGACGTACCAGATCAGAACACGGATAACTTGAACTTGGAGTTCCCTGGGAACAGCCGATGGAGCAAAGAAATGGAGACTAATATTCTGGAACTTGAACAGTGCCAAGAGACTTCCTTAATAGGGAGGGAATTCAAATTTGGTACCAAACATGACATTACGCTTGGTGTGCATTCCACTTTAAATTTCAGAGAGCATCTCGTGCCTTCCCCTATGGGAGCAATGGCCTCCTGCAGCCAGAGTCACCGGAAGAAGCAGCAGGCGGGGAGAGAGGAGATGTTGGCTGTCCATACAGCAGCCAGGAGAGAGACCGCCAACAGCATGGGAAACTTACAGCAGCCGATGCTAGTCGGCACATGCCGTAATGGGACTGCCACAGCACCAGGGGACCAGCGCCACCGGACCCGGTAAGTAGGAGACATACAAAGGAGTTCTTGAAAGTCACAGGGAAAATCACCAAGAGTAATCACTGGAAAGCCGAGGGTCATACACAGGAAGTCCTGGAAGCCACAGGAGATATCACAAAGAGTAATCCTTGAAAAGTCAAGGGTCATATGCAGGAGGTAGCAGAATATGCATGAAAGCTGGAGCAAGGTTGTGAGCCCAATGCTTTGGTGCCATACTGCTGCCAGAGTGAGGTTTATATAAGGAAGCTTCACTTAAACTACCCACCTCCATGATGTTAGCAGTCATATGACTGCACAAATAAAGCCCCTGAAGGAAGGGATCAGACATTTGCAATATACTTATTGTGGCCCATGATGGAGTAGACCAACTGAGAACAGACCCAGTAAGCACTCTTCAGGCGCTGTATACAGTTTTGTGTCACTAGCTTTTTGTTTTATCTCGTCATCCTTATATTTCCCACTCCATGCTTATGTATCAGCAAAGTCCACATAGCATTTCTAGGACACTAGCAGCAGCCATTCAAACTTATTATTAAGTTTGTTTTTAGTGAGATCTGTTTTCAGTAAAATGTGCAAAATAAAATGTATTCTAGCCCTGGCCCAATATTTATGCCTTGGTTACATACACACTTTGGGCTTGATTCCACAGTCGCGGTTGTGTCTTAATTAGGGAATTGTCTGTGACATGCGCATAAGATGGTCTTCTGCTAATGTTGCGGCAGATTTTCTAAAAACTGAGACGTCCACTTACAGCATCTTGAGACAGTGCCTTCCATCTCGGACAATCTTTATATGCCTCTGTGTGAGCGGTTCAGCGTGCTTGGATGAAGCCGCTTTCAGCGACACGCCTGCCTAACCTTAGCCACCCTCCTGTTACCTCCCAGGTATGCCTAATAAAATCCACAGACCCTGTGTCCAATTCTGTACTGCGTCTCTAAGCGGTAACAATCAGGGCACATGTGCTGTGCGACTCAGACACATGCAGAGACTATATTGTCCAACTGTGTGTGGCATTGTCCTCTGAATCAGGTCCTTTATATCAAACTGGTACCTATTATAGCCAAGAGTCCATCTTCAGTGAAGTTAGGAATCTGTAGCCATCTGCATAGGCCTGACCCGTACCCCACATCATATACCCGACATGCAGAGATTCCAAATATTAAGGGCATTACATTTTTCATTTATTTATAGCACATATTTATCATATGCTCACACACACATCCTGTCATTGCATAGTTGTGCAAACTAAATTGCACAATACAGTAGAAAGCTGATTATCGAAACTATCCGAACACGATCTGCAGCACAGGTTCTTGACTACGGTCCTCAAGTACACCCATCAGGTCTTATTTCCTGGATTACTGTAATCATGCACAGGTGAGTTGCTTTATATTGCTGGGTCAGTAATAATCCCACCTGCTTCCACAGATATCCTGAAAACATGACCTATTGTGGGTATTTCAGTACAGGAGTTAAGAATCACTGTTCTACAGGAATCAAATATAATATCTGCTGGCATATTAGCCCATAAAAACTAAATTATATCACAAAATTACAAAATACATAAACAGTATAAACCATATCCATTTATCCAAACAAACTGATTATCTGAATTACCCTCAGTCCCAATTAGATTGGATAATCTGTGTTCTACTGTAATATAGTTGCACTGGAATAAGTTAAAAATTCTAATAATATTTGATGGCTGATGAGTTTCTAGTTGCTAAGAAGGTTATTCATAAAAGCTTGGAGAAAGATAAAATTGTGAGAGATAATGTACCAGCCAATCAGCTCTGTCATGTTACAGGCTGTTTGAAAAACAACAGTTAAGAGCCGATTGGTTGATACTTTATGTTTCACAATTTTAGCTCTCTCCAAGTTTACATGAATAACCCCCTAAATGAGAAGTGTCTTGCTCTTTATCATTCCTTCTTCTCACATATTTTCAAAAATGTCAAAAAGAAAAAGATAAAAGTAAATGTTACTTTTTAGCAAATTACTGATACACTGCAATAGGGGACTTTATAATATGGGAATCTAGGTTTAACCTTAATTATGATATATAACTAAGGGCCTGATTCAACACAGATCGCAATGCAATCGCAGCTGCGTAATCACACACAATGCTGCTGCAAATATATGCTAATGCCTGTCACTGCTCAGCCAGCAGAGACGCCCCTTACTGCTTTCTCACATCAGTAATGCCTCGCAGTCCTGTGTATACATCGGTAACATCGAAGCACACCGGCCCATCATGCCCAATTACAGCAGCTCTGACCTGTCGCAGAATTTGCAAGTCTCGCCGCACGCAGTGAGTACTCAAGCTGCATATGTAATCGGAGAGGCATGTAATGGCTTTAAAACAGACAGACACGCTTGCATTTCTGCAACAACTCCCCTGTCACCACCCCCAAATGCTCTCGGCCTGTCACTCACTTTGCGATGGATTCCTGTGTGCGTGCGTAATCGCAGTGCGATTGTGGCACACGTGCAATGTCACTGTGACACAGACTGCACCGCGTGTGTAGCGCTGACCGGACGGAGTTCAGTCAGCGCTACACAGCACAAACACACAGCCGCCGGAGCCGGCAGCTGTGTGTTTGCTGTAATCAGAAGCCGCTGAGAGTCTGTCAGACTCTCATCGGCTGCTGCTGCTCCCACTGCGGGAGCCATCTTCTGGCTCCTGCAGTGGGTAATGGGAGAGATGTCGTCATGACGACGTCTCTCCCATAATGCAAAGCGGCCGGAGGAGCCGGTAGAAGCGTTGGGACCAGGAGCGGGAGTTTCAGGTAAGTGTTTTTTTATTTTTTTTATTAAGTCTCTCTCTACTGGGGGGGGACTACTGGGGGCACTACCAGGAGGGGGGATTACAATGGGGCACTACCAGGGGGGTGGATTACTACTGGGGGCACTACAAGGGAGGGGACTACTACTACTGGGGGCACTACAAGGGGGGGAGATCTACTACTGGGGGAACTACAAGGGGGGACTACTACTACTGGGGGCACTACAAGGGGGGGACTACTACTAGGGGCACTACGAGGGGAGGGGACTACTACTAGGGGCACTGCATGGGGGGGAGGGGACTACTACTAGGGGCACTACATAGGGGAGGGGACTACCACTGGGGGCACTGCATCGAAGGACCACTGCTGGGGGCTCTATATAAAGGGCAATACTGGGGTACTGCATAGGGGGGAGACTACAACTGGGGCCACTATTTAAGGGGCATTGCATGAGGGTTACCACTATTGGTTGCACTGCATGGGGGGTGGACTGCTACTGTGTGCACTATATAAGGGGCACTGCATAGGGGGTACCACTATTGGGGGTACTATATAAGGGGCTTACTACTGGGGGCACAAGGGGCACTGCATAGGGGGGGATCACTACTGGGGGCACTACTGGAGGCCTGCATAAGGGTGTTCTCTCCTGTGGCACACGGGGGCACTACTACAGGGAGCTGCCCCTAATCTTTATTTTTACCTTACATTAATCCCATATGGACCCGCCTCCTCCCTGAAACACTTGAGGGGGGCGGCGCCGTAGCACGCACGTTCTTCGGGCACCCTGGCTACACGCTACTCCTCTGCCAGGGCCACCTGCATGCATTTGCCCCCCAGGCTAAAAGTTGCCAGCCAGCCCCTGAATGCGGTGCATACACATGCGTAGTACGCAACAATCGGCCGATCGGCATACGCGGTTGCAATTGAGATCCGTGCTGAATCAGGCGCTAAGTATAAAGTGATATTTGAAGCGAGGGGCTTACTGTAGATTCCAATGTACTTGGGGACACACTACTGCTGTTTAAGCAAAACACTTGGATTTAAAGATATTTAGGATATTTTGATAGACTTGAACTGGATGTGAGATGTAAGGAAATTGTAATCCTTCAAAGTGTTGATGGAAAGGTTACAGACGTATAACTGGTGATCAGTTATGAAAATGTACGGAAAGTAAGCACAAGCCATATCCGAAAAGGAAAGGAAGAAATAGCATGATGGCCGTATACTATAAACACATACAAATGTTCAGTTACTGTATGGCGATTACCCTCATACACATAAACGTTAAAATCGATGGGTTTAATGCCTTTTAATAGAGTGGCTGTTTTTGTGAGTCTCAAGTAGAACTGTGTAGAAGACAATTATTTGCATGTGTTTATAGACACAAACGATGTGTTACATAGAGAACTATAGCTACCTCTGCAATAGGACATGGATGCCTGTTTCTGTGCCAGGCAGCTGAATCACAGCTGTTGCATCTATTTTTCTGCCAGGGCCTGTTACTGTATTAATCTGGTTTTAACACTGGCAGGACGTTACAAAACAGTTGCTTAGAGGGTGAGTGACATAAAAGCTAAACGTTTCCAAGCATGGCCATTTTAAAGCTCATTAGCTTTACTACACAGAAACACAGCAGCCTAGCACATTAAGAGCAGGCTGCCTGGCATGGTAGGAAAATATTTTATCCTCTATGACAAAGGTGTCAAAATAGTTGATTTGCCTAAACTGACAGGGACTCATATCGGCCAAACCGGGAGCTGACTACTGGAAGTAATATTGAATGTTGAAAGAGAGGATAGGCATTATTTATTTTTATATAATGAACTTAAATAATGTAAAATAGTAAAATATGGCATATAAAACACTGGAGTGATATCTAATTGAATTACTTTCTCATGGACATATAATATCACGAATACATCTCATAAATATGGAATGGGGGACATTTTTCCCAAGTGGTGTAAGCAGACGGCATCTGTAAAATAGTGATAACATATTGGAACAACCACTGTTATTGCTACTTTTGAAAATGATTCCCCTATGTGTTAGTTAAGATATAGGAGTAGGAAGTGGTGGCCAAGTTCTAAAGGACTGAATGGTGTCTTTTAACCAGGGAACGAGTGGTGAAGCTAAGCTTTCTGTCACCAGAGGCAAAGACTCAGCTTTCTTCCCCCATAGACTGTAGTCACCCTTGGCATGCTTCAATACAGACGTCAACATTGTAAAGATAAAAAATGTTTGTGGAGAGCAAAACCCATTTTTTATCCCTGTACCTTAAGATGCCAGTGCCTGCTGTTCTGGGATGTCTTCTAGATTAACCCTGAAACACTAACCTTAAAAAAAAAATAACGTTATCGCTAACCCTGGGTCTGAGAGACTCAACTGTTTAGACCCACACTGTTCAAACACTAATCAATTAATATTTATTCTAATAATGTACACATGTTTTATAACTCAAGGGAATTATCCACAGAGAGGTAATAGTAAAAAATCATAGACAGTCAGAGCACAACATTGCACGATGAGCCATGCCCATAGGCCTTTCACAGCGTGTACACTTGAACGACGTCTTCCAGTCCTTTGTCGAGGGACAAAAACACCCACATCTTTGGCAAGGCTGCAGTCCTTGGATAAGTGTGTTGGAACCGGGTACTTGAAGGACACTCTGCAATAATGCCCGGGTTTCATGAGGTAAAGTTGGTCTCTCCAAACAATGCTCCGACCAGAGCCTTACTCAAAGCTCAAATGACCTGCTGAAATGATTTCTGCTTGGCCAACATGGCTAAAGAAATGTCATCAAAGACTTCAGACCTCAGAGAGTCCTGCCATCTGAACAATAGCATACGTTACATGGACATAATGCATTGCATAAGTGTATCCTGGGGAGCTCAGTCTGGGGCATTCTTAGCCTTCAGAAGGCAGTATATACAGTATAACTGTCCTGCACCAAACGGTGCTCCAAATGAAATAAGCTTATAATAAACGTAAAGTGAAACTGAGACTACCCAAATTCTCTATAAAAAGCTAAATTATCAACTTTCACAATTTTTTTGTATTATGGCTGATAAATTGATCTAATATTATTGTAAGGTACTGAAGATATCAGATTTTTAAAAAAATTGTTTCTTTGTTTTATTTACAAATGTGAAAAATGTTCGGGTACAGACCCATGGTTAGTGTTCCAGGGTCAAATGGAGCTTCACTATCTGTAGACTTTAAGGTAGATATTGCTGCCTGTACTACACTATCTCACCTATCACAAAGCATCACAGCGACCACCATAAGAGCATAATACAGAGAGCATCAGTGACTGTCATACAATATAGATAACATTAGTGACTGATATATAATACAGAGAGCATCAGTGACTGTCATACAATACAGAAAGCATTAGTGACTGTAATAAAATACATAGAGTATCAGTCACTGGCATAATACAGAGAGCATCAGTATCCACCATATAATATAGACCGTATCAGTGACTGCCATACAATACAGAGAGCAATTGTGACCACTATACAGAGAGTAGTTGTCAGTTACCTTTATACAGTAGAGAGTGAATGCCATATAATACAGACAGTATTGATCACCTTTATCATCCCCTCATCAATAATTACCCCTATCAGCTTTATCATCCCCTCATCAATAATTACCCCTATCACTTTTATCATCTCCTAATCAATAATTACGCCTATCACCTTTATCATCTCCCCTTATCAATAAATATCCCCATCCTCAAAAACTATTAACTACTTCAATATCATGGTAACAACCCCATTCCATATAATTAACCCCTTTACAATTATTAAATTCCTAATCCTCATTGTTAATTCGCTCCAACATCATGAAATAATTCCATTCATCTACATTAACCAACTACTTACCGCCTTCAGAAGGAGATGTATCAAACCTTTTAAAGGTACTAATGAAAAAGTTACCCTGATGGAGATGGACATCCGTTGGTCACTAATTAGCTGTCCCTAATTCCCACCTTCAGATGCTTTGACTTCTTCTCCTGGCTGGTTTCCTCTGCACTCGTGCGTACATTTCCGGTATGGCATTTCCGAATTTCCGGTTCCCGCTAGAAGTTTACAGTCCTTAGCTGTAGCTGTGGAATACTGAAGCATGCAGGAGGTGACTTTCTACTAAAGCCGACTCCTGCTACTTTTGCAAATGTTAGCATGACTGCTGCGTTCAACGATGCAGCAGCGATGCTATATCTGTTCACATCAGAATCAGGCCCACTGTTCTGTTTGGTACCTTATTATTATACTTTATTTGTATGGTGCCACAAGGGTTCCGCAGCACCTTACACAAGACAGTGCAGTGGTTTTCAAACTCGGTTCATTTTTTCCAGGTCAGTTAGCAGGTGCACAACTGTATTCATTACTCACTGACACATTTTAAAAGATCCACTGGTGGAGCTAATTATTTCCTTTGAGACGTGGAAAACATGCACTGTTTGGGGCCCCAAAGACCGAGTTTGAGAACCTACTATATGAGATAGTGAGCCTTATTCAGACCTGGTCGCAAGTGCTGAGCGCTCGCAACCAGGTCGATGTTTGCCCACTGGGCATGCACACGTCGGAGCCAGCTCCGACGTGCGCATGCGCGAGACCCGGCTAGCGATGGGCGCTCCGTCGCTATGGGTCTCGCACCAAAGGGGGCGAGCTGTCGATGGTGATTGACAGCTCGCCCCATTTGGGAGGCGGCCAAACGGAGGCGTTCCAGACGGAACGCTTGCCATTTGGTGGCGGCCCCACTGACATCAGCAATGATGTCAGTGGGGAGCTTCCTGCTCGATCAGAGCAGGAAGTTCCCTGGGGCTTGTGCTTGCCAAGACCCAACCTTAGGGTCTCGTCGCAAGCCCCGATGGTCGCGATGGTCTTGACCATCGCGACCATCAACCTGATCACTCGCTAGAGCTGTGGGTGGTAACCCACAGATTAGCTAGCGACCAGGAGGCTGCACTTCACACCACAAGCGGCCGCCCTCATTCAGAGCGACTGCTTGCATCTAGCGATCGACTCTGAATGAGGGCCAGTGTTAGTAAGTGAAAGGAGAAGCACACGAGGGAAGAGAGCCCTGCTCGTGAGAGTGTACAATCTAAAAAGGAGGGACAGACAGACAGGGGTGACACAGATGGGGTAGTATTTACAAACATTTACTAGTATATTAACCTACAGAGACTAAAGAGACTCTGGGCTGAGCGCTCGCAAGCGGGACGATGGTGCCCTAGTGCGCATGCGCACGACGAAGGGAGCTCCGTCATACGCATGCGCGAGACCCAGATAGCGACTGCCAAGCTGTCACTCTGGGTCTCGCACCAAAGGGGGCGTGCTGACGATGTTGAGTGACAGCACGCCCCCTTTGGTGGGTGTGCCGGGGGCGTGGCTGCCAGACGGAGGCATTCCCATGGGAACACCTACCGTCTGGGTCCGGCCCCACTGACATCACTAGTGATGTCAGTGGGAGTGACTTTGGCTCTGATAGAGCCAAAATCACTCCAGGGCTTGCGGTCACCGAGACCCTAACGCAGGGTCTCGTCACAAGCCCGATGGTCGCGATGGTCTTGACCATCGCGACCATCATCATGGACGCTCGCATAAGCTGTGGGTGGTAACCCACAGCTATGCGAGCGTCCAGGAGGATGCTCCAAAAAAAAACAAAAAACGTCCTGATTCAGAGCGGGCGCTCGTTTAGAGCGTCCGGCTCTGAATCAGGCCCTCTGTTTTTTATCAAGCAGTCTAAGACTGGGTACACACCTAGGATGTACTAAGCTCTGAAAAGTGATAAACTGCAGAGAGATAAATGACCAGCCACTGAGCTCCCAACTGTCATGTTACAGGCTGTGTTTGAAAAATGAGTTGGGAGCTGATTGGCTGATAGTTTATCACTCTCCAGTTTATCACTTTTCAGAGCTTAGTACATCTGGCCCTAAGATTATCTGTCCAACCAACCAACTAGTTGATTGGTTGGAATGAAAATCTGGTAACGTATGGGAGTAACTAATGATCAGCAATTTTCTCCTAAATGCCAGAAAACAGATGAAAATGGTCGTTCAGACAAGTTTGTTAAATGTTTGATCTAAACAATTTGTACAAACAACAGTTTTTGTCCATTTTCCGGCATTTGGGAGCAAATTGCTGATTGTCATTTGCTTTCATACCTTACCAGAGTTTCATTTCAACCAATCAACTAGATGGTTGGTTAGACAGAAAATCTTTAGGTGTGTACCCATTAGAAGCGTGTTGTTTTTATCAAGTCGCTTCTAATGTTATACCACTTTCAGACACAAAATGGTTATACCACTTTCAGACACAAAATGGCAAAAAACCTGGATTTTCCCCGACTTTTGTGTACCGGGTTGTTTTGCCACTCTCTGTCTGTACCCCCCTTCAGACAGAAGAGCAAATTACTGGGTCTACAATTTCAACCCGGTAATTTGCTGTTTTACACGTGTATTTCTTCTGTCTGAAAGGGTCAACCCGGGACTAAATTCCCGTGTCTACGACCCTGGTAAATTCCTGGGTCGAAGTCCCAGGAAATTAGACACGGGATGACCCTTTCAGACAGAAAAAAGTCCCGTGTAAATCACCAAATTACCGTGATGAAAAGTGTCCACCGGTAATTTGGATTTCTGTCTGAAACTGGTATAATTTGCAGAATATGGATCACTTGAGTGAAGTGTATGGCCAAGGCCTTTATATTTCTATTTAATTGATAACTCTTCCATAGATATATGGCTCTGTTGTGCTTCATTCTTGTTTATTTTTCTAAGTTCCCTTATTTCCTTTGGCAGCATCTGCTTCCTCAAGGTCCCCAATCTGCAGTGCCTGTCTGTACTGGTCACATTAGGTCACAATGTATCTGACCTGCTGTTCAGGTGTCCGGAAGCAGTATCCCCTGAAATGAAGTTATTGCGGACATCCCTACAATAAAATTGTTAAAGTAAAAAAGTACAAAGCAGGAGATACAAGTGGAAAATCAAACAGGCTTTAAATACAGTGACCTGGAAGGTCTCATTTCTTAATCACTTCCTTACTGTGTAAACATTTTCTAGCAACTTGTGGGAAAACAAGTATCATTTCCAAGTCTGACAAGAATGTATTAAATTGTATTATAAAATGAAATAATATAGACTGTGTATGTGTGTACGTATATATGGTCTGCATTCCAGTCAGTTAATCCCCCCCCCTTTTGGCGCACGCATGTGTGTGCATGTGTGTGCATGTTAATATGTGTACGTTTCCCTTCTGGTCTTAATAAATTCTCCTAAACTGTCACTGTTCATCATAGATTTTAATGTGCAGGATTTGCAGATGAGAGTCCATGGAGTATGTTTACTAAAGTGCGGGTTTTTAAAAGTGGAGTTGTTGCCCATAGCAACCAATCAGATTCTACTTATCATTTATCTAGCACCTTCTAGAAGATAATAACTAGAATCTGATTGGTTGCTATGGGCAACATCTCCACTTCTAAAAATCCACACTTTAGTAAATATACCCCCATGACTCTTGATTTGGCTGCTACATTATCAGCTATATGAGGACACAATGGTCCTGATTGTGAGTTGGACACACTACCAATGTTGGATGCAGTTATTATTATTATATGGCGCCACAAGAGTTCAGCAGCGCCTAACACAGTACATAGACAAATAAGCGAACAAGCAACAAGTGACAGTGGAGAGATTTTTTCATCTGCGCATGCGTCTAAGTCACACTGTGCATGCGTCTAAGTCACACTGTGCATGCGTCTAAGTCACACTGTGCATGCGTCTAAGTCACACTGTGCATGCGTCTAAGTCACACTGTGCATGCGTCTAAGTCACACTGTGCATGCGTCTAAGTCACACTGTGCATGCGCAGTTGTGATTAATATGCACGGTAGATGCATGATCTTAGAAATGTTTTCAAAATGTATTGGACATTCCTGAGCGGTGACAGGGAGGTGCTAAGCAGATGCACAGAGATTTCCGTCTTCTGGACGTTTTATGGGAGTGTCGTAGGCGTGTCACTGTAGTGGTTACGAACTCAGATGCACAATCGTTCACACAGTCAGATGCACACTTGTACACCAGAGGAAGGGCTTTTACTAGCGTTAACATAAAAATGCAGAAGTGACTACGGCAAAGGACGCTAAAGCGGTTGCAGTAGCGTGTGACCCAGAATCAGCCACAATGTCTCAGTTCACTTTAGCTTATAATGTGAGGGGTTTGTGACCGGTGCCACCGCCATGTGCACAATGCAGCAGGGGTGACAGGGTTAATGCACCCTGGAGAGGCAGTGCGCCACCCTTTGTCTCCCAATACAAAGAAGGCACATGGTGCCTACTTCGGTATCCGTGTACCCACCCTTCTGCTTACAGTGCACGACAGTGCTTTTTTGTGAGGTCATGACATAATGTATGCCAAGGGCAGGGGTCCCGGCCATGGGTGCAGAGGCACCCTGCTACAGCGCTGAATTACAGTGCTTAGTTTGCTTCCCAATTTAGGGCCATATTCAATTTGAGGCAAAAAGTCAGTTTTCGATGAAAACTTTTCGCCGATGACATAATTTTCGCCTGTTTGGTTTTTACCCCGTATTCAATTTGGAAGATTTTCCATGCAATGTAATAGGCGAAAAAGTATCGCCTATGAATTGGGGTTTAGGGGTGCAACGTTGCGGGAACCCCCATGCAGCCTTCTGACAGTTCCCCAAAGGTAAACTGTGTCAAACATTTTTAAAAAACACTTAAAGACACCCCAAAAAATCACTTTGAACGTGGGGATGAAAAAAAAATAGGGGGACAAAGTTAAAAACTAGTGAACTTGACTCTGGAGGGGTCTCCAAGAATGCCCCAGGTGTTTTTTTCATTGCCGCTGCTTGCAGCAGGTGGGTTTTTCATGATTTTTCAACTCACTTTAGCAACTTTAAAATATGCTGAACCCCATTTTCAAGTACCCCAAATTTGCTGGGCATAGTTTTTTTTCCCTAAAAAAACTTCTAAACGCTCTTCTGCATCACCTTATTCAAAGCCGCATTTATGCACCAGCCTCGGCTATTAGAAACCCTAACTTCCTTCAGGAGATAAAATGGGGGTACCCTTTGTCATCCCCTATGTCTACACATCTTTAGGGGGGGGGGTCCCTGGATTATTTCCCGAAAAATCCCGTTGTGTTTAACCTGTAAAAAAATGGGTTAAAAGTTTTTTAAAAATGACATAGGGTCCCCCCCCTAAAGCCAAACCAGCCCCAGGCTTGCCAGCCAGTCCTGGTTTCTAAAACTACAGGGAAAAAAATGTGTAGGGTTCCACCGTATTTTATAAACCAACACCAGGCTGCAGGGACCTGATTTTAAATATAGGGGGAAAAAAAGATGTGAGGATCCCCCTATATTTAAGAAAAGCACCAGACCCAACTGACTGGAGTGTAATGCCACAACCCGGAGACCCAATCATCGGGGCTCCAGGTCCATAGCATTAGCACCCCAAGTCGGTCAAGGCAAGCCGGTGATCTCGGGGGAGTCAGGGACCCCCCTAAAGAAGGGTCCCCCCCTCCTGAGCACCACAGGCTTACGCTGAAGCCCGGGGCTCTTCCCCATACCCCTGGAATGGTGGGTATGGGGGTAATGGGGGGGCAAAATAATGTAAAACTATTGTATTTTACAGTGGAACTACAAGTGCCAGCATGCCTGCCATTTTGCAGTTGTGGAACAAGTCCCAGCAGACATGCGCACCTGTAACTTCACTGTAAAATAAATAGTTAAATAAAGACAAAACACACACACCGTAATTAGTATAACTTTATTAAACACACCTACCCATTCACACATACTTACCTATACCAGATGTTTCTGTCCCCTTGTCCAGTAGAAAATCCTTAATGACTGACCCTGCAAAAAAAAAACATACTCACCTATATCCTGGCGCTGGTCTCCGCAGTAATCCATGAACTTGGCAAAACAGAAAAACGAGTTCACGATCCACGTACCCAGGATCTTTATGTGTGTTGCCACACATACAGATCCCTCCCGAATGCCAGCTAATGGGACTGCATGGGGCTTGCACGTCCCATCAGCCAAGCAGCGGCCACGCTGACTTTAGAGCGCCCACTGATTGGCTCCGGTTACTGACAGTTCCCACATGGGAATTGTCAGGTGGGAACTGTCTGTAGCCAGAGCCAATCAGCAGGTGCTCTAAAGTCAGCGCGGCCGCTGATTGGCTGACGGGACGTGCAAGCCCCGTGCAGTCCCGTCAGTTAGATTCGGGAGGGATCTGTATGTGTGGTGTGATAGAAGCACTGGAGAAGTGTGGAATGGCTTCTATGTATGTCCTAGGTTCCTGTCATATGTGAGGTTTAATAAAACTTTAAAACATATGCTAAGGAAAGTAGTGGACAAAGATGGTAGAGATTGGGATTACTTGTTACCTTATTTGCTGTTGGCCATAAGAGAGGTTCCCCAAGCCTCCACACGGGTTTCCCCTTTTGATTTATTGTACGGGAGACATCCAAGGGGGTTACTTGACATTGCCAAAGAGACATTGGAGGGGCAGTCCAGTCCGTATAAAACAGTTATTGAGCATGTTTCTCAAATGCAAGAAAGAATTGCTGCTGTGGTGCTGATAGTAAGAGAGCACTTGGAACAGGCCCAACAGGCACAGCAGAGGGTAAACAACCGCAATGCTCGCTTACGCAACTTTGCTCCTGGGGACAGTGTTGGTGTTGGTTCCCACAGTAGAAAGTAAACTTTTGGCTAAATGGCAAGGACCCTTTGAAATCTTAGAAAAAGTGGGGCAGGTCAATTATAAAGTTTACCAGCTGGGGAAAAGAAAGCCAGAACAGATATACTATGTAAATCTTATAAAACCCTGGAAGGATAGAGCAGCACTGTCAGCCATCCGAGCCCCTCCAGTAAACCCAGGGCTCATGGTACCCGAAGTGACAGTGGCAAAAACCCTGTCAGCCAGTCAGGAAGTTAAGAAATTTCTGATCAGAAATAGGGTGCTGTTTTCTGACCTACTAGGGAAAACCACGGTCATCAAACATGACATAATCACTGACCCAGGGGTTAAGGTTAACCTAAAGCCCTATAGGTTACCAGAAGCCCAAAGAGAATCAGTGTCGAAAGAAATTAAAAAATTTTTAGAGTTGGGTGTAATTGAAGAATCGCATGGTGAGTGGTCAAGTCCCATTGTGCTCATCCCAAAACCCGACGGGATTGGGCGATTCTGCAATGACTTCCGGAAATTGAACAGTGTGTTAAAGTTCGATGCCTACCCTCTGCCTAGGGTGGACAAAGTAATTGAAAGGCTGGGGACAGCCAGATATTTAACTACTCTTGACTTAACCAAAGGGTAATGGCAAGTGCCGTCAACTGAGAAAGCCAAAGAAAAGACAGCTTTTTCTGCACCAGAGGAGTTGTTTCAATACCAAATGTTGCCCTTTGGGCTACATGGGGCACCTGCTACCTTTCAAAGAATGATGGATAGGATTCTAAGGCCCCATAGAGTATGCTGCTGCTTATCTGGATGATGTGGTCATTCATAGTTCTGATTGGCAGTCTCACTTGCCCAGAGTACAAGCAGTGTTGGACTCCATCTATAAGGCAGGTTTGACAGCCAACCCAAAAAAGTGTTGTCTGGGGATGGAAGAAGTAAAATATCTTGGGTACACCATTGGCAGAGGTTTAATAAAGCCACAGCTCAATAAGATTGAGGCAATCCAAAACTGGCCACGACCCCTGAATAAAAAGCAGGTGAGAGCCTTCTTAGGGATCACTGGGTATTATAGGATGTTTATACCCAATTTTGCCACCATTGCAGTCCCACTGACTGACCTTACCAAAGGCAAACAGAAAGTCATGGTGGAATGGGGTCCTGAAGCAGAGAAGGCTTTCCGGGAGTTAAAAATAGTGTTGTGTACCCAACCAGTTCTGATGACCCCTGACTTTGACAGAGAGTTTGTTGTACAAACCGATGCATCAGATGTAGGCATCAGAGCGGTCCTGTCCCAAAGCAAAGTGGGTGAAGAACACCCTATTTTCTTCTTAAGCCGTAGATTAAATGTACATGAAAGAAACTATGCTACGGTCGAGAAAGAAGCATTGGCCATAAAGTGGGTGTTAGAGACTCTCAGGTACTACTTGGTGGGAAGAAAGTTCAGATTGATCACTGACCATACCCCTCTGAAGTGGATGTCAGAAAACATGAACAGTAATGCGAGAATAACGAGATGGTTCTTGGCATTACAAACCTTTAAATTTATGGTAGAATACAGGTCAGGAAGCCAGCTGGCCAATGCAGATGCTTTGTCACGTGTCCATTGTTTGGTGGCTGCAGTTGTTCTGCCCCACAGATCGAAACACAGGGGGGGGGATATGTGATAAAGCACTAGAGAAGTGTGGAATGGCTTCTATGTATGTCCTAGGTTCCTGTCATATGTGTTCTGAAACCCCAGGAGAAGTCTGTTTGGGAAAAACAGACTAGAAATGTCGGCTTTAGAGAAAACCGGTTTGGGTCCTGGGGGTGTGGATGTGAGGAGAGGGAGGACTCCATCCATAGGCCACTCCAGGTTTTGGACCTTTCAACCTAGTAACAGACTCATTAGGGCTTGCAGCTGGAAATGGCTAATATAAGCTGGGTTTGTTTGTGGCTGAGTGTCTCACACCTGGGAGAGTAGGCAGACTAGCCTGTTCAGAGACACTTGGTTACTTTCCTTGTAAGTACTGTGCACGTGTTGTGTTGATGGTGAGGGCAATAGGCCCTACCATTATTATAGAGAGGGATTTTGCTGTGTAGCTAGTGCCTAGCCAGGCTAGGACTTATGTTTATGTTTTGTTTATGTTTATATTCATTTGGCACAATAAAGACTGGCGCCGACCAGTTTGTACGAGAACCCCAGACTTGTATCCTGTTTCTACGGCTGCTGTGTATGTAAAGAGGGAGTCCATCTACCCCAGGAGAGGGACCCCTATCCTGACTGTGTCACAGTGGCAACACACATACAGATCCTGGGTACGTGGATCGTGAACTTGTTTTTTTGTTTTGCCAAGTTCATGGATTACTGCGGAGACCAGCGCCAGGATATAGGTGAGAATGTTTTTTTTAGCAGGGCAAGTCATTAAGGATTTTCTACTGGACAAGCGTGCAGAAACATCTGGTATAGGTAAGTATGTGTGAATGGGTAGGGGTGTGTAATAAAGTTATACTAATCATGGTGTGTGTGTTTTGTCTTTATTTAACTATTTATTTTACAGTGAAGTTACAGGTGCTGCATGTCTGCTGGCACTTGTTGTTCCACAAGTGCATAATGGCAGGCATGCTGGCACTTGTAGTTCCACTGTAAAATACAATAGTTTTAAATTATTTGGCCCCCCCATTACTTCCATACCCACCACTCCAGGGGTATGGGGAAGATCCCCAGGCTTCAGCGTAAGCCTGTGGTGCTCAGGAGGGGGGAACCCTTCTTTGGGGGTCCACAACTCCCCCAAGATCACCGGCTTGCTCTGACTGACTTGGGGTGCTAATGAGCCCCGGTGATTGGGTCTCCGGGCTGTGGCATTACACCCCAGTCGGTTGGGTCTGGTGCTGGTCTTAAATATTGGGGGATCCCCACGTCTTTTTTTCCCCCTATATTTAAAACCAGGACTGGTGCCTGCAGCCTGGTGTTGGTTTCTAAAATACGGTGGAACCCTACACATTTTGTTCCCCGTATTTTTAGAAACCAGGACTCGCTGGCAAGCCTGGGGCTGGTTTGGCTTTTTGGGGGGACCCTATGTCATTATTTTTTTAAATTTCTAACCCCTGTTTTTACAGGTACAACACAACAGGAATTTTCGGGAAATATTCCAGGGAATCCCCTAAAGATGTGTAGACATGGGGGATCACTATGGGTACCCCATTTTTATCTCCTGAAGGAAGTTGGGGTTTCTAACAGCCGCCGGCAGGTGCGTTTTTCCTGAATTTTTAAAAAATGTGTTTAGGGACTTAAAACTATGCTAGTACCCATTTTCATGTACCCCAAATTTGATGGGACCACTTTTTAAAAAAAAAAAGAAAAAAAAGCTAAGTGCTCTTCTGCATCACTTCTTCAAAGTCGGGAAAAAAAAAACCTGCCGTGGTTATTTAAAAATCCGACTTTCTTTTGCAGGCAAAAACGGGGGTACTCCCCCTGGTCTGGACATCTTTAGGAGGGTCCTATAATTATTTCCAGAAAAATCCATTTTTTTCGCCAATCACAAGTTTTGCCTGTTCCCGATTTCGCCCACTTTCAAATTGAATACGGGGAGATAGCGGGCATGCACGCGAAAAGTTTTTGCCTCCAAACTGGTGATGTAGGCGAAAACAGGATTTCGCCGGCAGAGGCGAAAACGCTGCTTCAAATTGAATACGGGCCTTAGTGTCCAAATAAAGGATTTGCTCATCTTATTTTCCTAGTTAATGAACATTTTTCATAGTAAAGGCAAACAAAACCTAATATTAGATAGAAGAGACCCTGCAAGAATGAATACTGTTACTGATATGTGGTTATCAAGAAAAGTAAAGGAAAGCGCTTAGTTTTTCCGTTATATTCGTCACAGGTTTAACAAGACCATTCACTTAAAAAAGCAGTTTTCTTATTTTATTATTGAAAATATGAAATAATTGTTCACACTTATTTATAACAGTGATTATAGTAACACACATAAAATTAAAAATAATAAAACGTTGGTAGACATAATTTGCATTAAAAAGACAAAATAATAATGTTGATTAAAAGTTATTAGTGGAACATCAAGTGTAAAGCTCTCCTCACAGGAAATATATTATAGGATAGACAATAGTCTGGTTCGTATTCGTACTTAGTCACACCTGTATACGTCAGTGAGAAATGCAGATATTTTGCTTCTCCAGTTTATTATACATGGGTGGAGGCAGAAAGGTATTTAATAAGATAGTAACACTGTTGCAGATTTAGGATACTTTTTATGCAAAAGATTATCCAACTTGGTGTAGTCTTTAGGTAAAATCCTATGCGTGGAATGCAATTTCTATTTAAAATATCATATGCTCAGCAGCCCCAGTCTGTCCCTGCATACAAGGGTCTATATTAGTCAGCTTTATACTGAGCAGGACTGGTCTAGTCCAAAGTATTAAAGTAACTGACCCTTATACCTTTGTTTGGTTGAGCTAACTAGAGGGTTAATAATATTGTCACACTTGAAGATTGGGGGACTGGTGCAGAGTTACATGTACACATGTTTCCAGAGAGAATATTTAGTGGCAGAGCAAGACTCACTGCCGCCCTGTGCCATCCCCACACTTTAACCTATTAAAAGGGTCTTTAATACAAATGAGAATATTTCCATACATTTATTAATCATTTGTTGAGCATCTTTTTTTTGTCTCAGATTATGTTTTATAACATAGATTACACTTTAAGGTGAGCAATTCCTAAACTGCAATTTTTATATGAGCACATAGATAAATCACATGCTGTATTTACTGTTGAAAACTTTGTTACAATTAACACAATGGGGATTTTTTAAAGAGCATTCTGCACAAATGTGCTTGAATCAAACAAACATTTGCTTATGATTTCTACACTGCAATAGAAAAATGATTCCGAGGGGTAAATATACTAAGCATCCATCGAACACTGGAGATTAATTATGGCAAATCTGATGGAAATTAGCATAGAAAAAATTTACTTTGGACAGCAATAGACCATCGGACAAACTATCAATTAGTTTACATAGACCCAATAGAAACCCCAGATTTACTAACCATCGGGTTTACAACCCACCACAAAGCCGATGGCAAACAAGCTAAAAAATAATAGACGTGGGAAGCATTGAACAGTTGACAATGATCTGTGCAGGCTTTGTTTTATGGAAAACCTTTAAAAGTTGTAAAGTTAAAAAAAAAAGTGAGAGGTCACTCATGAATGAATAAATGGGGATGTGCTGATTGGTCAGTTTGCGGCAGTTCCAAAGGTCTGACCAATCAGCACCCAAAGCTCAATGGGTGTGTAGAGGAGCCATTTTTGGTGGGGTCACCATTTCCTTAAGGATTTCAGTTCTTGGCTGACCAGTTTGGGGCAGGTTGTAATTATGGCTGTGTGACTCCTGCTATAGCGTCATCTGGTGCAGCCTAGTGCATGTTATTGGAGAGGCCCCACTCTGTTTTTTTACCCTTATTTTCCAATATCAGCCTAGGCTGAGAGGCCCGGGCCTGCTTAATTATTGGGAGTGGGGCAACACTGATTTTTAAAACACTTTTACAACTTTGAAAGCTTTTTAATAAAACAAAACCTGCACAGATCATAATGATCTGTGTAGTGCTTCATATCTTTCGTAGATTGACAGTGGATTCTATCAGAAACGGGTAATCCAATGGGGTTTTAGACAGAAAATATATGATGGACATTGGATTCTATTGAAGCTAAAGTCCGATTATAAGTAAATACTGCATTTGTAGACAGCAATCCAACGACGATGTCCATCAGATTGCCATACACATCAAAATCTAGAGCCTATAAATAACTCCATTTGCAAATAACACATACTGATATCAGAAACCACACTGTCTTGTAATGAGCTGCCATGGTTTTTGGAAGCAATCAATAAATTTTATCGACAGTGACTATGTCAATGCTGGAATGACATGTTGATAAAGCCAGAACAGTCCTGGTGTCAGCCCCCTCAAACGCAGCAGCATGTCAATCATAAGGGTGGACTGCGAGCAATCACGCAGGACCCATTCTGCACATGCGCAGATCCCCAAACATCGGATTTGTACATAAACCATCTGGTTGCGTACAAATCCAAATCAGACCCATAATTGTGGCTAACACTTTCAATTGATAAACACATATTTTGTGGTTTGTGATTCTTGCAGACAAGGGATAATTATTACCCTTGCCATGCAGGATCTAGATTGTCCTACAGTCGGATCATCAAGTGATTATTAACACATCACTGATTACTGACAGGGCACCTCTCACTACACGTACACAATTGCAATGCTCAACTTTACTGCTACTATCAATTCTGTTTACTTATTGACGTTTGTTGTGAGAGTTTCCCTGCCATATTTATATGCTGTTTGACAAGGGAAACCTATATTTGAGCCAGTGACAACTGTTGCCACACAGTCTCTCACCTTTATGCCATTAGTTGGAAGAATTGAGACTAATGAGGTGACAGAGACAAGGGAAATTTGTATTCAAGCTTGTGATAGCTTTTAGATCAAATACTGAGCGATATCTGTGACAGTATCATTACCATCGATTGTCACAGCATCTATTCACAAGGGATATGTAAATCATGATGTTTTTGTAGTGAGTATAAAAGAGGAAATATAGATTGAATCTGTTACATTGTCTAACAAAGGAAACCTGTATTTAAGCCAGTGACAACTATTGATTAATATTGAGTGATATCTGAGACAGCGTTATTACCATTAATTGTTGCCACACCCTTTCACAAAGGAAATGTCTAATGTGATGATACTTTCCAATTCATTGGGAAACGTATATTCAAGCCAGTGATAACAGGTGTATAATATTGAGTGATACCTAGTACAACATTACTACCATCGATTGTTGAAATACCCAATTAATGGGGGAATGTCTATCGTGATGATTTTTTCTAGGTATTGTCAAAGGAGAAACATCGATTAAATCAACCAGACCACTATCTACCAGCAAACGATAGTGTTAGAGTTTTTCTATTATACCTAATGCTGTTTAGATCCTCAGGTGTGCTGTGACTATATTTATTCTCAGTTGTACACAACAAGGCATGAGCTCTCACCTACTACTTTATGTAAAGTGAAAGAAACTAGTCACAGGATAGATAGCAGGATAAACACTCACAGCACATATCATTGGCTAGGAGTTTAGACATAAAACTAGAGAGAATACTATGATAGAGGATGGAGCATTATATCATTAGCAAATGTCTTTAATTACTTATTGGGTACCTGGCATGTCGGAACGGAACAATATTTTTTTAAGTATCTAAACGTACACATATGTATTTGTACATTACTTTATTTAATATGTATGTGGAATACTACAGACTTTAGCCGAATTTTACTATCTTTCTTCGCACTCTCATCGGTACTGGCCCGCAGGAGCCGGGCACAGTAGGACCGAAAGCAGATGCATCTATTAAAAGGGAATCAATTATTGTCAATATATGTACTCTCATCATTATCTCCTCTGCACGATACCGCTGAAGCATAGAGATTTGAAAGCAGATGCATGGCATTCTTGATTCTTTCTTTTCACTATGACTATTACTCATCTTAATTTTCTGACTGTTATAACTGACACTGAGAAGGTTAACACTCATTAATATCATTCGATGTATGCAGATGAATTAACAGCAGTATTTCACTCCTCAAAGTGTGCAGTTCTTTTATACCCACTATTCTTTCTTTCTTTTTTTTTCGGCAATCCAAATCATTGACAGATATTACCCCATACTATAAGGGGGCAGTCTGGTGATATTCCCAACAGATACTTCATCCTATATATTTTTTAGAAATATTTTTTGCCTTGACATATGAACACAGCAGTTCATACTTGGAGGACATATTCTGGATCACAATAAGCATTTTAGATGACTACTAAGTGACCAGAACACAATAAATTTGTCCAACAATAGTTTCATTAACAGTGTGATACTTAAATATACAACCTTTGTGTAATTTGTCTGTCTATATATGGTGTTATGTCTTTTATGTACGTAAGTTGAAGATTATGTAATAAACTTTGTTTTAATAGATTACATTAAGTTTGTGCCCCCAGCCAAAAGTTTTCTTTTCCTTTCTTTTTTTGATTCCATTGTATTTTAACTCTAGGGGAGCACCGCCAATCGTGTATATAAGTTGATGGCATTAGAATTAGTGACATTTTCAACTACAATTTGAGATTGATCACTCACTGCCACACAACTGTAAACATTTGGCAATACTAATTTGAATTTCTCAGCCTGTGCGGGAACACTCTTCTCGTTTCTTGAATACCATAATTAGAAGAACAAGAAGAATTGAAATAAATGCAATGTGGGTGATATGGTATGTAGTTACGTGACCGGCGGTCTAGCATAATCCCAATGCCGGAACCCAGGATGACGCGGGCCCGAACGAGGTAAGTCGGGGGCGCTCGTTCTCTTAGCCGTGGAGGGGGGGAGGGTTAGATTTAGGGCACATCGGGGGGACGTAGGGTTAGGCACCCCACAGGGAGGGTTAGGTTTAGGGTGCGGGGAGGGGAGGGGGGCTTAGGTTTAGACACCCCTGGGGGGGAGGTTAGGCACTAGAGAGGGAGGTTAGGGCTAGGCACCCCTAAGGGAGGGTTAGGGTTAGGGGGGAGAGGGGAGGGTTAGGTTACTTACGTGCTGCTGTCGGGATTTCCTCCCTTCGGCCAGCCACTGTCGGGATTTGAACCGGCTAAACAGCCGCCGGCATTTCAATTACCATTACGAGTGATATATTACTATTAATTTGATCACAGATGATATATCTTTATCTGTGCTGTTTTATACTTGCAGTTATATTATCAAAATATTTAACATTTGAATTTATAAAAATTTTTGCATTACATAGGGGCTTGTTTAGAATTGAAAGTTTTTTTTTAATAAGATACAGTATGCATTTTCCTACTATACATGCACACAGAACAAAAATTACATATATACACCTATATCAAGTTGTTTTGCATAGCTTTGAGTTATGAATTCTTACATCTGAAAAAGCAAGATGAAGACAAACATTGTTTGTGAGTACAATAATGGCGTTTTCACGTAATTGTACTATAATTAGATGTGGATACAGGCAGTTAATTAGACATGGTAGGCTGGTAGTCATATATGAGAGGATAATAATGATTATCAGCAGCACTATCTAGCTGCTTCTGGCTGATCCTTTTCCATGTGTAACTCATTAATTAGCATAATGACTATATTCATTCATTTAATACAAGATAATAATGTACAACATAATTATGTAATAAAACATGTTGGGCCAAATGTAATAGGGTGAGAGTTTAAAAAAAATGAGAGTTTAGTAGAAAACTCACACTTATTATTATTTTTTTACTGTATCATTTATGATGTATTTGACTTTATTGTATGTTGTATTATTTTACCCTGTAAAAATGTTTTGTCATATACAGTAATGTACCATCTACTGTCTAAGAATCTCTGACTTTACTTATGAGATATGCTAAATACCTGTTATGTACTTACAATATAAGTGTAACCACGTCTTGAGCACTTAAACAAATTAACTATATCTTCATTCTATGATGTAGTAGTTTGGCAGTGATCGTTGCTGCTTAGGTCGTGTATTGCTTACATCCGCGATACCACACCCACTGCACGTTGATTGGCTGCTGTTTGAGGTAATACATGTTCAAGCGTCATCTAGGCCAGCCCTCTGATGAAGTCTATTGATGAAACGCATTAGGGCGTGGCCTATTGATGCAGCTCCGACACTTCCAGCGTCTCCTCTGGTCCTGTGCCCGATCATGGTCCTGACATGCTGCTGCCTCGTGGAGGGTCTCACAGCGTGTAGTGAAGAGCCCCGGTGGTGCCTTGTGGACGGTTGGTGATTAGCTTAGATGTTTATTTGCTAAAATTGTGTGGTACCCAGCCCACAGTGCCTTTTTCTATGGTACTAGCACACTTTATATGATTGCCCACTGGATTTTGTTATGTGTGTTTTATATAAAAAACGCTTTTATGCATTATGGAGTGCCCCCTCCTGTTCTTTTTATTTTATATATATATATATATATATATATTGAAAATAAAGTAGCACTCACTTTATAGAAAATGCATCAGCTGGGGTGCAAATACTTAAGCCAGTCCAAGGGGAAAAGCCATAATATTCAGAAAAAAAGTGCAATCACCAGGCTCTTTAAAAATTTTGAAAATATACTCATCATTTTATTTTAACATCCATGTAGATAGCGATAGCCTTTGGTCGACGTTTCAGTCCATACACAGACTTTTCTCAAGACCAGCTCCTTTGCTACTCTGAGTCAACTGCGTTTGGTGCCCTCCTCATTACCTCCCCGGTGAAGGAAGCAAGTAAATATGTGGCAAACTGGCGGCACTCTGAACGGCTTGAACAAAATTAAACTGACACCACTTAGTGCAATCTAAGTGGTGTCACTTTCATTTTGTTCAAGCCGTTCAGAGTGCCGCCAGTTTGCCACATATATATATATATATATATATATATGTAATAGATATACCACTCAAGGCATGTGTATTTCAGAGCATGACCGCACACCCAAGAGTGGTGTATCTATCCTAAAATAGTTCTACGTGGAGATGATGTAGGGTGATACAGATACAGAATAGGAAATATACATAGTTTAGAATAGACTGTTTAATTTTAATTATTTTTAATGGATAAATATTTAGGTAATTACCTCCATTAGAGAGCAGTGACTGTCTGTGGATCACGTTTATGCGTAACAGCAAGGATTTAATTGGAAGTCTCTTTTGGGGCAACACCCATTGCTTGCATACAGCTTAAAGACAAGAGGTCCTAAAATAATTATTCAGCGGTGAAAAGCTAAAAGTCTGTTTTTCTTAAAGGTGCAAAATCTTTTTTTGATTGTACCCCTGAGGAAGTCCCACCCAAGGGACAAAACGCGTAGGGTTAAAGGTGTCGTACCCTTCTGTCCCACGTCAGGTTTCCAACTATGAGCTCACACTCTTTGGGGTGATTGGTGGTGCACATCTACCTCACTAAGACGTTGATTATCTGACACCATGGTATTCTGATGTAAGAAAAGCTATGGACTGTTAAAATTGTATTCTAATTTATTGTTTTCATTGTTGATTAGTGCCCTCGGGTTCTTTATTGTATTTGTGTATTATCTGTTAGGGTCCTGCTGAGAAGGGTCCTGCTTTGAGGTGCTACTTGAATTGACCCTAGCACAAAATAAGGGCTATTTGTGACTTTATATTAGGGGTGTGCACCGGCCACTTTTCGTGTTTTGGTTTTGGATCTGGATCTTTCTTCGTGTTTTGAATCTGGATTGGTTTTGCAAAACTACCCTTCCGTGTTTTGGGTTCAGGGTTTTGTGTTTTGGATCTGTATTTTTTTTAAAAAAAGCATAAAAACAGCTAAAATCACAGAATTTGTTGGTTTTTCTGCTCTTATGCTATTATTAACCTCAATAACCTTAATTTCCACTCATTTCCAGTCTATTCTGAACACCTCACACCTCACAATAGTGTTTTTATGTCCAAAAGGTTGCACCGACGTAGCTGGATGACTATGCTAAGCGACACAAGTGGGCGGCACAAACACGTGGCCCATCTAGGAGTGACACTGCAGTGGCAAACAGGATGGCAGTTTGAAAAACTAGGCCCCAAACAGTACATAATACAAAGAAAAAAAAGAGGTGCAAGATGGAATTGTCCTTGGGCCCTCCCACCCACCCTTATGTTGTATAAACAGGACATGCACACTTTAACAAACCAATCATTTCAGCACCAGGGTCTGCCACACGACTGTGGCTGAACTGATTGGTTCATTTGGGCCCCCACAAAACAAGCTGGCAATTAATCTGTCCCTGCACAAACTGGCTCTACGGAGGCAAGATGTCACCCTCATCCTCCTCATCCAGCGATTCCTCACCCTCTTCAGTGTTGTGTACATCCTCATCCTCACAGAGTATTAATTCGTCCCCGCTGGAATCCACCACCACAGGTCCCTCTGTACGTTCTGGAGGCTGGTCTCCCTGGAACAGTTGATAATTCATTTTTATGAACATCATCTTCTCCACATTTTGTGGAAGCAACCTCCTACGCCTTTCGCTGACAAGGTTCCCGGCTGCACTAAACACTCTTTCGAAGTACACACTGGAGGGGGGGCAACTCAGGTAAAATACAGCCAGTTTGTACAGGGGCCTCCAAATTGCCTCTTTTTCCTGCCAGTACAGGTACAGACTGTCTGACATGCCTACTTGGATGCTGTCACCGATGTAATCCTCCAGCATTCTGTCAATGGTGACAGTATCATATGCAGTGACAGTAGACATGTCAGAAAATGTTGGCACGTCCTTCAGTCCGGACCAGATGTCCAAAACGGCCCTTGACTTATGACACAGGCGCACGCTTGGTGCTGCTGCTGTGTTGATGCACGTGCGGCTACTGCGCATACATTTCGCACACAAACAGAAAAAAAAGAATTGTTTATTTTTTGTGGAGTGTACTTTGGGGGTTAGCAGACTTATGGGACACAGGCGCACGCTTGGCGCTGCTACCTTGTTGATGCACGTACAGTGCACACAATTCACAAACACAAGAAAATGTTTTATTTTTGTTGGAGTGCACTTTGGGGGTTACACCACCCTTTAACAGACAGACGCACTCTTGTTGCTGCTGCATTGAGGGTGCAGGTGCGGCTACTGCGCATACATTTCACACACAAACACAGAAAAAAAGAAGATTATTTTTTTTGGGTTGGAGCGCACTTTGGGGGTTACACCACCCTTTAACAGACAGATGCACGCTTGTCGCTGCTGCTTTGAGGATGCAGGTGCGGCTACAGCCCAAACAATTCACAAAGACAGGAAAATAAAAACAAATTTTTTATTTTTTGTGGAGCGCACTTTGGGGGTTACACCACCCTTTAACAGACAGACGCACGCTTGTCGCTACTTTGTTCATGCACGTGCGGCCACAGTGCACACTATTCACAAACACAGAAAATATTTTTTTATTTTGTTTGGAGTGCACTTTGGGGGTTACAGCACCCTTTAACGGACAAGCCAGCCGGCCCTTTACTTATGGGACACAGGCGCACGCTTGGCGTTACTTTTTTGATGCACGTGCGGCTACTGCGCACACAATTCACAAACACAGAAAAAAAAAATTTTTTTTTTTTGGAGAGCACTTTGGGGGAGCACCCCTGATGCACAGATCACCCCCTGCACAACACTACAGCACCCCTCTAGGACTACAGCCTTTATGGGACACTGAACAACAAAGTCCAGCCAGCCCCTATAGACTTTGGAGTGGACACAGCCCCTATGGACAACTGACTTCACAACACAGCCCAGCCAGCCCCTATGACAGCAGCACAGCACAGCTCAGCCAGCCCCTATGGCAGCAGCACAACACAGCCCAGCCAGCCCCTATGGGCAACAGCAGCACAACACAGCCCAGTCAGCCCCTATGGACTGAGTGGTCACAGCCCCTATGGACAACAGCAGCACAACACAGCCCAGCCAGCCCTAGCTCCCATCCTCCCTCTTCACTGTCCACAGCCGGAGTGAGAAATGGCGCCGACGTGGGGACCTTTTATAGAATCCAAAACACGCGAGATCCGGAAGGCGGGATGATGACGTTTTGCCTCGATTTCAGTTCCGAGTCAGGCGGGAAAAGTCGAGCCTGACTCTGATACGACTCGGATCGGGGGGGTTCAGATCTCAGAAATTCGTACCCGCTAATCGCTACTTTATATTAGGGGTGTGCACCGGCCACTTTTCGTGTTTTGTGTTTTGGTTTTGGATCTGGATCTTTCTTCGTGTTTTGGATCTGGATTGGTATTGCCAAAATCACCCTTCCGTGTTTTGGGTTCTGGGTTTTGTGTTTTGGATCTGTATTTTTTTTAAAAAAAGCATAAAAACAGCTAAAATCACAGAATTTGTAGGTTTTTCTGCTCCTATGCTAATATTAACCTCAATAACCTTAATTTCCACTCATTTCCAGTCTATTCTGAACACCTCACACCTCACAATAGTGTTTTTATGTCCAAAAGGTTGCACCGAGGTAGCTGGATGACTATGCTAAGCGACACGAGTGGGCGGCACAAACACGTGACCCATCTAGGAGTGACACTGCAGTGGCAGACAGGATGGCAGTTAGAAAAACTAGGCCCCAACCTCTACATAATGCAAAGAAAAAAAAGAGGTGCAAGATGGAATTGTCCTTGGGCCCTCCCACCCACCCTTATGTTGTATAAACAGGACATGCACACTTTAACAAATCAATCATTTCAGCGCCAGGGTCTGCCACACAACTGTGGTTGAAATGATTGGTTCGTTTGGGCCCCCACAAAACAAGCTGGCAATTAATGTGTCCCTGCACAAACTGGCTCTACGGAGGCAAGATGTCATCCTCATCCTCCTCATCCAGCGATTCCTCACCCTCTTCAGTGTGTACATCCTCATCCTCACAAAGTATTAACTCGTCCCCGCTTGAATCCACCACCACAGGTCCCTCTGTACCTTCTGGAGGCTGGTCTCCCTGGAAGAGCTGATAATTCATTTTGATGAACATCATCTTCTCCACATTCTGTGGAAGCAACCTCCTACGCCTTTCGCTGACAAGGTTCCCGGCTGCACTAAACACTCTTTCGGAGTACACACTGGAGGGGGGGCAACTCAGGTAAAATAGAGCCAGTTTGTACAGGGGCCTCCAAATTGCCTCTTTTTCCTGCCAGTACAGGTATGGACTGTCTGACATGCCTACTTGGATGCTGTCACCGATGTAATCCTCCACCATTCTGTCAATGGTGACAGTATCATATGCAGTGACAGTAGACATGTCAGAAATTGTTGCCAGGTCCTTCAGTCCGGACCAGATGTCCAAACTTGGTCCTGCCTGCCCTGCATCACCGCCAGTGGGTTGCTTAGGACACCTAAGCAACCCACTGGCCCCAGTTGCGGGAGAAAATGAAGAAGGAGCCGTTGACGTGTCACGTTCCGCTTCAGCTGACAGTGTGTTCACCAGCAGGTCTTTGCACCTCTGCAGGCTTGTGTCGGCCGGAAAGAGAGACACCACATAGGCTTTAAACCTAGGATCGAGCACGGTGGCCAAAATGTAGTGGTCTGATTTCAACAGATTGACCACCCTGGAATCCTGGCAAAGCGAATGAAGGGCTTCATCCACAAGTCCCACATGCCGAGCGGAATCGCTCCGTCTTAGCTCCTCCTTCACTTTCTCCAGCTGCTTCTGCAAAAGCCTGATGAGGGGAATGACCTGACTCAAGTTGGCAGTGTCTGAACTGACTTCACGTGTGGCAAGTTCGAAGGGCTGGAGAACCTTGCACAACACGGAAATCATTCTCCACTGCGCTTGAGTCAGGTGCATACCCCCTCCTTTGCCTATGTCATAGGTGGATGTATAGGCTTGAATGGCCTTTTGCTGCTCCTCCATCCTCTGAAGCATATAGATGGTTGATTTTCACCGTGTCACAACCTCTTGCTTCAGGTGATGGCGGGGCAGGTTCAAGAGTGTTTGCTGGCGCTCCAGTCTTCGGCACGCAGTCGCTGAATGGCGAAAGTGGCCAGAAATTTTTCGGGCCACCCAAAGCGTCTCCTGCACGCCCCTGTCGCTTTTCAGAAAATTCTGCACCACCAAGTTTATTGTGTGAGCAAAACATGGGACGTGCTGGAATTTGCCCAGATGTAATGCCCGCACAATATTGGTGGCGTTGTCAGATATCACAAATCCCCAGGAGAGTCTAAGTGGGGTAAGCCACTGGGCGATGATTTCCCTCAGTTTCTCTAAGAGGTTGTCGGCGGTGTGCCTCTTACTGAAACCGGTGATACACAGCGTAGCCTGCCTTGTAACGAGCTGGCGTTTCTGAGATGCTGCTACTGGTGACGCTGCTGCTGTTGCTGCGTAAGGTGATACATCTACCCAGTGGGCTGTCACAGTCATATAGTCCTTAGTCTGCCCTGTTCCACTTGTCCACATGTCCGTGGTTAAGTGGACATTGTGTACAACGGCATTTTTCAGGACACTGAGGACACTTTTTCTGACGTTTCTGTACAGTCTCTGTATCGCCTGCCTAGTGAAGTGGAATCTAGACGGGATTTGGAACCGGGGACACACTACCTCCATCAATTGTCTAAATCCCACTGCACTAATGGCGGATACCGGACGCAGGTCTAACACCAACATAGCAGTCAAGGCCTCAGTTATACGTTTTGCTTCAGGATGACTGCTGTCGTACTTCATCCTCCTCGCTAAGGACTGTTGGAGGGTCAATTGTTTAGTAAAAGTAGTGGTGTTCCTACTTCCTCTCTGGGATGATGAACGACTCCCAGCAGCAGCAACAGCAGCAGCGGCAGCAGTAGGCGTAGCAATGCAGGATCCTCCGGAGGAATCCCGGATAGGAGAGTCAGTCATGCCAGTGTCATGGCCTGCAGGACTACTTCCGATCCTGACTAAGGAGGAAATTGACGAGGAGGGAGTTGACGGTGTGGTTTGCAGGCGCTTGGATACAACAGGACAACGGGATTTAGGTGTCCCTGGACTGCTTACGGTCTTAGCCAAAGTTTCTGAACTTGACAGTAACTTTTTATGAACGCGCTGCAGGTGCCGTATAAGGGAGGATGTTCCTAGGTGGTTGACGTCCATACCCCTACTTATTTCACCTTTACATATGGTACATATGGCAAGACAGTTGTTGTCCGGATTTGGATAGAAATATTGCCAGACCAAAGAGGTGGAATGTTTGGTCTTCTGCCCAGGCATGACCGTGATGGGCTTTTTCATCCCACGGACAACAACTGTCTCCCCCGGAGCCTGATTTAAACAAACCACATCACCATCAGAATCCTCCTCGCCAACTTCCTCCTCAGCGCCAGCTACACCAGTATCCTCATCCTGTTGTACTTCAACAGTGACATCTTCAATTTGCATATCAGCAAGTGGACTGTGGGTGCTCCTTTCAGCACTTGCAGGGGGCGTGCAAATGGTGGAAAGAGCCACCTCTTCCCGTCCAGTGCTGGGAAGGTCAGGCATCGCAACCACCACCACACTTGGACTCTCCTTGGGGATTTGTGATATCTTCTTAGAAAGCACAGTTCTTCGCTGTGCTTTTGCCAGCTTAACTCTTTTGATTTTTTTAGTGGGAGGAGGGCTTCCATCGTCATGTGAAGCTGAACCACTAGTCATGAACATACTAGGGATCGACCTTAGCCGTTCCTTGCCACTCCGTGTCGTAAATGGCATATTGGCAAGTTTACGTTTCTCTTCAGCTGATTTAAATGTCTTTTTCAAGGTCATTTTCCTGAACTTTGCCAATTGGGATTGTATGTGCCCTCTACTATGACATTGGGCATCGGCCTTGGCAGACGACGTTGATGGCATGTTATCGTCTATGTCATGACTAGTGGCAGCAGCTTCAGCACTAGGAGGAAGTGGTTCTTGATCTTTCTCTATTTTATTTTTATCGGAGAAAGATTGGTCCTCCATTTATGTTATATCGATTTGATATATACGTGCGGCTAAACACAGAAAATAATTTTTTTTGTTGGTTTGGACTGGAGTGTACTTTGGGGGTTACAGCACCCTTTAACGGTCAAGCCAGCCGGCCCTTTACTTATGACACAGGCGCACGCTTGGCACTACTTTGTTGATGCACGTGCGGCTACTGCGCACACAATTCACAAACACAGAAAATAATTTTTTTTTTGGTTTGGACTGGAGTGTACTTTGGGGGTTACAGCACCCTTTAACGGTCAAGCCAGCCAGCCCTTTACTTATGACACAGGCGCACGCTTGGCACTACTTTGTTGATGCACGTGCGGCTACTGCGCACACAATTCACAAACACAGAAAATAATATTTTTTTTGGTTTGGACTGGAGTGTACTTTCGGGGGTTACAGCACCCTTAACGGTCAAGCCAGCCGGCCCTTTACTTATGACACAGGCGCACGCTTGGCACTACTTTGTTGATGCACGTGCGGCTACTGCGCACACAATTCACAAACACAGAAAATAATTTTTTTTTTGGTTTGGACTGGAGTGTACTTTCGGGGGTTACAGCACCCTTTAACGGTCAAGCCAGCCGGCCCTTTACTTATGACACAGGCGCACGCTTGGCACTACTTTGTTGATGCACGTGCGGCTACTGCGCACACAATTCACAAACACAGAAAATAATATTTTTTTTGGTTTGGACTGGAGTGTACTTTGGGGGTTACAGCACCCTTTAACGGTCAAGCCAGCTGGCCCTTTACTTATGACACAGGCGCACGCTTGGCAGTACTTTGTTGATGCACGTGCGGCTACTGCGCACACAATTCACAAACACAGAAAATATTTTTTTTTTTGGTTTGGACTGGAGTGTACTTTCGGGGGTTACAGCACCCTTAATGGTCAAGCCAGCCGGCCCTTTACTTATGACACAGGCGCACGCTTGGCACTACTTTGTTGATGCACGTGCGGCTACTGCGCACACAATTCACAAACACAGAAAATAATATTTTTTTTGGTTTGGACTGGAGTGTACTTTCGGGGGTTACAGCACCCTTAACGGTCAAGCCAGCTGGCCCTTTACTTATGACACAGGCGCACGCTTGGCACTACTTTGTTGATGCACGTGCGGCTACTGCGCACACAATTCACAAACACAGAAAATAATTTTTTTTTTGGTTTGGACTGGAGTGTACTTTCGGGGGTTACAGCACCCTTTAACGGTCAAGCCAGCCGGCCCTTTACTTATGACACAGGCGCACGCTTGGCACTACTTTGTTGATGCACATGCGGCTACTGCGCACACAATTCACAAACACAGAAAATAATTTTTTTTTTGGTTTGGACTGGAGTGTACTTTGGGGGTTACAGCACCCTTTAACGGTCAAGCCAGCCGGCCCTTTACTTATGACACAGGCGCACGCTTGGCACTACTTTGTTGATGCACGTGCGGCTACTGCGCACACAATTCACAAACACAGAAAATATATTATTTTTTTAGCACTTGGGGGGAGCACCCCTGATGGACAGAGCACCCCCTGGACAACACTACAGCACCCCTTTAGGACTGGGACACTGCACAGGACTTTGGAGTGGACACAGCCCCTATGGAGAACTGACTGCACAACACAGTCCAGCCAGCCCCTATGGACTTTGAAGTAGTGGACACAGCCCCTATTAACAACAGCAGCACAGCACAACACAGCCAGCCCCTATGGACTTTGAAGTAGTGGACAACAGCAGCACTACACTACACTACACTACACAGCCCTAACTCCCACCCTCCCTCTTCACTGTCCACAGCCGAGTGAGAAAATGGCGCCGACGCGGGTACCTTATATAGGATCCAAAACCCGCGAGACTCGGAAGGCGGGATGATGACGTTTTGCCTCGATTTCAGATCCGAGCCAGGCGGGAAAAGTCGAGCCTGACTCGGATCGGACTCGGATCGGGGGGGCTCGGGGGGGTTTGGATTTCAGAAATCCGAACCCGCTCACCCCTACTTTATATATATATATATATATATATATATATACACACACACACACACACACACACACACACACACACACACATAAATGCAAAAAGTAAACCAAAAAGAGGACGCTAATGCTAGCTACACGCCTAAACAATAGATTGTCTGGCGGCACAACCTCTCCAATGATTTGGCAAGTGTTCTGCACATACAAATTGTGCATACACACTTATCAGTCCATCGCCTAACATTCCTGACCACAGTTATCTGTAGTGATATTACTGTCGGCAGTTCCTGTGGCAGGCACATGAGTTGGTCGGCAGGTCGCCTGTACACACAGGCAGATTTACTGATATACCTGCAAGATATATCAACATCTGCCGTGCTGTACAGCCGACGCGATATGTCTATGAAAATATCGGCTGTACACATAAGCCGATGTTCTTAGTGATATCGTTCATTGCCTGTATAAACAATATATATCGCATAGTGTGTACCCAGCTTAAGAGTAGGCGCTGCCAAAAGAGTAAATAATCTGTTGTTCAGGGAGGATGTTAGCGCTCAAAGAGCAGAAAATACACATATGGATGGGAACAGCAGTAGTATATAAATCAATCGTTAATAGGAGTTGCATGTAAACAAATGATAAATATTTTATTATTACATATAAAAAATTTTTTTTTTACTTATATAAAACATTTGGCAATACAGCCCAAAATGTAGGAATAAATAATTAATCATATTTAATGTTATTTTTGGATACATTACGATTACCATGACTATTCATTAAAAACTATATAGATTGCATGGCCCATTTTAAGAGGTTACTAAAATTTATTTCAGCTTTTCATGAAGTTACTTTTAAACCCATTCACTGACCATTTGAATACAGAGGAGAGGAAGTGCTATCAGTGTACACTGAAAGACAGGTGCAATACTTGGGATAGGGAGAGCTGCTGTTCTTCCCCAACATCCTCTCTAGAAGAAAAAATAGTGAACTTCAAAAATGCTATTTCTGACATTTTCCCAGTAATTGCAATAGGAAGGAAAGAGGGAAAAAAACATATACATATTCCACGAGCTGAACCTTCAATTAGAAGTTACTTCAGGAAGTTTAGGGCAGCCAACAACAATAGGACAGAAAGCCCAAAAGCTGTATATTCCATTATGAGTCTGGTGAAGACCAAAGTCCCCGCAATGGTATCACATCACGTCTGATTTCTATTCTACAAGGCGCCAAATCTGTAGGGGCTTCAGTCATCTGCACTGCCTTACAGACGTGCAGTGGATCCCTTGTCCATAGAGATTAGTAGTGCTGGCAGAAGACTATGTTGTATGAAGGAGACAGTTTTACAACTGAGGTCCTGATTGAGCTGTGGTTTGTGACATAATTTATACCACCCAGTTTAAACAGCAATAAACAGATTTCCAAACCTTAGACTTCATCCCCTGCAGTTCATTCTCTGCAGGATGCTGCAATTTACAACATATTTGCTAAACAGCTGCTCAACTTATATGGGGCAGGCTGTAAATGTTCCTACATATTGTAGGTGGCTGTTAGTGTACAGTCAGTGTATATAGCATCACATACAATGCTCTTGATATTTATTGGGTTTCCCAAGCATAGTCTTCCAAGACATATCTATGCACTCGCCAAGTCACCCTGTCTGATCCAGCGATTATAACACATCCAGAAACTGTCTGTGTTCAACATGTTCAACTTCAAACTTGAGGGAACTATAATAGGGACATGTGTGTCTATAACAGGGACATGTGTGTCTATGTGACTGCCATTTAGACAATGTAAATAAATATATAATAATGGCTTGTTGGAGAAAATATAGGGCAACATTGAATTGATGTTTATGCAGAATTTTTTTTAAAAAATTTCAAAGAGAAAAGTAGGACGCCCATATGCCATAATATGTGATCAGTTTATAAATGTCATTTCATAATCTCTATTTGTACTAAATACAATAAAATAGTTGCACAACCCTCTTCCTTATAGTTTGACTTCTCCATTTACAAAGAGAGTCTGAAAAAAAATCAGATTTATAGGTTACACATGTTCAGTGGTGAAAGGTACCAGGGAGGGGTCCTACAAAAAGTAGATGACATAGTTTCCCATACCATTTTGTGGACATTTGAAATACTGCTAAAGATTATTACAGACCAGACAACTCCCATAGTTAAACCATATGACATACAAGTTTGGGACTGTGTTACAGAATGAACATTTAATGGGTCAATTTATCATTGGTGGTGCAGCGGGAGCATTTTATATCCTGGAGGAGAGCAGTTAGGGCACTATCGCTTTCAAGATCCCCCATTGCTGGGGGAAGTTGGCATTACCTAGTGTTGGAAAGCAAAGTTTTCCACTGCTTGATAGATTGAGGAGACCCCATCAGTCCCCAGGCCCCGTGGATGTGGTAAACTGCAAGATAAATATATTCACTGCTGCAACAATAGACCCCAAAGAAAGCATAATAAAGGGTGCGCAGCTACTGTACCAGTCAAAGATTTCCCCAGCATCGGTCGGGAGCAATACAAATTGGAAATAACATTAGTGACATAATAACTTACAAGACCAATAAGTCTGCACTTCTTATAGGAAGCATCAGGCATGTGCAGTTCACTATAAAAAAAAACAAAATTGTATTAGCAGGTTTCTCAATTATGACCTAAACATAGACAGAGTGGCAACACCAGAGGTGTACTCCTGACCCAAGGGTGAGCACTCTATTGGCAGTGCATGGTGTTGTTATAGTGGAATGACATGGGGCTGTTATGGTTGCATACGGTTATGGGCAGGGCAAGTGGTCCTGGGGAGGTGGTGGAACACATCTCCCCCCCCGCCACGCTAGTCTGACAGGCATAAAACAAGTGTGAAAACTGTTCTTTACACACATACTATTGTGTATAGGAAACGGTAAAATGAATGGCGGGGGCCCCAGAAGCTATTGGGGTTATGACAGTGTGAAATACATTTTAGATGCTTTTTGTTTTAGCACTCCTGCCATCATATGAGACTACAATGTTAGATCACTTAAAAAGAAAAAAAGTTCTATATCATCAGTGTTATTTTTCTGCCGTGCCTCTGAGCTTTTTTTTTATGGGGTCCCCACAAACTAGTCTATGTCACTTGGATGCCCAATGTGTTTTTTGCAACCCCTATGTATTGCCTTTGCTTGATTTTTTCCTTACCTATATGCTGGTTTCTCTGAAATGAGGGACCTCTGAAGAACTTGAGCCTCCCTATGCAGACAGTGAGTGTTAGAGGTGATGGACTCAGTTCCACAGCGTTCCTGCCCACTTTAACCCCTGGTTATGGGGTCTGCATATACTGGTGTCTTGCAGGTGTTATGATAGCAGGGGCAGAATATATTATGCATGGCACTGCGCATAGTGGGCATTAAACAGTATATGTTGGACATAGAATAAAAATAATAGCAAGTTTAAATACATTGTTGCAATTCTTTTGACTTGGTAAACTGTGTAGCCATAACTTTCCTTTCTAAAATGCTGATTAGTTTATACTTATTTATTAATTAGTCTGATCTTCCAAACCAAATATATATATATATATATATATATATATATATATATATATATAATTTTTCTCTTAAAGGAGATGTACCACCCCCTGCAGTAATATTATAACTGTATTATACAGCATCAGCTGGGAACCACAGTAGAGATGTAACAAATGATGGGTACGGCCATACTTGCCAACTGTCCCTCATTGTCAGGGAGACTCCCTGAAATAGCAATCTCCCTGACTCCCTGAAGAGCCTAACAATCTCCCTGATTGTACCTTACATCCATTGTGTAGCTGTTATATACTTGGGGAAAAAAAGAAATCAGATATATACACATTCAAATGTTATAGATAATCAGTTTGCTGAATTGCTTATAAGGCACAATGATCATTGGGGGGTGATTCAGCAGTGGATGGAATTGTAAAGCCGCACAGCACACAAGCAGCTTTGCAATTCCGTCGTTGCTAAAATGCAAATGCAGCAGGAGGTGTCTAGCACCTCCTGTAGCATCTGCAATCCCAGCACTGGGATTGAGGTTGCAGCCTGAGATCACCATTGTGACCATCGTTCATGATGTTGGATGGCACCAGCCAGCTGAATAAGCCTTAGCTTACGCAGGCTAGTCGACATTCAAGGACAGGAATCGGTGTCCGTGGAAGTAGATCCTGGCCTTGCCATTCCCTGAAAATGGGGGTGACACGTCCCCATTTTCAGGAATGAAGGCCGTCCCTGCCCCGTAAATGCCTCTGTGTGCACTACTGAGTGAGGCCCCCTATGGCTACATGCATTTTCATATAAGGTTTCTCTTGGACACATATGGAAACCCTTATAAAACACAATACATGAGCAAGCCCCGAAGAGTATCAGCGTGTTTTCATCAACAAGTACTGTAGATCCTTCTGACAGCTTTGGAGCTCGTTTACATTTGGATGTACAGTAAGTCAGTGTTATGGCACGCCTCTCAGATGTAGCAGCACACGTACACTTTACCACCGCACTCATAGGTGTTGCTTTTACAATCTCCATGAAATGCTTTTTCAGTAGTAGGCAAGTATGGGTATGGTATGCATTTAGATGTGGGAAGGGTGAGTTAGGGTTAGGATTGGGGTTAGAATACTTACCAAAATCCATTTTTGACCGTCGGGATGCCGCTGTAGGAATTCTGACCGTTGGCATTGTGACTGTTGGGATCCTGTACCCAACAGCTTAGAAAATGTGCACGTATGAAACAGTAAATTCATTATAACAATGCTCAAACTATCACCACTTTGGGATTGCTCCCTTCATAAGTTTAAACTTTTTTTTTCAAATATACCACTTAGTGTATCTCATCTATCTGTTAAACTAGTCAAGAGCATTAGAGAACATCAGGGTTGTCTTTATTACAGATGTTACCGTATATATTTGAAGATTTTTATTATATTGGTTGAAGTTGACCTAAAAATGTGCTTTCCATTAAAGTACAAATGGAAGCTGCAAGGTTTATACCATTAAAAAATACTTGCCTATTTTAAAAAAAATTTAAAATTTCATGAAGATTGTCAAAGCAACAACTTTGTGTGCGTCGGTAAATTGGGCGTGTACTGCTACACCTGAGAGGCATGTCGTAACATTTACTTACATCCAAATGTAAACGAGCCCCAAAGCAGTTAGTAAGATCTACTTGTCGATGAAAACACACTGATACTATTCAGGGCTGGGATGTAGTCTGGAACCCGACGGTCTAAATGCCGACCGCCGGCATCCAGACTGCTCTATCCCGACTAGGAGATGAATGACAGGCGTCTAAATGTAGACGCCTGTAATTTGCCAGAGGTCGGAGACGGGCGCCCGGCATCCCGTTCGAGCGGATGCCGGGCGCTGCAGCAGACAGTTGCGGTGGGGGAGGGTTAGGCTAGGGGGAGGGAGGCTTAGGCACCCCCGGGGGGAGGTTAGGGTTAGGCACCCCCCGGGGGACTTAGGTTTAGGCAGCGTGGAAGGGGGGGTTAGGTTTAGGCACTTAGAGGGGGGGTTAGGGTTAGGCACAGGAGGGGAGGTTAGGGATAGGCACCCCTTAGGAGGGTTAGGGGGGTTAGGTTAGGTTAGTTGGTACTTACCTTTAGGACGATCGGGATTTCCAGTGCTGTCGGGTAGCCGCTGTCGGGAATTGAACCGCCGGCCATGCGCCCGGTGGAAACACATATCACACCCTCAGGGCTTGCTCATGTATTGTGTTTACAAGAGGTTCCATATAAGTGCCCAAGAGAAACCTTATATGAAAATGCATGTAGCCATAGGTATCAAAATCATTGCGCCTTATAATTAGGCTTGCCATATCATCCCTTTAATTTGGTTCACATGTGAATTACACAGGTTCATCAAGACTTGAAACTGATCCAATTAGTGTGGATCTTCCACAAAAACACTACATGGTATATTGCAGGCAACAAACATTTCTGATTTTTGCTGAAGCCCCGCACTGGTGCAAGCAAAAATAAGCAATGTTTTACTTACCCTATTACCCAGAAGTGTAAGCAGATCACACTAGGCTCCAGCGTGAGGTTGTGGCTCCCCCTATTTCTTGGGGATTGGCAATTTTCCTATTTGTTTGGAGCAGCTGCTGCCATTTTCTTTTTTTGGGGTGTGGGGTGTGGGAGAGGTCATATTGATTTTGTGAAGTCATTAAGATTTTGTGTGCCCATCCACTGTTTTTCTCTAACTTTCATGAGGTTGGTATAGTAGCTAGACAGAGTGATCACAATTGTGATTGTGCCTTAGCACATCAGTTGAGAGCGAACAATAAAAAGGAGCTCAGAATACAATAAAACATACCAATTTCAACCACTGCCAAAAAAATATTATAGTAACAAAATAGGTATCAAGTATATTGTACGCATATTACAGACAATGGTAAATAAAACCATGTAAATTAAATAAAAACTATAAATCATTAACTCCTATATACTGTATGAGCATAGTAGCACAACAAGTATAAGAGCAATCATGCAATGCTTCATAGAATCTTATTAGATTTCCAGGAGACTTTCGGAAAATTCTACCGGAGTCCCGAAAGAGTAGGATAGAATCTCAGAACCCGCTCTCTTTATCAATTAAGTGAGCGGTTCGAGTAGCTCAATGACATAATACATGACAAATCATGTCATCATAGCACCCCCTGTATAACAATCAGGGGCGTATCTATAATGGGTGCAAGGTGTGCGGTGCACACGGCCCCTGGGTTCAGGGGGGCCCATACACTGCATACCTTGCACACATTTAAAATATACTTACCTCTCCGTCGGCCCAGCGCTAGCTGCAGAGCTACAGAAGTCACTGAGAAAATGGCTACAACGGCCATTCTCCAGTGATTTGCGCATGTGCAGTAGAGATGTCCCGGGAATGCGGTGCGGGTGCCAAGTTCCCGGAGGCCTGTATATGCGCAGTAAACTGGGACAATACCAGAGGAGGGGCCCTGATCAGAGCCTGCACACGTGCCCCCTCCTCACTTAAAGTGCCTATGATCACAATACTGAAAATTGTGGCACTGTACAGCAGAGGTGTGACTGAAGTGACAGGATGGATTACCCAGAGGGGGATACAGGAAAACTACAAGTACGATTAACTGTATTCTGGTGAAAAGCAAGAATTCAGGTAATTGTAGGTTATACAGTGCTTATATTTTTTTCTCCATTTTTCTGCTTTGAAAATTCTGCTTTTATTATTATTATTGTTAATTTATTATTAAGTTATTTATACAGCGCACACATTCCACAGCACTTTACACCTGCCCCAGTAGAGCTTACAGTCAATATTCCCTATCACATACACACTAGAGTTAATTTATTGTCATGAACCAATTAGCCTACCAGTATGTTTTTGGAGTGTGGTACAAACCATAGTACCCTGAGGGAACCCAAGCAAGCATGGGAGAATATACAAACTCCACACTTATGAGTCATGACAAGGAATTGAACTCATGACCTCAGTGCTGTGAGGCAATGATGCTAACCTCTACACAATACTTGTTGCTCACAGACGGATCCTTTCTGACTTGCATCCAAGCCGAAAAGGGGTAAATTCAATTTTAACTTTGCATGCAGGGAAGGATTTGCCATGTGGCACTGAAATACTGGGAAACCAAATTTTCACACTGCAAATCAGAGTTGAATTAGGAAGAGCTTTAATCCTAACTCTAAATCTGTCCACACATTTTGAACTTGACCACCCTGCAGCGAAATATGGCACCTCCTAGCAGGATTTACTCTGAATTTCTACCCATAATTTTCATTTAATGCTTTGTGAGGAGATTCTGAGCTTGTGGGAACTTTACCCTGTTCATTGCTCTCTAAGGGCTCTACTACAATCCGCATTTGTAATGCAGATTGTAGTGTGATATTACCGAATGAATTCGCATTGCGAATTCAGGCAATATCACAGGGATTTACTACAAAGCTCTGCCCCTGCGAAGCCCCTCCGGAGCCTTATCATGGTATTTTTGCAAAAAATACTGCGACAAGTGCCCCGCGCATGCGCTGACCGGCTGCCGCTGCTACCCCCCTGTCGCCAAGCCCCGCCCCTGTTGCTAAGCCCCGCCCCCATGATCGCGGACCCCCCCTGCCCCCGCCAAGACCCCCCCTCCCTTAATTACACTTACCTGCAGTTATCGGGCCTCTGGTGATGTCCTCTGTCGCTTCAGTCAGGTGACATCCCACATTGCACTGGGACCCTGTCAGGTGACGACCGGGCCCCAGTGCACCATGGTAGACCAGCTGACCGGAGGGAGGACATCACCGGAGTCCCGAACTCCGGTCCCTGGACTCAGGTAAGGTTTTTTTTTTTTTTACAGGGAATCAGCGTGTGCTCTGTTTAGACCACACAGCTGATCACTGGGGCTGGCACCGGACTCTGCTCTGCCCGTTATAGCGGAGCAGGAGTCCGGTAACCAGGGGAGAGCCTGGATAACGCCACCTCCAGGTGGCGTTATTATCACAGGGCTTTCCCCGGTATTTTTTCACATTTTATTTTTAGTAACTTTGGTTAGATCACATTTCCCATTACAATTATGGTAAATGCGATCTGATTACTAAAAATAAGTGATAATTAGGGGTTGGAGTAGAATTTGACGAATTCTACTCCAATTGCCCTTTAGTAACTGTAGGTGATACTAAAATAATGTGAAAAGGGTGTGAAAACACCCTGTTTCACATTATTTTAGTAAAAATAATGTTAATAAATAGAGCCCAAAGGGATATATTTACTAAAGTGTGGGTTTTTAGAAGTGGAGATGTTGCCCATAGCAACCAATAAAATTCTAGCTATTACCTTCTAGAAGGTGCTAGATAAATGTAAAGTAGATTCTGATTGGCTGCTATGGGCAACATCTCCACTTCTTAAAACCCGCACTTTAGTAAATATACTCCTTAGAGTAATGTGAAGAGGAGTCTGATATTGGGCCTAGCTGTACCACTGCAGTATCACCCGTACCATCTTGACCTTTTTATTACTGGTGTTTTAGTGGCAGCAGCGGCTCCTGCCCTCTTGCCTGGGGGGGGCTGCCAGCTAGCCAGGGTCACGGCGCCTGCTCAATGATTCTGGCAGGCATCAGGACCGGCGCATGTGCATGAGCGGCGGTGGCGGGTGACTGGCAGGTGGCGCTTCCAATGGGAGGCCACCTCCAGTCATAGTGAAGCCAAGTGCAGTCACGGACTGCACTGGCTCACTGAAGTGGCTAATTTTACTGGGGGGGCTGCAGCCTCGCAGCCCCTAGGTAAAGATCCGCCACTGTTTAGTGGCATAAACTACTGTAGTTTAACTTGATGTTTCTGTTTATGCTATTGTGCGACCTCTATGGAACACTAACAACACTTTTAGTGGAAGTTTTCTCAATTGCTACATCCTTTTTTCAGTGATTTCTATATGTGATGGGAGATCTCTCGCTGCCTGTTTCTTCTCTCTAGTGTTCTTTAAGTCACATCCTCGATCGGCTTTTGAACACAAACTCTTTAAGATATTGGTCATTTAATGTTGTGGTGGGTAAATGTCATGTAGTTAGGCCACACTCAGACAAGGCTTTGCCTACACTGCAAATGTCTTTGGATGTAAAGATGCATTTTTCAGTCTGGTATGAATATTTATTGAAACGCTACTAAGGTACTTTAGGGAAGGTTTCGATTTCCGATGAATGATGAAAGCTGGGAAGGTTACAGCTCAGAAAGGAAACATGCAAATGAGGGAGAAAGACAAATATGCCTTTTCCACGCTATTGACCCTTAGAAGAGGGGAGGGAAATGCACAGATCATAAGGAAAGCATTCACTGCACAAAAGATTATTTATACTGTGTATTTTCCTTCCATTTGGTCCAGAACAGTTCTCTCTAACACCCGGGAGGGGCACGAAGCTTTGGCACAGAGAGGATTTCAGCAATTTTTGTATTAACACCTTTTACACAAGTAACATTTGCCCCAAGTGCCAGTTATCACATTAACTGTCAACAGATTAGATTAATAGCCGTGGCATAGGCCGTACCTGGGAAAGCATGGCAAGAGTAAAATAATCTCATGTAAAGTGAAACTAAACCTATAAAATATCTTGATGTTTATATATGTCAAAGTATCTCTATTAGGAAATAAATTAATTATTTTCTGTATACTCATTTTTTTCTTTAACAGTCTGACCCAGTGATAGGTAACCTGATACACTTTAAGGGCCACACGTGCTGCTCTCCAACCATCAAAGTGACCACACATTGGGCCTGATACAGAGATGTACACAAACCCGATGGTTTCTACGAGTCTCCGATGTTAGAAGATCGGCGCATGCACAGGGATCACATATGCTGGCAGGAGGCTTCATTTTCCTACAGACGTCTCCTCCTTCATTACCATATGTCAGCTTAGTCTAAATACGCAGCAATGATGATGCTATCTGCGTCCTTCACGGAATCCGGTCCTTTAATAATTATTTCAGTAGTAAAATACTTCCCCAAAATGACCTAAGCACTCCAATGCCATACGTCCCACAATGCCCCCGATTTACATCAGACCCCCACAGGCACACATGTATTCCAAAACTCTCCATCAACAAGCCACTCTGATCTCACCACTCAATGGGTACATAAACACTTAGGGCATAGAGCTGGGGTCTGCAGGTGAAGGCTTGCTGTCTGTTCACTGGTCTATCGTATGTCTCCAGTCAATGACAGTTGGATAAATAAACTGTCCTCTTTTCAGCAGGGTAGCAAATTTCGACTATCATATTTACTTTTCACATTTAAAACAAGTTGGATGTATGAACCTTGTTTCATATAGTGATGAGCTTGATACCACAAAGTGTCTTGAATTAGAGAGTTTTGCAATACTGTGCTGTGCTGTTACTAAGGGCCTGATTCAGCAAGCAACGCAAGTGAGAGAACACACGGTGCGAGCCGATGTTTGCGATCTGTGCATGCATATGCATCACATTGCGCGTGCGCAAACAAGTTGCTGAGTACAGTAAGGGCTCTCTCAGAGTACGCAGTGAGCCCGCAGAGACCTTCGATGTTGATTGACAGGAAGTGCCGTTTGTGGGTGGTGACGGGGGTGATCGGCCAAACGCAGGCGTGCCTGTGCGTTCGCACGCCATTACAGGGGCGTGCATAAATTAATCTCAGTGTCGCCGCACGCAGCCAGGCGCCTCTCTGTGTGCAGGAATCTCTCAAGTCCTGCGGCAGGGTGAGGCTTACACGCAGCTTCGATGGCACTCCATGTTCCCGATGTGTACACTGTCAATCACGGCATAGGTAGGCGGCTTTATGTTTTCCTGGGTGTCTGTTTCTTGTGCTGCAGTCTCTGCATATTCTCACAGGGTGCGTGCGTCTGCTAGCGTACGTTCCTTGCTGAATCAGGCCCTAAGATGCTTAGATGCGCTACATGTTGGCCACAGTGAAGTTGGCTGAGTGTAAAAATTCTGAGTTGCTCTTAACATAATAATTTTATCACACATGGTTTAATTTGGGCATGCACACTACATTATCTACTCTGCCGCGTAAATTCAGATTTGAAGAACGCATATGATAGGTGACGCTAGCCTAAAAAAGCGAATAAGAGAGTAAATCATAGCTCAAGAACAGGAATTTGCTCTCAACATATAAAACGCATGCACTTACACAAGAGCCGTAGAGAGGGGTGTGCGAGCCGCACAGTGGCCCAGGGTGCAGGGCCCTGGGGGCGGCACAGTCACTGCCCCACAGCCCCTGCATCTGACTAGCAGGGTGCCTGGAATGGCACCCTGTGGCCAGTAGAGGATGAAGTCAGGATCCCGATGGTCACAAATCCGATGGTGAGGGCAGGGGCTGGGGGGCAACTTTTAGCCTGGGGGGCAAATGCATGCAGGCGGCCCTGGCAGAGGAGTAGCGTGTTTGTCCGAAGAATATGCGTGCTACTGCACCCCCCCAGTGTTCCAGGGAGGAGGCGGGTCCATATGGGATTAATGTAAGGTAAAAATAAAGATTAGGGCAGCCCCCTGTCGTAGTGCCCATATGCAGTGCCCCAGTGTGCCACAGGAGAGAACACCGTTATGCAGGCCTCCAGTAGTGCCCCCAGTAGTAGTCCCCCCCCTTGTAGTGCCCCCTGTAGTAGTAGTCCCCCCCCTTTGTAGTGCCCCCAGTAGTAGTATTCCCCCCATTTGCAGTGCCCCCAGTAGTAGTAGTCCCCCCCTTTGTAGTGCCCCCATTAGTAGTAGTCCCCACCTTGTAGTGCCCCCAGTAGTAGTAGTCCCCCCCTTGTAGTGTCCCCAGTAGTAGTAGTCCCCAGTAGTAGTAGTCCCCCACCCCCCTTGTAGTGCCCCCAGTAGTAGTAGTAGTAGTCCCCTTGCAGTAGTCCCCAGTAGTAGTAGTCCCTTCCCCCTTGTAGTGCCCCAGCAGTAGTCCCCACTTGTAGTGCCCCCAGTAGTAGTAGTCCCCCCCTTGTAGTGCCCCCAGTAGTTGTAGTCCCCCACCCCCCTTGTAATGCCCCCAGTAGTAGTAGTCCCCCCCTGTAGTGCCCCCAGTAGTAGTCCCCCCCCTTGTAGTGTCCCCAGTAGTAGTAGTCCCCCCCTTTGTAGTGTCCCCAGTAGTAGTAGTCCCCAGTAGTAGTCCCCCACCCCCCTTGTAGTGCCCCCAGTAGTAGTAGTAGTCCCCTTATAGTGCCCCCAGTAGTAGTAGTCCCCAGTAGTAGTAGTCCCCTTCCCCTTGTAGTGCCCCCAGCAGTAGTCCCCACTTGTAGTGCCCCCAGTAGTAGTAGTCCCCCCCTTGTAGTGCCCCCAGTAGTTGTAGTCCCCCACCCCCCTTGTAATGACCCCAGTAGTAGTAGTCCCCCCTTTGTAGTGCCCCCAGTAGTGCCAGACACCCCCCCCAGTAGACACACTTAATATAAAAAACAAAATACAAAGAAAACACTTACCTGAATCCCCGCTCCCGCCGCCGCCATCTGCTCCTCCGTCTGTCCTCCCGGGCCGGGCCGCTCTGCATTATGGGAGAGACATCATATGACATCATGACGTCTCTCCCATTGCCCACTGCGGGAGCCGGAAGATGGAGCGGCTCCCGCAGTGGGTGCAGCAGCAGCTAATGAGAGTCCGATAGACTCTCATTGGCTGCTGATCAAAACAAACACACAGCTGCCGGTCAGCGCTACACACGCGGTGCAGTCTGTGTCACAGTGACACAGACTGCACCGGCCCATGGCCCGCATGACGCTGCGGCCCGGGGGGCACATGGCACCCTGCCCCCCGGCCCAGCCCGCCACTGGGTGAGGGTAAGGAGTTAGGTTTAGGCACTGGGGGAGACTTAGGCTGCAGGAAGGGACGGTTAAGGTTAGGCTGCAGGAAGGGTGGGTTAGGGTTACGGGAGGGTTAAGGTTAGAATTGCCAACTTGCATCAGGATTTTGACTACTGAGATTCCCGAGCTGGTATTGTGACCATTAGGATTCTGACTGCCTGGATCCTGTACCCAACCCGGCCAGTAGTACTGCTTTATTGCTTTCCCCCCTCCCCAGAGTATTCAAAGGACGCTCTAGGTACGCATCCTACAGAGTTTAGAGCCGCCCGTTTACATCTATGAACTACATAGCATCAATATACTTCATTGCAGTTATACCCCAGCATTGGCTAAGTAGAGTTAGGGTTTGTTCATGCAATTGTAAGAGGGGCAAGGGGTGGACTGCTGTGTGCGCCTGCTGCCGTGCAGGTGTGGCGGGGCACTTACTTCTCACACCCCGTGGCTCTCACCTTCAGGACACCTTGGTTTCTCCCACTGACGGTCCTGGGTCTTTCCGGTTCGACACAGCCGGGGACGGTCTAACCTGTAAGATAGGTCGGACACGCTGAACCTATGGGCCGGACCTTGGTGCCACAGGACGGACTGACGGACAGGGGTGCGGGGACTAGAGGATGGTCATCATTGGCACTTGTGGCCTCAGACTGATTTGCACCCGCATGCCAGGCACATGGGTGCAACCCGAACGGAAACGCCCGAAAAGGGGAAAGGGAAGAGGGGACGACACACAAACAATGATTCGACACACAAACACAGAATGCGCTCACCGGGTATGCCCCTTGTCTCTTTGTTGGGCGAGTAGTCCTGGTCTCTGCTCCTATAAGAGAGCACGGCTGCCTGGCGCCGCACTAGAACAATACCTGCAGCCTAACACCGTATGGTGATGGTGCAGTGGATATGCGGTAACCTAGCACAGGTACAGTGGTCTCGGCCTAGCGCCGCACGGTGGTGGTACAGTGGGTACAAATGGTACAGTGGTCTCAGCCTAGCGCCGCACGGTGGTGGTACAGTGGGTACAAATGGTACAGTGGTCTCGGCCTAGCGCCGCACAGTGGTGGTACAGTGGGTTCACAACAACCTAACACAATGGTACAGTGGTCTCGGCCTAGCGCCGCACGGTGGTGGTACAGTGGGTTCACAACAACCTAACACAATGGTACAGTGGTCTCGGCCTAGCGCCGCACGGTGGTGGTACAGTGGGTACACAACAACCTAACACAAGGGTACAATGGCCTCGGCCTAGCGCCGCACGGTGGTGGTACAGTGGGTACACAACAACCTAACACAGGGGTACAATGGCCTCGGCCTAGCCCCGCATGGTGGTGGTACAGTGGGTACACAATAACCTAACACAGTGGGACAGTGGTCTCGGCCTAGCGCCGCACGGTGGTGGTACAGTGGGTACACAATAACCTAACACAGTGGGACAGTGGTCTCGGCCTAGCGCCGCACGGTGGTGGTACAGTGGGTACACAACAACCTAACACAGGGGTACAATGGCCTCGGCCTAGCGCCGCACGGTGGTGGTACAGTGGGTTCACAATAACCTAACACAATGGTACAGTGGTCTAGTACCAAGATACAAGGGCCTCACTGAGGGCTTACCTGAACTGCCAACTTGCATTCGGGACTCCCTCCAGCGACGATCTGCCTGCTCCGACGACTCCTCCGCTCTCGTCTTCCTGCCCGCAGGCGGGGATTTTAAACACCCCACCGGGCGGGCTCCTGGGCTGGATGATGCGGCGGGCCTTCATTGGCCAATGAGGGCCCGGCGCACCGCCGGCTGATGACGCGCCCCAACATGTGGGCGCGCCCGGCAATGCGGGGTCCGGTCCTTGCCGGAGTCATGGCCGCGCTGCGTCGCCGGGTAATGACGCGCCACAACACGTGGGCGCGTCCGGCGACGCGGGGTCCGGTCCTTACCGCCGTCTTCGTGGGAGGGGGGGCACGCGGCCCCGGACCTCCCACACTCTCCCCTTCTTTTCCTTTTGTGGTCCCCACAAAGACCGGGTGGCACGACCACTCAAAGTCAGGGTCTGGGAACCGTGGTGGTGGCACTTCCAAGGTCGACCTTGCGGATCTCCGGACTGGAGCCTCGAGGGACAGGGCGGCTGGTTCGGCCAGTGGTGGGCTGTCTTGGGGTCCGGGCGGTGGTGTTCCTGACGCCCGTGTTGCTGGTAGGGGTAGTTCGGTCCCAGCCGACTCCTTGGTGACGATGAGGGGGCTGTGCGCCCGGGAGGGCGGCGCCCACCAAGTGAATGGGGTGAACCCCGGGGTCCCCGGCCCTGCCAGGGCGTTTGGGGGCTCCCTGCTCTGTCCACCAGGCTTTATGCTGCAGCACGGCTCCTGTGCCTCCGACGGGTCTCCCGACTCCCAGGGTCACAACATGTCTCGGTGCAGGGTGCGAGTGTGACCGCTGTCGTCCTCGGCACGCACCTCGTATACTGGGTTGTTGGGCGAAACTTGTCGCTGTACGATGTAGGGCAACAACCTCCCATCGCGGGCTTAGCTTGTTCTTTGGGCGCCTCTCACGGACAAATACTCTTTGTCCAACTGGGATGGGCTCCCCCACGGCCCCTCCGGGCTGGGGGTGCCTGGTGGTCCCGATGTTGCGCTCCGCCACCTCCCCTGCAGTCCTCAGCCGTCGCCTTTGCTCCTCGACCCACCCACCATGGGTCCACTCGTCTTCCCCCTGGGGTAGAGATAGGTCGAGGTCCTGCAGTTCCCTCCCTGCTCTACCGAACAGTAGGAAGTAGGGCGACGAGCCCGTGGTCCGGTGCACGCGGTTGTTGTACACCCACACCAGTTCTTGGATGAATGCTGGCCAACGGCGTTTCTTTTCGGCTTCCAAGGTTCTCAGCATTTGTAACAGGGTCCAATTGAATCGTTCGCAGGCCCCATTCCCCTGGGGATGGTAGGGCGTGGTCCGGGATTTTTGCATGCCGTAGGTCTGACAAAGTCGTTCCATCGGCCCTGGAAACATGCTCCTTGGTCTGAGTGGATGCGCTCGGGGCAGCCATACCTTCGGATGAAGTGTTCCACGATGGCCTTGGCGGCTGTTTCCGCTGTCTGGTCACAGGTAGGCACCACCGCAGTGAACTTAGTGAAGTGGTCCGTCATCACTAGGGCGTACTGGTGCCCGCTCGTCGACTCCCCTATTAGCACGTAGTCCACCATCAACAGCTCCAAGGCTCGCCTGGTCTGGATGGTCTGCACCGGGGCTCTCTGTTCGGTGGGCTTGGTGACGCCGCATGTCGGGCATGCCCAACACACGGCCTCTACCAACTCTTGTAGTCCTGGAAAGAAGTACTGACGGCGTATCCACTGGAGCGTCTTGGCCACCCCGAGGTGGGCCCTTCCTCGTGGGCCTCCACTACCAAGCTTTGGGCCAAGCCTTCCGGGACCTGCCTGACTTCGCAGAGTTCTTGTTCCAGGTAGGTGCGTCGGCACAATACCCCATTGTGGACAGTCAGCCGATCCCATTGGTGAAGCATCCTCTGGCCCACCCCGCCGAGTCGGCCCCTCTCGCGGGCGGAGGGCCAATGTCCCTGTTCCTTCCAGCTGTGGATGGCCCTCAGGTCTGGGTCTTGTTTCTGCTGTACGGCCCACTCGAGGGCGGTCCTCTGCAGCTGGAGGCCACAACTGGTGGCTTCCAGGGGTCTGGGTGGTGGTCTAACCTTGGCAAGATCAGGGATTTCTAAGCCTTCCTGGTCCTCGTCGGAGGGGCCCTTGGGTGCCTCCATGGGAAAACGAGACAGGGCGTCGGCGTTGGTGTTGTATTTCCCCGGACGATATTTGATCTTGGGGGAAAATTTTGCCAACCGGGCAACCCAACGCTGCTCCAGGGCCCCCAACTTGGCAGTGTCCAGGTGCGCCAGAGTGTTGTTGTCTGTGATGACCTCGAACTCCGTCGCAGTTAAGTACTCGGCAAACTTCTCCGTCATGGCCCACACCATTGCTAACAGCTCGAGTTTGAAGGAGCTGTAGTTTTCGGGGTTCCTCTCAAAGTCCCGCAGACTCTGGCTCCCATAGGCAATAACCCGTTCCTGCCCCCCCTGGATCTGGGAAAGGACTGCCCCCAGCCCTTTGTGACTGCCGTCGGTGTAGACCAGGAAGGGCTTGTCGAAGTCAGCGTAGGCGAGTACCGGGGCTTGGGTGAGGGCGTCTTTCAGCTGGTTGAAGGAGTCGTCTTGGGCTTGGCCCCACGCCACAGTCCTCTTTCGTGCATCCGTTGCCACACCTCTCAGCAGCTCATGCAGAGGTCCGGCTATTTTAGCGAAACCCCGAATGAACTGGCGGTAATAGCCGTCTAGTCCAAGAAAGGCTCGTACCTCCGTCACGGTGGTAGGTGTTTTCCACCCCTGAATTGCGGCAATTTTGTCGGGTGTAGGTTTCACCCCGTCTTGGGATACTACTTGTCCCAAGTACTCAAGGCTGGGTTGGAGGAGGTGGCACTTCCTTGGCTTCAGTTTGAGCCCGTATTGCTCCAAACGCTGTAGTACTTGATCCAGCCTGCGGAAATGCTCGTCCAGCGTTGGGGCGAACACGATGATATCATCCAGATAGATCAAAATCGAGTCGAAGTTTAGATCCCCTAGGCAACGTTCCATGAGCAGAAATCGAATAGGCCCATGGGGGTGATGAAGGCCATCTTGGCTTGGTCCCTTTCGGCCACCGGCACTTGCCAATAGCCGCTGGCCAGGTCCAAGGTGGAGAAGAATCATCTCGCACAGTACAGTTGTTCAGCTTCCGATAGTCCACACAGAAGCGTAGGGCCCCATCTTTCTTCTTAACTAGGACAATCGGCGCCGCCCACGTGCTTTTGCTCTCTTTGATGACGTGGTTATCCAGCATCTGGTGGATCATGGCCTTCACTTCCTGGTACAATTTTGGCGGAATGGGTCGGTATCGCTCCCGGATGGGGGGCTGGTCCCCGGTGTTGATCTCGTGTTCTAATGCCCGGGTGTAACCGAAGTCTTCCTCGCTGCGGGAGAATGCCTGTTGTCTCCTCCACAGAAGCCGTTCGAGCTTCTTGACCTCGGCGGGGCCGAGTTCACCTAGGGGCACATCCATTTGTTCGAGTATTATTCGCCCGTTCCAGTCTTCTGTGGGCTCTACCCGCTCCTCCACCCTCACGGGCAGCGTCCATGGTTTCCGCATGTCGGGCTCTAGGAGGACGTTTTGTCGTGACTCGACACCGCCCTCGGGCACAGCCTCTACCTGTGCCAAGATGGTCCTGGGGGGAACCTGGGCTGGGGCATCCCCCAGGTTACAGATCCGGATGGGAACCACCCCATGTTTGACTACTGCCAAGGCCCGAGCCACGATCAATCCAGCGTCGGTTTGGCCAAACCAGCAGGGTTCTATCATGACTTCCCTACCCTCCAGGGGCCATTGCGCCTGCACGGGCAGATCCACGACCACCTCTTGCCTGGCGGGAATCCTCACCCGTTGGCTATGGCCTGTCTTGACCCGTCCCAGGGGGCCTGTATCAGCGGCTGGAGATGGTCCCTCGCACAGCCGCATCACCCGTTGCAGGGCCTGCTGTACGGGCTTCTGCACCCCTAGGTGTCTCCAGTACCGGGGGCCCTTCTCCAGGACTAGGGCTTGGTCCAAGCAGTGGAGAATATTCATCCCCAAGATGACAGGCCCATGCTTCAAGTCCTCCCCTGCGACAACCATGATGCCTTTCTTCCCCAGGGACTGGGCGTACAGCTCCACCTCGACCCAAACCACACCCAGGATGGAAATTGGCAGGTTGTTTGCGGCCATGAGGGTTACCCAATCTCCCACGTTGGTCCGCTGCAGGTGGGCGTAGTTCTCCTGGAAGCATCGCTGGGACATGGTTGACACTTGGGAGCCGGTATCCAGAAGACAGCGCTGGCTCTTTCCCGCCAGCTGGGCTATTACTGTGGGGCACTCTCCAATGAGATCCGACGAGTGGGTAATGTCCACCTGGTCATCTCCCCTCCTCGCGGTTTGGCCCGCAACCGCGAGGGACGCTAGTTTAAAGGTCTACGGCGGGTGTCTCGACTGGGTCGTACCTCAGGACATTCGCGGACGAAATGGCCAGGTCGATCGCACTCCCAGCAGACTGGACCCCTGGTGTCCCGTCGGCGCGTTCCTGCTGACTCCCAGCGCCGGGGCGGGTCTTGCTCGTGAGGCTTCCGACGTGGGGCCTTGGCCCGCTCTCCTTCTGCACGGGTCTCCGCCCCGGCCCGCCGGTCTTCTGCCTGCTCCACTCGCTGCTTTAGCTGGGATACTTCCTGCTGGACCAGCAGGAGCGCATTGGTCAACTCCTTGACGCAATTCTCCAGTGGGTTTAGGGGTGGGTTGGGGGTGCGAGAGTCTGGGTGTGTCGGTTGGAGGGACACAGAGCAGGAGCCAAACTCCGGATCCTTGGCCAATGCCTTCTCCAGCACCTCGTGGAACAGAAGGCGGGGGTCCCCTTCAATCTTGTCTTGGAAATGGTGGCGTAGGGGCCTACTCTTCAGACCTGCCACGAATAGGTCTCGTAAGACCAAGTCTGGGTTTCCGGCCAACCAGTCTGCGTCCTGCCGAGCCCGTATCCGATTGGCACAACTTTGGAGGGCGTTGGCAAATTGGGAGATCGACTCATCCTCGCGCTGGATCTGAGCGAACAGCCGTTTCCGGAGGTTGGTCGGTGTGGACCGGTCTCCGTAAGTGGCCTTCAAGATTTTGAGCACCCCCTGGAGGTCCTTCCTCTGCCCGAGAGGGCGGTTGACGACAGATTTTTTTGCTTCCCCCAGGATGACCTGCAGCACCAAGTCTACCTGTACCGGCGCGGGGAGGTGATACAGACGGATCACCAACTCCACCTGGTCCATCCAGTCGTCCAGTTCCATGTTCTGTCCATCGTACTTCTGGATGAGTTGTACAGCGTATCCGATGGCCGGGGTGACCCGCCGGTCAAAAATCGGGTCTGTCGTCTCGGATGGTGGTCCCGCGGAGGTAGAGGCGGTGGTAGGGTCCGTCATCTTCGTGGGGGTCCTCCGGCTGGCGTCATGGGATCCTGCCGGCTACGCCAAATGTAAGAGGGGCAAGGGGTGGACTGCTGTGTGTGCCTGCTGCCGTGCAGGTGTGGCGGGGCACTTACCTCTCACACCCCGTGGCTCTCACCTTCAGGACACCTTGGTTTCTCCCACCGACGGTCCTGGGTCTTTCCGGTTCGACACAGCCGGGGATGGTCTAATCTGTAAGATAGGTCGGACACGCTGAACCTATGGGCCGGACCTTGGTGCCACAGGACGGACTGACGGACAGGGGTGCGGGGACTAGAGGATGGTCATCATTGGCACTTGTGGCCTCAGACTGGTTTGCACCCGCATGCCAGGCACATGGGTGCAACCCGAACGGAAACGCCCGAAAAGGGGAAAGGGAAAAGGGGACGACACACAAACAATGATTCGACACACAAACACAGAATGCGCTCACCGGGTATGCCCCTTGTCTCTTTGCTGGGCGAGTAGTCCTGGTCTCTGCTCCTATAAGAGAGCACGGCTGCCTGGCACCGCACTAGAACAATACCTGCAGCCTAACACCGCACGGTGATGGTGCAGTGGATATGCGGTAACCTAGCACAGGTACAGTGGTCTCGGCCTAGCGCCGCACGGTGGTGGTACAGTGGGTTCACAACAACCTAACACAATGGTACAGTGGTCTCGGCCTAGCGCCGCCCGGTGGTGGTACAGTGGGTACAAATGGTACAGTGGTCTCGGCCTAGTGCCGCACGGTGGTGGTACAGTGGGTACAAATGGTACAGTGGTCTCGGCCTAGCGCCGCACGGTGGTGGTACAGTGGGTTCACAACAACCTAACACAATGGTACAGTGGTCTCGGCCTAGCGCCGCACGGTGGTGGTACAGTGGGTACAAATGGTACAGTGGTCTCGGCCTAGCGCCGCACGGTGGTGGTACAGTGGGTACACAACAACTTAACACAATGGTACAGTGGTCTCGGCCTAGCGCCGCACGGTGGTGGTACAGTGGGTACACAACAACCTAACACAGGGGTACAATGGCCTCGGCCTAGCGCCGCACGGTGGTGGTACAGTGGGTACACAACAACCTAACACAGGGGTACAATGACCTCGGCCTGGTGCCGCACGGTGGTGGTACAGTGGGTACACAATAACCTAACACAGTGGGACAGTGGTCTCGGCCTAGCGCCGCACAGTGGTGGTACAGTGGGTACACAATAACCTAACACAGTGGGACAGTGGTCTCGGCCTAGCGCCGCACGGTGGTGGTACAGTGGGTACACAACAACCTAACACAGGGGTACAATGGCCTCGGCCTAGCGCCGCACGGTGGTGGTACAGTGGGTTCACAATAACCTAACACAATGGTACAGTGGTCTAGTACCAAGATACAAGGGCCTCACTGAGGGCTTACCTGAACTGCCAACTCGCGTTCGGGACTCCCTCCAGCGACGATCCACCTGCTCCGACGACTCCTCCGCTCTCCTCTTCCTGCCCGCAGGCGGGGATTTTAAACACCCCGCCGCGCGGGCTCCTGGGCTGGATGAGGGCCCACCGCACCGCCGGGTGATGACGCGCCCCAACACGTGAGCGCGCCCGGCAATGCGGGGTCCGGTCCTTGCCGGCATCATGGCCGCGCCGCCAGGTGATGACGCGCCACAACACGTGGGCGCGTCCGGCGATGCGGGGTCCGGTCCTTACCGGCGTCTTCGTGGGAGGGGGGGCGCGCGGCCCCGGACCTCCCACACTATTGTGACTGAGGAAGACCTGGACCAAGACCAGTGGCGTAACTAGGGGGGGTCGGGCAGGGTGCGTGCTCTGGGCGCCGTGGGACCGGTGGCAGGGGGGGGTCGCCACCGGCCACGGTCCGGCCCGCCCTAGTTAGCCAACAGTGTAGCGCCGATCGCAATGAATGCGGTCAGCGCTACACATTTACACAGGACCGGCGCAAGGCTTCCAGCGCCGGTCCTGTGCTGCACGCCTGAGCCCGTTCCCTCCCCATGAGCGCTTGCCCAATAGCGCCAGGAGGTGGGCTCAGGCTGTGCATAACACACGCATCGCCGCCAGCGCTGGCGGCGATGCGTGTGTTAAACAGCAGCCAATGAGAGTCAGATAGACTCTCATTGACTGCTGCAGCACCCACTGCAAGAGCCGGACTTCCATCCGGCTCCTGCAGTGGGTAATGGGACAGACATCATGACGTCATGACGTCCGTCCCATTATGCTGAGCGAGCGGGCGGCGTCGGCGGCGCGGACTGGAGGAGAAACAGCAGCGTGGATTCAGGTAAGTATGTTTTTATATATATATTTTTAAAAACCTGTCAGCACTACTGGGGGCACAACGGGGGTGGCTACCACTGGGGGGACCTCTACTGGGGTGGGGGCACACCGGGGGGGGTGGCTACTACCGGGGGCACCATTGTTAGGAGGACCTCTACTGGGGGGGGCTATTACTGGGGGCACCATTATTAGGAGGACCTCTACTGGGCGGGCTATTACAGGGGGCACCATTATTAGGAGGACCTCTACTGGGGGGAGGGCTATTACTGGGGGCACCATTATTAGGAGGACCTCTACTGGGGGGGGCTACTACTGGGGACACCATTATTAGGAGGACCTCTACTGGGGGGGGGGCTATTACTGGGGGCACCATTATTGGGAGGACCTCTACTGGGGGGGCTATTACAGGGGGCACTTAATCGGGAGGGGGAACCTCAACTGGGGACCACTACTTGGGGGGGGAACTACTACTGGGGGCATTATAAAAGGGGCCTACTACTAGGGGCACTGCACTGGGGGGACCACAACTGGGGGCAATAACAGGAAGGACCACTACAGGGACCACTGGATAGGGGGGGTCACTACTGGGAGCCTGCATCAGGGGTACCACTACTGGGGGCACTGCATGGGAGGGTGGGGACTACTGCTGGGGGCACTATATAAGGGGCTTACTGCTAGGGGCACTGCGGGGACCACTACAGGGGGCACTAGATAGGAGGGATCACTACTGGGTGCCTACATAAGGGGGACCACTACAAGGAAATCTGCATGGGGGGGGACTACTGCTGGGGGCACTATATAAAGGGCACTGCATAGGGGGGGACTACTACTGGGGGCACTATATAAAGGGCACTGCATAAGGGGATACCACTACTGGGTGCACTGCATTGTGGGGACTGCTACTGGGGGCACTGCATAAGGGGGAACACTACATAGGGCACTGCATTTGGGGGGACCACTACTGGGGGCACTGAGTAAGGGGAACTAATTGGGGGCTGTATAAGGGGGACCACTACTGGGGATACTGTATAAGGGGCACTACTATGGGCATGCATAAGAGGGACCACAACTGCATACTGGGGGTACTGTATAAGGGGTACTACTGGGGTTAAGGTGCATATGGATAGGAATGTTCAGCGTGAAAATAAAGGGGTGTGTCATGTTGACACGCCCCATTTTTAAGTGACCACTCCCATTTTTTTTCCGTGCACATATCGGGGTGGTGGTGGTGGTGGTCGTGGGGGGCTCCCTTTTCAAATTTGCCCTGGGCTCCAAATACCCTAGTTACGCCACTGACCAAGACACATGGTCCCATCAGCAGCTGTATCTCTTGCAGGGTTTAGAAAGTATGCATTAATGATGATGACAATCAGCAGTCACTTCTGATTGTCTGGATCTCTCCAATTGAAATGATATATAAATCACTAATGTGGCCAGGGCTGCCGAGAGCTGAACGAGGCCAAGGTACTGCCCTTTTTCCAATGAAACCACTTACACTGCTATTCACTCCACTGTCACAACCTCCCCATCAAACCACACCTGTCTCAGTTCTGCCATTTCCCCATTAGATGGGAATCTCTTATACAAGCATGTTCCTCCCTACCCTATGTTTTCACATCTGCATTTATTTTATCTACTTCTGTGGCTGTATTGCATATGTTCTATCATGTTCATATTATTTACTTTCTGTTTAATGACTATTGGCTGGTGCTTGGAATTGTCTCACATCTATAGCTTACAAATAAAAGTGAATGTCAAAGAGCATATATGGAAACACACATTTCATTTCGCGCAAATGTACCTATTAGTCCAACTTGCAATACATGGATACGCCAACTTTCTACTTTGCAAAGTACCTCTATGAGTCCATTTACATGCTGTAAGATTTACTGTAATCCGTTTCATCTTATCCCTATATACTGTTAATTCCAACCATGTTCATGACTGAAATAAGTTATCAGGGAAATGGAACAATGGGATTGTCTTTATTTCATGTCCCATATTTGTATTATATATATATTACAAAATATATATACAGTATTATAAAATATATATATTTATATATATATATATATATTATATATATATATATATATATATATATATATATTAACCACCAGCAGAACTGTGCCTCTTCTCGTGTTTGCACTTACAAGACACACCAGGATGACAAGATATGTTTCACACCCGATTGTTGACTCCCTGACATGTAAAAATAAGGTTGTTTTGTGGATGGAATAGGCACTGCAGGATGGAATAGGCACTGCAGACCCTAGTTATACTGAGAATGTACACTAAAGGCGCAATCCCCACCCATGAAGCTCATTAAATTTTGTCTAATGGATGATGCCAATGAGGACCCAGTATGTATTGGTTTCCTGTGCATCATCCGCATTCAATAAAGTCATTGTGGCTGGCAATTTTGATCTATTGTGTCTCTGTAATATGCTACAGCTAATAACTGTGGAGTGAAGTCTCTTGTGGGAAAACACTGTACATCTGTCAGTGCAGACCAGGTCCCATCACACAAATCCCAGCGTTAACAATTCAGCAGCCTCAGCAGGGGCCCTGAGTGAGCGTTTGATAGCTGGATTTTCTGATTTCAAGCACTGTCTTTCCATTACGGGTGTGTAGTGACAAATGCTGCTTTCTCTGTGGGGAGCACATGGTGATGTCTGTATTAACACTAGTTATGAAGGAAAATAAAAATAAAGATGAATACATTCAGGGGCGTGCCTAACAATTCAGCTGCCTGAGGCGACATCTGAAACGTCCCCTTTATATAAACAGCCATAAACATTTACAGATAATTTGTGTGCACTTTAATGACAAAAAGGCACATTCATAAATGTGCAAAAATAGAAATCCAGCTGCACAAGTGTTCTTTTGTTACATGCATACTTTTGTGCAAAAACACACGATTGTATAGGTAAGTTCATAAACTTCAGCTGGCGATGGCTACATCTGCAAGGGTGCAGCATTTAACTCAATTCCACTGGTGGAGTTGGAACAATTGTGGATAAACTTGCTGAGCATATGCCAGGTACATGAATGAGCCAACTGTTGCACCAAGATACAAATATTACAGAGAATGGAAAGGCCAAGACAGAGAAACAAGTGATGGACCAGAAACTAAATAAGACAAGGTTAAGGAAAATGTCCGTTACTGTGGGTGGGAGATGGGAGTCCCCTGGGAAAGAATACATTTCAAAGTGAAAGAAGTGTCCTGTAATTGTCAATGTGAATGTTGAATCACCTAGCATGATAATAGGTACAACAGAAAAGCAGTGTGCCCATGACATGCACAGTGAGAGCTGGACGGTGGTATATGCCTCCACAGAGAACCAACATTGCCACTAATCAGGGCTCTTTTGCAAGAGAGAGAAAAGAGGGAGAGAGAGAAGAAAGAGGGGGAACACAATTTGGAGTGGAAAGAATAGATGGATCATAGGCAAACACAGGGGGAGCGGAGGCAGGTTTCTAGTTGCGCAGAAATCTCCCTTCCTGAACAGCGGCTCAAATCATGACCGCAATAGCAATAGTATATAATACAATTTTGCTAGAGCTATGGCCACAACCTACAGTATAAGGGATGGATTGCATCTGTTTTTCCTACCAAGCCTGCATTGTATGAATCTGAGGACTCAGGGCCTGATTCAGAGCCGGATGCTCTGACCAGAGCGCTCGCTCTGAATCAGGGCCCTCCTACCTAAAAATGGAGCGGCCTCCTGGCCGCTCGCATAGCTGTGGGTGACCACCAACAGCTTATGCGAGCGGCCAAAAAGATAGTCGCGATGGTCATGACCATCGCGACCATACTGCTTGCGACGAGACCCTGCGGTAGGGTCTCGCTGCCGCAAGCTCAGGAGTGCTTTTGGCTCTATCAGAGCCAAAAGCACTAACACTGACATCACTAGTGATGTCAGTGGGGCCGGACCCAGATGGTAGGCATTCCCATGGGAACGCCTCCATCTGGGCAGCAATGCCCCTGGCACGCCCACCAAAGGGGGCATGCTGTCACTCACCATCGACAGCACGCCCCCTTTGGTGCGAGACCCATAGCGACAGCTTGGCTGTCGCTATGCGGGTCTCGTGCATGCGCTCGACGGAGCTCCCTCCGCTCGTAAGCGGCCGCTCGTCCGCTCCGAGCGATGTTCTCGATTTTTGACCACACTGACTGGTTCGCGCATGCGTACTAAAACCCATATGCATGCGCGAACCAGTCAGTGCGGTCAAAAATCGTGTGCTTGCAAAATAGCGAATGCCTGCTATTTTGAGTGACAGGAGGAGGCGTATGTGGGTGGTAACAGAGGAAGGTGCTTGAAAACGGGGAGTGGAGATCCGAACGCAGGCGTGCCAAACGGTCAAAACAGGCATTTTGAGGGTGTACATAATTAACAAAGCAGCGTCATCGACCACGTCACTTGGTTGTTTCTTAGCCTGAACTGTTCGCATGATTGCGGTAGGAAAATCCAACCACAAGCACTGCGAGCAGTTCAGACACCTTTCGATGTACTCGATTAATCTAATAAATAGCGGAGATGACGTATGATGCGAGCGGCCAGGGGGCGTTTTTTACAAAAAAACGTCCGTATGTTTTGTTCGCTTGTTCAGACATAGAGGCGTCAACAGACCGCAAAGAGCGAACGGTCAATTTAAATAGCCAGCCCCTTTTTCTGGACGAGCGAGCGCAAATAGCGTCCTCTGAATCAGGCCCTGTGTGCCTAGAAAGCCCAGTTTTGTCTGATACTGGTTATCTTATGTATGTATGCGTGTATGTATGTTTATTATGGGATGTCTAACCTTTTCCTGACAACTTCGCATGAGCGAACCAGTCAGTGCGGGCGAAAATCGTTTGTTCGCTAAATAGCGAATGCCTGTTATTTTGAGTGACAGGAGGAGGCGTATGTGGGTGGTAACAGAGGAAGGTGCTTGAAAACGGGGAGTGGAGATCCGAATGCAGGCGTGCTTAAAGGTCAAAACGGGCGTTTTATGGGTGTGCATAATTAATACAGCAGCGTCATTGACCACGTCACTGGGTTATTTTATAGTCAGAACTGCTCGCAAGATTGTGGTAGGAAAAACCAACCACAAGAATAGCGAGCAGTTCATACGCTGGTCGATGTACTCGATTAATCTAATAAATAGCGGACATGACGTAGGATGTGAGCGGCCAGGGGGCGTAGTTATCCAAAGAACGACCGCAAGTTTTGTTCGCTCGTTCAGACATGGAGGCGTCAACAGACCGCAAAGAGCAAACGGTTCATTTGAATAGCCACCCCCTTTTCCTGAACGACCGTCCGCAAATAGCGTCCGGCTCTGAATCAGGCCCTAAGTCCCCCGGGTGGTGCCTAACCCTAAATCCCCCCCGGGGGTGCCTAACCCTAACCCTCCCTCCCCCTAGCCTAACCCTAACCTCCCGGGGGGATGCCTAATCTTAAATCCCCCCCGGGAGCCCTAAACATAACCCTCCCCCCCCCCCCCGTGGCTGTCCACAGCGGTGCCCGGCATCACTTAGATCGGGATGCCGGGCGCCGGTCTCCCTGCGTTGGTAAAATGACAGGCGTCTAGAATTAGACACCTGTCATTTAACCCTCACCGGGATAAAGCAGTCGGGAAGCCGGCTGTCGGGCTTACATCCGCCGGCTTCCCATTGCATACCCAGTTCACACACTGTCATATCTACATTCTCTCGGCACTATTCAACAAGCACTGCCACTCTACAGTGCTAATTTAGTAACCAACTCACTGTAGCAGCAATGGATACTAAAACACTGGAGCAATTCAACATTGCTACGGTGTGGGCATAGCTGATCCGAAAATCGGCTGTCCCCGCGTTCTTTACTTCTGTAGCAGTGGAACTTAACACTGCCGAGTCTGACTAGGTAGTGTTAGTGCGCATGCATGAAGTTAGGTTCAGGCATGCGTATAAATAGCCATGTTGTAAGCTTGCGAGCAGGGCCCTCTTACCTCTATGTATTTTTGTTATTACCCAGTTTTGTTCTAGTAATGTTGTTTCCAGTTGTAAAGTGCAACGGAACATACTGTGCTATATAAGAATCTGTTAATTATAATAATGTCTGTCAGAAATAGCGGAACAAGGGTGGAGGGATTCCTCTTTGCAACCTGGACTCCTTCCCATAGGAAGAAGCAGTGCATCGCGAACGGAAGCCATCTGAGGATAGCCTCCATTTTCCCAATCGGAAAATTATGTATTTTTGGAGCTTGATGAATAGGAAAATACGAAGGTCCCGATACTAGTGAATGGGTGCCATGTTCCCAGTCTTCCCAACTTTCTGGCTGCCCCTTCCAGGAGGAAGCAGCCGGTTCTGCAAGACAAGGGGGCGTGGCCAGCACAAGGAGGCTGGGCCGGCCATGCTAGAAGTATGCCGATATTCCAGGCATTGTGAAGCAGGGGGCGGGGCCAAAATGACGCGATTCAACGTGAATCGCGTCACTGGCCCCATTGCTGTGGGGGTTTCAAAGGTAATTGCGAGGGGGATAGGAGGGGTGGGCGGCAGCCGGGAGGATTGCCTGCCTTCCTGGGAGATCAGGAGCAGAACCCGATTTTCGGGAGGCTCCCGACCAAATCGGGAGGGTAGGCAAGTATGCATGTTCTGCTTCGGGGATGACAGGTAAGCAGAAGATTTCAGTGAGATCTCCTGCGTTACCTGTTTAAAGATTGGGGCCAACACTTATGTTTTACAAAAGTAGGTGAAAATTTATATTTTCACCTACTTTTAAGGATGATGAATGGGTCCCTCTGTATGAAGTAATAGATTAAACCCATATAAAGAACAGAAAGCCTGAATTTTGAATTGTTTATTATTGCAGTTGCGACAGCAGATTTCAGCACTCTAATGGGTTAAATAATGTAGAAATGGATGTGAGTTCTGCATTCTCCATGGAATGGTTTTGAGGCATCTCTGAAATTTCTCACGCAGATAACATGTGACTCGTGCTCTTCAGTGCAAACTCTGAAATGTGTATTGCAGCCGTCACCTCAGCTACAGCAACATAAAAAACCTGAGCTCTTCTGAACCTTAACACTGCTGTTTAAATGATTACCAGGAATTAGTCACATGTAAATACTGGCAGGATGCCACGGAGTCAAAAAAATTAAACACCAGGTGGTCTATTTATGAGGGTCTCAAGCTGTGATACTTAGCTTTAAAATGATAAAAACTCCGTTGTTTCAAATGATCATTACAGCCATGATAGCTAATACCGTAGGGCTTATTTGGCATTGCAGCATTTAAGTGCAACATTTGCACTGAACCTAAAAAAACCCCCAATAGCGTGCTTCCTCTAATTTGTTTAGGCAAAATTAGACAATGAAAGTATGTTTCTGGTTGGTTGCAGTGGTTCAGTGCAAATGTTCCACCAACATGTATTGTTAATAAATGAGCTCTTGTGTTTAAGCTGCCTTAATACATTGCTGACAATTAAACAGAGCAATACATTGACTGAGTAGCGCTATGTACAATCCATGGATAGAACATAAACGTTTATCTATGCAGACATATAGACAAAGTGATAGGGGTTTATTTACTTATACCCCTTTTACACCGGAGCTAAAACCCGGGTTATTGCAGGGTTAACCCGGGCAGCTCCTTGGTGTAAAAGGGGTGAGGGTTGGATCGCCGGGTCGAGTGACCCGGCAATCCAACCCAGGTAAATAGCAGGGTTTAACATGAGAGTAACCCGTGAAACTCTGCTGTGTGTATGGCGCACTCCGGGTCTTGATGACCTGCAGTGCGCCGCAAGCCGACCGATTGGTCCACTTTCGTCCACTTTCACGCCGGAAAAGCCGGGTCTAAGCAGACCCGACTGCGGTGTGAGCGGCGCCGACTCGGGAATATCCCAAGCCTGCGCCGGCTAAATTCCGGGTCTGATCCCGATAGGAACCCTGTTCCAACTCCTGGTCAGACCCGGTATTCTGGTGGAAAAGGGGCATAAGCTGTGTTAGGAAATAAAGTGAACGGTGATAAGGTGCCAGCCAATCAGCTCCTAACTGCCATTTTTCAAACACAGCCTGTGAGATGGCAGTTAGGAGCTGATTGACTGGTACCTTATCACCATTCACTTTATCTCCTAACACAGCTTAGTAAATAGGTCAGTGCTAAATAACATTCTGTATTGCAGTAATACAAATTGTAGTAGTTCCACAGTTTACCAGTGCGGAGCTCCACTTGGAGTACAACCTAAACAACCACACACATCACAGAGGGTTTTTTTTTTTATCCTTTACTAGAAGCGTAATCTGATGATGATTGGTCATAGTAAAATGTGATTGTCGCACATGCACACAGTAACTTGACTTACTGTGAAACACATAACATTAATATAGATTTTTAAAATATCAGCCGATGATATATTCGAACACTGATAATCGTGGCATCGCGAGCTCCTCTCTACAACCACCTGTAGACACTGGGAGAGGATACAAGTACTCAGAGGGGCTGGGAGGTCCCTCTGAGATATGGAAAACTTCCTAGTATGATATTTATTTATTTTAGTTTTAAATGAGTACCTGAATAAAAGTTATATTTTAATAGATCTATTTCTCCCAAAGTGTCCCCCGACACAGGGCTCTCCTTCTCTCCCAGTCCTATACAGTCTGATAAGGACAAGGTGCTGGAATTGTCGCCAGAAAAAAAAGGAAGATCCACTGGAGCTGCCATCTCTACTGTGTACCATCTAAACGTGATTTATCTGTGCTTATACTAACACTACAACACCCCGGGGGTACCACACATAGGGCCTGATTCAGAGTTGTACGCTATTGCCACCGCAGCTGTGATCCGGTACGCATCTGCTGTGCTCCGGTACGCATCTGCTATGCTCCAGTATGCATCTGCTGTGCTCCGGTACGCATCTGCTGTGTGGAAATATGCAAATGTCGCAGACACCGGGTTATGTATTGAGACGCCCACTGGCGTCTTTGCTAATCCAAGCATCGGCGTACAAAGATGCAGCATCGGTCGCAGTTCATTCAATGTTAGTAGTCCTGAGCAACCCTATGGTCACGCAGAATGACAGTGAGAAATGAGACATTCATGACGTTCAGCCATGTTTACTGCGTACAAGATCGCAGGGGCAGGATGACACGCTCCCCGAAAGGGTGGCAACACATCTGTGTTTTTAGCCAACACTCTGTTACCTCCCCCAATTGCTTCCGGACTGTCACTCACTCTGTAAATAAATACTCAACTGCGGTAACGTACCTTGACGCGTGCGCAGTGCAACTCAGACACATCCGCAGACAGCCAATAATAGCTCAACAGTGTAGACATCGGCATAGCGTGCAACTCTAAATCAGGCCCATAGGTGCTGACCCTATTTATGTACCACCATGTTCAGTTTGAGGAATACTGGAAAAGATGTGTATATTTCTCCCAAATTGCCCTCTAATTGTTTTTAAAGCTAAAGGTCATTTGCTTTGTCCCAGGAACAAAAGGTTATATTCTCCAGGGTTTGGATTCACAATAGCCAGATAATGAAGTAGCGGCGCAAGCAGCATGTTTGTTAGGTGGGTCAGCTACACATTAGGCCATTCCTGGGCTTTGGCTAATTAAGCTGTCAGGCTCTAATAAAGGTTGGGACCATCAGCAAACACTATGCTCTCAACCTAGGTAAAATAGGTAATGCTGACCTGAAAGAGAAATTCTGCCAAAGCATCTATACATAGATATGAGCAACGTCAAAGCACAACAGGTCGTTTTGCACAGGCGCAAAGGGTATGAGTTTACATTACTGGCGCCAGAATACTGATGCCGGTTAGAATCCCGGTGCCGGCATCCCGACCTCCAGGATGGGATGCTGAAGGTAAGTAACGGGGTTGGGGGAAGGGTTAAGTTTAGGGGTTAGGGTTAGGCACTAAGGGGGGAGGGTTAGGTTTAGGGTGCGGGGAGAAGGATGTTAGATTCAGGCACTAGGGGGGAGGGTTAGGGTTAGGCACCAAAGAGGGAAGGTTAGGGATACGGTAGGGAGAGGGGGAGGGTTAGCATACTGGCCAAAAAAGTGTCGGCATGTTAACCCTGTCGGGATCGCGGCATTGGAAAATTGACTGCCAGGTTCCCGACTGTCTATATTTCATACCGATTCTGGTGCAAAATTCTGCCAATACAATATTTTACTTAGGCCTTTCATTTCCCATTCTGTACTATTGTATGTTTGTATTTTTCTGAGTTTATAGTCTGTAATGGAGATGCTGACATCATTTCATTCTGCTGTGTGACATGGGTAGGGAAAACTTTCACCATTGAAACTTGTAATATTTTGCAGCTAAATGTGGATTAGATTGTAAAATGTCTCTCCTGTCATCCTACAAGTAAGAAGTTGCATTTGCGAGCTGGAAACATGGCCTACTCACTGTTTATTAGGAATTATTTTGCTTCGTTAGAGTTGAATTTTGTGTTAAAATTTTGCTTTACACCTCTGTGGGAATTCTATATATATTGCTTACTTTAATTTATTTAATATACCTAGAAAAAAACTCATTAAAATTGCACCCCCCAGATAGCCCTTACAATAATAACATCCTAGGTGAGCAGCACTTAATTGAGTATCCCCCCAAAAGTTTCCTGCTGAGATATTCAGTAAAATATCTGAAAATTGAGCTTAGCTGCTTTCCTTTGGTTCAGTTATTTGGTGATGTACATGGTTGTGCTTCTGCTTGTTCATGTTGCTGAATGTTCATCCACACTGATTTTGCTTATCACATTGAGTAGAAGAGGAGAAAGGGGAGGCATAAGCATAAAAGGAGAAAATAGAGGCATGAGCATAAAAGAAGAAAGGAGAGGCATGAGGAGAAAGGAGAGGCATGAGCAGAAGAGGAGAAAGGAGAGGCATGAGTAGAAGAGGAGAAAGGGGAGGCATAAGCATAAAAGGAGAAAATAGAGGCAGGAGCATAAAAGAAGAAAGGAGAGGCATGAGGAGAAAGGAGAGGCATGAGCAGAAGAGGAGAAAGGAGAGGCATGAGCAGAAGAGGAGAAAGGAGAGGCATGAGCAGAAGAGGAGAAAGGAGAGGCCATGAGCAGAAGAGGAGAAAGGAGAGGCATGAGCAGAAGAGGAGAAAGGAGTGGCATGAGCAAAAGAGGGGAAAGAAGAATCATGAGCAGAAGAGGAGAAAGGAGAGGTATGGACAGAAGAGGAGAAAGGAGAGGCATGAGCAGCGGAGAAAGGAGAGGAATGAGCAGAAGAGGAGAAAGGAGAGGCATGAGCCGAAGAGGAGAAAGGAGAGGCATGAGCAGAAGAGGAGAAAGGAGAGGCATGAGCAGCGGAGAAAGGAGAGGCATGAGCAGAAGAGGAGAAAGGAGAGGCATGAGCAGAAGAGGAGAAAGGAGAGGCATGAGCAGAAGAGGAGAAAGGAGAGATATGAGCTGAAGAGGAGAAAGGAGAGGCATGAACAGGAGTGGAGAAAGGAGAGGAATGAGCAGAAGAGGAGAAAAGAGAGGCATGAGCAGAAGAGGAGAAAGGAGAGGCATGAGCAGAAGAGGAGAAAGGAGAGGCATGAGCAGTGGAGAAAGGAGAGGCATTAGCAGAAGAGGAGAAAGGAGAGGCATGAGCAGTGGAGACAGGAGAGGCATGAGCAGAAGAAGAGAAAGGAGAGGCATGAGCAGCAGAGAAAGGAGAGGCATGAGTAGAAGAGGAGAAAGGAGAGGCATGAGCAGAAGAGGAGAAAGGAGAGGCATGAGCAGAAGGGGAGAAAGGAAGGGCATCAGCAGAAGAGGAGAAAGGAGAGGCATGAGTAGCGGAGAAAGGAGAGGAATGAGCAGAAGAGAAGAAAGGAGAGGAATGAACAGAAGAGGAGAAAAAAAGGCATGAGCAAAAGAGGAGAAAGGAGAGGCATGAGCAGAAGAGGAGAAAGGAGAGGCATGAACAGAAGAGGAGAAAGGAGAGGCATGAGCAGCGGAGAAAGGAGAGGCATGAGCCGGAGAGGAGAAAGGAGAAGCATGAGCAGAAGAGGAGAAAGGAGAGGCATGAGCTGCGTAGAAAGGAGAGGCATGAGCAGAAGAGGAGAAAGGAGAGACATGAGCAGTGGAGAAAGGAGAGGCATGAGCAGAAGAGGAGAAAGGAGAGGCATGAGCAGAAGAGGGGAAAGGAGAGGCATGAGCAGAAGGGGAGAAAAGAGAGGCATCAGCAGAAGAGGAGAAAGGAGAGGCATGAGTAGCGGAGAAAGGAGAGGAATGAGCAGAAGAGAAGAAAGGAGAGGAATGAACAGAAGAGGAGAAAAAAAGGCATGAGCAAAAGAGGAGAAAGGAGAGGCATGAGCAGAAGAGGAGAAAGGAGAGGATTGAGCAGCGGAGAAAGGAGAGGCATGAGCAGAATAGGAGAAAGGAGAGGCATGAGCAGCGGAGAAACGAGAGGCATGAGCAAAAGAGGAGAAAGGAGAGGCATGAGCAGAAGAGGAGAAAAAAGAGGCATGAGCAGAAGAGGAGAAAGGAGAGGCATGGCAAAAGAGGGGAAAGAAGAACCATGAGCAGAAGAGGAGAAAGGAGAGGTATGAGCAGAAGAGGAGAAAGGAAAGGTATGAGCAGAAGTGGAGAAAGGAGAGGCATGAGCAGAAGAGGAGAAAGGAGAGATATGAGCAGAAGAGGAAAAAGGAGAGGCATGAGCAGAAGTGGAGAAAGGAGAGGCATGAGCAGCGGAGAAATGAGAGGAATGAGCAGAAGAGGAGAAATGGAGGCATGAGCCGAAGAGGAGAATGGAGAGGCATGAGCAGAAGAGGAGAAAGGAGAGGCATGAGCAGCGGAGAAAGGAGAGGCATGAGCAGAAGAGGAGAAAGGAGAGGCATGAGCAGAAGGGGAGAAAGTAGAGGCATGAGCACAAGAGGAGAAAGGAGAGGCATGAGTAGGGGAGAAAGGAGAGGAATGAGCAGAAGATAAGAAAGTAGAGGAATTAACAGAAGAGGAGAAAAAAAGGCATGAGCAGAAGAGGAGAAAGAAGAGACATGAGCAGAAGAGGGGAAAGGAGACGCATGAGCAGAAGAGGGGAAATAAAAAAGGAGAGGCATGAACAGAAGAGGAGAAAGAAGAAGCATGAGCAGAAGAGGGGAAAGGATAGGCATGAGCAGAAGAGGGGAAAGGATAGGCATGAGCAAAAGAGGAGAAAGGAGAGGCATGAGCCGAATAGGAGAAAGGAGAGGCATGAGCAGAAAGAGAGAAAGGAGAGGCATGAGCAGAAGAAGAGAAAGGAGAGGCATGAGCAGAAGAGGGGAAAGGAGAGGCATGAGCCAAAATCTCTATCATTTTCTGTCTCCTAAACATTTATTTCCACTTTAGTCTCCTTTCTCGCCATTTCCACCTATTAAACCTTGCTCCCCTCTCTCAACGCTATCCAACTGCAGAAGAACGGTATTGAGATGCTGTTCCCCATACCAGTGTTGGGGCCTGACTCTGTCTGTCAGTGCTGTGGAGGCCTTTATGAAGTATCCCGGCAGAGGAGGAGACTGTAGGGGGCGGAGTCAGAGTGTATGGCAACTGCAGCTTGCTTTGTGTAAATGGCCACGCACTGTAGCTGTGGCTAAAGCAGCATGCAGCACACAGTTTGGAAAATGCTGTGTTCACCAATTTAAAATGGCAGTAGAGGGGGAAATAGCCAGAAGCCATCTATATATATATAAGATCAACTGTCCTGAGTGACTCACTGACTTATCAATGCCCAGCCTAAACCCCTGGACCTACAAACATGAAAATTGGGGTCGTATATTCCTTCCATGACCTAGGTGCCCACTAAGAAGGGATTTTTCAAAATTTGACTCCTAAGGGGGTGAAAAGGGCTAAAATGTTTCCTGTGCAATGTCCTGACTGACTGACTCATCGTGGCACAGTTCAGAATTCAAACATTAACTGTCACCCCAAGTACTGCAAAACATCACTGGCAGTTAAAGTGGCGCCCCTATTTGAATAGTGAGGGAAGGGAAAGTGCTACTACAGAGGTGAGAGTGGAAAATGTGTTACAACAACAGGGAGAGGGGAATGTGTTACTATGGAGTTGAGGGAGGGTAAAGTGTTAATACACAGATTAGGGAGGGGACTGTGTTACTATAGAGGTGAGGGAAAGGAATGTGTTACTACACAGGTATGGGAGGGGAATGTGTCTGAGGGAGGGATTGTATTTTTACACAGGTGAGGGAGGGGAATGTCAAATGTGTTGCATCATGGGCAAGGGAGGGAAATGTGTTACTACAGAGGTGAGTGAGGATAATGTGTTATTACAGAGGTGAGTGAGTATAATGTGTTAGTAAACAGGTGAGAGAGAGTAATGTCTTACTATAGCATTGATGCATTACTATAGAGGTGAAAGATTAATTTGGTACTGGAGTGGTGAGATGGAAATGGAAACAGTAAATATCTAAGGTCTACCCGGGTGAAACTTGGTACATCAGCTAGTCACATTATATGCAGCTTTGTTCTGAATGGTCACATATCCGCTCATCACTTCATAGAATCTCGGGAATTATCTGGAGATTATCTGGAGATGGAGCCCTGGTAATGCTGCTCTAAACTAAAATGCTGGACTTTGCCTGTGGTTCCTGTGAGATGACTGTTGAGTACATTCTCTAACCCAACATTGGGCTTATTCTCTTGCAACCAGAGACTAACAGATGCTGCTGGCACACTGGGGTAATTGTAATGCACAAGGTCATTGATCACATTGTACATTAAATTTACTGTGGCATTTCTTCAGGTTAGCCTGCCAGAAAGAACATATTTTATATGCACAGATACTATAACCAAGTGAATGTGTTTACGGATAAGATAATTACTTTGTACTATTTTGTAAATTATAATTCAGACATGATTTCAAATGTCAAACAAAAGGAAAGGGAAAATTGGAAAAAAAGTTGCACTGGCAATTTTAATTGAGGTATAAGTATTTGTACCACTATTCCCAGACTAATTTGTATCAAAATCAATATTTATGAAGTATCGGGTAGTGGTGGTGCTCACTAGAGGTAAAGTATATAAGTAATTTGGAAAAAGAGAAAAAAGAACTCTGTTTGGTGAGCACTCTAAACTTTTTGTAAATCTTATGTAGATTAAAACATAACTTTTAATATTTGATAATTAATATATAAATAGACACACTGTTGTACAAAACACTTAAAAAGTATCAAAAAAACTGCTGTTAGTCTAATACACATTAAATCCTAAATATCCTATACGGTTATTATCTAAATAGACATGTACAAAAAATATATATGTACAATAATTGTGAAATTCAAACACCCTCCTATATATCAAAAGATGGTGAAATATACAGATAATAATATTCAATTAGAATCAAGCTTAAATAGCATAATTATACAAACATCTGTTTATCCCCTGATGCATAACATAAAATATGTCCTTAATTTAGAATTAGAAAAGTCCGGGCATGCCAAACCTCATTCTACTTCTCCTCACTTGGACCAAGGTCTATCTATGAGGAGTGAGAGATTACCGGAAAGGCAGGTTGCCCTTGGAAACAACAGTATAACCGCAGTGTTACTCAAGTTTTAATTTCTGCTGTTAGGGGTCTTACTGTATAGAATTGGACCCCTAATGAGAGAACTAATTAACTTGAGATAGCCGTCGGTTAATAGAGGGATAGAGAAGTAACTATAAACATAAATTATAATGATATATGATAACAAATAAATCACTAATCATTCTCATTAAGATGATATATCATAACAAGTCAGTGGTCTAAATAGAAACCCATATAACTGACTATCTAATCAATGACACTCAGTCACTATATCCATCCTAATTGCTGTTATCAATAAGTCTTATATCATATATATTAAGTATACATCCCAATGACTGATATTATCAAACATTATCAAACAAAAGTTACTTGATATTCTATCATCTAATCACAATGTATGCATCCTAAGCAATTAGCCACATTATAACAGGTATACACTGTGATGCCATCACACCATTTCCTCCGTGATCAAGCCAGCATGGCGAAACACGTGTCGGGGCAGCAGGGCAGCTTACGGGTGTCTGTGGACCCATTACACGGCACACCCCTCCATCAGGTTTTTTATCCCCGGGGATTTCTCCATATTATTGCACCTCATGATCTTTTATTTTTACACGTAAATGACCCAGTTAGATCTTTCCTATTAGTGTTTAGGTTACTGGGTATATTCATCATGATAGAGGTTACTTGTGGTCATACTCTGACAAGCTGATTTTTGCACTATGATGTATCCTATACTATCATCTATATGAACACTGTTTACTTAACTATTTATTATATTGTGGCAGCATCGATTTGTTTAATTATGTGTAGTCACTTCACTTTCTGACAGGTTTATCTTTAGCGCTTTCTGCTATATCAGATGTAATTATCTATATGGATATCATCTGATTTATCACTTGTCACATTGTGACAATTTAGATGTGTTAAAATATCAAAATATAATGCTGGTATAAAAGGACAAATGCACAATTTATGCTAATTTAGCTTTTTGTTAAAACGTTTACTGTTAAAATAGAGGATCACTGTGACAATTACACTAATAGGCAGAACATGCGTTAGCAGTTATATGCTGTTCAACCTTAGATACAAGTAGGATAAAAGTGTAGAGGTCACTTGCGGTTATATTCTGACACAACTGATTTTTTGCACTATGCTGTATCCTATATAATCATCTACATGAACATTATTTACGCAACTATTCATTTTACTGTGGCAGCATAGATGTATTTAAATTTATGTAGTCACTCCACTTTCTGATAAGCTGGCTCTATTACTAAATGATATATCAGATGTAATTGTCTGTACGGAAATCATCTGATTAACTACATATCATATAGTGACAACTTAGATGTGTCCAAATATCAATATATTATGCTGCAATAAAAATGACACAATTTATGTGAATGTAGCTTACTGCTTGTATTTATCAATAAAAGTGTTATAGTTGTGTTTCACTGAGGCAGAATTTATATGTGATTCTATTATAAGTTGATTTAAAAGATTTTTACTTTTTCTATACTTTGTATTTTTATATCAACTTTAGTTATTTTCTGCCAAAACACTTGTCTTAGTGCCATATATTTTGCTTGTTTACATAACAATGCAGTTTATTGCATTCTTCTGTTACAGACAACATTTAATGTGTATATACCTGTTATAATGTGGCTAATTGCTTAGGATGCATACATTGTGATTAGATGATAGAATATCAAGTAACTTTTGTTTGATAATATCAGTCATTGGGATTTATACTTAATATATATGATATAAGACTTATTGATAGCAGCATTTAGGATGTATATAGTGACTGAGTGTCATTGATTAGATAGTCAGTTATATGGGTTTCTATTTAGACCACTGACTTGTTATGAGATATCATCTTAATGAGAATGATTAGTGATTTATTTGTTATCATATATCATTATAATTTATGTTTATAGTTACTTCTCTATCCCTCTATTAACCGACGGCTATCTCAAGTTAATTAGTTCTCTCATTAGGGGTCCAATTCTATACAGTAAGACCCCTAACAGCAGAAATTAAAACTTGAGTAACACTGCGGTTATACTGTTGTTTCCAAGGGCAACCTGCCTTTCCAGTAATCTCTCACTCCTCATAGATAGACCTTGGTCCAAGTGAGAAGTAGAATGAGGTTTGGCAGCTCCTATGCCTGGACTTTTCTAATTCTAAATTAAGGACATATTTTATGTTATGCATCAGGGGATAAACTGATGTTTGTATAATTCTGCTATTTAAGCTTGATTCTAATTGAATATTATTATCTGTATATTTCGCCATCTTTTGATATATAGGAGGGTGTTTGAAGTTCACAATTATTGTACATATATATTTTTTGTACATGTCTATTTAGATAATAACTGTATAGGATATTTAGGATTTAATGTGTATTAGACTAACAGCAGTTTTTTTGATACTTTTTAAGTGTTTTGTACAACAGTGTGTCTATTTATATATTAATTATCAAATATTAAAAGTTATGTTTTAATCTACATAAGATTTACAAAAAGTTTAGAGTGCTCACCAAACAGAGTTCTTTTTTCTCTTTTTCCAAATATGATTTCAAATATATACTAAAATCAAGAATTTTATACTCCCCCCCCTCCTACAATAAAAGATCAGTATTATTGCAACCTCCCTATACATGTGTTTTACTGTATACTTCGTGAATCACTAGGATATGGCTGATCTGGAGTCCCCAGGTTGTAGATTAAAGTAATGTTATAGATGTAACTTATCAAAAAGCAATTCGCAACACTCACCAATAGGGATATGTTTTTCTTTCTTTCAGATATTAGTAATTATACAGACACTCCTTACTTCTTGAGCATTCATGTTTTGCTTTTTTATTTCTTTTCTCCATTTTTTTAGCTACAGTTAGTCCGAGTATTGAAATTGTAAGCTTGCGAGCAGGGCCCTTTTACCGCTTTGTCTGTCTGTTATTACCTAGTCTTGTCTTATCATGACTAACCTTTTCATATATGTTAAATTACTGTGACCCTTGTATCCAGCCCATCTGTGTCACTCCTGTTTGTCTGACACCTCCCCTTGAGAATGTAAGCTCTCATGAGCAGGGCCCTCTTCCCTCATGTGCTTCTCCCTCATGTAATTTTACTTTAATATACAACAGCACCCAACCCTTGGTTGCTGACACCATGCTGCTTATCTAAGTGTTATGCAGCAATGTATAAATCATGTATCTGTCCTGCATCGCTTGTACTGTTAATAACTGTTTTCTTGTGTGCTCATTTGTTTATGCACATTGTAAGGTGCTGCGGAAACCTTGTGGCGCCATATAAATAACGGATAATAATAATAATAATAATAATAATAATAATAATTACTGTTCTGTTTTTTTTCTAATTGCAATGGAATATGCTGGCACTATATAAGTGAATGTTAGTAAACATTAATAAATAATGCAAACGTATAGCTCTGCTATATAAAGAAGGATAGTTAAACTCCTTACATAATGATTTATGAAGAAATTTATCATACAGTACAGTACTACTGCAAGCTCAGCTAGCACAATCTACTTCAAGTTTTATCTGAATCCAAGGGTTAAACAAATAGCCTAATGTATTTAGACTCCCACTAATCCTGATTAGAACCCATCTCTCTGCCTACACCACACACAGACATCCACCAGGCAGAACACTACATGTCCAGTCACATCCAACCCAGGCATCAGTATCAGATGTCTGATTCTCTTTTCTCACTTCAGGCTGAGAGGGACCCAGGTTGCTCTTCCTTTGAAGACTGGGAAAGGGAGGCTGAAGGTGATGTACTTTCTACTTGGGTGGCATGTTAGCAAAGCTGCACAGATGCTCAAGTGCCATGACAGTGCACATATGACCTCAGCGCATTCCTGCCGACACCACCATAAGGTAGAAGGGAGTGGTGCAGCCTTTGAACTTGCCCCTTCTTCTGTGTACTGTCATCACAACCTGTGTCATCCACTGTATGCCATGTTGTTAATGGGAATGTGTCATTATTATTCATAACAGTAATGGTCATCGGCAATGGGATAGAGTTCTCAGAAATCAGTCATTACCTAAAAAAAGAAAATATAGGAAAATAAAGAAACAAACATTTGATTTTAAAGATAAGTGCAGAAAGTCACTTCAATACAGTTCTATGTAGCAATAGGGAAATGTATTTGTTTTTTATGTTTCCATGGACTGGCTGATAATACATGGCTGGGCATACTGTCCTTTCTTTTGCATTTGCGGCAGCAGGAATTTTGTTTGAAATCCTGCCAAGCCTTCTCAGTGAGATTTGCAGACACAGCGGGTATCTGTCCTTAACCATATCTGGGGCCATTACAAGTCTAAGGTAAGCCTGGTGTACCCAGCACTACAATCTCTTCATCCTCTTTAATCCAGACATGACCTGCAGCTTTTAAAGGATTTAGTTCTGCTCTAGTTTTTATTCTTGCAAAACCAACAGGTTACAAGATTCAAAAATGAAGCAAAACAATTCCTGTTTGGTGAAAGTTATTACTTTTATGAGATTCCCTCCTTAAGAGAATCAAGAAAGGTTGAAATATGTCTGACATCTGTTAAAATTCAATTCAAGTATAAAATGGGTAAATAATCCAAATGGATCATAGCTATGACATATTTGTTTGCTAAATACAAATAAAAAATTGTTGCAGCAGAGATGGCTTTTTGTGCTAAATAGCAGTGCTAGTTTAAGGTCAGCTGAGAGCACTGCTTGATGTGATGACACTGCTCTGAATAAGTGTCACTCAGGATGAATGACACTTGGCTGCTGTTACAATGACAGTTATTCTGTATCATCCTTAAGGCTTGCAGAAACTTTTCAGACATCTTATCTAGCTTTGCAATGCAGTGTCACCAGTCACTCTGTAGTACTGACAGAGCTGGAATATGTTAACAGTCCTTAAGTCTTCTTCTGATTCAATAATTGTAGAACACTGCTGGTAGTCTAAAATCCACCTGGGTACTTTACCTCAGAGATAGAGTTAAAGGATGTAATGGGAGTGGGTGGCACGCACAGAAAATAACAATACATTCATTAATAATAAATAAATATATATATATATATATATATATTAGTGTCCAAAAAGAAGTGCACTCACCAGTCTTGAAGTAAATAATGTCTTCTTTTAATGCAATGAGATCAAACACAGTCAGCCATCGACGTTTTGATCCTCACATGGATCTTTTTCATAATATCTTGACAAAGATCCATGTGAGGATAGAAACGTCGATGGCTGACTGCGTTTGATCTTATTGCATTAAAAGAAGACATTATTTACTTCAAGACTGGCGAGTGCACTTCTTTCTGGACACTATATTAATCCCTAGGCAATAGGGCATTGATGTGGCACCCCAGCTAACTATGAATATGATGGAGTGAGTGTGGACACTAGTGACTGTTTACATATATATAGCTATACACACATATATATATATATATATATATATATATGTATATAACTGAGAATAACTCCATGGGTCGTGGAGATTAGGGCACTCACCAGACTTGGTAGTTCACAATAATTCATAAGCATTTCGGTCCACATTAGAACCTTTATCAAGGCATAGTACAATAAAAGATACATATAGCTAGGGACATATTGGCTGAAGCAAGAGCATGCTAATAAAGCTTATGAATTATTGTGAACCAACAAGTCTGGAGAGTGCCTTAATCTCCGCAACCCGTGGAGTTATTCTTGGTTATTATTAGGTTACCCATAGGATATTATCCTGATGACAATATGGAATAAGATATTGAAACATTCAAAATCAACTTGTTATCTGCAGCATTTATTTATTGGATGAATAAGCAATGAGTACTGCACCTCCATGCATGTATTTTCCCATTTTTGTGAGGGTACCGGCTGCAGTTCTTCCCAGATTGGGGAGTGCCAGACCCTGGAATATATATATATATATATATATATATATATATATTAGGGGTGAGCGGGTTCGGATTTCTGAAATCCGAACCCCCCCGAGCCCCCCCGATCCGAGTCCGATCCGAGTCAGGCTCGACTTTTCCCGCCTGACTCGGATCTGAAATCGAGGCAAAACGTCATCATCCCGCCTTCCGAGTCTCGCGGGCTTTGGATCCTATATAAGGTACCCGCGTCGGCGCCATTTTCTCACTCGGCTGTGGACAGTGAAGAGGGAGGGTGGGAGTTAGGGCTGTGTAGTGTAGTGTAGTGTAGTGCTGCTGTTGTCCACTACTTCAAAGTCCATAGGGGCTGGCTGTGTTGTGCTGTGCTGCTGTTGTTAATAGGGGCTGTGTCCACTACTTCAAAGTCCATAGGGGCTGGCTGGACTGTGTTGTGCAGTCAGTTCTCCATAGGGGCTGTGTCCACTCCAAAGTCCTGTGCAGTGTCCCAGTCCTAAAGGAGTGCTGTAGTGTTGTCCAGGGGGTGCTCTGTCCATCAGGGGTGCTCCCCCCAAGTGCTAAAAAAATAATATATTTTCTGTGTTTGTGAATTGTGTGCGCAGTAGCCGCACGTGCATCAACAAAGTAGTGCCAAGCGTGCGCCTGTGTCATAAGTAAAGGGCCGGCTGGCTTGACCGTTAAAGGGTGCTGTAACCCCCGAAAGTACACTCCAGTCCAAACCAAAAAAAAATAATTTTCTGTGTTTGTGAATTGTGTGCGCAGTAGCCGCACGTGCATCAACAAAGTAGTGCCAAGCGTGCGCCTGTGTCATAAGTAAAGGGCCGGCTGGCTTGACCGTTAAGGGTGCTGTAACCCCCGAAAGTACACTCCAGTCCAAACCAAAAAAAAAATTATTTTCTGTGTTTGTGAATTGTGTGCGCAGTAACCGCACGTGCATCAACAAAGTAGTGCCAAGCGTGCGCCTGTGTCATAAGTAAAGGGCCGGCTGGCTTGACCGTTAAAGGGTGCTGTAACCCCCAAAGTACACTCCAGTCCAAACCAAAAAAAAAATTATTTTCTGTGTTTGTGAATTGTGTGCGCAGTAGCCGCACGTGCATCAACAAAGTAGTGCCAAGCGTGCGCCTGTGTCATAAGTAAAGGGCCGGCTGGCTTGACCGTTAAAGGGTGCTGTAACCCCCGAAAGTACACTCCAGTCCAAACCAAAAAAAAATTATTTTCTGTGTTTGTGAATTGTGTGCGCAGTAGCCGCACGTGCATCAACAAAGTAGTGCCAAGCGTGCGCCTGTGTCATAAGTAAAGGGCCGGCTGGCTTGACCGTTAAAGGGTGCTGTAACCCCCAAAGTACACTCCAGTCCAAACCAAAAAAAAAATTATTTTCTGTGTTTGTGAATTGTGTGCGCAGTAGCCGCACGTGCATCAACAAAGTAGTGCCAAGCGTGCGCCTGTGTCATAAGTAAAGGGCCGGCTGGCTTGACCGTTAAGGGTGCTGTAACCCCCGAAAGTACACTCCAGTCCAAACCAAAAAAAAAATTATTTTCTGTGTTTGTGAATTGTGTGCGCAGTAGCCGCACGTGCATCAACAAAGTAGTGCCAAGCGTGCGCCTGTGTCATAAGTAAAGGGCCGGCTGGCTTGACCGTTAAAGGGTGCTGTAACCCCCAAAGTACACTCCAGTCCAAACCAAAAAAAAAATTATTTTCTGTGTTTGTGAATTGTGTGCGCAGTAGCCGCACGTGCATCAACAAAGTAGTGCCAAGCGTGCGCCTGTGTCATAAGTAAAGGGCCGGCTGGCTTGACCGTTAAAGGGTGCTGTAACCCCCGAAAGTACACTCCAGTCCAAACCAAAAAAAAATTATTTTCTGTGTTTGTGAATTGTGTGCGCAGTAGCCGCACGTGCATCAACAAAGTAGTGCCAAGCGTGCGCCTGTGTCATAAGTAAAGGGCCGGCTGGCTTGACCGTTAAAGGGTGCTGTAACCCCCAAAGTACACTCCAGTCCAAACCAAAAAAAAAATTATTTTCTGTGTTTGTGAATTGTGTGCGCAGTAGCCGCACGTGCATCAACAAAGTAGTGCCAAGCGTGCGCCTGTGTCATAAGTAAAGGGCCGGCTGGCTTGACTGTTAAGGGTGCTGTAACCCCCGAAAGTACACTCCAGTCCAAACCAAAAAAAAAATTATTTTCTGTGTTTGTGAATTGTGTGCGCAGTAGCCGCACGTGCATCAACAAAGTAGTGCCAAGCGTGCGCCTGTGTCATAAGTAAAGGGCCGGCTGGCTTGACCGTTAAAGGGTGCTGTAACCCCCAAAGTACACTCCAGTCCAAACCAAAAAAAAAATTATTTTCTGTGTTTGTGAATTGTGTGCGCAGTAGCCGCACGTGCATCAACAAAGTAGTGCCAAGCGTGCGCCTGTGTCATAAGTAAAGGGCCGGCTGGCTTGACCGTTAAGGGTGCTGTAACCCCCGAAAGTACACTCCAGTCCAAACCAAAAAAAAAATTATTTTCTGTGTTTGTGAATTGTGTGCGCAGTAGCCGCACGTGCATCAACAAAGTAGTGCCAAGCGTGCGCCTGTGTCATAAGTAAAGGGCCAGCTGGCTTGACCGTTAAAGGGTGCTGTAACCCCCAAAGTACACTCCAGTCCAAACCAAAAAAAAAATTATTTTCTGTGTTTGTGAATTGTGTGCGCAGTAGCCGCACGTGCATCAACAAAGTAGTGCCAAGCGTGCGCCTGTGTCATAAGTAAAGGGCCGGCTGGCTTGACCGTTAAGGGTGCTGTAACCCCCGAAAGTACACTCCAGTCCAAACCAAAAAAAAATTATTTTCTGTGTTTGTGAATTGTGTGCGCAGTAGCCGCACGTGCATCAACAAAGTAGTGCCAAGCGTGCGCCTGTGTCATAAGTAAAGGGCCGGCTGGCTTGACCGTTAAAGGGTGCTGTAACCCCCAAAGTACACTCCAGTCCAAACCAAAAAAAAAATTATTTTCTGTGTTTGTGAATTGTGTGCGCAGTAGCCGCACGTGCATCAACAAAGTAGTGCCAAGCGTGCGCCTGTGTCATAAGTAAAGGGCCGGCTGGCTTGACCGTTAAAGGGTGCTGTAACCCCCAAAGTACACTCCAGTCCAAACCAAAAAAAAAATATTTTCTGTGTTTGTGAATTGTGTGCGCAGTAGCCGCACGTGCATCAACAAAGTAGTGCCAAGCGTGCGCCTGTGTCATAAGTAAAGGGCCGGCTGGCTTGACCGTTAAAGGGTGCTGTAACCCCCAAAGTACACTCCAGTCTAAACCAAAAAAAAAATTATTTTCTGTGTTTAGCCGCACGTATATATCAAATCGATATAACATAAATGGAGGACCAAACTTTCTCCGATAAAAATAAAATAGAGAAAGATCAAGAACCACTTCCTCCTAGTGCTGAAGCTGCTGCCACTAGTCATGACATAGACGATAACATGCCATCAACGTCGTCTGCCAAGGCCGATGCCCAATGTCATAGTAGAGGGCACATACAATCCCAAATGGCAAAGTTCAGGAAAATGACCTTGAAAAAGACATTTAAATCAGCTGAAGAGAAACGTAAACTTGCCAATATGCCATTTACGACACGGAGTGGCAAGGAACGGCTAAGGTCGATCCCTAGTATGTTCATGACTAGTGGTTCAGCTTCACATGACGATGGAAGCCCTCCTCCCACTAAAAAAATCAAAAGAGTTAAGCTGGCAAAAGCACAGCGAAGAACTGTGCTTTCTAAGAAGATATCACAAATCCCCAAGGAGAGTCCAAGTGTGGTGGTGGTTGCGATGCCTGACCTTCCCAGCACTGGACGGGAAGAGGTGGCTCTTTCCACCATTTGCACGCCCCCTGCAAGTGCTGAAAGGAGCACCCACAGTCCACTTGCTGATATGCAAATTGAAGATGTCACTGTTGAAGTACAACAGGATGAGGATACTGGTGTAGCTGGCGCTGAGGAGGAAGTTGGCGAGGAGGATTCTGATGGTGATGTGGTTTGTTTAAATCAGGCTCCGGGGGAGACAGTTGTTGTCCGTGGGATGAAAAAGCCCATCACGGTCATGCCTGGGCAGAAGACCAAACATTCCACCTCTTTGGTCTGGCAATATTTCTATCCAAATCCGGACAACAACTGTCTTGCCATATGTACCATATGTAAAGGTGAAATAAGTAGGGGTAGGGACGTCAACCACCTAGGAACATCCTCCCTTATACGGCACCTGCAGCGCGTTCATAAAAAGTTACTGTCAAGTTCAGAAACTTTGGCTAAGACCGTAAGCAGTCCAGGGACACCTAAATCCCGTTGTCCTGTTGTATCCAAGCGCCTGCAAACCACACCGTCAACTCCCTCCTCGTCAATTTCCTCCTTAGTCAGGATCAGAAGTAGTCCTGCAGGCCATGTCACTGGCATGACTGACTCTCCTATCCGGGATTCCTCTGGAGGATCCTGCATTGCTACGCCTACTGCTGCCGCTGCTGCTGTTGCTGCTGCTGGGAGTCGTTCATCATCCCAGAGAGGAAGTAGGAACACCACTACTTTTACTAAACAATTGACCCTCCAACAGTCCTTAGCGAGGAGGATGAAGTACGACAGCAGTCATCCTGAAGCAAAACGTATAACTGAGGCCTTGACTGCTATGTTGGTGTTAGACGTGCGTCCGGTATCCGCCATTAGTGCAGTGGGATTTAGACAATTGATGGAGGTAGTGTGTCCCCGGTTCCAAATCCCGTCTAGATTCCACTTCACTAGGCAGGCGATACCGAGACTGTACAGAAACGTCAGAAAAAGTGTCCTCAGTGTCCTGAAAAATGCCGTTGTACACAATGTCCACTTAACCACGGACATGTGGACAAGTGGAACAGGGCAGACTAAGGACTATATGACTGTGACAGCCCACTGGGTAGATGTATCACCTTACGCAGCAACAGCAGCAGCGTCACCAGTAGCAGCATCTCAGAAACGCCAGCTCGTTACAAGGCAGGCTACGCTGTGTATCACCGGTTTCAGTAAGAGGCACACCGCCGACAACCTCTTAGAGAAACTGAGGGAAATCATCGCCCAGTGGCTTACCCCACTTAGACTCTCCTGGGGATTTGTGATATCTGACAACGCCACCAATATTGTGCGGGCATTACATCTGGGCAAATTCCAGCACGTCCCATGTTTTGCTCACACAATAAACTTGGTGGTGCAGAATTTTCTGAAAAGCGACAGGGGCGTGCAGGAGACGCTTTGGGTGGCCCGAAAAATTTCTGGCCACTTTCGCCATTCAGCGACTGCGTGCCGAAGACTGGAGCGCCAGCAAACACTCTTGAACCTGCCCCGCCATCACCTGAAGCAAGAGGTTGTGACGCGGTGGAACTCAACCCTCTATATGCTTCAGAGGATGGAGGAGCAGCAAAAGGCCATACAAGCCTATACATCCACCTATGACATAGGCAAAGGAGGGGGTATGCACCTGACTCAAGCGCAGTGGAGAATGATTTCCGTGTTGTGCAAGGTTCTCCAGCCCTTCGAACTTGCCACACGTGAAGTCAGTTCAGACACAGCCAGCTTGAGTCAGGTCATTCCCCTCATCAGGCTTTTGCAGAAGCAGCTGGAGAAAGTGAAGGAGGAGCTAAGACGGAGCGATTCCGCTCGGCATGTGGGACTTGTGGATGAAGCCCTTCATTCGCTTTGCCAGGATTCCAGGGTGGTCAATCTGTTGAAATCAGACCACTACATTTTGGCCACCGTGCTTGATCCTAGGTTTAAAGCCTATGTGGTGTCTCTCTTTCCGGCCAACACAAGCCTGCAGAGGTGCAAAGACCTGCTGGTGAACACACTGTCAGCTGAAGCGGAACGTGACACGTCAACGGCTCCTTCTTCATTTTCTCCCGCAACTGGGGCTGCCAGGAAAAAACTTAGGTATCCTAAGCAACCCGCTGGCGGTGATGCAGGGCAGGCAGGACCAAGTTTGGACATCTGGTCCGGACTGAAGGACCTGGCAACAATTTCTGACATGTCTACTGTCACTGCATATGATACTGTCACCATTGACAGAATGGTGGAGGATTACATCGGTGACAGCATCCAAGTAGGCATGTCAGACAGTCCATACCTGTACTGGCAGGAAAAAGAGGCAATTTGGAGGCCCCTGTACAAGCTGGCTCTATTTTACCTGAGTTGCCCCCCCTCCAGTGTGTACTCCAAAAGAGTGTTTAGTGCAGCCGGGAACCTTGTCAGCGAAAGGCGTAGGAGGTTGCTTCCACAGAATGTGGAGAAGATGATGTTCATCAAAATGAATTATCAGCTCTTCCAGGGAGACCAGCCTCCAGAAGGTACAGAGGGACCTGTGGTGGTGGATTCAAGTGGGGACGAGTTAATACTTTGTGAGGATGAGGATGTACACACTGAAGAGGGTGAGGAATCGCTGGATGAGGAGGATGAGGATGACATCTTGCCTCCGTAGAGCCAGTTTGTGCAGGGACACATTAATTGCCAGCTTGTTTTGTGGGGGCCCAAACGAACCAATCATTTCAGCCACAGTTGTGTGGCAGACCCTGGCGCTGAAATGATTGATTTGTTAAAGTGTGCATGTCCTGTTTATACAACATAAGGGTGGGTGGGAGGGCCCAAGGACAATTCCATCTTGCACTTCTTTTTTTTCTTTGCATTATGTACAGTTTGGGGCCTAGTTTTTCTAACTGCCATCCTGTCTGCCACTGCAGTGTCACTCCTAGATGGGTCACGTGTTTGTGCCGCCCACTCGTGTCGCTTAGCATAGTCATCCAGCTACCTCGGTGCAACCTTTTGGACATGAAAACACTATTGTGATGTGTGAGGTGTTCAGAATAGACTGGAAATGAGTGGAAATTAAGGTTATTGAGGTTAATAATAGCATAGGAGCAGAGAAACCAACAAATTCTGTGATTTTAGCTGTTTTTATGCTTTTTTTAAAAAAAATACAGATCCAAAACACAAAACCCAGAACCCAAAACACGGAAGGGTGGTTTTGGCAAAACCAATCCAGATCCAAAACACGAAGAAAGATCCAGATCCAAAACCAAAACACAAAACACGAAAAGTGGCCGGTGCACACCCCTAATATATATATATATATATATATATAAAAAATTTATATAAAAATCCAGAAGAAGAGGGCACACTTTATCCAAAAAAACTGATACTAAAAAGCAATGCTGTAATGCATAAATACTCATTTATTGCTTAAAAAGGCAGAAAATATCTTCATCACCACCCAGTGTAGGAAAGTCTGAATTTCTGGCACAAATAGGTAAAACGCCACTCAAATAGCAGCATAGCTGATAAGAAACTTCCATAAACAATCCATCTTCATGATTAAATCAATGTAGGAATACTCATTAAGTCTGTATACCTCGGTCCCTTTGGTATTGGGCCGTTAAAGACTTGCAACATAACAGCACAACATCTCCACCTGTAACATCCAGAACAAACTCATGTTACAGGTGGAGATGTTGTGTTAAAAGAAAAGAAATGCCCTTATTTTGCGCTATGGTATAAATGCTGCACCTCAAGTGGAACCCCTGTTAGTGGGAACAAATCTACTATATAAAAGTGAAAATTTGTCCTTCTATCTTTCTATACAAATCCACAGTTTACAAGCTACGATAGTGAACGTTTACATAAGAGCGTATTAAAACACAACGGAGGCAACTAAAAAAATTTGAAATCGAAATGAATTCCTGTTAATTTTTAATCATTGAAAAACCACAACTTTTGCATAGCATTCGGCCTCTACAGGTCAGGTACGGAATTACAAAAGGATTTAGCTTATCTACTATTTTATCTTTTCTATCTTCTCTACTAAATCGAAATAAATTACTATTACTTTTTAATTAATTAAAAAACACAATTTTTGCATAGCATTCGCCCTCTACAGGTCAGGTACGGAATTACAAAATGATTTAGCTTCCCTACTATATCAAAGCGAAAATTTGTCCTTCTGTACTTCTGTCTTTCTATACAAATCCACAGTTTACAAGCGAAGATTGTGACATTTTACATACGAGCGTATTAAAACACGGCGGAGGCAACTAAAAAATGTTTAAATCAAAATGAATTACTGGTAATATTTAATTATTTTAAAACCACAATTTTTGCTGGATGCTCATTGTGGACCCTCACAGAATATGGGTAGGGCCTCGGAGCAAGCGTTTTGTCTTGTCATGTTTTGTCATGATATAAATGTTTATTGTCGAAGAGAGCTTTAGCAGGCTTTGCAAGCATTCTCAGCTCTCTGACTATACCAAATTACCCAACAACATTTACTTCTTTCTTCCAACTGTGTCAAAATGATGACTTTGCAAGGACCTTGCTGTACTGTGAGCTGCCAAAATATTACACATGGAATGCTTCTCCCAAACTTTTTCTGTGCAGAAAACAGGGAGTCGCTGTAGATGGTCATCCTGGTATCAGAGCAACAGAAGCTCTTGGCCGTGTTTACACTGTACATCCTACAAATTATGAATGCTTCTATCGCCGAAGTTTGCTTTACACTGTTACAGGTCCTACTTCCTTTGAAGACCTTAGGACTGTTGATGGGGAAGTTTGGCACACTTTTCGTGACGCCTGCCTAAGGTGGTTGGAGGATGATATGTAAACAAACATTCTTAAAAAGCCGGGCAACGCTGGGTACTCCAGCTAGTAATTCTATAAATACAAAAAATACTTAGAGGGCGCGAGTCACCTAAATGTCTTTTTAAAACATCAATTGAAAAAGGGAGGATTTTAGGCATTTAATGGTTCAGAATCCACACCAATAAAATGTATATAAGATTCCTAGATAGGAAAATTTCATTTATAACAATTCACTTTTTCTCTTTAATGGATTGGACCAACTTCAGTGTAGATGTTAGTAGATTCCATAAGCTCCAAATTAATCTTTCTAAAAAAGACCCACTCACCAAAAAAAGAGACACCCAAAAAATGGCCCAATGGCCCTCTGTTAGATATGATAAACAATGAATTTATTAAAATTTCTTGTCAATTTGACATGTAAAACTGCTTACACAATTTCTTTACTGATTTCAACAGAAGAAGACAATCTATATCCTGCTGTTAACCCATACAGGGCCAGAATCTCAATAGGCAGGTTTTTCCTTTCTGATAAATGAATTAATTCACAACCCAATGTGTTTCGTCCGTTAGGAATTCATCAGGGGCATATATATCAAATTTGGAAAATGCACATGATCCGGTAGAAAACTGGCAAAGTACTGTCCCTAAGATGGACTAATCAGTTGAAGAAGCTTCACAAACTGTGATGTGCTCTTGTCCCAGATCCTGGGACCAGAGCACATCACAGTTTGTGAAGCTTCTTCAACCATGTGCATTGTCCCCAGTGGATGAAATGCATTGGGAAGCTGCCTCTTGCCTAATGAACTACTAAAGATAAGCACCTAATGAATTTCAGAGAACTTTCATATACTTTGTACTTTTTAGAGTGTTTTTAAAGTTTCTAGAACACCTATTGAAGCTCTGACAGATATTTTTACGTGTATTCTCCTGTGCTTTTAATACACCTAACTTATGTATTTTACTTATTGAACCTGAATTAAGGCCAGTTTTCAAGTATTTATTAGCACTTTGTACTTCGCAAAATACACCTGTTGCACCTACCTAGACCTAAAGGGTCATTGCTAGAGCTCCTTGAAAACACGCACAGGCTCAGCAGTCTATAATTGTTTGTTTGCTATAATTAATAAATTGTTATTTTTACCATATGCTTTTATATGATTTATGTAGCACATTGGTGATACATTTGTATCTTTTATAACACATTTGTTTGTATTATCTACGTCAGTCACTAAAGACCTTATACACCTACATATACTGCACTAAGGGGCAATCCCAAATGCCCTATTGTATTTGGTCCAGCTGACACCCTTGAAGTATAGGGAGAACGATATGCACACAATTTTGCACAATTGTATTCACCCTTTAACAGTATCCTTATCTAAGTTGGCGCCGGTACCGCTTTTTATATATATATATATATATATATATATATGCCTAGACACCACTATGTGGCTTAGTCATCTTTCCGCTTGATTATCAGTACTATATTACTATAATTATCAGTATAAATTTAAGCTCTAACACAATAGATATCACAGATATCTCCTGTATTAATCAGGCTCGGACCCCCAAGTTCTGCTGGGCACAAAAAATATCTGCCACGGTAGGCCCGAGGCTAATAGTGAATAATAAACTGCCCGCACTGCCGGGCATTTGTCTGGCGTGGGTATTCAAAACAGGGTCCGTAAGTGTTGCGCTGCACATACCTGAATGACATCATTGCGCATGACGCTGTGCTGGCCAGCCCTTCCATATGTCCCTGCCGCTGAGCCTGCGCGTCCAGCTAAAGGTGCGCATCCACTACCCGTCAATAAAGGACTGCACGATAACGATATTGTTATCATGCAGTCGTTCATTATATTGTGCAGTGCCTACAGTACAGTGCAGGCACCCTCCCTCATCCCTGAACAAGGCCAATCTGTTGTTATCGGCAGATTGACCAGCATGACTGATGTTGGAAACGACCAGCGGTAGTGCGCATCGCTGGTCGTTTCCAACATTAAGCTGCCTGATTTATGCACAATTAATGGACGGCTGAACGATAACGATGTTGTTATCATTCAGTCCTCTATTAATATCGGCATGTGGATACGCAGCTTAAGAGGAGTGGGTGGAGGAAGTTCAACTGGGCACAGCACACAAGTTCAAGCTGCAGCATTGCACTTCCACAGGCTGTGTGTGGGATAAGTGTGTTTTTACTAAGTGCGGGGGCTGGGGTAAGCGACTGCATACCTGGTCTGTTGCCTTCATGTGTGTACGAAGTATGTCACTGTGTCATATGTTAGATCATTCATTATGTGGTTGTGGCTTGCGTCGCACCCTCTCACCTCTCAAGCCGTTGGGCAACAGACGGTCCTGGTAAGAAGACTGGACTCGGACACAAAGGAGGAGGTCCAGGAGAAAGACAGGATGTGAGAGCTGTCCTTACCTCAAGCCGATCGCACGCCCTACCAATCTGGGAACCGCTCAGAAATAGGGTAAAGGGTTTAAGTGACGATCATCACTGGCACTTTTGACCTCAGATTCCGACTCACCTGTATGTTCTTATGTACCATATGAAACCTCGACCTTGCACTGCAGAGCAAGACCCACTGTCCGCCAAGAAAAAATATATAAAGGAAGAGACAAACAAACACAGATGGTTCTCTTCTTCACTTTCCCTGTTCTTCGACCGCTAACTTTCCTACAGATCCCTGTAAGGAGACAACATCACAGCAAAGCAGGGCCCTATCCTAAACTACGGTGTGTTGCACTACTACACTTCTCACAACAACAATGGCCCTCAACTCTCTGGCCTAACAAACTATAATAATGTGTATGCATTGCAATACAACCTATGGTATACAGTCTGTTCTAACAAATTTACCATGCATGGATACAGCATTCACAATGACACAATACACATCACAAGGATAAATCACAGTACTGTCACATTTATAATGCAAAAAAATGCAATATAAATAGAAATTAATTGAATTGCATTAATTTTCATATGTATCAAAAATCTTTATTTATTTATTTTTTTTCCTCATGGATTCTGTAATTATCAGCATGATCTGAAGACATAATTTGGACTGGAGTGGGTTCTTATCCAGTAATGTTAATATAATTATTAATTAAAAAAAATAATACTATTAATTACATTTGTATCTAATAAACTTTTTTGTATTTTTGCAATTTTTTTTTATTTAATTTTTACTTCACACTCAGTATTAGGGGAAAGAAAGATTATTTATCTATCTATATATACATAATATATATATTTGTCTCTATCATTTCTGTATATATATATATATATATATTAGGGGTGTGCACCGGCCACTTTTCGTGTTTTGTGTTTTGGTTTTGGATCTGGATCTTTCTTCATGTTTTGGATCTGGATTGGTTTTGCCAAAACCACCCTTCCGTGTTTTGGGTTCTGGGTTTTGTGTTTTGGATCTGTATTTTTTTTTTAAAAAGCATAAAAACAGCTAAAATCACAGAATTTGTTGGTTTCTCTGCTCCTATGCTATTATTAACCTCAATAACCTTAATTTCCACTCATTTCCAGTCTATTCTGAACACCTCACACCTCACAATAGTGTTTTCATGTCCAAAAGGTTGTACCGAGGTAGCTGGATGACTATGCTAAGCGACACGAGTGGGCGGCACAAACACGTGACCCATCTAGGAGTGACACTGCAGTGGCAGACAGGATGGCAGTTAGAAAATCTAGGCCCCAAACTGTACATAATGCAAAGAAAAAAAAGAAGTGCAAGATGGAATTGTCCTTGGGCCCTCCCACCCACCCTTATGTTGTATAAACAGGACATGCACACTTTAACAAATCAATCATTTCAGCGCCAGGGTCTGCCACACAACTGTGGCTGAAATGATTGGTTCGTTTGGGCCCCCACAAAACAAGCTGGCAATTAATGTGTCCCTGCACAAACTGGCTCTACGGAGGCAAGATGTCATCCTCATCCTCCTCATCCACCGATTCCTCACCCTCTTCAGTGTGTACATCCTCATCCTCACAAAGTATTAACTCGTCCCCACTTGAATCCACCACCACAGGTCCCTCTGTACCTTCTGGAGGCTGGTCTCCCTGGAAGAGCTGATAATTCATTTTGATGAACATCATCTTCTCCACATTCTGTGGAAGCAACCTCCTACGCCTTTCGCTGACAAGGTTCCCGGCTGCACTAAACACTCTTTCGGAGTACACACTGGAGGGGGGGCAACTCAGGTAAAATAGAGCCAGCTTGTACAGGGGCCTCCAAATTGCCTCTTTTTCCTGCCAGTACAGGTATGGACTGTCTGACATGCCTACTTGGATGCTGTCACCGATGTAATCCTCCACCATTCTGTCAATGGTGACAGTATCATATGCAGTGACAGTAGACATGTCAGAAATTGTTGCCAGGTCCTTCAGTCCGGACCAGATGTCCAAACTTGGTCCTGCCTGCCCTGCATCACCGCCAGCGGGTTGCTTAGGATACCTAAGTTTTTTCCTGGCAGCCCCAGTTGCGGGAGAAAATGAAGAAGGAGCCGTTGACGTGTCACGTTCCGCTTCAGCTGACAGTGTGTTCACCAGCAGGTCTTTGCACCTCTGCAGGCTTGTGTCGGCCGGAAAGAGAGACACCACATAGGCTTTAAACCTAGGATCAAGCACAGTGGCCAAAATGTAGTGGTCTGATTTCAACAGATTGACCACCCTGGAATCCTGGCAAAGCGAATGAAGGGCTTCATCCACAAGTCCCACATGCCGAGCGGAATCGCTCCGTCTTAGCTCCTCCTTCACTTTCTCCAGCTGCTTCTGCAAAAGCCTGATGAGGGGAATGACCTGACTCAAGCTGGCTGTGTCTGAACTGACTTCACGTGTGGCAAGTTCGAAGGGCTGGAGAACCTTGCACAACACGGAAATCATTCTCCACTGCGCTTGAGTCAGGTGCATACCCCCTCCTTTGCCTATGTCATAGGTGGATGTATAGGCTTGTATGGCCTTTTGCTGCTCCTCCATCCTCTGAAGCATATAGAGGGTTGAGTTCCACCGCGTCACAACCTCTTGCTTCAGGTGATGGCGGGGCAGGTTCAAGAGTGTTTGCTGGCGCTCCAGTCTTCGGCACGCAGTCGCTGAATGGCGAAAGTGGCCAGAAATTTTTCGGGCCACCCAAAGCGTCTCCTGCACGCCCCTGTCGCTTTTCAGAAAATTCTGCACCACCAAGTTTATTGTGTGAGCAAAACATGGGACGTGCTGGAATTTGCCCAGATGTAATGCCCGCACAATATTGGTGGCGTTGTCAGATATCACAAATCCCCAGGAGAGTCTAAGTGGGGTAAGCCACTGGGCGATGATTTCCCTCAGTTTCTCTAAGAGGTTGTCGGCGGTGTGCCTCTTACTGAAACCGGTGATACACAGCGTAGCCTGCCTTGTAACGAGCTGGCGTTTCTGAGATGCTGCTACTGGTGACGCTGCTGCTGTTGCTGCGTAAGGTGATACATCTACCCAGTGGGCTGTCACAGTCATATAGTCCTTAGTCTGCCCTGTTCCACTTGTCCACATGTCCGTGGTTAAGTGGACATTGTGTACAACGGCATTTTTCAGGACACTGAGGACACTTTTTCTGACGTTTCTGTACAGTCTCGGTATCGCCTGCCTAGTGAAGTGGAATCTAGACGGGATTTGGAACCGGGGACACACTACCTCCATCAATTGTCTAAATCCCACTGCACTAATGGCGGATACCGGACGCACGTCTAACACCAACATAGCAGTCAAGGCCTCAGTTATACGTTTTGCTTCAGGATGACTGCTGTCGTACTTCATCCTCCTCGCTAAGGACTGTTGGAGGGTCAATTGTTTAGTAAAAGTAGTGGTGTTCCTACTTCCTCTCTGGGATGATGAACGACTCCCAGCAGCAGCAACAGCAGCAGCGGCAGCAGTAGGCGTAGCAATGCAGGATCCTCCAGAGGAATCCCGGATAGGAGAGTCAGTCATGCCAGTGACATGGCCTGCAGGACTACTTCCGATCCTGACTAAGGAGGAAATTGACGAGGAGGGAGTTGACGGTGTGGTTTGCAGGCGCTTGGATACAACAGGACAACGGGATTTAGGTGTCCCTGGACTGCTTACGGTCTTAGCCAAAGTTTCTGAACTTGACAGTAACTTTTTATGAACGCGCTGCAGGTGCCGTATAAGGGAGGATGTTCCTAGGTGGTTGACGTCCCTACCCCTACTTATTTCACCTTTACATATGGTACATATGGCAAGACAGTTGTTGTCCGGATTTGGATAGAAATATTGCCAGACCAAAGAGGTGGAATGTTTGGTCTTCTGCCCAGGCATGACCGTGATGGGCTTTTTCATCCCACGGACAACAACTGTCTCCCCCGAAGCCTGATTTAAACAAACCACATCACCATCAGAATCCTCCTCGCCAACTTCCTCCTCAGCGCCAGCTACACCAGTATCCTCATCCTGTTGTACTTCAACAGTGACATCTTCAATTTGCATATCAGCAAGTGGACTGTGGGTGCTCCTTTCAGCACTTGCAGGGGGCGTGCAAATGGTGGAAAGAGCCACCTCTTCCCGTCCAGTGCTGGGAAGGTCAGGCATCGCAACCACCACCACACTTGGACTCTCCTTGGGGATTTGTGATATCTTCTTAGAAAGCACAGTTCTTCGCTGTGCTTTTGCCAGCTTAACTCTTTTGATTTTTTTAGTGGGAGGAGGGCTTCCATCGTCATGTGAAGCTGAACCACTAGTCATGAACATACTAGGGATCGACCTTAGCCGTTCCTTGCCACTCCGTGTCGTAAATGGCATATTGGCAAGTTTACGTTTCTCTTCAGCTGATTTAAATGTCTTTTTCAAGGTCATTTTCCTGAACTTTGCCATTTGGGATTGTATGTGCCCTCTACTATGACATTGGGCATCGGCCTTGGCAGACGACGTTGATGGCATGTTATCGTCTATGTCATGACTAGTGGCAGCAGCTTCAGCACTAGGAGGAAGTGGTTCTTGATCTTTCTCTATTTTATTTTTATCGGAGAAAGTTTGGTCCTCCATTTATGTTATATCGATTTGATATATACGTGCGGCTAAACACAGAAAATAATTTTTTTTTTGGTTTGGACTGGAGTGTACTTTGGGGGTTACAGCACCCTTTAACGGTCAAGCCAGCCGGCCCTTATGACACAGGCGCACTCTTGGCACTACTTTGTTGATGCACGTGCGGCTACTGCGCACACAATTCACAAACACAGAAAATAATTTTTTTTTGGTTTGGACTGGAGTGTACTTTCGGGGGTTACAGCACCCTTTAACGGTCAAGCCAGCCGGCCCTTTACTTATGACACAGGCGCACGCTTGGCACTACTTTGTTGATGCACGTGCGGCTACTGCGCACACAATTCACAAACACAGAAAATAATTTTTTTTTTGGTTTGGACTGGAGTGTACTTTGGGGGTTACAGCACCCTTTAATGGTCAAGCCAGCCGGCCCTTTACTTATGACACAGGCGCACGCTTGGCACTACTTTGTTGATGCACGTGCGGCTACTGCGCACACAATTCACAAACACAGAAAATAATTTTTTTTTGGTTTGGACTGGAGTGTACTTTCGGGGGTTACAGCACCCTTTAACGGTCAAGCCAGCCGGCCCTTTACTTATGACACAGGCGCACGCTTGGCACTACTTTGTTGATGCACGTGCGGCTACTGCGCACACAATTCACAAACACAGAAAATAATTTTTTTTTTGGTTTGGACTGGAGTGTACTTTGGGGGTTACAGCACCCTTTAACGGTCAAGCCAGCCGGCCCTTTACTTATGACACAGGGGCACGCTTGGCACTACTTTGTTGATGCACGTGCGGCTACTGCGCACACAATTCACAAACACAGAAAATAATTTTTTTTTTGGTTTGGACTGGAGTGTACTTTGGGGGTTACAGCACCCTTTAACGGTCAAGCCAGCCGGCCCTTATGACACAGGCGCACTCTTGGCACTACTTTGTTGATGCACGTGCGGCTACTGCGCACACAATTCACAAACACAGAAAATAATTTTTTTTTGGTTTGGACTGGAGTGTACTTTCGGGGGTTACAGCACCCTTTAACGGTCAAGCCAGCCGGCCCTTTACTTATGACACAGGCGCACGCTTGGCACTACTTTGTTGATGCACGTGCGGCTACTGCGCACACAATTCACAAACACAGAAAATAATTTTTTTTTTGGTTTGGACTGGAGTGTACTTTGGGGGTTACAGCACCCTTTAACGGTCAAGCCAGCCGGCCCTTTACTTATGACACAGGCGCACGCTTGGCACTACTTTGTTGATGCACGTGCGGCTACTGCGCACACAATTCACAAACACAGAAAATAATTTTTTTTTGGTTTGGACTGGAGTGTACTTTCGGGGGTTACAGCACCCTTTAACGGTCAAGCCAGCTGGCCCTTTACTTATGACACAGGCGCACGCTTGGCACTACTTTGTTGATGCACGTGCGGCTACTGCGCACACAATTCACAAACACAGAAAATAATTTTTTTTTTGGTTTGGACTGGAGTGTACTTTGGGGGTTACAGCACCCTTTAACGGTCAAGCCAACCGGCCCTTTACTTATGACACAGGCGCACGCTTGGCACTACTTTGTTGATGCACGTGCGGCTACTGCGCACACAATTCACAAACACAGAAAATAATTTTTTTTTGGTTTGGACTGGAGTGTACTTTCGGGGGTTACAGCACCCTTAACGGTCAAGCCAGCCGGCCCTTTACTTATGACACAGGCGCACGCTTGGCACTACTTTGTTGATGCACGTGCGGCTACTGCGCACACAATTCACAAACACAGAAAATAATTTTTTTTTTGGTTTGGACTGGAGTGTACTCTCGGGGGTTACAGCACCCTTAACGGTCAAGCCAGCCGGCCCTTTACTTATGACACAGGCGCACGCTAGGCACTACTTTGTTGATGCACGTGCGGCTACTGCGCACACAATTCACAAACACAGAAAATATTTTTTTTTTGGTTTGGACTGGAGTGTACTTTCGGGGGTTACAGCACCCTTTAACGGTCAAGCCAGCCGGCCCTTTACTTATGACACAGGCGCACGCTTGGCACTACTTTGTTGATGCACGTGCGGCTACTGCGCACACAATTCACAAACACAGAAAATAATTTTTTTTTTGGTTTGGACTGGAGTGTACTTTGGGGGTTACAGCACCCTTTAACGGTCAAGCCAGCCGGCCCTTTACTTATGACACAGGCGCACGCTTGGCACTACTTTGTTGATGCACGTGCGGCTACTGCGCACACAATTCACAAACACAGAAAATAATTTTTTTTTTGGTTTGGACTGGAGTGTACTTTGGGGGTTACAGCACCCTTTAACGGTCAAGCCAGCCGGCCCTTTACTTATGACACAGGCGCACGCTTGGCACTACTTTGTTGATGCACGTGCGGCTACTGCGCACACAATTCACAAACACAGAAAATAATTTTTTTTTTGGTTTGGACTGGAGTGTACTTTCGGGGGTTACAGCACCCTTAACGGTCAAGCCAGCCGGCCCTTTACTTATGACACAGGTGCACGCTTGGCACTACTTTGTTGATGCACGTGCGGCTACTGCGCACACAATTCACAAACACAGAAAATAATTTTTTTTTTGGTTTGGACTGGAGTGTACTTTCGGGGGTTACAGCACCCTTAACGGTCAAGCCAGCCGGCCCTTTACTTATGACACAGGCGCACGCTTGGCACTACTTTGTTGATGCACGTGCGGCTACTGCGCACACAATTCACAAACACAGAAAATAATTTTTTTTTGGTTTGGACTGGAGTGTACTTTCGGGGGTTACAGCACCCTTTAACGGTCAAGCCAGCCGGCCCTTTACTTATGACACAGGCGCACGCTTGGCACTACTTTGTTGATGCACGTGCGGCTACTGCGCACACAATTCACAAACACAGAAAATAATTTTTTTTTTGGTTTGGACTGGAGTGTACTTTGGGGGTTACAGCACCCTTTAACGGTCAAGCCAGCCGGCCCTTTACTTATGACACAGGCGCACGCTTGGCACTACTTTGTTGATGCACGTGCGGCTACTGCGCACACAATTCACAAACACAGAAAATAATTTTTTTTTTGGTTTGGACTGGAGTGTACTTTCGGGGGTTACAGCACCCTTAACGGTCAAGCCAGCCGGCCCTTTACTTATGACACAGGTGCACGCTTGGCACTACTTTGTTGATGCACGTGCGGCTACTGCGCACACAATTCACAAACACAGAAAATAATTTTTTTTTTGGTTTGGACTGGAGTGTACTTTCGGGGGTTACAGCACCCTTAACGGTCAAGCCAGCCGGCCCTTTACTTATGACACAGGCGCACGCTTGGCACTACTTTGTTGATGCACGTGCGGCTACTGCGCACACAATTCACAAACACAGAAAATAATTTTTTTTTTGGTTTGGACTGGAGTGTACTTTCGGGGGTTACAGCACCCTTAACGGTCAAGCCAGCCGGCCCTTTACTTATGACACAGGCGCACGCTTGGCACTACTTTGTTGATGCACGTGCGGCTACTGCGCACACAATTCACAAACACAGAAAATAATTTTTTTTTGGTTTGGACTGGAGTGTACTTTCGGGGGTTACAGCACCCTTTAACGGTCAAGCCAGCCGGCCCTTTACTTATGACACAGGCGCACGCTTGGCACTACTTTGTTGATGCACGTGTGGCTACTGCGCACACAATTCACAAACACAGAAAATATATTATTTTTTTAGCACTTGGGGGGAGCACCCCTGATGGACAGAGCACCCCCTGGACAACACTACAGCACCCCTTTAGGACTGGGACACTGCACAGGACTTTGGAGTGGACACAGCCCCTATGGAGAACTGACTGCACAACACAGTCCAGCCAGCCCCTATGGACTTTGAAGTAGTGGACACAGCCCCTATTAACAACAGCAGCACAGCACAACACAGCCAGCCCCTATGGACTTTGAAGTAGTGGACAACAGCAGCACTACACTACACTACACTACACTACACAGCCCTAACTCCCACCCTCCCTCTTCACTGTCCACAGCCGAGTGAGAAAATGGCGCCGACGCGGGTACCTTATATAGGATCCAAAACCCGCGAGACTCGGAAGGCGGGATGATGACGTTTTGCCTCGATTTCAGATCCGAGTCAGGCGGGAAAAGTCGAGCCTGACTCGGATCGGACTCGGATCGGGGGGGCTCGGGGGGGTTCGGATTTCAGAAATCCGAACCCGCTCACCCCTAATATATATATATATATATATATATATACACATATATATTTATATAAACACACACACACATGCAGAGGCTGGACACTTGAACTAGTGCAGTGGTTCTCAAACTCGGTCCTCAGGACCCCATACAGGTTACGTTTTCCAGGTCACCCAGCAGGTGTACAGGTGTAGTCATTACTCACTGACACATTTTAAAAGATCCACAGGTGGAGCTAATTTCACTTGTGATTCTGTAAGGAGATCTGCAAAACATGCACCGTTTGGGGTCCTGAGGACCGAGTTTGAGAACCTGTGAACTAGTGCTTACACCAATACTGCCAAGCGTATGTGCAGTAATAACACTGTTATGGCATTTGACTAATGTCAGATTCGATAAAAATGCAGGTAAAAAAATACAAAAGCAATAGTTTATCTAGTATTACTATAGAGAATAAAATTCAGACGCAATAATAGGTGTTAAAAGTCTGAAAATTACAGGTCTCTTTTGCGAATAATGATACCTATGCCCCACTGTTTGAAAAATGACATGTAAGAGCTGATTAGTTGGTACTTGATCTCTCTCCAATTTATCTCTCTCTTAGCTTTGATAAATCTTCCCCATAAAGAGTAATTTAAAGAGTATTACTAAGGTCCTGATAGCAAAACTTTCCCCTCAGTATATGCTCTGTTGCATTCAGATAGCATAAGGTTAAGAGAATGTAAGCTGACCCCTCAACATTATTTCAAGAAAGTACTGATATGTTTTACAGGTCACGATAATAGATAAATCATTATACTAATATCGAAGTTGTGACAATTGCCAAGGGTAATCTTTAAAAATGGAAATTATGAACAGGAAGTCATTCTACAGAGAATGTGACCAATAGATCAAATATAGGTGCTTATTTATGTTCTACTAATAGTTGTACCTAGTGAGTCATTTTGCACATAGTGCCTTCAGCTTTATTGTCCAATCACAATCCTCAATTTCCCCCATTCCATATATTAACTGTATTTGTGTGACTTCCTGATTGCAAAATGATAAATGTATACCTGAAGTATCAGCTCACACCTGGCAGTTTTGAGACTATTTAACAAAAAGTAAATGGGCCAAGGGAAGAAAACAACTGAGATAATTATATGTAAATAGACAAAGATCCAATCATACCATTACCACATATTTTTTACCTATGCCACCTGCATCCATGACATTTATGCCCATGATTTCAGGGAGAGTGATATGCACTCTATTGCTGCCAGTAGGCTGAGAACTCCCAGACTTAATGTATAAGCCTTTAAACCTCTGTTTGCAGAAATACAATGCTCAGCTTGATACACTCACTCCCCGGAGAGTAAGGAGAGGAAAGCAGCTCAATAATGAATTGTGAAGCTCCACGTTCTGTCTTAGAGGATTTATTTCTCAGCAGGTCGCAGGCGCAGAGTGTAAAAACAATCAGAGGAGTAGAAGGAGGACAGGCCGATCTCCCCCACCTGATTTATTTACTGTTGTGTTTTCATAGGAGCACCATGTCTGCCGCAGGCCCATTCAAGCACAGAGTGTGTCATGCTCGCCTGGCAAAATAAATGGCTTTATAAATTGTCTGCAGTAATAACTGTGTTTTCATGAATGCATGCAAAGAGGAATACTGAATACTATGCTTTCTTTAGTTAAGGGATCCTACTCCTCCAAGGAGTAAATGATGCGGCCCAGGCTCCAAGTCTGTCTGTCTACCACCTGGGATGTCTCCTTAGGGGGAGGTAAGCTAGCCCACCCAAACATTGTGCTCGCTTAGCATACTGCAGCTACAAGCACAATTTATGTGGGCATGGATGCAAAACGGAGGCAAGGCCTGACACAACTGCAGTATGGAGGGGAAAGAAAAACAAGGAGTGTAGGTGATGCAGTCTATATAGCCCAAACCTGTTGTGCCACTTAGCAAACTACAGTAAAACCACTCAACCATGAAACACCTTTGCAGATTGCTTTGTAAACTTAGCAGCATATGTAGGTTGTTTTCACTATTTTCACTCTGACAACAGAACAGGAAAATACTCACAAAGATTTAAAGATATATTATTGTCAAACTAAAAAACCTTTCAGTGAAACAGGAGCCAAAAATTGCCATAGATGTGCTTTTCATATACATGACCGTGAGATACCTTTTTGTACTGTGACCCACTCACTGCACATTGTAATTCAAATGCTGACAGAGCATAATGACTCTTCACAGTGAATTGGTTTGTCTTGGATAAATTAGGAGGGATGTATTGTGACAAGAGTAGAATTGACCTGAGATGGGGCAGGCTCAGGGTGTCACACATCTGGGTCTTAGCCCCACTTAACTTGATCCGGTGGTGTCACCTCATGGGAATTGGTGCCCCTCCTAGCCACCACTGTCACTCCTGTGTCACTATCTGCTTTTCTACTTCATGGGCATGGCCAACTTGGATTGCATCACATGAACCATTCTGACAAACCAGTCTCCAGATACTCTGGTCACGATTCAGCCGGCCTATTATTGCACCAGGAGTCCTACATAACAATGTTTTATAAATCGTGAAACGTTGATATAAACTCACCCTTTAGAAGGAAGTTGTAGACGTGGGACCCAATTTTCACAGTGGTCCTGCGGTGGTTGCAAAATGCAACACTGGCCTTTAAGATGAGATCTTCAATTCCTCCCACACGTAGTGTTGTAAATGGGGAAATAAATACAACAAGTCTCCATGGTACAGATCAATTTACCCAATCCAAGATTTTACACAATATGCAGTGTATTCACCTTGAATGGGATATATTATATGCCTTGGACATTCATTTTCTCCCCATCTTGCCCACTTCACAAGGAAGTGGGCAGGATGCGGAAGATCCACCCACTCTTCCAGGGGACTAACCGGAAAAATTGGAGTCTCCCATACCTACCGGGAGAGTAGGTAAGTATGCCCAATTCTGTTGTGCAACACGTGCCATCCTATGCATTAATTTGCAGAGATCCCAGGAGTTTTAGAAGTTTGCTGGAGTGCTGAATTTGTAAAAAGAATGATGCCACCCACCCCTCAAAGCCATAGGCCATGTGGGTCATGAATTGATTCATTTATAACAGTACAGATACATTGCAGAGAAAATCATGATTGATTACGTATTGACTCCTTCAGCTCATAGTAGTTAAAGTCATTTGTGTTTCAGCTATATTATATCAAGTTGAGATCATGTATTTGCTTTAACTGACATTCATATTTGTAATTAGGTTTGCATGTTAAGTTTAAAGGGGAAATACAGATGTGGAGGTGTTTGTATATAATTCCATAATATATGCACTTATTAATAACTGCTAAGACACTATTTTCTCATGTGCATATGTAGTTCATGACATCATAATATTGTGTACAGAGTAATGCTACCTTACTATTTGCTACAAGCACTATCATGCTACATCTCTATGTATGAATTAAACAAATTAAATTGTTTGTGAGCTGGACACCTCTTGAGATGCGTCCGACTCTACACATAGTAGCGAGTACGCTTTTTGTGTGCAGCTTATCCTAGGTTTGTTCAGTGCCTAATTACGTGCAACTTTAAATGAGCCCAAGTGGTACCATGTGTACAGCTCCATTGGGGCATCTTTAATCAGTAAAAAACAAAAACACAGCCCTTAAGACTAGGGAGAACTACAGTGGTTGCAGAGCATGCAAACCAATGGGGACCAGCTCCATAATGGACTGTGTATTGGACAAACCAAATTACTGGCATCCTGACTGTGGTTTTAGGTTGCTGTCATAAATGTAAAAAAAGAAGTTGGACGTAGCAAGACCCTACAGCCAGATACTGGTAATGCAATATGGGTATTGCTGCTGGAAGCAGGTAAGGAGTGGGGAGAGGAAAAGGAAGATCATATATGATAAACATTTCACTCGATGTCCTGTGCGTACAAGTGGCACTTGCTGGCTGAGTGTGATTCCCAAAGGCTATTCTATAGTTTACATTCTTACTATTAACTTCATAGACATATCTTGTACAACATAATTGATAGTAATGTGCAGTACCGACACATCATTCCCATAACCTCTGTCTCCAATGTGTCATGCTTCAGTGACTGTTTGTCTATGTAGCCCTAGCTGAAGACAGGTCTTTCTGGATTCTTACTGCTGAATGTTCTACAACTAAACATATTGACCTTGGGCTGCTATACCCTGCTTTGTACAGTATGGAGCCAATGTCAATTGTCTGATAAATGAGCATAATCGAAAATCAATTCAAGTTCTACCTGATTTACTTTATATATGGACTTAAGGGGAAATGTAAAGTGGATTATAGAGAACACCGTTTAAAGTGAACTCATCATTATGTTCTTTTTCAACAGTCTTGTAAAATTAATTATACAACATACTAAGCAATTGTCATAGAAATAAATGATTACTTTTTCATTGATGTTGTTCCTACCAGCACAGTACCAGAGCTATCATACACAAAGGAGGCAAAGGGAAACGATTCAGAAGGCATCTAGGACTGTAGCTATGGGTTTTTGAATAAAACTGGCTACTACTGTATTTATTAAAGTTCCACTTTCAAATACAACAATTAACATATACCAAAAAGTACTCTTTTCAGTGCCGTTTGGATGCTTCAAACATATAATCCATTACACTCTGTAAAATTCATATAATGGACAATAGTGCATTACCCTAATAAACAATACAAAACTTTTCAGACAGTTTCAGAGAAGGTCCTCAGAAAGACAGACCCCCACCCTCTCTGAGCTGGTTTATATACTTCCAGTTTAAACTTTAAAACTTCATGAAGACATATTTTGTGATGCCCCTTGTTATCTCCTCACAGCATGGATTTCACATAAAGGGCCATATACAATTGCCTGCGAAAAGTCAGAATCTGCGAAAAAGTATCGCCGTTTCCGTCTTGTCACCAGGCGGAAAAGTATCGCCATATTCAATGGCAATACTTTTCGTGTACGCGAAAACGCAATGCAATGTAATTGTCGAAAAAGATTCGCCTATGAATAGGTGTTGAAAAAAAGTGCAAAATCGCTATTTTGGGGTGCAAAGGTGGGGAAACCACTCAGCACCCTTGGGATAGCCCCCCAAAGGATAACTGCGTAAAAAAAGAAAACGTGCAAAGTGGGGGAACAAACTTAAAAAGCAGCGAAATAGACTTTAGGGGGGTCTGCAAATAGGGGTGAGGTGCTTTTTTGATTGCAGGTGCTTGCTGAAGATGCGTTTTTGGCGGCACTTAACACTTCACTTTAGCGATTTGAAACCATGCTTGCACCCATTTTCAAGTACCCCAAATGTGACAGGACTACTTATTTTCTCCAAAAAAAACTGCTTAATGTTATCTTTCACCATTTGTGCAAAGATGCTATATAGAGGCAATTGAAAGCACTCAAGTACCACAAATAGCTCCAGGGGGGCTAATCGGGGACATCTATACTGATCCCCAATGTTAGTGCATCTTTTGGTGTCAGGCTGATTTCCCCATTTCTGACAGCACTTTTCGCCTGTTTGAGTTTTGCGTCCTTTAGAATTGAATACGGCGAATAGCGGGGGCGCGCACGATAAGTTTCTGCGGCTAAAACACTTGAAGTTAGCGAAAAGTGCGGCATGTGAAAAAGTATCGCGGGTGTGAAACTAATTGAAAACAGCCCAAAGTGTCATAAAAGATAGAAATTAGAAATATATAGTGCAACACTGTTTGTCACAAAAAAATATTTTAATAATAACTTCCCACTTCCATAAGAATTATTTTAGAAGGCATAAAAAGAAATAATTACATTTGGATATCCTACCAGAAATTGGATAGTATAGGGTGCATCAAAGCACAGCAAACCAGATGGAAACAAAAGGTTCCTTTTGCTGGGTGCAGATTTGTCCCTCCAAACCGTTTTCAAGTTGGAGTCCCAATACAAGTGCAGATCACCCCCTCTGCGCCTTAATGCATTTCAGTCTCAACAATCTTTTTCAGAAGGCCATAGAGCTCTGTGTGAACCATCAACAGTATTGTATGGTGATCATATATGCTAAAGAACACTGCACAAATCATTATGGAGTCCAGAGATGGGGAATATCTCTTCCATTCTGGTTTTGATAAAATCAGGGGTACCTGTTTTTTGGGGCGAAATTAGGGATAATTTATGTGGCTACTGCAAAAATACTTACTTACATTGATGTTGGATTGTGACCAGTCCCAAAGTGCCAAAAAAGCAGCAAAGGTGTTACAGCAGGGTGTCCCAACCTTGGTCCACAACGCACACTAATAGTTCAGATTTTAAGGCTATCCATGCTTGTGCACAGATGGTTAAATCAATATAACTGAGGTACTAATTAAGTCACGTGTGCTCAAGTATGGATGTCCTAAAAACCTTGACTGTTAGTGTGCCTCGATGCAAGAGGTTGGGAACCACTGGGTTACAGACACCAATGCAGTTTTGTGTGAAAATCTCATTGCCCCTCAAATACTTGTACATTTGTAATTTAGAGGTTTCCATACATGGGCACGGTGTAAGACATTCCCAACAACATAACTGCTACAAATTTATGAGACTAGAACTGATAGCAAAATGCTATGTCCCTTTGGGGTCTATTCATCATCTTAAATGGACCCGTTATACATATGGAAACGCTAGTTTCTGCATGTTTTGAGTAACTGGCCCATTCATCTAGGGGCCCTAGTATTCAGCAAACTATGAAAACTGAAAATTTGCAGAGCTTGTCTGCGAGAACCAATGGCATCTTCAGGTGGAGGTTTAGGGTTGCGCAAAGGAATCCCTCCACCACCTCCTCATTGTGAGACCAGAGGCCGTGTACATGCATGAAGCCAGGTCACGCACGTGCAGAAGGCCGACATATCTCTGATAAGTGTTAAGGTGCCTATACACATAGTGATATTTTACACAATTTGCCCGATTTCAGCGAATCGTGACGAGAAATCGTGTAAAATATGTCCAAATCGTGAGTTTCCACTTTTTTTTTTCTTACCTTGCAATACTGGTTCTGCAACACTTTAACAATAGCCTTGCAGGTCTCTGGGATGATGATGCCCAAGGACTGAGGGGAGATGAGGGTCCCAAACTTCAGGTCTTCCAGTGACCTTCCTGTAGCCATGTATTTCACGGTAGCCACCAGCCTCCCTTCAGCAGGGATTGCCCTCCGCCACTTGTATCCTGCCTGCGGATGTGGGGGGGTCACCATACTCAGCAACTCCTGGAAGGTGTCGTCATCCATGCGCAGGTAGTTGCCGTAGTCGTCCGGGTTGTTCTCCTTGATCACCATCAGCAGGGACATGTGAGAGCGAGTATCCCTTTGCAGCAGCCAATCCTTGGTCCAGCATGCTCTCCTCCTTGGCCTAGCCCTCTCCTTCACCACCTTGAGCCCAGTATGGACGACCAGCACTCTATACCGATAGGGATCCATCAGCACAGAATTCAGGAACAGGATACAATGCAGGTAGCACACAGTTGCAGGTAGAACACACTTTGTAAAAGGCAAGCCAAATACAAAGCAGAGCACAGTAGCAATGTACAGGGTTCAGCTGGTATACACCTAGCCTCACAAGTAGAAGAGTAGAATGTGCACAGGGTTAAAATGGTGCCTGCTTTTTATACCCCCTAGCTAGCACCGCCCATTATTTAAACTCCCATCCAATCATGTGTTGTTTGGTAAGCTCATGATTTATCGTGCACGATCTCGCGATTTGAACATCGTACACGATGCATGATATATCGTGAAATTATGAATCAAATTGGCAGCTTTTTAGACCAAATCGTGCCCATGACTGCTGGGGAGCTCCAGTGGAGACTTCAGGGGAAATCGTACACAATGTCGGATCGTGAACACATCGCTATGTGTGTAGGCATCTTTAGGGATCGTTAGGACAGCTGATTTTCGGAGCAGCTGTCCCAGCACCGGAGCAATACTGAGTTGTTCCGGTAATTAAGTATCGACTGACGCAACTCACCCCCGATGATGAATAGGCCCTTTTGACTTGTAACTGTGGATAAAAGTTCAATACAGTTTGAAATATTACAAAGAAAAAGTGATCTAATGCGTGTTTGTTATTAACTCTTTCTTTTAGTGCCAGACCGTCACCAAAGCTATTAAAAATACATTAGCGTTATAAGTGCTATTGTGACTGCAGTAATTCAGTTATGCATTCCATAATGGAAAATATTGTTAAACAGCAAGGTTCATTTACGACTAGTAAGCTCAGCACATTTACTACTTTGGAATGATCCCCTTCTGGTCAGGCCACGATGAGCAATGCATATGTACATAATAACTTAATCAGATGACTGGAAGCAAAGTATTGTCTATGATCCCTCTGTGCATAGGTGAACAAGTCCAGGTAAAGCACTGTCACCTTAACACATTTGGAACATTTTCATTCATTTATTTTTTATATAATATACTAGTATGCCCGTGGTTACCATTTTGCCAATTTGAAACCAGAACATACGTACAGAAAATGTTTTGCTAGATCATATGTTAATACAACGGAATTGGGTAATAAAAGATGCGAAACCACACCCTTTTATTTTGTTTTGGGATTTTTTTTTGTAACACTTCGCCAATTTGTAAGTGCGATGATATATTTGGCCATGGACTCTGATGCAAAATGGACCCTTTCCAGGGGGTACTGCAAGCTAAGCCCCTATAGATGCAAATGATAATGCACTGTTAATCAGCCTCACCGTCTCCCAGCCTCCCGTCAATCAGCAGCTACCAGCAGCTCTCGTGGAAAGCAGAGAAAAGTGGCGTTGCTTTTGAGGCACAAACCCAGTGCTGATTGGCTGGGAGTTACGAGCCTGAAATCAACGTTTTGGAGAAAGTAGGTGAGGGAAGAGCGCCCCCTACGGCAGCAGCCTCACGTGTTGTGTTGCCCACACGCCCTCCCTAACTATGTAATAGCTACGTCAATCAGTAGCCGAACTGGGCAGAACGTAAAGAGTGGGCCTGATTCGGCAAGGAACGCACAGGAGAGAACGCATTGGCCAATGTTTTCATACTGCGCATTCGTATGCATCACACTGCGTGTGCGCGAACTACCCAATGCGATCAAGTAAGCGTACGCAGACTACACGCAGCGTGTACTGCAGACCCATTCTGATATTGATTGACAGGAAGTGCCATTTGTGGGTGGTGACAGGGGTGGTCAGGCGAACGCAGGCGTGCCTGTACATTGGAATGCCATTGTGCATAATTAAGCCAGTGCTGTGATGGACGCTTTGATGAGACTCCATGCACACAGGAAGTTGCCAAGATCCTAACATCTGCACACCCAACCACTATTATGCAAATGTGGTCAATGGTTCTCGATGTTATCGATGTTTACGCTATCTTGCGTACTGATCAGGCTTTCAGTAAAGGGAGATGGGCGGTTTAATATGGGGCTGGGTGTCTGCATTTTGTGCTGCGGTCTCCGTGCATATGCATTGATTAGCATATTCTCGCAGCGTTTTGGTGCGTGCGTCTACTAGCATACGTTCCTTGCTGAATCAGGCCTGGTCCATGTGAAAGCAACGACTACCAGTAGCGCATAAGAACAGCAGCTGGCGGCGGTCAACCCTATCATGCTTCCCCCCGGGTCACTGTGCTGGCTCTGTGTTCTGGTAGTTTTCTTGACAATTTAAGGTTAGTTATACCAAAGCATTAATTATGGTTTTTGTTGTTGTTTTTCCCATCAAATTTTATACAGTTTTTTTCCAAATTCTGTAATTAATTGTTGATTGAAATCCGTCACAAAAGAATCACATTAATATATTAGTCTTTGAGATATTCAAATTCTAAGAGCGTTCTGGACAAAGGGACTAAGCAAATAATATATATAAGATAAAGTATTGTGTGTCTAATATTTGCAAACATTGATCCATTGACAATAGCCGGTAATGTCTAAAGTGATGCTAAAATGGAAAAAAAATTTTTTGCTGAACAAAGCCTCTAAAAAAAACATATTACAGGTCTGGACTCAACCAGAGGTGCCTCCTTTCTCCCTCTTTAAGGAAAAATTATTAGATTTGTTCAATATGGATTGGCTGGAGGCTTTTTTGGCCCAAGAGTCCAGAGTCACTAGGTTTTTTGAAGTTTAGGAGAGATACATGTCTACACTCCCCCCACAGACACAACATCTGCACACCCAATGTTTCTCTTCTACCTCGTGGTATTTAACGAGACGTGTGGACAATGATCCCCCTACCTGTTAGAGAAATAACCTTTTAGTTTGCACAGCACCTTCTTAGTTATTTCTCTAATGCCCCCAGTAGTTGTGCCCCCTGCAATGCCCCCAGTAGTTGTGCCTCTTATTCAATGCTCCCTGTAGTTGTGCCCCTTCTCCGATGCCCCCAGTAGTTGTGCCCCTGCAATGCCCCCAGTAGTTGTGCCTCTTCTTCAATGCCCCCTGTAGTCATGCACCCTAAAGTAGTGCCCCCAGTACTAACTCCCCCTCCCCGCCCAAACCCTTATGAAAAACTTACCTGTCTTCGCTCCACGCTGCTAGGGCTCCCGGGCCCCACCGTCACTGCTGCTGCTGCCACTGCCTGCTGGATCTAACTAGATCCAGGAAAGGCGCGCAGGCTCTTCTCGTCGCGTATGACATCATGATGTCACCTGCGCAATGCATCACTGGGAACGCTGGCCTCTGAAGCGATCAGAGGCCAGCATTCCCAGTTAGTTGGTCGCGATCTACATGCAGGAGCTCCGCGAGCTTCTAGTAGGTCGCGACCAATCTTAGCCAGACCTGACCTGAGGCATGTGGCCAGGGGTCGGGGACAGTGCGTGGGGGCCCCATATGTGCGGGGGCCCTGGGACGACTGTCACTGTCGCCCTGCCCTTAATCTGGCCCTGATGATTACTTCTTAAGTCTCAAAGTATCTATGCGCAGATACTCATGGTGCATTGTCTGAGCTCTGGTGACCAAGTTGGAGTGCAATATACTCTGGGACTAGCTGTGTTCACATTCTAAAGAAGTCTCCTGAATATTCTCCATACAGGACTGCGCTGAGGTGGAAATTCAGCAGCAGGAGGTGAAAAGATACCTCTCCACTGATGTGGGTAACTATTAATACAGCAACAGAGTCCGTGGGTCTGGTGTATTAATTGAATAACAAATGTACTAAATATGTTATACGCCATCCTAACAAAGCACTAACCTACAAAGCAATATAAGAAGCTGTTATTTGGTAATTACCAGCGGTTCTGGACTATAGAATAGGAACTACAGCTTTGCCACATATATTGAGAAAGATAACTTATCACTGATAATCCTCTAGTGTGAATATTTATAATGAGTTTTTAAATTATATGATTTTGTCATATGGCCAAATGTGTGTAATAAATAATTGATTACACAGTATTGGTGAAATATTAAGAGCAAGGGCGTCTTAAGAGAGGAGGGGGTCCGTGTGCATTCCCCGTGCAGGGCCCCCTCCTCTCTCCCCGGCGGCCGGCAGCAGACTGAGTGTGCCCAGAGTCTACTGCACATAACGCAAAACGCCAGAAAAAAGGCCGCAGCGACCATTTTCCGGTGTTCTGTGCAGCGCTGACACCCGACGCGGTACCACGGACAGGTGACTTTTACATAATATGGGTGCAGGGTGTGCGGTACGGGGCCCCTCTGGAGCAGTGGCGTAACTACGGCAGGGCTAGCGGGGTTCGTGCCCTGGGCGCCGTTGGACCGGCGGCGCGGGGGGGCGCCGCCGGCCATGGTACCGGCCGGCCTGCCCGCCCTAGATAGCCAGTGTAGCGCCGACCGCAATGAGTGCGGTCAGCGCTACACATTTGCACAGGACCGGCGCTAGGCTTCCAGCGCCGGTCCTGTGCTGCACGCCTGAGCCCGTTCCCTCCCCCTGAGCGCTTGCCCAATAGCGCCAGGAGGCGGGCTCAGGCTGTGCATAATACACGCATCGCCGCCAGCGCTGGCGGCGATGCGTGTGTTAAACAGCAGCCAATGAGAGTCAGATAGACTCTCATTGACTGCTGCAGCACCCACTGCAAGAGCCGGACTTCCGTGACGTCATGATGTCAGTCCCATAATGCTGAGCGCGCCAGCCCGGGCGGACTGGAGGGCGGGAGCGGCATCGCGGACAGGAGCAGGAGCAGCGTGGAATCAGGTAAGTATATTTTTATATATATTTTTAAACCTATCTGCACAACAGGGGAGGGGTTGGCTACTACTGGGGGGACCTCTACTGGGGGAGGTGTGGCTACTACTGGGGGCGCCATTGGGAGGACTTCTACTGGGGGGGGGGCTACTGTACTGGAGACTACTACTTGGGGGGGGACTACCACTGGGGGCATTTTAAAAGGGGCCTATTACTAGAGGCACTGCACTCGGGGGACCACTACTGGGGGCAATAATAGGAAGGGCCACTACAGGGACCACTGGATAGGGGGGGGTCACTACTGGGAGCCTGCATCAGGGGGACCACTACTGGGGGCACTGCATGGGAGGGGGGGACACTACTGCTGGGGGCACTATATAAGGGGCTTGCTGCTAGGGGCACTGCGGGGACCACTACAGGGGGCACTAGATAGGGGGGATCACTACAGGGTGCCTGCATAAGGGGACCACTACTGGGAAAACTGCATGGGGGGGACTACTGCTGGGGGCACTATATAAAAGGGCACTGCATAAGGGGATACCGCTACTGGGCGCATTGCATTGTGGGAACTGCTACTGGGGGCACTGCATAAGGGGGAACACTACGTGGGGCACTGCATTTGGGGGGGCCACTACTGGGGGTACTGAGTAAGGAGAACTAATTGGGGGCTGTATAAGAGGGACCACTACTGGGGATACTGTATAAGGGGCACTACTATTACTATGGGCCTGCATGAGAGGCACCACAACTGCATACTGGGGGTACTGTTGGGGTTAAGGTGCATATGGATAGGAATGTTCAGTTTGAAAATAAAGGGGTGTGTCATGTTGACACGCCCCATTTTTAAGTGACCACGCCCATTTTTTTTCCCGCGCGCGCCATGGGGGGGGGGTCTCCCTTTTCATATTTGCCCTGGGCTCCAAATACCCTAGTTACGCCACTGCTCTGGAGTCTTATTGTTCCAACTGTGCAGCAATTCCTATATATATATTATATATATATATATATATATACACACACGTTCCTTTATGTACTATTGAGGCTTGCAATTGCCTCTAGTTTGGAAGTAGCAGCTGTAGTTGGATGAGGGTGGGGTGACAGGTGGGTGTGTGTATTTGTTGATTTCTATGCTGCCAGGTACCATGCCACCCTGTGGGCTCTGTGTTGTACTATGTGGGGTGCGTGCTGGGATGACGTCATGTGGGCAGCTTGGGGAGTGCTAGTGGCTAAGCTGGGTACACACAGCTGCATGAGGAGCTGGAGAGAGCCACGCTGCTGTGGGCACCGGGCAGCTGCATAATTTGTGCAGCTGTGTGTTATGGGAAGGGGGGGGATTGCTCTGATGGCCCCCCATCCTGGATCCGTCCCTGGTCTGCAGCCTGATGCGACCAGGATGCAATGACTTTGCAATCTGCTTTGCTGATAAGGTATCATCCATCTGGGCTGGAATCCCAAAAGTGCTGTCAGATGAGAGCCAAGGTTCCAAGCTTACAAATGTAGACCATTTGGCTTTGACTCACTGGCTGTAAAAGACATTGTTTAAATGACTCTAAGGTTGTGTGTTTGCAGACAGGTACTAACAAACAGTGGTGCAAGTAAGATTTTTCTTTTTTTGCGGGTACGCTGTGCGTGCAACCCCAGACTCATAGGATTGGCATTAAATCTCGCAAGCAATCTCCGTTTGCTCAATATTAGGAGGCCCGTTACTTAAGCATAAAGTGTAACGGGCTCATTAGTGATAATCAATTGGCCTCCAAATCTTCATTTTTCATCTGAGGAATATAGGGCTTGATTCAGCTTGGATCATAGTTGCTAATACACACGCAGTCATCGGATAGTTGCGTACTGCGCATCCGTATGCATTTCAGTGCGCGTGCGTGAACTGGCCACTGCAATCGGGACTGAGATCGCAGTGTCTACGCAGACCCATTACAGAGTGATTGACGAAAGTGTCGTTTGTGGGAGGTGACGGGAGGTGGTCGGCGAGACGCAAGTGTGCCAGTGCATTTGAACGCAATTGCATGGGCGTGCATAAATTATCCACTGCGATGCCCTACGCAGTCTGAGGCCTCATAGCGTGCACTAAAGTTAGCGATTTCTGAGTAAGGACAGAGCTTGTGCAAGTGTGTGTGAGGCTGCGAAGGTACTCAATGTTTTGCAGTCTTCTAAACAATCATGCTATTTTAAATTAATTTTTAACTTTTTATTATAGCGCTCCCTTGTGTGTATTTTTTCTGTTGTGTATTTAGTATGCAGAGAAACCTACGCAGAGGTCCTTTAAAACAAAGAAAAAATAAACCAGAGCATATGCAATACAATTCCAATGTCCCTCTTATTCCCCTAAAATAGACTTTTAGTAAAGTTTGTGAAATCAATAGACTGAGATAGCCACTTGTAATGAGGTGGAATATGAGCGAAGGTTATGGACCCATATGATCTGCAGGTGCACGGCTGACCAGCTGTGCACACATGCATTCCAAGCGCTGCACATTAATCAAGACAGCTGCACAGTACCTTGTAAAGCAAGAGGGATTAGGATGGATTTTTGCTGCATTATTATATTGATTTTGCAATATACACCTCTTGGATAATCTATCCCTCCCTTTTCATATAGGGTTTGTGGTGTATTTAATGGCAACTTGTTGACCCCCAGGAATACTTGTAATATTTTTAATTATTATTTATACTGACGCATATAGACAATGAAGTTTGTTGTTTGCATCATTACATAATACACACACCCTAGGTATGGTCTTAAAATGGTACAGTAATCGGAAAAACTTGCCCCTTATTCCTGATTGCGTCATTAAGTCAAAACACACCCGGAGCACAATACGCTGGGCTGATCTCAGCAGAAGACCTTTGTTGAAGGAGCAGTAGAATGTGTAAATAGATTAATGTGCTTCTGGGAGAGGCTGCAGCTCCATGTAATAGACATTTTAGTTCCATGATCATGAAGCTTACAACTGATCATGGCAAAATAAGAAACATAAACTTATGAGTTTTGCACACAGCGTTGGAATGTTACAAGATGAAGATGACAAAGCCTCTAAATTTCATATGTTTGAGAATACACAGGGTGAATATACAGCATCTCCTTTATAATGACATATATTGCCTGTGTAGATAATAGCTGAACCAATGATTATGTACATTTGCTTCAGAAATCCTTGTATGATCTCCACCAATTTATTTATTTTTTGTTTAATTGGTTTTGGAATTTTACATACGTGTTTTTATGTTTGTTTTTGGCTTTTTATCTTTTTTTATGTGCATTTGTTTGTTGTTACCCTAATAAAACTATTTTCATATTGGTGGTTTTCTGAAACAATGTTTTTACAAAACAAATGGCTACTTTGTAAATGTGAATATGTGTGTCATACATCCTAATTACCTCATGTTGTTTCCTCTGTGCAGTTGTCCATGCGCGTTAAAATTTGTTCTAATTGTTTTTTAAACGAATTGTAAGAAAACCAAAATTTATGTGGGTAACTACAGAATAAATATAGTGATATGAAAATGACTCAATTGATTAATAATACTGCTGGGGATGATGAGAAATTTGAATTTGAAGTGGTGTTATCGAAGTTTAATAAATCTAATTCCATTCTAATCATGCAACATAAATCTAATAATGTGTGAAGTAATCATTATTTCCTATTTGGTTTTTCAAAAATTTAATTATAATGTATATATCAGTACTGCACATTTATACCCCTTTCACATCGCAAACCCGGCTCTGACCCGGGATTTTGAACAAGAGTCCAACCCAGTTGCGACCCAAGTCAGACCCCTTTCACACTGCACCTTCGACCCGGGTTATTCCTGGGTTGGCCCCGTTCACCCTGAACCCGGGTCAGCCCTGTAAAACCCTATGGATATCATTAAAAAATTACTTTTCAGGCTCACAAAGATAGCATGACAAAAGGGAACAAAAGGAAGGGGTGAGAACTGGTCCCAGCATTGCAGGAATCATGGCTGATGGATTACCACTGTGTAGCCTTGAGTTCATGAGTGTTTGTGCTTTACTGCTGTTTGATTCAGCCAGTGAGAGCATGATCCAGCTTCTGACAACATAGTGTACAGTTCACTTATTCATCACATCTTCATCATTAACCCCTTTCAGACTGCTGGAATGCTGCTTCTGTTGTCTGCAGTATGCTGCCTGTGTGTCTGGCTGCTGACATCATCAAGTGAGACCCAGGAACATCCAATCAGCTGTGTTTGCTGAGTCCCGGGTTGGATAACCCGGGTAGGACCTGTCCACACTGCACTATGACCTGGGTCGGTCCAGTGTTCAACCATGGTCGATTGCAGGGTTGAAATGCTGGGTTGCTTGACATGGGGATTTTTCTGGTGGCACGTTCACACTGCACCTCGACCTGGGTCAACCCGGCAATATCCCGGGTTACTTATGCGATGTGAATGGGGTGTTATTTAACTGTTTATAAAGCAAACTGATTGTTCTACAAGAATAAAAATTGCCTCTATGGCCAACATAGAACAAATAAATATCTAGATCATCTTGTTTACAAGCGAGCGATGTAAGAGTAGACCAAGTTAGGAGGTCACTCTATGTTAATGCCTTTGTTACTGGTGCAAATGGCAGCGATAACAAATGAAATGTATTTGGGCAAAATGCTGTTCCATAATATAAAAATCCCTTTATTCACTGGAGTTCTAACTACCTTAAAAGCTCAGAATTAGAAATCTTCTTTGCATCCCTTCATGAATCTTTACAAGAACAATATCACAAAGATGACGCAGGTGCTCTCATTTGCACAGTCTCATCAAATGTAACTTATTTATAAGCCATTTGTAAGTGCACGTGGCTGTAGAACAATACATGGCAACATAGTCTACACATCATATTGTAATGGTGCAAATAAATAGCTTTTTAGAACCTAAGGAAATGACTGTAGACAGTGTGTTTCCTGTTATCTATATGAAACTTTCAGGAAATGAGGGCTTCAGCCACACCCCCTATTAGGTGCCACTAAAATATAGGATACTGATTGGATGTCTTTATAGGTGTCCCTATGTCTGCTGCTGGATCCTCACTGGTTTAGTAGAAGCCGTATGATGTGCTAGATAACTCCCCAGAGCGTCCTGTGCAGAGGAAGCATGGTGAGGATGCAGCTCAGAGAGATCTGTCCAGTAAATCATGGCGCCTCATGAAATTTCTGACCTCAAGATCACGTCCAAATAATGCATGTAAACCAGGTGTTAGGAAATGGAAAGTTATAGGAAAGGTCATTTGTTGCAGTAATAAGGCAAATGCATACATTCAAATAATGTAAATGACAATTAACAGGATTATTAATATTAAAAAAATTACATTGGAAGAGAATAAAATTCATTGCTTTACTGCAGTTATATTTTAAAAACATTTTTTTTAAAAAGTAACTAAACAGGTCTGTTAGATGACATTGCCCTTAAATGCCCCTTAACAAAGAACATGTTCACACCTACTATCATGCAGAAATAAATTGTATCAAGTGACGGCATCAACAGTTATGGTTCCACTTTCCTACGATGTGTATGAACTTGAAGTCATCATTAAACCAGGAAATGTAGGTGACTATGACTGAACGAGGATCTAGTTATTTACCACAGCATATATGAACAATCGGGTCAATACAATTCAGCCAGATTATTTATAGATCCACTAGATTATAGATCAAGCAAAAAAAAGCAGATTGCAACATGTTGTAACCATTATCAAAGCATCCTACAGGTAAGGAATATTCTTACATCATATCTTGTAACATAGGATATAATATCTTCATTATTCAAAACTAAATTCATATTGATATGTAGGAGTTTCCTGTAATTATAGTTTTATAGGATAGAGATAGAGCTTCCAGGATAGTGAATTACCAGTGCCTGACATGTCAGCTGCTCTTATAGCATGATTACACTAAACTTTCTGATGCTGGGGAGACCCCAGACATGCTTTTTTGTTTAAAGAAAATTAAATATAAAATAATAATTAAAATGAGAAAAATATATACAGTATCATAAAACAAAAACTAATATTTCTAGGCTCTATAACTCTGTCATACCTAATATACTGTACATATACTTTGGAGTTATTTTGCACGTTTTCACCTTTTACAATGCTCTTAAACTAAAGTTATGTATATCAGTGTGCTAACAAAAAAAACCCTTATCTGCCCTCCATCTCCAGCCAAAATGGAAATTTACTAGGGTCATAGAGTAGTTTAAATTATATTCAAATGTATCCAACAAAAACTAAAATGTGGTTTTGTCACAATCATGAAGAGACTTCAGCTGGCCATACAGTGATCGATAATCATTCAGATCAGCTGATAAAATTACTGTTCAGTACGATTGTCATTCAGTGTATGGACCTGATCGATAATCTTTCGCAGCCTGAAAAGGCCGAAACTTGATCCCGATTGTTTGGTTATCAAAGCTGTCCGATCCTCATGACTATTGTTCAGCCAAAGCCAGGCAGTGAATGGAGATTGCCTCCATACATTTTGCAGTGTAAGAAGGCGCTCCAATTATCGGGCAATCGACTTCTACCCTTATCTGTGTCAGCTGCACTATCGTCAATTTAAGGGGATTACTGTTTTACCCCACTGTTATATGAAAGTCCTATGGTATATGTGTATTCTTATCTTTTCATTCATATAGACTTCATGCAACCAACTACATTATTTAATACTCCATTGATTTACGCCTATGTGCATAATACAGTGGTTATAAAAAGTATTCACACTGGTTTCCATTTCAACATTTTATTTTCTTTCCTCGTGTAACACTTGCACCTATGGCTGTAGTTACAGCTGTCATTCTATTTGGACAAGTCTCTACCAGCATTCCGCATCGGAAATTCGGAATATTCCAATGTTTTTAAATTTTCTTTGAAATATTGCTGAAATTCCAGCAAGCTAGGTTGAGGATCAGTGGCAATTTTTAAATCATTGTCCAGAATCTGATAACATAAGATCCAGGCTTTGATTGGGAAGATTTTTTTTGTATTCGAAATATACTCCAATCTGCCTTTTGCTGTATACATTGGATTATTGTCCTGCTGTAACACAAATCTCCCAAGTCCAAGGTCTTCTAAGTTTACTGTAGAAGGCTTTCCCCCAAGATCTTGCCCATTCCATCTTGCCCTCTGTTTTGATACATTTTCCAATTCCCAAAGCATAGAAGCAGCTCTACAGTATTATGCTCACACCACCAAACATCACACTAGCGAAGGTGATCGTGGGTGATTTGCAGTGTTCGCCATCTGCCAAATACAAATACACTTTTGGTCTCATCAGATGATAGAATCTTCATCCTTTGTCATAATGATCTTCCACATCCATTCTGGCACACTCTAAAGAGGATTACATGTGATTTTCTTTTTACCACCTTCCAATGAAGCAATTATTTGTGGAATGCCAGGGTTATTGTTATCCTAGGGACAGCATCTCCTATCGACGCCATGTAAGAATGTTCTAACAGAGTTGGAAAATGGCCTGTTCTAGACAAATTCATAGCCTTTAGTTTATCAATTTCTTCTATTACAATAGTCTGAATGGAAATGTTCAATTACGCTTTCTCAAATATGTCTGTAATTATTATTATTGTCTCATTTTTGTATAAAATAGAGTAAAATATTTTTTTTATTTCACATTACAGATTATTTTATGCCAATCAGTGGTAGGAATTCACAAATAAAACCATTTTGATACCATAATGTAAGAACATGACAAAAAGATAGTCTTGCACATGAAATTCTCTCAAAGGTGTTGTTTCTTTTAAGTCTACTACAGGATGTTTGAGAAAATATGGAGCAACACTGCCTGCACTAACATCAAGTGGATTGTCCAGGCAGTGAATGCTCCCAGCTGGAACAGAGTACCTTAACAATCAGCACAATGCTGTTTGCACTGTAACAAGAATATGGTGATTTGGTGCCTAATTATGTGACAAAAATTGTCAGGGCTGATGAAAGCTGTAGAAATGACCCATGGGAGGTGCTGATGAATGACAGGTCAGGTTAAAGTCTGGCTATTTTGAACTTCCTTAGTATCACCAACGAGAAACCTGAATCCCAACTCACAGTGTGGTTTTTCAACAGCCCTTGGCACACACATACGTTTTGCCATTTTAAATGGACGGAGAGGGCTGGAGATCCATGTAAAATTAATAGAAACTAGAGTCCCTCAGTCATCTTTCATTTGAGTTTCAAATCAATAAAGATTTTTTTTCTCTTAAAGAAATGTGCATTATGAGAAGACCACACAGGCGGGTGAAATGTTACCCTCCCAGAGAGGGCTTGGATTGCCAATCTGTTCCAGAGCGTCCTGTTGAAAAATAGCAGTTAAAAAAAAAAAATAGCACGGTGAATATAAAAACATTGGATACTTATTGGAGTTGTGCATTATTGCAGCAAATTGCTAGGTCATTGGCAACCCTGTATCTGTGATTTACAACTTATGAAACATGATTGGTAATTAGAGGTCATTTTTGTTTTTCTATTCTTTTATTTTACACTAAGTAAACTTTCTTTGCAGTAAACAAATGTTTATTTTCTTTGCAGGTTATAATATATAATGAGTGAGAAATAATTTTTTGTTTCTAATTTCTCACACCACTAAAAGTGGAGGCACTACTTGTAAAACAAAGGACTCACTTAGCAACTTTACTGAGCTCCTAGCTCTATTCTAAGACATCTGTATTTTCAGCTTTCCTACTTGAGTGTTACCTGCATCAACAACATTATTATGGGTTTATGAGGCTACTGGGTCTTACTCTTTAAGCCTTACCATCATGCTTCACTTATTTTGGCTAATGTCTGAAGTAAAAGCCTACAAGCCCAAGGGGTTGATGTATCATGCAATAAAAAAGAGTGGAGAAATTGCCCATAGCAACCAATCAGCTTCAAGGAAACATCAAGTAAATTCTATAAAATGATAGGTAGATGCTGATCGGTTGCTATGGGTAAATTTCACTGCTTGGTACATCAACCCCCACGTCACACCATGCTCCAGCATGGCCACAGTAGCAGTCCGCACCTATTGGTCCCTGTATTTTTTCTCCTTTTGAATACTGACTTGTTACATGAGATGGTCCAGCAGAAGATAGTTGCCTACATTGCAATTGTTTTACTCACCTGATCACCATATATATCACCATATATCAGAAGTCTGGACATCCGGCTTTAGCCCCATTAGACAACTGCTGACACACATTTCCTCCTTGTCACAATACCACTACTCCTAGTTCCAGGGGACAGATGTCTTCACTATGACACTGTATCTGCGACATAGCCTATGAGTTTCTGCCTGGGTCATTCCAACCTGTGTCCCCCTAAGCATCATAAACTCCTGTGTCTGAATAGTGATTTAAGTGTATCTCACAGAAGATTTACCCTCACTTGGACAACAGTCTATCACTTGCATGTTCAGCCACTTTCCCGCCTAAACTAAACTCTCCATTTTGTGTGTAAGCACATACATAGTAAGCAACTATCTTGTTCCATGTATCTCAACAGTGACAGCTTCACATAATCTTCAACAGTAAACCAATGAGCATACATCTCTACTGAAGTCTGAGGAGATTCAACTCTAGCAATCATTCCCCTCTGTTCTTTGTTTCCTGCTAGCCTCTGTTGGAGCTGGACTCCGGGCCACCTGATCTGCTTACCAGGTCCTTCAGCCACAACCACTTGCTGGCTGCCAGGTCAGCACTCCATCCAGAGCCAGATTAAGGGGAGGGAGTGGGCCCTTCTCTCTCAGGGGTTCCCCCTGGCTGGAGTGGCTCTGAAGCAGATTCTATCTATGGTGCTGCTGTCTGAAGCAGATTCTGCTTGTCTCCAACCTCCACTGCAAGCAGTGGCTGCTGAAGAATCGATCCCCGGCTGGCACCTGTCTGTCTCTATCCCTGCTTGTCCTTCCCTTGGTGATGCGCTACTGACATTGGGGGATGAGATATCATGATATCTCATCCCCAAAGAAGATAAGGAGGAGCTAGAGGCTGGACTCTGGAGCTGCCTCACATTGCTGGGACTCTGGGAGGACTGATCATGTGAATGCAGCCCATCCCTTCAGGAGAGGTCAGTAGGTAAAACTGCTATGGGGGGAGTTAATCATTAAATATATTTTATAAAGGCTGGGGGTGAGGGGGGAGAATCATTAAATAAGTAAGGTGTGGTGGTGAGTGGGGAGAATCATTAAACATATAAGGGGTGGAGGGAAAATATATTATATAGGGATGGGAGTAAGGGGGAGTCTAAATCATTTAAATATACTATACATGTAAAAGGGGCGGCAGTGATGAGTTGGGAGGGGGAAAGAGACAAAATTATATATACATGGGAAAGAGCAGGGGGACATTTGCTACACATAATAGAATAAAAAAAAAAAAAAAATAAAAAATAAAAATATATATATATATATATATACATATACTTCACAGTCAGACTGCACGCTGGATCTAACTTAAGCCATCAGAGGGTGCTACATTAGAGACATAAAAAATCCAGCAATAAAAAAAATCCAGTAACAAGGGCACTCACCACAGAATCTGAAGAAAAATTTTAATTTATTTACCTCATAGGCATAATGTGTTGACGTTTCGGTCCAACCGGACCTTTGTCAAGACCAAGGGCCTGATTCAGAGTTGGGAATAGAGAGAGATATCTCTCTCAACTGATCATCTTGGTGAAACCATGTTGCACTACAGGTGGGGCAGATTTAAAATGTGCAGAGAGATTTAGATTTGGGAGGGAGGTGTCCAAACTGACATCTAAATTGTAGAGTAATATTAAAGCTGTGCAGTATTTGTGGGCTACATGTAAAAGCAGCCAGTATTTATGCTACATGCAAAAAAATTATGTATTTACACGCCTTGCATTGCAACATGGTTTGTACAGGTACACAGTTAAGTGCTATTTCTCTCTCTCTCTATTCCCAACTCTGAATCAGGCCCCAAATACACAAAAAACAGCACAGCTACTACCAAGAGCCAGCTTAAATACTGTACCCTTGTTAATTGCTCACTCATGTCACCTGGGATCCCCAATCCAAAAACTGGAAGTAGAATGGCAAACAGTGCTTCATAACCATCCTATAACCACAACAATCTGTGAGCAGATAAAAGAAAATTTGATACTTCAACTATGCTAAGTGGCTGCTGGAACGCATGCCTGACGGACATCACACAAGATCAAGCGCGACTTCCGTGAACTCCGTGGTAACTGAGTGTACCGGCTGATGGGAACACGCCATTGTTGTATGTCCCTGATGACGGGTTGAAGTTCCCGAAACATAGGAATAAAGGACCGTTTTAACTACTGCTGAAAAGTCTCGTGAGTGCCTCCTATTTGGTATCTGTGTGTATTGGACTGTTGAGACCCTGGAGGGCACCGGAGCTGTTGTATTTGTATTTCTGGAGTGCCAGGTGTATGGATATTTATGTATATATATATTGGGACATTGACAGAATTTTCATATTTTGGTCTCTATTCACCACCACAATGGCTTTGAAATGAAACAAACAAGATGTGCTTTAACTGCAGACTTTCAGATTTAATTTGAGGGTAATTACATCCAAATCAGGTGAAAGGTGTAGGAATTACAACAGTTTCTATATGTGCCTCCCACTTTTTAAGGGGCCAAAAGTAATGGGACAAACTAAACAATCCTAAATCTAACTTTCACTTTTTAATACTTTATTGTAAATCCTTTGCAGGCAATTACAGCCTGAAGTCTGGAATGCATAGACATCACCAGACGCTGGGTTTCATCCCTGGTGATGCTCTGCCAGGCTTCTACTGCAAATGTCTTCAGTTCCTGCTTGTTCTTGGGGCATTTTCCCTTCAGTTTTGTCTTCATCAAGTGAAATGCATGCTCAATCGGATTCAGGTCAGGGGATTGACTTACCATTGCATAACATTCCACTTTTTAGCCTTAAAAAACTCTTTGGTTGCTTTTGCAGTATGCTTCGGGTCATTGTCCATCTGCATTGTGAAGGGCCGTCCAATGAATTCTGAAGCATTTGACTGAATATGAGCATATAATATTGCCCGAAACACTTCAGAATTCATTCTGCTGCTTTTGTCAGCAGTCACATCATCAATAAATACAAGGGAACCAGTTCCATTGGCAGCCATACATGCCCACGCCATGACACTACCACCACCATGCTTCACTGATGAGGTGGTATGTTTTGGATCATGAGCAGTTCCTTTCCTTCTCCATACTCTTCTCTTCCCATCACTCTGGTACAAGTTGATCTTTGTCTCATCTGTCCATAGGATGTTGTTCCAGAACTGTAATGGCTTTTTTAGATGTTGTTTGGCAAACTCTAATCTGGTCTTCCTGTTTTTGTGGCTCACCAATGGTTTACATCTTGTGGTGAACCCTCTATATTCACTCTTGTGAAGTATTCTCTTGATTGTTGACTTTAACACATATACACCTACCTCCTGGAGAGTGTTCTTGATTTGGCCAACTGTTGTGAAGGGGTTTTTCTTCATCAGGGAAATAATTCTTCTGTCATCCACCACAGTTGTTTTCCATGGTCTTCCTGGTCTTTTGGTGTTGCTGAGCTCTCCGGTGCATTCTTTCTTTTTAAGAATGTTCCAAACAGTTGATTTGGCCACACCTAATGTTTTTGCTATCTCTCTGATGGGTTTGTTTTGATTTTTAAGCCTAATGATGGCTTGCTTCACTGATAGTGACAGCTCTTTGGATCTCATATTGAGAGTCGACAGAAACTGATTCCAAATGCAAATGTCACACCTAGAATCAACTCCAGACCTTTTACCTGCTTAATTGATAATGAAATAACGAGGGAATAGCCCACATCTGTCCATGAAATAGCTTTTGAGTTGATAGTCCCATTACTTTTGGCCCCTTTAAAAAGTGGGAGGCACATATAGAAACCGTTGTAATTCCTACACCGTTCACCTGATTTGGATGTAATTACCCTCAAATTAAATCTGAAAGTCTGCAGTTAAAGCACATCTTGTTTGTTTCATTTCAAAGCCATTGTGGTGGTGAATAGAGACCAAAATATGAAAATTCTGTCAATGTCCCAATATTTATGCACCTGACTGTATATATAAATAGTCCACAAAGGTGGCACTCCCATATATAGAAAATAATTAGCAGGTGCCCTCCAATTAAGGTCAGCCAAAGACAACCCCACAAATAAAAGTCCACACAGGCGGCACTCTGATATCCAAATAACAGCACAGGAAGATGTGATGAATATTCATCACATCTACCTGTGCTGTTATTTGGATGTCAGAGAGCCGCCTGCGTGGACTTTTATATACATATAGATAGATAGATATATATATATATATATGTAAATTTTTTTGACTGCTTATACATTGATATTGACATCCATGTTCTTGTATTTTTTTGTTTTTTGTTTTTCTTTATTATTTTATATATATATATATATATATATATTTTAATTTTTTTTTATTTTTTCATGTATTGACAATATTGTGTGACACACTGTCCTCTTGCAATGGGTATTTCTCAATATCGTTTTCTCATTCTATTTTGTTGGATATAGTGTTATTGATTATTTATGAGTTTTTGAGTTGGATCCTATTAACATTGATGTTAGTCTACATCGATTGTATTTTTCATACAAATAATGTGTTTTGATATCGGGTCTCATATAGAGATGGGTATATTCTTATATTGGTGATCTCATTTGCACTTTATGTAGTGGTCCGTGGTACATGAGTACCATTCATTGTTCCTTGTAGTGGGTCAGTTTGATGATAATCATTTCTATGGTACATATTCAGTAACATTTTAAATAAGTCATTTCCTCTGTATATATGTCTTAATTTGTTATGCCGGTATATGGTAAAATGTATGTTTTGTATATTCAGATCGATGCTATTTTGTGTGCATTATGACATCTTTTGTATTATTGTTGTTATGTCCGGTTGCTGGGTGACCCATGTATTGATGCTTATTTGCTTCACTGATTGGTGTTTTTGTGTCACGTGGTCCGGGTCTCTCTGTGACGCTGAAGTGGGCGCTCCTTGTGACTTCATTGCTATGCGCAGGGTGCCGCGTGCAGGTGGCGCCATGGTCATTCCGGAGGGGGTATATAGATGAGTTGGTTTGTTAATGTATTTATGCCCTGAGGAAAATGTTTGCATAAAGACATTGAAACGTTAGTTTAATCCGGTATCCTGTGATATTTTTGCAATGAGTGCCGCCCTACTTTGTGTTGCTATATATATATATATATATATATATATATATATGAAACCACTAACTACAACCAACAAAAATAATATAACAATTATAAAATTAGATAAACACAATACAAAAATGTGCTAACACATAAAATAATGTGTCGAAAACATAAATAATACAAGTGGGGAAGCATTAAAAAAATATACATATATCTAGTGTGGATAGGACCACACATAGGGCCATATTCAATTTGAAGCAAAAAGTCAGTTATTGACGATAATTTATCGCCATTCGCCATACGATAATTTATCGTAATTTTCGCCATTTTCAATTATCCCCATATTCAATTTCAAAGACTTTTCGCAGGTGCGACAAGTCTTTGTAAAAAAAAAGGATAATTTTTTACCACTGCAGAGGTGGCGAAAAAATGTGCAGAATTGGAGTTTTGGGGTGCAGAAAAGAAAAGTAGCTGGCAGCCTTTGGAATGTCCCCTTAAATTAATCTGTGTCAAAATTTTGGGGGCGAAAAAAATAAATGTTGGGGGACAAAATTAAAATCTAGCAAAATTGACTCAGGCGGGGTCCCATAGTATGCGACAGGTGTTTTCTAGAATGCGGGTAGTTGCGGCAGGTGGATTTTTGAAGAATTTTTAAAACTCACTTTAGGGACTTAAAAATATTCTTGCACTCATTTTCATGTACCCCAAATTTGATGGGACTACTTATTTTCCCCCCAAAATAAAGCTAAATGCTATTCTTCACCAATTCTTCAAAAAACACATTTATACACCTGCCACGGCTGTTTAAAACCCCCAATTACCTTTAGCAGGCCAATTCGGGGGTACCCAAAGTGATCCCAGATGTCAGACCATCTTTTTGGGGGTGACAGGCTGATTTCCCCAAAAGTGACAGGACTTTACAATACTTACCTTTCCGCTGGTTCCCGTTTTCACTGATTCCTAATTGAATACGGGGATAAGCGGGCACGCGCCCGATACTTTATCCCCTCCAAAAACGGTGATGATGGCGAAAAGTCCGACCTCAGACTTTTTGCCTCAAATTGAATATGGCCCATAAAATCATACTAACTGTATTAATTCTGTACTATAAAGATCTGCCAAAACAAATTATATAAATCACATAGCATCCAATAGATCTTCAGTGGACTAACCAACACTGCGCCTGTATTATGTCACATGACGCAATTTTTTTTTATAAGGATGGTATTCATTCAGCCCCCGTGGGGGCCACAGTGTCCAGATAAAAAATCCAGCGTGGGTTCATGGGCTAAAGAGCAAACTTCTTGGCCACCTATACAGGCTCTTTCTGCGACCATTGCAGATTTTTTTTTCACTGAGACAACTGCATGATTTCCAAATCTTAAATACTTAGTTGAAAAAACACACTTCTATCACCTTTGAACCTTAACCCTACCATCCATCTGTTATATACAAAAACATCAGAGTTGTCATTATAAAAGACATAAAGAAATGAGGGCACCTATTTTTTTACACAAATTGTAGAACGCAAGAGCCAAATAAGTCAGTACTTTTAACAGGTAGCAATACCCCGCAAAAAAAGAGTATTGCCTCCGCTCACTAGTTTCCATATTAATTGTGATTATCCTCACGATTTGGAGAATACCCTCCTGAGCCCCTGAATGTGGCATCTGTAATGCTACTAATATGTAATTGCACAAAAAAGCACAATCAAAATTCAATTGGCATGATCTGGCCAGACCAAGGATGGAAAACCCTTGCTCCAATGGAGGGAAATAGTCTCTAAATTTTCTATGTCTATGCATTTTAAAAACAATTCACATATTTTTAAGTATTTTAAGCATATTACTGGCCCCCCGCCCTACAGACTGCAAAAATATATTGTTCGGTCACCCCTCATTATTGAAGAAGCTGTTGTGGCGGTATAGCTATTTTTCTCCACATATGGTGGTCATGCCCTAAAATAGAATATGGTCACAGATCTCTGAACCAGTGACCAATATTTTCATTACTAAGTTTTCATGGTCCTTCCTGCTGGTCTTCCCAATACATGATCTTATAGAAAAGTAGATAAACGGGGCAGCTCAGATCTTCAATGTAGCAGATGTTTAATAACCTCCCATTAAAACACCAAGATGTTCCCTCCTTACAATTGGGTATTAGCAATAGTTGGCACCCGGCTGCAAAATTAAAAAAAATACAGCATATCACATGTATAGGTCCCACACATGCTCCCATAAGGAGCCTATGGAAGCTCTTCAATAACCCTTCCTCACAAAATTATTCATTTCAAGAACTTTTTTTTCCAACACTCTATACAAGACTTTGCACTGTATAGATCTTATTTATTTATACACGAGACCAAGAGAGACCCCAACTCTCGGTTCCCCCCAACTTCCCCTACTATCTTTCTTAAACTTCTCCTCAATACAAGCTTGTAGGCACATTTTCATTAAGACAATAACCATTTAAATGCCTGACATATCTACTTTATATAATAATTTATCATTTTCATTCAAATCTGTTATATATGTTATGTATCGCCTAGGTCATTTACTCATTAACTACCACTTTGTTGATAACTTTCTATGTCCTGTATTGTTTCTTGAAATTGAAAAATTAAGAGATTTAGAATGATCCATAAACAAATATTACAAATCTTTACTCACAGCCATATAATATCATTGTTCATGCTAGCTTTTGCATTCACGAGAAAGAGAAAAAAAATCTGTGAATATCAATGGTGTTATTATGACATTAAATGCAGTCGTTTGCCAGGTAATTTATAGGAACAGCTAAGAATTTGGTTACACACCTATGTTCACACCCATCATATGGCTAATCACCTACGGGATATTTTATGAAGCCATTTTTACTTTTTTATTTTTATGAGGGGGTGGAATTTTGGCACATGTTTCTGAGATCTTATAATTTATAGCACATCTCTATAACAAAGAAACGTCTATCTAGTTATAATTTATATCACCACAAAGCAGATCCAATGTTTGAATCCTGTGGGATGACTCCTAAAATTCCTGGCCTCATATGCTATCAGGAAGGGGTTTGTACAATGAAACGCGGTATCTATGACTAGAGGACAGCAAGGACATCATTGTGGCAAGCAGTTTGCTCAGTCCATAAAAGCAACACCATACTTGTTAAAATGCAATGTGATCTAGGCGTCTAGGTATAATCTAAAGGTTGCTACCAATCTTTCTATATTTAAGATACATAAATATGCCATTGTGGTTTTGGCAACAAACATTGTGTAGTTTATACTGGTTGAGTATAAGAGGTCAGCTGTGATGAGGCAGAGGTGTCCTGAATTGATTTCTGGTGGACGGAAGACCTGTTCATTACCCCTGAGGCCTGCACAGATTCAGGTGGAGGCTCTGCCAATATTTAATCAGACAGCAAGAAGAGTGTTGTTATGTGGGCGTCACTTGTACACAACCTCACCCAAAAGGAGTGTACCAAAGGGGTATTACATATGTTTATGCTTATGTAGGTAGACAGAAGTGTGCTCAGTGCTAGTTGTCTGGAAGACTATGGGGCTGTTGTCAGGGCCAGTGCATGGTGTTATGACGCCCTAGGCAACATTTTTGCATACCACCCCTCGGAGCTGGCTGGGCTGGAATCAGATTATAGGAATAGGAGCAGGAATGGGTGGAGCCTCAGGGGAGGGGGCGGAGCGGATTGTAGGATCCACCACCAGTATTAAATAAAATAAGGATGTCTCTTTGAGAGGCATCCTTATTATTATGCCAGCAGCCTCACTGCTGCCCCCTCAGGTACCAGCGCCCTTAGCACCGGCCCTGACTGCTGTAGAGATGAAAACAGTTTGCGCCAAAAAAAGCAGACCCTAAATGCACCTTTGAAAAAAAGCCACATTTTTGCGCATCTTATAGAGCTGGATTTATCTTCATCGACATTCAGCTCTGCAAGGGAAACACATCCACCATTTTGCACTAGGAGAAAACCATAGTATATATACGCCAGGTTGGTGACAGGAATAAACAGTAGTATATGTGTCTGGTTTATGCCAGTGTTAGTAATGAATACTAAAGTGCAGGGGCATTTTAAGAGAGGAGGGGGCCCAAGTGCAGCTTCCGTTTGGGCCCCCTCCTCTCTGTTGGCGGCTCAGCGGCACTAAGCTCTGTAGATTCTGGCTTCATGCCAGAATCTACTGTGCATACGTGGGTCTCCGGGAAAATGGTGCCCGTGCCTACTTTCCCGGGAACATTTTTCTATGCATGCGCAGATCACTGGGAAAATGGCCGCTGCCATTTTCCCAGTGAGTGTTTGCTGTTCTGCAGCGCCGGTCCGGATCTGTGGAGCAGCACTTCAGGAATTGGCGGAGAGGTAAGTATAATTACCTATGGGTGCAGGGTGTGCGGTGTGAGCCCGTGTGCACCGCACACCTTGTACCCATTATAAAGACACCTATGCTAAAGTGTCAGTACCCATTGATACACAAAATTGAGTTACTAGCCATTTGCCGGCCTGCAAGTAGAGCACAGTGAACTCTTTATTAGTCACTTCCAAGGTCATCTGCCACAGAACAGTGTTGTTGAGGTCCAGGTCACCGTCTTAATCCTCCTGTCCAGTGAGGGAGATGACTGACGACAGGCCGCGAGCCAGGAGTGATGTGTATAGTGCTATCCCTAGGAGGATGCTGGGATGACAGTATGGGGGAGATGTACTAAGCCTTGTAGAGAGATAAAGTGGAGAGAGATGAAGTACCAGCCAATCAGCTCTTAACTGTCACGTTACAGGGTGTGTTTGTAAAATGACAGGAGTTGATTGGTTGGTACTGTTTCTCTATCCATTTTATCTCTTTCCAAAGTTTAGTAAATCTACCCCTACGTGTGATGTGCTGTGTGCATTGTGCCCGGCTACTCTCTGGAATTGTTCACTACCCTGAAACGCACCTTTGGAAAAAAGCCACATTTTTGAGCAACTTATAGAGCTGGATGTATCTTAATCGATATCCAGCTCTGCAAGGGAAACACATCCACCATTTTGCACTAGGAGAAAACCATAGTATATATACGCCAGGTTGGTGACAGGAATAAACAGTAGCCGATAACTAGCACCACATTACTGAAAACATATACGCTATGGGGACAGGTGCAGGACCATGAACACTAGGAGGGCAGTGATCACCACACACCCATTACACCATGCCAAGACCACATTAGATTGGAGGAGTGAAACCCGGAAAAGTGTAGCAGTGGAATGGAGGTTATGGCTGATATTCCATCACTATGAATGGAAGGACTCTTACTGCTCATGTCATAGACACACATTTTTAAGCAATTATATAGCTATTGTAGATAATGAAGTGTCATATACAAAAGTCAATCTATCTCTGTACACTGTTGATCAAGTAAACTACAATTAAATACAATCGCAGGTGCAAAATAAAAGTACTAATTCATTTCAATTAGATAGAAGTATTTGTTGGCTGCGGGCCGAGTGTAAATGTCAATTAAAAAATCACAGCAGCTGCGCTAATATACATACTGATGGATGTAAGGATGTTTGTGCACATGCAAAAATACACAGAAATATGCTGCCATCCAAGTCTACATCAGCCCCTATAGTACTGAAGATAGAGAGGAACGGTGACTGGGAATGCCATGTGAAAGGCATTCTAGCATGGACGCATCGGTGGGGCAATCCCAAACTGGTATCTTCCCTAGGGCGCCAAGGGGCTTTAATATGGCACTGCAAGAAATTATTAATATATCTCTTACAACTGATCTGACATTGCTATAAATGTCTGACACTGTAACACATTCATTCAACAATGCTGGACTAGTCATCTTAAGTCGCACACCTACACACACCCACTCCTGCTTAGCCGGATACAACACCGGAGTCAGAATGATCATTGAAATTGCTCAGAATAATATAAACATTATAATAGAAGCTTTCAGGGATGGCAGGATCCTGTTGCTGGAGCTGTAAGGGCTTTTTCTAACCCCACAAACTGGAGTCAGGTTGCAGAATGTTTTGTCTACTGGGTTATTCAGCTCTCACTAATAAGCCGCTCTACTTTGAAGAGGAAGGAAGTAAAAAAAAAAAGATAAAATGGTTTCAAGGAAAATGGCTGCTCAAACATCACTAATCAGAGCTGCAAAGTGCATCTGTAGAGCTTCTATAACGTCCATGGGTACAATTTGTGGGAGGGTCAATCTTTGAAGTTTGGAAAATACTCCCAGAGCTCACAGCTGTCTTTTTAGTTCTTTAAGACAGTAACATGATTTCTGCTGGCCATGGATACAAAGCATTTCTCACTTGTTACAATCTTACAGCACAATGTTTATCTAGCTAAGTGCAGGTCCCTCTTTCCTTTCAAGTTTTTTCTCGTTTAGTTGTACAGTTATATATATTTTTTTAATTTTTACCATTGTATTTATCAGCATCCATGTTGTATTTTATATTATGTTTTAGTGTTTGTAGTAATCAGTACTATTGCCATATGTATAACTAGCAGCCGCCATGCAGCATGAGCGTGTAATCATAGGTAACCCTTTATTGTCAGCATAAACTGGATCCAATAGTAATTCATAGCTGTTGACTTTGTGGGACTACCTACCGGGATGTGGTCCTAGGGAAACTGCAAGTGTATTGTGAGTATGTGAGAGTGTTTTGTGACTGTGAGTGTGTGTGTTTGTGTAGGTGTGTGTTTGGGAGGGGACAATGGGTGAAAAGCATTCTACTAATACCACTTTTCTGCAGAAATGAAGAAGTTGCGGGAAAGATGTCTTATCCTGGGATATTTCCCTGAAATTCAGGCGGCTCCAAGAAATTCCCAGGAGAGTAGGCAAATATGTAGTAATTAGCAAGCCAGCAACAATTAGATCAAGTGATTTAAGGCAGCCTGTATCTGAAAGACTGCTGGGGTGTGTGTTAATTAAGTAACATGTACTGCAAATTTAAAGTCTTCCTCTGAACATATGAAATGTTGAGCGTTACTTACATACAGAGCAATACAGGTTTTTCCATTAACTGTTTGTCAACTGCCCTGGATTAATGGAAAATTACCGAGATTGTAAATGACAAAAGACCAGCGTCAAACAGAGGTAAATTTCAGTAATTACGAGTCACAGGACCTCAAATTAACAGGCAAAACACCCATATAGTAGTGACAATTGTTTGCATCTCAAACTCATCTAGCATAACAGTTTTCATAGTATGTGATCATTAGTGGTTTTTTCCTCAAGTTCGGGGTATACAAAAAAAATAAATAGTGTATTATTTGTGAATAAACAAAGAGATTTCAACTATTAGGATTTACTCACCTGATACATGGGAAATAGCCAGCTAGATGACTTATGTATTTCAATCTTCATTAGCTAACATAATCCTCCATGGAACAGTGCTTACAAAATATATTAGAAACAGACAACATGGAATGTATTCCAAACACAATCAGTGAGATAAAGGTTAAAAGCATACTTGCTTACTTTTGAAAAAGCATTTCAGGGAGAATGTGAAAACAACACCTATGAGCGCAGCGGTAAAGTGGACGTGTACGGCTACATCTGAGAGGCATGTCATAATACTGACTTACATTCAAATGTAAAGGAGCCCCAAAGCAGTTAGTAAGATCTACATGTTGATGAAAACACTGATACTTTACAGAACATGCATGTAACCATAGGGATCATTGTACCTTATAACTAATGCAGAGAATTGGCATCGATTATACCATTTGAATGTATATATCTGTTTTTTCATATATATAACAGCTATATAATAGGGGTAATGTGCAATCAGAGAGATTGCTAGACTCCTCAGGGAGACAGGGAGATTGCTACTATTTCAGGGAGTCTCCCTAACAATCAGGGATAGTATAGTTGGCAAGTATGGTTAAAGCTAAAGTCAGTAAAAAAAAAAGATCTTAACCAAGGCCTTAATGATAAATTAAATACTGGATACTATGACAGGAGTTAATTTTATTCTATGAAGAAATAAAAAACAAAAAGGGTGCAAAACTACTTAAAAACAGTCATTCATATGAAGCGGGTACACTCACAATTGGATGAGACCAGGAAAATCTGTCGTGATGAAGCAGGCTGTTTGCCTGTGAAACACGTGGGTATGGTTTATTATCCATCAACCGCATGACGTCATGCAGGGGGAGATGGCCGCTAGCGCTGGACAAGCAAGCAGCACTGCTGGAGCATCCTCAGGATGCTCCAGGAGGCTGTACAGGCTGATGGCTGCATGTCTGGCGCATCCAAAGGACACCCTGGTGGAGCTGTAGCAGTGACACTGGATGTAAACTGCCACCCTGCTAGCCAGATGCAGGAACTCTGGGGCAGCATTGGTGCAGCCCACAGAGACCTGTGTTCTGTGTGGCAGCACCGCTCACACACCTCTAGTTATGGCCCTGCTGTATCTGCACGCAAGTGATACTGTGGCTGCCTTGGATAGCAATAAGCTCCATGTTAGACGCAAACCACAGAGCATGCCGATGCAACAATGACCAACAAAAGCATGAATGTCTATGCTGCACAAGTCTCCCTGATTGCTTGTACTTAATTCTGCATTGGAATGTGCGCTTCATTATACAGTCTTGGCAAATGCTTTGGATAAGTTGCAACTATGCTGTACACTTATTAGCTCTGTTTTAATTCCACTGTGAATTTTTACCCACTTTGGCTTAGTCTCATCCGTATTTTTAAACTTCTTGAAACAATAACAAGCAATCCCCTAGAAAGTGGAGTTAGCGCGGTAACCTCATGACTCATCATTCCTTCAGATCTTTGTACAAGTCACACATGGGATGGAATATTTAACGCCCTATCAGTCCTTGGCATTTCTAACCAGCAACTGGTGCTAAGAGAATTTTCCCTTCTAAACTGATCCCTATTTGGCTTAAGACCTCTGACCTTACTCTAGAGATTACCAAGTTAGTGCGGCTGAGACGCTCCACCTGTTGGTGTCCACAGCTGAGGAGAATCCCTGGAGGAAAGCCCAGGTGCTGATTGTAATCCTAGCTTATAATTACTCTGGATCTGCCGTTGCCCACAGAAGTGAAGTGCCACCAAATAAATAGCTTACATTTAGTTATTCTGCAAAGAAAAATGTTTGATTGGTTAATATATGTTTTGTTTCACTAGTAGAGCCGTCTGTTATATCAGTGCTCTTGTGCTAGATATTTAGGTTCTGGGAAGATCATTCCATCACCTGACTTTGGTAAAACCTGCCAATTGTATAAGAGAACAAGGCATACGTGCCAACTCTCCCTGATTGCCAGGGAGACTCCCTGAAATAGTAGCAATCTCCCTGACACACTGAAGAGTCTAGCAATCTCCCTGTTTGCACTTTTCCACCATTATGAAACTATTATATATTAAAAAAGCAAATATATATACATTCAAATGGGATCATTAGTATAATTTCCCTGCACTGGTTATAAGGCACAATGATCCCTATGGCTACATGTGTGTTTTCATCACAAAGTAGATCTTACTAACTGCTTTGGGGCTCATTTACATTTGAATGTAAGTCAGTATTATGACATGCCTCTCAGATGTTTCAGTACACGCCCACTTTACCGCCGCGCTCATAGGTGGTGTTGTCACAATCTACCTGAAATGCTTTTTCAATAGTAGGCAAGTATGGGACAAGGACAGGCATGACTTCCTGTGTCCAACACACAACCTTAAGTCCTTAGTCACCTGTAATTATTCATTACACATGGATCTGTCTTTGTGGAGCCTGGAGTTATACATAAATCAAAGGTGTCAACACTTACAGAGCTACATATATGAACTTTGTGTGATAGGTTTGGTAATATATATATATATGAAATGCTTTGAGGTTTTATTTTTTTATTAAGTGGGACACACAAAAGTCTTGCTTTATTAATGTCCCAGATTGTATAATTAAATTAAGGGTTGTGGTTATCCTAAAAGTTTAAGGAGAAACAGGTTAATGTGTGTGTGTGTGTGTGTGTGTGTGTGTGTGTGTGTGTGTGTGTGTGTGTGTGTGTGTGTGTGTGTGTGTGTATATGTGGTAGGGAACATAGATTGTAAGCTCCACTAGGGCAGGGACTGGGCAAATATTCTCTGTGTGTGCCATATAAATAACTGGTAATCAATAAATAAATAACTCTAAAAGACTTCTGTTAATTAGCTTTTTTCTCTTCACTTCATGAAAACCTTCACCTAAGACAGTAAAAGGAAATGCAGATAAGGGGCTGAATTCATTCTCCGCTCTGCAGCAGCCTAGGTAACTTATTCTGAAAACAATGCCTAAACCGTAGACAGAGGTGTCACACCGTGTGGTGACACCTGGTGTAGCACCTCCTGTACCTGCGCAAGAGGTGAAATTGCACGTACATGAAAGGGGCGTGGCCTCATGCCCATGAGGCCATGCCCTCTGAGTTGTGCCATCTTGGCAACAAGACCATGTGCCACACCCTCTGCCTCATTACTCCTGGAGTTGCTGCGAAGCCCCCTGCCTCTCCAGGCATAGTGTGGATGACTGGGTGCATGTGGGCATCATCCATAACCGATGGTGTCACCCAGTGCGGCCAGCACCCCTGTATTGACGTCACTGATTGTAGACAAGATGACTGCCAAATTTGGACATGCATATAATTGGATGCAATCTGGGTGATTTGGCGCCCTGTCTGAACAGCAGAGGATGACCGCTCACAAAGGTCGGTAGTGATTCTCACTGCATTTACCAATATCCCCGACAATGATCTTCTCAATTTTGCATTGATCATTACATTTTGAGGCTACGTGCTAAAATTGCCTGTTGTTGCCTGCTTTGCTGCAGCAGGTATGACCAGCTTTAATAAAACAAAAAGTACTTTATAAATTACAAATGTTTGGAAATATGGAATCAAATAATATCTGATACTCTGGTGACAATTTAATTGGTGGCAAATTTATACTACAGGAATAAGATAAAAGTTGTAATACCATTGTAGAGATTGTTTTACATTACTCAGTGTCATAGGGATCACAGTTACCAGAATAAAAGCACTATTCAATAACTGAAAGACCGAACAACTATTTAAAGCTACTAAGAGAAAAATGATAATCATACTAAAGGAGAAAGTCAAAACAAGTGCTGAAAGATTTCTTTCCTTTTCTCTTAAATACAGGGATTAAAATAAGAAGGGCCAGAAAATGATCCTTCAACATAGGCTCGAACAGCACAATAACTGAGCACTCCTGATAATTCAGTGTGTGACGATAATTATCCATTTATATAAAAGCTTAAAAATATCAGCCACAACTCCTGGCATTCAGAAAAATAAAAGAGAAAAAACACAACTGCCTATTTTCCATTTGAAAGAATGTAATCTGATTGGTAGCTATGGGTGACATCAATGTTTTCTTCTGCACCAGTTTTACAAATATTCCCCAATCATTTCACTCTCTAAAGGCTCATACACACTAGACGATATACTGATCGATATTGGTGAAAGATATTTGTGAAAGGTATTGGTTGTACACACTGAATGATATCGCTAGCAATATTGTTCCATGAAGTCATCCTGCCACATCCCTGAACAGGCACTTTCTGACGATATCGTCAGATTGGCCTGCATGTTTGCATGACAGCAAACATCGTTAACAACCCGCGGGAGCGCACATCGTTGGTCGTTTAGTGCATACACACTATATGGGCGGAATTCAATTGATTCCAGCCCCTATCGCGCCCGACGGAGCTATTCAATTCTTGCTCCTGTCAGGCGCAATCAGCTGCCAGCGCTACATTTCAGCTCACAGCCCCAGGGGGATGAGAGCTGAAATGTGCGAAAACTTACCTGTTTGGGCGCCCAAACATCACTTTTTGCGGTTGCGCCCAGCACTTTTGTCGGGTTTAGCTGCTTTACGTGGCTAAACCTGATCTCTATGGGCGCGATCAGCGTGAATAACGGCATCAATTGAATAGCGGCCCGCGATCTCCTGTCACTTTAGATGGGAGATCCGGACCGCGTAATCAATTGAATTCCGCCCTATATCGTTGAACGATATAGTTATCGTTCACTTTTATATTGTGTATACCCTATTAGAAGTAGGCAGAACATACTTTACAATAATCAAAACTAGGTGGGACTCTCACGGATAGGAACATGTTCTATTTGAAATGAAAAGTGTGATTGGTTAATGTGAGTTCAGCTTCATGGCAAATGTTTTGGTGTGGTTTGGGCATGTCATGGATGTACCTAATTTTTAGAAAGGAGTGCTAAAGCAATTGGTTAAAAAAAAGAAAAATACTTGATGCCCTTTGTGCTTAATGTTGTAAGAAAACATTTACACAGGAACCGTACTCATGGCTAATCTAAAGTTTATTACACCGCTATGCAAATCTGAGAAATGCATACCCTCTTAACAGTGCAGGGGGTGGGTCAGAGGTGGACGCAAGTGGCCGATTGTTTCCCTATGTGCATGCATCCGAGCCGCACTGCTCATTTGTCCTTAGGGTTACAGCAGAGTGATGCCAATGGATATTGCATGCAGTGGTACCTGGGGGAGTGGCTACAAGATGTGGGCATGTTGGTGTCAGAGACTGCATCTAAAGACACAGTCAGGGCCGGATTTACCATTAGGCAACCTAGGTGTCCGCCTAGGGCCCGTTGGGTCCCAAAGGGCCTGTTTCCTGGCCCCCGAAATCCAGCCCTGGAGAGAACATGCAGCACTCTTGTTGCTGCTACACACAGGCAATATAGCAGCATTCGAGCAGCACAGCAGCGCTGTTCCTTTTCCAGCTCCTTTTCCAAAAATGCTAATATTATGTATATATATATAAATATATATATATGTGTGTGTGTGTGTTTGTATACTGTATATATACTGTGTGTGTGTGTGTGTGTGTGTGTGTATATATATATATATATATATATATATATATTAGGGGTGAGCGGGTTCGGATTTCTGAAATCCGAACCCCCCCGAGCCCCCCCGATCCGAGTCCGATCCGAGTCAGGCTCGACTTTTCCCGCCTGACTCGGATCTGACATCGAGGAAAAACGTCATCATCCCGCCTTCCGAGTCTCGCGGGTTTTGGATCCTATATAAGGTACCCGCGTCGGCGCCATTTTCTCACTCGGCTGTGGACAGTGAAGAGGGAGGGTGGGAGTTAGTGCTGTGTAGTGTAGTGTAGTGTAGTGCTGCTGTTGTCCACTACTTCAAAGTCCATAGGGGCTGGCTGTGTTGTGCTGTGCTGCTGTTGTTAATAGGGGCTGTGTCCACTACTTCAAAGTCCATAGGGGCTGGCTGGACTGTGTTGTGCAGTCAGTTCCAAAGTCCTGTGCAGTGTCCCAGTCCTAAAGGGGTGCTGTAGTGTTGTCCAGGGGGTGCTCTGTCCATCAGGGGTGCTCCCCCCAAGTGCTAAAAAAATAATATATTTTCTGTGTTTGTGAATTGTGTGCGCAGTAGCCGCACGTGCATCAACAAAGTAGTGCCAAGCGTGCGCCTGTGTCATAAGTAAAGGGCCGGCTGGCTTGACCGTTAAGGGTGCTGTAACCCCCGAAAGTACACTCCAGTCCAAACCAAAAAAAAAATTATTTTCTGTGTTTGTGAATTGTGTGCGCAGTAGCCGCACGTGCATCAACAAAGTAGTGCCAAGCGTGCGCCTGTGTCATAAGTAAAGGGCCGGCTGGCTTGACCGTTAAGGGTGCTGTAACCCCCGAAAGTACACTCCAGTCCAAACCTAAAAAAAAATTATTTTCTGTGTTTGTGAATTGTGTGCGCAGTAGCCGCACGTGCATCAACAAAGTAGTGCCAAGCGTGCGCCTGTGTCATAAGTAAAGGGCCGGCTGGCTTGACCGTTAAGGGTGCTGTAACCCCCGAAAGTACACTCCAGTCCAAACCTAAAAAAAAATTATTTTCTGTGTTTGTGAATTGTGTGCGCAGTAGCCGCACGTGCATCAACAAAGTAGTGCCAAGCGTGCGCCTGTGTCATAAGTAAAGGGCCGGCTGGCTTGACCGTTAAAGGGTGCTGTAACCCCCGAAAGTACACTCCAGTCCAAACCAAAAAAAAATTATTTTCTGTGTTTGTGAATTGTGTGCGCAGTAGCCGCACGTGCATCAACAAAGTAGTGCCAAGCGTGCGCCTGTGTCATAAGTAAAGGGCCGGCTGGCTTGACCGTTAAGGGTGCTGTAACCCCCGAAAGTACACTCCAGTCCAAACCAAAAAAAAATTATTTTCTGTGTTTGTGAATTGTGTGCGCAGTAGCCGCACGTGCATCAACAAAGTAGTGCCAAGCGTGCGCCTGTGTCATAAGTAAAGGGCCGGCTGGCTTGACCGTTAAAGGGTGCTGTAACCCCTGAAAGTACACTCCAGTCCAAACCAAAAAAAAATTATTTTCTGTGTTTGTGAATTGTGTGCGCAGTAGCCGCACGTGCATCAACAAAGTAGTGTCAAGCGTTCGCCTGTGTCATAAGTAAAGGGCCGGCTGGCTTGACCGTTAAGGGTGCTGTAACCCCCGAAAGTACACTCCAGTCCAAACCAAAAAAAAAATTATTTTCTGTGTTTGTGAATTGTGTGCGCAGTAGCCGCACGTGCATCAACAAAGTAGTGCCAAGCGTGCGCCTGTGTCATAAGTAAAGGGCCGGCTGGCTTGACCGTTAAGGGTGCTGTAACCCCCGAAAGTACACTCCAGTCCAAACCTAAAAAAAAATTATTTTCTGTGTTTGTGAATTGTGTGCGCAGTAGCCGCACGTGCATCAACAAAGTAGTGCCAAGCGTGCGCCTGTGTCATAAGTAAAGGGCCGGCTGGCTTGACCGTTAAAGGGTGCTGTAACCCCCGAAAGTACACTCCAGTCCAAACCAAAAAAAAATTATTTTCTGTGGTTGTGAATTGTGTGCGCAGTAGCCGCACGTGCATCAACAAAGTAGTGCCAAGCGTGCGCCTGTGTCATAAGTAAAGGGCCGGCTGGCTTGACCGTTAAGGGTGCTGTAACCCCCGAAAGTACACTCCAGTCCAAACCTAAAAAAAAATTATTTTCTGTGTTTGTGAATTGTGTGCGCAGTAGCCGCACGTGCATCAACAAAGTAGTGCCAAGAGTGCGCCTGTGTCATAAGTAAAGGGCCGGCTGGCTTGACCGTTAAAGGGTGCTGTAACCCCCGAAAGTACACTCCAGTCCAAACCAAAAAAAAATTATTTTCTGTGTTTGTGAATTGTGTGCGCAGTAGCCGCACGTGCATCAACAAAGTAGTGCCAAGCGTGCGCCTGTGTCATAAGTAAAGGGCCGGCTGGCTTGACCGTTAAAGGGTGCTGTAACCCCCAAAGTACACTCCAGTCCAAACCAAAAAAAAATTATTTTCTGTGTTTGTGAATTGTGTGCGCAGTAGCCGCACGTGCATCAACAAAGTAGTGCCAAGAGTGCGCCTGTGTCATAAGTAAAGGGCCGGCTGGCTTGACCGTTAAAGGGTGCTGTAACCCACAAAGTACACTCCAGTCCGAACCAAAAAAAAATTTATTTTCTGTGTTTAACCGCACGTATATATCAAATCGATATAACATAAATGGAGGACCAAACTTTCTCCGATAAAAATAAAATAGAGAAAGATCAAGAACCACTTCCTCCTAGTGCTGAAGCTGCTGCCACTAGTCATGACATAGACGATAACATGCCATCAACGTCGTCTGCCAAGGCCGATGCCCAATGTCATAGTAGAGGGCACATACAATCCCAAATGGCAAAGTTCAGGAAAATGACCTTGAAAAAGACATTTAAATCAGCTGAAGAGAAACGTAAACTTGCCAATATGCCATTTACGACACGGAGTGGCAAGGAACGGCTAAGGTCGATCCCTAGTATGTTCATGACTAGTGGTTCAGCTTCACATGACGATGGAAGCACTCCTCCCACTAAAAAAATCAAAAGAGTTAAGCTGGCAAAAGCACAGCGAAGAACTGTGCTTTCTAAGAAGATATCACAAATCCCCAAAGAGAGTCCAAGTGTGGTGGTGGTTGCGATGCCTGACCTTCCCAGCACTGGACGGGAAGAGGTGGCTCTTTCCACCATTTGCACGCCCCCTGCAAGTGCTGAAAGGAGCACCCACAGTCCACTTGCTGATATGCAAATTGAAGATGTCACTGTTGAAGTACAACAGGATGAGGATACTGGTGTAGCTGGCGCTGAGGAGGAAGTTGGCGAGGAGGATTCTGATGGTGATGTGGTTTGTTTAAATCAGGCTCCGGGGGAGACAGTTGTTGTCCGTGGGATGAAAAAGCCCATCACGGTCATGCCTGGGCAGAAGACCAAACATTCCACCTCTTTGGTCTGGCAATATTTCTATCCAAATCCGGACAACAACTGTCTTGCCATATGTACCATATGTAAAGGTGAAATAAGTAGGGGTAGGGACGTCAACCACCTAGGAACATCCTCCCTTATACGGCACCTGCAGCGCGTTCATAAAAAGTTACTGTCAAGTTCAGAAACTTTGGCTCAGACCGTAAGCAGTCCAGGGACACCTAAATCCCGTTGTCCTGTTGTATCCAAGCGCCTGCAAACCACACCGTCAACTCCCTCCTCGTCAATTTCCTCCTTAGTCAGGATCGGAAGTAGTCCTGCAGGCCATATCACTGGCATGACTGACTCTCCTATCCGGGATTCCTCCGGAGGATCCTGCATTGCTACGCCTACTGCTGCCGCTGCTGCTGTTGCTGCTGCTGCTGGGAGTCGTTCATCATCCCAGAGAGGAAGTAGGAACACCACTACTTTTACTAAACAATTGACCCTCCAACAGTCCTTAGCGAGGAGGATGAAGTACGACAGCAGTCATCCTGAAGCAAAACGTATAACTGAGGCCTTGACTGCTATGTTGGTGTTAGACGTGCGTCCGGTATCCGCCATTAGTGCAGTGGGATTTAGACAATTGATGGAGGTAGTGTGTCCCCGGTTCCAAATCCCGTCTAGATTCCACTTCACTAGGCAGGCGATACCGAGACTGTACAGAAACGTCAGAAAAAGTGTCCTCAGTGTCCTGAAAAATGCCGTTGTACACAATGTCCACTTAACCACGGACATGTGGACAAGTGGAACAGGGCAGACTAAGGACTATATGACTGTGACAGCCCACTGGGTAGATGTATCACCTTACGCAGCAACAGCAGCAGCGTCACCAGTAGCAGCATCTCAGAAACGCCAGCTCGTTACAAGGCAGGCTACGCTGTGTATCACCGGTTTCAGTAAGAGGCACACCGCCGACAACCTCTTAGAGAAACTGAGGGAAATCATCGCCCAGTGGCTTACCCCACTTAGACTCTCCTGGGGATTTGTGATATCTGACAACGCCACCAATATTGTGCGGGCATTACATCTGGGCAAATTCCAGCACGTCCCATGTTTTGCTCACACAATAAACTTGGTGGTGCAGAATTTTCTGAAAAGCGACAGGGGCGTGCAGGAGACGCTTTGGGTGGCCCGAAAAATTTCTGGCCACTTTCGCCATTCAGCGACTGCGTGCCGAAGACTGGAGTGCCAGCAAACACTCTTGAACCTGCCCCGCCATCACCTGAAGCAAGAGGTTGTGACGCGGTGGAACTCAACCCTCTATATGCTTCAGAGGATGGAGGAGCAGCAAAAGGCCATACAAGCCTATACATCCACCTATGACATAGGCAAAGGAGGGGGTATGCACCTGACTCAAGCGCAGTGGAGAATGATTTCCGTGTTGTGCAAGGTTCTTCAGCCCTTCGAACTTGCCACACGTGAAGTCAGTTCAGACACTGCCAGCTTGAGTCAGGTCATTCCCCTCATCAGGCTTTTGCAGAAGCAGCTGGAGAAAGTGAAGGAGGAGCTAAGACGGAGCGATTCCGCTCGGCATGTGGGACTTGTGGATGAAGCCCTTCATTCGCTTTGCCAGGATTCCAGGGTGGTCAATCTGTTGAAATCAGACCACTACATTTTGGCCACCGTGCTCGATCCTAGGTTTAAAGCCTATGTGGTGTCTCTCTTTCCGGCCGACACAAGCCTGCAGAGGTGCAAAGACCTGCTGGTGAACACACTGTCAGCTGAAGCGGAACGTGACACGTCAACGGCTCCTTCTTCATTTTCTCCCGCAACTGGGGCTGCCAGGAAAAAACTTAGGTATCCTAAGCAACCCGCTGGCGGTGATGCAGGGCAGGCAGGACCAAGTTTGGACATCTGGTCCGGACTGAAGGACCTGGCAACAATTTCTGACATGTCTACTGTCACTGCATATGATACTGTCACCATTGACAGAATGGTGGAGGATTACATCGGTGACAGCATCCAAGTAGGCATGTCAGACAGTCCATACCTGTACTGGCAGGAAAAAGAGGCAATTTGGAGGCCCCTGTACAAACTGGCTCTATTTTACCTGAGTTGCCCCCCCTCCAGTGTGTACTCCGAAAGAGTGTTTAGTGCAGCCGGGAACCTTGTCAGCGAAAGGCGTAGGAGGTTGCTTCCACAGAATGTGGAGAAGATGATGTTCATCAAAATGAATTATCAGCTCTTCCAGGGAGACCAGCCTCCAGAAGGTACAGAGGGACCTGTGGTGGTGGATTCAAGTGGGGACGAGTTAATACTTTGTGAGGATGAGGATGTACACACTGAAGAGGGTGAGGAATCGGTGGATGAGGAGGATGAGGATGACATCTTGCCTCCGTAGAGCCAGTTTGTGCAGGGACACATTAATTGCCAGCTTGTTTTGTGGGGGCCCAAACGAACCAATCATTTCAGCCACAGTTGTGTGGCAGACCCTGGCGCTGAAATGATTGATTTGTTAAAGTGTGCATGTCCTGTTTATACAACATAAGGGTGGGTGGGAGGGCCCAAGGACAATTCCATCTTGCACCTCTTTTTTTCTTTGCATTATGTACAGTTTGGGGCCTAGTTTTTCTAACTGCCATCCTGCCTGCCACTGCAGTGTCACTCCTAGATGGGTCACGTGTTTGTGCCGCCCACTCGTGTCGCTTAGCATAGTCATCCAGCTACCTCGGTGCAACCTTTTGGACATAAAAACACTATTGTGAGGTGTGAGGTGTTCAGAATAGACTGGAAATGAGTGGAAATTAAGGTTATTGAGGTTAATAATAGCATAGGAGCAGAAAAACCTACAAATTCTGTGATTTTAGCTGTTTTTATGCTTTTTTTCAAAAAAATACAGATCCAAAACACAAAACCCAGAACCCAAAACACGGAAGGGTGGTTTTGGCAAAACCAATCCAGATCCAAAACACGAAGAAAGATCCAGATCCAAAACCAAAACACAAAACACGAAAAGTGGCCGGTGCACACCCCTAATATATATATTAGCCAAGTCACTAGCTTTTATGTTGGTATTTATTTTCTTGTCTGATCCTCCACCTTCAGTTTTCTCCCTGTTATTCCCTTTTTCCTTGTGACTCACCATGTTCTTCCCCCATTTTCTCCCATCCCCTCTTTCCTCCTGTCCCCTCTGTTCATCCCCATTTTTTCCGGTCCCATCTGTCCGTCCCCATTTCCTCCTATTTCCCTCTGTCTGTCCCCCTTTCCTCCCGTCCACCTCTTTTTGTCCCCTTTTTCCCTGTCTCGCCCTAGTTTTCCCCATTTCCTCCTGTCTCCCTCTTTGTCCCCCTCTCCCATGTGTATATAAATATATACATAATATAATGTGATGTAGCAACATCTAAAGTAATAATAACTGTGCATACTGTATATTACAGTAGGTGTCCCTGGAGCAACATATACAAATCATATTAAAGTGTGTGTGTATGACTGTATATGTGTATAAATATATACACACATTATATATATATATATATATATATATATATATGTATATACATATATATACATATATGTGTGTATGTATGATGTGTGTACCTTGCTCCAGCGAAACCTACTCTAATATATGCACAGGATTGTTTATTGGAGGGGGGCCCCAAACCGGCATTTTGCCTAGGGCCCTGTGAGGTCTAAATACGTCTCTGGACGCAGTTGCACTGACATACGCTCTGGTCAACAGCTAGTGGGTCGTCAACTGTTCATCCCAACAAAAGATAATGAACCAAAACATATCTATAGTCTATGTCAGATCTACCTTGGAGAAAAATAACAAGACAGTAGGCTTCAAAAAGTGGAATAACCAGCACTTCAGTCTACAGGCTAAGGGGCCTATGTAGCAAGCTTATTTTTTTTTCTTTTTTCTTTCACACAGAAATCTCCACCAAAGTGCTAATTATCACTTCAGATCGCAGTCCCCATTATTATCAAAGGGGACTACGATCTGACCCCTATGTACCAAACTTGTTTGGCTCCAGTTATTCAGTTATCCAGATGGTGTAAACTGTTTTAAGCCTATGGAGGCTCACGAAGAGGAAAGAGAACTTTAGATCTCACTACCACAGCCTCCAGTTGGCAGCATAATCTGACAATGTGCACATGCGAAGTGTCAGCTTCCCCCGGAGATGTCTTTCACAAAGACAGCTACAGTTTGCCAAAAATATATCTCGCAGGGACAGCACTTACCAAAACCGCTGTCCCTGCAAGCTCCCCTTTGTACATAGTGGGGCTATTTTAATTAAAAATTAAAATATCAGCTACGATATAAAACCTTAATAATTGCGGCAGTTCCACAATTATTAATACATAGGCCCGTTATACCCCATTGAGCTGGTTTTGGGTGTATTGGACAAAAGGGTGGAAGCCAAGCAATCTACAAGTGCAGCATATTTGTTGAACTTCTGCAACAGAACAGAACCTCCAGAACAATATTTCTTTTCCATTGTAGACAGAATGTCACCAGTGTGATAAGCAGTTATATCTGCAAAAGGTGGTTACCCTGGCCAATCAAAAATTTAGATTACACTTTGTCAAACAAAATGACTCTATGATTTCTTTATCTCCAATTGTTCATTTGTAAATGTTTTAGTTTCAGAGTACATTTAGATATTAATCTGTAAATTTCAATAAAAACCGGAAAAATGGAGTGTTGACAGGTAGTGTATTAATATTATCACTAGTAAAATGGATCTACTATACTTACCCTGTTCTAGTGCTTCTCCTCTCCCGCTCTGTCCCATCTGCCAGTGATCACCAGGCTGATTTAGCATTTATTTCTGTTGCCGCTTTAAATCCATCGCTCAAAGCCACCAAACATCAGCGGTTTTGACAAACCGAGGATTAGGAAATCTACCCTGAAATGTTATTTTGTTTAAGGGAGTAGCTTGCAGGCAGTGGTATTGATTACTGTGGATTTGAAATAAAGTTGCATTTTGTTGTGTGACCTGAGAAGAGTATAAAATGCAATCAGTTCAACTGTAGCAAAAACAATTACTTTGGATAGTGCTGTATTCATGTTTTTAAATGAGTTTTGTTTGTAACTATTGACCAGTTCAGAGAACCTCATACTTGCCAAATGTTTCTCCACAACCAAACTAATTTGCAGAAAGAATATTTAAATATGACAGCCTCAAGCATTGCACATACAGGCAATACAACCAAAAGTTAATAAGTTAAGCAACTTTTTTAGTTTAGTTTATTTGGTAAACTAAACTAAAAATTGGTAAATAAACCACCTGTTTTTTCACTAACCACCTGTCTTTTAATCAGGGTGTAAATAATACAAAGAATACATTTTTTGTATTTTTTACACCCTGATGAAAAGGCCGGTTGGGCCTTGAAACATTGGTAAATAAACCACCTGTTTTTTCACTAAAGTCCAGGAAATGACTGGAAAAAAGCCATTTTATCACCTCTATGTTACTCTCACATAGCAATTTCCAACATATTTACTTTTGAGGAGTTGTTTGTGTCATGTCACAGACTAAAACAAATCACTTTTAAGACTTTTCACCAAGCAATGAGCAAAAATACAGATGAATTCTGCATTTTTTCACCCATGATATTTCTCACAGGTTGTAGACTGGAATATCTTTATAATGCAAGTTATTAGCACTGAAAAATGCAAAAGTCTCTCCTAATTGAATGGACCCCATAATGTATCTGAGACCATACACTACAGTCATAGGTTTACCTGTAATGTGTGATAACATCAGTAAACAAATGAATCAGCATTTAAAACATTGGCTTGGTAACAGGAAAAACATGTTTACCATTATGGGGCATTTGCAGTGACAAATGTGACACAATATTTTTGGAGCTTGACTGCGCAAGCATTTGCCATTTTCAGGTGACGTTTGCTCCAGCACACCCACTCCTTCCCTATAGGAAAGAGTCCCTGGTTACGAAGAGGTTCCTTTCTGATCCCTCCACCCCTGGCCCGATCCTTCCACCGGAAGCTGGGGCTTTGTGTGCCTGCATAAACTCTCGTTGACGCAGGTGCACTAGCACTGCAGAGTCAGACTCAGCAAGAGGAGCAGTGAAAACAATCGAGGAGACAGCTGATTTTCCGCGGGGACCCTGAAAATTAACATAATGAATAGACCCCTTATTTTAATACACATACACCTTCTAAGCTCTGCATTATATTTGACCCCTGCAATTGACAACAAGGACTTGTTTTGCTGATCAGATGTAACAATAAATGTGAAGGAGGTTATTATTTGGAGCAACATGGACAGGACTTTTCTTCTTCCAGAACTGTAGAAATATTATGACAGTTTAGTGAGTGCATTTCTCCAGGATGTGTGTCAGCCGGTAAGACACAAGTGAGAAAAGAAAAATGACAACAGTCTGAACAAAACAAAGAGTTGCACATGAAAGCAAATATTTAGAGACACAAACACTCATAAGTGGACTTAGAAATTCCCTTTCAACACCCTGTAGATTTGTATATACAAGCGTTAACCTAAAAACAGCACAGTTCTTCTATCCAATGTTCTAATGAACAAATTCATCAGAGACAAAATATCCTGTAATCGCCTTCTAGAAAAATTTCCCCAATACATGTGTCCATGGCCGGCTCTAGGGGTGTTCGACCAGTGCGGTCGAATAGGGGTGCCACCCATAGAGGGAGCACCCCTCCCCAACATCCCAATTTGTCCCGCTGTTCCACCCGTGGGCCGCAACAAGCCGCAGGTGGTCAAATCGGGAGGTTGGGGACTGCCACCGCCGCAGCTGTGCGACGGTGCCGGACCCCCGGAGTGTGAATTGATGCAGCGCGCATGCGAGAGGGCTGGGGGAAGCCCAGCAAGTGATGGAGGGCTGGGCTTTACCCCCAGCCTAATGTCACTTTGGGGGTGTGGCCTATGGTAATGAGGCCATGTTCCAAATTTCAGACCCCTGGAGCCGGCCCTGCATGTGGCCATAATATCCATGCTTGAACCTAACCTCCCCCTCCCCTCCTCGCACCCTAAACCGAATCCTCCCCCCTTAGAACCTAAACTCCCCCATAGTGCCTAACCATAAACCTAACCCTCCCCTAATCTCCAATACTTACCTTCAGGATGCCGGCGGTCAGGATTCCGGCACCAGTATTTCAACCGTTGGCATCCCGCACACCGCGATGCTGACCACATCCCATAGGCAACCTGTGGCTATACAGCTATGGTAGTACTACAAGTCCCAGCCTGCCTGCCAGCCATTAGGGGCTTGCAGTTACACGGCAGCTAGAGATCCACAGTTTCTTCTACTGTTGATATACCGGATGTTTATTACAGCTAGCTATTTTTATCATTTATTTCAATGTTTTGGTGTCTACAAAATAGTTCCTGCATCAATACATTAGAAACATAAGTCTTACACATTCTATATCCTCTGACCTAAGCCTTCCGGAAAAGCTATTTGTACTTTCAGAAAATGCCCCCCGGAAAATAAAAACCTTTTGCAGAGTAAAGTGGGTAATTTGTCCTGATGTGGCGTTATCCGCAGGTAGAGGTAACGACAGGCACCTACTGCTCCATAAATTGTGTTTCTGGCAGGGGCCCAAGATCTGTACAGACACACAAAAAATGATGTTTACCCCCAGGCAGATTTTTGACATAGAATATAAAAGCAATCATCGAGATAAATTACTGTGCTGTTAAAATATTGCTGCTTCCTGCCAAATCTTGTAAACGAAGAGAGAAGTATTTTGGGATTCATGCTGGTAAATCTGATGTTAACACAGCAAAGCAAAATAATCATTTAGTCAGCAAGAAGAGCATTAATATGGCAGCCTAGTTGTCATGGACAAAAGTACAATCACTGAAACAGCTGGAAACTGCTCGGACAACCCAGCCATTTAGTCAGTGAACATTTACATTTTTGCTAGTGAGTACAAAAATGGTGCCTTGAGCAACATATATATTTAATCAACATCTAAGAGAAAACAATCAAGTTAGAACAAAATATTGAGGGTCAGTTGTAACAGGACAGCACAGCATATCTTTTAGTAATATAATAAGATGAGGATTTATTTGTGTTTTCTTAACTCTTACTTCACAAGAGAAACAAAGCAGTAATGGTGCAATATTGTCTGCAAATGATTTTGTTGCCCACTGTAGCATGAACCTGACACTGCCCTGTGTAGAACATATATCCTATATTTGTTATCTTTTCTAATCTATAAAAGAATGACTTTAAATTGTAGCTGAAATATTTGTAAATATGGCCATTATTGTTCATGAACCACATCAAGCTGCTTATTAAGGGAGTGGTGCTTCTCTATCTCACATCATTCAATAAGCATAGTGTGAGTGACAATTCTGTAGACCTCCTGCAGAAATGAATTGTGGGGATCTATAGATTCATATACAGGGGTAGCATATGGGACGTAAAACAATTTGAAAGCTTTTTGACCACTATCATACTGTATGCCATGAGAACTCGTTTTATCACACAATCCAACAAGGGAAAAAGATAATACCTTCAATTTAAATCTAAGCCAATTTTACTGGGACAATATTGTGTAAAAGCTTATTCCCTAAGGATAACTTGTTCTCAGGAAACTAGTTGTATGGTGAAGAAATGAGCATGCACACCAAGCCAAAACTTTGCAGCCATTGGCTGCAGGTCTTGGAGCTAGCAAAAAAGTCACTAGAATGAAGCAAGGTATAACAGCTGGGTTAAATTAGGTCAAACACAGGTATTGTAATATTTTATCTTGCTTTGTTTTGTATAAAACAGGGTTTTGATATTTAAATAAGCAATTACAATGTGTAAATAAATGCCATTAATTCCAAATTATTTTTTACATTCTCCAGTTGCAGAATTATACCCTAAAAATTACATATTGTTTTAAGAATCCAAATGTTTTAGAAAAAAATAAATTATATATGTATTTGAATAATTTGTTTATGTATTATTAGTAAACTAAGTATAGCAATGGCACACATTACAATCAAAATGTATTAAAAACTGATATTCTCATGAAAATCTTGGAATACGTAATAGATTATTTTAACTATTCCACCCTCCTGCAACCTCATCTGGTAATGTGACACATTATTGCTTCATATTGGTTTTTATTATTATTATTGCATTCTGTCTTCACACATTTTGCAGTATGGCATCTGTTATTAATCTATTTTACATTGTACTCCTATGTGCAATACACTCTCCATACTGCAGCATCATTGACTCTCTACTCTACCATCCTCCCTCTGTCCTCCTTTTTACATTACATCTATTGTTTATTTATTTTAAGATGTGTTCTGAATTCTAATCAATAAGTGTCTTCAATATTGACTCCATCCTGCTAAATATAGCGCTCCACATTTTCTATTCATTTTCTTCCTTCTAGAAGGTACAGACCCTACTTGTGCAGAGCTGCACTTATTCATCAGATTTTAGAGCAGTGTTGGGTAACCTTGACACTTCAGCTGTTATGGAACTACATAACCCAGCATGCACTGCTACAGTTTTGCTATTAGGGCATGCTAAAACTGTGGCAGGGCATTCTGGGATATATAGTTCCACAACAGCTCGAGTGTCAAGGTTACCCAACACTGTTTTAGAGAGAGCAGTGACAAACTGTCCTGTGCATCTTTCCCCATGTTTCTGTAAGAATTTTGTCTAGTATAGTTATCTCCCCTATTATGGCATTTCTTCCAGGCATTACCTATTCTGCCCAGTGTAATCCTATGTACTGCACCTAAAATTACTGCCTCACCTGGATCCTTTGTGGGTAGGATGGATAATCCTTGGAACAGATGACCCAAAATGGCAGCAGCACATTTGTATTATATTAATTTTTTTTGTATTTTATGCAAATCTAAACCTCTGCATTATGTTCATACTATCTGTAAAGCACATTGCGTCCTATATACAGTAAATTAAGAGTAAAATACTGGCTGTTAGATTTTTCCCAGATTTTTTGGAATATATCTCTCTTCAACACTACCCATCTACTACAAAGAAATAACACTACACTCTCGATATGTTCACCGAATTTTATTGTTATCTGTCAATATTCATGTACATTTTCATATTGCTATTGCAACCAAATATGTACTTTATAACAAGGGTTCTCGCCCTTGGTCCATTCTGTATGCTATGACGTTGCTCTGTGGACTGTTATGGTTTGGCACTCTGTTTAGCAATCTTATCATATGTACTGTACTCTTTGTTAACCTCTCCAAAAAATGTTTTTTTTTTTTTAAAAGAGTAAAATACTGATCTTCATGCATAACACTTCCAGGTGCACTAGTTAACTTAGCTGTTATGGGACATTTGGTCCTCCTGTAACCATGGAGTGGTACTTGCAGGTGCTGGTCACAGCCGTAACTAGGGGCGTGCAACCTGTGCTGTCGCCCAGGAAACAGAGCCCTGGGGGTGGCACCGTTGCTGCCCCACGCCACCTACATGTGACTTGCAGGGTGCCTGGAACGGCACCCTACAACCAGTAGCGTTGCTGCAGAACTGCTCACAGCATCAAGGGATGCTCTAGGCAGGCATACTGCAGCCCGTGGAGCTGCCAGGTGGCTTTGCCCCCTAGGCGTGACATCATGATGTCACAGGTTTAGGGGGTGGGGCCATCACAGGGCGCACTGTCGTCAGGGTATGGTGCCGGGTATGGTGCCAGATTAAAGTTGTACAGAAGCTGGGTCCTTACATGGTGGATAAGGCAGCGTAAGTAAGGCAGTTAAATATATGGGCTGGTAAGGGGTATGATAAAACATGGCATGAATGTTGGAACAAATAGCTGTATAATCACAAATTGTGATGTGTCAAATATTGATTAAGTATGGCTTAAGGGAAATTATATGAATAAGTGAATAAATGACAGCTGAATGATGGATGATTAGTTTATGTGATGTAGTGTGGTGGATGGGTGGGAGGTAAATGTACAAGGGTTGCTATTTGCTTAACCTCCTCTTTTCTTACTCCATGACCTCCACCCCCTTCTTCCCTCCAAGTCTCCCCACTTCTTTGCATTATTTAACCCTTTCAACACTTTAACCCCAGCTAGCCACCCAACCACTAATTCACTGTCTCAAAGGAATAAACTATTAATTAAACTCACATTTCATTTTTCGAATTTCAGACATCAGCATTTGTGATTATATAGTTGTTTAGCTCATGTTAGATTTCCTTCCACCCCTCAGCAATCTATATTTTTATTGACCTTAGGTCTACTTCGCCACCAGCTAAGGACCCTGGCTCCTGTACAACATGAATACATTGAGGGTTACCATCCAGTATTGTCTTTCCCAGAAAATGCCAAATGTGAAGTGGTTATCTTATGATCAACAACACTGCCTACTGATGACGGCTCCAGAAGTGGGGCAGCAGCGCAGTCCAAAATTCAAATAGGGGAGCCACACCAACTGCCACCCCAAATGCTGCCAAACATCACTGGCAGTTGGTGTGGATCCCCTATTTGATATTTTGTGATACTGTCTAGTAGTATTATCATCCTTTATCATTCACATCAGACCCTGCCCCCTTGGAGCTCACAATCTAAATGTACACACTATGGGACATGAAGCCAGTTATCCCGCCTGTATGGTTTAGAACTGTATAATGTGGATGAAAGGATTACACAGATTATCAATTACATTAATCTGTCCTATAAATATAACAAAAAAATATTTTTAATTTACATTATTTATATTCATAATATTAAAAACTAATTGACCTTACGTCTACTTCGCCACCAGCTAAGGACCCTGGCTCCTGTACAACATGAATACATTGAGGGTTACCATCCAGTATTGTCTTTCCCAGAAAATGCCAAATGGGAAGTGGTTATCTTATGATCAACAACACTGCCTACCGATGACGGCTCCAGAAGTGGGGCAGCAGCGCAGTCCAAAATTCAAATAGGGGAGCCACACCAACTGCCACCCCAAATGCTGCCAAACATCACTGGCAGTTGGTGTGGATCCACTATTTGATATTTTGTGATACTGACTAGTAGTATTATCATCCTTTCAGGGGTATTCAATATGGGTGCGATAACATCGGTTTTTGCGTTAATATCGGAGGTATGACGTCATTATCGCAGGTTTTACTTTTACACCGTATTCAATTTCATAGACTTATCGCAGTTTTGAAAAGTCTTTGATAAAAAACGGGGATAAGTTTTCACCATTGAATAGGTGTCAAAAAAAGTGCTGAATTGGGGTTTAGGGGTGCAGGCTTAAAAAAAATAGCCTGCACCCCTGGGAATGACATTTAAAAAAGAACTGTGTCAAAAAAAGTTTTTTAAAAAAATAGGGACATCCCAAAAAATTAATTAAAAATTTTGCGTGAAAAAAAAAATATGGGAAAAAATTGTTTAACAATACGGAAATAGGTTCAGGGCAAGTATGCGGCAGATGTTTTCTAGAATAGAATTATAGCGGCAGGTGCACAAATGCAGAATTTTTTAAAACTTACTTTAGGGACATAAAAATATGCTAGTACCCATTTTCATGTACCCCAAATTTGATGGAACCACTTAAAAAAACGAAAAAAATAACCTAAGTGCTCTTCTGCATCACTTCTTCAAATGTCGGAAAAAATCCCCGACTTTCAATTAAAGGCTAAAACGGGGGTACCCATAGTGTTCCCCCATGTTTTTACTACTTTAGGGGGGTCTTACAATTTTTTTAAGGAAAAATTCATAACTTTACGCAAATCCAACTTCGGAGTTTCCCGTTTTCGTTAATTTTATATTGAATACGGGTATAAGCGGGAGCGCGCCCGATACTTTAACGCAGGTATAAACTCCGATATGAAACGTTAACTTCGACAGTGAAGTTAACATTTCATATTGAATACCCCTCTTTATATTATATAATGCCAACATATCGCACAGCACTTTACAGAGCATCATTCACATCAGACCCTACCCCCTTGGAGCTCACAATCTAAATGTACACACTAGGGGACATGAAGCCAGTTATCCTGTCTGTATGGTTTAGAACTGTATAATGTGGATGAAAGGATTACACAGATTAGCAATTACATTAATCTGTCCTATAAATATAACAAAAAAAATAGTTTTTAATTTACATTATTTATATTCATAATATTAAAAACTAATGAAATATAAAATCAATGAGGGGCATTGTTATGCATGCAATGGCAATGGATGTCAGCGGTATGATTCTTGCTTTGGAAAACATACTGTGGGCCTCATTTACTAACGAGTTTTATCACCAAAACAAGTGATACATTTCAACTGGTACAAAAATGACAGTTGGGAGCTGATTGGCTGGAGCACCATTTATCATACACAGTGAAATTTATCACTCGTTTTGGTGATAAAACTCGTTAGTAAGTGGGGGCCTGTATATATTAATAATAAGGTACTAAAAGAAATAAGTAGCAAAGGCTGTACAATTGAAAAATTAAGAACTCTGGACTGTTTGAATGGCAGGAAGTGTGCAAGTATATGAGATTATAGGGTCCATTATTAGCACTCCAGAAAATTATATTGTGTTTCCTTTTTATCTGTTTATTCTTCTAGCTGAACTTTTTATTTCCTCTGTTCAGACACTCAGCTCTGCTGTCCAGGCGACTCTGTGCTGGGCTCAGAGGATTCCATAGGCACTGGAAACATTAGTTTTGGCATCTGTCTGGCAGGAAGTAAGAACAGTATTGTTCCCTCTGGAAACAGGCCATTTTAAGCTGTATTTACTCATATTCAGAGACTGCAACCGACCTTTGTTGGTCAAATATATATTGAAAAGACTTGTGTTTACAATTTTGTAAAAAAAAAACACAACACAGAAGCGCATTACATTAGGTGACGTAATTCCTTTCTGATGACAGGGACATGTCAATGACAATAATGCACTACACACAATAAATCTTTTTTTCCATACAGTCAGATTGCTCATTTGAGAAATTACCCTTATGTGTATGACTGTTCTGAAAGACATGTATGGGATCAGAAGCTGAAGGGTGTGCTGATGCTTGTAGTGCCAAATTGGTGGATTGGCTGGTTCCAGGTGAGTTCGCTCTCAATTTAGAAATACATAAACATATGACCCAAAGTGGTGCTATTATCATGTAATATAGGACCACCAGATCAGAGACACCTGGCAGTTCCTGGTGGTTTACCATATGTTTGCAAATGTATGTAACTGAGATCTCTGCATTGCTATAATCATATGTCTCTTTTGCTGGTCCACTATGGTGTGCTGGGAGAATTTGTATGTATTTTCTAGTCTAGAATAACCCCTCCCTTACATCTACCTGTGATGGGCCAATAATTTATTTGAGCATGATTCGGCATGAATTACTGCCGGCCATCCCGACAGCAGCAGCCCGACAAGGATGAAAATCCCGATCGTCCTAAGGTAAGTATTCACTAACCTTGGCACCCTAATCCCCCATCTAAGTGCCTAAAACCTAACTCCTCCTTCCCCGCCGCCTAAACCTAAGTCCCCCGGGGGGGTGCCTAACCTTAACCTCCCACCGGTGGTGCCTAACCCTAACCCCCCCCTTCCCCTAACCTAAAGCTAACCTCCCGGGGGGGTGCCTAACCCTAAGTCCCTCCCTGGAACTCTAACCTAACCCTCCTCCCCCGCTGCTGTCCGCGCCTGTCACCCGGCTTTCCTTCGATTGGTAAGCCGGGTGTCGGTCTCCCGGCATAGGGAACATGACAGGCGTCGGGATTTCAATGCCTGTCATTTAACCCTTGCCGGGATCATACAGTCGGGAAGCTGGCAGTCGGGATTCCGTCCATCGGCTTCCCGACTGTTTCCCCTTTGGAAGGTGCACTGTCTGTTTAATTGGTGCCTCTAGTAAACATTTTCATAGAATATACACAAACTGTTTTCTGTATTATCTTTTTGTACATTGACTATCACTATGCCTATTGACACTAGTGATGTCAGTTGGAGTGCTTTTGGCTCTGATAGAGCCAAAAGCACTCCAGGGCTTGCGGCAGCGAGACCCTACCGCAAGGGTCTCGTCGCAAGCCCAATGGTCGCTATGGTCCTGACCATCGCGACCACCATTTTGGGCGCTCGCTATAGCTGTGGGTGGTCACCAAAAAGGAGAAGGGATGGCCCTGATTCAGAGCGAACGCTCTGTCAGAGCGTCCGGCTCTGAATCAGGGCCTCTGTACTAGAATTTAATGACACAATTGAAAAGGTCCGGGCATTTAAGAAGTTTAATGTTCACTTCATCATACAAGCAGAGGCACATACTGCAGAACACGGGGCCTGATTACAGATGGACGCAGATAGCCATGCTGATGCGTCTTTGGATGGAGCAGCGAAGATAACATATGGCAATCACCTCCTCTCTTTTAACATATCCCTCTCTCCTTCCCCTCCACTACCTCCGAAAGCCACCATCACTAAGCGTAACATTGAAACAATCGACACTGCTTTCTTTTCTTTCCTACTTGACTCACTTCTCTCCCCTATCCTCTCTTTCTCCTGTGCTGAACAAGCTGCTTCCCTGTACAATGCCTCCCTTACTTCTGCTCTTGACTCTGTTGCTCCGGCGATCACAACTCACCCTCGTAAATCCACACCTCAACCCTGGCATTCTAAATGCACCAGATACCTGCAAAAATGTTCACGAACCGCCGAGCAACAGTGGAGAAGATCATGCTCTCAGGCAGATTTTCTCCAATTCAAATTCATGCTATCATCCTACAGTGCTGCCCTTTCCCTCTCTAAACAGTCATATTTCAAGAATCTCATCTCCTCCCTGTCCTCAAATCCCCAGGGTCTCTTTTCCACCTTCAACTCCCTCCTCTGCCCACCCCCTCCTCATCTCCCCTCCTTGCTCTCTGCCACTGACTTTGCCACCTATTTCACATCTAAAATTGATTCCATACGTCAGGACATCATATCCAACCAGTCCACCAGCTCTCCACCTCCTCCTTTCCCAGATCACCCCTCCCCATCCATTTTACCGACTCTGACATCCTTCTCCCCTGTGACTGGAGAGGAAGTTAAGGCCCTTATCCAGTCCTTCCCCCCTTCCACCTCTCCCCTCAACCCTATCCCCTCCCACCTCCTCCACTACCTATCTCCTTCTGCCTGCTCCCATCTTGCCCACCTCATGCATGCCCGTGTCTCCCCCATTCTTAAAAACCTAACCTTGATCCTAACATTCTCTCTAACTACCGACCAATCTCTCTCCTCCCTTTTGCCTCCAAACTTCTTGAGCGTATTGTTTACAACTGCCTCACCACATTTCTTTCCTCCCACTCCCTCCTTGACTCTTTTCAGTCTGGCTTCCGTTCTCTCCACTCCACTGAAACTGCCCTCACAAAAGTCAGCAATGACCTTCTTGCTGCCAAATCCAAGGGTCACTACTCCCTACTCATTCTCCTTGACCTCTCTGCTGCTTTTGACACTGTGGACCACCCTCTACTGCTGCATATCCTTCACTCCCTTGGTCTACGTGACACTGCTCTCTCCTGGCTGTAATCCTACCTCTCTGAACGTTCCTTCTCTGTTTCCCCCCACAGCCTCTTACAGTAGGTGTTCCCCAAGGTTCTGTTCTTGGACCCCTCCTATTCTCTCTCTATACGTCTTCTCTAGGTAAACTCATCAGCTCTTTTGACCTCCATTATCATCTCTATGCTGATGATACTCAGATCTACCTTTCCTCACCTGATCTTTCCCCCTCTCTACTGACTCGTATCTCTAACTGTCTCTCTGCTATCTCTTCCTGGATGTCCCAGCGATTTCTCAAACTTAATATGTCTAAGACTGAGCTGATAGTCTTCCCACCCTCCCACATAACATCATGTCCCACTATTTCTTTATTAATAGATGGCATTACTATCTCATCTAGTCCCAAAGTGCGTTGTCTTAGAGTCATCCTGGACTCTTCCCTCTCCTACAAACCACACATTCAGAACCTCTTGCAGTCCAGTCGTTTCCATCTCAAGAATATTTCCAAGATCAGACCCTTTCTCACCCAGGATGCTACCAAAACCCTTGTACATGCACTGGTCATGTCCAGATTGGACTACTGTAACCTTCTCCTAGCTGGCCTCCCCAAATCCCATCTCTCTCCTCTCCAGTCTGTGCTCAATGCTGCTGCTCGGCTCATCTTCCTCTCCAAACGCTCTACATCTGCCTCCCCTCTATTGCAAGCCCTCCACTGGCTCCCATTCCCTTTCAGAACCCAATTCAAGGCTCTCACACTCACTTACAAAGCCCTCACCCATTCCTCTCCCATTTACATCTCTGATCTCATCTCCCTTCACTCTTCTGTCCGCCCTCTTCGTTCACTTAATACACACCGCCTTTCATGCCAATTGATTACTTCCTCCCACTCCCGCCTCCAAGACTTTGCCCGTGCTGCTCCTCACCTTTGGAACTCCCTCCCTCTCCCTATCAGACTCTGCACCTCTCTACCATCTTTCAAACGAGCTCTTAAGACCCACTACTTCATTAAAGCCTTCCAGCTCTCATCCTAACTTGCTGCTACATCTTCCCTTCTCCCCACCCACCCCATTCTGTGTCACTCCTGTTTGTCTTCCCCTCCCTTGAAGAATGTAAGCTCTTTCGAGCAGGGCCCTCTACCCTCTTGTGCTTCTCCCTACTGTAATTTAATTTATCTCTTGCTCCCCATTAGGGCAACTAACACTTGGCTGCTTATGCGGGCGTTAAGGTCGCTAATATAGTAATGTTTATCCATGCCCTGTATTGTATTGTATTCTATTGTAAGTTAATGGTTACTTTTTTGTCTATTTACTTTGTAAGGCGCTGCAGAACACTTGTGGTGCCATATAAATAAATGATAATAATAAATAAATAATAAAAATCCAAGTGCTACGTCTGAAGATGCAGCATCAGATCACCATAGCGACCACTTAAGCTTACTCAGAGAGGGGAACATTACTGTTTTTATATAATGTGTTTACCCCACGTTGGGAGGTGGTTTATGCTTATCTCTCAATCTATACATTATTACTATCACATTGTCTTTGAAATTCTCACTGTAGATAATTGATATATATTTTTGTATCTCAACATATATTTATACATTATATCATAACTACACTATCTTTAATTCTCACTGTACATAATAGGTTTCCTTCACACACCAGTCTATATCTATATATTTTTATATATAGGCACTGCAGAACACTTGTGGCGTCATATAAATAAAGGATAACAATAATATATATTTTCTCAGGATTTATCTACTGCACAGTAATTATTTCAATACTTTATTATATATGTACCCATTAGATATGCTCATGTTGGATTTTAGTTGGATATATACTATGCAATATTCTGGGAACTACAGTCAGGTGCATAAATATTAAGACATTGACAGAATTTTCATATTTTGGCCTCTATTCACCACCACAATGGTTTGAAATGAAACAAACAAGATGTGCTTTAACTGCAGACTTTCAGATTTAATTTGAGGGTAATTACATCCAAATCATGTGAACGGTGTAAGAATTACAATGGTTTCTATATGTGCCTCCCACTTTTTAAGGGGCCAAAAGTAATGGGACTATCAACTCAAAAGATATTTCATGGACAGGTGTGGGCTATTCCCTCGTTATTTCATTATCAATTAGCAGGTAAAAAGTCTGGAGTTGATTCTAGGTGTGACATTTGCATTTGGAATCAGTTGCTGTCAACTCTCAATATGAGATCCAAAGAGCTGTCACTATCAGTGAAGCAAGCCATCAATAGGCTGAAAAATCAAAACAAACCATCAGAGAGATAGCAAAAACATTAGGTGTGGCCAAATCAACTGTTTGGAACATTCTTAAAAAGAAAGAATGCATCGGAGAGCTCAGCAACACCAAAAAACCCGGAACACCACGGAAAACAACTGTGGTGGATGACAGAAGATTTATTTCCCTGGTGAAGAAAAACCCCTTCACAACAGTTGGCCAAATCAAGAACACTCTCCAGGAGGTAGGTGTATATGTGTCAAAGTCAACAATCAAGAGAAGACTTCACAAGAGTGAATATAGAGTGTTCACCACAAGATGTAAACCATTGTTGAGCCTCAAAAACAGGAAGACCAGATTAGAGTTTGCCAAACAACATCTAAAAAAGCCATTACAGTTCTGGAACAACATCCTATGGACAGATGAGACAAAGATCAACTTGTACCAGAGTGATGGGAAGAGAAGAGTATGGAGAAGGAAAGGAACTGCCCATGATCCAAAACATACCACCTCATCAGTGAAGCATGGTGGTGGTAGTGTCATGGCGTGGGCATGTATGGCTGCCAATGGAACTGGTTCCCTTGTATTTATTGATGATGTGACTGCTGACAAAAGCAGCAGAATGAATTCTGAAGTGTTTCGGGCAATATTATATGCTCATATTCAGACAAATGCTTCAGAATTCATTGGACGGCCCTTCACAGTGCAGATGGACAATGACCCGAAGCATACTGCAAAAGCAACCAAAGAGTTTTTTAAGGCTAAAAAGTGGAATGTTATGCAATGGCCAAGTCAATCCCCTGACCTGAATCCGATTGAGCATGCATTTCACTTGATGAAGACAAAACTGAAGGGAAAATGCCCCAAGAACAAGCAGGAACTGAAAACATTTGCAGTAGAGGCCTGGCAGAGCATCACCAGGGATGAAACCCAGCGTCTGGTGATGTCTATGCATTCCAGACTTCAGGCTGTAATTGCCTGCAAAGGATTTGTAACAAAGTATTAAAAAGTGAAAGTTAGATTTAGGATTGTTTAGTTTGTCCCATTACTTTTTTCCTACACCGTTCATCTGATTTGGATGTAATTACCCTCAAATTAAATCTTAAAGTCTGCAGTTAAAGCACATCCTGTTTGTTTCATTTCAAAGCCATTGTGGTGGTGAATAGAGGCTAAAATATGAAAATTCTGTCAATGTACCAATATTTATGCACCTGACTGTATGTTAACTTGCTAACTGTAATTATTTCATATATTAGTGATTAGGAGATTTTTACTATATGGTTAGCTTTTTAAAATATAGTGCATGAATCTATTATTATTTAAATTAGATTAACATAATGTGGATACTATACAATATATTCTGTCCTTTTGTTAACAATGAGGGGTATATTTATCAAAGTTCGATTTTACATTCGATTTGATGCTCACCTCATATCGAACGTTCAAATACCTCATCAAAACCCACATTTACTAAAATTCGATTTTAGAAGCCTTTTCTAAATCAAATTCGATTTGGTTCGATTTTGAACAGTGATTTCATGTTCAATTTTGCATACACATGCACAAATCGAACACCAGATCTTACTCAGGATCAAACTTGAAATCCCCAAATGAATAGATATGCTGCATGCTTTATATTTTATCATGAGCAGGTCTGATTGACACAGATGCATGCATAGATCAGTGAGATCCATGCATGCATCTGTGTGTAAAATGCTTGTTACAGTAAGTGTTAAATTAAAAAAAAAAATTAAGTGCAGTCCCCCCCTAAAAGCACAACCAGCCCCGGACTTTTCAGAGCCAGTCCTGGTTGTGAAAATACAGAGGACAAAATGAGTATGGGTCCCTTGTATTTTGCACAACCAGCACTGGACTCAGCGAGCCAGTCCTGGTTGTGGAAATACAGGAGACAAAATGAGTAGGGGTCCCTTGTATTTGCCATAACCAGCACCGGACTCTTTCTAGTGGGGGTGTAATGCCACAGCCAGGGAAACCCTTTCACCGGGTCCCCCGGCCAAAGCATTATGCCTGACCACTAGTCAGCCCAGGCCGGGGATCCCTGGGGAGATGGGGACCCCCCAAAAAATGGGGACCCCCTCTCTAGGGCACCCAGGCCTGGGCTGATAGCCCGGGCTATCCCTGGCACCCCTGGGTGGTGGGTGCCAGGTTGATTATGTTTATTACACACATACACACTCACACATACTCACCTACAATACCTGGACAGGTCCTCTTCTCCAAGTAGGCATCCAGCGTCCTCTTAAAACAAAAAAAGAGGAGTCAGACCCACAAACTTAGCACTGTCCTCTAAGGATAGTACTTCCCAATTTCTCTTAGAAATGCCAGGGCTGAGCATTCATTGGCTGAGAGGTGAGCCTCTGCTTCTCTCAGCCAATAAACGGTTCCCACCATTGACTTCAAGACGAGACAGACGAAGAGTGCTACGTTGTGAGCTCTTTGAAAATTATGCCAGCACAGCAGTTGTTGTTGCTTCATATGTAAAAATTTTTGGTTGTCCACTTTTTGTTTCATCTGCAACTGGTCTGGTTTCTTTAAATTTGGCAAGGAGTTTGGCAACAGCACTGTGTGTAATGGGTAGCCTATTTGGGTGATGTTGATTGAAATTATTAATCTCAATACATTCTGTTTGTGTTAGTGCCATTGTCATTATGTCACTGCCTGCTAATTGTTTTTAAAAAAATTCTGCATCTGTTTTATATGTCACCTGACTACCTTTCCAATAAGAAAAAATAGAGTTACATCCAAGATGGCCAACTTCAAGATGATCGCCATACTGGTGACATACCCTAAAAAGTTTTTCCCCACTACCATATCATATGTGTAGACATTGGATTAATATTTTCTTACTCATTTCCTTTTAATAAGGGTGTTTCCACACTTATGGACCACCCTGTACTTTTACAGCCTTTACCTGCTACTCAGAAAATACTGTAAGTACTTTGGAAAAAAAACTGCAAGACTATTGACTGTCCTGATTACCTGTAGGGTTAAAGACTAGGGATATTGCAGTAAAAATTGCAATATCATATGTAATGTTGCCAGGTTTGTTAGTTTTAGCTGTTATTGTATTTGAGCAGTTTCCTATGTATGTATTTTAAAGTTGCAGGGAGAGAATCACTCCAACTCAAGTAAATCCCTCCAAAACCCGCACTTGTCTAGATCATCAGAACTAGAGATTAACTGAAAGTCATGGTCAATCCTTCATTTGAATTGAAACATAACCATTGTTATCAGGTATGACATCACTAGACTTAGCAACAGGAGGAAGTAAAGAGTACACTAGCAATGATAAAGGTCACAATATGACAGAAATATGATCTGAACATTATCTATGGTGAAAGCTGCCAGTGACTCCCACTGGGGATATTCTCCCATACCTGGACATAAGGAAGGGAATAAAAGAGTCTTCAGAGAGAGCTTCATTAGTGAAGTCAGAGTTGTACATTTTCTAGGATGGGCTGACGTTTAAGTTACAGCTTCTGCCAGTTACAGTGTAGTCCTGTGGTATATTGGGAAGCAGGGCTGAAAGGCAGTAACTCATTGCTATTCATAGTTGACAGAGGCAGGTCCATGGAGAGCTCACCACAAACTTTGTGGTCTCAGTGTACCCCACGGACGAGGCCGACTGACATGCGGGTCTTTACTATGGTGGTAGAGGACAAGCAGGAAAACAGCCAGGAACATCAAGACTGAGCTGAAACCAACAGCACTCCAGCAATGCAATAGAAGTGTGATATCCATACTTGTCAGCTTTTCTGCTGCCCCCTTCGGTCGGTGCAGAAGGGGCATGGCAGCTTCATAAGTGAGCGGTGTGGGGTTGTGGTTTTGTGATTGCATATTCGAATTTTCAGGAAATACCATGAGTTTTTTTACTTATTCTAACACGCAAATAACATTTTACCAAAATGGATTAAAAAAGTGTTTTTTTTAATAGAAATTTCAAGAAAGTGAACCAAAAGCAAATGTTTATATATGGAAAAGTTTGTGTTTTCCATAGTGCAGGGAAATATTGTCACCAAACAATAGCTAATATGGGGGCCACATCATTTGAAAGAGGGGACCCTTTCTTTAAAATATGGGCTCAATTTCTGAAAGATCTTCCCCCATCCCTGGACTCCTTTATTTTTATGCAATGTCGTGATTATAGCTAGGTGATAACACTAATCACCATACAATAATTACTATAAAAGTTCCCCCATATTTATTGGTGCCTAAGTTGGGGAGCTAGAACAATTTAAAGGTTTTTTACATCATCGCTGTATAGGATGAGTGGGGCTTTGGGCTTGTCACCCGCAGTTTTAAGGTATATAATGGAGGATAAGACCCAGTCTTTCTCTGCAGTGAAGGAATTAAGCACAGAAGGAAGAGCCAATGGTTAATGTTGGAAATCCAGAGACTTAAAGATTTCCAAATCAGCACTATTGAATTGATCATATTTATGCATTACAGTAACCGTTGAGAAACAGAAAAAAAATTTAAATTATATCACTCTGTATATACTCTATGCATAAAAATCCATAGCTAGTCAATAACAAAATTAATTCATTGAACCTGTACATATACATGAAACTACTGGAAAGTAATAAAAATACAGCAAGCTATAGAATAGTTTACCATGGCAATCACTATTTTTTATCCATAATGCATTTTTATTTTAAATTCTGTTTAACCAGGAAAACAATTCAGTTTACCCAAATTACTTTATAATCAGTAAAACAAAAAGCCACCATTAATGAGTGCATCTACCTAAATTCTATATTTCAGATGTGCACAAATAGTAGATTGTAAGTTATTAAAACCCTCTTTATACTTATGTTTTGGTTCATACTAGTAGATTTACTTATTATGACTGTTTAAAGTCTTAGTAATTTATAAAGACTGGCTACGATATTAAAAACCTTCTACTAATGTGTTTAGGTCTCAAGTAACATTAATTAAGAATTCTGCAAAAGGTTATTTAAACACAGTATATTATCTACACAAATTGCTTGTCCAAATGAAGGCATAGAAAAAGTCTGCTTCTACTAAGTGTATAGAGAATGCTAATATGAGCAATCAAACCGTATATATATTGTTACCAAGTTGTAAATTCAGACCATTCTCCCTTGGAGCAAACAATAGAAAATCCGTACTCTTCTATTGGGTTTGGTATATTTTGGCAAAATTGACGGCAGCGTCTCCTGGATCTGGCGGTCAGTTGACGATTACTTCCGTCTGTCATTCAGCGGTCAGTAACGATAACCCCTAATGCTAATTCTAACCCAAACCCACCCTTCCTGCAACCTAACCTTCCACTTGTGCAGCCTCAGATGTCGACATTTTGAATGTCAACATTCTGCAGATGTCAATATATTCCATGTTGACATATTAACATTGTTGACGTAACTGTTGACATTAGGTTGTTAATATTATGACTGCATCCCCTTGTATTAAAGTTGCGTGCCCACATATATATAAACAGTATATATGTGTGTAAATGTATATATATATATATATATATATATATATATATATATATATAAAATTAGTAGAGGACTGTTTAGGATGTATCATTTTTTACATTTACAAATTTACAAAGAAAATGATGATCCTCCAGCAGTATATTTTATTATAGCACAACCACATGTTTTTTTGCAGTTGGTTATAGGGGCATTATGAGCACTGGAAAAGTGCAGCAGTAATGTCACCACAAAGACTTTCTACCACCAATAAGCAAGTCTTTTTTTTCAGCGGAGTGTAACAGGTCAGTTGCATTGAATATTTTAAGTAAATATGTAGGTTTTGTTTTTGTTAAATATACAAAACACTGTTAATGTCCACCTCTAAGAAAAGATTAACACAATATCAAGGAAGACAAATTAGAAGAAAAAAGCAAAACAGATTAAAGCATTCATTCACTTATCATACTGTGTAGAAAAAAATATATAATGGGGAAGAAGTCTGCATCCCAGTGGTCGGAATGTCGGAAGTCAAAATACCGGTGCCAGAATCCCGATTCTGACAGTAAATTTTGGGATTAGGAGGAGGGTTAGGAAATACTGGGAGGGTTAGGCTGTGGCTAGTTAGGGCTAGGCTGTGGGGGGTAGGGTTAGGGCTAGGCTGCACGGGGTGGAAGGTTAGGGTTAGGCTGTGGCAGGGTAGGGTTAGGACGCAGGGAGGGAGGATTAGGGTATTTACCTAGTTGGGTCGGGATTTCTGACTGTTGGGATGCCGCTCTCTGTATTCTGACCCCCCAGCATCCTGGCCGCCGGGATCCCATACCCAACCCATATATATAGCCCCCAACCCATATTTATAGCCCCCACTTTAACTACTTTCAAATGCAGGGGCAAAGGTCTGACATAGCTCCCACCATGTCCCTTCCATGGAACTACTTCAAACCCCTAATTTACATCTCATTAGTTGAAAGGGATAGTGGGGGTGACAGATACAACATATCTGCTCTATCTCCAATTGTATTAATGAAAAAACACATGGAATGGTAGAACTATGTTATTTGTAAAATCAACTATTTCAGAAATTCAGGAACATGTAGCTGACATGTAGACACACTTATTTGTAACAGATCCTTGGAACAAGCAGACACATGGTTGGGAGACATTCAGTATCATAACAACAGCACATCCTCTTGGTTTCCTTGTACCTTGATCCACCTCTGTCTGTGTGTGATTAGTAAGGGGGGAATATACCAATCAAATCCACAGATTACAACACGGCTCCAACTCCAACAGGAAAGGCTCATGTAATACAATGTTTGTCTAGCATTGTGTGGACTCCAAAGCAAACAGCCAAGCATGTATTCTGAAACCTCAGCTTGTACAAATGTTAAGGCGCCCATGTTTGCAATAGTCTCCCTTTTCTGCTATTTGCTCAGACGGAAGGTAAAGCCACTCCATAGAAGTAAATAAGCCACAAGAACATGTCATGCCAGGCAATGAAGATTAATAGTTTGTATATGCTGGGTCTCAAGAGCAGCCTAGAAGGACAGATGATGAATGATACCCTTCCATGACTTTGGCTTTTCTTTATATGGCAGGACCAGCAAATTAACTCCTTTGTTGCTCACCAGGTCAGACATGGACAGCAGAACACTGGCAAACGCTTTGTTAGCAGCACCTAAAGAGTTATATAACTTAATAACATAGTGACTTGAAACTAAACCCAAGTGTCCAACAGCCTCCATGCAATCCCTCCTAAACGTCACCCCAAATGGTGGATTCAGAATGTAGATCAGTGTTACTTTTAGGCGCCAGCAAGGTGAGAAAAAACATTCTTACAATCAGTAAGATACACCGTGATCATAACTTATGCCTCTAGACCTCCGAGATGAAATGACCATTGTTTATAGCTTCAATTGTTATTTCACTCCAGATCACTGGCAGAAACTCTAACTACTTACATACATTTTTCAGGAGCTACTAAGAATATCATGCAATTATACCATTCACATCAGTTTGCTTATATACACAATGTTGATGGATTCTGGTAACTACTGAGAGTTTCCAAATATCACCAAATACCCACAGCTGGTGTTGGGCTTATTTAGTTTTAAATATATTCATAAACAGAATTTGAATTGACCCTTAAGCGACAGGTATGCTCAGTAAAATAAATATTTTTCCATGCGAATAATACATAAAACAACAAGCAAATATAAATATAAAGTGTCTTGTGCACTCACAATAAATTAATAACGTGCAATAAATAATTTATCAGATAGACAATAAAAAATAGTGTTATATAAAATGAATCAGAAGTGCCTATGCGTTATCAATATAAATATATAAATATGTAAACAATTAACATTCTGTTAAAAAGATAATATAGTCCTGTGAACTAAAGTCACTAGGAAAAAAGTGCTCATGCAATGGAATAAATATAAAAGAAAATTTATTTACTAAAACAAAGAATAAAAATACCCATAGTTAGGCAAAATTCCTAACCAACATATGAATCATCATAAAAGTAAAACAAGGTACAGTATAAATAGTTAAAAGAGGAATGAGCAAGTTGTAAATAATAGCAGCTTATCTGAGTGTATGGAAAAGTTAGTTTTCTTCAAAGTTCATGAGGCAAGTAACAGTCACCCCCAACGTGTTTCGTCCTATGACTTCATGAAGGGGATAGTGTATAGATGTAATGGTCAGGTATTTATACCCCATTAGGAGTTCAACCAGGGTCAGGAGTCCGCATCACTTCCTGTGTATAAGAGCGCACCTATAAATAATAGGCTATAGCCTTTAACAGTTCTTCAGCTTATATCTAGTATTTTGCAGTAATTTTTCTTCAAATATTATACTTGTAAGTTGTTTTAAAACCTTTTTAAAAATTGATATTAGGGCTATTTCCACCCTTCTTAGCGTTACTTCCGCCCTCACTGTGGCGCGTCACATCCGGCGTTTCATGTCCATATGGGTCCAGGGCGCGCGGGGACTGTATCCACGTGACCTCCGTACTCCATGGTGGTGTGCGTCACCTCCGTTTCTGTGCACGTGTTCTGTCGTAACTTCCGACTGCATACAGGCATCCCAGGTGGCCGCGTTGTGGGGCGTCACTTCTGTCCTTACTTCGCGTATTACTGTGTTGTTGTTCCGCCCTTCTGCTGCTTATTACAGCGAAACTTCCGCCCTTCTTCTTAAACATATTCATATTTCTAATATGTATTTAGTTATTTGAAACAAACATAGATGTGGTTCATGTTACTTACAGTATGTAATGAACAAATATAAAGTAATTTCAGATGAGATTAATAATCTTTATTGAAAACAGATAAAGGGCCTTAAATAATGTAAATAGATTTAGTGTTACGAAAAAAAAGTATTTTTTTTATAGTATTTAGTAATTAATAGAGCAATTATAGAAAAGAATTCCAGAGAACTGTATTGTTGTTTTTATGTAGATATAATAGATCAGTGACCTACTTTTTTCCATGTAAGGTTGGGCCTTAATGGGGTTCTTCGTTTTAATTAAAATGGACCCTCTCACCCCCTTACTATAATAGGAGAAGGGGGTGTTCAGTCCAAAGGAGAGATTTGACATAATGACTGTGATATAAAGCCAGCTTGTGATAGAAGGAGAATTTGGCTGCTGATTGGTGGAGCTCTCTATATGTAATTAGTAGAAGGAAGTATAACATCCACAAATAGTTTAGTTTGAGCTCTCCTGCTTGCAGATTTGACTGGAGAACACCGAAGTTGATCAGCAAAGGTCCTGCTAAATAAGAAGGATGGTGGGGGAGCGTATTAAACCTTAATCATCAGTAGACAATAAGTATGATCCTGCTGACTTCTGCTCTGGTAACTTTCCATGCCAAAGTCCTGCAAGCTGAATGCAGCCAGTGTGAATAGGGTTTGCAATCCTCATATTGCACCATCATTCATCATCCTCATATTGCACCATCATTCATCATCAGGTACCATAGATAATTATAGCACGATATTATTGCACAAGGGAGCATAATTGCTTAGTAGGAATCCCCCTTGGGCCATAGCAGCACTAGCATCTATATAGTTAGAGACATCATTTTAAGGCAGATTAAGACCAAATGGGGCTTTAGGCAAAATACAGGTTTGGGACCTATACAATATATATCCCACAGACATGTCCCTTATACTGTACGCTCATTATACCTCTGCTACATGCCACTTAGATGCCCATCACTCTCTTGCCACATGCCATCAGATCTCTAAAATGCCCATTACATGCCCATCAGATCTTCCCACATGCCTTTGTAGTCTAGGCTCCTTAACTATTTCAGTAAGGTAATTTTTTATTTTATATTTTATAGATGTTTTATTACAAAAAGGTTAAATTCCTGCATAACTTTTGCTGATTGACTCCTATAATGTAGCTACTTTTCTTCATACCTGCACTGGAATATTAGCAGGATTTAGCAATAGGGGTAGTAGCTGGATCAACCGGTAGTAGGTTTTTGTTACTATAGTATTATTAACATCAACAACATTAATTTTCGGTAATTTCCAGTCAATTTTGACCACCTCACAGCTCACAATATTGTTTTCACCATTATTGTCCAATAGCTGCAGCGAGTTGGCTGGCTACACTAAGAGACAGAGCATCGCCACAAACATCTGCCAGTTCAAAAGAATATAGCATGTCTATGAAAAACAATTGTAGGAAAGGGGTATAAGAGACCGCGCTAATGTTAACTATAAAAATATAATTATAAGTGTGCTAGAATTGACCAATAAATGGATTCTTCTCTGAATCAATCTTTATAAAAATATTTAATCACGCAAAAACTATATATACCACTTAATACAATAAATATGTAACATTTAATATCAGTGTATCTGCACTTGCTGCGTGTAAGGATAGAAAATGAGTCAAAACTGTTATAATGAGTAAAAAAAAAAAAAAAAAAAATAATATATATATATATAATATATATATATATATATATATATATTTCACTTGAGCCACATGTAAGAACTTTAACAATGTTGCACATTTAGTAATGCACTATGAATCCGTTTTTTTGCAACAGCTTTTCCTTAGCTGAAAACACGTCCAGTTTATCCAGCAGTAAAAACAAGTTAGTAAGTGTTGGTTTTCCTCGTATCCAGTAGTGCAACTAGCTGCCAAATGGACTGGATGAGCCCTTCAAAGATAGAACCCAATGAAGCCGTGATGGAAATCAGTGAGAGAGCAGCGAGTAACACTATTGGTATTGTACATGTAGTGCGCCGACAGTCAGGTTTCTCAGCGGGGAGCTCCGTCTAGCCGCTGGGCCAAACGTGTATCATGGCTGCCAGTATTGGTCCGGTATCAGCGGGACCCACTGGTAAATTGCGGTAGGGACTTGTTTCTCTGTATAATCCCAGCCAGGCACCCTGCACCGCTAGTAGTGCATCCTCTCTGTGCCAGCTCTGTGATTATGGCTGGTGTTGGAAGGTGCTTGATATAGCGGGTGTAAAGATAGATTGCAGTGGCAAAAGAGTTTGTAAAAGATGCAACAGGACCAGAGTATGGATATCTAATTGATGCGTTTCGCTCCTGGCGTGGGGCTTTTTCAAGAGGTATTATTATTATTATTATTATTATTATCTTTCCTGCTACACCTTTAGACTGTAAGCTCCTTGAGAAGGGCCTCCTACTCCATTACCTACTTCTCTTACCAGCTACACTCTACCCGTCCTCCTTTGGCTTTCTGGCCCTGGACTCCACTCCTTCATTGTTTCCACTCCTTCAGAAGACCTAGACCCGTTATCTGCACCCACACTAATAGGTACTGGTTTCAGCTAAGGGTGAATATTTCCATTGCACCCCTTCCACCAGTGGCGGTGTTGAGAGTATTTGTTACTTATCTACTGTATTGTACTGTTCTCTGTACTGTACTGTTTTACCCTGTACTGTCTTATTGTTTTGCATGGCGCTGAGGACCACTTGCATAGATAAATATATATTTGTATTTTCCACATCAATAGATTTGTGACTAAATAAAATAGATAACTGAATGCTTGGTGTGTTGGAATCATTACCATCCAAAGAGCAGACAGCCTTTATCCTATGAATTAACTGATTCCTGTGACCAATAGGAATCACCCTTCAAGAGGTAGGTAAGTGGTTCCCAAAGTGGGTGTCCTCACACACTGGGGTGCTGCGGGGCACTTACAGAGGTGCCACAGGCTAGTGGTCTAGGACCAAATCAAATTATTTATTGTCATTGCAAAGTCAGTGCTGGTGGCTGCCAATTATAAAATAAGTGGACAAACACAAGCATAACCCTGTACACCAGGGATGGGGAACGTCCAAAATGATTGAAATCATTTGGTCTGGCCCTGCCCGGGCTGTAGCTCTCTCCCCCTTCAGGCAGCGCAGTGGGCGTACAGGGCTGTCATCAGTGGGGCCGGGCTGATTACATCAGTGCTGTACTGAGAGGACCTCAGAGCTGCCCATCCAGACTCTGGGCCTGATTCAGAGCCACTCGTTCGCTCCGAGCGATGTTCGCACAACTGCGCATGCGTATGGGTTGTAATACGCATGTGCAAACCAGTCATTGCGGTCGGAAACTGTGTGCTCGCAAAATAGCGAGTGCCTGCTATTTTGAGTGACAGAATGAGGCGTTTGTGGGTGGTAACAGGAGAAGGTGCTTAAAAACGGGGAGAGGAGATCCGAACGCAGGCGTGCCAAAAGGTCAAAACGGGCGTTTTAAGGGTGTGCATAATTAACAAAGCAGCGTCATCGACCACGTCACTTGGTTGTTTCTTAGCCTGAACTGGTCGCATGATTGCGGTAGGAAAATCCAACCACAAGCACTGCGAGCAGTTCAGATGCCTTTCGATGTACTCGATTAATCAAATAAATAGCGGAGATGACGTAGGATGCGAGCGGCCAGGGGGCGTCTTTACAAAATAGCGAGCGCATATTTTGTTAGCTCGCTCAGACATAAAGGGCGTCAACAGACCGCAAAGAGCGAGCGCTCAATTTAAATAGCCGGCCCCTTTTTCTAAACGAGCGAGCGCAAATAGCGTCCGGCTCTGAATCAGGCACTCTGTCTGGTGACATACAGACAGCCTCCCTCTCCTCTTGGCTGCTGGAACCCACCAAAGAGAAGCAGTTCCAGCCATCACATTAGGGGTAAGTTAATTACCTGCAAATATAGCAGGCTAATTTTGAAGTTGATAATTTTGTATGGCCCGCAAATGCGGTTATAAATATCCAAATGGTCCTGGGCAGAAACAAAATGTTCGCCACCCCTGCTGTACACTTCCACATAAGGATGACATTTTGGCCTGTGGGTGCCGTGAACAAAATGCTGATACGCTAGGGCGTCGTGATTCAAGATAGTCTGGGAACCACTGTATTAGGTTATACAGAGAAAAATTTTCAGGCATGTCAGTCTCTGTAGCAGTGAAATCTACCTAATGCAATCAGAAAGCCACACAACAAATAATGTATTGTACAAGGTCCACTATACAATAATACAGAAATACAGCATCACTTACATATTTTGCCTCAGTACCGCCTAGGTTTCCATTTTATTTCCCCAATCTTTTCACCCTGGGCTCAGCCTAATAGTAATTTAGGCACTGCCCTTCATTGGCCAATGAGTTGTTCCACAACTAAGAAATAAGCAGATTCTCACTTCTGTTTATACAGTGGAGTTTTTTCCCAATATGTGGTAGTAAGACGAACTGAAAGCCCCACTGTAATAAAGTGAAATCTTATGCCGCTAGCATGACACCTCTGTGCCCCCCCATCCCACCCCCATTCCCGGTGCCCCAAGCTGCAGCCTCATCAGCCTAATGGCAAATCAGGCACTGCTCAAAGGGATCGGGGAAAAATATATAGCTATTAACTCCACATTTATCATTAGGGTGTAAGAGGTCGTGCGGTGCAGTGCATGCTGCCGTGCAGGTGTACGTCTGTTCCTTACCTTGCGTCGCACACTCTCTCACCTTCAGGCCGTGTGTTGAACAGACTGTCCTGGAACCTCCAAATAGAACACGGACACGATGACCTAGGGGGAAGGAGACGAGGTGAGTACCGTCCTTCCTCACGTCGACCGACGCGCCCTACCGAACTGAGGGATAAATTCAGGTTTTAAGTGAAGATCATCATTGGCACTTTTGGCCTCAGATCCCGAATTTACACGAATTTGCACCGGGTTGCAAGGTTCACCGTCCGCCCAGAAGGAAGGAAGGATAGGTAGTGACAAAAAAACAGGGAGAGACAGTACACACAGATATTTCTCACCGTGTCCATTCTTGCTTTTCTTCTGCTCACTCGCCTACAGGTCCCTGTAAGGAGATACACAACAGAGCCGTGCAGGGCCTAAACCTAACGCAACTACACGCAACTACACATACTAAAACGACATAGCCCTCAACCGACAGTGCGTGTAGTGCGACAGATATAACAATAACTAAACTTTTGCCCTGCACGGAACACCAAACGCAGACTATAAGTATACAAGAGCAAAACACGGTGCTGTCCCTTTAAATGCCTGCTTCCTACCTTTCCAGAGCTGGCCAGCTCCTCTTCTCAGTGACTAGGGAAAACACTACCTCATTGGTGGGAGCAGTACAGCTCTCCACCACTGCTCACACCTCTAATCATCTATACGGGGCTACCTTTCTATATGAGTGGCACACCTAATGGGCTCAGGGCCCTGGGCCTAACGCCCAGGGTCTTACCAGTGGCTCAGGGCTTATGCCTGCCTACTGCAGGGTACTCAAGGGACTTGGGCCTACTGCCCAGAGTCCCCTTTTTCTATATTGTAGCTCAGGCCTAGATGCCTGCCTAACGGTGGGCTCTGGTAGTGGCCTGGGCCTAATGCCCAGACCACTTTTTATTGGGGCTCAGGCCTATTTGCCTGCCTATCTGTGGGGCTCACTTAGAGGTCTGGGCCTAATGCCCAGACCACCTTATATTTTGGGTGGCTCGGGCAGTTGCCGCCTACTTTATTATTTAGTGACCTGGGCCTAGTACCCAGGCCACTCACACCTGATTAAGGGCCAATCCTTTAATGGGGCCTAATGCCCGCTATTGTGCCCCGGGCCTTGTGCCCGCCTATTTGCGCACGGGCCTAGTGCCCGACAATGCCCCACGGGCCTAGTGCCCGACAACCCTGGTGGTCTAGGGAGGGGGTATATGGTGGGCCTCACAGAGGGCCTACTTGCTACGTTGGAAGAGGCTTCCGGGGGGGAACTTCGTAACGCTCTTTTACTTCCCTCCCCTGCAGTCCTCTCCAGTCCTCAGCCGCATTCTTCGGCCGCTGGCCCGTCCTGGCAAGCGGCGACTTCTTCCAGTCGGTGCCGCCTGTTTTCTCTCTTGACAGCGGCATCTTCTGGCCTCTTCCGCGGCCGCCGCCCCTGCTGACACTCCGATCTTCCGCTCTTTGGGAGGTCTTCTCTCCTCCCTCTCCGCCACCGAACTCCCTTTTCCTGCTCGGCGCCGTCTAATACAAGACGGCGCGAGTGGGCGGGGATATGACGCGGCAAGCTGCGATTGGCTCATCGCATCCGCCTCCTATTGGCTCCAGAGCCAAACACCCGCCGCACGGAGCGCCGCGCCCAATGCTTTACCGGCGCTGGGAGCAAGTACTCTGTCCCAGCGCTGGCTACCCGCCGCTTCTTGGCTGCCGGACGCCAAGCTCCACTGAGCTTGTGCCCGGAGAGCCAAGCTTCTCCCGGCGCCACAGTACCGCCGGCACTGATGAAAGAGACCGGGCAGTCCCTTCACCAGGTGCCCGCGGCGTCTGCACCGACGCTAGGAACATCACTGTCCCAGCACCCGCAGAGGACACATCCCCTCTGCCTGCCCCTGCAACTCTGCTGATGCTGGGATCAAACACTTGATCCCAGCACAGCCTTCCACATTGGCATAACTGTAGATTTATGGGCAATAAACCCAGTTTGTTCAGAATGTATGATATGAGATTCTGTTTATTTAATTATAGAGGTGAGATATTGGCAAGATTCTCATACAGAAATCATTCTGTACTATCACAAGGATAAATCAGCTACAGGGACTTCAGTGATAGAGACCCAGCTTCAAGTACAGCATTATACAAACTCAACAGACAAGGAATCACCAAGCCACTCCCATCCACCTTGCTATTGATATTTTTTAGAGAAATGTCAAAAGTAGCTAAATAACTGAAGTAGTTTTAGCTATCCTGGTTGCATTCAGGATAATAAGGACAGGCTCTTTTTAGGACAACAATATCTTGTCCAATTTTAACTCATATTTGCTTTACATATATTGGAGCAGACTCATTATTTATAGAAATTAACAACAACCTGCTTTGTCCCAATATTCAACGATATTTTGATTTAGATGTTTCCCTGCATTAAGACAGTGGTCTGTAATATGTATATTCTGCTACAACCCTTAAAAATTAAAGTTTTAATCAGCATTTAAAACATGGAGCTCCAGAACTCTTTGTTATCCCTCATTAATTAATAATAAGACCATATTTGGGCAATGAACCCACCCCCACTTGCTTTAAATGCATCCTATACTTTCAGTGAGGGGGGCAGTAATTTTGTGTTGAAATAATCATCAGAAATTATAAGTTGATGAATCCTATGCGGTCAATACAAATAGTGGCGAGGTGTGCATTGCACGAATGCACACACCCGTTAAGTCTCCAATCCAATAAAAAATGCCTATTCACGGTGCTCGCAGCAGGTGTTTGCGAATTGTCAGCCAAATGCGATGTGAGAGAAGGGCATGAAAAAATGGGGTGACCTTCCTGGAGCCCAAAAAACTGACAGTTTTGTTTGCAGACTTATACAGAAGGCTGTTAGTGGGCATAAAAAAGTGCTGGAAGTATTTAAATGGTGTTAAATGGCTGATTTGTGCATTTTTAGTTATTTTTTTTTAAAAGGAAAAAAATTATAAAAAGCAAACTTTTTTCATTTATTTTTATATGAAAAAAATAAATGTTTTTGGGTTACTTTAAGGTAACTAAATAAATGTAAAGAAAATATAAAAGGCAATTATTTTTTAAAACAATAAATACTCTAATTAAATTTGGGGTGCATAAAGTAACAACATAGTTGATTTTGGGATAATTTGAGGTAATTTTTTTTTAAATCCCCCCCAAAATTACTTGTAATTATTGGACTAATTAAACTAATTGGACACTTCCAATTGCCTAATTAGTCATTAGGGGGGGTGTCCAAGTGGTTAATGCATGGTGTCCTGACATTTTAACCTTAAACTAGCAATTTTCCCTACCATTTCTCACCCTCATAGAGATGTGAACGGAAATATGCGAGTTTACTATGACTGGTTCAACGCGAGTTGCTAATTGGATTGCAAAATTAATTTGCAATGCAAAATCACATAGAAAACAGCAACTCACATTTTGCAACTTGCACCTAACTGGATTTACCCCTAAATATTCTCTATACCTGTGTGGAGTTTGTATATTCTCCCTGTGCTTGCGTGGGTTTCCTCCAGATGCTCCGTTTCCTCCCACACTCCAAAAATATACTGGTAGGCTAATTGGCTCCCCACAAAATTAACCCTAGTGTGTATGTGTGTGAGCATGTGGTAGGGAATATAGATTAGTAGTCTAGAAAGAGATAGTGTCTCCGCACTGTCTTAAAGCTATCATATTATTAGCCAAAATCCCAAAGCGTTAGGCAGAAAATCAAAGATATTGTATATTAATAAATATCGAATAAACATATGCCATCAGCGAATAAAGTTGGCGGTGCTCCCCTAGAGTTAAATATGCGTATAGCACCAAGAAAGAAAAGAAAACTCTCTTTGTTGGGGGCACAAACTTACAACGTCTGTTAAAAGAGTATTTTAATATTATATCAGCAAAATGACATTACGACAACAAAAATACCAATAGACAAAGTACAACATAAAACATATAAAAAGATGTATCACACTAAATGTCCTCTAATCCTCACATAGAATGGTCATAAATAATTTTCATCATATGCAAATTAAAGACCCTGAGGATATTGAGATCGTGTGATTTGCCGTATTAATGATAGATGGCGAAAATTATATATAACTGTTATGCAGAAGTAAAATACATTTGAGGAATCCCACAGACTTTATTCATTTGATGGTCTCCAAAAATAGAAGATAGAAAAAAGACAAGTGTAGTAAAAGAACTACTAAGTCTGAGGACCAAGATACTGCTGTTGAGTCATCCGCTATCTAGCAGCCGTGAACAAGCCGGAGAGGCGAAACGATATCGTCGGGAACACTTATATAGACAACTGCATGGTGATTCCCGCTGTACGCACAGCGGGCTCTTCACACACCAGGTTACCCTTATTTTCTTCACTCCACCGAACGGCAGACAAGCTAATATTGTTTTGTTTTGTCACATGAGCGGTTATCATTAGCTGCTGTGACCGAACGGCAGACAAGGTAATACTGTTTTGTTATATGAGTGACTATCATCAGCTGCTGTGACTCTGCTATTACATCGGTGCGTGGATGGCTTCCCAGCACTCACAAATGGAGGATTAGTACTTATCTACCTTCCCTAATACTCCCCTACGGTAGACCAGTTAACGCTGTTTACATGTGCAGTCACTAATTAGCATCTGTGATTCTGCCATTACAATAATAGGTGAGCCGTCTTTCTCATCTATATGTGAAGCATTAAATTACATAAGATCATCTACTTCATTGCTCTATATAGATATGCAGTAATAGCTCAAGCCTTATGAGTATCTAACAATTGGGATGTGTTATAACATCAATTGTATACTGCGTATCTGTTTAACTATGTAACACTGTTACTTTTTGCCACAACTGGATACATAGAATTATGTTATTTTGAATGTTGAGTTCAAATCCAGGTACTTTATTTATTTATATGTAAATTAACTTACCAAAGGCATGAAAAATTTGTAGGAAATTATTGATATATGTGCACAATTTATTAACAGTGTACCGATGCAATAACTTGTCTAAGTTGATCAATATTGTAGTTCTGGATTTATCACACATACATTACATCATCAGGCATAACAAACTGGTATTCTGTGTCAAATATATGTATATACATATATGTCACTATAAGTGCTGAGTTTAATCAGGCACTGTATTAGATTTACCAGCATACACTATTTTTCTAGAAATAGATTATTGTAGGAATTTTAATTAATTACTCATGACCTGATTATCATTTACTGTATGTACATTACACTGTGGGATACTGTTCATTCTATTATCATACCTGGTGTGCTATCCATTTAGAAACTGTCTTTTAAGTACTTGAGATCACTTGACCTTGTAATACTTTTGTGGTATTGAATATCTTATGTGGTGGATGATTACAGACTTTAGGTGATGTTTTTCTCCCAATTTACTTTTTATGCACTCTCATTGGCACTGATCTGCAGGAGCCAGGTACAATTTGGCCGACAGCAGAAGCACTTTTTAGGAATTGGGATTTGTCTTTTATGTACTCTCATCAAGTCTCCTCTGCACGATGGTTGAGAAGCAATGAGACTTTACAGCAGATGCATGACATTTCCAACTCCTTCTTTTCATGACGTTTACCTTTCAGAATTTTCTGTTTTTCATACTATTATAACTACTTCTATGGAGGGGAGCACTCATTGAAATCATTTGATGCTAGATAGCGGATGACTCAACAGCAGTATCTTGGTCCTCAGACTTAGTAGTTCTTTTACTACACTTGTCTTTTTTCTATCTTCTATTTTTGGAGACCATCAAATGAATAAAGTCTGTGGGATTCCTCAAATGTATTTCACTTATGCATAACAGTTATATATGATTTTCGCCATCTATCAGTAATATGGCAAATCACACGATCCCAATATCCTCAGGGTCTTTAATTTGCATATGATGAAAATTATTTATGACCATTCTATGTGAGGATTAGAGGACCATTTAGTGTGATACATCTTTTTATATGTTTTATGTAGGGGTGAGCGGGTTCGGATTTCTGAAATCCGAACCCCCCCGAGCCCCCCCGATCCGAGGCAGATCCGAGTCAGGCTCGTCTTTTCCTGCCTGACTTGGATCTGAAATCAAGGCAAAACGTCATCATCCCGCCTTCCGAGTCTCACGGGTTTTGGATCCTATATAAGGTACCTGCGTCGGCGCCATTTTCTCACTCGGCTGTGGACAGTGAAGAGGGAGGGTGGGAGTTAGGGCTGGCTGGGCTGTGTAGTGTAGTGTAGTGCAGAGTAGTGTTGTGCTGTGCTGTGCTGTGCTGCGCTGTGCTGCTGTTGTCCACTACTTCAAAGTCCATAGGGGCTGGCTGTGTTGTGCTGTGCTGCTGTTGTTAATAGGGGCTGTGTCCACTACTTCAAAGTCCATAGGGGCTGGCTGGACTGTGTTGTGCAGTCAGTTCTCCATAGGGGCTGTGTCCACTCCAAAGTCCAGTGCAGTGTCCCAGTCCTAAAGGGGTGCTGTAGTGTTGTCCAGGGGGTGCTCTGTCCATCAGGGGTGCTCCCCCCAAGTGCTAAAAAAATAATATTTTTTGTGTGTTTGTGAATTGTGTGCGCAGTAGCCGCACGTGCATCAACAAAGTAGTGCCAAGCGTGCGCCTGTGTCATAAGTAAAGGGCCAGCTGGCTTGACCGTTAAAGGGTGCTGTAACCCCCAAAGTACACTCCAGTCCAAACCAAAAAAAAAATTATTTTCTGTGTTTGTGAATTGTGTGCGCAGTAGCCGCACGTGCATCAACAAAGTAGTGCCAAGCGTGCGCCTGTGTCATAAGTAAAGGGCCGGCTGGCTTGACCGTTAAAGGGTGCTGTAACCCCCAAAGTACACTCCAGTCCAAACCAAAAAAAAAATTATTTTCTGTGTTTGTGAATTGTGTGCGCAGTAGCCGCACGTGCATCAACAAAGTAGTGCCAAGCGTGCATCTGTGTCATAAGTAAAGGGCCGGCTGGCTTGACCGTTAAAGGGTGCTATAACCCCCAAAGTACACTCCAGTCCAAACCAAAAAAAAAAATATTTTCTGTGTTTGTGAATTGTGTGCACTGTGGCTGCACGTGCATCAACAAAGGAGCAGCGCCAAGCATGCGCCTGTGTCCCATAAGTAAAGAGCCGGCTGGCTCATTTCTTAAAGGGTGGTGTAACCCACAAAGTGCACTACTCTCCAGCAAAAATAAAAAAATATTTTCTGTGTTTGTGTGCGCTTTAGCCGCACGTATATATCAATATAACATAAATGGAGGACCAAACTTTCTCCGATAAAAATAAAATAGGGAAAGATCAAGAAACACTTCCTCCTAGTGCTATTGCTGCTGCTGGGAGTTGTTCATCATCCCAGAGAGGAAGTAGGAACATCACTACTTTTACCAAACAATTGACCCTCCAACAGTCCCTAGCGATGAGGATGAAGTACGACAGCAGTCATCCTGAAGCAAAACGTATAACTGAGGCCTTGACTGCTATGTTGGTGTTAGACGTGCGTCCGCTATCCGCCATTAGTGCAGTGGGATTTAGACAATTGATGGAGGTAGTGTGTCCCCGGTTCCAAATCAAGTCTAGATTCCACCTGCATCCTCAAAGCAGCAGCGACAAGCGTGCGTCTGTCTGTTAAAGGGTGGTGACACATTTCAAAGTGTGCTACACAAACAATAAAAATATTGTTCTTTTTTTTTCGGTCTTTGTGAAATGTGTGGGCTGTAGCCGCACTTGCATCCTTAAAGCAGCAGCGACAAGCGTGCGTCTGTCTGTTAAAGGGTGGTGACACCCTCAAAGTGTGCTACACAAACAATAAAAATATTGTTCTTTTTTTTTCTGTCTTTGTGAATTGTGTGGGCTGTAGCCGCACTTGCATCCTCAAAGCAGCAGCTACAAGTGTGCGTCTGTCTGTTAAAGGGTGGTGACACCCTCAAAGTGTGCTACACAAACAATAAAAATATTGTTCTTTTTTTTTCTGTCTTTGTGAATTGGGTGGGCTGTAGCCGCACTTGCATCCTCAAAGCAGCAGCGACAAGCGTGCGTCTGTCTATTAAAGGGTGGTGTAACCCTCAAAGTGCTCCAAAAAATAAAAAACTATTTTTTTAATGTGTTTGTGACTTGTGTGCGATGTAGCCGCACGTGCATCAACATAGTAGCAGCGCCAAGCGTGCGCCTGTGTCATAAGTCAAGGGCTGGTTTGGACATCTGGTCCGGACTGAAGGACGTGCCAACAATTTCTGACAAGTCTACTGTCACTGCATATGATACTGTCCTCAAAGCAGCAGCGACAAGCGTGCGTCTGTCTGTTAAAGGGTGGTGACACCCTCAAAGTGTGCTACACAAACAATAAAAATATTGTTCTTTTTTTTTCTGTCTTTGTGAATTGTGTGGGCTGTAGCCACACTTGCATCCTCAAAGCAGCAGCGACAAGCGTGCGTCTGTCTGTTAAAGGGTGGTGACACCCTCAAAGTGTGCTACACAAACAATAAAAATATTGTTCTTTTTTTTTCGGTCTTTGTGAAATGTGTGGGCTGTAGCCGCACCTGCATCCTTAAAGCAGCAGCGACAAGCGTGCGTCTGTCTGTTAAAGGGTGGTGACACCCTCAAAGTGTGCTACACAAACAATAAAAATATTGTTCTTTTTTTTCTGTCTTTGTGAATTGTGTGGGCTGTAGCCGCACTTGCATCCTCAAAGCAGCAGCGACAAGTGTGCGTCTGTCTGTTAAAGGGTGGTGTAACTCTCAAAGTGCTCCAAAAAAAAAAAAACTATTTTTTTAATGTGTTTGTGACTTGTGTGCGATGTAGCCGCACTTGCATCCTCAAAGCAGCAGCGACAAGCGTGCGTCTGTCTGTTAAAGGGTGGTGACACCCTCAATGTGTGCTACACAAACAATAAAAATATTCTTCTTCTTTTTTCTGTCTTTGTGAATTGTGTGGGCTGTAGCCGCACCTGCATCCTTAAAGCAGCAGCGACAAGCGTGCGTCTGTCTGTTAAAGGGTGGTGACACCCTCAAAGTGTCCTACACAAACAATTAAAATAATGTTATTTTTTTTTTGGTCTTTGTGAAATGTGTGGGCTGTAGCCGCACCTGCATCCTTAAAGCAGCAGCGACAAGCTTGCGTCTGTCTGCTAAAGGGTGGTGACACCCTCAAAGTGTGCTACACAAACAATAAAAATATTCTTCTTCTTTTTTCTGTCTTTGTGAATTGTGTGAGCTGTAGCCGCACTTGCATCCTCAAAGCAGCAGCGACAAGCGTGCATCTGTCGGTTAAAGGGTGGTGACACCCTCAAAGTGCGCTCCACAAACAATAAAAATATTCTTTTTTTTTTTCTGTCTTTGTGAATTGTGTGGGCTGTAGCCGCACTTGCATCCTCAAAGCAGCAGCGACAAGCGTGCGTCTGTCTGTTAAAGGATTACATCGGTGACAGCATCCAAGTAGGCATGTCAGACAGTCCGTACCTGTACTGGCAGGAAAAAGAAGCAATTTGGAGGTCCTTGTACAAACTGGCTCTATTTTACCTGAGTTTCCCCCCCTCCAGTGTGTACTCCGAAAGAGTGTTTAGTGCAGCCAGGAACCTTGTCAGCGAAAGGCGTAGGAGGTTGCTTCCACAAAATGTGGAGAAGATGATGTTCATAAAATGAATTATCATCTCTGCCAGGGAGACCAGCCTCCAGAACGTACAGAGGGACCTGTGGTTCCAGCGGGGACAAATTAATACTCTGTGAGGATGAGGATGTACACACTGAAGACGGTGAGGAATCGGTGGATGAGGAGGATGAGGATGACATCTTGCCTCCGTAGAGCCACTTTGTGCAGGGACAGATTAATTGCCAGCTTGTTTTGTGGGGGCCCAAACGAACCAATCATTTCAGCCACAGTTGTGTGGCAGACCCTGGCGCTGAAATGATTGGTTTGTTAAAGTGTGCATGTCCTGTTTATACAACATAAGGGTGGGTGGGAGGGCCCAAGGACAATTCCATCTTGCACCTCTTTTTTTTCTTTGCATTATGTACAGTTTGGGGCCTAGTTTTTCAAACTGCCATCTTGTCTGCCACTGCAGTTTCACGCCTCGATGGGTCACGTGTTTGTGCCGCCCACTCGTGTCGCTTAGCATAGTCATCCAGCTACCTCCTTGCAACCTTTTGGACATAAAAACACTATTGTGAGGTGTGAGGTGTTCAGAATAGACTGGAAATGAGGGGAAATTAAGGTAATTGAGGTTAATAATAGCAGAAAGCAGAAAAACCTACAAATTCTGTGATTTTAGCTGTTTTTCTGCTTTTTTTCAAAAAAATACAGATCCAAAACACAAAACCCAGAACCCAAAACACGGAAGGGTGGTTTTGGCAAAACCAATCCAGATCCAAAACACGAAGAAAGATCCAGATCCAAAACACAAAACACGAAAAGTGGCCGGTGCACACCCCTAGTTTTATGTTGTACTTTGTCTATTGGTGTTTTTGTTGTAGTAATGTCATTTTGCTGATACAATGTCTGTTAAAATAGTATTTTAATATTATAAGTTTGTGCCCCCAACAAAGAGAGTTTTCTTTTCTTTCTTGGTGCTATAGGGAATATAGATTGTAAACTCCACTGGGGCAGGGACTGATGTGAATGGTAAGACATTCTCTGTAAAGCGCTGCGGAATGTGTGCGCTATATAAATAACTAGTAATAAATAAATAATACCTGGTATCGTCATTCAGGTAGTATTTAATCTCCATGTCAGGCCCCCCCTAGGATGGTCAGTGGGAAGGTTAATGGCGAAAGGGAGTGGCCAGAGATATCACTTAGAAGACATTATATAGCCAAATCCTGGGAGAGCAAGTTGGCTGGTACCAATGTATAGCCATACATAGAAAAGGATTTATGTGTAGCAGAGAAACAGGAGTAAACCGTTATAGGGGATGCCTATGTCTCCAATCTTAAAACGCCCATTGAGGTAATAATAGCAAGGAAGGCAGAATGTCCCAGGAGAAAGGGAGAATCTGATCTTAACCTTTGAAAAGATTTATTGAGAACATAAATTCTCAAATGAGTAATAAGGGACACCTGGAAACAGTATAGTCAATAGTTTTAGAAGCACTTCATTATCAAATGGAGGTGGGATTTAAACATTAATCAGGTTAGTTCCAAAGAAAAAATGGATAAGGAGGATGGCATCAGAAGATGTACGTATGAAAATCGAGACCCCCTTTATATAAAAGGAATATGGGGCATAATAACACGTTTTAACCCAAGGCATACTTGTCAATTGTTCCTGAATGTCTGGGAGACTCCCTGAAATGGCAGCAATCTTCCTGACTCCCTGAAGAGTCTAGCAATCTCCCTGATTGCATCTTACACCCTTTATGTAGCTGTTATATACTTTGAAAACAAGAAATCAGAGATATATACATGCAAATGGGATCTTAAATGTAATTTCCCAGTACTGGTTATGAAGCACAATAATCCCTATGGCTACATGCATTTTCAAATATGGTTTCTCGTGGTCACTTATATGGTACCTCTTCTTACCAATATACAATACATGAGCAAGTCCTGATGTGTTTTCATCAAAAAGTAGATCTTACTGAAAAACAATGCTTGGGGCCATTCATTGCATGTAAGTCAACTTAATGACACGCCTCTCAGATGTAGCAGTACACGCCCACTTTACCGCCGCGCTCATAGATGCTGCTTACACAATCTCCCTGAAAAATGCTTTTTTAAAAGTAGGCAAGTATGACCCAAAGTCACCTGTCTGGCACAATCTGCTTACCCATCAGGTGTGTCTCTTATAATAATATCATACCTCTAGAGTTAATCAAATATTAAACTCCTCTTACTTTTATTGTTAAGGGCCATCTATTCCTGGAGCTTATTATATGATGGATATCAAGCTAAGAGTCATATTCACATTTCCAACAATATGGAAAAATTCTGACCTGTTCGAACATGGGGATAGATGTACTATGCCTTGGAGAGGGATAAAGTGGAGAGAGATAAAGTACCAACAAATCAGCTCCTAACTGTCATTTTTCAAACACAGCCTGTAAAATGACAGTTACAAGCTGATTGATTGGTACAATATCTCTCTCCATTGTATCTTTCTCCAAGGCTTGGTACACCTCCCCCATATAATGAGATTCAATTAAAAATGTCACATCTCTTCTGTCTACTCGCTGATGTCTTCAGTAGGTGAGTGGATACTTTTCCCTTTACATCAATATGTAATTTATTAGACTATACAATTGAATAATCAGAGTCACTGGGGTAAATTTATTAAGAATTGTGTCTGATGGAGTTTTGTCATTTTTAAACTAGATATACATCGCTGAAATTTACTAAGAAGTGTGTTTAGCTAAGATTGTGTTTTCCGATGGTGTATCAGATCAAGATTAGTCACCCGAGTTTGCAGTGTCTGACCGCAGCCAAACTCTCCCAAACAAGCAGTCTGCACATATAAGTGGGATATGTGAAGGCTGCTTGTGTGTTATACTTGTGAAAAAAGGGTTAATTAAAAAAAAAAATTACATAGAACCCCTCCCCAAAAAAGCATAACCAGAGTAGGGTGCCTCTGCCAGTCCTGGTTCCTAAAAATACAGGGGGAAAATGTGTAGGGTTCCCCTGTATTTTTGGAACCAGCACTGGGCTGTTGAACCTGTCCTGGTTTTAAAATTAGGGGGGAAAAAATTGCATAGGGATCCCCCTATTTTTAAAACCAGCCATGGGCTCAAATCCAACTGGGGTGTAATACCACAGCCAGAGGGCCCTTTCACCAGGTCTCCCCATCCAAAGCATTATTACCCCAAGCCGGTCAGCCCAAACCGGGGATCTTAAAGGAAATGGGGACTCCCCCTCTCCCGAGCACCCCAGGCTTAAGCTGAAGCCTGGGGTTCTTTCCCACACCCATGGAGTGGTGGGTGCAGGAGTAATAGTGGTGAAAATAGAGAAAAACTATTATTTTTTACAGTGGAACTACAGGTGCCAGCGTGCCTGCCCTTTTGCACTTGTGGAACTACAAGTGCCAGCAGGGGGCCGGCACCCATACTCCCACTGTAAAAAATAGTAAAAAAAACCACAAGACACACACACCGTACATTGTAACATTTACTGTCCCGTTCCACCTCGGATACATCACATATAGCTATACTACGCTGAATGACAGAAGACGCGACTCTTCTGAAATTCGCACAGGCTGCCAGCTAATCAGAGGCACTGACTGGCTGTGACCCATGTGCCTATCTCTCTACAGCATGGTCGCTAGCCAATTGGAGCTCGCAGACCAGCAGCCAATCAGCAGCGGCTGACGGTCCACGAACTCCGATTGACTTGCGACTGGCAGGTATGGTGACAGGGGGGTTTAGGGGTACTGTACTGGGCCCCAAGGTCCTAGGGGGCCCTGGAATAACTGCTGCCTGCATTGCTGCTGCAGTGAACAGCAGGCTGCAGGCATGTACAGGGTGCCTACTGATCACTGCAGCAACTAGCCAGCTGGCGGGCTTGGCTGGGTGCCATATGCCATCCAATCAGTAGCAAATTAACTGCAGCCAGGCCATACGCTATGCACACACATAGCAGCAGGGCTACTGCCTGATGATTCCTCGTTCTCTCAGCCAGTGGTCCAAATCACAGGCTGAGACATCCAAGGAGTCATCAGGCAGCCCCGCAACCATGCCAATGCACTGCCTCTCCAGTCCTGCCCCTCAGCAGCACTGTGTAGTCAGGAAGTCGTACAGACTCTGCAGAAGTTGCCTGACAGGTAGGAAGCTCCTGCATATTACTGGCTTGTAGGTAAGTGCAGCCTGGGGGGAGGGGGAGCACAGTGGGGGATGGGAGATGACAGTATGGGATGGGTGAGCACAGTGTGGGGATTGGAGAGCACAGTGGGGGATTGGAGAGCACAGTGTGGGATGGGGATAGGAGGGCACAGTGTGGGATGGGGGAAGGGAGAGCACAGTGTGGGGTGGGGGATGGGGAGGACAATGGGTGAGGAGAGCACATGTTAGATGGGGGAGCACAGTGGGATATTGAAGCACAGTGTGGGATGGGGAGCTTGTTTGTAATATATATATATATATATATATATATATATATATATATTAATCTCCACGGTGCGGCACTCCAAGCAAATAAATAAGACACAGAACGACAGTCAAGGAGATTAGTATTACATTATATTTGTGGGGGCAACTAGTGAAGGAATTGGGGAGTGAAAAGAGAGAAAAGACACCCAAGCAGAGATGCCGAGGCAGGCAGACGTAAAATAAGGTAAGTGTGGGGCATGGAAGGACACTGTGAGGGCATAGAAGGACACTGTGGGGGCATGGAAGGACACTGGGGGCATGGAGGGCCCCTGTGGGGGCATGAGGGATACTGTAAGGGCTCAGAGTTTCCCCAGAGAAACTACATATAGGTAAGGCAGACACTCAAGTGACTGGCCCTTACCTGCCAGGGACCCGGGGATGGGGGCCCTTAAAAAAATGGGTGTACCATCCCCAATGATTTAATTTGCTGGCCCTGGCGACTGGCGCCACATTAGTATGATGGCAGCGGGTGCTGTGCTTCTCTCAAAGAAAGACTGCGGGCAGTTGGCTACGGGTCAGGCATGCAACTTCAAATCCACACACACTGGGCTGCTGTGGGAGGAGGGGACCAGGTGAGAGGCTGTGGAGTGGGGGCCATAATGGTGTAAGGGGCATTACTGTGTGTGCCATAATGGTGTGAGGGGCATTACTGTGTATGGCAGAATGTATAAGGAGCATTACTGTGTGGCATCATTTATAAGGGGCATTACTGTGTGGAGTAATGTATAAGGGGCATTACTTTGTGTGGCATAATGTATAAGGGGCATTACTGTGTGTGGCATAATGTATAAGGGGCATTACTGTGTGTGGCATAATGTATAAGGGGCATTAATGTGTCTGGCATAATGTATAAGGGGCATTACTGTGTGGCATAATGTATAAGGGGCATTATTGTGTGTGGCTAAATTTATAAGGGGCATTACTGTGTGGCATAATGTATAAGGGGCATTATTGTGTGTGGCTAAATGTATAAGGGGCACTGCTGTGTGGTATAATGTATAAGAGGAATTACTGTATGTGGTATTATGTATAAGTGGCGTTACTGTCTGTGGCATTATGTATAAGGGGCATTACTGTGTGTGGCATTATGTATAAGGGGAATTACTGTGTGTGGCATATTGGGGTAAGGGGCATTACTGTACGTGGCATAATGGGGGGGCGCCAAATTACTGCCTTGCCCTGGGTGACAAAACTCCTAGTATCGGCCCTGGTCTATCTGTGACAAGAGCATAGGAGGACAGTCTGTGGTTATTGTACTGTCCTTATTAAATATAGCATAACTAGCTCTTGCCAGTGGTAGCTGTCTATACCCAGTGATAGCCATTTATAGACGGTGATAGCTATCACCATCTGCAAGCCTAAAGAAGCCCTCTTTGACAGATTAAGGGCCATTCTCCCATTCATAAATAGCACCCAAATCTGTCTTACAATATATGAATTAAAATATTATATTCAGTAATAACTGGACTACATTGCTGCCTTTTCAATATAATGTAAACAATGTAATTTTTTTGTATGTTTCCACTGCAAAGTACTTCCTTGGCTGCACTCAGTAAACTGTACTGCTTGTGAGTCTTAAGCTCTGAAGATTAGTACAATGTCCTGTTCCTTTTACATAATGAGTATCCTGCTAGCTGCAGGTCACAGAGGTTAAATACATTTTTACAGCACATAAAGTTTATATGCAGGTTCAGTAAAGGCCTTTTTCTTCAGAGCATGATTTAAACCTTGCAGACTGGAATACCTTATTATTCTAATAACAAGGCTGAAGGCTCTGTGCCCTATCACAGACTGATTACCAGATATACATTTACAGGACACTGTGGCCAATGTACAGTCAGTAAAGAGTTATGTCAACTAGTTTAAAAAATAGAATCTTTAAAAAATACATTTTATCAAAAATATAACCTCAGAAAGTGAACAATGGTGAATGAGAGTGTTCCAGATTATACATTATGTGCCTTAGAAGAGTTCATTCACTGGCCAACAGTATACTATGTGATTTTCAACCAAAAGCTAGCATACAGCAACAAGAGAAACAAAATACATATACAGTCATTTGTAATGTCCTGAGTGCCGCTGTTAATACATCATGTGCATCATTGATAATGCAAACCTCCTACTTCCTCTGTGATGTGATTGGTTGCAAAAATAAGCAATCTGCTCCTTTCATTTTCTAACTTTTTAATTGCAATTTAAAGGGTTGCATAAGAGACGAGTAACACTATCTAACACACACACACACACACACACACACACACACACACACACACACACACACACACACACACACACACACACACACACATTATTGTGTAGATGTTAGTACCCTTGTAATATTTCGAGTAATTTTATGTCATATTCATTGATCTATTATAACAAATGCTGGGTACACACTAAACAGATATATTGGGTGATCTTGCGATCCCTGATGGATTTTTGCAACGACCATTGCATAGTGTGTGTCCCCGAAACCACCCAATTCATTGTTCGATGAATTGTGAGATCGCACCTTCCGATCTGATGTGCTGCATGTTTGATGTGGTGTTGTTACATTAAGAATATAATTATAGATTGCATCATCGTACGGGGGATTGTGCAAGTTTGTGCGCTGATACGATAAATCTTTGTAGCTGGCTCGGCACATAGTGTACCCAGTTTAACAGACTATAATTTGACCAAGTGAGTAAACTTTACAGCAAGCTATATTTTAGTAATTGTAGAAAATCCTTTTCCTTTTGCAGCATATTTCATTTTATATTCTAGCTTTTTTTCTCCATTAAATGCAGAGAGTCAGAAAAGAAAATGGAACGCTTTTAGTTGTGTGAGATTAGCTATGGTTTCGTCTGTTGGAGGATAACCTGACACTGATGCAGTGATCTTGGTAAGCAGCTGAATAGTGAAGTCACAACATTTAACCCTGTTCAACCGAGTTTTTCCAGTTGGTGGCGTAGTGATTATAAAATGTATTGACATTTCTTATAAGAGTGTTTAATGTGTTTTATTCTATATATACCACTATGATCTTGCACAAATGGTATCCTCAGGTAAATCTGGCCTATTGACTAATGCCATACTATAGTAATATATGTTTATAATTTTTCCTGAAGTTCCAGTCGCCAATTATGCAGCAAACATGCAAAAACTGCACAAATATAGCAAAACAAAGACAGATCACCTGTGGAGAACAAACATAGGGCCTGATTCAGAGCCGCTCGTAAGCGGCCGCTCGTTCATTCCAAGCAATGTTTGCCCAACTGCGCATGCATACGGATTTTAATACGCATGCGCGAACCAGTCAGTGTGGCCGAAAAACGTTTGTTCGCTAAATAGCGAATGCCTGCTATTTTGAGTGACAGGAGGAGGCGTATGTGGGTGGTAACAGGGGAAGGTGCTTGAAAACGGGGAGTGGAGATCCGAACGCAGGCGTGCTTAAAGGTCAAAACGGGCGTTTTATGGGTGTGCATAATTAATACAGCAGCGTCATTAACCACGTCACTGGGTTATTTTATAGCCAGAACTGCTCGCAAGATTGTGGTAGGAAAAACCAACCACAAGAATAGCGAGCAGTTCATACGCTGGTCGATGTACTCGATTAATCTAATAAATAGCGAACATGACGTAGGATGCGAGCGGCCAGGGGGCGTAGTTATCCAAAAAACGACAGCAAGTTTTGTTCGCTCGTTCAGACATGGAGGCGTCAACAGACCGCAAAGAGCGAACGGTTCATTTGAATAGCCACCCCCTTTTCCTGAACGACCGTCCGCAAATAGCGTCTGGCTCTGAATCAGGCCCATAGTAAATCATCTGTAATTTTATGTGATCTTTCAGCAGATCAGGACTGTAAGGATACTGGGCCTGATTCAGACCCTCTCACGAGCGATGAGCGCTTGCAAGCGGGTCGATGTTACCCAAGTGCGCATGCGCACGATGGAGGCTGCCCCGTCGTGCGCATGCCCGAGACCCGAATAACAATGGCCAAGCAGGTTTTAAGCAGGTGGTGGCCAAGCCGTCGTTATGGGTCTCGCACCAAAGGGGGTGTGCTGTCGATGGTGATTGACAGCACGCCCCCTTTGGAGGGCGTGCCGGGGGCGTGGCTGCCTAGACGGAGGCGTTCCCATGGGAACGCCTACTGTCTGGGGCCGGCCCCACTGACATCACTAGTGATGTCAGTGGGAGTGCTTTTGGCTCTGATAGAGCCAAAAGCACTCCAGGACTTGCGGCAGCGAGACCCTACCGCAAGGGTCTCGTCGCAAGCCCGATGGTCGCGATGGTCTTGACCATCGTGACCATCATTTTGGCCGCTCGCTATAGCTGTAGGTGGTCACCCACAGCTATGCGAGCGGCCAGGAGGCCGCTCCAAAAAGGAGGAGGGATGGCCCTGATTCAGAGCGAGTGCTCTGTCAGAGCGTCTGGCTCTGAATCAGGGCCACAGTAAATAGCAATTACTGGATTCCCTATATAAAATGACAACACAAGAGGCATCACTTTGATTTGTGGCATGACTGGAATATGGGGAGAAGGTGACTGCAGACACAAACCAATTGCTATTTTCTGACCTCATTTACTAATGTGCCCAATGATGATCAAATTGTTTTCAGCGACACACACTGACATATTGGTCCAATTTCCAGGTCCGTCCTGCGCTCGCGAGCGGGTCTGAATGAGACCCCCTGTCCCGATGCAGGAGCGTTAGCCGATAAGCTGCTTTTAAAGCCCCTGCAGCAGTCGGGATCGGGAGGTCGCATCTTATGTACAGTTTAATATTCGTCAGTTTGATATTCCGATCCCATAGAAGCCCGTACACACTGTGCTATGCCTGCACAGTGTGTACGCGACTCACAGGGGGTCACACTGGGGACAGATTACACGGCTTATCGGGACAGCTTTAACCGGTCAGCCTGCAATTGGAATAGTGTGTACCTAGCTTCAGGCATTGAAGGGACAGTTTGGGGTAGGGATTAGGGTTAGGTGATAAATACTCACCCAAACGGCGGAGAATCGGATGTCTGACCTGGAAGTCACAGTCACATGACTGCCGGGACCCGGAAGTTGCAGCTGGAGCCACTGCGGCTGTCAGGAGCAGGTAAGTCACCGCTAGGCCACCAGGGATGATATGTTGACATTCAAACATGTCGTCATATCATCACTGTCTACAAGATGAATGTCAACATGGTCAACGTTGACATTATGAACATGTCATTGTCACATCTACATTATTATTATTTATATTATTTATATGGCACCACAAGTGTTCCACAGAGCCTCACAAAGTACATAAACACATAGGTGACCAGTGACTTACAGTACAATACAATACAATGCAGGACAAGGACATGGATAATATACATTGCTACATTAGCGACTATAACACCCACATAAGCAGCAAAGCATAAGCAACCAAGTGTTAAGTGCCCTAGTGGGGAGTAAGAAGTACATGATTAATGATGACATTATGACTGGCTACATATCATACCCAACCCTCCACATGATATCTAACATGCATTCATTGAGTATATAATCTGTACCATCCAACAGACAATGAGGCCTTGTCTAGCTAAAAAATATAATCTTTGTGTGACATTAGCTATCATCTTTGCCAGCTATGGATTTATATACAGATTGTATTAACAAAATTACAATCACCCAGAAAAAGTATAAAATGTTAGAATTCAAACTATTTCTTTAGTAACTGATCATTACAATAGTGTATGAGAGATTTGGAAGAGTAGGCTGTGCATGGGTTAATTTATAGAGCAGAGGAAGCCTTTGATGCGAATGTAAGCCTGTGCATTGAAGGGTGTTGCGCTGTATGGCCATCTGCACAAATAACCTGCAACTGAATTCAGACCAAAAAAATGGGGCATTTTTACCATGCAGATTATACCTAATTTCATACACATGAATTTCCAAAGGGATCGCTTTACATCGCCTTTACTGAGGGATTACTGCGGCTCTGCAGCTAAGGGGCCATCCACAAACTTCCATTAGAATCTATTTAGTTTAGCTGCAACGTTTTGGGATATATAAAAGCTCCTTCTTTAAAGATGCCAAAATACAATTTAGCTATCAAAGAATATTAGATGTACTAATAAACTAAAGATCTCCTAAGGTGATAAGGCACTCTTATTATATGTCAGTCTCTACAGCAAAATTCTGTAAAAGTGCTCATTACTGGTGCACACATAGGGGTTGATGTAGAATTGTTAGCTAAAGGTGCATACATTACTCTAAAAGAAGCACATGCAAAAATAGCATATTTTCGCCTAAATGCAGCGCCATGCACATATTGTCTGGCACCTCATCAGCAGTTAGTGCAGCTGGTTTATGCCAAGTCATTATCATTGTCAGCATGTATTTGCACCTGCTCTTTAGCAGGTCTAAAAGATACACCTCCTACATGTATATATGTGTGTTCTGCAGGTCTGAGTGAGCCGCATATGTGTCAAGATGCCATTCCTGTACTCGGCCAACCCCTTTGATGTAAAAGTGTGCTGAAATAGCACAGCATTATTCAACAACTCTTAGGGGCCTATTCATTGTAACGAAGCAATCCAATATTGTTTCGGTGCAGGGACAGCTGCTATGAAAAGATCAGAAGTAGCAGTGATACTTACCGGTGCCCGTTCGGTAACGCATACGCACAGCCAAAGGTCGCACTGTGATCCCTCTTCGCAACCCTGGACCTCCTTCCAATAGTTATGTGCGTGGCTCTGAGAACTAGCACCATTTGAAGATGGTGTTGGTTCTCACAAGCAAACTCCCCCAAAATTTTCAGTATTCGGAGTTTGCCAAGTACTAGGCACACTATCAGGTCCATAATAATGAATGATCCTGCTAGTTTCCACATGTGTAAAGGGCCCTTAAGTGATAATGAATAGGCCCCTAAATGAGAGGTATACAGTAAATGCTAGAAGCAAGTTCTAGTATGTTCTCAGATGCTACAATAATAGGTAAAGAGAATATGGGTAATCCATTATGGGCAAAATCCCCTTTTGTGGCATTGTGCACCCTGATTGAGCAAGTGCACCTAAATCCCCCTAGGCACATTGGTATACAGAACAAGATGTATACAGTACATATTGTACCTTCAAGTTGTATTTCAGCAGATCTCAGTGGAAAAGCTCATTTTTAGGTTTCAGCAGATCTCAGTGGAAAAGCTCATTTTTAGGTACGCTTTGCACAAAATGCATAAAAAAAACTTTAAACACACATAAAGTGCCACATGAAATTAAAGATGTGTGGGTTCGCCTTACTGATATAAGAACACACCTAAATGTAAGGGTTCCGAGTCTAATTGTGTCACAGTACGGAATCACTTTGGGGTTCCGAGAAAAACAGAGTCCTGACTAGGGCCTTATTGCAATTCAGAACTCGGATTTAAAACCCAGATCTTGCTTGTTTTGGATTGCATTTAAATCCCACCCTCGTGATGTCAGGTGCTGTGAAGTTGTCAAAATGTACTGGATATAAAGTTATAGTTGTTAATAATACTATGAACAAAAACAGGTTCAAATGAAATGATTTTAGTTATTTTTATAAATTTGTAAAGAAATCCAAAACCACATCCAAATCAAAAACACTTGAGTGTGGTTATGCCAAAACCAAAACACGATGATGATTTAGAACCAAAACCAGAACCAAAACACGGTGTCTGCGCTAGGGGTGTGCACCGGCCACTTTTCGTGTTTTGTGTTTTGGTTTTGGATCTGGATCTTTCTTCGTGTTTTGGATCTGGATTGGTTTTGCCAAAACCACCCTTCCGTGTTTTCGGTTCTAGGTTTTGTGTTTTGGATCTGTATTTTTTTTTAAAAAAGCATAAAAACAGCTAAAATCACAGAATTTGTGGGTTTTTCTGCTCCTATGCTATTATTAACCTCAATAACCTTAATTTCCACTCATTTCCAGTCTATTCTGAACACCTCACACCTCACAATAGTGTTTTTATATCCAAAAGGTTGCACCGAGGTAGCTGGATGACTATGCTAAGAGATACGAGTGGGCGGCACAAACACGTGGTCCATCTACGAGTGACACTGCAGTGGCAGATAGGATGGCAGTTTGAAAAACTAGGCCCCAAACAGTACATAATTCAAAGAAAAAAAAGAGGTGCAAGATGGAATTGTCCTTGGGCCCTCCCACCCACCCTTATGTTGTATAAACAGGACATGCACACTTTAACAAACCAATCATTTCAGCGCCAGGGTCTGCCACACAACTGTGGCTGAAATGATTGGTTCGTTTGGGCCCCCACAAAACAAGCTGGCAATTAATCTGTCCCTGCACAAACTGGCTCTACGGAGGCAAGATGTCGTCCTCATCCTCCTCATCCACCGATTCCTCACCCTCTTCAGTGTTGTGTACATCCTCATCCTCACAGAGTATTAATTCGTCCCCGCTGGAATCCACAACCACAGGTCCCTCTGTACGTTCTGGAGGCTGGTCTCCCTGGAAGAGTTGATAATTCATTTTATGAACATCATCTTCTCCACATTTTGTGGAAGCAACCTCCTACGCCTTTCGCTGACAAGGTTCCCGGCTGCACTAAACACTCTTTCGGAGTACACACTGAGGGGGGGGCAACTCAGGTAAAATAGAGCCAGTTTGTACAGGGACCTCCAAATTGCTTCTTTTCCTGCCAGTACAGGTACGGACTGTCTGACATGCCTACTTGGATGCTGTCACCGATGTAATCCTTTAACAGACAGACGCACGCTTGTCGCTGCTGCTGCTTTAAGGATGCAGGTGCAGCTACAGCCCACACATTTCACAAAGACAGAAAAAAAAAGAAGAATTTTTTTATTGTTTGTGGAGAGCACTTTGAGGGTTACACCACCCTTTAACAGACAGATGCACGCTTGTCGCTGCTGCTTTGAGGATGCAAGTGCGGCTACAGACCACACAATTCACAAAGACAGAAAAAAAAAGAATAATATTTTTATTGTTTGTGGAGCACACTTTGAGGGTGTCACCACCCTTTAACAGACAGACACCGCTTGTCGCTGCTGCTTTAAGGATGCAGGTGCGGCTACAGCCCACACATTTCACAAAGACAGAAAAAAAAGAAGAATATTTTTATTGTTTGTGGAGCGCACTATGAGGGTTACACCACCCTTTAACAGACAGACGCACGCTTGTCGCTGCTGCTGCTTTAAGGATGCAGGTGCGGCTACAGCCCACACATTTCACAAAGACAGAAAAAAAAAGAAGAATATTTTTATTGTTTGTGGAGCGCACTTTGAGGGTTACACCACCCTTTAACAGACAGACGCACGCTTGTCGCTGCTGCTTTGAGGATGCAAGTGCGGCTACAGCCCACACAATTCACAAAGACAGAAAAAAAAAGAAGAATTTTTTTATTGTTTGTGGAGCGCACTTTGAGGGTTACACCACCCTTTAACAGACAGACGTACGCTTGTCGCTGCTGCTTTGAGGATGCAGGTGGAATCTAGACGGGATTTGGAACCGGGGACACACTACCTCCATCAATTGTCTAAATCCCACTGCACTAATGGCGGATACTGGATGCACGTCTAACACCAACATAGCAGTCAAGGCCTCAGTTATACGTTTTGCTTCAAGATGACTGCTGTCGTACTTCATCCTCATCGCTAGGGACTGTTGGAGGGTCAATTGTTTAGTAAAAGTAGTGGTGTTCCTACTTCCTCTCTGGGATGATGAACAACTCCCAGCAGCAGCAACAGCACTAGGAGGAAGTGGTTCTTGATCTTTCCCTATTTTATTTTTATCGGAGAAAGTTTGGTCCTCCATTTATGTTATATTGATATATACGTACGGCTAAGGCGCACACAAACACAGAAAATATTTTTTTTATTTTTGCTGGAGAGTAGTGCACTTTGTGGGTTACACCACCCTTTAAGAAATGAGCCAGCCGGCTCTTTACTTATGGGATACAGGCGCATGCTTGGTGCTGCTCCTTTGTTGATGCACGTGCAGCCACAGTGCACTCAATTCACAAACACAGAAAATATTATTTCATTTGGTTTGGAGTTTACTTTGGGGGTTACAGCACCCTTTAACGGTCAAGCCAGCCGGCCCTTTACTTATGACACAGGCGCACGCTTGGCACTACTTTGTTGATGTACGTGCGGCTACTGCGCACACAATTCACAAACACAGAAAATATATATTTTTTTGGTTTGGACTGGAGTGTACTTTGGGGGTTACAGCACCCTTTAATGGTCAAGCCAGCCGGCCCTTTACTTATGACACAGGCGCACGCTTGGCACTACTTTGTTGATGCACGTGCGGCTACTGCGCACACAATTCACAAACACAGAAAATATTTTTTTATTTGGTTTGGACTGGAGTGTACTTTGGGGGTTACAGCACCCTTTAACGGTCAAGCCAGCCGGCCCTTTACTTATGACACAGGCGCACGCTTAGCACTACTTTGTTGATGCATGTGCGGCTACTGCGCACACAATTCACAAACACAAAAAATATTTTTTTATTTGGTTTGGACTGGAGTGTACTTTGGGGTTACAGCACCCTTTAACGGTCAAGCCAGCCGGCCCTTTACTTATGACACAGGCGCACGCTTGGCACCACTTTGTTGATGCACGTGCGGCTACTGCGCACACAATTCACAAACACGGAAAAAACATTTTTATTTGGTTTGGACTGGAGTGTACTTTGGGGGTTACAGCACCCTTTAACGGTCAAGCCAGCCGGCCCTTTACTTATGACACAGGCGCACGCTTGGCACTACTTTGTTGATGCACGTGCGGCTACTGCGCACACAATTCACAAACACAGAAAATATTTTTTTATTTGGTTTGGACTGGAGTGTACTTTGGGGGTTACAGCACCCTTTAACGGTCAAGCCAGCCGGCCCTTTACTTATGACACAGGCGCACGCTTAGCACTACTTTGTTGATGCATGTGCGGCTACTGCGCACACAATTCACAAACACAAAAAATATTTTATTATTTGGTTTGGACTGGAGTGTACTTTGGGGGTTACAGCACCCTTTAACGGTCAAGCCAGCCGGCCCTTTACTTATGACACAGGCGCACGCTTGGCACTACTTTGTTGATGCACGTGCGGCTACTGCGCACACAATTCACAAACACAGAAAATATTTTTTTATTTGGTTTGCACTGGAGTGTACTTTGGGGGTTACAGCACCCTTTAATGGTCAAGCCAGCTGGCCCTTTGCTTATGACACAGGCGCACGCTTGGCACTACTTTGTTGATGCACGTGCGGCTGCTGCGCACACAATTCACAAACACAGAAAATATTTTTTTATTTGGTTTGGACTGGAGTGTACTTTGGGGGTTACAGCACCCTTTAACGGTCAAGCCAGCCGGCCCTTTACTTATGACACAGGCGCACGCTTGGCACTACTTTGTTGATGCATGTGCGGCTACTGCGCACACAATTCACAAACACAGAAAATATTTTTTTATTTGGTTTGGACTGGAGTGTACTTGGGGGGTTACAGCACCCTTTAACGGTCAAGCCAGCTGGCCCTTTACTTATGACACAGGCGCACGCTTGGCACTACTTTGTTGATGCACGTGCGGCTACTGCGCACACAATTCACAAACACAGAAAATATTTTTTTATTTGGTTTGGACTGGTGTGGTTACAGCACCCTTTAACGGTCAAGCCAGCCGGCCCTTTACTTATGACACAGGCGCACGCTTGGCACTACTTTGTTGATGCACGTGCGGCTACTGCGCACACAATTCACAAACACAGAAAATATTTTTTTATTTGGTTTGGACTGGAGTGTACTTTGGGGGTTACAGCACCCTTTAACGGTCAAGCCAGCCGGCCCTTTACTTATGACACAGGCGCGCGCTTGGCACTACTTTGTTGATGCACGTGCGGCTACTGCGCACACAATTCACAAACACAGAAAATATTTTTTTTTTTGGTTTGCACTGGAGTGTACTTTGGGGGTTACAGCACCCTTTAACGGTCAAGCCAGCCGGCCCTTTACTTATGACACAGGCGCACGCTTGGCACTACTTTGTTGATGCACGTGCGGCTACTGCGCACACAATTCACAAACACAGAAAATATTTTTTTATTTGGTTTGGACTGGAGTGTACTTTGGGGGTTACAGCACCCGTTAACGGTCAAGCCAGCCGGCCCTTTACTTATGACACAGGCGCACTCTTGGCACTACTTTGTTGATGCACGTGCGGCTACTGCGCACACAATTCACAAACACAGAAAATATTTTTTTATTTGGTTTGCACTGGAGTGTACTTTGGGGGTTACAGCACCCTTTAACGGTCAAGCCAGCCGGCCCTTTACTTATGACACAGGCGCACGCTTGGCACTACTTTGTTGATGCATGTGCGGCTACTGTGCACACAATTCGCAAACACAGAAATTTTTTTTTATTTGGTTTGGAGTGTACTTTGGGGGTTACAGCACCCTTTAACGGTCAAGCCAGCCGGCCCTTTACTTATGACACAGGCGCACGCTTGGCACTACTTTGTTGATGCACGTGCGGCTACTGCGCACACAATTCACAAACACAGAAAATATTTTTTTATTTGGTTTGGACTGGAGTGTACTTTGGGGGTTACAGCACCCTTTAACGGTCAAGCCAGCCGGTCCTTTACTTATGACACAGGCGCACGCTTGGCACTACTTTGTTGATGCACGTGCGGCTACTGCGCACACAATTCACATACACAGAAAAAATATTATTTTTTTAGCACTTGGGGGGAGCACCCCTGATGGACAGAGCACCCCCTGGACAACACTACAGTACCCCTTTAGGACTGGGACACTTCACACGACTTTGGAGTGGACACAGCCCCTATGGAGAACTGACTGCACAACACAGTCCAGCCAGCCCCTATGGACTTTGAAGTAGTGGACACAGCCCCTATTAACAACAGCAGCACAGCACAACACAGCCAGCCCCTATGGACTTTGAAGTAGTGGACACAGCCCCTATTAACAACAGCAGCACAGCACAACACAGCCAGCCCCTATGGACTTTGAAGTAGTGGACACAGCCCCTATGGACAACAGCAGCACAGCACAGCACAGAACAACACTACTCTGCACTACACTACACTACACAGCCCAGCCAGCCCTAACTTCCACCCTCCCTCTTCACTGTCCACAGCCGAGTGAGAAAATGGCGCCGACGCGGGTACCTTATATAGGATCCAAAACCTGCGAGACCCGGAAGGCGGGATGATGACGTTTTGCCTCGATTTCAGTTCCGAGTCAGGCGGGAAAAATCGAGCCTGACTCGGATCGGCCTCGGATCTGGGGGGCTCGGGGGGGTTCGGATTTCAGAAATCCGAACCCGCTCACCCCTAGTCTGCGCACATCTTTACATGAAGTAAAGACTATCTCGATCTCCACTTAATGATTAATTTAAGCTATAAATAAGACTAAACCAAGCAGTATTGTAGAAGAACAATATTAAGCGTTGAATGAAAAGTATGGTTGTAAAGTAGTAGGAGGTTGTACTTTTAGTATTTAGTATGACATGTACACTTTTACACAGTGCGTATCTTCCGATTTTCCATCTCTCCGCGCATCTAGGTGGAGCTAGCAGAGCTGTGTCCTGAGACATAAGACGTGCATCTCTGAGGACTGCTGGGGGTAATCTAAGTGCACAGCTGCTAAACAAAAGGTGTTTTCTTTTGTGCATACGGTGCAGTTCACAAATTAAGTCCTGCATTTTAATGCATATATTAAAGGGGCAGCTTTTGGTGTAGGGACACAAAGCTAGTATGTGCGTGTATATAATGTGGGTGTGTAGGAACAGGAGCATTACATAAAGGGGGCATATGGCTAGAAGAATATGTTACCCATTTTCACTATATATTAAATATTTGCCCAATCTTATATATAAAATTCAGAAGAACTTTGACCCAGGGAGTCTGTTCTGGGCCTTCCACTGGAAGGAATTAGATGACATCACATAATAATCTTAAAACAATATAATTTAATATAAAATGCAGATTGTACTATGATATTTTCGCCTAAATTCGCATTTTAGAATGTAAGCTCTTACGAGCAGGGCCCTCTACCCTCTTGTGCTTCTCCCTGCTTTAGTTTCATCTACTTCTTACTCACCACTAGGGCACCTAACACTTGGTTGCTTATGCTTTGTTGCTTATCTGGGTGTTATGGTCGGTAATGTAGCAATATATATTATCCATGCCCTGGTCCTGTATTGTATTGTTCTGTAAGTCGCTTGTCTACAATTTGTTTATGTACTTTGTAAGGCGCAGCGGAACACTTGTGGCGCCATATAAATAAATAATAATAATAATAATTGCGAATTTAGGAAATATCACAGGGATTTATTAAAAATCCCTTACAGAGACAGAGCTTGCGATGAAGCTCTGTCCCTGCAAATCCCCTCCGCAATCTTTTCACTGTATTTTTCAGAAAAAATACAGTGAGAAGGTGCCGCACATGCGCCGATCAGCTCGCCTAACCCCCCCTGCGACTGCGACCCCCACACGACTGCGACCACCTACCCTCCCCCCCTCGCCCACCACCCCCCCGCCCTTACTTTCACTTACCTCCAGTGATCGCTGCTCCGTGATGTCCACTGGGGCTCCAGTCAGCTGGTCTCCCATCCTGCACTGTGACCCTGGTCATCTGTTCTATGAAGCGTATGGCCAGGGTTACAGTAAAGGAGCCTGGAGACCAGCTGCCCGGAGCCCCGGAGGACATCACCGGTACGCCGATCACCCTGGATGCAGGTATGTTGTTGTTTGTTTGGTTTTTTTTTCATCCAGTGATCATCTTGTGGTCTGCTTAGACCACACAGCTGATCACTGGGGCCGGCTCACGGCTAAGCTCTGCCTTTTAGAGCAGGTGTCGGGGAAGCAGGGGAAACCCTGGATAACGCCTCTCCTCACTGACTGATTTATCAGTGAATCATAGCCGTCTTATATACCACATTAATCATTAAGATTACATAATTATTTAAAATATATATTTTCCTGGTTATAATACTTACTAAATGCTAATCACCATTCGTTTAATCTTGCATGTCATATATGTAGGCAGATAGTGCAAATATATAAGAGTAAGTACAGGTGCAATAGGAAAATTGCCATCCCTGGGCAATGGTAACAAAAAGTTGGCTAAGGAAAATAAGAACGTCCATATTTGTGGCATAAGGAACAGACAGATCAGCTATCCTACCCTCTCTGCAGAAGGACAAGCATCCCTTCCAATGTCCACATGAAAAATATAGATTACCAGACGTCAGTCACTGTAATGCACAATCAGTATGAAAGGAGTTGACCAGCATTCTCTTTTATTCACTAGCAAAACCAAAACCTAACAACTCCCAAGGAAAGAACACAGATAAATGCATAGATTCTGAATTTCCATACACAGCAATAAACAGTGGTGGAGGTAGATCTCTCTTTGGGCATGTGTGCACCATTATTGAAATGGAGGCATATTATAAATAGAAGGAGTAATGACCAGCTTACTTTCACTAACTGTCCTCAAGAAGAGAGAAAGACCCCCGGATCCCCTCATTGCATTATTTCCCTTCTACAATGGGGATGTTGACTCAGGGGATAGATATGTGATGGGACATATTTTAATTGCTATGAAAGCCCTTATATCTCACCACTGATGCTATGACGTTATACCACAGCTTGATGCAATAAAAACTAAAGTCTAGGCCCAATGTGATTTTGAGACAGCAGGAGTTCCCTATTCATCATCTGCTAATAACCCCACTGATGAAGTGGTGTAAGTGGACCGATTCCAGGGCCACTTCTAAGATATCCGCAGGGGTAGCTAGCACCGCCCCCGTGCCTCCCTTCCTCCTCCATAGAAAGCTTTATCCCAGTTTTAATAAAATTTTCTCCACTTTGGGGTCTTTATGTGACCTATAGTCGCTCTTCTTTATTACTTTCTCATTACCATAATGTGGCGTTATTGCATGCAATTGAATTGTCATTCATGTTTGTATCCGTGTCTTAGTATATCATGCACATCCTCCCTCTTCCCCTCCCTCTTTTTGTTATTGATTTTTTTTCCTTTGTTTTTCACTTTAATCTTTTCAATTTTATGCTAGTGTTATTCTATTTGCCATATTTGCTTTTGATGGTGAATCTCTCTGTTACAAGTATATTGTCATGTTACATTTTTTTTGTTATACCAAAACAGAGGTTCTCTCATCATGCTCTCAATCAATGGGAGAAATTGAAACCAAAGAACAAAAAAATAAAAACACCTTTAGTGGGATTAAAACGACAATGTGATTTTAGAAAATAAATAAATAAAAGTAAGTAAGTTTGGTCCAAACCGAATGGGCCAAGGACAATAAAGAAAAAATATTTAGCTAACCTTAATCCCTTTAGCCTACAGAAACTGATTGAGAAATGTTCTTGTCCCCAATCCTCACAATCCACACCTACTATATTACATCTCTTAAACATTGACAGCTCCTACTGGAATGCACAGGAGTTCTCCTAGACTCCAAGGAGTATAAGTGCGGGTTTATAGAAGTGAAAGTGTTGCCCATAGCAACCTATCTGAATCTAGATATTATCTTCTAGAAGGTGCTAGATAAATGATATGTAGAATCTGATTGGTTGCTATGGGCAACATCTCCACTTCTATAAACCTGCACTTTAGTAAATATATTCCCAAGAGCAGACAACCCACCTGGATTATGCCAACTATTGTAGTGCTACAGCGCTATGATGTTGTATTTCATGTCAACATGGCTCTCATGAATCACATCATTATGCAGAAAGGAAGGGGCCATGATGATATAAGTCTTCTCACCACACCCTCATTCTTGCAACTCCCCTCAGGGATCTATTGGAGGGGATCCTAAAAGTAGGCAAATTTGAGCTATAGGGTGCAAAGGTTACCCCTGTTACAGTGAGAGGAGTATGAAATAGACACTCTACCTTTGCACCACATGCAATGCAAATACAGTATTTTATGTTGCAAGCTGATATTATTTAAGTTACATAATTGTGTGGGGCATTTTCTGTTTTATGGGAGGGTACACAGATCCCCCCCACCGCTAAAGGACTTGAATTTTCTGACATCTGATTGAGCCTCATCTTATACTTTTAATACCTTCTAGTTCCACTTCTGTGCAAAAAGCACACTTCTAGATGCAGTTCAATCAATGTAATAAAACACTTGGAAACCCCACAGAAATGCCACATGTAATAAACATAGATCACTGTTATTCTTTTTCATGATCCATTTAGTAGTTGTTTAGGATAAATAAAACAAAACTAATTGAAGTGGCCCTAAAGGATTAGTAGGTTGGCCTTTGAGGAGATGGTTCACTCTTTCTACCAGCAGAAACTCATATGTTCTGTAACGCATTATTTGTACAAGTGGTCCTATTTGTGCACATTGTAGGCTGCACATTTTGTAGTTTATAAACAATCCTTCGGGGCCTAATCATTATTGGGGTCCTATTGGCCACCCATTAATTAAGTAATTAATTAAGTATCCAGCTCGCCGCAGCGGTGGATACTTAACTACCAGAGAAGTTTAGTATTGCTCCGGTGTGGAGACAGCTGCTACAAAGAGTTGTTGTCCCTGCTAATAATGCTACAGAAGTAACATTGTAACTACAGAGTTCACGTATGCACATGGCCGCAGAGTACACAGTGTGCAGGTAGTGGAGGAATCTGAAGATGGTATTGGCTCCTGTATGCAAACTACGGAAACTTTAATTTGGCGGAGTTAGATGAATATTAACGGCCCCATAGAATGGGCATGTTACTAAAAATATGCTGAAACTATTTATATGGATTTATACTTTTATGGGTTTTTATTAGGGTTGTGCACCGGCCACTTTTCGTGTTTTGTGTTTTGGTTTTGGATCTGTATTTTTCTTCGTGTTTTGGATCTGGATTGGTTTTGCCAAAACCACCCTTCCGTGTTTTGGGTTCTGGGTTTTGTGTTTTGGATCTGTATTTTTTTTAAAAAAAGCATAAAAACAGCTAAAATCACAGAATTTGTGGGTTTTTATGCTCCTATTCAATTATTAACCTCAATAACCTTCATTTCCAGTCTATTCTGAACACCTCACACCTCACAATATTGTTTTTATGTCCAAAAGGTTGCACCGAGGTAGCTGGATGACTATGCTAAGCGACACGAGTGGGCAGCACAAACACGTGGCCCATCTAGGAGTGACACTGCAGTGGCAGACAGGATTGCAGTTTGAAAAACTAGGCCCCAAACAGTACATACTGCAAAGAAAAAAAAGAGGTGCAAGATGGAATTGTCCTTGGGCCCTCCCACCCACCCTTATGGTTGTATAAACAGGACATGCACACTTTAACAAACCAATCATTTCAGCGCCAGGGTCTGCCACATGACTGTGGCTGAAATGATTGGTTCGTTTGGGCCCCCACAACACAAGCTGGCGATTAATGTGTCCCTGCACAAACTGGCTCTACATAGGCAAGATGTCGTCCTCATCCTCCTCATCCACCGATTCCTTGGATAAAACAGGAAAAAGGGATTTAGGTGTCCCTGGACTGCTTACGGTCTTAGCCAAAGTTTCTGAACTTGACAGTAACTTTTTATGAACGCGCTGCAGGTGCCGTATAAGGGAGGATGTTCCTAGGTGGTTAACATCCCTACCCCTACTTATTTCACCTTTACATATGGTACATATGGCAAGACAGTTGTTGTCCGGATTTGGATAGAAATATTGCCAGACCAAAGAGGTGGAATGTTTGGTCTTCTGCCCAGGCATGACCGTGATGGGCTTTTTCATCCCACGGACAACAACTGTCTCCCCCGGAGCCTGATTTAAACAAACCACATCACCATCAGAATTCTCCTCGCCAACTTCCTCCTCAGTGCCAGCTACACCAGTATCCTCATCCTGTTGTACTTCAACAGTGACATCTTCAATTTGCATATCAGCAAGTGGACTGTGGGTGCTCCTTTCAGCACTTGCAGGGGGCATGCAAATGGTGGAAAGAGCCACCTCTTCCCGTCTAGTGCTGGGAAGGTCAGGCATCGCAACCGCCACCACACTTGGACTCTCCTTGGGGATTTGTGATATCTTCTTAGAACGCACAGTTCTTCGCTGTGCTTTTGCCAGCTTAACTCGTTTGATTTTTTTAGAGGGAGGAGGGCTTCCACCGTCATGTGAAGCTGAACCACTAGTCATGAACATAGGGAAAGACCTTAGCCATTAATTGCCACTCCGTGTCATAAATGGCATATTGGCAAGTTTACGTTTCTCTTCAGATGATTTAAATGTTTTTTTTAAGGTCATTTTCCTGAACTTTGTCATTTGGGATTGTATGTGCCCTCTACTATGACATTGGGCATCAGCCTTGGCAGACGACGTTGATGGCATGTTATCGTCTATGTCATGACTAGTGGCAGAAGCTTCAGCACTAGGAGGAAGTGGTTCTTCATCTTTCCCTATTTTATTTTTATCGGAGAAAGTTTGGTCCTCCATTTATGTTATATTGATATATACGTGCGGCTAAGGCGCACACAAACACAGAAAATAATTTTTTATTTTTGTTGGAGACTAGTGCACTTTGTGGGTTACACCACCCTTTAAGAAATGAGCCAGCCGGCCCTTTACTTATGGGACACAGGCGCACGCTTGGCGCTGCTCCTTTGTTGATGCACGTGCAGCTACAGACCACACAATTCACAAACACAGAAAATATTTTTTTATTTTGTTTGGAGTGCCCTTTGGGGGTTACAGCACCCTTTAATGGACAAGCCAGCCGGCCTTTAACTTATGGGACACAGGCGCACGCTTGGCGCTGCTCCTTTGTTGATGCACATGCAGCCACAGTGCACACAATTCACAAACACAGAAAAAAAATTATTTTGGGGGTTACAGCACCCTTTCGCGGTCAATCCAGCCGGTCCTTTATTTATGGGACACAGGCGCATGCTTGGCACTACTTTGTTGATGCACATGCGGCTACTGCGCACACAATTCACAAACACAGAAAAAAATTTTTTATTTTGTTTGGAGTGTACTTTGGGGGTTACAGCACCCTTTAACGGTCAAGCCAGCTGGCCCTTTTACTTATGACACAGGCGCACACTTGGCACTACTTTGTTGATGCACGTGCGGCTACTGCGCACACAATTCACAAACACAGAAAAAAATTTTTTTATTTGGTTTGGAGTGTACTTTGGGGGTTACAGCACCCTTTAATGGTCAAGCCAGCCGGCCCTTTACTTATGACACAGGCGCACGCTTGGCACTACTTTGTTGATGCACGTGCGGCTACTGCGCACACAATTCGCAAAGACAGAAAATATTTTTTTATTTTGTTTGGAGTGTACTTTGGGGATTACAGCACCCTTTAACGGTCAAGCCAGCCGGCCCTTTACTTATGACACAGGCGCACGCTTGGCACTACTTTGTTGATGCACGTGCGGCTACTGCGCACACAATTCACAAACACAGAAAAAAAATTTTTATTTGGTTTGGAGTGTACTTTGGGGGTTACAGCACCCTTTAACGGTCAAGCCAGCTGGCCCTTTACTTAAGACACAGGCGCACGCTTGGCACTACTTTGTTGATGCACGTGCGGCTACTGCGCACACAATTCACAAACACAGAAAATATTTTTTTTATTTTGTTTGGAGTGTACTTTGGGGGCTACAGCACCCTTTAATGGTCAAGCCAGCCGGCCCTTTACTTATGACACAGGCGCACGCTTGGCACTACTTTGTTGAGGCACGTGCGGCTACTGCGCACACAATTCACAAACACAGAAAATATTTTCTTTTTTTTTGCACTTGGGGGGAGCACCCCTGATGGACAGAGCACCCCCTGGACAACACTACAGCACCCCTTTAGGACTGGGACTCTGCACAGGACTTTGGAGTGGACACAGCCCCTATGGACAACTGACTGCACAACACAGTCCAGCCAGCCCCTATGGACTTTGGAGGAGTGGACACAGCCCCTATGGACAACAGCAGCACAGCACAACACAGCCAGCCCCTATGGACTTTGGAGGAGTGGACACAGCCCCTATGGACAACAGCAGCACAGCACAACACAGCCAGCCCCTATGGACTTTGGAGGACTGGACACAGCCCTTATGGACAACAGCAGCACAGCGCAGCACAGTACAGCACAACACTACACTGCACTACACTACACTACACAGCCCAGCCAGCCCTAACTCCCACCCTCCCTCTTCAGTGTCCACAGCCGAGTGAGAAAATGGCGCCGACATGGGTACCTTATATAGGATCCAAAACCCGCGAGACCCGGAAGGCGGGATGATGACGTTTTGCCTCGATTTTAGATCCGAGTCAGGCAGGAAAAGTTGAGCCTGACTCGGATCTGCCTCGGATCGGGGGGGCTCGTGGGGGTTCGGATTTCAGAAATCCGAACCCGCTCACCCCTAGTTTGTATCCAATTTACATATTGCTACACATCAAATGTAGTTTTCACATATATCATCCTACGGTTTAGAGTCTGAAAATTGAAACTGCATCTGATGTATTGCTGCATGTAAACCCCTAAACCCACAAGGATTAGGTCAAACCCATGCTTACTTACTCCCGGAAGTGTCGGGAGACTACCGAATTTTCGGAGAGCACCATGCACCCTTGGAAAAGTATTCGCATCTCCCGCATCCCTCCCACTTCCTAATGAAGTGGGCAGGATGGGGAGATGATCGCCAGGAATCACAAAATGAAGGGGACGGGGCTATATTACGCGTCATTCAGCCCTGCCCCCTCCTCACGCTCCAGCGATTTGTGGCAGTTTGCAGGGCAGGGCCTAATCACATAGGCATCTGGCTTCACCCCACAATGTGACCACCTGTGTCTGCACCCCGGGCATCTCCCGGGTAGCAGATACTAAAGGTAGGTAAGTATTGTCAAACCACATGTTAAAAACAGAAGGGAACCAATCAGTTTTACCCATTTTATTTCTCAAAGCCTAACCTACTCAGCATTGGGCCCAGTACTCTAGGGTAAATATTACCAGGCCCTTGTTCCAAGCAACCACTGGCCCAATGCAGAGTCACACTGAATCCCTCCTGGAACTTCATTGTGGCCCTACAAATAGCAGCATATACTGTATATTGTCAATTTTATAATTAGCTCCTTTATATACAACAGCTTGTAGACTAAAGAAACAAATGGTTCCATTTGCTGCATTCAATCCCTAGGTCAATACAAATCATTTTGGCCACTTGGAGTGTCGAACACACAAATAGCCAATTGAACATACTTGAGTGAGCTACATATACAGCATATAAAGTAATTGTGTATATATCGTGAAGTTATCTACTGCTTTATTTTCAATCTGAGCCTAGATTGTGTCCTTTATGCAGCTCTTTGATTTTGTTAGTACCACGGGGGAGATGTACTAAGCCTTGGAGAGACCAACCATCTGCTCCTGCCATTTTACAGGCTGTGAAAAATGACAGTTAAGAGCTGATTGGTTGGTACTTTATGTTTCTCTATTTTATCTCTCTCCAAGGCTTAGTACATCTCCCCCTTTATCACTAAATGCCTGTTACACCAGTGGTCAGAGGTTAGGGTTAGAAAGCTTAACAGAATCAAAATGCTTTACACGTCTCTTAAATTTATATGACCTTTTCCTACACTCCCTGACTTCATTATGTGCCACGCATAGCCCTAACATAGAGCTAGGGTTGATCTCACAAGACTCCCCCATCCCCACACACTGTATCCCTCCGTAACTAAAGTATATGATCCCCAGACAGCTTGTGATGGCTTTATGATGAACAGCATACAGGTGCAATCAGCTGAGAGCAGCTCTCTCATTGCCTGAGACCTGGGGCACAGACAGCTCAGCACCATGTATCCAGCAGTAGGCATGGGATAAAAGCTTGTAAAACATTTGTTTTAAGTCTTAAAATATCAAATTCTTCACAGCTCGTAATTGCAAGTCCTGAACTGAGAATGTTTTTGTGATTAAAATAACCCAATAGGGACAACAATGTAACAAATCCTCTTTAATGTTATTTAAGGGGGGAGGACTACATTGCATTCCGATTGGTCAGGAGGATATCTGGTAATAGTTCTCAGACTGTGAATTAACCCATTTGAAGCTAAACTGTAACAATATTCCAATAAACTAAACAGTAAAAGGTTAATGTGGAACTTTATCTAGCATGCTTGACCTTCACCCACAGTAGACATTCTCCTAAATGTGAAGATGAAAAGAATCATTGTGACTGGTCCTCTCTACTGGCACCACCAGTCTCACTGCCTGAAGATCCATAAGACTGTCTCCTATCATATACCGGTCTTGGATTTCTCAGGCAACACAGAGGATCTCTGTCACACTGGGAAGAAGCTCCCTTGTGAAGTGACTCAAGGCCTCTATGATTAGTCCAATGCTCAGTGGGACAAAGCAATGTTTGACATTCCACACTCAGACCGTAATTGAAATTCATTATGAACTGAATAGGTTTGGGTTCTCAGCTCAGTGGAGTGAAGTGGCTTTGACAGCTCTGGAAGTCACCTCTTCAGATTGGCTGCCCCAGCAATCAGTCAGTCACTCATGCGTGGGTATTGCCAATGACATCATCTTTAAGTGACTGTCAACATTATACACAGGTACACAGAAATCTGCTTCCCTCTGCTCATTTCACTCTGTTCACACCAATATCCTTCTACATTATGACTTGTTTTTTTACATGCCAAAATTACTGTTTTTTCTAGTCATGGAATAAGAAAAATGTGGATCTTGACAGCTTAAAAATCCACTTTCACTGTATATTTACAAAATGAAGTGACCTATTTGGACACATAATGAAGCTCTATATAGAAAAGTGCAAATTTAGAAAGTTATGTTTTGATTCCCATGTTGTACAGTGTTGTGAAGGAAATTTGTGTATAGCACAAACATTTCCAATATATTGTCTTATATGTTGTTTCATTTTGTGCTGTTTAGTCTACACGTAATCATTTTGAAATTAATTATATTCTCCAGTAACTATTACTATGTAAACAAAAAGAAAAAAAATAATTTATGTCCATACACAGGTGTGTTATTTATTAGCACCACAATCACTACGACAGAAGCATCACATCATGACTGTGCTATTGGGGATTTCCACCATCCAATGGCTCATACATATAGGTTCCTACTGCACATTGACCTGGAGGTAATAGGTACTTATTTAGGAAACGCAACATAGCATACCATATCCACCAGGGTGTGTGGCTGGCACTTCCAAAGCACTACTCTCAGCTCCCTCCCATAAATCCCCTTGAGTTGCTATGTACACCAGAGGCATTGCTCACCATAGTAAGCAGGCTTACACTTCCCAACTTCCCATGAGTAGATGAACTGGACTGTCCAGCCTAAATCAGGACAATTGGGTGGTACACCCTTAGAAGCCTACCGGTTTAGTATTCACTAGATCTATAAATGTATGCCAAACCAAAAAGGCAAAAACAGCATATGCATTGAGCTTGTACAGCAGGGAGCCCAATAGAACACTGGCAAGCATACTCTCAAATTTTGAGGAAGCTTACCCAGGAGAGTAGGCTAGCTTCTAGATGCTCGATGTCATGATTTGTGTCAAAATTGTGTCATAAAGCGGCACAGTGCAGAAAATCTCACTATTGGGTATTTCAGGGACAGGGTCAAGATGATGTCAATCTTGGCAACCTGACATCTGGACTTTCCACCTTAAAAACTAGTATTTGAGAAATAGCTGTCTAGTCCACAGGTTCTCAAACTATGGACCTGATTCAGACCCGCTCGCTAGATGGGGACGCTCACTCCAGCGTATGCAAATTCAGCTAAGTGACCTCAAGGCAGGCGATCGCACGTCAAGGCATAAGCACGCCCACTATGTCTTGGCGAGCGATCCCTTTGTGTCTGCAGATGCCCACCAGCCTGTCTTAAGACATCATCTCCAGGAAGTGTATGCAACCGGGGACTATTGGAACTAACCGCAGCATGAGCGATTGACTGTACTCTACCGCAAGCACTGCGAGCACTTCAGTGTATAATTCAACCAGGTGACGTGTACTATGACGCTTCCTGTTAATTATGCACGCCACTGAAACAGCGTTGAGACACTCAGGCACGCCTGCGTTTGCAACTCCACTCCCTCGTTTCTAGTGGCCTGCCCCTGTTACCACTCACAAACGGCCTCTCCTGTCACTCATTCCACTGGGCTGTCTTTGCAGGGCGAGCGAGCGCATCCCGATCGCTCGCACTGCAAAGTACACGCATGCGCACATTAGCAAACATCGCCAGCAACGAGCGATCGCTTGCTAGTGAACGGGTCTGAATCAGATCCTATGTCCTCAGTGCATGTTTTCCAGGTCTCCTCACAAAATCACAAGTCAAATAATTAGCTCCACCTGTGTGGTTTTTTTTTAAAATGAGTCAGTGAGTAATGAATATGCCTGTGCACCTGCCAGGAGACCTGGAAAATGTAACCTGTGTGGCAGGGGAGTCTTAAGAGAGGAGGGGGCCCCTGTGCACTCCCCGTGCGGGGACCCCCTCCTCTCTCCCCGGTGGCCGGCAGCCGACTGATGCGGCTGGCCAGCCACCAGAGCAATAGCAGACTCCGGGCACTAGAGTGTGCCCAGAGTCTACTGCGCATGCACAGAACACCGGGAAAATGGCCGCAGTGGCCATTTTCCTGTGTTCTGAGCAGCGCTGACACCCGCCGCGGGACCACGGACAGGTAAGTTTAACACAATATGGGTGCAGGGTGTGCGGTGCGGGGCCCGTGTGCCCCACACACACTGCACCCATTATAGATACGCCATTGCTGTGTGGGGTCCTGAGGCCCGAGTTTGAGAACCACTGCTCTAGTCTATTTAGCGCCATGATTACAGTGATGCTAAGATGCCCATGATCTATATCTATCTATCTGTCTATCTATCTATCTATCTATCTATCTATCTATCTATCTATCTATCTATCTATCAACCCAAAGTGGACAAATAAAATTGTGACTATAGACAATATAATAAATACGTCCTTTTTTCAGTGTATTGCATGGCTCCGGTGGCAGCTCTATGATCAAATCTAATGGCTCACATTGGTTGGAAATCTGGAAATAATTGTGACAAAAAGCGCCTCCTAGTGCAGTATGTTTAAAATCTTCTAAGTGATCAATTAAATAATTAGGTGCACATGTACAGTATGTGTCACAATTAATCAGATATATATATATATATATAAAGAACAGCAAATCCTGCACACTCTCACTGTTTTTTTTAAGATCATAGGGTGCCAGATCATAAATATTAATAGTCACAAAAGTCCAGAACACCAGACGACCGCCACACCCTTTTCAAATGCAAAAAACAAGTTTTAACCCATAAAAACCCTCAAAAGGTAAATAGCCCAATAGCTAACAATGGGCCTGATTCAGACCCACTCGCGAGCGGCTGTCCGCTCGCAAGTGGGTCAATGTTATGCACTGAGCATGCGCACGACGGAGGGAGCTCCGTCGTGCGCATGCGCCAGACGCGACGAGCGAAGGAAAGTCCTTCGCTCGTTGTGTCCGATCAAAGGGGGCGTGCTGTCAATGTTGATTGACAGCACGCCCCCTTTGGTGGGCGTGCCGGGGGCGTGCCTCCCTGACGGGGGCGTTCCCACGGGAACGCCTCCCGTCAGAAGCCGGCCCACTGACATCACTAGTGATGTCAGTGTGAGTGATTTTGGCTCTGATAGAGCCAAAATCACTCCGGAGCTTGCGGTTGAAAACCTCAACCGCAGGCTCCGGCTCGCAATTTCGATGGTCGCGATGGTCTCGACCATCGCGGCCATCACAAAGCACGCTTGTATAGCCTGAAAATGGAGCCCGGCCCTCATTCAGAGCGTGCGCTCTGCTCAGAGCGTACGGCTCTGAATGAGGGCCAATGTCCGTTCATGTAAGCCAAAAGAATGCAACATGCAATCAAGTAATGTAATTCCAGCATGATACTCATCGTTAGTGGAACCTTCGTTGTAGCTATAAAGTGTTGCCCGGACGTTGGTAGCTATTGGGCTATTTACCTTTTGATGGTTTTTATGGATTAAAACTTATTTTTTGCATTTGAAAAGGGTGTGCCCGTCGTCTGGTGTTCTGGACTTTTGTGACTATATATATATATATATATATATATTTGTTTACCATTAATCACACAGGGCCTTATTCAGTTAAATGGAATTGAAATTTGGGTCTTTTTTTATTTTGCAGACCAGGACCTCCGCAGGGCCCTCCATCAAGCTCAGGCCTGGGTAAGTAGTGACCTCCCCATCCCATCCTCCCCTCTCGTCTCTTGGTGCCCCTGATCTTCAGTTGGGCAAGAGGAAGCCTGCACATCATTAAATAAAATAAAATTTCCTTCTGCTGCTCTTTGCATTTTACATGCTCCAATCCACCTGGGTGCTCATTATCTGCTCTATCTGTCCATTCACTGTAACGTGGTCCCCTATTTTACTGTTATTACCATGCCCTCCATTAAATATAAACACATCAAACCCAGGTACGACAACTGTAGGGAGCCGCAGCCAAGGTGAGGGAGTCGGAGCTTGAGACTGATGTATGCTACTGACTCTGAGTAGGTCGCTAAGATGCACATTTGTTTGTGGATGCATTTTGAAGGGCTGCATGAATAAGACCCTCAGTGTGAGTGGCAGACAGAGATTAAGCACAATAGAGAATTAATCTTTTTCTTTACTAAATTATAAAAATGTAAGAAACTTTATAAAGCAAATTTGTACCAGTGACAAATTGAGGACAATGGCCCTCATTCAGAGCCGCTCGTTAGCGGCAGTACGCTCATTCCGAGCGATGTTTGCACATCTGCGCATGCGTACGCTTTTTAGTACGCATGCGCGAACCAGTCAGTGCGGCCGAAAATCCTTTGTACGCTATATAGCGAGTGCCTGCTATTTTGAGTGACAGAATGAGGCGTATGTGGGTGGTAACAGGGGAAGGTGCTTGAAAATGGGGAGTGGAGATCCGAACGCAGGCGTGCTTAAAGGTCAAAACGGGCGTTTTATGGGTGTGTATATTTAAAACAGCAGCGTCATTGACCACGTCACTGGGTTATTTTATAGCCAGAACTGCACGCAAATTTGTGGTAGCAAACACCAACCACAAGAATAGCGAGCAGTTCATACGCTGGTCGATGTACTCGATTAATCTAATAAATAGCGGACATGACGTAGGATGCGTGCGGCCAGGGGGCGTTTTTAACAAATAAACGAGCGTATGTTTTGCTCGTTCGTTCAGACTTAGAGGTGTGAACACACTGCAATGTGCGTACGGATCATTTAAATAGCCACCCCTTGTTTTTAAACGAACGACCGCAAATAGCGTCCGGCTCTGAATGAGGGCCAATGTTTTTCTTGTGTGTTTACTTTGAGCACTTGATACACTTTAGGGGTAAACTAAAGTGATCTTTGCCATCACCCCACCAACATCTTATTAGGTAATATAGGGATTTTTAGCACAGAGATGCTTTAAGGTCATTTTATAAAATATAGTAAACCTCTTCTTCCAAATCATTCTTATGCAATATGCTCATGCCATCTCCCATTTCTGTGAGGTACAGTTTTCCTGAGGCCAAACCTTTCGATGAATGCCACCCCCCTATACTTCATCTCCTTTCGTGCAGTGCACCAGCCACAGATCTGTGTAATTCATTTTTGTCCCTTATTAAAGGGCTGAAGTGGCAGCCCTACAACATGGGTGTACTAGGCCCTATAATTGCTGTTGCTTGCCCTGGCAGGGGCTAATGAAAATGGCTGAAATATTCTCTGTAAAGTGTGTAAAATGTGTGCACTTTATAAATAGCGGTTAACAATTAAAATAAATAAATGTTTCTTTCACACTCACAAATTGTTACTCCATGCTGCCTCTCACTCCTATTCTACAACTCTTTACATAGGTCTTCATCCAAAATGCCTCTCTTTGTTACTACCCCCTCCAGGAGGGCAATATACAGATTCCTTTGTCCAATTTGCCTCTCTTTGCTTCTGTACTCCTTTAAGGCTACATCCTCTCCATTATGTCTGACTCTCTTTGCTCCCTTCCCTCTAGCAATATACAGACTTTCCCAATCACAGTGTGTAATATTTCTTTGTCCAATAGGGCTGCATTTTCCATGGACACTGCTTCTCATAGGGGTTTATCTTACAAACTCAATCTACCTTTACAACTTCCCTCAGACTTTCTGCCTCAATCGTTGCTCACTTGTTCATCATCCTGTCCTGTGAAAATATACCACTATTTGGCTGCCAGTGCTTTATGTGTGAAGGCTCTCCTCATTCTTTTAGTAACAATGGCTGCCGAGGGCTTTTGGTATGGGACCATCATGGGCTCTTACCTCTCTTATAGTTATTATAGGGGAGGAGGGGGGCAGCTCCCCCATCCTCTTTTACCCCCTTACTTCAGTAATTGGGATCTGTCCCTGATGTGAGGGGTATTCTCCCATTCCTCCTCACAAACTTCATTGGTGCCACACTGAACTTGCAGCGATTCCCCCTTAGTTATTATGGGGACAACTCCTCCTTATACCATACACATGGGCCCTGATGGCATTAGACCAAGCACCCGCTCTCTGGGAAAACACCTGAATTCGTCTCTTCTGTCTCAGATCCCTGGCTGTGATGTACTCCTCTCATCTGACCGGACATATAACATTCTACCCCTCTCCTCTTTGATACATCACATAGGGTTGGAGATTCAAAGATCAACAGTAAAAAGGTCGATAAGCAATAGGTGACACCAGATGGTTTGTAGTCAATAGTCGACAGAACAAAAGGTCAACATGTACAAAAGGTGGACAAGGGGATGGCCGACACGTGTTGTTGTTTTTTTTAAGGTTAGGCACCTAAGGTTAGGAGGGACAGCTAGGACACTTATCCCAATGGTTTCAGGTTAGGCACTAGCAGGGATGTTTAGGGTTAGGCACTTATCAGAGGGTTAGCGTTATGAACTAGGAGGGGCGGTTAGGGTTAGGCACTTACCCCGATGGTTAGAGATAGGCACTAGGAGGGACGGTTAGGGTTAGGCACCAAGGGGAGGCTTTGGGTTGGGTACTAGGAGGGATCGTTAGGGTTGGGAACTTACCGGGTGGTTAGGGTTTGGCACTAGGAAGGACGATTAGGGTTAGGCATCAAGGAGAGGGTTATGGTTAAGGTGAAGATTAGGATAAGAAAAAAAAGTGTTGACCATTTTTTGTGTCGACCATCCCCATGTCGACCTTTTAACCCTGTCGCCCTTTTGTACCTGTCGACCTACATATATTTCTTCTATATTTCCTTTATATGCATAATTATTTTTTACTCCATATCTTACTTAAATACTATTTGAGACTGTTGTTACATCATTTAACATTGAAGATCTCATTCCATCTCATTTCTATTGTCTATTCATGATATATCAGAGGTTCCCAAACTTTTTTGAATCACAGAGCCATAGTGCATCAGAATTGTTTTCACTGCACCCCTAAACCAAAAGTTTATTATTGAGAAATTCTGAAAAGAATGTAGTGAAGTAGTACAGTGAAGTAAATTGTGCTTCCTGTCATCTTTAGGGTCAGTTATGTGGTGGTTGTCAGGTTTGTGCTTCTGTTTGTCCACATATTTACACTGACCATAAAGAATTTGATTTGGTGCTGGACCACCAACCTGAGGCTCCCCTGCAAGTGTCGTCACGGCTCACAGTTTGGGAACCACTGTGATATATCATATATACTATTATATTCATAAACAAACTAATAGGGCGGAATGTACTAAGCATTGCATCTGCGATGCGGTACATCCAGTCTGTCTTTGGGTACATACCGCGGTTGATTACCGCAGTATGTACCTAGAATATCTCAAAGAACAGCACTCCCGATAAGAGCTGTCCTTTGCGATGGCTCCGGAGATAGGGACTTCCGGGTTTAACACCCAGAAGTCTGTCTGGCGTCCTTCTGCGCATGCACAGAAGGACGCGGGCTGTGGGGGGTGATGGGAGGGATCCAATTGGATCCCTCTCAGGAGAGGTATTCTGAAAAGAAGCCCATAAGCAGGAACTGAAGACATTTGCAGTAGAGGCCTGGCAGAGCATCACCAGGGATGAAACCCAGCGTCTGGTGATGTCTATGCATTCCAGACTTCAGGCTGTAATTGCCTGCAAAGGATTTGCAACAAAGTATTAAAAAGTGAAAGTTAGATTTAGGATTGTTTAGTTTGTCCCATTACTTTTGGCCCCTTAAAAAATGGGAGGCACATATAGAAACCGTTGTAATTCCTACACCGTTCACCTGATTTAGATGTAATTGCCCTCAAATTAAATCTGAAAGTCTGCAGTTAAAGCACATCTTGTTTGTTTCATTTCAAAGCCATTGTGGTGGTGAATAGAGGCCAAAATATGAAAATTCAGTCAATGTCCCAATATTTATGGACCTGACTGTATGTGTAGACCATTTTTGTGTTGAACATTTTCATGTCGAACTTTTGACCCTGTCAAGCATTTGTACCTGCCGATGTTCTTACACGTCGACCTTTAGTGTGTCCACTTTTCGTCTCAGTCGATCTATTGACTGTCTAACATTTTGTGTCTATCTAGACAATGTCGAACTGTTTACTATCTATAGTCCGAAACCCCTGTGCAGCAGCCCTATGTGTTTTTGCATTTTATAATTGTTTTTGACATTTACTAAATTATTGTTTTGTTTGATTTAACTTCACAAGACTTGCTGACACTGTATTTTTGATGATGTATTTTGTTTTTGTGTACCATACTGTATATGTTCAATCTGTGATAGCAATAAATAGATTATAAATGAGTTGTAGTTGTTAGTGTACACATTACAGGTATTTATTTTCTTTCTCTGGTTAGATCTAATTTACCAAACTGCATCACATCTAAGATACGTTTTTTTTTTCTTCAATATGATGCCATGCTCTTTCGCACAATATTAATTCTGATATTGTATTTACTGTATGTGGCCTATAGCATTGCAACACCCACATGTAATTATTTTTGGTTCTTTATCTGCTTCTGCAAACAATGAAAACGACTAGGCTCAATATACCACCTTTTATTTATACTTTTTTTTCAAACTCACTGAAACTCTTGTAGATTGTTACCATATGTGCAGGTGATCTGGTTAGCCATAACGTCACCATACTGCTACCAGTTACTATGAAGCTAGCCTACGGCTACTTATTAATGACGCAGAGATGGCTGAATTCTGACCATTTGTTGTTCATACATGTAGCTCGTCCAGCTACTAGTAAAAGAAACATGGATACAGAATAGCAGGAAAGTTTCCATTTGTCTGCTACATGGCAGCACCACGAGGTTATTCACCTGACCCGTAGATAGCGAGCTCCAACCCTGATATTCATGCAATCCAACAGACACATACGGTGCCTAGGCGGCAATTCTACTGTCACAAAATATTGAGAAAAATATTAAAAACCGCTCCTGATGTGATAATCTATAAGTGCCTGGGCAAAACAAATAGAGGATATAACTTGAAGTAATTTGATAGAGTAAGCAGTACAAATGTTGTTTCCAATTACATAAGCAACATAAGTATACCGGGAAATTTTAAATGTTTAAAATGTTGGTGTTGTGAGATGGTATAGATATATAAGCCTCACAACATACCCTTTCTTATTGGGTATACCTGCATCTTAGCTGCAGTTTCTTTTAAGAAAGACAATTCTACAAACTGAAGTGGAGTAGCCACTTTTGTTACACCAAAGCTCAAAGGGCAATTCAGTGACCCATAGTTTTGTTGGCAAAAGAAATAGTCTTGTAATTGAGCTAGATTTTACTTTGTACTAACTCTTTCCTAGTGAAGGCTGCAGTACAAGTTCATCTACAAAATCATGTAAAAGGTTACCAGCCTTGGTCAGTCCATCTCAGGGTCATCAGCTACTTCTGATTCTTAGATAAGTAGCTTCCAGTACAAAATGTATATAGTTACAATAAAATTCTCTATTTTAGATATGTAATTGTTTTTAATGTCTTCTAAGCTTTAATAGTTGCCGCATTTTACTGATGTTCAATGTAACTAGTCGTATTATCACCTGTGTCGTAAACAGATCAAGGGTCTGTGGGAGGTATATGAACAAAAAAGGAGCACTCTCAAGCAAACACTTGGAGAACATATAAAATCCACACAGATAAGGCCTTGTTTGGAATTAAACCCAAAGACCACAGGACTGTGAGCAGCAATGCTAATGACTGTGCAGGTGTAAAATAAGGACATTATTTTTATTGTATTTGTCTTTTATGTAGCCTACAAAAACTGGCATGTGGATTCTGCAAAATGAAGTCATTCATACATGTACAGTTGCAACTCGCCGTGTCGAGAGGTATGATCTTTCCCTTCCAGCTAGTATTTGATTTACCTAAATACTTAAGTAGAGACTCAGCAGGAGTCTGTGATGCTAATGAAATGTAAGACTTTAATAGCTACTACAGAAAGTGATGGATTTGGCAGCAATTATGAGAACAATTTTGCAAAAGAGTTAATTGGATATAATAAGTAATACAAACACACTGATTGTTAACCTCTTCGTTAATTTTGTTTTGATTCATAATATATGCTGACTGGCAGATTGGCTGTTACTTTCAGACAATACACAGATCCTCATATTAAGTGTTTATCAATTTGTGGCAATCCTGCTACCGCTGAACTATGTAACTCAGTATTCCCTGAGCAGGAGCGATGAGAGTTGGGATTTCACACCTGCCACACTTGCTAGACAAAATCGTTCAGATATTTTAAGTATAAAAACATAGAAGCAAAATATAATTTGTCAAAAAGCATTTTGCAAGCAAATGTTTATATTTTTTAAGTTGTATTCGTTCCTACATTACTACTGTGTAGATCTGATGTAATTATGAGTCAGAAAGTCAAGAGCATGAAGTGTCTGTTAAATTGAGGAATTAAAGGGTTTACAAATGTCCCTTTTGACAAAACACAAGAGCAAAGTAATTTTGATTGCAATTGTGTCCCTGTCAAAGAGCTTTGAAACACGTTACATTGTTCAGTGAGCAACAGCGTTAGGGACTGGATTATATGGGGAAGCCAATACTAAGAGCAAGTTGCTAAGTAGGTGAATTGTTTGTCTGATGGTGGAAAGACACTGATGAACCTACCTTATATGAACAGAGGAGCCCCTGTGTGTTTCCAGCATGCCAGAACAATGTCACTATGCTAATACCACAGGCCAATCTATGTGAAACCGACTGTGACTTTATGCATGACAGGTATGAAGTCAGGCATGGGGCAGGTCAACTTATGCTGAAACCAGGGCTGTCTGTGAGAAAAAGAGGCACACGTGGCTATCATGGGAAGAAAATGGCTGCCATCATTCCCCCTCCAATACAGACTGATCATTGTCTTTTGTTTTATCTTGATATAAATTAAACAAATGAAACAAATTTGAATTACTTTATTTTTCTAATACTTAAATGCAAGTCTAGAGATCTTTTCCTATCCCCACCAATGAGGGCTTCACATACATACTGTTTTGAGGGCCAACCTGACAATGCGCTGGCGACCAAATGGGAGTGCACTTGGTCGTTAGTAGTGCGTACACACTGACCGATGTTGACAATGTGTCGACTGGATCTAAATATTGTCTAAATATCAGCTAATGTGTACCCACCTTGATGCTGACTGTCCACTTACCTGACTTCCCAGGTCTCCTTACTGGTTACTCCCTTCCTTTAGACTGTAAGCCCTCACGGGGCTTACTTCCATCATTCTCTCCTCCTAGCACAATCACTGTGGCCAGTGCACATCTGGTCCCCTGTCTCTTTACTTCCCTCCAGTGACGCTGGTCCTGTCTGCACGCTTGTGGGTACAGGTTCATTGATTGCTGGTTGCTCCTTAATCCCCCTTGTGTGACCCATTGATGCTAGCTTCAGGCTCTATTGAGTCTCCATCCATGCCCCTGTTCCCTAAAAGTTGTTGGCTTATTTGTACTTTGGTTATCCTTTGTATTTTTGCTACATGTATGTATTTTGTTTTTATTGTACTGTACAGTGCTGCAGACATCTTGTGGTGCTATATAAATAACAGGGACCCGGGGCCCCCAACTCATTGTCCCTGACCCCTGGCCACATGCCCCAGATCAGGCCGGCGAAAAGAACAGACACAACTGCAGGGGTAGGGGGCATTGAAAAAGGGGAACAACTACAGGGGGCATTGGAGGAAATGCACAACTACTGGGGGCATCGGTGAAGGGGCACAACTACAGGGGGCATTGAAGAAGGGGCACAACTACAGGGGGCATTGGGGAGAGGCACAACAACTGGGGGCATTGCAGAAGGGGCACAACTACTGGGGCATTGGAGAAGAGGCACAACTACTGGGGGCATTGCAGAGGGGGGACAACTACTGGGGGCATTGCAGAAGGGGCACAACTACTGAGGCATTGGAAGAGACGCACAACTACTGGGGGCATTGGAGAAGAGGCACAACTACTGGGAGCATTGGAGAAGGGGCACAACTACATTGGGCATTGTAGAAGGGGCACAACTACAGGGGGCATTGTAGAAGGGGCAGAACTACTGGTGGCATTGGAGAAGGAGCACAACTACTGGGGGCATTGGAGAAGGGGCACAACTACTGGGAGCATTGGAGAAGGGGCACAACTACTGGGGGCACTGGAGAAGGGGCACAACTACTGGGGCATTGCAGGAGGGGCACAACAACTGGGAGCATTGCAAAAGAGGCACAACTACAGGAGGCAATGGACATCAGGTAGGTAGCCCGATGTGTGCGTATGTGTGTATATATAAAATATATATTTTTTTTTTGGGGGGGGGGGGTTAATATATATATATATATATATATATATACACATACTGTACATACATATACACATATAAGTGTATATATATGTGTGTGTGTGTGTATAAATATGTACACTACCGTTCAAAAGTTTGGAGTCGTCCGGACAATATCGTGTTTTACATGAAAACTGACTTTTATTTATCAAATGAGTTGTAAAATGAATAGAACTTATAGTCAAGACATTGGCAAGGTTAGAAATAATGATTTTTATTTGAAATAATAATTTTGTCCTTCAAACTTTGCTTTCGTCAAAGAATGCTTCTTTTGCAGCAATTACAGCATTACAGACCTTTGGCTTTTCTAGCTGTTAATTTGTTGAGGTAATCTGAAGAAATTTTACCCCACACTTCCTGAAGCACCTTCCCCTAGTTGGATTGGCTTGATGGGCACTTCTTGCATACCATACGGTCAAGCTGCTCCCACAACAGTTCAATGGGGCTGAGATCTGGTGACTGCACTGGCCATTCCATTACAGACAGAATACCAGATGCCTGCTTCTTCCCTAAATAGTTCTTGGATAATTTGGAGGTGTGCTTTGGGTCATTGTCCTGTTGGAGGAGGAAATTGGCTCCAATCAAGCGCTGTCCACAGGGCATGGCATGGCATTGCAAAATGGAGTGATAGCCTTCCTTATTCAAAATCCCTTTTACCTTGTACAAATCTCCCACTTTACCAGCACCAAAGCAGCCCCAGACCATCACATTACCTCCACCATAATTGACAGATGGCGTCAGGCACTTTTCAAGCATCTTTTCACTTGTTCTGCGTCTCACAAATGTTCTTCTATGTGATCCAAACACCTCAAGCTTCGATTCGTCTGTCCAAAACACTTTTTTCCAATCTTCCTCTGTCCAATGTCTGTGTTCTTTTGCCATATTAATCTTTTCCTTTTTTGGCCAGTGTCAGATATGACTTTTTCTTTGCCACTCTGCCTAGAAGGCCAGCATCCCGGAGTCGCCTCTTCACTGTAGACGTCGACACTGGCATTTTGCGGGTACCATTTAATGAAGCTGCCAGTTGAGGACTTGTGAGGAATCTATTTCTCAAACTAGAAACTCTAATGTACTTGTCTTCTTGCACAGTTGTGCACCGGGGCCTCCCACTTCTCTTTCTACTCTGGTTAGAGCCTGTTTGTGCTGTTCTCTGAAGAGAGTAGTACACACCATTGTAGGAAATGTTCAGTTTCTTGACAACTTCTCGCATGTAATAGTCTTCATTTCTAAGAACAAGAATAGACTGTTGAGTTTCATATGAAAGTTCTCTTTTCTGGCCATTTGGAGACTATAATCGAACCCACAAATGTGATGCTCCAGATACTCAACTAGCTCAAAGGAAGGGCAGTTTTATAGCTTCTCTAACGAGCAAACCCATTTTCAGCTGTGCTAACATAATTGCACAAGGATTTTCAAGGGTTTTCTAATCATCCATTAGTCTTCTAACGCGCTTAGCAAACACAATGTACCATTAGAACACTGAAGTGATGGTTGCTGGAAATGGGCCTCTATACACCTATGTAGATATTTCTTTAAAAACCAGGCATTTGCAGCTAGTTACCACATTAACAATGTATAGAGTGTATTTCTGATTCATTTAATTTTATCTTAATTGAAAAAAACAGTGCTTTTCTTTCAAAAATAAGGAAATTTCTAAGTGACCCCAAACTTTTGAACGGTAGTGTATATGTATATATACAACTTTTATTGATAGGGGCCCCCACATACCTTAATCTGGCCCTGTTCCTTAATGTGTGAATGCTCCTTACAGTATTTTGTATCATCTAGCGCAGTGATTTTCAACCTTTTCAACTTGAGGCACACTACACAACATTTTAAAATTGCCAAGGCACACTATCCAGCTATGCATTGTGCGTGACCAATGAAAAACATAAACATTGGCTCTCACATAAAAATATACACACATATTGGCCCCCACAGGAATAAAACACACTACATTGGCCTCCTCAGGAATAAAACACACTACATACAAGTGTGCTGAGCTGAGTGCTGCGGCACACTTGACAACCACTCGCGGCACACTAGTGTGCCATGGCACAGTGGTTGAAAAACACTGATCTAGCGCTTGATGATGACCTGTAATTATTTAAAATGCAAAACTAACCTGGCTATGCCTTTTAAATTATTGCTGCTTTAAAAATATGAACTAAATTGCTGATATTGCACCCGTGCCTGTGCAGGCTATTCAGGGCCGGCGCAAGGATGCCCGGCGCCGTAGGCAGAACTTAAGCCTAATGCTCCCCCCTCCCACCAAATGTGTGTTGTGTGTCAGTAAGTGTAATGGTGCTGTAGACAGTATATTATATACAATTACTGACACACATACACAACATACATTCCAGAGACACAATTGACACAGTGACTGACAGGTTGATGACATCTACACAAGATGTGAGGGGCAGCAGTCACACATGTGTTACTCCACCTTAGTGCAGCAGCATAACTGTACCTTGACCTAAACTTCACCTTGTGACTCCAAGCTGCCAACCGATGTCTGCTTCCTGGATCCGTGTCTCTCTGCTGTGGCTCTCACCTGCCCCGCGACTCGGTCTCACTCCGCTAAGGAAGGGAGTGCTCGGGAATGCTGGGAAGGATCATGATGTCAGACCCGTTCCAGCCCAGAAGGTGTGGCCTGCGCGAGGTGTTGGGGGAGGGAACTGCCTGATGCTGCAGCTGGGGAGCCGGCCGGGGAGTGAGAAGAAAACAGTTAGCAGCACTGATGCTGCAGTTACACTGTCTCCCTTACATAGTGCTGTGGCTGCAGCCGGCTTTACAAGTGCTGCGGCCACTGCTCGGACACTACAGGGACGACCGGGCCATTATAGTAAATGTCTGTGCCACTGCCCGGATAAGTTGGTCTGTTGGACAACATAGCGGTGGCCACGGCTGGCTTTACAAGCGCCACGGCCGCCCGTTGGAATTTACACAGGGGCCGGCCATACACTGCGGCCACTCGTTGCAGACGATGTTCGCTAATGTGCACATGCGTGTAGTTCACAGTGCTCGTGTGCAAACTAGTACGAGCGATCGGAATGTGCTTGCTCGTCCTGCAAAGGCAGCCCAGTGGAATGAGTGACAGGAGAGGCCATTTGTGGGTGGTAACAGGGGCAGGCTAGTAGTAACGGGGGAGTGGAGTTGCGGACGCAGGCGTGCCAGAGTGTTTTCATGACGTTTCTGGGGAGTACATAATTAACAGGCAGCGTCATAGTAAACGTCACCTGGTTGAATAATAGTAATAATGATAAGAGGCGCTGCTCAAATATAAATAAAAATAATTTATTAAACTTTTTAAAGTTGTTAAAAAGTGTATATTTTTATTACTAAATTAATGAATAAATAATTGTTTACATCCAGAAAAAGCCATATATTAAACATGCACACATATACATTTACCACATATGTATTGATCTTATTAATTTAAAACCAATCCAATAAGCATATTAAATATCCATCCCTTAGCCACATTAAACTCAGTGTTTCAATGGTTGTTAATAGTTAGGGTCCTCCAATTAGTAATGGTTAGTAATCTCAGTTCAATCCATGCGATTGTTAAAAATCCAATGTTAGTAATTAAGCATGCTTATTACTTATATACTATATAAAATATTACCACATGAGATTTCTCCCACGTTGTTTCTGTGGTCTTTTCCTGTTATATCCCAGGTGATACTCTTTAGTCGCTGTCCATAGAATAGGTCAAGGCAATAGTAAGCAGCCTCCTCCTAATTTACTGCCAGCGTCTCCACAGTGAGGTCTGGAGAGGGGACTGATCAATAGTCTGACGTCATTTCCGTCTGAGGAAGCCGCCGATTAGGAGACGGGGAAATGCGTTACGAGAAAGACAGAGTGTTAAGACCTCGCTTGGCCAGTTCGCAGTTTGTGCTGTGGAAGAGGGGGAGATCCGCTGTCAGGCGCATGGTCTGCACGTCCGGCCCGCTGCCCACGTTGGGGAGAAACAACCCATCTGCCCCTATAAGGTGGATTACATTCCACAAAGACTTGTGAGTGGAATTACTACAGGCTATGCTAGCCAACTGTGGGCTACAGAGCTAAAGAGGTTCAGACTATTGATCAGTCCCCTCTCCAGACCTCACTGTGGAGACGCTGGCAGTAAATTAGGAGGAGGCTGCTTACTATTGGCTTGACCTATTCTATGGACAGCGACTAAAGAGTATCACCTGGGATATAACAGGAAAAGACCACAGAAACAACGTAGGAGAAATCTCATGTGGTAATATTTTATATAGTATATAAGTAATAAGCATGCTTAATTACTAACATTGGATTTTTAACAATCGCATTGGATTGAACTGAGATTACTAACCATTACTAATTGGAGGACACTAACTATTAACAACCATTAAAACACTGCGATTAATGTGGCTAAGGGATGGATATTTAATATGCTTATTGGATTGGTTTTAATAAGATCAATACATATGTGGTAAATGTATATGTGTGCATGTTTAATATATGGCTTTTTCTGGATGTAAACAATTATTTATTCATTAATTTAGTAATAAAAATATACACTTTTTAACAACTTTAAAAAGTTTAATAAATTATTTTTATTTATATTTGAGCAGCGCCTCTTATCATTATTACTATCTTCTTTGTACGGATTTTTTGGATGTAATATTAGCAACCATCCATAAATAGAGGCAGCAGCTGAAATATTGTTGACTGCTTTAGGTGGACCAAGCGCCAAGGAAACTTTTCTCTTTTTTAAATACCTAACTGGTTGAATAATACACAGTGCTTGCGGTAGGGTACAGTCAACCGCAAGTGCTGCGTTCAGATCTGATGGAACCTGATGTACTGATGGTTGTATATACTTCCTGGAGATGAAGTACGCTAGTGGGCGGCTAAAGACAGGCTGGTGGGCGTCTGTAAGCACAAAGTGATCGCTCGCCAAGACATAGTGGGCGTGCTTATGCCTTGCCGTGCGAGCGGCTGCCTTGACGGCACTTAGCTGAATTTCCATACGCTGGGAGCGAGCGGCCGCATCTAGCGAGCGGGTCTGAATCAGGTCCTGTGTCTGTGTAACTAACAAACAACAGGGCAGCAAGCGGCGCCCTCCAGTGGCCGGCGCCTATAGGCTGCTTCCTAAAGTTGCCTAATGGTGGAGCCGGCCCTGAGGCTATTCCATTAAGCACCAAATCTGATGTATGCCAAGAATGTACATGCAGCCTTACTATGACTTTCTCAATATAGTTCTACCTATAATTCAACGTTTTATGCATTCTTCAGCAATAATAAAAAGAATGTTTGATTTTAATAATAATAATAATAATAATAATAATAAAATAAAAACTTCCAGAACATTTGTGAATCGTTTCTAAAATGCTCAATTAACATACAATTATCATATCAAAATAAATATAAACTGCTTTTAAACAGATTTAACACTGTGGGTACAGGGGCTATTTCTTAATTTTTGTTCATTCAGCTCAACCACTATATGTTACTCCTTGCAAAAATAATTCTGATCCACCAAAGGTGTTACATTATCATTTGGGAGTCATCTAACACACTGCAAACAGACGGTCTGATTCAGAGTGGACGCTAATGCGATTGCAGCTGCAAAAATATGCTAATGTCTGCAAAGATCACCATATGCCCACTGCTGTCTTCTTACCTGTGTGCGATGATGCATACCTGAGTAACTATCGGTACCATCGACGCACATTGGCGACCATCTTCCCCTTGCAGAAGGTCTGACCAGCCGCAGACTCTGGAACTCTCCTCTCACACAGAGGGCTCTCATGCTGCGTATGCACTCGCAGTGGCTAATTTATGCACGCCCATGTAGCGGCATTAAAACAGAAAGGCACGCCTGCGTATTTCTGGGTTCGTAATCGCAATGTGAATGCAGTGCACATGCAGTGCGATGTTTATGCATGCTCAATAGTAAACAACAGCTCGATCTGCGTACGTAATCGCCATTGCGTTCATCTCTGAATCAGGCCAAGAATACATAAAACTAAAAAAACCCTATACTGAGCAATAAATTGCACATGATTTGTCTATGAAAGGAGGCTTAATGATATCATAATATATTACTGAGAAAAAAGGAATATATTTCATTTACTTAAATAATTATGTACTACATTAACCCACACGGTATCACTAGTGCAGTCCATCTCTGTCTCTATGAGCTGACCTTTCCACTCCTCCCACGGTTCTCCGACCTCCTCCCCTACAAAAGTTTTTGCAGGCTGCAGTTCTGGGGAAGACCTTGAAATTGAGGTTTACTTCCATCAGCAGTGCTAGGATACTCCCCCTCTGCCCTTGGCAGCTTCTGATTACTGTGAAACTTATTAATGATGCTGGTGGGGGCAGGGAGGAAAGATAGAGTGAGAGGAGTCAAAATTTTCTCTTGACAATGACCACAAGGCCTAACCTTGGCTGGCATATCGGTGACAGTGATAAATGCTAAAAGGTATCAGACAATCTAGGAATCTTGGGCCATGTTTTGCTTTTGTGGTATGTCTTCTTAGACCTGAGGCTAGTTTTGCTTTTCTTCCTTTACTACAAATTCATTAATGAGTAGTAACTTAAATAGCAAGTTTGTACGGACAAGACAGGGAGACATCAGACTGTCTATACATTATGCATACAAAATATATAAAGTAGTCCTTTAAACGTGTCAGATGGAGTTGAAACACTACTGTGTACAGAGTCAATCCACACAATTAGCAGCGTTATGTACTACAGCAGCTGAATAGCCTCAATCCATTAAACCAATGTGTTAAATAATAATTATGTTAAAAAGGCATCACAAATGCTGTTTTAAGGGTTAAAGTTGTATTCCAGTAAAACTCGCGAAAGTGTTGGGCTGGATTCCCTATGCTGGCTGGGACAAGCACATGTTATTATACTTGGGATTTCATTCCCATCAGGTGCAAACAGAAAGAGGCTTTAAAAAAGTTGAAGAACAGGATCGGGTTTAGCTGGAGTGTGCAGGAGCAGGGAGCGGCCCTGTGGAGAGAGCTCAGAGCACCACTACAACATTGCGTATGTAATTATAGAGCCAATGCCACCGTGTACTGTACTAGTAACTATGCATTATATCATTGTCCTACATCTGCTTAGCAAAATGCAGGATTTTGACCATGGACATGTTTCAAAACAATCAATTCCTTTCTCAAAGTGAATGATACGAGGAACCCTTCAGTCTTTTTGTATAACACACCTCTGAGGCCTGTGTTTCCTACCCAAAATGTTAATAAGGAATTATATAAAGTTAGTATTAAACTGCATATAAATATAACAAATAAGATATACGTAGATAAAACCTATGTATACTTAACCACAAATAGAACTGGGCATCATTTAAATTGAAATCAAGGAAAACAATAAAATATATTTAAATTCAAAAATTATTTTGAGAAATGGAAATGATATATGTACCAGGACACTTTGCTTTGCCTTAAGAAGCCTTGCTCATTGTAGTAACATGGAACAAAAAAACAGTTTGTCACATAAGAGGGAAAAAACTTGAAGTCGGCGGGATATTAATATTTGATAAATGAGATGGATTTTGTAAAATAACATTAAATATTTTACTATAAAGGAATGTATTTTTGTTGACCACACTTGTACTGAAATATGTCCAGGATCCCAGAATCCTTAGCAAGAAGAGTGGCTGAGTTGGATAGATGTCAGGGGATAGGTGGAAGTGAAACCAGATGACGAGGAAGAATTGAGGAGTAATTGACAAACAAAGCCCTTCCCTCTTTAGTCCCAGAGTTATCACTGACCTGAACCTTTATCTCCTGGGTAAGAAGAAGGGATTTGACCTCTGTGGGATGATCTTGGAGGAATCTCTGAAGATTTGCAGCTGTATGAAGTACAGGTCTGTGGCTTACAGCATGGCATTCCCATCTGCTGTCTTTAATTCAGTGTTCTATGCAGAAGTAGAAATGTACGTGTTTAACGTGTTATGTACACTACTAGTAAGGCTGTTTCTAAACACTAAAGTTTAACAAACGTTAATCAGATCAGTAGCAATTTATTGCTAAATTCAATGCGTTCATTCGACGGATAAAGTGCCAATCAGCAAAAACATATAAAAACAGTAAAAAACAAGACTAAAAGCAGGCGTAGCAAGACCAACTTCTCTGTAAAATGATGCCAAGTAGACTGTGATGTTTGATTACCATCATATTTGGGTACACAGATGTTTTCTTTCAAATTGAAATAGAGATGAGCAAAGCTGCGGCAAAATTCCACACGCATTGCATTTTGTGTCAACACAGGAACATAGTAATGTTCCGGTGATACTATCTTCAAGTTCCACATTTGATTTGTCTTTCCGCAATGGGACTGATACAGTCAATTTAATCTGCTGGGGAAGGACAGAAACACTGAAGACCACTGGTGAAATATGTGAAATGTAGTTGCAGCGTGGGTGGGTTGGGTATGGAATTCCATTGGTCGAGATAGTGGCGGTTAGAATACTGATTTGGCCGATTTCGATGGACCTTGACGACAAATCTTGTAAAATATGGCCAAATCGTGAAGTTCTACTCCTGATCACGATGCATCAATACATATATAAAATTTGTTTTTGTTATTGTGATACATTAGTTTATGATATTTGAGTATACCACCATAAACCAATGTATCTCACCAACATAAACAAATATATTGCAACAACAAAAATAAAACATATTACTATACATATAAATAGACATTACATCCCTGGAAAAAATACATGTTAAAATACATAGGCAAACCACAAAACATCCCTGGAAAAAAAACATTTTAAAATATATTTAAAAACACAAAACATCCCTGGAAAAAAAACATGTTAAAACACATAAAAAAACACAAAACATCCCTGGAAAAAAAACATGTTAAAATACATATAAAATCACAGAACATTCCTGTAAAAAGAACACATTAAAATGCATTTAAAAAAACATTCAATTCCTGTAAAGATATAATATAAAAAAATAAAAGAACAAATAAAATCTACAAAAATCTTGAAAAATGTAAAAATATACATTAAAAATGTACAAAACAATTCACATTTGTAGATTATTAAAATGTCCTTATTATTTCCTCCTAGCAATGTCTGTGGATAGTGAACGGGAGTTTGTAACCGGTCTACTAGAGATCCTCCAGGAAAAGGAGTGTCTGTGGCGGATATCCTGTCGGCAGTATCACCACAAGTCGGCAAAATTGGCAGCTTTGGAGTACACAAAAAGGTTAATTGCGGATGCTGACCAAAAGTCCAAAAGTTCTGGGGCAGGCAGTGATGACGTGTACCATCCAACACTCTGGTACTATGACCTTATAAGTTTCATAAGCAAACAAGAGCAACAACGCCAGTCAATGGTCCTGATGGCCGAGTGAGAGGGAGAACAGGAGGCGGCAGAAGTGAAGTGATTGCACCATCTGAGGATTTGTTGGTAAGTAGAGACACAGTTCATAAACCAAAACCTTATAAGTTTTTTGTTGCTCAATCACAGTTGTCCACTATAGTCAATTTTCTCACAGACAGCCCTCCTGCCATGGCACTGCACCTGGTCCGTTGGAATAGGCCATATATTCCTCCCTCACTTCTTTGGCACGTGCTGTTGATGTTGTTGCATTTGTTGGTGCAGACATTGATGTAAACTGGGCAATGTCCTCCAGAGGTCCTACATCTTCTGGTCTAAATGTGACTGGTCCTCGTTGTGTAGTTTTCCTTCGCAGAAAAGCAGAAAATTATGCAGCACACAGCACGCCATCACGACCCAATCTATCTTCTCCAAACGCAGGTTTATGGTGGTGTGGAAACTGCGGAACCAGTTGCTGAGTATTCCAAACGCATTTTCCACAATGCGCCGTGCCCGGGATAGGCGATAGTTGTAGATCCTCTTCTCTCTGCTCAGGCCCCTCTGGGCAAATGGATTCATCACATGTTCATGTAATGCAAAAGCCTCGTCTATGGCGAAAACATAATTTAGGCCGTGCTTTGTCTCGTCCAGTGATGGCAAGTGGAGGGCTTTGTTGGTGAGTCTCTGGTAGAAAGCAGTCTGTTTGAAGAACCCACCATCCGAAGCACGGCCATAACTTGCCGACATCCACAAATTCTTCCACTCTTCCACGGTGTTAGGAAACTGGAAAAATAGAAAAATAAGTTTATAGGAAAACATGACTTTAATATTGTTTTATTTTATTTTTTCCTATATAGGCCCGTATTCAATTTGAGGCGAAAAGTCCGGATCCACGATACTTTTTCGCCGATGATGTCACTTTAGCCTGTTTTGGTTTTACCCCATATTCAATTTGAAAGACTTTCCGCCTAGGCGGAAAGTCAATGCAATGTACTAGGCGAAAAAGTTTCGCCTATGAATAGCATGTGGAAAAAACTGCAGAATTGGGGTTTGGGGGTGGAATGTTGCGGGAACCCCGTGCAGCCTTCAGACAGTCCCCCAAAGGTAAACTGTCTCAAAATAAAAAAAAACACTTAAGGATACCCAAAAAAATTACTTTGAAAAAGGGGCGGAGAAAAAAAAGTTTGGGTACAAAGTTAAAAACTAATGAACTTGACTCTGTGGGGGTCCCCAAGTATGCCCCAAGTGTTTTTTTGATTGCAAGTGCTTGCGGCAGGTGGATTTTTCACAATTTTTTCAACTTCACTTTAGCAACTTTTAAATATGCTGACCCCCATTTTCAAGTACCCCAAATTTGCTTGGATAACTTATTTTCTGGAAAAAATACTCCTGAATACTATTCTGCACCACATATAGGAAAACGCTATTTAGCAGCTATTGAGCCCGTTTAAAAACACCAAATACCTTCAGCAAGAGAAATCGGGGGGGGGGGGGGGGGGGTTTGAAACGACACACCATAGTGAACCCCCATGTCAGAGCATCTTTTAGGGGGTGTCAGGCTGATTTCTCCAAATCTGACAGGACTTTCCGCCTGTTCAAGTTTCGCCGGGTCCCCTTTTCGCGTACTTTCAAATTGAATACGGGGTAAAGCGGGCATGCTCGCAATACTTTTCCGTTTACAAAACAGGCGAAGTAGGTGAAAAGTCTGGGCCATGAAAAAGTATTGCGGCTTCGCTCAAATTGAATACGGCTCATAGACTCCCACCCAAGATCCTGATTTGTCCACCAAGCCGGACCTAACTTTGATCGGGGACAGCGAGGTGGAAAACTTCAACACAATTAACACACCCATTGAACCAGGAGCATCATCCTCCTCAATACCACCCTCCCAAAAAAAAAAAAAAGGCAAAAGCACACAGAACAGGAGGAGTTGTTTCTACAAAAAACAGAAAGCATCCTTCAAAAAGCCCCTGATGATATTGACGACTTTACTGCTCATATTAATAGTCAGATGAGAAAAATGGATGCAGAGACTTCCAAAAATTTCCATAGGCTCGTCTATGAGCTTCTCATTCGATCCCTCAAAAGTAATTTGCATGACTCCACCTATATTACTGACCCTATGCTTTATTCCCCTGCTCCAAAGCTCTGCTGAGTCAGAGGAAGATTTGCCACGTTACTCTTAAGTTTTATTTTTTTCTTCTTCTTCTTCTGTACGATCACCAAATTTCATCACTCCCAATAGATGCAAGCTGTATGCTATACAGTGGTGATGACACTAATTGGACAAGGTCACTACACACATGGCGCAAGTACAGATTGCTGGAAGCCGGGGCCACAATCTGTACTTGTGCCATGTGTGTATTGGCTTGTTCAATCTGGTGTCTGACCCGCCGTACAACATACAGCAGGCTACCTATTGGGATTGATAAAATTTGGTGATCGTTTTTTTTTAATTCTTCTTCATGTTGCCTGTACGATCATCAAATTTCATCACTCCCAATAGGTGCAGGCTGTATGCTATATGGTGGTGATGACACTAATTGGACAAGGTCACTACACACATGGCGCAAGTACAAATTGCTGGAAGCCGGGGCCACAATCTGTACTTGTGCCATGTGTGTATTGACCTGTTCAATCTGGTGTCTGATCCGCCGTACAACATACAGCAGGATACCTATTGGGATTGATAAAATTTGGCGACAATGCTGTTTTGTACTGTTTATACACATGTTTATGTAATATACTTAAAATTACGTAGTGTACTGTTCTTGCAACACAAATGTTAATGACTGCTATGCAGCACAGTTTTGTTAATGCAGCCTTATTGGCTGGGACAGTTATAAAAAGAGTTAAATTGAAAAAAAAACAAAAAACTTTTCTTTCACAAGAAACAAATGTGTTGTGTGTGTTTTTTTTCTTACCTTGCAATACTGGTACTGCAGCACTTTAACGATAGCCTTGCAGGTCTCTAGAATGATGATGCCCAAGGACTGAGGTGAGATCAGGGTCCCAAACTTCAGGTCTTTAAATGACCTTCCTGTAGCCAGGTACCTCAAGGTAGCCAGCCTCTCTTCAGCAGGGATTGCCCTCCGCCACCTTGTATCTTGCCCCCGGATGTGGGGGGTCATCATACTCAGCAACTCCTGGAAAGTGGCGTCATCCATGTGCAGGTAGTTACAGTAGTCGTCCGGGTTATTGTCTTTGATCTCCATCAGCAGGGACATGTGAGAGTGGGTATCCCTTTGCTGCAGCCACTCTTTGGTCCAGCATGTTCTTCTCCTTCGCTGGGCAATCTCCTGGATCAACTGGACCCCAACTTGGACGACCAACACTTTATACTGATAGGGATGCACAGAATTCAGGAACAGGATAGAATGCAGTTGCACACACTTGCAGGTAGAAGACACTTTGAAAAAGGTAAAAGCCAAATACAAAGCAGAGCACAGTAGCAATGTACAGGGTTCAGCTGGTATAAACCTAGCCTCACTAGTAGCAGAGCAGAATGTGCACAGGGTTAAAATAGTGGCTGCTTTTTATACACCCTGGCGAGCCCCTCCCTTTGTTATTATTATTTAAATTTCCCACCAATCATGAAGAGCTTCTTTTCTTGTTTTGGGAAAATGAAAGATGAAACTCACTATTCGTACGATCCGATGGATCGCGAGATTGGAAGTCAAATTGGCAGTTTTTTGGACCAAATCGTGCTCACGACTGCCGGGGAGCTCCCGTGGAGAGTTCACGGCAAATCGTACACATCGGCTGATCGTGAGCACATTGCTATGTCTGTGGTCAGCTTGACAGCGGTGTCCCAACAGTTAGAATCTCGACGCCCAAATTTAAGTAGCCCTACACTAACCCCTAACCCTCCCCCTAACCGACCTTTCCCACAGCCTAACCCTAACCCTCCCCCTGCAGCCTAACCCTAACCTTCCCCCCGCAGCCTAACCCTAACCCTTCCCCTAGTGCCTAACCCTCCCCCTAACCCTAATACTTGCCATCGTGATGATGGCGGTCGGTATTCTGATGCTAGGATTCTGACTGCTGTTGGGATTCCAGCGCTGGTATTCTGAACGCCGGCATCCCAACCGCCAGGATGTCAACTACATCCCGGGTGGGTGACAGGCTGACTTTGGAACCACAAGGACTAGTCCCTGTAATAACAATGTAAAATCATTGTGCTACAGGATTATTAGAATTAGATATTAGCACAGTGGTTCCCATACTTTTCTGGATCACGGCACCCTGGAGTATCAGCATTGTTTTCACAGCACCCCTAAGTTTAGTTTGTTATTGAGAGATTCAGAAAAATTTTTGTAAAGTTAAGTAAATTGTGCTGACCTGTCATCCTTATGTTCAGTTATGTGGTGGTGGACTGGTTTGCGCTTCTGTTTGTCCACATATTTACATTACATTGACCATTAATAATTTGATTTGGTGCTGGACCACCAACCAGAGGCACCCCTGCAAGTGTCCCAAGGCACCCCAGGGTGCCACGGAGCACTGTTTTCGAACCATTGGATTAGCAGTTCAATTTTGGCTCATCGCGCCGACAAGTTCATATCTCAGAACGAGGCAAAACATCATCTTTGATGGATATCTGTGCCAAGATGTCTGTGAAAGATGATGTTTTACCTGGTTCTGAGATCCAATCTTGGGTGGGAGGTCTGAGCCAAAACAGAACCACTTATCTCTAATTAGAACTCACTACACAGCGAAGTAGACTAAAATGTGACCAGACAGTTGGCTAATAAACCACACACAAATATTTAATTTTAAGCTGCCTACATAGCATCTTAGTCGACATTAAACAATATTTCCAAGCAAAATACAAGCTTATCAAAGGATATTTGTGGGATATCTGCAAATTTTAAGGATCCCCTTAATGTATCTGTAGAAGACCACAGCAAATATCTTTGATCCCCTGTTGCTGATTGCAAAAGCAGCCCCCATAGGTTTCTATGGGGGCTGCTTAATTGTCAAATTTACCGAAGCATTCCAGAGCTTGGCTTCGGTAGCTAAAGCCATCTTTAGATGATTTTAGCCATTGTATCTTATAGGCCACACTCCGCAGAAGTTACCTGTAGAGGGATCCGTAGGATCAGCAGTCCGCACATGCGCAGCAGGAAACTGAAAGCAAAGTGATCACATTAGCGATCTCTTTATTTTTATACATCTACCAGCAGGATGTAATAAGGTACATATAAAGGGAAATGGGCTCCAATAGGAGCATGAGTATTTTGTTACATCCTGGCGGTACATTATTTCTTATCGGTACAATAAGCGGCGATAAGAAATTATAAAAATGATCGTATTTAAAATAAAAAAAAACTCATATATTAATTAACAAAAATATGAACCAATACTTTATATTTTTATAGTCATATAAGGAAGCTATAATTTTAGATTAAGAATGAAAAAAAAAAGTTAAAATTAATGAATTGGATGATCGTGAATAGGAAGAAAACATTACTCTGAAGTGAATTTTTCCATATACACGTGTGTGCAAAATTAAATGTCTGTAAGACTGCATTGTTTACTAAAAAAAAAAAAAAAAAGCTAACAAAACTGCAATGGTCCCTGGGATAAGAAAGTTGGACTTCTGAAAACAGTTTTTGTAATTTCATAGGTTTAATAAGTTTGTTTTACTTTTTTTAGGATGGAAATACATTATTATATGTGCTGGTTTATTTGTATAACTTAGATCTAAAAACTTAGATATTTTTTTCACTTAACTTTTTTATATAGGCACATGATAAACTATGTACAGTATAAAAGACTTTATAGGAGCTAGGATCAAATGTTATACAAAGCCAAAACCACAGAGCCTCTCTAGACAGCATCAGCATCAAGTACAATATGCCATGGAAGTGATGAGTGCAAAGAAAAACTGGTTTTCACCGCAAAGCGTATGTAATTCCTGGTATAAAAACTTTGTATACCGATGTCATTTTTAAAAAGCATTCTTTATATTGGAGCAGCTTGTCACTGTTTTCTGTCTACGGTTCATTTAACAAAAAAGGCAACAGATTCCTATTATAAGCCCAAGGAGAGCCATTGCATGCTAATTCTGTAACCTAATTAAAACATGGTTGCTATCGCTATACGGCTACCTTTAATATACAATAAATGGGGGGGAGGGGTGATCAAGAAGGATAATATACTGTAAAGTAGTTAAAGTATAGGCAGAGCAAACTACACTGATTTTACAGGTAGAATCTGAGGTCAGCATCCACATCCTTGGTATGTGATTAGCCATTCCTTAATGGAGCAATCCTGCCATGTATCTAGTGTAACTGTAAGTGCATGCCTGCATACTATTCCCATATCCTCTTCAGAACTGTAGTCTGCACAAAGACACACAACCCTCCACATCAGTAACTCATTATGTTCATTGAGAGGTAATTAATTTTTCTTTTAACTTGCCAAGTTTAGATGATCTTGGAGAGCTGGTTCCTTGGTTGATATCCCAGAGGAACCATTACTCAGAAAACTAAGAAAACAGGACCTTATATAAAACAGATCCCTGCTTGCGCCTCAGACTCCTCTAATGTGTATAAACACCTCAATTTTCTCCATACTCTAAAGTTTCAGAGATGTTTGGAATGTTTGCCTTGAAAATTATTGTATTTTGTTATTCAGTAAAAACTTGATGAAATAGAAATAATTGTTACCAAACCCTATACCAAAACACACCATGGGTTACAGACCACCAATATAGCACCAATCTGTGCTCCAGTACAATAATGGTTACACTTCCTATGATACTAAATTACATAAAATATAGCCTGGCATATGTGCACTCTGAAAAAAAACATAACATTTAGGGCTCATTTAAATTACTTGTTTTAATTTTTTTTTTATAAATTCTTTATTTTTATAACAAAAAATCAGTACAAAGCACAGTACTGCGCAGAACCCCCCCCCCACAATAATACAGATCCATATTAGACAAATAAAAAACAAATAGCAAAACATAATAATATAACAAAGTCTAATGTGCAGCGTATTCCATCATAAAATAATCACAAAAGTAAAAATAAAAATAGAAATAATAAAAAATATAAAAAGGGTGAAAATAAAGAACATATAGAGAGAGTTAAGAGGAGAAATCGGGAGGTACGAGGGGGAGGGGGGATTCAAATATACACTAAGTGCACAGATATCCGAGACAGAACAACAAAATATCTATATGTTAAGATTGTGGAATGATGGCTGCATATGAGGCAGATGTTTTAAAATCAATCCAACTAAACCATTAAGCAGTAAATTGTTTTAACACAATGGGCTAAATGTAATAGACTGCGAGCCGGCTCGGCTGCAGGAATATATGCGAGTATGCCTGTATTTTTAAAGCAGCAAGCATGTTAAAGAATAAACCAAGCTGGTTTAGCCTTTAACATCTTTGCTGCTTTAAAAATACGGGCATACGCGCATGTATTCCCACAGTGGCGCCGGCTCGCAGGCTATTACATTTAGCCCTATATCTTTATTTAAGAAAAATAAATAAAGAAAAGAAAAAACACTGACATGTAATCAGAATCATGGCAGGCAAATTGGACCATATGGTTCAGATAAATGATGTAACATACACAAATATTTAAGGTGTACAGTGTACATTTATAAAAGTGTAGCCAAATAATCAGTAGATTACTTGAAAAGTAGGTAACAGAAAAAAAAAAAAAACAATATCATATATCACACATATCACTGGGGCACGAAGGGCCCACCAGGAAATACAATGGTCGGGGCCCAAGCTTAAGGGGTATGGCCAGCCACCAAAGAGGGTGTGGCTAGCCACAACAGATGGACCTGGCCAACCATTAGAGAGTAAATGCAAGAACAAGGCCCCTTTATAAAAGAGGAGTAGGGCCTCAGGCAGTATAGCCCACCGGGGATTTCCCCTGTACCCCTGTGGGCCAGTCCGACCCTGTACATGTGGTACCAAATCATGACTATCAAAAAGAGGTAATATATAGAATATATTTATTGAATAAAAGAGTTAAATTCACATTCATAATCCAAATGTGGGAGGTTCCAGGCTCTGAGCTATAACTTTACACACAAAAATGTGGCTTCTAAAAAGGAGAAGTGGAGGCATTGCCCATGGCAACCGATCAGATAAAATTTATATAGTACATGACAGAAAATGGTAGATAGAATCTGATTGTATGCTTTGGGCAACATCTCCACATATCCTTTTTAGAACGTTTGATTAAGCCTTTGTAGTTTACCAAATGATGCGATAACTTAGAGGGCTTCAAGTCCTGAAGAACTAGGGTTGGTGAGGTAGGAAGAAGCCATTGTCATACAGACCCACTGGGGTACATGCATAGGGAAGAAAATTAGAGAAGTGCTAGGAAAATTCCCAATTATATATGAATAATTTTATAGAGAATAGATATATATAAAAAAATATAGTTATAGTTATAGTCATTTATTGTAGGACAGTAAAATCAGTATAATATAACCAAGTAAACCAGGGGTGCAACTAGAACATTGTGAGCCCAATAGCAAAATTTTTAAGGGGCCCCCCAATTCAGGTCTGTCGCACAAGATATAATATACTTATAAAGTATATGTGTATGCAGGAGCTGCAAATGTGAATGAAGCAGCTCTGTGTGCTGGGGGCCGAGCTATATCTAACAGGACTGCACTGCGATGATAGCCTCCCCACCCCGTTCCCTCCTGCACCCAGTTCCCTTCCTACAGATACATATAAGTGTGCAGATTTCAGGGGAGAATGCTTCTTCCGGCTGCCCTAACCACCACACAGTGGCTCATTATGTCAGCTCCATCAGGGAAGGTCGGCAGCAAGCAAGGGAGGGATGTGAAGGACTCTCCATATATTCCACCTGGCCCGCTCACTGGTCCTGCTGCAGTGCCACACAAGGTGCAGCTCACACCCATTGCCTGGAGGCCGACCCTGCATCATTGCTGGGGACATGCTGCGGAGCTGCTCACTAACCTCTAGCAGCATGTTATTAGGAAGGAAGTAGGAATTGGGGGACAAGTAGGAAGGGGAGGCTGTTGGCTGATCTACATGGCTCAGGAAGATGTTGGAGACAGTCACTAATAGGCTACAGCCTACAGCCAGGACACATGAGTGTACGCTGTATAGGGATAATAACTACGTCTGTCCACTAGGGAAAGTCTATGGCCAATCTGTCCCTGTGTGTGTGTCATTCCCAGGTAGACTGGAGAGCATCCACAGTATATGTCTGCTGGCCCAAACCACTGAATTCTGCCCAGCCTGCCCCTGCCCTTATGCGATCACTTCTCTCCTCCGGGACTGCGCTGTAAGCATTAGAGCAGAGAAACAGCAGCTGCCGGAAGGAGTGAAGCCTATGTGTGCTAAGGCAAAGTTACTCACCCTAACTACAAAACAAGGCTGCCAAGAGCATCAGAGCTGAGATCAGAGGTAAAAGAGTGGCCGGATGTATCGGCTGCTGAGCAGGGCTGACAGCTGAGTATGGGCGGCAGTTCGGGCAGAGCCTACTGCAGACACTGGTCAGTGGTCTTGGTAACCAGGAGACATTGTGCAGTGGGTTTGTTGGCGGGCAGACGGGCCCCCTAAGTTGCAGGGCCCTACAGCAAGCGCACCCCTTGCACCCTCAGTAGTTACACCAGTGCAGTATAAATGCAGGACCGGTTCTAGACCTTTTGAAGCTCAGGGAAAAAGTTCCCAATGGCACACCCCCTCAAAAAAAAATGTTGCATAGATGCAGCTAACGAATATGGGGTGTGATCAATCAGGGAGGGGGCATGTCCTTGCAGAACACCCCCAATTCATCATACGTGGGAGCCTGCCAGCAGTTATGGAGGTGCTGGGCTTCCCTCAAGCTCTTCCCTGAATAGATGTCGTGGTGATCGGTCACCAAAACTTTTCCCACCAGCGGGACACTCGACCCATAGGTGGGTAAGGCAGGATGTTTTAGCAGGAACACTAGTAATGCCCCATACAAAGTATCCCACACACAGTATGCCACACAGAGTAATGCCCCTTACACAGTATGCTGCACACAGTAATGCCCTTTATAACACATTGCCCTTTATAACACAATATGCCACACACAGTAATGCCCTTTATAATACATTATGCCACACGCAGTAATGTCCTTTATAACACATTATGCCACACACAATAATGCCCTTTATAACATATTATGCCACATGCAATAATGCCCTTTATAACATATTATGCCACACACAGTGATGCCCTTTATACCATATTACGCCACACACAGTAATGCCCTTTATAATATATTATGCCACACATGGTAATGTCCCTTACATTATGACACACACAGTAATACCCTTTATAATACATTATGCCACACAGTAATGCCTCTTATAATACACTATGCCACACAGTAATGCCCTTTATACATTATTCCACACTGTAATGCCCTTTACACTATTATGCCACACTGTAATGCTCCCCTTCTCCTCCCCAGTGACTCACCTCCTCTTAATCCCTCCAGCAGTTTACCTCCACCTAATCTCTCCTCTTCTCCAGCAACTCACCTTCCCCATGTGTGTCCCTCCAGGTTAAGACTGCTTCTCTGTGTTCCGGTCCTGCAGACTGCTCCTTCATGTCCTGGTCTTCAGTTCTCTCCCCTGCATCCCAGAATGACAGGTGCGGCCATGATGACATCACGCGTGCGACATTCTGAGAGACAGTGGGAGGGACTGGGAGGGAGGTCGTGGTCATCATGGCGCCACCGGTTTGTTTAGATGGCAGCGCCTTGGTGGGCAAGAGTGGGTGCTGTCTAATCAGACAGTGCCGGCAGGGTGGCTGCGGCCGCACCCTCAGACCACAGCACCCCAGTCAATAGCCCTGCTTGCCCACCCCTAGAACCGCCACTGTATAAATGTATGAGGTACACTGGGATACATTATTGACAATTACTGAAGAAACTAGCTAAGACTTCAGTCGAGGCCTGTTATAATCATACTGTACCATTAACATGAGTTTAAAAAAAAAAGGTATAAGGAAAAAACTAGGGCTGTGAAGCTGGTAAGCCAAACCTTTGACTCCAACTCCTCTGTTAGTAAATAGAGTTGGAGGTTTGGGTTACCGACTCCATGGTCCTGAAATAAACACAGGGGAGCTGATTCTGAGTCACACGCAAGTGGTTATAGTTGAGGTAAGCCGCGGACAGGCTCAGACTGGGTAGCCGGGGAGTCGGTGAAATTCCAGTGATTTGTTGTCATGCCCTCTATCAAAGGAGGACATGGCCTATGATGCCGTCCGCTAGAGCAGGCTGCAGTGCAGGTGCTTGCCGGGAAGTCAACAAGGCTGTAACTGACCCGGCCGGCAGCTACACACAGAGGACCGGAGCACACTGCAGTCAGCACTACACTACTGGGTAATAAATCGTACACACTGCGCAATCCTTCAAACAACTGAACGATATATCTTGCATCATTGTCATTGTTTGGTCATCATTTGGTTTCATCATTAAGATATAATGTAAATTGTCATTGTTTGGTCATCATTTGGTTTCCCCATTAAGATATAATGTAAACATATCGCCTGGTCATCCAGTTGGGCGTACACACTACACGATTTGTACAAAACATTTTAAAGATATCTTCAGATCTGCCTGCTCTGCTGCAGATTAGAAAATGCGATGAACAATGCACACAGCGCAAAATAGTGCGTACACAGTAGACGATGTGGACAATTTGTCTTTCTAAAACCGTCAAATTGTTCAGTTTATCATCTAGTGTGTACCCAGCTTTACCCACTGCTCCATGATCCTTCCTCAATGTCTACCCCATCTGTGTCACCCCTGTCTGTCTGACCCTCCCCTTTAAAATGTAAGCTCTCTCAAGCAGGGCCCTCTCCTATCCCGTGCTTCTCCTACCCTTACTTCCACTATCATTTACTCCTAACTCCCCACAATGGCACCTAACACTTTGTTGCTGACGCCCTGCTGCTTATTTAATGGCTATGATCGCTAATGCAGCAAAGTTTATAAACCATGTCCTTGTCCTACATTGTTTGGTACTGTTAATTACTGATTTCTTGTGTGCTCATTTGCTTATGTCCTTTGTAAGGCGCTGAAGAACCCTTGTGGCGCTATATAACTAAAAGATAATAATAATAACAATGATTCCTCAATATGTGGGGTTATTTTACTAAATGGATGCTTGTGAAAGCCATCACTTCCCAATGTGTTGAAGTCCAACATTTAAGAGGGCAATGCGTTTAACAGCAAAACACACAATGTTTTGCTATTAAAAGCATTGTCCTCTTACATTTTGGGTTTAAACATGTATGGAAGTGTCAGCATTTGCATCCTGCTTCTTAGCTAATAAACCCCTGTGACACCAACTGCCAAACATGGAGGAGGAAGTATGATGGATCCTGAGACAGCAGCTTACAAAAAGGGCAACTAGAGTAATATGCAGCATCTTGCTATACCCTGTAGTCCAGAGGCGGATTGGGAATTTAAAGTTGCCCTATAAAACTAAACTAAACAAAAGTGGCCCTATGTAGGCATGGCCAAAAGCAAATGCTGAGGTTGGTTTACTTATATTGGTACTCATACACACATGGGAAACAATATTAAGGTGATTTTACAGGAAGGTAAAACATCACAAAGACAGGGATGAACACCACATACACACTGTTGTGGATTGGGGGTCCACCTAGGCCCCCGAAGCTGTAGGAGCTTTGATAGTGTGTAATGCATTATAGAAGCTTTTTCTGTTTTTATCACTCCTACCACCAGCTAGGACTAAACTCTTAGGTCACTCACAAAATAAAATATGTTCTATTAAATCAGTGTAACTCTTATTTGTCTGTCACCTAACAAGTTATTTAAAAAAAAAAAAAGATCCATTCAAACAAATCTAATGGGCATATTTCTGAAATAATGGGGCATATTCAATTGGGCGCGAGGTTTAGAGAGGTAAAAAACCTTGCACCCCTCGCGCCCAATTTTGGATTACCGCGGGTATGCACGTTCCCGATACCTGCGGTATCCAAATTTTAAAAAGTCACTGCTGAAAACCTTGCGCCGCTTAAAAAAATAAAATAAAATTCTGCACTTACCTGCCCAGGGGCCTCCGGTATTCTGCGCGGCTCCCGGTGGCCTCCCCTCTATCTTCTCACTGGAGAGGGGGCTGCTGAGAGTCCCGGGGGCTGCTGGGAGGCTCCAGGGGCTGGTGGAAGGGGCAAGGGCTGCTGGGAGATGTAGTTCTCCCATCACCCATTCCGGGGGGCCACACTGACACTGGGGGGGACACATACACCGGAGGTCACACACAGACACTCATGCACACACACACTCACTCATACTCATGCATACACACACACACTACATGCTCACCACTGCTGCTGGAGTCCGGGTCCCGACGCTGGATGCAGAAGACAGCACTTCGGAAGGTGAGTAATTACTGACTAATTAAGCTAATTGGAAACTTCCAAAAGCTTAATCAGTCATTAGGAGGGGCGACACTGGGGTCCCAGAGCAAGTCCCATTGATATTTCCTAAAATTAGAGATTTTAGAAAAAATCACACTTGCTCTGGAGGTGCGAGTATAAAAACCTCCCGGTGCGCAAAATAGAAAAAAAATCGCACCTAATTGAATAGCAAAAAACCTACACCTGCAGGAAAAACCTTGCAGGTACAGGTTTTTTTTCTTTACTCGCTCCCTATTGAATATGCCCCAATATTTGCGATATACAGGCAAATATTGAGGATCCCCGAATGTATGAAGGACAGACCACAGCAGATATCTCCATTTCCGACAGCAACTAACGCCATTTGATGGTGGTGTTTCACCTGTAGTACAGTATATGGGGTACATTCCACAAAAATTACATTCCGCAAAAATTACCGGGAGAGTTCCGGAGGTACCCTCCCCAGCAATGGCCGCAGCACATGCTTGGTCAGCAGACTGCACATGCGCAGAATAGCTCCGGTTCCTGAAGGAGAAGTGAAATTATTGTATTTCATTTATTACACATAACAAGGACGGACTCCTTTCGGAGTCCTTGTCCCTGTGTATGATTAATAGTACATACGGGTGATCTAAAGTTACTTTTGCGAATAGTGGTGATAAGAAATTATAATTATCAGGTCTAAAATAATTAGTAAACCTTGTATCTTGGCTGCCCCATGTTTTTTTCTTTTTGCAACCTCTATTTATCCCCTGTTAATTAGTCTTTTCTTACATGATTTATTTGCAACTGGGAACCTTTGACTAAACTGAGTTGGTGATTACTATTCATGCAGGAGATCACATTGTCTGGAAGTCGCCTGTTTGTGTAGGAATAAAGCCAATTTCATCATCATGCAACAGAGGTTCAACCAGTTACTACATAGTAACAGAAGTTTTAGGGCACAGCAAAAAGTGAACTTTATATTATTAAACAGCATTTATTTGGGTACCATTTGTTCTTTATTTAATAGAATTGGTGTCTTATTGAAGATAACTGTGTCCCTGCCAGTTGTTTATAATCTTCAGAACCTTTTCCCGTGTGTCTCTCCAGCCTCTTGTTCCCTGTTAGTAGACTCATTCCACCCCCCCCAGCATTTCTCCAGCAGGCCTCTGGCTTTAGCTCCCCCCTGTCACTCCAACCTCCCTGTGTCACTCCAGCTCCCCATGTCACTCTAGCTCCATGTCACCCCAGGTTTCACATGTCACTCCAGCTCCACGTGTCACTACAGTTACCCCAATGTGTCACTACAGCCCCCCCGTGTCACTCCAGAAACAGACTTGTGTCACTCCTGTTCCCCCCATGTCATGGGGGGAACTACTAATTGCCAGGCCTGCTGTTGCAGGAGGCCTGGATCTTTCTCCCTTTGCTTGTTATATGTACCTGGTGCATTGAGTTGTTGGAACTACATAGGTATACATTTTTTTGCCAATTCTTTTATTGTTTGTATATCACTATGTAAAACATTTTTTTATACCAGACTAATCCTGTTCTTGCCCTCCATAAGAGCTTGATTATTGCGTTACTGTAACTGTTGGATATTTTATAGTCCTAAAACCCGCTGACAAAGGAGGAGGACTAGTGATATTAGTTAAGAGGACTATGAAAGAGAAGTCATAAATCTACTATCAGATAACACCACGTATGAATGCTTGGAAGGAGATCCGACTTTGAAATATCAAAAAGATATGAAAGAAATACTGGACGAGGGATTACAAATAGGAATCTTAACAAAAAGGAACACACCTTTCTGTAACCCCCCTGGTCGCCCTATTGTATCCGGCATAGGATCATTGTCATCAAACCTGTCTCAATATATAGACTCCTACTTGCAAGATCTTGTACAAACTCAGAAAAGTTATCTAAAAGACACCCTGCATATCCTCCAAGAGTTATAAAAGATTCAATGGAAAGAAGAATACACCCTCTGTACGAGCAATGTACACTCACTATACACATGTATAGCACATGATATTGTATGTGAAGCAATTAGATCCTTTCTGTCACAGAATACAACTCTAGCTAATACTCAAATCAATTTCATTATGAACTGCATTGAATATATTTTACACCGCAATTATTTATGGAATCAAGGGACATTTTTCAACCAAACCAAAGGAACCGCTATGGGTTCGTCTTTCGCACCTAGCTACACTAATCTATTCATAGCTAGGTGGGAAGTAGAACAAATCTGGAATGATAACCCACATACAAACCGTCTAATCTTTTGGAAAATATATATAGAAAATGTCATCTTTGTCTGGGATGGATCGGAACACGAACTCAAAGAATTCATTACGTATATATAAACAACAACACTTTTGGATTGGAATTCACTTTCACAACAAGCAAAAACAAATAATAAACTTGGATTTAGAAATCTCCATCATAAACAACAAGATACAGATGAAAAATCATATAAAACAAGTATGTGGAAATAACACACTTTCACAAACCAGCAACCCTCACAAAAATTGGCTACAAAACATTCCTGGAGGCCAGTTTAGGAGGCTAAGAAGAAACTGTTCTCAACAAGATACCTTCCTCCAACAGAGTAAAGAGATGAAAACAAAATTCCAACAAAAGGGTTACGATGAACAAACACTACAAAAAGAAATAGAAAAAATAGACAAAATGGACAGAAAAGAAATGATACAGTATAAAAACAAACAAAATCAAGAAGAATTTGATGTGGCTTTCATAACTCAATTCAACAGTCAGCATTACGTATTTGAATCCATACTTAGAAAACATTGGCTCATACTCCATCTGAACAGTCAACTAAAACCATTTTTAAAAGACAAACCTTGAATAATATATAAAAAAGCAAATAACTTGTGACAAGAATTGGTAACTAGCTTCACCAAAACGGCAAAATATAAGAATGAAGACAATGAAAGAAAAGAATGTTTCCACTGCCTAAACTGTTTGCCATGTAGAACCACAAAGAAAGAGAACTACTCAACCAACAACAACTTTACATATAACGTCACAAAACAAGTGTATAGCATAAAAGATAGGATTTCATGCGAAACAAAGGGCCTCATTTACATGTTAGAATGTGAATGTGGCTACCAAAACATCGGCCAAACCAAAAGAAAAATGAAGACCAGAATTGCAGAACATATTTTCAATATTAAAAAAGGATTGCAAACCCACAGTGTATCTAAGCACTATTCAGATTTTCATAATAAAGATCCCACCAATTTAAAATTCATTGGAATTCAAAAAATCTCCCAACATTGGAGAGGAGGAGACATAACACAAACTTTGAGAAAAAAGTAACCGAATGGATTTATCATATGCAGACTCTGCAACCAAATGGACTAAACATTGATATTTAATTTAAAGCATTTCTTTAAAGTTATTAAATACATACACCTCTATTTTATTGTTCAAATCATTCCATTTTATTTCCATAATCATTATTACTTGTTGTTACCAATATTATATTTTATTACAATACTCTTACACATTTAAAACACAATACCTCATTTGTAACCAAGTTAAGAAACAACACATGGTTACCGCCTTTTTTAATTAGGAAATCTAGGTGATTTCCAATTTGTCTAATCAATCAATAAAGTTTTTTCAGAATAAAAGGAGATCACTGCTCACCATTGCTATCCATGACAAAGGGCATATGTGCCTGAAATGCGTTGGAAAGCTTTGGACACAGCACACGTGAACCACACGTGAAGGGAATCAGCTGGCAACGCTGCCATGAAGATTGGAAGGTAAGCAGAGATAGGGAAAGTTAGTTACAAGTGCTACCTTACACCGCACGGACACTGAACTGGCTTATATCGGAACCCCATAGACTGCTTGTCCTACAAATTTACAAAAGTGGCTATAAACATCATTTAACCACCTTCTTTTTTACAGGTATTGTGCTACACATTTGTTACACTATCAAATTTCAAGCGTTTGATTTATCTTTTATATGGTTTTTAAAAAATTTGTGAACAAGCAGCTTTTGTTTTTCTTTCATATATACCTCATTAGCACAGTAATTATAACACTAATAGGATATTTTGTGATGCCAGACTCTACTGATGTGAAGTATATTTTATGATAAAGTTATTGCAGCTAAATGTCACATTGTTATTTTTTCTTTTTATTGTTATGTTCTTGAAAAGCAATTAAAAATACTCCATCTGGTCTATTTCTAGTGATCAAGGGTTCGCCTATAGCAAGATAATAACCCAAAACGTATCTCCAGGTAATGTCAGATTTGCCTTCAAGGAAAAGCAACACCGTTGTGGAAAGTTCTGCAACAGTGTTGGGTAGAACTTTCAGAACAATATTTGCTTTCCATTAAAGAAATAATGCCACAAGTATGTTCTTCGTTTATATCTAAAAAGAAAGGTTGCTAATATATTTTGATGAGTGAAAATTTTTGATAAAAAGTTTATTTGTTCTATGCTTTCATTTCAGAGTACATTAAGACATAAAACTGCATACATTTCAATAAATACTGGAAAAATGGGGGTGTTCTAATATGTATGTTTAAAAGTGTGAGGGTAGATTTTTTTTTTTATCTGCTTTATTACGAAAACTGTCTGACTGCACTGTGGGACATATAATCTCACAATATCTATGTTTGCAATTTAGTCCTACAAGCACTATTTTGAATGTACAAAGAAAATATTAAAATAAGTAATAAAATGTATGTGTTGTCCTCTAGCATTCATCTAGAGATGATATGATGGAGCTCACAAAATGTAGCTGTGCCTAATATATGCAATCTCTTACAATGACTTGACAATGCAGTAAACCATTAAATACGGTCCACCTGTTGTGTGTAAAGCCTGTTCCGCTCCGCGGAATGCTACACAACATAACATCTACTATTTATTCCCTTACTAATATTCAAAGCATTGAGACATGCATGCCCGAAGATTGAACTGAGGTAGAAAAAAAATTATATTGCAGATCATACAAACGTATGGATAGGAATTGCAATACTATGTCATCATTCCTTACATGTATTTTGAAAATCAAAGTACTTAAAAGTGATTGTGCTCAAAATAAACAATTAATCAATGAATGAGAATGTATACTAGATACAAATAACAGGACAAGTTGGTCATCACAATGTCTTGTGTCAAGATGCAGGAAGGCTACATGATAACAGTTGTCATATTGGTATATCCTTGTTGAGTGAAATCTGTCATATCCCTAGACTGGGTTAGTGTGTGGAATTTGTATGGTTCACTAATAACAAGATAACGTCATGGACATATGACTACTAAAGCAAGCTGCAAACTCTTCTACATACAATATAAACATACTACATGTATAAAATAGCTAAACAATACACTTACAGTATAATAAGACTAGAACAAATGAATAGGACACACTTACACTATTTCAACATATTACAGACACTACTATAATAAGAACCATTTATAAAGCTGCACACCTGTGGACCTACATGGCAATGCCCATGTGATGTCATTATCTTTGCATTTTCATGTGGCTAATAACATGAATTGCTACGTCTTTGTCATATCAACAGCCAAGGTGCAATAATAAAATAAACAATAAATGGGCAGAACAGCAGATTGGGGTTTCCTTGCTAAAGCCCAAAAATATGCATCATAGTATGTCCACATACAAAAATATACTTCAAGTTGCAAGATAGGATATTAGATGTTTTAGATGTATTTCAGATGGTGGATAATGAGCATATTGAAGGCATGTGCAGTAAGGAGTATGTCTCTTTCTGTATGCAAACTGAGGAGGAGCACTCCATTGTGCCTCAGTGAGGAAGTGTTAACGCAAATTACATACCCTGTACTATAGGTCCCTATATTTTTTGTCTGTCTTTAAGTGTTTTTTCATGGTGAAACTTGTAGTCATTCAAGCTCCAGCTTACCCATGGCTGCAAGGGCATGCCGACACATGAGAAACCACATTGATCATTCAGTGCATCTGCACCTTCTAAGCAGGGGCGTATTAATGCTAGAGATGAGTGGTTCGGTTTTGGCCCAGATCTTCCTGCCAAGTTCGGATCTCAGAATGAGGCAAAACGTCATCTTTCACTGACATTTGTGATAAGATGAAAGATTACGTTCTGCCTCATTCTGAGATCAGAACTTGGCAAGAAAATCCAATCCAAACCCGATCCACTCATCTCTAATAAACGGGCCCCTCCTCTGAGCAATGGGTCCCTACTCCTCCACTGTGCCATCTTCCCAGTGATATTTGATAGCTGTCCATCAGGGGATGGCTTGGGGGTCACCCTGATTGCATATAAATGACTCTTTAGGAAAGGGATTATGGTAATGAACAATCACATAATGTACCTTTACAATTAGAAGTAGTCATTTTATTATGCAAGAACTTGTAGGCGCAAAGTAACTGTAACATATATATTTACAACATCCCGTTTGCTTGCAAGCAATAAATCCGTACCATATGATAATTGTCCCTGGTAATATTATTCCTCATTTTGCCATACTTCATTCCATAGGTAGTTTCCCTTTCCCATGACACTACTCAACCAATAAAAGTGGTCCTTAAATCAGCTTAAACCCTGATTCCAGTAATTCCTTCTTTCCAAACACTTCCCGTCTCTCTTCACCACCTTAATATAACCTATCCCTATACAGTGTAACATGATACCCGTTCTCATCACACTCGCACTGACAACACCCTAAATTATCTGCCAGTACCAGTAAACCAATACTATTATAAAATAGAGCATTTCTGCAGTCTGTAAACAATACATAGGCCAATTACACGTTGGTGCTCATAGGTACTGCTGCAAATTCATTTTTGGTTACCCTTCTGCTATAGTCATTAAAGGTCTGTTTCCAATCAATGCTAATTAATTTTTACAGACATATACCTGACAGAAGATATATGTAGACCGTTGAACCTTAGGGATGTAAGATAGTTCACAGGATATTTGCAGATTTGTCCTAGATACTCATATGCAGATATTCTGTAGCTCAATGGATTCAGTCAATTCTAATAATGAATGTACGTTATCCTCTGTGGTGCAAGTCACTAACTCCATAATTGACTTTACGTAGTGGCCCCTGTATACACTACCCATGGGAGTGCCCAGTGGTCAGGTTTACTAGTTCAGTGTGGTCCTCATTAAGAATGCATTCTGAAGTATATTTACTGTAAAATGAACTATACTCATACTAATAGGGGTTAGTATAATTCATCTAATTTAATCAATCAGTCTACTAATAAAAAGCCATATTAATGATGTGCTGTGCTGCGTTGCAATTAGAGTTACAGACCTCTATCCATCTCCTTCGCTTCAGTACTGAATTTCCAAATCCATCCCATTCTATGACACCAACTGACCAACAATGTTGATTGGGTGTCTCCACTGACCCCAGCTTCAGATAGGAGGTCTCCTATGCATATCCTCCCCTGCAGTCAATGTCAGTTCCTCTGGTCACTGCGTAGGTCCCTTCTGTCCTCTCCAGTACCCTCTAACGTCTAACACCTCTCTCCAGCTGTCACTCACTTCCTCTGTGATAGTTGGCAGGGCACACGACACTGCTCAAAGCTGCGGAACTGTCACTTCCTCCAACAGTCCTGAAGCTACGTAACATTTATAAGCCCAGCACGGGTTAAACTTTTTGCCTATTATGCCCTTTTATATATATTTTTGAATATTAAAACAGCATTACATTAAAATAACATTGAACCTATATATACAGACATAGAGAGCCTCCTCAGCATATAAATATCAATTAAACATACATGGTACTAACATATGATGGTTACTATTCAGAATAGGGCTTACATAAGGGTTGAAATATATTTACTATTTATACTCATCCGGAATTGAGTGCAACTTTCCTTGCTTTTTTGTGTCTTCAAAAACAGTGTGCTGTCATAGTTTTGTTACTTATAAAAATATGATTAGAGGCACTCACATTACAAATAACTAAGTAGTGCATAAATATGGTTGAGACAGCACAAATATTGAGTGTTCTCAAGAACCCAGCTGCGAGGTTGATCTTTCTCACCAAACGTTCAGTGTCTGCTGATCCACTCTGTCAGTCCCTCCATTGGCTGCCGGTCTTCTACCGTATTCAATTTTAAATACTTACACTCACACATAAAGCTATTAACCAAACCACACCAACATACATCTCTTCACTTATCTCAAAATATCTTCCAACCCGACATCTCCGTTCTGCGCAAGATCTGCGTCTCTCATCCCCGCGCATTACTTGTTCCCATGCACGGTTACAGGACTTTTTTCGGGCTGCACCCACCCTGTGGAATGCCCTCCCATGCACAATAAGACTTTCCACTAGTTTCCAAACATTCAAGCGTTCTCTGAAAACTCACCTCTTTAGACAAGCTTATCAGATTCCAGGACCGCCCACCTAACCTTTTATAGCTCCCTATCTAACTCTCTTCTTATAGTAAACACCTACCACATCTTCTCTTTCTTCAATTGAACATCCTCCTAACCCTAGGCCAACTTTCCAGTGTGATTGGATTATACAGCCCACCAAGAATATCTGCAATTGGGCTGGACCAATTTGCAATAGCACCTCTCCTTGTGTATCAACACCTATTTCCCTATAGATTGTAAGCTTGTGAGCAGGGCCCTCTTACCCTTATGTATGTCATGTATGTATGTCTTTTACAACCCAGTATAATGTTAATCTTGATTCAAATTGTAAAGCGCAACGGAATTTGCTGCGCTATATAAGAAACTGTTAATAAATAAATAATAATAACCCAAATAGCTGACTCTAATATTGGGTAAACACTGAGTGATACACCAGCTGTTCAATCGAACAGCCAATATATCGCAAGCGCGTCGGCGAGTGTGTACCCTGGATATTTCTGTGAACGTCGGCTGTGTAGCACAGGAGATGGCCAATATACCTGAAGATATATCAGCGCATCTGGCTGTGTGTACGGGCAGTCCCATCCATACACTTGCTGCAGGTTCTGACGTCACAGCTGGGTGGGCAAATTCAAATGCCCACCCAGCTTTGACGTCAGGACAACATGTTGAGTGACCGATCGGTAAGTGTGTATACTTACCTGAAATGGCAAGTCAAGTCGACCTAATGTGTACCCAACTGTAGGTTGGGTACACATTATACGATGTGTTATTCAGCCAACGGTCCGATGCAATGTAATGATACATAGCACGCGCTGTACACACTGCACGATCTATTATATGATATCAATATGTGCCGTTACATGCTGACGTTGAATTTCGCCCAGTGTGTGACAACTCCAAACTCTGTGAGGGATATGGGAGGTAATATTGTAATTCCCCATTCTGTGTATATGTAACTTTATATGTTTGTGTAACTGTATATATATATGTCAAAAGAACATCTGGTATCTGTGTAACTGTTTATATATCTCTGTGTATATATATGTGTAACTATATATGTGTCTATGTAACTGTATATATGTGTAACTGTATATATGACTGTGTCTGTGTAACTCTATATATGTGTCTGTGTAACTGTATATATGTATAGCTGTATATACGTGTCTATGTAACTGTATATATGTGTCTGTGTAACTGTATATATGTGTAACTGGATATATGTGTCTGTGAAACTGTATATATGTGTAACTGTATATATGTGTAACTGTATACATGTGTCTATGTAACTGTATATATGTGTCTGTGTAACTGTATCTATATGAATTTGTAACTGTATATATGTGCAACTGTATATATGTGTCTGTGTCACTGTATATATGTGTAACTGTATATATGTGTCTGTGTAACTGTATATATGTCTATGTAACTGTATATATGTGTAACTGTATATATGTGTCTATGTAACTGTATATACGTATCTTTGTAACTGTATATATGTGTAACTGTATATATGTGTCTATGTAGCTGTATATATGTGTAACTGTATATATGTGTCTGTGTAACTGTATATATGTGTATGTAACTGTATATATGTGTAACTGTATGTATGTGTCTGTAACTGTATATATGTGTAACTGTATATATGTGAAATTGTATATATGTGTCTATAACTGTATGTATGTGTCTGTGTAACTGAATACATGTGTAACTGTATATATGTGTCTGTGTAACTGTATATATGTGTAACTGTATGTATGTGTCTGTAACTGTATATATGTGTAACTGTATATATGTGAAATTGTATATATGTGTCTATAAATGTATGTATGTGTCTGTGTAACTGAATACATGTGTAACTGTATATATGTGTCTGTGTAACTGTATATATGTGTAACTGTATATATGTGTCTGTAACTGCATATATGTGTAACTGTATATACAGTTAGGTGCATAAATATTGGGACATTGACAGAATTTTCATATTTTGGCCTCTATTCACCTATACAATGGCTTTGAAATGAAAAAAAACAAGATGTGCTTTAACTGCAGACTTTCAGATTTAATTTGAGGGTAATTACATCCAAATCAGGTGTAGGAATTACAACAGTTTCTATATGTGCCTACCACTTTTTAAGGGGCCAAAAGTAATGGGACTATCAACTCAAAAGCTATTTCATGGACAGGTGTGGGCTATTCCCTCGTTATTTCATTATCAATTAAGCAGGTAAAAGGTCTGGAGTTGATTCTAGGTGTGACATTTGCATTTGGAATCAGTTGCTGTCGACTCTCAATATGAGATCCAAAGAGCTGTCACTATCAGTGAAGCAAGCCATCATTAGGCTGAAAAATCAAAACAAACCCATCAGAGAGATACCAAAAACATTAGGTGTGGCCAAATCAACTGTTTGGAACATTCTTAAAGAGAGAGAATGCACCGGAGAGCTCAGCAACACCAAAAGACCCGGAAAACCACAGAAAACAACTGTGGTGGATGACAGAAGAATTATTTCCCTGGTGAAGAAAAACCCCTTCACAACTGTTGGCTAAATCAAGAACACTCTCCAGGAGGTAGGTGTATATGTGTCAAAGTCAACAATCAAGAGCAGACTTCACAAGAGTGAATATAGAGGGTTCACCACAAGATGTAAACCATTGGTGAGCCTCAAAAACAGGAAGACCAGATTAGAGTTTGCCAAACAACATCTAAAAAGCCATTACAGTTCTGGAACAACATCCTATGGACAGATGAGACAAAGATCAACTTGTACCAGAATGATGGGTAGAGAAGAGTATGGAGAAGGAAAGGAACTGCTCATGATCCAAAACATACCACCTCACCAGTGAAGCATGGTGGTGGTAGTGTCATGGTGTGGGCATGTATGGCTGCCAATGGAACTGGTTCCCTTGTATTTATTGATTATGTGACTGCTGACAAAAGTAGCAGAATGAATTCTGAAGTGTTTTGGGCATTATTATATGCTCATATTCAGTCAAATGCTTCAGAACTCATTGGATGGCGCTTCACAGTGCAGATGGACAATGACCCGAAGCATACTGCAAAAGTGACCAAAGAGTTTTTTAAGGCAAAAAAGTGGAATGTTATGCAATGGCCAAGTCAATCCCCTGACCTGAATCCGATTGAGCATGAATTTCACTTGATGAAGACAAAACTGAAGGGAAAATGCCACAAGAACAAGCAGGAACTGAAGACATTTGCAGTAGAGGCCTGGCAGAGCATCACCAGGGATGAAACCCAGCATCTGGTGATGTCTATGCGTTCCAAACTTCAGGCTGTAATTGCCTGCAAAGGATTTGCAACAAAGTATTAAAAAGTGAAAGTTAGATTTAGGATTGTTTAGTTTGTCCCATTACTTTTGGCCCCTTAAAAAGTGGGAGGCACATATAGAAACCGTTGTAATTCCTACACCGTTCACCTTATTTGGATGTAATTACCCTCAAATTAAATCTGAAAGTCTGCAGTTAAAGCACATCTTGTTTGTTTCATTTCAAAGCCATTGTGGTGGTGAATAGAGGTCAAAATATGAAAATTCTGTCAATGTCCCAATATTTATGCACCTGACTGTATGTCTCTGTAACTGTATATATGTGTAACTGTATATATGTGTCTGTAACTGTATATATGTGTCTGTAACTGTATGTATGTGTCTGTGTAACTGTATATATGTGTCTATGTAACTGTATGTATGTGTCTGTGTATATATGTGTCTGTGTAACTGTATATATGTGTCTATGTAACTGTATATATGTGTCTGTAACTGTATATATGTGTAACTGTATATGTGTCTGTGTAACTGTATATATGTGTCTATGTAACTGTATATATGTGTCTGTAACTGTATATATGTGTCTGTAACTGTACATATGTGTAACTGTATATATGTGTAATTGTATATGTATATATGTGTCTGTGTAATATATGTGTCTATGGCCCCCAATTAATAATGGTCACTATTGCAATGTGATCTGGACATGACATTACCTGGATGTATCATCCGGCACATGCAGGGACACGGAATCCGAAAGGAGCCCGTCCCTATGATGTGCCTGGAGAGCTGCCGTGGGCTTCTGAGCATGCACAGTCACGCAGACTGCACATGCCTGGCCGCATTGCCGTGGGGGGTTACGGATGAACCCGCCGCTGGCTAATTATGCGCAGTGTAGCCCATAGATTACAGCAGCTAACGCCATCTTCATATGGTGTTAGCAGCGGTGGCCAATATCCGGAATATCCTATGGGGGATGGCCTGCCTGCGGGAATGGAGGGATCACAGCAGGTATTGGAGATACCTGCTGAGGTCCCTCCTTCTTACATCTAGGTAAAACTTTGTGGTCAACCCCCGAAAATGTATAGGGTCTCATTCAGACCCGCTCGCAAGTGCTTGAGCACTCGCAAGTGGGTCGATGTTTGGTTCTGCACACGCGCAGTGGCCGCACTGTGCGTGCACCAGCCCCGGAGCGAGAGAGAAATTCTCTTGCTCCGGGGCTCTCTACAAAAGGGGTGGCTGTCGATGTTGATCGACAGCTTGCCCCATTTTGTAGGCGTGGCGGGGGGTTGGTTTCTCAAACGGAGGCGTTCCCAAGCGAACACCTGCCATTTGTGGGTGGCCCCACTGACATCACCAGTGATGTCAGTGGGAGAGCTTCCGGCTCTATTAGAGCCGGAAGCTCTCTGGGGCTTGCGGCAGACGAGACTCTACCACAAGAGTCTCGTCTCAAGCCCCGATGGTCGCGATGGTCTTGACCATCGCGACCATCATCCTGGCTGCTCGTTAAAGCTGTGGGTAGTAACCCACAGCCTAGCGAGTGGCCAGGAGGCTGGATCATTTTTTAGATGCGAATTTAGGAAATATCACAAGAATGTATGAAGATTTACATGCAGGGACAGAGCTTGCGAGAAAGCTCTGTCCACATGAATTCACTTCACACACTTCTTACTGTATTTTTCAAAAAAAGATGTCCACATATGTTCCACCAACCAGTTAGAGCTACACTTACCTGCCCGGTGATCGTAAGCTCTCTCCTCCGGTCAGCTGGATGTTGGGCTCCTTGTCTGTAATCCTGGTCAGCTGATGCGTGTTGTAAACTGAGATGCCAGTTTACAGCACAGGACCAGCTGACCGGAGGAGCCCGACGACCAGCTGACTGGAAGAGAGAGCTCACCAATCACCTGAGCCCCGGGTGCAGGTGAGAGTTTGATTTTTTTTTTTTAACTATTTTTATTTTTTCAGTTAGATCAGCTGATCACAGGGGCCGACTCCTGGCTCTGCTCTGTCTCTCAGAGCAGATAAGGAGTCAGGGAACTGGGGGAGAGGGGGGGGGTTACCCTGCTTAACGCCATCTCCAAATGCTGTTGTTACGACAGGGCTCCCCTACCAAGGGTATTTATTTCAACATTCCCCTTAGTACATTTTAAGCAGATGACATTTCCTACTACAAGTATGAGAAATGCGACATGCTTGCTAAAAAAAATGTGAATTAAAGGGCTTAGAGTCGTTTTTCACAAAAAATGTTCCAAAAGCCATTTAATACATTTCAGTGAAACAAAAATACAGTGAAAAGGGTATAAAAACACCCGTTTTCACATTATTTTAGTAAAAAAGATTGAAAAATAGAGCTGTATGTATTTATGTTTCTGTGTATCTGTATATATTTGTCTGTGTGTATGTGTGTTTCTGTAACTGTATATATGTCTGTGTATCTCTGTCTATGTAACTGTATATATGTGTCTGTGTAACTGTATATATGTCAATGTAACTGTATATATGTGTCTGCATATATATTGTATTTGTGTAACTTTATATATATGTCTTTGTAACTGTATACATGTGTCTGTGTATATACTGTATGTGTCTCTGTAACTGATATATATATATATATATATATATATATATCTGTGTATATATGTTTTTGTGTAAATGTATATATGTGTCTTTGTAACTGTATATATGTGTCTGTGTAGATGTGTGTTTGTGTAACTGCATATATGTGCCTGTGTAACTGTGTATGTGTGTCTGGGTAACTGTATGAGTCTGTGTATATATGTGTCTGAAAAAAAGTTTTACCATGAAAACAGATATTATATTTAGGAGGTTCCCTACATATTAATAATATCGAACCCACAACCTCAGTGTTGCGAGGCAGTAATGCTAACTATTACACCGTCGTAAGATTGAAACATTGAACATAGAACTTGACACAGCTTGTAGTTTATTCCTTCTTTGAGTCCTTGGAGTGCCGCCTTGCATGCATGCATATACAGTACTGTGCAGAAGTTTTAGGCAGGTGTGGAAAATATGCTGCAAAGTAAGAATGCTTTCAAAAATAGAAGTGTTAATAGTTTATTTTTATCAATTAACCAAATGCAATGTGAATGAACATAAGAGAAATCTAAATCAAATCAATGTTTGGTATGACCATCCTTTGCCTTCAAAACAGCATCAATTCTTCTAGGTACACTTGCACACAGTTTTTGAAGGAACTCGGCATGGGGTTGTTCCAAACATCTTGGAGAACTAACCACAGATCTTCTGTGGATGTAGCTTACTCAAATCCTTCTGTCTCTTCATGTAATCCCAGACAGACTTAGGGCTCTGTGGGGGCCATATCATCACTTCCAGGACTCCTTGATTTTCTTTACGCTGAAGATAGTTCTTAATGACATTGGCTGTATGTTTGGGGTCATTGTCCTGCTTCAGAATAAATTTTGAGCCATTCAGACACGGCCCTGATGGTATTGCATGATGGATAAGTTATCAGGAAAAGACAAAGGAATAGCTACATCCGCACACATCAATCGGTGTGAGGTAAAATGATGGATAAGTACCTGCCTGTGGGGGTCATTCAGACCCGCTCGCGAGCGGCAGGATGCTCGCAAGCGGGTCGATGTTCCCCACTGCGCATGCGCACGACAGAGGGAGCTCCATCGTGCGCATGCGCGAGACCCGGCGAGCGACGGGCTCTCCATCGCTCCGGGTCTCACACCAAAGGGGGCATACCGTCGATGTTGATTGATGGGAACGCCTACCGTCTCAAGCCGGCCCCACTGACATCACTAGTGATGTCAGTGGGAGTGATTTTGGCTCTGATAGAGATAAAAATCACTCCAGGGTTTGCGGCAGCGAGACCCTACCGCAGGGTCTCCGTCGCAAGCCCGATGGTCGCGATGGTCAAGACCATCGCGACCATCATCATGGACGCTCGCTATAGCTGTGGGTGGTAACCCACAGCTAGGCGAGCGTCCATGAGGACGCTCCAAAAAAAGGTAGGAGGGCCCTGATTCAGAGCGAGCGCTCTGGTCAGAGCGTTCAGCTCTGAATCAGGCCCTGTATCCCCAACTGCATTTGCTGAAATGTATCCCTGAATGCCATGTTCCTTCAAAAACTGTGTGCAAGTGTACCTAGAAGAATTGAAGAATTGATGCTGTTTTGAAGACAAAGGGTGGTCACACCAAATATTGATTTGATTTAGATTTTTCTTCTGTTCATTCACTTTGCATTTTGTTAACTGATAAAAATAAACTATTAACACTTCTATTTTGAAAGCATTCTTACTTACCTGCATTTTTTCCACGCCCGACTAAAACTATTGCACAGTACTGTATATATATATCTCTCTGTGTAACTCTGTGTATTATAAGGGCACAGTTGTGCCCTTATATTAAGGCTGCATCTTAAAAAACAGATATCTCCATAGAGAATTCTGGAGGGGGGCAGGGAGTTCAAGGGGCTACACATGAAAAGCTATTAGAGGTGGGGATCTGAAATTTGGTATGACCAGGTAGCACTGTCACTGGGTGCTGCATGCCAAATTTCAGGGCATAAACATAAAAAATGAGGATTTGGGAGTAATCTAAGGCTGGGTACACACATAAAGCTTTTCTGTCCAACCATCCAACTAGTTGATTTGTTGGAATGAAAATCTGGTAACGTATGGCAGTAACTGATGATCAGCAATTTGCTCCTAAATTCCACAAAACAGATGAAAATGGTCGTTCAGACAAGTTTGTTAAATGTTTGATCTAAACAATTTGTTCAAACAACAGTTTTTATCCATTTTTCAGCATTTGGGAGCAAATTGCTGATTATCATTTGCTTTCATACGTTACCAGATTTTCATTCCAACCAATCATCTAGCTTAAAGCTCCAACTGTCACTTTTTTCTGACATTCTCAATTAGAAACACTTTTCTGCTGTAGTCTATGTTTTTTTTTTGCAAAACTCAGGGTAGGGTTGGAATTTAGACTTGGGGTTTGTTTTATTAGGTAGCTATTGTGCCAGAGTACATGCTTTTGGGATTCAGGTAAATTAGAAAGTTACAGTTTTCAAACAATTACCTCAAGAATGCACCATTGTAGAGATAGGACTTTTCAACTTGTTGCGCAGCTGCAGTAGGAGCCTCCAGCAGGTGTAATAACTGTGGCTTCACTTGGGTGCACAAAGATGGCCGTCATTTGCGGGCTTTAGCAGTGGTGGGCTTGGGGGAAAGAAGCTGGCGTTAGCTGCAGCGGGAGCCGGCGGTAAGGCGTGGGGGGGTAGCGGGCATCAGCTGCGGCCAGAAAACAACCAGCGCTGGTTGTGCTAAATACAGGGGACAAACGACGTAGGGGTCCCCCGTATTAAGCACAACCAGCACAGGGCTCTGGGCTGGTCCTGGTTCTGGAAATAAAGTGGGAAAAAATATGTAGGGTTCCCCTGTATTTACCAGAACCAGCACCGGACTCCTTCTAGCGGGGGGGGTGATGCCACAGCCAGGGGAGCCCTTTCACCGTGACCCCAGCCGTAGCATCACCCCTGACCACTAGTCAGCCCAGGCCGGAGATCCCTGGGGAGTTAGAAACCCCCCCAATAAAGGGGTCCCCCTCCTCAGGGCACCCCAGGCCAGGCTGATAGCCCGGTGCTATCCCCAGCACCCATGGGCGGTGGGTGCTGGGTTGATTATGTAAAGTGTGGTGCATATGAAAATATAAATATTGTCTTTTGCTGTGGAACTACAGTTCCCAGCAAGCCTCCCCCACATGCTGGTACTTGGAGAACCACAAGTATCAGCATGCGGGGCATTACGGGCTTGCTGGTACTTTTAGTTCCACAACAAAAGCAATATTAAAAAAACACACAACACCGTAGAAAAGTACAATTTTATTAAAACATACATGCACACAAATATGTACTCACACATGCACACACTATCTCTCACATACTCACCTAGTGTCCCTGAAGCCAATCTGTCCTCTTTTCCAGTAGGTAATCCAATGGGGAGTACCTGTAATAAAAATTCCATACTCACCTCCTCCTATGTGTGGATCAGGTCCTCTTCACACAATCCGGGGTTTTGGCAAAAAAAAAAGAGATACCCGGACCCTCGCACATTAGTAGTGTTCTCAAAGAACACTACTACACGAATGACAGCTCCGCCCGGGATTTCAGTACAGAAGTCCCGATGCGGAGCGCTCATTGGCTGGGAGAGGCGAGCCTTCCGCCTCTCAGCCAATGAGCTGTTCTCACCATTGACTTCAATGGTGAGAACCGAGCGTGCCCTTTTCAAAAATGGCACCTCAGCGCCATTTTTGAAATTCAAAGATGGCCGCTGCGAGCCAATCACGGCTAGTAACATCATCGCCCCGCCCCTTCGGCTGGCTTAACTATAGCCAGCGCGAGGCCCCGTCCATTCAGTCATCGGCCAGGGAGCTGGAGAGACCAGCTGAAGCATGAAGACACCGCGGATGCCCTGGATGGGCGGCGGCCGCACAAAAGAGCTTAATGGCCGCTGCGCTCCAGGTGAAGACGCCGTAGAAGTCCTGGGGGAGCGGCACACACTATCTCACATACTCACCTAGTATCCCTGAAGCCAATCTGTCCTCTTTTCCAGTAGGTAATCCAATGGGGTGTACCTGTAATAAAAATTCCATACTCACCTCCTCCTATGTGTGGATCAGGTCCTCTTCACACAATCCAGAGTTTTTTAACAGATACGTAGATGGATCTCACTGCTGCAATCGTGCATCTATGACTTATTGATTTTATTTTATCAGGTGCATACGCACTACTAGTGAGCCCTCTGTTGTCCACTGATGCCCCCTTTGCACTGCACCGCTGCCACTGCTCTGCACCACCGCTGCTGCCACTTCTCCACGAGCCTATAGCCGTCTCGCACTCTGCACCTCCCAAACCAACTTCCTGTGTGCTGACTCTTCCACTTGCATTAGTGTACCATTTTGTTGCCCTTTTCCCCTGCAGGTGGCCCGGTTTGCTCATCCAAACCCTGATAGTTAATACATTTTAAAAAAGCTATGAAATTCCATAGACAAAAAAACCTTACGGTTTCACATGTCCCATTAAGGCTGCTTAGACATGATCTGAAAATTCACAAAACCTATTGATTCTCTGCCAAAAGTAATGAAATTACGATCATTAAGGCTGACGCCTTAATGGATGTGTTCCTTGCACAATACAGCTATGTATGCCATCACACTCTGTGGTTAACTGCAGATTCAGCACTCTTACAGAATGAGATTGCTGTCACTCACAAAATGGTGGAGCTGCTAATTCACAGAATTGTGTGCTCATTGGAATACACACACATGCAGTCTATGCAACTGAGGTCAAAGCAGAAAATAGAGCTGTGCAGATGGGATAAAAGTGGTGTGGATGGGCGGAGGAGACACAGCAGCATGGATAGGTGAGACACAAAGGCATGTAGAGGAGGAAAGGTTAAGCAGTACAGGGGGGGTAGCCAAAGTAATGTAGATGGGTGGAAAACAGAGGTGCGGATGGGGGGAAATTTAGTGGCACGGTTTGGGGGGACAGCGACGTGGATGGGGGAAGAGAGTGGCATGGACATGGGAAAACAGAGCAGTGCAGATCGGTAAAGACAGATTGGTGCAGATAAGGGAATACACAAATAGGAGAACACACATCAGTGGGAATTGGGGAAGACAGATTAGTGTGGATGGGTAGGAAAACAGAGTAGTGCGGGTGGGAGGAGGAGACAGAGTTGCACAGTTGGGTCGGACAGAGTGGTGCAGATGGAGGAAGAAAGAGTGCCACAGAGGAAAGGAAGACAGCGGAGTGGCTTAGGGGAAGGCAGTATTGCAGAAGGAAACAGAGTGGCACGGATGCAGGGCGGTGCAGATGGAGAAAGACAGATTGGTGAGGATGAGAGAACACAGACTACCATAGTTCAGAGAGGACACAGCAGTAGGGATTCGGGAAGATTGGTGTGGATGGGGAGGAAGACAGAGTGGTGCGGGTGGTGGGGGGAGACAGAGTTGCACGGTTGGGAGACCAGAGTAGTGCAGATGGAGGAAGAAAGAGTGTCACAGATGAGAGAAAGACAGCAAAGTGGCTGTGGAGAAGGCACGGATGCAGGGCGGTGCGGCTGGGGAAAAACATTGGTGCGGATGAGGGAACACAGACTATCACAGTTGGGAGACCACACAGCAGTAGGGATTGGGGAATATATAGCAGCATGGAGGCATATAGGGGAAGAAAGTGTACATGCATAGACAGAGTATGAAATTTTTAAAAATAAGGGAGCTGAACGTGTATTCTAAATGAGATAAATGTATGCAGTGAGAAGGATATTGGAAGCCAGTGAGATTGTTTTGGTGATCAAATGGGAAGATTGTGGGCACTGAGTGGGATGTGGGAGCCACATAACTGCTCAAACCTCCGTTGCATAGACTGCATGTGTGTATTCCAATGAGCACACAATTATGTGAATTAGCAGCTCCACCATTTTGTGAGTGACAGCAATCTCATTCTGTGAGAGTGCTGAATCTGCAGTTAACCACAGGGTGTGATGGCATACCATATCTATATTGCGCAAGGAACACGTCCATTAAGGCGTCAGCCTTAATGATCGTAATTTCATTGCTTTTTGAAGTTTGAGTGGCAGAAAATCAATAGGTTTTGTGAATTTTCAATTCATGTCTAAGCAGCCTTAATGGGACATGTGAAACCGTAAGGTTTTTTGTGTATGGAATCTATATATAACTGTATATTGGGCTTGGGAACAGGATGCTGGCGCTTGGGATCCCGGTGGTCAAAATCCTGACGCTGACAGGGTTAGGATACCAACACCTGTCGGTAGGTATCCTAACCCTCCCTCTTTTCCTACCTTAACCCTCCCTCCCTGGTGCACCCTAAACCTAACCATTACCCCCTAGTGCCTAACCCTAACCCTCCCCCTAGTGCCTAACCCTAACCTTCCCCCCAAACCCGCTACTTACCTTCGGGATGTCAGCGCCAGGATTCTGACATATGTCAGGATTCCGGCTCCGGTATTCTAAGCGCCGTCATTCCCTGCGCCGGGATATTGAACGTATCCCATAAATTTTATCTGTAACTATCTATGTGTCTCGGTAGCTCTGTATATCTATATATATAGACAAGTAGGGTTTTACAGCGCTCTGGGTCTCTCCTATAAATTGTCCTTAGCTGCGCCACCAATAGAGGTATCCCACCCTCTCTGAATTGTAATAAAGTAAATTATAGTGGTGCGCTCTGGGACAATAAGTAGATGTAACTTAATGAAAGTGTCAATGCATTAGTGATTATGATTTGACCAATGTCGTGTAGATAGATACCAAAGTCCCAATTTAACGGCTGAGAATCTGTCAAACTGTAGGCAGGGTGTTCTTAAAAAAAATGTTGTTATAAATAATTGACTGGATGGTGTTACGATGTTTATCCTTATCCGGGATTACGTCTGTGGAGAAGTAATGCTATCTCTCATCTAAAAAATGTCCTTGGATGGTCCCATCGATACAGCTGTAATATTATCTGTAGGGTGGGTGTTCTTACAGTGTGCTTCGAGATATCTGTAGGGTGGGTGTTCTTACAGTGTGCTTCGAGGTACCAGAACCGCCTTTAACTCCTCTCCACCTCAAATATAATAGTGGCACAGTATCAGGGATCTTGGAAAATGCTATCATGCAGGTAGGTAAGAAGGAATCGTACTTACCCCATATGTTGTATTGCTCCTGCTGGTTCTCCTCGTCCCGGTGCTTGTATGGATATATATGAGGGGATATGGTGGGTAAGGAATGCTGATGTGCACTGTTATAAGCTGAAAACAACTACAGACTCCGGTCTGAATTGAACTACTTTATTTAAACTGAATATAAAATCCAGTAGGTTATATCATCTAAAAAAAGCTTCCTGACATAGGAAACATATGGCTGAGAGCATAACCAATATGGGAATATACAGAAAAAATCTCTCATAAAAAGTCCTTGTCAATAGGGGGCGTGTCCCAACGCGTTTCATCCGTTTTTCGCGGACTTTTTCAAGGGTGCCCACCCTCCTGTTTAGTCTCCTTATATAGGCTGTGGCTGTCTGTGGCTTCTCTATGTGCTGCGTGCACTTCCTGGTTGCGCGCACGCGCGCACACGCATCATAGTCTCTCAGTGCTGTTGTGCTGCCTGGCACTAGAGTGTGTATAGGACTCTCCATATGCTGGCCGCGCATGTGCGGTCTCCGGCGGCCATTTTGTCATAGGTACAGCCCAATGTAACAGCGCTGATGTATTAGCTAGCGCTGGATTGTGCATAGGAGTCCCCATAAAGTGTACGCGCATGCGCGGTCTCTTGTGGCTATCTCTAGTCCTGCATCCTATTGTTAATAGTTCTCTGCTGACACTTTATTGTATGTCTAAACTGAAGCCATCTTGTCTATGATTATTAGCAATATTTACACAGTTGCACAATCATAATCATAAGGTGGCTGTTCTAATAAGTAGTGATAAATAATTAATAATTAATATGGTGATTCTTTCAACACATTACTGTCCCTATTTTCCATTACCACTCCTATAGTGACCATATTGTACGTATGTTAATGAATAAAGGACCAGTATTTATGTTTATACATGGGATGATTGCTCTTAGTTTGTTGTACTGCAATCAATATGATCTTGATATAATCCTCCTCTTATGCTTACGCTAATAACCCTATTCAAAACTAATTACGTGAATGAATGAATGCCAGCACTTTGTTTTAATTAATAGTACCTTGGTTCACCTATAATCATATATTATGGAAGAACTATAATCATTCCTTATAGAATTTGTTATATAGTTATCCATAACTGATTATATGATCCATAATTATATAATTATATATACTTATATATACACGTCACCCAAGCGGTATAGGGATATTGTTAGTATAGTGCACTGTGAAACCATAACACTATAGAGTGCTGGTGTCCACCTCCTTGTTTGGTTAAATCGATAATTGGTGAATGTTATAAAAACATAAAGGAGAACTAAATATGGACATACGTATGTTCTTGCATTGTTTGTAGTTATGTTCACGTCTCAAATATTAGCCATATGATTGGGTGCATCATGGATAGTGGGTTACGGATCTATATTTAGTCCTTCTGGTGCCAATGTGCGTAGGTTGAATATCCACCTACTTTCTATCATATCAATTCTAGCGTTATGGTAACCCCCCCTTCAGTATGGTGCAACTTCATCTATCGCTAGAAATTTTAACCCCTTTGGGTTCATGTTATGTTTGTTCTTAAAATGCTCCGGCACGCTATGTTGTTCAAACCCCTTCTTGATATTGCGTATATGTTCTCCAACTCTTATCTTTAGACTTCTAGTGGTGCGGCCTACATACTGAAGCCCGCATGGGCACTCGAGAATGTAAATAATGTTTTTGCTATTGCAGCTTAAACTATGTCTTATTTTGTAATCTTGTTTGGTTATGTTGCTGCAAACACTGTTAGTTGGAATAGTGCTACGGTATCCTTGGGATTTGCATGGTAAACACTGTCCACAGTGGTAGAAACCACTATTGATGTAATTACCATCTAATGTGGATTGTTTTCTACCTTTGATGTCTTTCAGATGATTTTTAACTAATTTTTGTTTTAAATCAGGGGCTTTTCTGTACACTACATTCGGTTGGTCGGACAGAATGGTTGACAGTTTGTTGTCCAATTTCAGAATTGACCAGTGTCTTTTAAGTATGTTTTTGACTTTGGGGGCTGATGTACTGTAATTTGTGACGAAGTATACTTCGTTCTTACTTGTATCCTCCTCCTTCTTTTTGTCATTATATATTAATAATTGTTCCCTTGGTCTCATTTTTACATTCTCATAAGCTTCCTCCACTTGTGTTTTATCATATTGTTTAGCTGAGAATTGTTCTTTCAATTTTTGACCTTGTATTTCATATTCTTTTATATCTGTACAGTTTCTGCGGATTCGTGTGAATTGACCCTGGGGGATGCTGCGAATCCAACTTGGATGGTGGTTACTTGCGGCCAGAATGTAGCTGTTTACATCTACTTGTTTGTAGTGTGTTCTGGTTTTGATGCATGAATTTTCAATATATATATCTAGATCGAGGAATTCCACTTTCTCTTTATTGTATTTGGTTGTAAAGATCAGGTTTTGATTGTTTGAGTTAATGCGCTGTGTGAACTTATGCAGTGATTCCTCATCTCCTTGCCATATAAACAACACATTATCAATGTATCGTTTCCAGAGGACCAAGTTTGCACCGAGCTCATGAGCGCCCCATATGTTCCTAATCTCCCAAAGGCTCATGAACAGGTTTGCATAGCTTGGTGCAAACTTGGTCCCCATCGCGGTGCCGCGGCGTTGTAGGTAAAATTCTTCCTCAAACCACATATAATTATGGGTGAGTATGAACTCTATACCTTGTAGTATGAAGTTTATCTGTGATGCATCAAGGTCAGGATCTTGTACTAAAAAATACCTAATGCTTTCTATACCTTGTTTATGATCAATTACCGTATATAGAGATGTAACGTCACTCGTTGCTAACCAGTAATCTGTCTTCCATTCTAGACTCTGTAAGATGCTTAGGGTCTGGGTGGTGTCCCTAAGATATGATTTTTGTTCCTTGACGTATTTCTGCAGAAAATGATCTATATATTGTGAAAGTGAAGCTGTTAGTGAGTTTTACCCTGACGTGATGGGTCTACCGGGGGGGTTTTTACTGTCCTTATGTATTTTTGGCAAATAATAGAACACGGGGATTACTGGTTGATCATTCTTAATAAATTCAAACTCATGTTTGTCCAAAATGCCAATTGATTTGCCTTCCTGTAGTATTTTATCTAATTCTTTTTGGAATTTGCATGTGGGGTCTCCCTTCATCTTATGATACGTGTCCGTATCAGTAAGGATTTTGTATGCCTCTTTGAGGTAGTCCTCCTTATTTAATATCACAATTCCCCCCCCTTTGTCTGCGGGTTTGATCACTATCGTGCTATCTTTTTCCAGTTCCTGCAGTGCATTGATCTCATCTTTTGATAAATTATTACACATTCCTATATTTTTGTTGCTGAGTCGGCGTAAATCCTGTACAACAGCTTTCTCGAATGTCTGCACAAAATTCCCTTTTAAATGGCAGGGATTGAATTTGGATTGGGGCCTCAGATCCGTATGCTGGTATTTGTTTACTTGACGGTTTTTTATAATTGCTGAGTTCTGGTCCATAAAATATTTTTTTAGGGCTAATTTCCTAGTGAAGTTCTTAACATCTAAATACGTTGCAAATTTGTCTAATTGATTACTAGGGGCAAATTTGAGTCCTTTGTTAAGTAATGTGATCTGAGAGGGTGTCAATGTTTTGTTGCTCAGGTTAAAGATACCTATTGATGCGGTGCTGTTTGGTCCTTGATTTCTATTCTGCTTTTTTTTCCCTCCCCTACATCCCTTTCTATGTCTTCTAATTTCCTTTTGTTTGGTGTCATTATTTTTTGATCCGTCATGTGTATGCTGGTCCCTAGCTCTAAAAAATGATCTGACCATTTTGTGGCTGTGTTGGAATCTTCTTGGATGGTCTCAAAAAGGGTTTGTGTAGTGTTCTTGTTAGTGACTCCGGGAATGTTGTATTCAAAATTACTGACTCTGTCTAAAGGTCTTCTAATATCTGTCTTGATATTACTGGTAGCTACATCCCTCCATCCTTGTTCGAATGAACATCTGACTGTGTTTACATAATCATCGTCATTATCTCGTGTATCCTCTATGGTGTAGATAGAAAAACTATCTACTTCATCTTCACTGTGTGTGGTGAGGTTCAGTAAATCTATTTCTGGTGTTTCTATTGGTTGTTTCGCGTGTAGTTTAGTCATGTACTGTTGGTATGTTAATCGGAATTTTTTGTAAATGGGGGTTCCTTCATTCCTTGGTTTGATGCTATTGTTATTACTAACTTTCTTCTTTTTTATTTTGTTTTTATTTGTTTTAGTTCCCAATAAATGTCGAGAGGGTTTGTGTACTCCAAATTTGTCCCTTAGGATTTTGGATTTTTTTGTCTCTACAATATCGTCCTCTCTTTTCTTTAATCTATTTGAGATTAGTGTTTCTAGAGTTATGTATTCCTCGTCTGTTTTGTGAGGTTCTAGTTTCTGATCTAATCTCCCGATTTCTAGATTTAATGTTTCTAATTCAGTTTGTCTTGTGGTGATGATGAGATCTATGAGTTTGTGTGAGCAATCTTGTAGAATGATTTCCCATTTATCAATGAATTCTTTATTATCTCGATTATGTGTTGGAGCTTTTTTGATCCTCAATCCTTTTGGTATGATGTTTTGTTTCTGATACCATTTCAGTGTATTTAAGTCCCACCAGAGTCTAGTCTCTTTAGCTAGGAGCTTTTCTAGTGAAAGGAAAGAATGGAAGAATATGTCATTCTCTGGTTCTAATCTCTCCCTATCACCTAGTTCTGAAAATAATGTGATGGCCCGATCATTTCTAGTGTCTCTTGTATCCAAAAGGCCCATATGCAGTTAATAAAGTGCAGACTAGGCAGCTGTAAAATGGGATATGACAATAGTATAGACAAGTAGGGTTTTACAGCGCTCTGGGTCTCTCCTATAAATTGTCCTTAGCTGCGCCACCAATAGAGGTATCCCACCCTCTCTGAATTGTAATAAAGTAAATTATAGTGGTGCGCTCTGGGACAATAAGTAGATGTAACTTAATGAAAGTGTCAATGCATTAGTGATTATGATTTGACCAATGTCGTGTAGATAGATACCAAAGTCCCAATTTAACGGCTGAGAATCTGTCAAACTGTAGGCAGGGTGTTCTTAAAAAAAACGTTGTTATAAATAATTGACTGGATGGTGTTACGATGTTTATCCTTATCCGGGATTACGTCTGTGGAGAAGTAATGCTATCTCTCATCTAAAAAATGTCCTTGGATGGTCCCATCGATACAGCTGTAATATTATCTGTAGGGTGGGTGTTCTTACAGTGTGCTTCGAGATATCTGTAGGGTGGGTGTTCTTACAGTGTGCTTCGAGGTACCAGAACCGCCTTTAACTCCTCTCCACCTCAAATATATCATGCAGGTAGGTAAGAAGGAATCGTACTTACCCCATATGTTGTATTGCTCCTGCTGGTTCTCCTCGTCCCGGTGCTTGTATGGATATATATGAGGGGATATGGTGGGTAAGGAATGCTGATGTGCACTGTTATAAGCTGAAAACAACTACAGACTCCGGTCTGAATTGAACTACTTTATACTTCGTCACAAATTACAGTACATCAGCCCCCAAAGTCAAAAACATACTTAAAAGACACTGGTCAATTCTGAAATTGGACAACAAACTGTCAACCATTCTGTCCGACCAACCGAATGTAGTGTACAGAAAAGCCCCTGATTTAAAACAAAAATTAGTTAAAAATCATCTGAAAGACATCAAAGGTAGAAAACAATCCACATTAGATGGTAATTACATCAATAGTGGTTTCTACCACTGTGGACAGTGTTTACCATGCAAATCCCAAGGATACCGTAGCACTATTCCAACTAACAGTGTTTGCAGCAACATAACCAAACAAGATTGCAAAATAAGACATAGTTTAAGCTGTAATAGCAAAAACATTATTTACATTCTCGAGTGCCCATGCGGGCTTCAGTATGTAGGCCGCACCACTAGAAGTCTAAAGATAAGAGTTGGAGAACATATACGCAATATCAAGAAGGGGTTTGAACAACATAGCGTGCCGGAGCATTTTAAGAACAAACATAACATGAACCCAAAGGGGTTAAAATTTCTAGCGATAGATGAAGTTGCACCATACTGGAGGCGGGGTGACCATAACGCTAGAATTGATATGATAGAAAGTAGGTGGATATTCAACCTACGCACATTGGCACCAGAAGGACTAAATATAGATCCGTAACCCACTATCCATGATGCACCCAATCATGTGGCTAATATTTGAGACGTGAACATAACTACAAACAATGCAAGAACATACGTATGTCCATATTTAATTCTCCTTTATGTTTTTATAACATTCACCAATTATCGATTTAACCAAACAAGGAGGTGGACACCAGCACTCTATAGTGTTATGGTTTCACAGTGCACTATACTAACAATATCCCTATACCGCTTGGGTGACGTGTATATATAAGTATATATAATTATATAATTGTGGATCATATAATCAGTTATGGATAACTATATAACAAATTCTATAAGGAATGATTATAGTTCTTCCATAATATATGATTATAGGTGAACCAAGGTACTATTAATTAAAACAAAGTGCTGGCATTCATTCATTCACGTAATTAGTTTTGAATAGGGTTATTAGCGTAAGCATAAGAGGAGGATTATATCAAGATCATATTGATTGCAGTACAACAAACTAAGAGCAATCATCCCATGTATAAACATAAATACTGGTCCTTTATTCATTAACATACGTACAATATGGTCACTATAGGAGTGGTAATGGAAAATAGGGACAGTAATGTGTTGAAAGAATCACCATATTAATTATTAATTATTTATCACTACTTATTAGAACAGCCACCTTATGATTATGATTGTGCAACTGTGTAAATATTGCTAATAATCATAGACAAGATGGCTTCCGTTTAGACATACAATAAAGTGTCAGCAGAGAACTATTAACAATAGGATGCAGGGCTAGAGATAGCCACAAGAGACCGCGCATGCGCGTACACTTTATGGGGACTCCTATGCACAATCCAGCGCTAGCTAATACATCAGCGCTGTTACATTGGGCTGTACCTATGACAAAATGGCCGCCGGAGACCGCACATGCGCGGCCAGCATATGGAGAGTCCTATACACACTCTAGTGCCAGGCAGCACAACAGCACTGAGAGACTATGACGCGCGTGCGCGCAACCAGGAAGTGCACGCAGCACATAGAGAAGCCACAGACAGCCACAGCCTATATAAGGAGACTAAACAGGAGGGTGGGCACCCTTGAAAAAGTCCGCGAAAAACGGATGAAACGCGTTGGGACACGCCCCCTATTGACAAGGACTTTTTATGAGAGATTTTTTCTGTATATTCCCATATTGGTTATGCTCTCAGCCATATGTTTCCTATGTCAGGAAGCTTTTTTTAGATGATATAACCTACTGGATTTTATATTCAGTTTAAATAAAGTAGTTCAATTCAGACCGGAGTCTGTAGTTGTTTTCAGCTTATAACAGTGCACATCAGCATTCCTTACCCACCATATCCCCTCATATATATCCATACAAGCACCGGGACGAGGAGAACCAGCAGGAGCAATACAACATATGGGGTAAGTACGATTCCTTCTTACCTACCTGCATGATAGCATTTTCCAAGATCCCTGATACTGTGCCACTATTATATTTGAGGTGGAGAGGAGTTAAAGGCGGTTCTGGTACCTCGAAGCACACTGTAAGAACACCCACCCTACAGATATCTCGAAGCACACTGTAAGAACACCCACCCTACAGATAATATTACAGCTGTATCGATGGGACCATCCAAGGACATTTTTTAGATGAGAGATAGCATTACTTCTCCACAGACGTAATCCCGGATAAGGATAAACATCGTAACACCATCCAGTCAATTATTTATAACAACGTTTTTTTTAAGAACACCCTGCCTACAGTTTGACAGATTCTCAGCCGTTAAATTGGGACTTTGGTATCTATCTACACGACATTGGTCAAATCATAATCACTAATGCATTGACACTTTCATTAAGTTACATCTACTTATTGTCCCAGAGCGCACCACTATAATTTACTTTATTACAATTCAGAGAGGGTGGGATACCTCTATTGGTGGCGCAGCTAAGGACAATTTATAGGAGAGACCCAGAGCGCTGTAAAACCCTACTTGTCTATACTATTGTCATATCCCATTTTACAGCTGCCTAGTCTGCACTTTATTAACTGCATATGGGCCTTTTGGATACAAGAGACACTAGAAATGATCGGGCCATCACATTATTTTCAGAACTAGGTGATAGGGAGAGATTAGAACCAGAGAATGACATATTCTTCCATTCTTTCCTTTCACTAGAAAAGCTCCTAGCTAAAGAGACTAGACTCTGGTGGGACTTAAATACACTGAAATGGTATCAGAAACAAAACATCATACCAAAAGGATTGAGGATCAAAAAAGCTCCAACACATAATCGAGATAATAAAGAATTCATTGATAAATGGGAAATCATTCTACAAGATTGCTCACACAAACTCATAGATCTCATCATCACCACAAGACAAACTGAATTAGAAACATTAAATCTAGAAATCGGGAGATTAGATCAGAAACTAGAACCTCACAAAACAGACGAGGAATACATAACTCTAGAAACACTAATCTCAAATAGATTAAAGAAAAGAGAGGACGATATTGTAGAGACAAAAAAATCCAAAATCCTAAGGGACAAATTTGGAGTACACAAACCCTCTCGACATTTATTGGGAACTAAAACAAATAAAAACAAAATAAAAAAGAAGAAAGTTAGTAATAACAATAGCATCAAACCAAGGAATGAAGGAACCCCCATTTACAAAAAATTCCGATTAACATACCAACAGTACATGACTAAACTACACGCGAAACAACCAATAGAAACACCAGAAATAGATTTACTGAACCTCACCACACACAGTGAAGATGAAGTAGATAGTTTTTCTATCTACACCATAGAGGATACACGAGATAATGACGATGATTATGTAAACACAGTCAGATGTTCAATCGAACAAGGATGGAGGGATGTAGCTACCAGTAATATCAAGACAGATATTAGAAGACCTTTAGACAGAGTCAGTAATTTTGAATACAACATTCCCGGAGTCACTAACAAGAACACTACACAAACCCTTTTTGAGACCATCCAAGAAGATTCCAACACAGCCACAAAATGGTCAGATCATTTTTTAGAGCTAGGGACCAGCATACACATGACGGATCAAAAAATAATGACACCAAACAAAAGGAAATTAGAAGACATAGAAGGGGATGTAGGGGAGGGGAAAAAAAGCAGAATAGAAATCAAGGACCAAACAGCACCGCATCAATAGGTATCTTTAACCTGAGCAACAAAACATTGACACCCTCTCAGATCACATTACTTAACAAAGGACTCAAATTTGCCCCTAGTAATCAATTAGACAAATTTGCAACGTATTTAGATGTTAAGAACTTCACTAGGAAATTAGCCCTAAAAAAATATTTTATGGACCAGAACTCAGCAATTATAAAAAACCGTCAAGTAAACAAATACCAGCATACGGATCTGAGGCCCCAATCCAAATTCAATCCCTGCCATTTAAAAGGGAATTTTGTGCAGACATTCGAGAAAGCTGTTGTACAGGATTTACGCCGACTCAGCAACAAAAATATAGGAATGTGTAATAATTTATCAAAAGATGAGATCAATGCACTGCAGGAACTGGAAAAAGATAGCACGATAGTGATCAAACCTGCAGACAAAGGGGGGGGAATTGTGATATTAAATAAGGAGGACTACCTCAAAGAGGCATACAAAATCCTTACTGATACAGACACGTATCATAAGATCAAGGGAGACCCCACATGCAAATTCCAAAAAGAATTAGATAAAATACTACAGGAAGGCAAATCAATTGGCATTTTGGACAAACATGAGTTTGAATTTATTAGGAATGATCAACCAGTAATCCCCGTGTTCTATTATTTGCCAAAAATACATAAGGACAGTAAAAACCCCCCCGGTAGACCCATCACATCAGGGATAAACTCACTAACAGCTTCACTTTCACAATATATAGATCATTTTCTGCAGAAATACGTCAAGGAACAAAAATCATATCTTAGGGACACCACCCAGACCCTAAGCATCTTACAGAGTCTAGAATGGAAGACAGATTACTGGTTAGCAACGAGTGACGTTACATCTCTATATACGGTAATTGATCATACACAAGGTATAGAAAGCATTAGGTATTTTTTAGTACAAGATCCTGACCTTGATGCATCACAGATAAACTTCATACTACAAGGTATAGAGTTCATACTCACCCATAATTATATGTGGTTTGAGGAAGAATTTTACCTACAACGCCGCGGCACCGCGATGGGGACCAAGTTTGCACCAAGCTATGCAAACCTGTTCATGAGCCTTTGGGAGATTAGGAACATATGGGGCGCTCATGAGCTCGGTGCAAACTTGGTCCTCTGGAAACGATACATTGATGATGTGTTGTTTATATGGCAAGGAGATGAGGAATCACTGCATAAGTTCACACAGCACATTAACTCAAACAATCAAAACCTGATCTTTACAACCAAATACAATAAAGAGAAAGTGGAATTCCTCGATCTAGATATATATATTGAAAATTCATGCATCAAAACCAGAACACACTACAAACAAGTAGATGTAAACAGCTACATTCTGGCCGCAAGTAACCACCATCCAAGTTGGATTTGCAGCATCCCCCAGGGTCAATTCACACGAATCCGCAGAAACTGTACAGATAGAAAAGAATATGAAATACAAGGTCAAAAATTGAAAGAACAATTCTCAGCTAAACAATATGATAAAACACAAGTGGAGGAAGCTTATGAGAATGTAAAAATGAGACCAAGGGAACAATTATTAATATATAATGACAAAAAGAAGGAGGAGGATACAAGTAAGAACGAAGTATACTTCATCACAAATTACAGTACATCAGCCCCCAAAGTCAAAAACATACTTAAAAGACACTGGTCAATTCTGAAATTGGACAACAAACTGTCAACCATTCTGTCCGACCAACCGAATGTAGTGTACAGAAAAGCCCCTGATTTAAAACAAAAATTAGTTAAAAATCATCTGAAAGACATCAAAGGTAGAAAACAATCCACATTAGATGGTAATTACATCAATAGTGGTTTCTACCACTGTGGACAGTGTTTACCATGCAAATTCCAAGGATACCGTAGCACTATTCCAACTAACAGTGTTTGCAGCAACATAACCAAACAAGATTACAAAATAAGACATAGTTTAAGCTGCAATAGCAAAAACATTATTTACATTCTCGAGTGCCCATGCGGGCTTCAGTATGTAGGCCGCACCACTAGAAGTCTAAAGATAAGAGTTGGAGAACATATACGCAATATCAAGAAGGGGTTTGAACAACATAGCATGCCGGAGCATTTTAAGAACAAACATAACATGAACCCAAAGGGGTTAAAATTTCTAGCGATAGATGAAGTTGCACCATACTGGAGGGGGGGTGACCATAACGCTAGAATTGATATGATAGAAAGTAGGTGGATATTCAACCTACGCACATTGGCACCAGAAGGACTAAATATAGATCCGTAACCCACTATCCATGATGCACCCAATCATGTGGCTAATATTTGAGACGTGAACATAACTACAAACAATGCAAGAACATACGTATGTCCATATTTAGTTCTCCTTTATGTTTTTATAACATTCACCAATTATCGATTTAACCAAACAAGGAGGTGGACACCAGCACTCTATAGTGTTATGGTTTCACAGTGCACTATACTAACAATATCCCTATACCGCTTGGGTGACGTGTATATATAAGTATATATAATTATATAATTGTGGATCATATAATCAGTTATGGATAACTATATAACAAATTCTATAAGGAATGATTATAGTTCTTCCATAATATATGATTATAGGTGAACCAAGGTACTATTAATTAAAACAAAGTGCTGGCATTCATTCATTCACGTAATTAGTTTTGAATAGGGTTATTAGCGTAAGCATAAGAGGAGGATTATATCAAGATCATATTGATTGCAGTACAACAAACTAAGAGCAATCATCCCATGTATAAACATAAATACTGGTCCTTTATTCATTAACATACGTACAATATGGTCACTATAGGAGTGGTAATGGAAAATAGGGACAGTAATGTGTTGAAAGAATCACCATATTAATTATTAATTATTTATCACTACTTATTAGAACAGCCACCTTATGATTATGATTGTGCAACTGTGTAAATATTGCTAATAATCATAGACAAGATGGCTTCCGTTTAGACATACAATAAAGTGTCAGCAGAGAACTATTAACAATAGGATGCAGGACTAGAGATAGCCACAAGAGACCGCGCATGCGCGTACACTTTATGGGGACTCCTATGCACAATCCAGCGCTAGCTAATACATCAGCGCTGTTACATTGGGCTGTACCTATGACAAAATGGCCGCCGGAGACCGCACATGCGCGGCCAGCATATGGAGAGTCCTATACACACTCTAGTGCCAGGCAGCACAACAGCACTGAGAGACTATGACGCGCGTGCGTGCGTGCGCGCAACCAGGAAGTGCACGCAGCACATAGAGAAGCCACAGACAGCCACAGCCTATATAAGGAGACTAAACAGGAGGGTGGGCACCCTTGAAAAAGTCCGCGAAAAACGGATGAAACGCGTTGGGACACGCCCCCTATTGACAAGGACTTTTTATGAGAGATTTTTTCTGTATATTCCCATATTGGTTATGCTCTCAGCCATATGTTTCCTATGTCAGGAAGCTTTTTTTAGATGATATAACCTACTGGATTTTATATTCAGTTTAAATAAAGTAGTTCAATTCAGACCGGAGTCTGTAGTTGTTTTCAGCTTATAACAGTGCACATCAGCATTCCTTACCCACCATATCCCCTCATATATATCCATACAAGCACCGGGACGAGGAGAACCAGCAGGAGCAATACAACATATGGGGTAAGTACGATTCCTTCTTACCTACCTGCATGATAGCATTTTCCAAGATCCCTGATACTGTGCCACTATTATATTTGAGGTGGAGAGGAGTTAAAGGCGGTTCTGGTACCTCGAAGCACACTGTAAGAACACCCACCCTACAGATATCTCGAAGCACACTGTAAGAACACCCACCCTACAGATAATATTACAGCTGTATCGATGGGACCATCCAAGGACATTTTTTAGATGAGAGATAGCATTACTTCTCCACAGACGTAATCCCGGATAAGGATAAACATCGTAACACCATCCAGTCAATTATTTATAACAACGTTTTTTTTAAGAACACCCTGCCTACAGTTTGACAGATTCTCAGCCGTTAAATTGGGACTTTGGTATCTATCTACACGACATTGGTCAAATCATAATCACTAATGCATTGACACTTTCATTAAGTTACATCTACTTATTGTCCCAGAGCGCACCACTATAATTTACTTTATATCTATATATATGCCTGCTACGACTCTGCAAGTAAGAGCCTGCTATGCGTGTGACTCTATACTGTATATGTGAGAGCCTGCTATGCATGTGACACTGCATGTGTGAGATCTTGCTGTGTGTGTGACTCTATACTGTATATGTGAGAGCCTGCTGTGTGTGTGTGATGTTGCATGTGTGAGATCTTGCTGTGTGTGTGATGCTGCATGTGTGAGATCTTGCTGTGTGTGTGATGCTGCATGTGTGAGATCTTGCTGTGTGGGTGACTCTATACTGTGTATGTGAGAGCCTGCTATGCATATGACGCTGCATGTGTGATATCTTGCTGTGTGTGTGACTCTGCATGTGTGAGATCTTGCTGTGTGGGTGACTCTATACTGTATATATGAGAGCCTGCTATGCATATGACGCTGCATGTGTGATATCTTGCTGTGTGTGTGAGTCTGCATGTGTTAGAGCCTGCTGTGCGTGTGACTCTATACTGTATATGTGAGATCTTGCTGTGTGTGTGACTCTGCATGTGTGAGATCTTGCTGTGTGTGTGACTCTGCATGTGTGAGATCTTGCTGTGTGTGACTGCATGTGTGAGAGCCTGCTGTGCGTGTGACTCTATACTGTATATGTGAGAACCTGCTGTGCATGTGACACTTCATGTGTGAGATCTTGCTGTGTGTGTGCGAGAGCCTGCTGTGCGGAGTGTGACTGGATGTGTGACATCCTGCGGTGTGTGGGACTCTTTTGTTACTTTGTATAATTGTACTTGAATACATGTTAAATATTTATTTTCTGCTGGTTTTGATCTGATGGCCACTTTAATATTTATCACCTACTAGAAATTCCCACTCTTGTGAATTATGACACCAAGGCCCTCATTCAGAGCCACTCGCTATTTGCGGTCGTTCGTTCTAAAACAAGGGGTGGCTATTCAAATGAACCGTTCGCTGTTTGCGGTCTGTTCACGCCTCTAGGTCTGAACGAGCGAACAAAACTTGCGTTCGTTTTTTGGAAAAATACGCCCCCTGGCCGCTCGCATCCTACGTCATGTCCGCTATTTATTAGATTAATCGAGTACATCGACCAGGGTATGAACTGCTCGCTATTCTTGTGGTTGGTTTTTGCTACCACAATTTTGCGAGCAGTTCTGGCTATAAAAGAACCCAGTGACGTGGTCAATGACGCTGCTGTTTTAAATATGCACACCCATAAAACGCCCGTTTTGACCTTTAAGCACGCCTGCGATCGGATCTTCACTCCCCGTTTTCAAGCACCTTCCCCTGTTACCACCCACATACGCCTCTTTCTGTCACTCAAATTATCAGGCATTCGCTATTTTGCGAGCACATGAATTTCGGCCGCACTGAGTGGTTCGCGCATGCGTATAACGATCCGTACGCATGCGCAGTTGGGCAAACATCGCTCGGAGCGAACGAGCAGCCACTTGCGTCCGGCTCTGAATCAGGGCCCATGTTCTTAATTTTAGACCATACAGGCCCCCTGTTTTAAGTGCCCTAGATGCCCAAAAGAATTAATCCAGCTCTGATGCCTCACCGTGCCAGATGGTAAGTGCTGTGTCAGTGAGGTCTGCTGCACTAAGCCATATTGTAATTGTATATATAATATATAAAATCAACCTGACTGACACTCCCAATGTATTAAAAAAGTTATATTTAATGTTTGAAAACATGAACTTGCAGTGAGTCAGTCCATTTTTAATTTGAAGAGCAGAGGTGTAATATGGGAATGTATTTATCATGGACATGATAAATATTGTTGTTCTGGGACTGTGACTATACACATCTCCTTCAATGTGCTGATTTATTTATCTGACTACATTTGCCTCTACAGAAGAAAGACTTGTGACTGTATTTACTGCTTAACAACAACCCATTTATTTCCCATGCATATAGGGCCTAATTTAGAGTCAGACGTACAGGGATTTTTTTCTGTCGCAAGTTGCATTTTTTTGTGTGCGAATGTGCATCTCATCTCATTGGGCATTTACATGAGGGTCTGAGTGTAGGCTATAGGGGGAGCAATGGTGATATTATGTTGCTTTACCTACAAACCTCAGTTATCTGGCACCACAGACTTGTACTCCCTGTAATCAGCAAAAGTATTGTGTTAACACTTTGCTGCTCTGAACCAGTTGCATTTCCCAGATGGACCCAGATATACACATGATAATAGAGAATTGCATTACCACACCAGGCAGTAGCCACCCCCTGGAGAAGCTGAAGAGCTCTATCCCAGCCAGTCAGCACAACCAGGAGTACTGCACCGCTGAAGGCCCAGGGTGACTCTACACCCCCACCAGTGCGGGTGTGTATAGCGTGGGGTGGAAAAGAAGGTGAGACTTCTATTCACTAGCGAGTGAGTTGAAACTGTCATATGTCCCACACAGGTTATGTTAGTAATTCTATTTACGTATAAAAATAAATGTGTTTAATATTTTCGCCCGACATCTTCCATCCCACTAGAAATGCGTATATAACATATATATATATATATATAGAGTCAGCTATGTATATATATCTACACTTACAAGGCCATCATGACATAACATTTATAGAGGTGTGTTCCTAGAAGAGATCAATGCATGTGCATTTATGTGCAATTATTACATATTATTTTTATTATCATTTTTTATTATTATTTTTTACCTACAGGTATTAATATTAAATGTAATTAATTAATTGTGCAATTTTAAAATATGAAACATATAACTCTAAAACATTTTAAATTCAGCTACTGTAAATGTTGGAGTTGCTTTTCCCCTATGGAAATCTTTGGGTGAAAGAAAATAGTTACTGCCATCCAATGGCACAAAAGTGAACTGCAGGCATTTATCCCTCGTCCGTTTATTATATCCGATGTTAAACAGCTCTGATCACTGAGATATACTGATAGACCTATGCAAACCCATATTTATTTGTATCCACTTGTTTGCCAGAAGCTTATACATTACCCTTCATACAACCCTAATAAAAATTTGTTTTTATCCACAGTTGTGCAGAAACATGGTGTTAGAGATCTCCTGGAATAACAAAGGAGTCATTTGCCTCACTAAATGCATTCATTTAAAGGGCTGATTCAGAGTTTTAGAGACAGATACTGACATTTTTTGCACAATGCGTCCAAGCCAAGTATACACAGCTTTTAGCAGCTACGGACGCTTCAAAGTCACGTACATCTCAGTCGCATCACCACTTGCAGCTCAATGCTGGTAACTGGTGCAAATGCCTGCTGATAGTGATGACAGCAACTTTCACAAGCAGATGGATGGAGGCGTTGTGGCTGCATAGATGTGTACGCTCTGGGGTTGGGTACGGGATGCCAGTGCTTGGGATCCCGGCAGTCAGAATCCCAACGCCGGCATCCTCACATGGTTAGATACCAACACCTGTCAGTCAGTATCCTAACCCTCTCCCTACCCCCACCCCTAACCCTCCCTTTCCACTACCTAAACCTAACCTCCTCCTTAGTGCCTAACCCTCCCCCTTAGTGCCTAACCCTTCCTCTTGTTGCCTAACCCCAACCCTCCCCCTAACACCAGTACTTATATGTATTTGTTTGGGCTTGCAAGTGAAATTACTTCAATGACATTAGTTATGAAAATGCAGGGGCAGAAGCAGGAGCATCCCTCCCCCTGGTGACACCCAGTGCAGATACGATTGTAATATGCTTCTAAGCCACGGGCCGGCATAAAGGGGTCGTGGCCTTGCAGCCCGTACTCCTGTTTAAGTCACTCTGGAGGTCTCGGAGATGCCGACTGATCCAGGGGAACAATTTGTGTGCAGTGCCGGCTCCCTCACTGTGTCAGGAGCCGAGTGCTGCACGTAATGCTACAGTGCAGTACCTGGCTCCTGTCACTGAGAAGGAGTCAACACTTTGGTGTCACCCCTGGGCGGGTGACACCCAGGTGTAGCGCGCACCCCCCTTGTAACACCACTGGACAGAAGCTGACATGTTGGTGGAAATAAATCTGCTCACTAGCATGGACTATTGCAGGTCACTTCTGTGCTGCATCCAAATCGGATGAACTCCATCCATTCAGCACTCAGCCTTGGTGTGGAGATTACTTTAGGCAAAAAATTCCGATGCCTGTCATTAGACCTACACCGGGAGCCCAAAACCTAGCTTACCGATCGAAGGTAAGCCGGGCGCCGGGTGCGGACAGCCGCGCGGGGGGGGAGTGTTAGGTTAGGGGCTCCCAGGGGGGGTCTTAGGGTTAGGCTGTGGGGAAAGGGGGCTTAGGTTTAGCATTTGGGGGGGAGGGTTAGGGTTAGGCTCCCCTAAAGGAGGGTTAGGGGGTAAAAATAGGTTAGTTAATACTTACCTTTGTAGCTTCGGGATCTTCACCCCTGCCGGGCCTCTGTCTGCCTGGTCGGGAATTGGTAGTCAGAGAATGCCGGTTCTCTCGACTTAACCTGGGTGTTAAGGCGTGGTACCGGCATTTGCTGACTAAAGTGCCAGGTGCGCGGCTGTTACCGCCGCGCTAAGCTGGCAAACAGCTGCGTGCCCGGCACTTTTGTCGGATTTCTCCTCGTTTCCCCGGGTGGGTGCGAGAACAATTCCTTTAGCTGCCCAAACAGCGCAGTGTATTGAATAGCTTTTGGAGCTATTCATCATCACACTGAATTGAATTTGGCCAATATATCATTCTCTTTTTCTGCGCAGACTAGAGTTCCTGTCTGTAAGCCGGTGTTAAGACTTTACAGGAAAACTTTTGGAAACTAAATGGCAGAGCTTACATTTAGCATCTTTACAAGTGAGATGTCATGAATTGGATGTACAGTCATGGTATGGGAACAGTTAGTTCACACATATTACAAGATTATTTTCATAATGGAAAGCAATAAATCAAAAAGTGGGTTGTACATGTACAAGATAACATGGTATTTTTTACCAAGACTTTGGTGGCCAAAGCATGAGAAGTGACTGCTAGGTACTGATGATGATTCGGTGAAACACTTCCAGACTACATGTGGGATTATTAGCATTGTCTCCTTGCAACTGGTTTTATGAACATTCCAGATAACAGTCTGATAGATTACATGTCATGTGGCAATTTTAAATTTAGTGCCCATAAAAATGCTGCAGCTTTAAATATATTATAAATGGTATAGGTATATTATACCGCCGGACGTCAGCCCGGTGGATGAAATACAGATGCCGGAAGGCCGGCATATGGAGATCCCGACAGGGTAAGTATAAAGGCTATCCCTGACCATCTCCCCCCCTAACCCTAACCCTCCCTTAGGTGTGCCTAACCTTAACCTCCCCCCTAGTGGCTAACCCTAACCTACCCGAGGCCCTGATTACCTACGATTGGTATGCCGGGTGTCGGGATTTCGGCATGGGGCTATTGATAGGCGTCAATATTTAGATACCTATCATTAGTCCCATGCCAGGATTTCACTGTCGGGAAGCCGGCGGTCGGCATTTCGACCACGGGCTTCCTGATTACATACCATTATAAATATATTTAAATACAGGTCAAACAGTGCTAACTCGCCCTGTTTCGCCTGTGAATCAGGCATCTACAGATTCCCCTGATGGGTGTCTCCCCCACCCAGAGCTGTGTCTTGGGTATCTCCTGATTACATAAAGATCATCTGATTTTTTGTTTGTAAATATTGTTGTCGCTAAACTCTGAGTAGCACCACCACTAATTCCATTATTTTTGATCCCTAGCTCATTTTGAGGAAAATATGTGGATATAGCCCTTCAATTTTCTGTCCATTTTTTTAATGCTTGTAGTAGCTATACCAGTGTGGTGGTATATCCCCTGGACCTCCATCCATTCCCCCTCTACCCTTACCTTTGATTATAATACATAAAGGAGGCACTTAGCACACATTTGGTCTGTTTGTTGTTTGCTGAACTAGTTCTTCCTATCTGCTGACAGCCTCCCACAGTCATGCTCATGCATGACAGGAAAGGTATTTCTCATTTTTATCACCCAGAGGAAATGCTGGACACCAAGAAACCCCCCTCTCTGTTCACTTCCTTAGCTGGTTAAATTGACCATATGTGCTGTGTCCATGCCTTCCAGCCCAACCTAGAGGGCAAGTTGAATGAAATCCTTCCAACATTGGTTTTCTTCTGGATCTATAAGCATGTCTCATTGCAGTCCAAGCAATTATTATTGGATCATTATTGGTATCATACTCATTTTGGGGACCCACTTATGGAAAATCAGGCCACCATTTTTTCACAGTATTTATTGTTATATTTAGTTGATGATAGTTGCCTGCCCCTTTTTCATTTGACTATGAATTATTTGTGATAATTGTATCAAAAAATTTTTTTGAGACTAGCAACTTCCTTTAAAGTTTAGCACCTTTTTATAGTAACATATTTAAGACAAAAAAAGTAATTTTTACCATTAACACAACCTGCCTATCAGTTTCCAGTTTGTTTCCTACCTTGATTATTTGATACAACAAAATAAAAAAATAAGATGAATTGGTGGTTTGAAGTACTCCGTGGTGCATTAACAATTAACATAGTATTAGTATAAAGCAGTGGTTCTCAACTTCAACCATCAAGTATCTCCAATATGAGTATTTCTGTCTGTGGATGCAGGTAGGATAATTGCTGACCCACAAAACATGACCTGCTGTGGTACTTGAGGACTGTTGAGAACCTGTGGTATAATGAATAGTACATAAAAAATGGACAGATCTCTTTTGAGTTAATAAGAATCCTGTGAATGTTGACCGGGTGTATTTCTGCAGGTGCATTAGATCAGATGATCGTGAAGCACTGTGGTCTGTGAAGTAGTTTACTATAAATTAAGTGCACACATTTTTTATTTATCATGCTCTTATCTGATTTTAAATTGTGTATGCTCTATTACCTACACCACCTGTTCTCTGTCTTTCTACAGTACACTTGCTCACCTGAATTCCACTTTACATTCCCTTTCATCATCACAATTAAAAGAGTATGTTTCTGTAATTTATTGGAACAGATTGTGGAAGATTAGGTTTATGTACTTTTGTCACATGCTTTCATTATGAATTATATGGCCTGGGTAATCTGTCTAACATAATTGAGAGTAATTTTGTTTCTAGATAACTTTCTATTGGCTAACATTGGGTCATTTAAGTTTTCCATAATTAATATTATGTGGTCCATGTATTAAGACAATTATGGAGAATGAGGAGTGCATTGAACTCCATGTTTGCCTTTAGAGAGACCCTCCTTTGCATAAGGCGCCATTCTGAGAATTAGGGCTCCATGTATGGTATCCAGTCAGAAGGTCGACAGTAACCAGGTCGATAATTATAATGTTGACACTACAATGTCCACATAGATAAAACTGTCAACAGGCACCACATCGACATCTTCAAAATGTTGACATGTTCCCAATGTCAACATCTAAAAATGTTTCCATGTGAAATGTCAACAGTCTGAGGATGGCGACAGTTAAGGGGCACATCCGCTAGCAGACTGAAACGATTGAACGATTACAACATTGTAATTGTGCAGTCGTTTCACAGTCAGTGCTGTGCCTACACTGAACGATCAGTCGTTCAGTGTAGGCACCCTCCCTCACTCCCAAACATGGCCAATCTGTCATTATCGGCAGATTGACCAGCATGTTCGGGCAATAATAATGTCAAAAACGGCTAGCGGGAGCGCGCATCGCTGGTCGTTTTTGACATTTTCATGGCCGATTTGCGAATGATTGAACTATATCGTTATAGTTCAATTGCTCATTTTAATTGGGTAGTGGATACCCGCCTTTAGGGTTAGGCACCACGGGAGGATTAGGGTTATGCTGCTGGAGGTAGGTTAGTGTTAGGCTGCAGGGTGAGGGAGGATTAGGGTTATGCTGCTGGAGGTAGGTTAGTGTTAGGCTGCAGGGGGAGGGAGGTTAGGGTTATGCTGCTGGAGGTAGGTTAGGGTTAGGCTGCAGGGGGAAGGAGGTTAGGGTTATGCTGCTGGAAGTAGGTTAGTGTTAGGCTGCACGGGGAGGGAGGATTAGGGTTATGCTGCTGGAGGTAGGTTACTGTTAGGCTGCAGGGGGAGGGAGGATTAGGGTTATGCTGCTGGAGGTAGGTTAGTGTTAGGCTGCAGGGGGAGGGAGGTTAGGGTTATGCTGCTGGAGGTAGGTTAGGGTTAGGCTGCAGGAGGAGGAAGGTTAGGGTTATGCTGCTGGAAGTAGGTTAGTGTTAGGCTGCACGGGGAGGGAGGATTAGGGTTATGCTGCTGGAGGTAGGTTACTGTTAGGCTGCAGGGGGAGGGAGGTTAGGGTTATGCTGCTGGAGGTAGGTTAGGGTTAGGCTGCAGGGGGAAGGAGGTTAGGGTTATGCTGCTGGAGGTAGGTTAGTGTTAGGCTGCACGGGGAGGGAGGATTAGGGTTATGCTGCTGGAGGTAGGTTAGTGTTAGGCTGCACGGGGAGGGAGGATTAGGGTTATGCTGCTGGAGGTAGGTTAGGGTTAGGCTGCAGGAGGAGGAAGGTTAGGGTTATGCTGCTGAAGTTAGGTTAGGGTTAGGCTGCAGGGAGAAGGTGGTTAGAGTTATGCTGCTGGAGGTAGGTTACTGTTAGGCTGCAGGGGGAGGGAGGATTAGGGTTATGCTGCTGAAGGTAGGTTAGTGTTAGACTGCAGGGAGAAGGTGGTTAGAGTTATGCTGCTGAAGGTAGGTTAGTGTTAGGCTGCAGGGAGAAGGTGGTTAGAGTTATGCTGCTGGAGGTAGGTTACTGTTAGGCTGCAGGGGGAGGGAGGATTAGGGTTATGCTGCTGAAGGTATGTTACTGTTAGGCTGCAGGGGGAGGGAGGTTAGGGTTATGCTGCTGGAGGTAGGTTAGGGTTAGGCTGCAGGGGGAGGGAGGATTAGGGTTATGCTGCTGGAGGTAGGTTAGGGTTAGGCTGCACGGGGAGGGAGGATTAGGGTTATGCTGCTGGAGGTAGGTTAGTGTTAGGCTGCACGGGGAGGGAGGATTAGAGTTATGCTGCTGGAGGTAGGTTAGGGTTAGGCTGCAGGAGGAGGAAGGTTAGGGTTATGCTGCTGGAGGTAGGTTAGGGTTAGGCTGCAGGGAGCAGGTGGTTAGAGTTATGCTGCTGGAGGTAGGTTAGGGTTAGGCTGCAGGGGGAGGGAGGTTAGGGTTAGGCATTAGTGGGAGGGTAAGGGGTAAAGGTAAGGAATAGTGGGGAAAATACTCATCGGAAAGCCACTGCTGAGACATTGCTGCCGGAACTGATCCTCACGTGACTGCCGGGACCTGGAAGAAGCTGCTGAAGCCGCTGCAGCCGCTTGGACAAGGTGAGACACCACTAGACCACCATGGACCATTTGTTGACAGTTCATTATGCCAACATATCATCCACGTAGACATGATGAATGTTGACATCTTACCCAACCCCCATGTACTACTACATAGAGCTCTATGTAATGTTCTTTCCACTAAACTATTATTTACATTATTATCTCCCTGCTGTTGATAACTTGGTGGAGCTAAGGGTATTCTGGATATTAAGTGATGCCAGAATCTCTTCATTGCTCATGCTCTGGATTAGCAAATTACATTTTCAAATATTCTGTTTGTTTTTCAGGCCTTTAGGTGCATTGAGATTGAATGTCCCTCTTGAAATCCAGAAACAGGTCTGAGTAAAGATCCCGGAGAAGTGTGAGTGAATTGTAAGAAGGAAGGTTTATTTACAGCTATGCTCAGCAATGACATGTGGCACAAAATGACGAGGCATCACCACAGTTTGTGACACCCTATAAACACTATGGGCCAAATGTAATAGGGTGTCAGTTTTGGTAAATTACAAGTTTTGTGCTAAACTCGCAATTTTTCACAACTCTCCAATGTAATAGGGTGCCAGTTCACTAAAACTCGCATTTTTCAGAGTTACTAAAAATCTCAATTCTCAAACTCGCATCCAGATGTTTTCACATTGAAAACAATCAACTCGCCCAATGTAATAGGGTGATTGTTTTAGACTCACAAAAAACAGATAACCAAAAGTCCCCAAATAATAGACCTGCTTCAGGCTAGCGAGTATATCTTGAGCAGGTCAGATTAACACAGAAACATGCACATATCCATGAGATATATGCATGTTTCTGTGTGTACTTATGTAAAAGGTTTTAAATTATAAAATAAATGACGTGCACCCCCTCCCCAAAAGCATAACCAGCCCCTGGCTTTATAAAGCCTGTCCTGGTTCTAAAAATACAGGGGCCAAATGCGTAGGGGGCTGCTGTATATTAAGAACCAGTACAGGGCTTTGTTGAGCTGGTCCTGGCTCTGGAAAATCAGGGGACAAAACGAGTACGGGTCCCCTGAAAATTCCAAAACCAGCACCAAACTATTTCTTAAGGGGGGATAATGCCACAGCCTGGGGAAACCTTTCACCGGTTTACCCGGCCAAAGCTGTACCCCTGACCGCTAGTCAGCCCAGGCCAGGGATCCCTGGGGAGTTGGGCCCCCCCAATAAAGGGGTCCCCCTCTCCAGGGCACCTCAGGCCTAGACTGATAGCCCGGGGCTATCCCCGACACCCCAGGGCGGTGGGTGCCCGCTGGTATTGTAGTTCCACAACTGAAGAAATACGTTAAAAAACACACACCATGAAAGTAAAATTTTAATAAAACATACCTGCACACTCACATTTATACTCACACATACTCTCCTAGTATCCGAAGTAATCCATAGGGGTACCTGAAATAAAAATCCATACTCACCTCTCCTATGCGTAGTTCACATCTGCTTCATTCCCTGTACGCATCTAAAGGGTTAAAATAACAAACCGTAAAAAAACTGTACCATGCCGGACTGAGCAAAGGTATGTGTGTGTACACATACCTTTGCACCGCGTAAATGACCGGGGCACACGTGTGCCCCATCATTGAAGGGGCCACCAGCCAATCAGCGGGCATCTCCATCAGAGCAGCTCGCTAACTGGCTGAATGCGGTCAGCCTGTGTTCCCTATAGACTTCAATGTTGAGAATTCACCATTGAAGTCTATGCTGGGTGCCGCTACATCGTAGCCACAAGATTAATTGAGTTTAATCTTGTAGTTACATCATTGATACCATGTCGCGACATACCTTTGCTCAGTCCGGCATGGTACGTTTTTTTCCGGTTTGTTATTTTAACCCTTTGGATGCCTACAGGGAACGAAGTGGACGTGAACTACGCATAGGAAAGGTGAGTATGGATTTTTATTTCAGGTACCCCTATGGATTACTTCGGATACTAGGTGAGTATGTGTGAGTGTAAATGTGAGTGTGAGTGTGCAGGTATGATTTATTCAAATTTAACTTTCACGGTGTGTGTTTGTTTTTGTACGTATTTCTTTAGTTGTGGAACTACAAGTGCCAGAGGGCCCGTAATGCCCTGCATTTGTGGTTCTCCAACTAAAGACAATATTTAACCCTTCATTTACACAAAACACTAACACTATCAACCCGGGACCCACCGCCCAAGGGTGCTGGGGATAGCCCTGGGCTATCAGTCTAGGCTTGGGGTGCCCTGGAGAGGGGGACCCCTTTATTGGGGGGGTCCCCAACTCCCCAGGGATCCCCGGGCTGGCCTGACTAGCGGTCAGGGGTAATGCTTTGGCCGGGGTAACCGGTGAAAGGTTTTCCCTGGCTGTGGCATTAACCCCCACTAGAAAGAGTTTGGTGCTGGTTTGGAATTTTCAGGGCACCCCTACTCATTTTGTTCCCTGATTTTCCAGAACCAGGACCAGCTCAACAAAGCCCTGTGCTGGTTCTTAATATACAGGGGCCCCCTACGCATTTTGGCCCCTGTATTTTTAGAACCAGGACAGGCTTTATAATGCCTGGGGCTGGTTATGCTTTTGGGGAGGGGGTGCACGTAATTTTTTTTATTAAGCACACACATAAGCCATGACGGATTTCATTGATCTGTGATGGCTTCTCTAAAACTCGCACCTTTTAATGCTACTCACATTAAAAGGTGTCAGTCCTAAACTCGACTAAACTCGCATATCTAGTAGCCTCGAGCTGAAAAGTTTGCAGACTATTGAATTTGCGAGTTTCAGTACATACTCGCACTTTTGAAAGTGCGAGAAAGTGCGAGTTTGTACTGTTACTAAAACTGACTACCTATTACATTTGGCCCTATATGTCTATTATCCAGTAATTTCCTGTAAATTGGGACCATACATCCTAAAACACCTGCATGCTGAGAACAGAGAGATAATCGTACAAATCTTAAATTGTATGCAGACTTAGCAATTGCCTTTCTATTGTCCAAGGTTTCCCTCGCTAGTCACTGACCAATAGAAGAGGAAGTTGAGGAATTGTACCGATTGCTTTCCATCTAAACTAGACATCTCTGACTTGACTGATAACCTTTCTCAGGTCAGGACCAAAAGCATGTTCTCTGAGACTTTTTGTAATTGTCATTTGTGACTGTAGGCTCTAAGCATCCATCTTTATACACCTACCAGATTAATTGTGATCCCTTGTATTATTTACCTATATAAAATGAGGATAATATAGTAAAACAGGAGACCAGAAAGGATTTATCCAGAGAGATCCCTCCTCTCCTGCTGATTGTGTCTCCAGAATGTTCAACATCAAAAGAACAGCTAGAAAGAAAAAAAGAATAATAATTCAAAAAAAAGAAACCAATAATTTTGTAAAATAGGCCATTTATCCCATTACATATATTATTATCCTTTATTTAAATATGAGTAAATACAATACAATGTATAACACACTTACAACAAGCAGTGGTCCTTCAAATATTGCTGCCACACAGAGATAATGTATAATGGCCACTTTATAAGGATGAAATGTAAAGTAACACAATGTGTGTAATAATACAGTACATTAGAGTTCAAAGTATTTTGCTTTTTTACATACAGTACCTGCTGTCCCAACTCAAGGTGTTTTCATTCTTCTCTGCGAACATTCAATATATTTAGCTACATAAATTGCACTTTACACGTCCATGGAAGGCACAGAAATTGATGTAACTGCAGTATGTGACATTATGTCTTAGCTGCCTACACTGTAGATAACATTTTGTAATCTGTAAGTGAACATAATGTAAGCAATAACTAGCCTGGCAATGTGTCCACAACAAAGGAGATTGTAGGGAACCTTGTAGGTATTCTGGAGAGGCTGAGAGGAGGAAGGTGCTCTCCATGTAGCATAGCACTAGATAAGACTTGTCTCTCTCTCTTTAATCTCCTCTCTGTCATAACATCACTGCTGGTTCCCATTCTACAAACAGACACTTGGAAGAACAGAGAAAATTCTCACATAACACACACACCGCCACTAAAGAGAGCTGGCATGGACCTACCAAGGTCAGGAATGAATTTGTTGAAAAAAAATAAACATTTTTGGAGAGGGCCTGAGTCATTCTAGGCCTAACATATAAAGTGGGCTTCTAAGTAGCAATATAACAGTTTATATGTTTGTAAATGCAATTAACCCTATTTTTGCCTACGAGTATAGCAGTGGCGGAACTAGAGAGTGGTGGGGCCAGGTGCAAGAAAATGTTTTGGGCTTAACTCCCGCCTCCCCTTCCCCCCTTGTGTGTATCCTGATGAGGGGGATATAACCCCAAAATGGTGAAAATAAAACGTTTGTTCAAGTCTCTGGAGTGCCGCCTATTTGCCAAACTATATATGTATATATATAAATATATATATACAGTAAATTAAATATATATATATATATTAACTGAAAGATATGCCAGCCTTTAAACAAAGTAAAAATACACTATTTACTTACCACACAGTCTCTCTGTCACTGATTATGCAGGCTGTAGTTCTTGTCTTCCATCTCTTGCAAGGTCTTCTTGATGACAGTGCTGTGGATGCCTCAGGGGTAGGAAGGATGGTGTCTGCAGCCAGCCATCCTTAGTCATTAGACCCTCACCACCTTCCTCAAATTCAGCCTCTCATCACCATCCTCAGCCCAGAAGCTCCCCGTCACCTTTCACCATCCCCATCCCCAACCTCAGTCCTTAGCCCCTATTACCTTTTGCCCCCAACCCCCCATCACCTTCCGCCATCCTCAGCCACCATCACCTTCCTCCGTCCTCAGGCAACATCACCTTCCCCTGCGTCCAGCCCCTGTCAACTTCTGCCCCATCACCTTCCTATGCCTCCAGCCTCCCTCATCTTCCTCAGCCCCTTCACCTTCCCCTGCCCCCAGCCTCCTTCACCTTCCTCCATCACCAGGAACCATCACCTTACTCTGCTTCCAGCCCCTGTCATCTTCTGCCTCCATCACCTTCCTCTGCCTCCAGCCTTCCTCATCTTCCTCTGCTTTCAGCCCTTGTCACCTTCTGCACAAGTTGGTTTTGTTTTGTGACTGATACAACAATTTCATGGAATTACCCTTAATACACTACACTAATTTATCTTTCTTGCTTCGGTAGTTTTGACAAAGGATGGTAGCATAGTGGTTAGCATTGCTTTTACAGCCTCACAGTGTTGGGCTCATGTGTTTGACTCCAAGCAGGGCCTGTATGTACAGTTTCTCACTAGGATCTGTGGGTTTCATCTTGGTAGTCTGGTTTCCTCCCACACTTCAAAAACATACAGATAGGTTAATTGGCTGCTATCAAAAATAGACTGTGGTGTGAGTATATTTATGGTTGGGTCACCTCATTTTAGTGACGTGCACTCAGAGTAGGCAGGTGAGGCAGAGCCTCCCCAGTCATACTTCCTCCACTATCATACTCCCTGTCATGCTCCAGAATGTTGATATAAAAACTGTGTTTTATACAAGTGTGCCTCCCCAGACACTGACCTCACCGCACGTCACTGCCTAAGCTGCCCCACCCCCTCAGCAGCCTCCAATGTCCCCGTCCCCTTCTGTTCATTTATACTTACCTCCCCGTTCCTAGTCCTCTTCTGCACTGTTAACATGCGTGCATGTCACGCATAATGTGCACAGCACCTGGGAGCTGGTGTCGAGCAACTGTGAATGTTAAGTTTGACGTGCACATGCCACAGTTGCAACTCTGACCTGAATGAGGTCATTATATCATGTTTGTGTGAAGACTTAATTTAGAACTAATTCAGATCAGTCAGATTATTATATATCTACTCTCTCTCTCTATATATATATATATGTATATATATATACATATATATACACACACACACATATATATATATATATATATATATATATATATATATATATATATATATATACAGAGCCGTAACTAGACTTTTTGGTACCCTGTGCCAGAAAGAGCATTGGCGGCCCCCTCATTTTTCAAAGGGATATAATGCACCCAAAAAAGGGCCATGGCTTCATGGGGAGGGGCCAGGGAAGATATAGGGGAGGCCAGGAGATGCTGGGGATGAAATAAGAGGAAGCTACAAGCAAGAATGATAATAAACAGAAATTTGACAGGCCCAAACAGCACCACCTGACCTGTGTGATGGCACTGGCCGCACTACCCTAGCTACAGCCCTGCATATATATAGAGTTATACTTGTTTCCTGTTTCCTGCACTTCAATCCTACCACACTTTATAAAACAAAATGTATTAATATATTTGGGACTATATATATATATATATATATATATATATATATATATATATGTGTGTGTACTCTAATTTATTTAGTGGGGGAAAAAACCCACATAGTTCTAGAACAGAGATGGTATACTGGAGACATGAATACTTCTGTTAACCGGGAGCACAAGTGTTAAGAAACGTGGTGTGATTTTAGAACAGTCAAAAGAGATACAAAGTGCCAAGTCAGTGGTAACAGAAACTCCGCCTTCCCTGGCGAGAATCCAGCCCTATTGTGCAGGCCAGATATTTTGCAATGTATTAGGAGCCCTAATGTATGGCTGGGATTTACCTTGTCAGGCACAGAGCTGTTTCTGTATTTTCTTTGCACTGTGCGTCTGCAGCATATAATAGTGAGGGATTACTCCCGTCTATTCCAATGTCATGCAACTATTCCACTGATCACTAATTGCATTGTTCTAAAGCTCCTGCTTTTCTCCACGTAACTTTCTATAGATATTCTTGGGCACCGTTCTTTCTCTTTTTCTTGCTACCTGGCTGTCCTTGGTTTGGCAGCTAAGGACTGTTAAATCATTTTGGCTTTCAGTCTTACAAACTCCTTGCCTTGGTTTGCTTGCTATTTACTGAGTGTTGTTGGAGCCATACGTTTTATATTAACTTTGAACTTTGCTGTACCACAGATTAGCTGTTTGCACCGGGGCATTATATTGATCTTTTGGAGAGTGCTGGACTCCTGCATATTCTCTCTCTCACTCTCTCTCTCTCTCTCTCTCTCTCTCTCTCTCTCTCTCTATCTATATATATATATATATATATATATATGTGGTCTCTGAGATGCCGATAAGGCAAAACACAACACGGCACTGCAGGACTTCCGATGATGTGATAATTTAATTCAACGTTTCTGGGCTATCGTCAGGAGTATTATGTAAACAGCTTGCCGCGGGTTTTGTTTATCTAATTATACACTTTTTTGGTTGCTATGACGACCGCCGTGTCACATCCGGTTTTGAGGCATGGAATCGGCAAGGCTGTTGTTTTGGTCGGCCTAACGACCGCTGCACCTGTTCCTGTTTTGTCACAATTATTATACCACGTGTCCTGTAGTTGCGCTCTGTCACTTCCGGTCCCGCCGTGGCTGGCGGCTAGGACATGAGCCCATACAGGTCAGCCTCATTGTTCTTAATTGTTTTGGGTATAAGTGTGTGGTTGTTGCTTGAGTCAGTGTATCCTTGAGGAGGGCGTATGACACGCCGAAACAGCTGTCGGACCTAAGGTGTGCACAGAGGATGACAGATTGTTTTTTACATGACCACCCTGGCATATGATAAGTATCACTTTCTGATTGACATGCCTCCAAACAGTGATATGGTCAACACAACGCTTTAATGTACTGCACAATGTTGGTGCTTTTTTTCATAAATTTGTCTATGCATTTACTGCTGGATGTGCTGGTTCCTTTTTTTGTACTACATTATTTTTTATGTACTGGGCACTCCCTCATACTTTTTATTCAAGTGTGTAACTGGGACTTGAACTACTATTTATATATATATATATATATATATATATATATATATTAGTGTGTGTGTGTGTCTCTCAATCTATCTATCTAATCGTCAGCACTCAGAAAATAATCAGACAACACATCAGGTTGTGTAACCAACGTTTCAATGCTTTATATACACATTTTCTACAGGGTGCTCTATATATATATGTGTACTAGGCACATACGCTGCAGATGCAGATATACAGGGCCGTAAGCTGAGGAATGCGGCCATAGGTTTCCACATTGGGGGGGGTGGCCCTGCCTATTTCGTCAGTCCCGGGCCCAACAATTTCTGATGGCAGTCCTGCCTTCCCCTCTATACTCCTTTGCTGGATGGAAATCAGTTTATTTAAAGCACCCGCAAGAGTGTGTTTTATTTCGAGAGTACTGCCTATAGTGGTATTGTCTTTAGTTTTATCTTACTCAGATCTAATTTTTGGTCTTGCAGCTGGGCAGATGCTTGCAACGCATCTGAGGTCCTTAAGCATGCAACATCAGGTAGACAGGTATTGCATCAACCAAGTGGGATATATGAGGTTGTCCATGCTTGTAAAGTCTCTGTTAACTCACACACAGGTGTCTGTTCACTTTTGCTTGGAGGTCCTAGTAGAATGGTCTCCCTCTTCGAGGTATTGCAATTGCACAGTTTCATTTGAGGCATTCCAGTTCTGCCTAATTTTGAAATGGAATATATGGGAAAGGGGTCCTAGACTGCACACCCTGAATATACTGTATATAATGGGAGGTGCTACCTGTTGAGACTGTTAATGCAGACACAAAAAAACAAATCACAGATGCACAACTCCAATTACTAATTATATATATAAATACATTTTGCAATAAAATTTTGCAATAAATAGAGGTTTTTAGCATAATCATGGCCAAGGTTATGGGCCTACCCACCATATCCAGGTAACCTCTGTAGGGTAGGTCCCTAACATACAGCAGTTCAAATCCAGGGCGCAGGACACCCCCAAACCAGCTCAGCCGAGCCACCCCAGGACATCGCTCTTATAAGAAAAGTGAAGTGAAAAGTAATATAGATAAGAGCAGCTACAGCTAAAAACCTCTATTTATTGCAAAATGTATTTATATATATATATATATATATATATATATAAATATATATATATATATAATTAGTAATTGGAGTTGTGCATCTGTAGTTTTGAAATGGAACAAGTCTCAATATCATTCAACCAGCCAATTCATCAAATTGTCTCCAAAGGTGCATTAGTCACTCTTTTGTTGGCAAGGAGTCAGAGCCTCAACAAGTTATTTTCTTTTTTTCACCATTGCATTGTGAAAAAGGTATGCCAGCATTTAAGGCTGAGAGCCAACACTCTTCAGTACCATTTTTGGAGTCTTTGGTTTTAGGTCTAAAGCTCCCAATGACTGTGCTGGTTCTTAGAGGATACTATCTCTTACAAGGAAGATCCAGTAGGATTCGCTCAATGTCACAGCAGTGGCTTTTCTCAGCCATGAGGAGGCATTTAGATTTCCCTTGTCATGAGAAAAATCTTTAAAATTCAGTGAAGGATGGAAAGGATTGTGCCAGCCATTATGGGGGCGTTCATTACAGGGATGGGATACTGCACAGCAGACTTCTCAACAGTCAGGCTCTTCCCTCTGAAAGTGGTTCCTTCCCCTGGAGGCCTTTCTACAAATTATATAAATGAAGGGCATCAACCAGGTATCCTGCAGTAGAATTTATATATGCATATAAGGGCGCCACACTCCCAAAAAGATGTTCTATCTGAGAAAGGATTTTTTCAAGGTTTATGCACAAAAAAAAATCCTTTCTCAGATAGAACATCTTTTTGGGAGTGTGGCACCCTTATATGCATATATAAATTCTACTGCAGTATTCCATTTTAGGGGTGAAGTATCCCCTTATTTATATGCAAAGGGCAGCCTTAATCCTGACTTATTGCGCACTTAGAGGGTACCATATATATATATTTCATCAACCAGGTATCGGCATGATGACATTTCAGTTGATTCCAAGGGAGCTACAAACAAAATGTGCTATAAAGCCGCTGCTACAGAAAGAGTGCTGTTTGTAGTAGCCATGTGAGCCATGGAATGCAATGCTTCCACAGGTCCTAAAGGCAGAAAGGGTAGAGGGCAATCAGGCCCATTGTAGCATTTGCCTATTGAACATGACCTGTTAGGCCTGGCCCTTTTTCATCATCAGGGTTTAGCATGGTGAACTTTAATGACGTGACTGTTGAAGTCATTATTTTTATGGCCAAGGGACTGTCTGACAAGATAGTTGAGATCATGTTTGGGCGGAAAATCAATTTGGTTAAGAATCATCAAGGAAGTGTTCTGGGAGTCTATTTACTAAGCCTTGGAAGGAGATAAAGTGAACGGAGATAAGGTACCAGCCAATCAGCTCCTAACTGCCATTTTTCAAACACAACTTGTGACATGGCAGTTAGGAGCTGATTGGCTGGTACCTTATATCTGTTCGCTTTATCTCCATCCAAGGCTTAAGCTGCATACACACATAAAGATTTCTGTCCAACCATCCAACTAGTTGATTGGTTGTAATGAAAATCTGGTAAGGTATGGGAGTAACTGATGATCAGCAATTTGCTCCTACATGCCAGAAAACAGATGAAAATGGACGTTCAGACAAGTTTGTTAAATGTTTGATTTAAACAATTTGTTCAAACAACAGTTTTTTTCCATTTTCTGGGGTTTGGGAGCAAATTGCTGATTGTCATCTGCATTCATACCTTATCAGATTTTCATTCCAAGCAATCAACTAGTTGGATGGTTGGACAGAAAATCTTTACGTGTGTATGCACCTTAAGTAAATAGACCCAATGGTGTGGAGAAAAAGCAGTTGCCTAAATTTTTTTTTCTTACAGTGGCCTCATCTGCTTTTATTTTATGCAGGTGAATCTGGATGTTATTTTGAGCTTTTAGGCTTTTCAGTTTCCTTTGATATTGTGGAGTTGAAGTTACTTAATTGAAACACAAGCTTTTCTTTGACTGTATCGAAAGAAAGGAGAGCTGGGAACTTTGGCCCTCATTCAGAGCCGTACGCTCTGAGCAGAGCGCACGCTCTGAATGAGGGCCGTCCTCCATAATTATGGAGCGTCCTCCTGGACGCTCGTATAGCTGTGGGTCACCACCCACAGCCTGTACGAGTGTGCAGGTTGATGGCCGCGATGGTCTTGTATTGTGTTGGGAAGGGCAGTATTCCTTTCTCCACAGTGCTGCACACTTTTCCAATTGCAATGTGCTTAGATATCTTTGCATGATGATGGGTACGAGCCGCCAGACTATAACTGATCACTGGCTGTGGCTATCAAAAAAACTGCCAGTGTAACTCTCTAAGCATGTCCAGCGATGAGCACACTTAGCAACACTTAGACAGACTCACTACCAGTAGGACAGCTACTGTAGATTGGAAGGGAACAGCTACAATAGCATGATGAGTATCAATAACCCTGGTGCTTTACATCACTGCCACTGGTAACTTAGGAAATTCAAGTATTTCATTCTAAAGAAGCACAAAGAAAATAAACTAGTCTTTACATGTACAATGATTGCAAATACTATTGAGTTTATTCATTCTGAGTCTGACACAATTCGTCCACTAAAATCTACGTCTTTCTTTTCAATTAGTTGATACTTTCCCTATAAATGAAAAATGTATGGAAATGTGTCTGCAGGAAGTGGTGTGAACCTCCTCCAAGCTGGAAACAATTAGAAACAAATAATCTTATCTCCACAAGGTTAAGACTTGATGTATAAAAGCTTCTTTTACACATCAATTTCTTTCTTTCACTAACAGAGGAAGGACCTTCCTAAATAAGATAGCACCTTTGCTGACATATTTCAGAGAATCTCCAACTGGCATTTAGTACATTATTTGGTCTAAAATTATTTCCTGTACACAGCTCCCCTCTCCTCTCAGGAAAGTGGTTGAAATGCTATGTTAAATTACATTAAAATAAAATGTCATTGAGAATAGTTTGGTCCTTTCTATAGAGATATAAGTAATGGCATAAACATAATTTCACCTTGTGCAGGTAAGAGCTTTGCTTTTGATGACTTAATTTGCCCACTTATAAATTGAACAGCAGTTGTTGGTGCCTATTGCATGTATAGGTAATCTGGGCCTTTAGAGAAATACACCTTTAAAGTAGGGGTGAGCGGGTTCGGATTTCTGAAATCCGAACCCCCCCGAGCCCCCCCGATCCGAGTCCGATCCGAGTCAGGCTCGACTTTTCCCGCCTGACTCGGATCTGAAATCGAGGCAAAACGTCATCATCCCGCCTTCCGAGTCTCGCGGGTTTTGGATCCTATATAAGGTAACCGCGTCGGCGCCATTTTCTCACTCGGCTGTGGACAGTGAAGAGGGAGGGTGGGAGTTAGGGCTGGCTGGGCTGTGTAGTGTAGTGTAGTGTAGTGCTGCTGTTGTCCACTACTTCAAAGTCCATAGGGGCTGGCTGTGTTGTGCTGTGCTGCTGTTGTTAATAGGGGCTGTGTCCACTACTTCAAAGTCCATAGGGGCTGGCTGGACTGTGTTGTGCAGTCAGTTCTCCATAGGGGCTGTGTCCACTCCAAAGTCCTGTGCAGTGTCCCAGTCCTAAAGGGGTGCTGTAGTGTTGTCCAGGGGGTGCTCTGTCCATCAGGGGTGCTCCCCCCAAGTGCTAAAAAAATAATATATTTTCTGTGTTTGTCAATTGTGTGCGCAGTAGCCGCACGTGCATCAACAAAGTAGTGCCAAGCGTGCGCCTGTGTCATAAGTAAAGGGCCGGCTGGCTTGACCGTTAGAGGGTGCTGTAACCCCCAAAGTACACTCCAATCCAAACCAAAAAAAAAATTATTTTCTGTGTTTGTGAATTGTGTGCGCAGTAGCCGCACGTGCATCAACAAAGTAGTGCCAAGCGTGCGCCTGTGTCATAAGTAAAGGGCCGGCTGGCTTGACCATTAAAGGGTGCTGTAACCCCCAAAGTACACTCCAGTCCAAACCAAAAAAAAAATTATTTTCTGTGTTTGTGAATTGTGTGCGCAGTAGCCGCACGTGCATCAACAAAGTAGTGCCAAGCGTGCGCCTGTGTCATAAGTAAAGGGCCGGCTGGCTTGACCGTTAAAGGGTGCTGTAATCCCCAAAGTTCACTCCAGTCCAAACCAAAAAAAAAATAATTTTCTGTGTTTATGAATTGTGTGCGCAGTAGCCGCACGTGCATCAACAAAGTAGTGCCAAGCGTGCGCCTGTGTCATAAGTAAAGGGCCGGCTGGCTTGACCGTTAAAGGGTGCTCTAACCCCCAAAGTACACTCCAGTCCAAACCAAAAAAAAAATTATTTTCTATGTTTGTGAATTGTGTGCGCAGTAGCCGCACGTGCATCAACAAAGTAGTGCCAAGCGTGCGCCTGTGTCATAAGTAAAGGGCCGGCTGACTTGACCGTTAAAGGGTGCTCTAACCCCCAAAGTACACTCCAGTCCAAACCAAAAAAAAAATTATTTTCTGTGTTTGTGAATTGTGTGCACAGTAGCCGCACGTGCATCAACAAAGTAGTGCCAAGCGTGCGCCTGTGTCATAAGTAAAGGGTCGGCTGGCTTGACCGTTAAAGGGTGCTGTAACCCCCAAAGTACACTCCAGTCCAAACAAAAAAAAAAATAAATTTTCTGTGTTTGTGAATTGTGTGCGCAGTAGCCGCACGTGCATCAACAAAGTAGTGCCAAGCGTGCGCCTGTGTCATAAGTAAAGGGCCGGCTGGCTTGACCGTTAAAGGGTGCTGTAACCCCCAAAGTACACTCCAGTTCAAACCAAAAAAATTATATTTTTTGTGTGTTTGTGAATTGTGTGCGCAGTAGCCGCACGTGCATCAACAAAGTAGTGCCAAGCGGGCGCCTGTGTCATAAGTAAAGGGCCGGCTGGCTTGACCGTTAAAGGGTGCTGTAACCCCCAAAGTACACTCCAGTTCAAACCAAAAAAATAATATTTTTTGTGTGTTTGTGAATTGTGTGCGAAGTAGCCGCACGTGCATCAACAAAGGAGCAGCGCCAAGCGTGCGCCTGTGTCCCATAAGTAAAGAGCCGGCTGGCTCATTTCTTAAAGGCTGGTGTAACCCACAAAGTGCACTACTCTCCAGCAAAAATAAATAAATATTTTCTGTGTTTAGCCGCACGTATATATCAAATCGATATAACATAAATGGAGGACCAAACTTTCTCCGATAAAAATAAAATAGAGAAAGATCAAGAACCACTTCCTCCTAGTGCTGAAGCTGCTGCCACTAGTCATGACATAGACGATAACATGCCATCAACGTCGTCTGCCAAGGCCGATGCCCAATGTCATAATAGAGGGGACATACAATCCCAAATGACAAAGTTCAGGAAAATGACCTTGAAAAAAACATTTAAATCAGCTGAAGAGAAACGTAAACTTGCCAATATGCCATTTACGACACGGAGTGGCAAGGAACGGCTAAGGTCGATCCCTAGTATGTTCAAGACTAGTGGTTCAGCTTCACATGACGATGGAAGCCCTCCTCCCACTAAAAAAATCAAAAGAGTTAAGCTGGCAAAAGCACAGCGAAGAACTGTGCTTTCTAAGAAGATATCACAAATCCCCAAGGAGAGTCCAAATGTGGTGGTGGTTGCGATGCCTGACCTTCCCAGCACTGGACGGGAAGAGGTGGCTCTTTCCACCATTTGCACGCCCCCTGCAAGTGTTGAAAGGAGCACCCACAGTCCACTTGATGATATGCAAATTGAAGATGTCACTGTTGAAGTACAACAGGATGAGGATACTGGTGTAGCTGGCGCTGAGGAGGAAGTTGGCGAGGAGGATTCTGATGGTGATGTGGTTTGTTTAAATCAGGCTCCGGGGGAGACAGTTGTTGTCCGTGGGATGAAAAAGCCCATCATGGTCATGCCTGGGCAGAAGACCAAACATTCCACCTCTTTGGTCTGGCAATATTTCTATCCAAATCCGGACAACAACTGTCTTGCCATATGTACCTTATGTAAAGGTGGAATAAGTAGGGGTAGGGACGTTAACCACCTAGGGACATCCTCCCTTATATGGCACCTGCAGCGCGTTCATAATAAGTTACTGTCAAGTTCAGAAACTTTGGCTAAGACCGTAAGCAGTCCAGGGACACCTAAATCCCGTTGTCCTGTTGTATCCAAGCGCCTGCAAACCACACCGTCAACTCCCTCCTCGTCAATTTCCTCCTTAGTCAGGATCGGAAGTAGTCCTGCAGGCTATGTCACTGGCATGACTGACTCTCCTATCCGGGATTCCTCCGGAGGATCCTGCATTGCTACGCCTACTGCTGCCGCTGCTGCTGTTGCTGCTGCTGGGAGTCGTTCATCATCCCAGAGAGGAAGTAGGAACACCACTACTTTTACTAAACAATTGACCCTCCAACAGTCCTTAGCGAGGAGGATGAAGCACGACAGCAGTCATCCTGAAGCAAAACGTATAACTGAGGCCTTGACTGCTATGTTGGTGTTAGACGTGCGTCCGGTATCCGCCATTAGTGCAGTGGGATTTAGACAATTGATGGAGGTAGTGTGTCCCCGGTTCCAAATCCCGTCTAGATTCCACTTCACTAGGCAGGCGATACCGAGACTGTACAGAAATGTCAGAAGAAGTGTCCTCAGTGTCCTGAAAAATGCCGTTGTACCCAATGTCCACTTAACCACGGACATGTGGACAAGTGGAACAGGGCAGACTAAGGACTATATGACTGTGACAGCCCACTGGGTAGATGTATCACCTTACGCAGCAACAGCAGCAGCGTCACCAGTCGCAGCATCTCAGAAATGTCAGCTCGTTCCAAGGCAGGCTACGCTGTGTATCACCGGTTTCAGTAAGAGGCACACCGCCGACAACCTCTTAGAGAAACTGAGGGAAATCATCGCCCAGTGGCTTACCCCACTTAGACTCTCCTGGGGATTTGTGATATCTGACAACGCCACCAATATTGTGCAGGCATTACATCTGGGCAAATTCCAGCACGTCCCATGTTTTGCTCACACAATAAACTTGGTGGTGCAGAATTTTCTGAAAAGCGACAGGGGCGTGCAGGAGACGCTTTGGGTGGCCCGAAAAATTTCTGGCCACTTTCGCCATTCAGCGACTGCGTGCCGAAGACTGGAGCGCCAGCAAACACTCTTGAACCTGCCCCGCCATCACCTGAAGCAAGAGGTTGTGACGCGGTGGAACTCAACCCTCTATATGCTTCAGAGGATGGAGGAGCAGCAAAAGGCCATTCAAGCCTATACATCCACCTATGACATAGGCAAAGGAGGGGTATGCACCTGACTCAAGCACAGTGGAGAATGATTTCCGTGTTGTGCAAGGTTCTCCAGCCCTTCGAACTTGCCACACGTGAAGTCAGTTCAGACACTGCCAGCTTGAGTCAGGTCATTCCCCTCATCAGGCTTTTGCAGAAGCAGCTGGAGAAAGTGAAGAAGGAGCTAAGACGGAGCGATTCCGCTCGGCATGTGGTACTTGTGGATGAAGCCCTTCATTCGCTTTGCCAGGATTCCAGGGTGGTCAATCTGTTGAAATCAGACCACTATATTTTGGCCACCGTGCTCGATCCTAGGTTTAAAGCCTATGTGGTGTCTCTCTTTCCGGCCGACACAAGCCTGCAGAGGTGCAAAGACCTGCTGGTGAACACACTGTCAGCTGAAGCGGAACGTGACACGTCAACAGCTCCTTCTTCATTTTCTCCCGCAACTGGGGCTGCCAGGAAAAAACTTAGGTATCCTAAGCAACCCGCTGGCGGTGATGCAGGGCAGGCAGGACCAAGTTTGGACATCTAGTCCGGACTGAAGGACCTGGCAACAATTTCTGACATGTCTACTGTCACTGCATATGATACTGTCACCATTGACAGAATGGTGGAGGATTACATCGGTGACAGCATCCAAGTAGGCATGTCAGACAGTCCATACCTGTACTGGCAGGAAAAAGAGGCAATTTGGAGGCCCCTGTACAAACTGGCTCTATTTTACCTGAATTGCCCCCCCTCCAGTGTGTACTCCGAAAGACTGTTTAGTGCAGCCGGGAACCTTGTCAGCGAAAGGAGTAGGAGGTTGCTTCCACAGAATGTGGAGAAGATGATGTTCATCAAAATGAATTATCAGCTCTTCCAGGGAGACCAGCCTCCAGAACGTACAGAGGGACCTGTGGTGGTGGATTCAAGTGGGGACGAGTTAATACTTTGTGAGGATGAGGATGTACACACTGAAGAGGGTGAGGAATCGGTGGATGAGGAGGATGAGGATGACATCTTGCCTCCGTAGAGCCAGTTTGTGCAGGGACACATTAATTGCCAGCTTGTTTTGTGGGGGCCCAAACGAACCAATCATTTCAGCCACAGTCGTGTGGCAGACCCTGGCGCTGAAATGATTGGTTTGTTAAAGTGTGCATGTCCTGTTTATACAACATAAGGGTGGGTGGGGGGGCCCAAGGACAATTCCATCTTGCACCTCTTTTTTTTCTTTGCATTATGTACAGTTTGGGGCCTAGTTTTTCAAACTGCCATCCTGTCTGCCACTGCAGTATCACGCCTAGATGGGTCACGTGTTTGTGCCACCCACTCGTGTCGCTTAGCATAGTCATCCAGCTACCTCGGTGCAACCTTTTCGACATAAAAACACTATTGTGAGGTGTGAGGTGTTCAGAATAGACTGGAAATGAGTGGAAATTAAGGTTATTGAGGTTAATAATAGCATAGGAGCAGAAAAACCTACAAATTCTGTGATTTTAGCTGTTTTTATGCTTTTTTTCAAAAAAATACAGATCCAAAACACAAAACCCAGAACCCAAAACACGGAAGGGTGGTTTTGGCAAAACAAATCCAGATCCAAAACACGAAGAAAGATCCAGATCCAAAACCAAAACACAAAACACGAAAAGTGGCCGGTGCACACCCCTACTTTAAAGTGGTGAATAAGTTAAACATACTTTAGAGGGGATGCAGTCAATATCCCAGCAAGTGGAATGCCGGTGCTTAGAATACTGGTGTCGAAATCCCGACAACTGTCAGAATCCTGGCGTTGGCATCCCGACCGTGGGCATCCCAAAAGTAAGTAGCGGGGTTAGGGGGCGGGTTAGGGGATAGGCACTATGGGGAGGTTAGGATTAGGCACTAGGGGGTAGAGGGTTAGGGTGCGGGGTAGGAGAAGAGTTAGGATACCTACCAACAGGTCTCGGTATCCTAACCCTGTCGGGATGCCAGTGTCTGGATTTTGACTGCCGGGATCCTGAGCACTGGCATCCTGTATGCAACCCCTTCAAAGATCACATAACTATCTCACATTTTCTGAAACTTAGTAGCGCAGAACTTTTCATCAGTGCTTTGTTGTAGTGTGGCCATCCACTTCTGCTAGTTATAAAACGGCATTGTAATCTAAACAGGCTAAAGATTTCTGATATTTCTAGGCTACTTTTACAACTCCGTACTGTCTGATGTAATGTGATCGTTGTGTAATGGTTAACAGAGAACATTTGACTTATGTATTGTGGCTCATCAAGCAGTTTGGAGTCAGTGAGGAAGAGATGGCATTAATAAACATTAGTTTAGCTCTGGTGCTGTGAATACATATAAATAGATGGATGAATAGACAGCTGCTCATCACTGGGCATGAATCCCAAATCTTTGTACTGTGCACAGGAATGTCCTCATACAGCCTTCTAACCCTGACATGTACAAGGTCAGATTGCCAGTACGTCATCAAAGCCAAGTGCAAAGAGAAAAACTAAAAATTAAGCTTTTCCATCACTGACATGTTTCTCCTAAAGAGTGATAACTTTTAGGAATTATGAATATTTCATGTATTTAACTGGTTTCTGAAACAGAAAATTGGTTTTCTAATGAATGTTACTTAACCACGTTGTTTAATGGACAGCATATTGCTGTAATATACATTATCAGCTGCATATACAGCCAAATTTATGTATCAGGCCCTATATCTGTACAGCAAGTCATTCATGGGCGTTTTAAGAATGGAGGGGGCCCGTGTGCACTCCTCGTGCAGGGCCCCCTCCTCTCTCCCTGGTGGCTGGCAGCCGACTGACGCTGCTGGCCAGCCACCGGAGAATTAGTAGACTCCGGGCACTAGAGTGTGCCCGGAGTGTACTGCACATGCGCAGAACACCGGAAAATGGCTGCGGCGGCCATTTTTCCGGTGTTCTGAGCAGCAGTGACACCCGACGCGGGACCTCGGACAGGTAAGTTTAAAAAAAATATGGGTGCAGTGTGTGCGGTGCGGGGCCCCCCTGGACCCAGGGTCCGTGTGCCCCGCACACAACTGCACCCATTATAGATACGCCACTGAAGTCATTGTAAACGATAAGTAAGAAAGTAATTCTCATTTGTCAAGTTGCCATGTTACTGAAGGAACCTTTCTTTTAGGAAATGTTTGTATAAATATAGCTTAGAGTTAAGTCTTTTAGATTCTACATATTTTTATTCACCCTTGATAACATTTTAAATTTACAGTTAATTCAAGGATTTTGAATTATATCAGTGCAGAACGTAACACCAGTGCATTATGTGGCTGACCATTTGCATTGTGATCTATTAAAGAACCAGAGCAATATGCAAAGAATTGCCTACTAGAAGGGATATCTGCCAATCATCTGATTGTGACGCAGTTATGTAAACATGCAATTGTAATTTGTTTGTTTACCCACCTCTGTCTGACCCAATTCTACCTTTCTAATATCGTCTGGTCCAATTACCCGCAGATTGTGGTGCGCGGTCTCTTCTCCTTGGTCAAATGTTCAGGGCAATAACATTAGATATCTCCAAGCCACCATGAGGCAGCAGTTAAAACTGATTTATGCTCTCACCCTCCTGATGGTATCCAATTGAATAGTTCCGGGCACTTTACCCAGGAGGTGAGACTACACAACCTGCATGTAAATCTGCCTCATAGACTATACATATGTATTTTGATATGTATGCGCAGTATGGAAATATGTATCTTAACATTAAATCATTAATTGTCCACTTCAGGTTTTAATCTATTATTTACTTGTTAGACATTTTTCCATACGATTATATGATTGCCAAGGAAATTGCCCAAGGTGTGAGGAACAGGTGAGGCAAGTGTTATATTGACACCCGGCATGTCCCAATTTTACTGCACCACACTATTGTCAAGTTACAACTTTGCATACTATGGGGTCTATTTACTAAGCAGTGTTAGGAGACAGAGTGAAAAGTGATAAGATGCCAGCCAATCAGTTCCTAACTGCCATCTCACAGGCTGTATTTGAAAAATTACAGTTAGGAGCTGATTGGCTGGCACCTTATCACTTTTCACTCTGTCTTCTAACACTGCTTAGTAAATAGAACCCTATGATTTAACTGTCTGAGGGGTCTATTTACTAAGACTCTGCGTTAATGCCACTCTTGCTTCGCCTGCTACCGCTGCAAAGCAGGAGCTGGCTAACGCAGCAGTTACTAAAAATAAACCAGCCGAGGAGGGTGAACGTTAAGTCACCCCCTCGGCGGTAACAGCTGAGACTCCCTTCCCCTACACCCTGTGTTACTCACCATCTCCGGGCGGCGGCAGCAACAGCAGCAGTGACTTTTTATCAACAAACTTTATTTACAAACGGCCAACCTGACACAGCTCAAGTCCTGCTCTCCAGTGAGGAGAAGCAGATACTGGCAGCTACAGGAGGCGATATCAGTGCTGGAGAAGTCAGCAGACAGTAAGTGCCCTCTCCCCTTAATAATACCTGGGACACTTAGGAGTCTAGTCACTAAGGGGAGAAAATGGGGAAAAACACTAAAGACAGAGAAAATCCCTTTACATACCGCTTCTCAGTATGTACTAAAGGGATTTTCTCTGCCTGCAGCCTGCCACCGCTAAGTGCAGGCTACAATATCACACTGCACCTGGGGCACTTAGCGCTGCCATAAACACCTATGGCAGAGCTAAGTATCCCAGGTATTACTAAGAGGAGATGTCACTTACCGTCTGCTGACTTCTCCAGCGCTGATATCGCCTCCTGTAGCTGCCAGTATCTGCTTCTCCTCACTGGAGAAGCAGGACTTGAGCCGTGTCAGGTTGGCCGTTTGTAAATAAAGTTTGTTGGAAAAAAAAAAGTCACTACTGCTGCTGCTGCTGGCCGGAGATGGTGAGTAACACAGGGTGTAGGGGAAGGGAGTCTCAGCTGTTACCGCCGAGGGGGTGACTTAATATTCACCCTCCTCGGCTGGTCTATTTTTAGTAACTGCTGCATTAGCCATCTTCTGTTTCGCAGCAGTAGCAGGCAAAGCAGGAGTGGCATTAACGCAGAGTCTTAGTAAATAGACCCCTGAATCCCTAATTTCCTAACATGCCTGATCAGACTTTCCTCCAGTCATTAAATCTTTAAACACTATCTGAAAACTCGTCTCTTTATTATAGCTTACTTACACCCACCTATATTACTCTTACACCCAGCCCCTCACAACTCTTCCATTCACCACTCCGTCACACTTTTGTGAACTGGGCCCTCTCTACCATTTGTTTTCATGTCTGCATTTATATTGTCTAAATTGTATATATCTGTTTAATGTATGTCCTATTTTTTTACTGTTCTACTTTAGTAGCAGTGAAAGTTTGAACTGTGGAGCAGTGGCGTAACTAAGGGGGGTCAAGCAGGGCGTTTGCCACGGCCACGGTCCGGAACGTCCTAGTTAGGCAGTGTAGCACCGACCGCAGTGTGTGCGGTCAGTGCTACACATTTACACAAGACCAGTGCTAGGCTTCCCTGCGCCCAGCGCCATTCCTATACTGCACAGCTGAGCCCCTTCCCTCCCCCTGTTTCACGGCCAGGGTTTCTCGGCATGGTACCCGCCGGGTATTACCTGTGAGCTCGTTGTGGCGGGGGGTCTCTGGCAGCGGTGCTGGTGTTTGGCATGGGGCATTGGCTGCGCGTGGTCCTGTGCGGGCACATTGTCACTAGGCCCGGTGAGGTCTGGCGGTGTTTCCGTTCCGTTGGCATGGGCGCCACCATCTTGCCTGCGGCCATGTGATCCCAGCTGTCCAATCCTGGTAGGTCATGTGCTCATTCCAGCCAGTCACAACGCGGCACTGAGTATTTAGGAAGGTCCAGAGCCTTCCTTCCTTTGCCAGTGCAATGTGTTTCTCAGCTGCGGCTGAGAGAGAGTACCTGTGCCTTATCTGCCTGCTTGTATACGCTCCTAGCCTGAACCTTGCCTGCTCCAACCTGCTGGACTTACCCTGCACCCTCCATATACCTTCTTACCTGCCTGAGTACCTGAACCTGCTGTTTCCCTGCACCTTGCTTCATTTCACTCCCAGCTGGACTTCACTACCTCTGTCTGCATCAGTTACAGCTCACCAAACCTGCCTTCAGTTACAGCTCATCAAGTCTGCATTTTGTTACAGCTCATCATACCTGCATTCTGTTTTAGCTCACCATACTTATACTGGACTGTTCCTGCCTGTCATTATCTGGACATTTGTTCATTAACCCTCACTACAGTTATCAAGTGCACTTTAGTGCTATACCTGGACTTTTTTGTTTGCCATTCCCATGTCTTCTCAGTCACTTATTAAAAACCCCACTTTTTCATTTAAGTCTGCTCCTGTGTCTGCTTCTATCACCACCCCGGGTCCACAACAAATTCAGAACCTCACAGTTTGCACTGGCCCCATTGATCCGGCCACGGAACAGGAGTCTGGAGTGGATTTATTTAGCTGTATTGCTGGTCGTTTAGAAAACCTGGAAGCTATGCAACATCAAATGGCCCAGTTCGTACAGGAGATGTCTAAACGCCAAGATACTCTGCAAACCTCGTTAATCACCCCTGGGGTATCAGCAACTTCACCTCCTCCTGTGCCTGGTAATACAGGGACCAGGGTATCCCCTCATCTACATCTACCCATGCCAAGCAAATTTGTCGGCAATCCTAAACTGTCGTGGTTTTTTAAATCAGTGTGATATACACTTTACGTTACAGCCTGATAACTTCCCCACCGCTAGAATCAAAGCGGCATACATCGTGTCCTTGCTGACCAGCTCAGCTCTGGATTGGGCCTCCCCACTCTGGGAGCGTTCAGACTCGCTGCTGGATAATTATACAGACTTTGTATCTTCATTCAGGAGGATTTTCCATGAACCTGGACGCACAGTGTCAGCATCGTCCAGCATCATGACCCTGACACAAGGAACCCGTCCTGTCAGCCAATATGCCGTACAGTTTCAAATTTTGGCATCAGAGCTTAAGTGGAATGAGGAGGCCATCATCTCAGCCTTTTGGCATGGTCTGTCCAACCGATTAAAAGATGATCTGATTACCCGTGAGCTTCCTACCAAATTAAATGATATGATCTCACTCTGCAACAAAATTGACCTACGCTTCAGAGAATGTCAAGCTGAAAAGCACAGAACTGACCGGCAAAGGTCATTTACGTCTCTCATACCTAACCGTCCACCCCATACTCCTATAGAAGAGGAGCCCATGCAGGTGAACCAAACCCATCTCTCCAAAGAGGTTTGTCAGAGAAGAATGCTAAAGAATCTCTGTACTGCGGAGATTCGAGTCACCTGGTGGCCTCCTGCTCCCGCAAGTCAGGAAACGCCTGTTCCTAACTGACCTTGGAGACATTAAGTTAGGAGTTATGTGCCCGTCCCCAAATACTAAAGATTTCAAGATTTCCTTAGCTTTGGATCTCAAGCCCAACCCTGTCTTCGTCTCTGCTCTATTAGACTCTGGAGCAGCCAGAAACTTCATGACTTCCAGCCTAGTTGATAAACTACAGATTCCTTGTTCATCTCTCAAGCACGCTATCTCCCTGACTTCCGTAGATGGACGTCCTCTAGCTAAAGGAGTGGTCACCAAGGAGACTCAACCAGTATTAGTGTGTGTTGGGGCACTCCACTCCGAGTCTTTAAAGTTCTTAGTGATACCAGAGGCTTCTCAAGAAATCATCTTAGGACTACCCTGGTTACGCCAACATAATCCCAGGATAGACTGGTGTTCAATGCAGATTCTTTCATGGGGAACTGACTGTCAGAAATCCTGTCTTCCCAAAATACGACCTGTAAGAAAGACAGCTTCGTTACCATCTCGAGCTATACCCGGGGAGTACCAGATGTTCTCTGATGTTTTTTCCGAGCAACAGGCGAACATCTTACCTCCCCACAGAGAATGGAGCTGTCCTATCGAGTTGCTGCCTGACAAGATGCCACCCCGTGGTCGCACCTATCCTCTATCCGTGTCTGAGACTCAAGCCATGTCAGAGTACATCCAGGACAACCTAGCAATGGGGTTTATTCGACCTTCCACCTCTCCCGGTGGAGCTGGCTTCTTTTTTGTTGGCAAGAAAGACGGAGGCCTAAGACCTTGTATAGATTACCGGGGCCTCAATGATATAACGATTAGGAATCTGTATCCTCTTCCCCTGATCACAGAATTGTTTGACAGAGTTAAAGGGTCCATCATATTCTCTAAGCTGGATCTGAGATGGGCTTATAAACTCATCCGCATTCGTGCTGGTGATGAATGGAAGACCGCCTTTAATACTAGAGATGAACACTTTGAATACCTTGTGATGCACTTTGGGTTGTGCAATGCCCCTGCCGTGTTTCAGGGCTTCGTTAATGAGATTTTCCGGGACCTGTTGTAACTCTCGGTTGTAGTTTACCTGGACAATATATTGATTTTTTCGTCATCTGTAACAAAACATCATGAACATGTGAAGGAAGTATTGTCCCGTCTGAGAAAGAACCACCTTTATTGCAAACTAGAGAAATGTGTCTTTGGGGTTCCCAGTGTACCATTCCTTGGTTACATCATCTCTGGCTCCAGCCTAGAAATGGACCCCAAGAAGGTGCAGGCGATTTTGGATTGGTCCCGTCTTCAAACTTTGAAAGCCATCCAGAGATTGCTTGGGTTCGCCAACTACTACAGACGTTTTATTAAAGGATTTTCATCATTGTTGGCTCCCATTACTGCATTGACCCGAAAAGACGCTAACCCTGCCCAATGGTCACCTGAGGCAGTGACTGCCTTCCAACTTTTAAAACAGGCGTTTATTTCAGCTCCAGTCTTACGACAACCAGATCTGGATAGGTCGTTTCTAGTGGAGGTGGATGCGTCATCAGAGGCCATGGGTGCAGTTCTCTCCCAGCATTATGACGATAATCGAGTTCATCCCTGCGGGTTCTTCTCTAAGAAGTTTTCTCCTGCCGAGAGAAATTACGCCATTGGTGAACAAGAACTTCTAGCAGTAAAATTAGCATTAAAAGAATGGAGGTACCTGCTGGAAGGGCCAAGTTCCCCTTCACTGTCTTCACGGACCATAGAAATCTTCTCTTCCTGAAGAATATTCAGTGCGTGAGTCCTCGTTTGGCCCGATGGGCAATATTTTTTGCTCGGTTCCAGTTCACCCTGACCTTCCGGTCTGGAGCCCTTAATCAAAAGGCATATGCCCTGTCCATATCTGTCCTCTGCAATGACAAGTCAGAGAATCAACAAGATGCCCCTGTTTTGGAGTCAAGAGTCTTTGCCACCATACAGTTACAGCCTCCTACAGGAAAGTCCTTTGTGGCCCTGGAGTTAAGGAAGCAGCTCCTCACCTGGGCTCATTCCTCTCGCTTTACAGGTCACTCAGGTACTCGGAAGACCTTGGAGTTTTTAAAGAGAGGCTATTTGTGGCCATCCATGAAAGCAGACGTGTTGGAATTTATTTCTTCATGTTCTTTGTGTGCCCAGCATAAATCTTCACGTCAGGCACCAGCTGGTGAGTTATTGCCACTGCCTATTCCATCACGTCCATGGACGCATCTCTCCATGGACTTCGCCACAGATCTGCCGAATTCTCAAGGGTTCACTACCATCTGGATCGTAGTAGACCGATTCTCTAAAATGGTTCATTACATACCACTAAAGAAATTACCTTCTGCTCCTGACTTGGCTCACTTGTTCATTCAACAAGTTTTTCGTCTCCATGGTTTTCCTGCTGAGATAGTCTCTGACCATGGTGTTCAGTTCACAGCAAAATTTTGGAGAGCCTTGTGTTCTGTATTGCAAGTAAAGCAAAATTTTTCTACGGCTTATCATCCACAAAGCAACGGTTCCACTGAGAGGGTTAATCAAGATCTGGTGACCTTCCTGAGGATTTTTATGACATCTTCCCAAGACAATTGGTCTGTATTGCTGCCATGGGCTGAATTTGCACATAACGCCTCCTACCACTCTTCCACGAGCCAAACACCATTCCAAGTGGTCTACGGCCTACATCCACGGGTCCCTGAATTTCAGAGTCTGTCCTTCTTTGACGTCCCAACTGTAGAAGACACTGTACGGAGATTTGCTTCAATCTGGTCTCAAGTTTGTTCTGACCTGGAGAAGGTATCCTCCCGTTACAAATTTCAAGCTGATAAGAGGCGTAGGAAAGTACCACATATGCGAGTTGGAGACCAGGTCTGGTTGTCCACCCGGAACCTACGACTTCGAATGCCATCCATGAAATTTGCTCCACGCTTCATCGGGCCCTTCTCCATCATAGAGGTCATTAACCCTGTGGCTTATCGCCCTCAGCTACCCCCTTATCTGAAAATACCCAATTCCTTTCATGTCTCCCTGTTGAAACCTCTAGTGCTAAACAAGTTCCACAGAGTCCTGCCTGCTTCTCCCCGTGTCCAGACTGAGAGGGGCATAGAGTTTGAGGTCTCCCAGGTCTTGGATCCCCGTCTCTGAAGAAGGACATTTGCAGTACCTACTAGACTAGAGGGGCTACGGCCCAGAGGAACATTGTTGGACCGATGCCCGAGATGTACATGCTCCTGCACTCATCAAGAGGTTCCATGCTGCCCATCCGGAGAAGCCTGGTGAGTGTCCTGAGGCCACCCATAAGGGGGTGGTACTGTAATGGCCAGGGTTTCTCGGCATGGTACCATCCCGGGTATTACCTGTGAGGTTGTTGTAGTGGGGGTCTCTGGCAGCGGTGCTGGTGTTTGGCGAGGGGCATTGGCTGCACGTGGTCCTATGCGGGCACATTGTCACTAGGCCTGGTGAGGTCTGGCGGTGTTTCCGTTCCGTTGGCATGGGCGCCGCCATCTTGCCTGCGGCCATGTGATCCCAGCTGTCCAATCCTGGTAGGTCATGTGCTCATTCCAGCCAGTCACAACGCGGAACTGAGTATTTAGGAAGGTCCAGAGCCTTCCTTCCTTTGCCAGTGCAACGTGTTTCTCAGCTGCGGCTGAGAGAGAGTACCTGTGCCTTATCTGCCTGCTTGTATATGCTCCTAGCCTGAACCTTGCCTGCTCCAACCTGCTAGACTTACCCTGCACCCTCCATATACCTTCTTACCTGCCTGAGTACCTGAACCTGCTGTTTCCCTGCTCCTTGCTTCATTTCACTCCCAGCTGGACTTCACTACCTCTGTCTGCATCAGTTACAGCTCACCAAACCTGCATTCAGTTGCAGCTCATCACGCCTGCATTTAGTTACAGCTCATCATACCTGCATTCTGTTTTAGCTCACCATACTTATACTGGACTGTTTCTGCCTGTCACTATCTGGACATTTGTTCATTAACCCTCACTACAGTTATCAAGTGCACTTTAGTGCTATACCTGGACTTTTTTGTTTGCCATTCCCATGTCTTATTAAAAACCCCACTTTTTCATTTAAGTCTGCTCCTATGTCTGCTTCTATCATCACCCCGGGTCCACAACAAATACAGAACCTCACACCCTGAGTGCTTACCCACTGAGTGCTGTGTGTGTGTGTTGATCAGCAGCCAATGAGAGTCAGACAGACTCTCATTGGCTGCTGCTGCTACTGCACACACATCACCGCCACGCGGCAGCGATGTGTGTGCTAACCAGCAGCCAATGAGAGTCAGACATACTCTCATTGATTGCTGCAGCGCCCACTGCAAGAGCCGGGCTGGAGCTCACTCATGAGCTCCGCCTTCTGGCTCTTGCAGTGAGAAACATCATGACATCTCTCCCATAATGCAGAGCGCGCCAGCGTGGGAGGACTGTCGTGCGGCGGCGTTGGCGGTGGGAGCAGTGGCCAGAGCCGGAGCGTGGATTCAGGTAAGTGTATTTTTTTCTTTTTGTAACTTGTGTGCCTGCACCACGGAGGGTGGGGGGGCTTCTACAGGGGGCTCCATTACTGGGGGGGACCTACTGGGGGGGAACTACTACTGGGGGCACTATATAAGGGGCTTACTACTAGGGGACCACTACTGGGGGCACTAAGTAGGGAGGACCACTACAGGGGGCACTGTATCAGTGCACTGAATAGGGGGGATCACTACTGGGGGCCAGCATAAGGGGGACCACTACTGGGGGCACTGCATGGGAGGATGACTAATGCTGGGGGCACTATATAAGGGGCTTACTACTAGGGGTACTGCACTGGGAGGACCACTACTGGGGGCACTAAATAGGGAGGACCACTATAGGGGGCAATGGATTGGATAGGGGGGATCACTGCTGAGGGCCTGCATAAGGGGGACCATTACTGGGGGCACTGCATGGGGGGACTACTGCTGGGGGCACTATATAAAGGGCACTGCATAGGGGGTACCACTACTGGGGACACTGCATTGGGGGGACTGATACTGGGGGCACTATATAAGGGGCACTGCATAAGGGGTCCCACTACTGGGGGCACTTCATAGGGGGGACCACTACATTGGGCACTGCATAAGGGGGACCACTGCTGGGGGCACTGAATAAGGGGAACTAATGAGGGGCTGCATAAGGGGGACCACTACTGGGGGCATTGCATACTGGGGGTATTGTATAAGGGGAACTAATGGGGGGGCTGCATAATGGGAACCACTACTGGGGGTACTGTATAAGGGGCACTACTATGGGCCTGCATAAGAGAGACCACAACTGGGGACATTGCATACTGGGGGTACTGTATAAGGGGAACTACTGGGGTTAAGGTGCATATGGAAGGGAATGTACAGAGTGATGATAAAGGGGTGTGTGTCATGTTGACACGCCCCATTGTTAAGTGACCTCACCCATTTTTTGCCGCGCTACCTTTCGGCGAGCGCACATAGGAGGTTGGGCTCCATTTTTACATTTGCGTGAACTGGGCACAAAACCCCGGCATCCAGCGGAAGGAGCCCGGACGGGGTGGAGGGATCTGAAAGGACCCCTTTTTGCAACCCTGGACTCCTTCCCATAGGGAGAGAGCGGGGTTGCATAAGCAAACACCATCTGAAGATGGTGAATACTCCCACAGTCAAGCTCCAAAAATATTGTATTTTCGGAGCTTGATGAATTTAGGTCCTCATACTAGTGTATGGGGAGAGCAGGCCAGATAGGGCTGAAAGGTAATCAGGAGATATCAATGATATATCCTGCGTTACCTTTATAATGAATGGCCCTGATCCTTAATCTATACTAAAGTAGGTGAAAATTTTAACTTTCATCTGCTTTTGGAGAAATTAAGTGATGATGAATGGACCCCTATATATTTATGAATTATTTTATTATTAATGGAAATTATCTGCATTTCTTATCAATTTAATGCTACATCTGTAAAACCTAGTAAACACTACTGGAAAAGTGTTCAGCTTTTCATGTGGAGGGCAGTATCTAAGCATGTTGGCAGAGTAATTTTCATTGCTTAGTTCACCTTATTTAGTGAATCATGTCAGATATAGATTGGGTGAGTAGATTTCGTTCAGATGATCCCTACTTAAAGAAAGGGGGATGTGCTGGTTTTCCAAGTACCATCGACACTGCTGGCTGCAAAATCATTATGAAAGTTATTTGACTTCAAAACAATTCTGAAATACTGGAACCAGGATGCCTTCCCTCATTGTTCTAGATATTTGTGGCTTGAAGAAACTAAATTTAAACCTGCAGGGACACGTGTTTTTGGTGTAGGGTTCATCCTACTTTCTCTTTAAAAATATCTCACTACAGCAAACAAGTTAAAGTATTTATTCCAGAGTTATAAAAAACATTGATGGTAATGGTATTTAGTTAAAATAAAATGTGTGCTTGTTTTTTTTGTCCTGTTGAAGTGCATGATATTTACATTCATCTATGTTACCACTAGGGGTGAGCGGGTTCGGATTTCTGAAATCCGAACCCCCCCGAGCCCCCCCGATCCGAGTCCGATCCGAGTCAGGCTCGACTTTTCCCGCCTGACTCGGATCTGACATCGAGGCAAAACGTCATCATCCCGCCTTCCGAGTCTCGCGGGTTTTGGATCCTATATAAGGTACCCGCGTCGGCGCCATTTTCTCACTCGGCTGTGGACAGTGAAGAGGGAGGGTGGGAGTTAGTGCTGTGTAGTGTAGTGTAGTGTAGTGCTGCTGTTGTCCACTACTTCAAAGTCCATAGGGGCTGGCTGTGTTGTGCTGTGCTGCTGTTGTTAATAGGGGCTGTGTCCACTACTTCAAAGTCCATAGGGGCTGGCTGGACTGTGTTGTGCAGTCAGTTCTCCATAGGGGCTGTGTCCACTCCAAAGTCCTGTGCAGTGTCCCAGTCCTAAAGGGGTGCTGTAGTGTTGTCCAGGGGGTGCTCTGTCCATCAGGGGTGCTCCCCCCAAGTGCTAAAAAAATAATATATTTTCTGTGTTTGTGAATTGTGTGCGCAGTAGCCGCACGTGCATCAACAAAGTAGTGCCAAGCGTGCGCCTGTGTCATAAGTAAAGGGCCGGCTGGCTTGACCGTTAAGGGTGCTGTAACCCCCGAAAGTACACTCCAGTCCAAACCAAAAAAAAAATTATTTTCTGTGTTTGTGAATTGTGTGCGCAGTAGCCGCACGTGCATCAACAAAGTAGTGCCAAGCGTGCGCCTGTGTCATAAGTAAAGGGCCGGCTGGCTTGACCGTTAAGGGTGCTGTAACCCCCGAAAGTACACTCCAGTCCAAACCAAAAAAAAAATTATTTTCTGTGTTTGTGAATTGTGTGCGCAGTAGCCGCACGTGCATCAACAAAGTAGTGCCAAGCGTGCGCCTGTGTCATAAGTAAAGGGCCGGCTGGCTTGACCGTTAAGGGTGCTGTAACCCCCGAAAGTACACTCCAGTCCAAACCTAAAAAAAAATTATTTTCTGTGTTTGTGAATTGTGTGCGCAGTAGCCGCACGTGCATCAACAAAGTAGTGCCAAGCGTGCGCCTGTGTCATAAGTAAAGGGCCGGCTGGCTTGACCGTTAAAGGGTGCTGTAACCCCCGAAAGTACACTCCAGTCCAAACCAAAAAAAAATTATTTTCTGTGTTTGTGAATTGTGTGCGCAGTAGCCGCACGTGCATCAACAAAGTAGTGCCAAGCGTGCGCCTGTGTCATAAGTAAAGGGCCGGCTGGCTTGACCGTTAAAGGGTGCTGTAACCCCTGAAAGTACACTCCAGTCCAAACCAAAAAAAAATTATTTTCTGTGTTTGTGAATTGTGTGCGCAGTAGCCGCACGTGCATCAACAAAGTAGTGTCAAGCGTGCGCCTGTGTCATAAGTAAAGGGCCGGCTGGCTTGACCGTTAAGGGTGCTGTAACCCCCGAAAGTACACTCCAGTCCAAACCAAAAAAAAAATTATTTTCTGTGTTTGTGAATTGTGTGCGCAGTAGCCGCACGTGCATCAACAAAGTAGTGCCAAGCGTGCGCCTGTGTCATAAGTAAAGGGCCGGCTGGCTTGACCGTTAAAGGGTGCTGTAACCCCCAAAGTACACTCCAGTCCAAACCAAAAAAAAATTATTTTCTGTGTTTGTGAATTGTGTGCGCAGTAGCCGCACGTGCATCAACAAAGTAGTGCCAAGAGTGCGCCTGTGTCATAAGTAAAGGGCCGGCTGGCTTGACCGTTAAAGGGTGCTGTAACCCACAAAGTACACTCCAGTCCGAACCAAAAAAAAATTTATTTTCTGTGTTTAGCCGCACGTATATATCAAATCGATATAACATAAATGGAGGACCAAACTTTCTCCGATAAAAATAAAATAGAGAAAGATCAAGAACCACTTCCTCCTAGTGCTGAAGCTGCTGCCACTAGTCATGACATAGACGATAACATGCCATCAACGTCGTCTGCCAAGGCCGATGCCCAATGTCATAGTAGAGGGCACATACAATCCCAAATGGCAAAGTTCAGGAAAATGACCTTGAAAAAGACATTTAAATCAGCTGAAGAGAAACGTAAACTTGCCAATATGCCATTTACGACACGGAGTGGCAAGGAACGGCTAAGGTCGATCCCTAGTATGTTCATGACTAGTGGTTCAGCTTCACATGACGATGGAAGCACTCCTCCCACTAAAAAAATCAAAAGAGTTAAGCTGGCAAAAGCACAGCGAAGAACTGTGCTTTCTAAGAAGATATCACAAATCCCCAAAGAGAGTCCAAGTGTGGTGGTGGTTGCGATGCCTGACCTTCCCAGCACTGGACGGGAAGAGGTGGCTCTTTCCACCATTTGCACGCCCCCTGCAAGTGCTGAAAGGAGCACCCACAGTCCACTTGCTGATATGCAAATTGAAGATGTCACTGTTGAAGTACAACAGGATGAGGATACTGGTGTAGCTGGCGCTGAGGAGGAAGTTGGCGAGGAGGATTCTGATGGTGATGTGGTTTGTTTAAATCAGGCTCCGGGGGAGACAGTTGTTGTCCGTGGGATGAAAAAGCCCATCACGGTCATGCCTGGGCAGAAGACCAAACATTCCACCTCTTTGGTCTGGCAATATTTCTATCCAAATCCGGACAACAACTGTCTTGCCATATGTACCATATGTAAAGGTGAAATAAGTAGGGGTAGGGACGTCAACCACCTAGGAACATCCTCCCTTATACGGCACCTGCAGCGCGTTCATAAAAAGTTACTGTCAAGTTCAGAAACTTTGGCTCAGACCGTAAGCAGTCCAGGGACACCTAAATCCCGTTGTCCTGTTGTATCCAAGCGCCTGCAAACCACACCGTCAACTCCCTCCTCGTCAATTTCCTCCTTAGTCAGGATCGGAAGTAGTCCTGCAGGCCATATCACTGGCATGACTGACTCTCCTATCCGGGATTCCTCCGGAGGATCCTGCATTGCTACGCCTACTGCTGCCGCTGCTGCTGTTGCTGCTGCTGCTGGGAGTCGTTCATCATCCCAGAGAGGAAGTAGGAACACCACTACTTTTACTAAACAATTGACCCTCCAACAGTCCTTAGCGAGGAGGATGAAGTACGACAGCAGTCATCCTGAAGCAAAACGTATAACTGAGGCCTTGACTGCTATGTTGGTGTTAGACGTGCGTCCGGTATCCGCCATTAGTGCAGTGGGATTTAGACAATTGATGGAGGTAGTGTGTCCCCGGTTCCAAATCCCGTCTAGATTCCACTTCACTAGGCAGGCGATACCGAGACTGTACAGAAACGTCAGAAAAAGTGTCCTCAGTGTCCTGAAAAATGCCGTTGTACACAATGTCCACTTAACCACGGACATGTGGACAAGTGGAACAGGGCAGACTAAGGACTATATGACTGTGACAGCCCACTGGGTAGATGTATCACCTTACGCAGCAACAGCAGCAGCGTCACCAGTAGCAGCATCTCAGAAACGCCAGCTCGTTACAAGGCAGGCTACGCTGTGTATCACCGGTTTCAGTAAGAGGCACACCGCCGACAACCTCTTAGAGAAACTGAGGGAAATCATCGCCCAGTGGCTTACCCCACTTAGACTCTCCTGGGGATTTGTGATATCTGACAACGCCACCAATATTGTGCGGGCATTACATCTGGGCAAATTCCAGCACGTCCCATGTTTTGCTCACACAATAAACTTGGTGGTGCAGAATTTTCTGAAAAGCGACAGGGGCGTGCAGGAGACGCTTTGGGTGGCCCGAAAAATTTCTGGCCACTTTCGCCATTCAGCGACTGCGTGCCGAAGACTGGAGCGCCAGCAAACACTCTTGAACCTGCCCCGCCATCACCTGAAGCAAGAGGTTGTGACGCGGTGGAACTCAACCCTCTATATGCTTCAGAGGATGGAGGAGCAGCAAAAGGCCATACAAGCCTATACATCCACCTATGACATAGGCAAAGGAGGGGGTATGCACCTGACTCAAGCGCAGTGGAGAATGATTTCCGTGTTGTGCAAGGTTCTTCAGCCCTTCGAACTTGCCACACGTGAAGTCAGTTCAGACACTGCCAGCTTGAGTCAGGTCATTCCCCTCATCAGGCTTTTGCAGAAGCAGCTGGAGAAAGTGAAGGAGGAGCTAAGACGGAGCGATTCCGCTCGGCATGTGGGACTTGTGGATGAAGCCCTTCATTCGCTTTGCCAGGATTCCAGGGTGGTCAATCTGTTGAAATCAGACCACTACATTTTGGCCACCGTGCTCGATCCTAGGTTTAAAGCCTATGTGGTGTCTCTCTTTCCGGCCGACACAAGCCTGCAGAGGTGCAAAGACCTGCTGGTGAACACACTGTCAGCTGAAGCGGAACATGACACGTCAACGGCTCCTTCTTCATTTTCTCCCGCAACTGGGGCTGCCAGGAAAAAACTTAGGTATCCTAAGCAACCCGCTGGCGGTGATGCAGGGCAGGCAGGACCAAGTTTGGACATCTGGTCCGGACTGAAGGACCTGGCAACAATTTCTGACATGTCTACTGTCACTGCATATGATACTGTCACCATTGACAGAATGGTGGAGGATTACATCGGTGACAGCATCCAAGTAGGCATGTCAGACAGTCCATACCTGTACTGGCAGGAAAAAGAGGCAATTTGGAGGCCCCTGTACAAACTGGCTCTATTTTACCTGAGTTGCCCCCCCTCCAGTGTGTACTCCGAAAGAGTGTTTAGTGCAGCCGGGAACCTTGTCAGCGAAAGGCGTAGGAGGTTGCTTCCACAGAATGTGGAGAAGATGATGTTCATCAAAATGAATTATCAGCTCTTCCAGGGAGACCAGCCTCCAGAAGGTACAGAGGGACCTGTGGTGGTGGATTCAAGTGGGGACGAGTTAATACTTTGTGAGGATGAGGATGTACACACTGAAGAGGGTGAGGAATCGGTGGATGAGGAGGATGAGGATGACATCTTGCCTCCGTAGAGCCAGTTTGTGCAGGGACACATTAATTGCCAGCTTGTTTTGTGGGGGCCCAAACGAACCAATCATTTCAGCCACAGTTGTGTGGCAGACCCTGGCGCTGAAATGATTGATTTGTTAAAGTGTGCATGTCCTGTTTATACAACATAAGGGTGGGTGGGAGGGCCCAAGGACAATTCCATCTTGCACCTCTTTTTTTCTTTGCATTATGTACAGTTTGGGGCCTAGTTTTTCTAACTGCCATCCTGCCTGCCACTGCAGTGTCACTCCTAGATGGGTCACGTGTTTGTGCCGCCCACTCGTGTCGCTTAGCATAGTCATCCAGCTACCTCGGTGCAACCTTTTGGACATAAAAACACTATTGTGAGGTGTGAGGTGTTCAGAATAGACTGGAAATGAGTGGAAATTAAGGTTATTGAGGTTAATAATAGCATAGGAGCAGAAAAACCTACAAATTCTGTGATTTTAGCTGTTTTTATGCTTTTTTTCAAAAAAATACAGATCCAAAACACAAAACCCAGAACCCAAAACACGGAAGGGTGGTTTTGGCAAAACCAATCCAGATCCAAAACACGAAGAAAGATCCAGATCCAAAACCAAAACACAAAACACGAAAAGTGGCCGGTGCACACCCCTAGTTACCACCTTTACAGTACTGTATGTTGGTTTCCTCCCACACTCCAAAAATATACCGATAGGTCAAAAATTAACATTAGTGTGTATGTGTGTGCTCGTACATGTGGTAAGGGAATATAGATGGTAAGCTTCACAGTGACAAACACAGGATTTTGAAAGTGGGGTTTCCAAATCCTTGGTTAACCGAACCAATGAAAAAACATCTAGCCACAAATAAATAAATATATATATATATAATGTCCTCTAGATCCGGCACTCCACCTGATAACAAACAAATGCTCCGGTGCCCTCCCAAAGAAGTAATGTATAGGTCGCAGAACAGGCGGCACTCAAAGAGAATTTCCTGTGTTTTAATGATGGAAAGTCTCTTTGAGTGCCGCCTGTTCTGCGACCTATATATATATATATATATATATATATATATATATATATATATATAAATTAGGGGTGTGCACCGGCCACTTTTCGTGTTTTGTGTTTTGGTTTTGGATCTGGATCTTTCTTCGTGTTTTGGATCTGGATTGGTTTTGCCAAACCCACCCTTCCGTGTTTTGGGTTCTGGGTTTTGTGTTTTGGATCTGTATTTTTTTTAAAAAAAGCATAAAAACAGCTAAAATCACAGAATTTGTGTGTTTTTCTGCTCCTATGCTATTATTAACCTCAATAACCTTAATTTCCACTCATTTCCAGTCTATTCTGAACACCTAACACCTCACAATAGTGTTTTTATATCCAAAAGGTTGCACCGAGGTAGCTGGATGACTATGCTAAGAGATACGAGTGGGCGGCACAAACACGTGGTCCATCTAGGAGTGACACTGCAGTGGCAGACAGGATGGCAGTTTGAAAAACTAGGCCCCAAACAGTACATAATTCAAAGAAAAAAAAGAGGTGCAAGATGGAATTGTCCTCCCACCCACCCTTATGTTGTATAAACAAAACATGCACACTTTAACAAACCAAACATTTCAGCGACAGGGTCTGCCACACGACTGTGGCTGAAATGATTGGTTCGTTTGGGCCCCCACAAAACAAGCTGGCAATTAATATGTCCCTGCACAAACTGGCTCTACGGAGGCAAGATGTCGTCCTCATCCTCTGATTCCTCACCCTCTTCAGTGTTGTGTACATCCTCATCCTCACAGAGTATTAATTCGTCCCCGCTGGAATCCACAACCACAGGTCCCTCTGTACGTTCTGGAGGCTGGTCTCCCTGGAAGAGTTGATAATTCATTTTATGAACATCATCTTCTCCACATTTTGTGGAAGCAACTTCCTACGCCTTTTGCTGACAAGGTTCCCGGCTGCACTAAACACTCTTTCGAAGTACACACTGGAGGGGGGGCAACTCAGGTAAAATAGAGCCAGTTTGTACAGGGACCTCCAAATTGCTTCTTTTTCCTGCCAGTACAGGTACGGACTGTCTGACATGCCTACTTGGATGCTGTCACTGATGTAATCCTTTAACAGACAGACGCACGCTTGTCGCTGCTGCTTTAAGGATGCAGGTGCGGCTACAGCCCACACATTTCACAAAGACAGAAAAAAAAAGAAGAATATTTTTGTTTGTGGAGCGCACTTTGAGGGTGTCACCACCCTTTAACAGACAGACGCACGCTTGTCGCTGCTGCTTTAAGGATGCAGGTGCGGCTACAGCCCACACATTTCACAAAGACAGAAAATAAAATAAGAATTTTTTTATTGTTTGTGGAGCGCACTTTGAGGGTTACACCACCCTTTAACAGACAGACGCACGCTTGTTGCTGCTGCTTTAAGGATGCAGGTGCGGCTACAGCCCACACATTTCACAAAGACAGAAAAAAAAATAAGAATTTTTTTATTGTTTGTGGATTATTTACACCACCCTTTAACAGACAGACGCACGCTTGTCGCTGCTGCTTTAAGGATGCAGGTGCGGCTACAGCCCACACATTTCACAAAGACAGAAAAAAAAATAAGAATTTTTTTATTGTTTGTGGAGCGCACTTTGAGGGTTACACCACCCTTTAACAGACAGACGCACGCTTGTCGCTGCTGCTTTAAGGATGCAGGTGCGGCTACAGCCCACACATTTCACAAAGACAGAAAAAAAAATAAGAATTTTTTTATTGTTTGTGGAGCGCACTTTGAGGGTTACACCACCCTTTAACAGACAGACGCACGCTTGTCGCTGCTGCTTTAAGGATGCAGGTGCGGCTACAGCCCACACATTTCACAAAGACAGAAAAAAAAATAAGATTTTTTTTATTGTTTGTGGAGCGCACTTTGAGGGTTACACCACCCTTTAACAGACAGACGCACGCTTGTCGCTGCTGCTTTGAGGACAGTATCATATGCAGTGACAGTAGACTTGTCAGAAATTGTTGGCACGTCCTTCAGTCCGGACCAGATGTCCAAACCGGCCCTTGACTTATGACACAGGCGCACGCTTGGCGCTGCTACTGTGTTGCTGCACATGCGGCTACATCGCACTCAAGTCACAAACACATAAAAAAAATATTTTTTATTTTTTGGAGCACTTAGAGGGTTACACTACCCTTTAACAGACAGACGCACGCTTGTTGCTGCTGCTTTGAGGATGCAAGTGCGGCTACAGCCCACACAATTCACAAAGACAGAAAAAAAAAGAAGAATATTTTTATTGTTTGTGGAGCACACTTTGAGGGTTACACCACCCTTTAACAGACAGACGCACGCTTGTCGCTGCTGCTTTAAGGATGCAGGTGCGGCTACAGCCCACACATTTCACAAAGACAGAAAAAAAAATAAGAATTTTTTTATTGTTTGTGGAGCGCACTTTGAGGGTTACACCACCCTTTAACAGACAGACGCACGCTTGTCGCTGCTGCTTTGAGGACAGTATCATATGCAGTGACAGTAGACTTGTCAGAAATTGTTGGCACGTCCTTCAGTCCGGACCAGATTTCCAAACCGGCCCTTGACTTATGACACAGGCGCACGCTTGGCGCTGCTACTGTGGTGCTGCATGTGCGGCTACATCGCACTCAAGTCACAAACACATAAAAAAAATATTTTTTATTTTTTGGAGCACTTTGAGGGTTACACCACCCTTTAACAGACAGACGCACGCTTGTCGCTGCTGCTTTGAGGATGCAAGTGGAATCTAGACGGGATTTGGAACCGGGGACACACTACCTCCATCAATTGTCTAAATCCCACTGCACTAATGGCGGATACCGGACCCACGTCTAACACCAACATAGCAGTCAAGGCCTCAGTTATACGTTTTGCTTCAGTATGACTGCTGTCGTACTTCATCCTCATCGCTAGGGACTGTTGGAGGGTCAATTGTTTAGTAAAAGTGGTGGTGTTCCTACTTCCTCTCAGGGATGATGAACAACTCCAAGCAGCAGCAACAGCACTAGGAGGAAGTGGTTCTTGATCTTTCCCTATTTTATTTTTATCACAGAAAGTTTGGTCCTCCATTTATGTTATATTGATATATACGTGCGGCTAAAGCGCACACAAACACAGAAAATATTTTTTTATTTTTGCTGGAGAGTAGTGCACTTTGTGGGTTACACCAGCCTTTAAGAAATGAGCCAGCCGGCTCTTTACTTATGGGACACAGGCGCACGCTTGGCGCTGCTCCTTTGTTGATGCACGTGCAGCCACAGTGCACACAAGTCACAATCACAGAAAATATTTTTTTTTTGGTTTGGACTGGAGTGTAGTTTGGGGGTTACAGCACCGTTTAACGGTCAAGCCCGCCGGCCCTTTACTTATGACACAGGCGCACGCTTGGCACTACTTTGTTGATGCACGTGTGGCTACTGCGCACACAATTCACAAACACAGAAAATATTTTTTTATTTGGTTTGGAGTGTACTTTGGGGGTTACAGCACCCTTTATTGGTCAAGCCAGCCGGCCCTTTACTTATGACACAGGCGCACGCTTGGCACTACTTTGTTGATGCACGTGCGGCTACTGCGCACACAATTCACAAACACGGAAAAAATATTTTGTTATTTGGTTTGGAGTGTACTTTGGGGGTTACAGCACCCTTTAACGGTCAAGCCAGCCGGCCCTTTACTTATGACACAGGCGCACGCTTGGCACTACTTTGTTGATGCACGTGCGGCTACTGCGCACACAATTCACAAACACAGAAAAAATATTTTTTTATTTGGTTTGGACTGGAGTGTACTTTGGGGGTTACAGCACCCTTTAACGGTCAAGCCAGCCGGCCCTTTACTTATGACACAGGCGCACGCTTGGCACTACTTTGTTGATGCACGTGCGGCTACTACGCACACAATTCACAAACACAGAAAATATTTTGTTATTTGGTTTGGAGTGTACTTTGGGGGTTACAGCACCCTTTCACGGTCAAGCCAGCCGGCCCTTTACTTATGACCCAGGCGCACGCTTGGCACTACATTGTTGATGCACGTGCGGCTACTGTGCACACAATTCACAAACACAGAAAATATTTTTTTGGGGGGTTTGGACTGGAGTGTACTTTGGGGGTTACAGCACCCTTTAACGGTCAAGTCAGCTGGCCCTTTACTTATGACACAGGCGCACGCTTGGCACTACTTTGTTGATGCACGTGCGGCTACTGCGCACACAATTCACAAACACAGAAAATATTTTTTTTTTGGGTTTGGACTGGAGTGTACTTTGGGGGTTACAGCACCCTTTAACGGTCAAGCCAGCCGGCCCTTTACTTATGACACAGGCGCACGCTTGGCACTACTTTGTTGATGCACGTGCGGCTACTGTGCACACAATTCACAAACACAGAAAATATTTTTTTGGGGGGTTTGGACTGGAGTGTACTTTGGGGGTTACAGCACCCTTTAACGGTCAAGTCAGCTGGCCCTTTACTTATGACACAGGCGCACGCTTGGCACTACTTTGTTGATGCACGTGCGGCTACTGCGCACACAATTCACAAACACAGAAAATATTTTTTTTTTGGGTTTGGACTGGAGTGTACTTTGGGGGTTACAGCACCCTTTAACGGTCAAGCCAGCCGGCCCTTTACTTATGACACAGGCGCACGCTTGGCACTACTTTGTTGATGCACGTGCGGCTACTGCGCACACAATTCACAAACACAGAAAAAATATTATTTTTTTAGCACTTGGGGGGAGCACCCCTGATGGACAGAGCACCCCCTGGACAACACTACAGCACCCCTTTAGGACTGGGACACTGCACAGGACTTTGGAGTGGACACAGCCCCTATGGAGAACTGACTGCACAACACAGTCCACCCAGCCCCTATGGACTTTGAAGTAGTGGACACAGCCCCTATTAACAACAGCAGCACAGCACAACACAGCCAGCCCCTATGGACTTTGAAGTAGTGGACAACAGCAGCACAGCACAGCACAGCACAACACAACACTACTCTGCACTACACTACACTACACAGCCCAGCCAGCCCTAACTCCCACCCTCCCTCTTCACTGTCCACAGCCGAGTGAGAAAATGGCGCCGACGCGGGTACCTTATATAGGATCCAAAACCCGCGAGACCCGGATGGCGGGATGATGACTTTTGCCTCGATTTCAGATCCGAGTCAGGCGGGAAAAGTCGAGCCTGACTCAGATCGGCCTCGGATCGGGGGGGCTCGGGGGGGTTCGGATTTCAGAAATCCGAACCCGCTCACCCCTAATATAAATATATATATGTATATTTATTTGTGGCTAGATGTTTATTCATTGGTTTGGTACCCAAGGATTTGGAACCCCCTCCCCCACTACATTAAATTATACAACTCAGCCTATGACGGGGTACACACACACTGACAGACACACACACACACCTCTATCAGTACAAAACATGAATGCAGCAGGCAAATAAATACAGCCAGCAGTGTAGGGGCGTTTCTAGAGAGAAGGGGGCCCGTGTGCAGTCTCCGACACGGGCCCTCTCCGCCTGGCGGCCGGCAGCGCACTGAGCTGTGCGCGGCGCCAGCGCCGGAGTTATAGACTCTGGGTACTAGAGTGTGCCCGGAGTCTATAGTGTATGCACAGATCACTGGGAAAATGGCCGCGACGGCCATTTTCCCTGTACTGTGCATGCGCAAACAACGGTAAAATGGCCGCCGCAGTCATTTTCCAGTCGTTTTACAGCGCCGGACACCAGCGCCGACGTGGGACTCCGGAGAGGTAAGGTGGACCCAGGGGCCCATGTTCCCCGCACACCCTGCACCCATTATAGATACGCCCCTGCAGCAGTGGCAAACACAGGATTTTGAAAGGGGGGGTTTCCAATACTTGGGTACAAAACCAATGGCAAAAAATCTCAAGCTTGATGATCAATTACTGTGCAACGTTTCAGATTCATTTATTACATATTTCGTCAATGACGAAATATGTAATAATTTCAACTGAAATGTTTGCACAGCTCTTCCAAGAAATAAAAAGACGGCACTGCAAACAAACACAGTGACATATACACGCACACAGACATACACACTGACACAGACACACACACTAATAAAGCCTACACACACATACACACTGACAAAGCCAACACTGACACAGACACACACTGACAAAGCCTACACACACACACATACACACTGACAAAGCCGATACACACACTGACAAAGCCTAGACACACACACTAACAAAGCTTATACAAACACACACATTGACACAGACAGACACACACACACTGACCAAGCCTATGTACACACACACTGACAGACACACAAACTGCAGTGACAAACCCTATACACACGGACACACACACACTCACTGACAAAGCCTAGACAAACACACTGACAAAGACACACACACTTCACTTAAAAGTCTATACACACACACACTGACAAAGCCTAGACACACACACACTGACACACACACTGAAAAAGCCTACACACACATACACACTAACAAAGCCGATACACACACAGACAGACACACACACTGACAAAGCCTAGACACACACACACACTGACACACACACTGAAAAAGCCTACACACACATACACACTAACAAAGCCGATACACACACTGACAGACACACACACACACTGACAAAGCCTAGACACACACACTAACAAAGCCTATACAAACACACACATTGACAGACACACACACTGCACTGACAAAGCCTATGTACACACACACTGACAGACACACAAACTGCAGTGACAAACCCTATACACACAGACACACACACACTCACTGACAAAGCCTAGATACACACACACACTGCCGTGACAAAGCCTATGTACACATAGACAGACACACAAACTGCAGTGACAAAGCCTATACACACAGACACACACTCACTGACAAAGCCTAGACACACACACACTGACAAAGACACACACTTCACTTAAAAGTCTATAAACACACACACACAGGCTGACACACACACTGACAAAGCCTAGACACACATACTGACACACATACTGCTCTGACAAAGTATATATATATATACACACACACACTGACAAAGCATAGACACACACACTGACAAAGCCTAGACACACCCACATACACACTGACAAAGCCGACACACACACACATTGAAATACACACTGACACAAACACACGTCTCACTTAATAACACAAATTGAGCCAAAATACTGTAAATATAGCGCTGGCATGGCTAATTATAGATCACCTCTTCGCCCCCACCGGCTCCCCCCACATGTAATACATAACACCTACCTGCGGTGCGGCTCTGGGAGAAAGCGCCGGTCGCTGACTCACCCAGCAGGCTCCGATCTCTCAGCCTCCCACAATGTCAGGACACCATGGGAACTGCCCAGGAGGAGCTGCACGCTACCGCTGCAGCTCCCCCTACAGCCAGCTCAGCCAGGAACAGTTCAGGTTCTTTAAAAAAAAAAAAAGATTTTTAAGCTGCGCTGCACGCTGCAATGGAGTGCTAGCCATAGGAAGCTCGTTTCCGTCTACTCCGATAATGCAGAGTGGCGCTTCCAATGGCACACTTTGAATGCCTAACTCCAGGACTTTCTTTGCTGAGATGAAATTGCCATCGGCACCAGAGTCTAAAAAGGCCTTAACGTCATCAGATGGTTTGTCTGACACTAGTATCACGTCAATAGTAAACTACGAGGATACTTTCCCTTTTGGGGTGTGCTGAAATGTGCCTAATCTGACCATCCCTCGATCAATTAGGCCTTCTCGTTTCCCGGACGTTTAAGGCATCCTGAGAGAATACAAACACAAATTGTTCCGGAACCTTCTTTCTCTTTCTGCAGTGGGTAAACGTGACTTCCCGATCTGCATAGGTTCTTCTGGAACCTCAGCTGGAGCTGTGAAACGAGGATCTAGTTTGAAACTGAAGCGCCTGGACTATTCTTTCTCTCGCGGTCTTTCTCTGTGGTGGAGATCTACCCGGATACACAGATAAATCAAATCGTCCAATTTCGTGGGTAATTCCCTGAATGACAATGCATCTTTGATTTGCTCTGACAGACCTTGCAGTCTGGCCCGCAGTCTGGTTGCCTTGCTTTAATTGTAGAATGGCCGAACTTGCAGAGGACACTCGTCCGGGCTCATCAAAGACTCTCCGAAGAGCCGATATGAACTCAGTACTATTATTTACCAAAGGGTAATTTATTTCCCATAATGGAGATGCCCAGGCCAACGCCTGTCCGGACAGCAGCGAAACAATATAAGCCACTTTCGTCCTCTCAGAGGAAAAGTTTGTAGCCTGGACTTCGAACTGAATGGAACATTGATTCCTCGACAGCCCTTGGGATCCCCATCATACTTGGTGGGATTCGGAATTCGGAATGGCGTTGAAGTACCTGCAGCTTGTATGGACACCATAGAAGGTGGAGCTGGCTGTACCGGAGGTGACTGAACATGTCCCACCCATTGCATAAGCGTCTGAAGTCACTGCATAATTTGGGCCTGGTCTTGTTCCTGCTTCTCGACTCTAGCAAGGAGGTTTTCCAATAAATCTCGAGGTGAAATATTACCAGCGACATCCATGTTTCTTTTTCAGGCCAGAGTATTCTGTCACAACTCTCGGGTGGATTGTGGATGCAACCTATATGCAGGGAATTGGCTAGACTTATTCATGAGGCGCGGAGTCTAATGTGCCGGCGGTATTCACCAGGGACCCTCGCAAGAAGGTATGGACTTGGCTGTGTCCATCACATAGGTCGCGGCCCTCAGGTTAGGTTTCCCTATACAGGTGCTGGTGTGCTTTGGACAGAGTGCAGGAGACTATAGCGTGGTCGATATGCCGGGTCAAAACCAAACAGACGGGACGGTACCAGGGAGCAGGCAAAAACAGGTCACAGAGAATAGCCGAGCTCAGAACCAGATATCAACGCAGAACCAGGAGTCAGACAAAATCGGAGTCACAAACAAAGCCAAAGTCAAATCGATAATCAGGATATGCACGAACGCTGGAGTATGGTAATGAGCCTATACTCTGGCACTGGAGTGCTCACAGAGGGCCTGATTCAGAGCCGCTCGTAAGCAGCCGCTCGTTCGTAGTCAGTCGATGTTGTCCAACCACGCATGCATCGGTGTAACAGTGCGCATGTGTGTACGTCTGATTGCGGTCAATTTTCAGTCGATCGTAGACACAGCGAACAGGAAGTGACATGTCAAATGTGATTGACAGAACTGTCCGTTTTGGGGTGGTGACAGGGGTGGAGATGGAAAAACGCAGGCGTGTCGAGGCATTTTTTGGGCGTACATAAATTATCTTATGCGAGCGCCAAATGTGAACGGAACAAGTGATACGTCACTGTCTCATACGATTTCTATTAAGATTGCTCGCTCAGCTTGTGGTCTGGTATAGTCTACCGCAATGACGATGGTCTCTTCGTACTTCCCTGGGCTCATCGATGGTGTAGCGATTTATCAATTGAGGCCCTCAAAACAATAATCTTTTAATTGCAAAACTGCTTGTAAGGTGTTTAGGAAATAGACCTTTTTTAGTAGCTAAAAACCGAACGCAGGTGAACTACTCAGCCGCTAATTTCTGGGTCATACAATCAATTAGCTAACAAATGGGATTTTTGGGGGGGGGCCTTTAAAATATTTGTAAGTGTTTCTTTTTTAGGGAAACAATATTGTACGCATGTTTTTTTTTTTACATAATTTTTTTGGGGACAAGAAACCAACCGTCCTTTTGTTTTTTGATAAGTGTTAATTAAAACTCATAAATTGTTTTTAACCCTTGTTTTTTTTAAAAAAATTAAATGTTTCTATTTCTGTTGTATTGTTTCTAAGTTTGTTTGAGGGATTACCTTTTAACCAGTTTTGGAATAAATCAACAATAGAATTTTGCCGATTTTGATCATAATTTCATTAAATGATTGTGTCCATTTTTGTTTTTGTTTTTTTATTTTTTTTCGTGAACATATTTATTTTAAGGTAAAAAAATTTCAAAATGATTTGGGCCACACACACACAAAATAAGTGGCATTTGAACTAAAAAAAATAAAAAAAAATAAAAACAATTCCCAAGAAAGGAGAGGGAGGTTGTTGTCATGAAGGAATATGGGGCAAACACAGAGATGGATTGTGGGGTAATTAGCCAGTGCTGTCATCGCCTTTTAGGCCGTTTGGCCGGGGGTTGGAGGGAGCCGGAATGGGGCCGGGAGCTCCTTAGGCTGGCCTGGCCAGAGGCAGATGTTGTGGCACATTTGGAGGGATGGCTGTTGTTGTGCCAGAGGTGGAGGGTCCTGATGTTCCGGCAGGAAGGGAGGCCGGCTCCAACATGTGCTGGCGAACGAGCTGCTCCAGGGCATTTGCAATTCTCACGTTGGCCCCAGTATTTTCCACCAGGGCATTTGCAATGCTCACGTTGGCCGCAGTATTTTCCTCCAGGGCGTCCGCCACCCGTAGCAGATTGGCGTCCATCCTCAGCAGAATCTCGGTGTGCTGATCCGTTTTAACATTGAGATCAGTGAGGAGGGCCACTGCCTGCGAGGGGGAATGCCCTGGACTGTCTTCCACAGGGTCCCCAGCCGGATCTACTGCTTCCTCCCCTGCAAAGCCAGAAGAAATTCTGCAGCCAAAGCTCACCTCTGGAGCAGACTCATCCGCCTGTGTCTCTGTGAGAAAAAAGAGAAAAGAGTAAAATTATCATCTAGATATTTTACAAAAGACATTTCTGAGTTGTTAAAATTACAACATTTACCTGGGGCAACATGAGGAGCCGCAAAGTCTGGCATGTCGGTATCCATGTTCGACACGCCCAACACCTCCTCATCCTGCACACACCCCTGTGCCAGATCCTCCAAATCCGTGAGCTCAAGTGACACAGGGGTGGGACCCCCACCTGTCCCCCCTGCATGCCTAGCCCTATCAGCCAGTTTTTGTTTAAGCCGATATTTGAAGTCGCTCCATCTGTTGGTTAAATAGTTGGCATTATTACTGCAGTATTTGGACCTGTAAACACTTTTTAGTCAAATGTAGTTTTTACGTACTGGCGTTTGACCTCCCGGGTTGAACGTTCAAACTCACCCACCCCATTGACACCACTGGCTATGTCGTCCCACAGTTTCCATTTCTGGGTTGCACCCATATTCCTTGGTGCCTGTGCTAGGTTGTCATTGCACATTTGCACCAAAATCTCCTTCCTTGTGAATTGTGGCTGCCTTTTTTTTTGGCCCTAGTTTGCCTACTAGACCCAGCAGCCTCTTCCATGGCATCCTCCACACCTTTTTTTTAAATGTTTTAAAAATATTTAAAGTAAAATGTTTCAAAATGTAATGTTAAACATAAGCATTTTCCCCTTAAAAAACAAATACTTACATGGCGCCTCTTGGCTAGTACTTTGCTGCTCTGTACTCATTGTTTTTATACATGCGTCAGCATTATTCAGCCGCATCATTCATTGTGCGCTCCTATTGTCCGTCCTTAATTTGAGCAGGAAAATAAAGCCTATTTATGGCTTGGTGTGACTCCATTCGAGGTGGCATTTTTGGATTGTTGGAGGAATTTCGGTGTAGTGGTTTGTAGTTTGGTTAGTGGAGCGTGAAAGAGTTGTTTGTATTTTTTTGAAGGAGCGTTTTTATATTACTTTTTTTTTTAAGTTTGCAGTTTTGCGTATTTTTATTTGCTATTTTTATTTATATTTTTGAGTAAGTATTTCAATAAATCCCATAAACATTTATTAATAAATTTTGGAAAAAATTTTATATTGTTTTTTTTTTGTTTAAAGTTATTTTGGCTGGAACCCAAGTGACCTTTTATAACTTTTTGATATTTGTCTGTTTTTGGTAAGTGTTTTTGGTTTTATTAATTCACAAATTAGATGTGTTGGTCTTAGCATATGTTTCGCTAAGTAATGTGTGCTTGTTCTGTGTAAAATCATGTCTTAACTCTAAATGTAGCGTACTATTTTGCGAACTAATGTGTGCTTGTTCTGTGTAAAATCATGTCTTAACTCTAAATGTAGCGTACTATTTTGCGAACTAATGTGTGCTTGTTCTGTGTAAAATCATGTCTTATCTCTAAATGTAGCGTACTATTTTGCGAACTAATGTGTGCTTGTTCTGTGTAAAATCATGTCTTAACTCTAAATGTAGCGTACTATTTTGCAAACTAATGTGTGGTCCCTTCTCTAAATTTTAGAAAACTATATTTGGTTTGATTCCTAGTTTATAAAATTAATCATAAAAATATTTTTTACTTTTGAAATGTAGTTGGATTTTCACATGACACGACCCAGGCCTGTAAGAATCTTTGGTTTTCTTTGAAAAGATAAGCATATTTTTCTTAACACATTTGTCTAAAACAATAACTACCTGGCTTAACATTTCAGGTTGATGTTGGTTGTATTATATTGGCCATGGTTCCAGAACCCGACCAACCTCAACTTCATCCCAGGCGTAGGCCTCGTAGGCATGCAAGGCCCCAGATATATAGAACATGTGTCACCCTTTTTGGAATACCAGATGATGAGGTGTTAAGGCGATACCGTCTGCCTCCAAAAATCATCATAGACACTCTCTCATTAATAGAGAGTGATCTTGAATGGCAAATTAACAGTCCTACAGCAATACCACCACTTACGCAATTAATGTCGGTGTTACATTTTTGTGCCTCAGGATCCTTTCAAACCACCGTGGGAATAGTTGCCGGAATCTCCCAATCCTCCTTTTCTAGGATCCTGAGGGCAGTGATGGATGCACTCTTTAAACACCTCCATCATTTTATTAAAATGCCATTGGATATGGGTTCCCTTAATGTGGTGAAGGAAAAATGTTACCAAATTGCTGGCTTCCCACACATCATAGGGGTTGTGGATGGCACTCACATACCACTTCAGCCTCCAGCAAGGCTGGAGGCAATTTTTAGGAAGCGCAAGCACTTTCATTCGATGAATGTAATGGTGGTATGTGATGCCTCCCTCCAGATCCTGTCCCTGAATGCCAAATTCCCAGGCAGTGCACATGATTACTTCGTCATCCGGCAATCAGGGATTTGGAACAAATTAAACAACCTACAAGCTGGTGATGCATGGCTTCTGGGTAAGTTGACACCTTCTGTTGAAACCAATGCAAAGCTTGGTACACAATGGTCCTGATGTTGTTGTTTATATTTGCACAGGAGACAGTGGTTACCCTTGCACGCCCTGGCTGCTCACTCCTTATTTGGTTCCCACACCAGGGCCACAAAGTCAGTATAATTCCGCACTTACAGCCACCAGACAGGTGGTGGAGTGCTGTATTGGCCTTTTAAAAGGCCGATTCAGATGCCTCCACTGCTCTGGTGGTGACCTCATGTATTTGCCAGCTATGGTTATATTTCACGACATCGCCATAAGGAGTGGTGTCCCAATGCAGCCAGAGGATGTCTTGCCTGAGGACGGCCCCCCCGAGGTTGGTCGGAGGTCAGTATGTGGGGGGCCATACGCGATCAAATTGTTGCAAGATTTTTTAGGTAATTATTTCCACAAATTAATTTAATTGACACAATGTAGACATGTAATATTTTAATGTACACTTTTAACTTTATTTTTGTTTTTGTTTTATTCCCTAAAATGACCATAAAAATCCATGCATACTACCTGATCAACACAAATGACTTTATGTGGACACATTGGATATAACTTAAATTTTTGTCGTTAGTTCTACAAACCTATTGGTATTGTTATGTGTTTAATTTGCAAGCTTACATACTTACTTGACCTTTCTACAAACAAATTTACATTACTTCAAAACACAGGGACAAATAGAAGACTTATGTAAGGTTCAACAATCTAAGATTTACAGAAAAGGAATGAGACTTAAATAATTCAAACAAAACTTTATTTTTCAAAAAAAAAAATTTTGGTTAGGCCAAAAACTTAGTGGCGCAGGAGCACACAAAGGTGGTCCAATGCCACCAGCATGGCAATGACATGGCCCCGAAGACCAATCAATCCGGCAGCAATTGCCTCGTGATGCCTCTGGGCCTGATAAAAAATGTGCGGATTACTAAAATAACACCTTCATTTAGATTTTAAAAAGACACAAAAAATTCTGGCTATACTAAAAACAAACATCAGTTACAAAAACATGTCCAAAAAAAAGGAATGCCAAACGAAAAGATTTAAAAGAAATAAGGGCCCAAAAAGAAGAAATAAAAAAAAAAAAAAAGGAATTTAACCTAAGCAAAACTACGACATTTGTTGGTACCGTAAACAAGAAAGACACAAGTGTGAGTGTTTGGACATGTGTCATATGTGTAAGGGGAAAACATCCTTGACATTGTTTCACAAAGATATATATATAAAAAACATTTAAACTACTTTACTATTTTGAACTGCACAGGCAAAAGGACAACATCAACCAAATTAAAATATTTACAACAAAAAAAAAACTAAAAAGAAAAACCATAGTTAAAAATGTAAACATACCGGTCACACTGCTGACTGGGCCTGGAGCCCCGAATTCCTCCTCATCTGAGGTGGGCCAGTGCCTCATGGAAAAGGAGGAGGGCTAATGTTGCCAGAAGTGGAGGGTGAGGAAAAAAGAGGGGGGGTTTGAGGGGAGGGGGAAGTTGGAGAGATGGTAATGTGAGGAGAGGGAGGGGACTGAAGGACGGCAAGGTCTGGGGTGGAAGGGGAATTTGGGGAAGAGTGGGCAGGGGATGTTTGGGTGGGAATGGGGGATAGGGGACGAGACACACGTCTGCGATGTCTGACTATCCGCTCTGCCCCTAAATGATGGAGAAAAACATTTTTAATTTCCAATTTCTTTCTTTTTCTTTTTGTGCCAAAAAAAAAAACCCAACAGGGCTATACTGTAAACATGCACACGCAGGTATGTCCAAAATAAACCAACAGGGCTATACTGTAAACATGCACATGCAGGTATGTCCAAAATAAACCAACAGGGCTATACTGTAAACATGCACACGCAGGTCTGTCCACAATAAACCAACAGGGCTATACTGTAAACATGCACACGCAGGTATGAGAAAAAAAAATAAAAACATAAAAAATTATAAACATACACAGAAACATTTACTTTGCCCAATCCGGCGACGCAAAAGGGCAAGCAGGCGTGGTGATCTGCGCCGCAGATCCGACCACCTGCGTTCCAACTGCCCTATATTTCGGCGATAGCCGAGGGAACGCAGGCGGCGGCGCACCTCCGCGTAGGCCCTCCGCTTGCGGAGGTTGGTGATGGGGGGCGGATGGTCCGTAATTCGCTTGTCCATCACCTCAGTGAAGACCAGTAGCTCCCGCCTACAGAAAGCGTTGGCTCTCATGATGGCAATGATTTTTTTTACACAAAACAGTTTTAATAAAGGTCCTAGAAAAAATTTGATTGGCTAATGTACTTTGTAAATTAACAGGAACAATTCTATTGGTTATTGTATGAGTCATGTGACCTACACCCTCACAAATATAATGTGAGTTATGATAGGCTTGATGCAGTGACATGCGTAAGCTAATTTAAATTTAAAAATTAAAGTAGTAAAATCTATAAAAAAAAACACAAAACAATAGTAGCATTCAAACAAACTTTTAATTTAGATAAACCATCCTCTTGGTAAAACCGTACGTATTCTGCGGAACAAATGACACACACTAACAAGAATAAAGTTTATTGACATTGAAAAAAAACCCAGGATTGCAAACATGTGAATAACAATTAAGGTAATTAATATAGTGATTGCCAGTAATCGATTCAAGTATGTTTGCAGAATGAAATAGCAGGCAATCGAAAACTGACAGGGCCACTTCCGGAATTGACTTGTGCGAGCGCTCCCTTCAACCAAAGAGGAGACGGACGCTCGCTATTTTGAACGATCGCTAACTAGAGGAGGGGTTGGGAGAATATGGGGCGGATGGTTAGCTACGAGCGAACATACGAGCGAGCGCTTGCATTTAAATATTTCCGCTCGTATGGCGGACGAGCGAACGGCCACTTGCGTCTGGGTCTGAATCAGGCCCAGAGTCCCCCTAATATAGGCAGAGCTATCCTAGTCACTTCCTGTGACATCACTAAAAGGGCGTGTATGGCCCTTTAAACCTAAACAGGCCGGCGTACGCGCCCGTAGGGTGCCGCGCCCGCTTGTATTAGTGAGAGGTAGGAGCAACTGGGACCAGTGGCGGATGCTGGGAACACCCAGCCCGTTGTCCCCTCACAGACCAGTGCCGCCGGACCCGGTAAGTGTGTGGCGGCATCCGGCGCACTGTGGCAACAAGAAACACACAATATACTTACCTGAATCCCCGCTCCTCGCACGCCACTGTCCACTCCTCTGTCCTCCCGCTTGGCACTATGGGAGACACGTCATGAGTGAGCTCCTGCTTGGCTCCCTCCGTGGATGCAGCAGCCAATGAGAGTCTGTCTGACTCATTGGCTGCAAAAAAAGAAGCATACCGCCACGTAATACGATTGTGTGTTTGTTACTGTGTAGTGCGGACCACACTCTCTGCAGTCCTCACTACACTTACTGAAACTGATGGCGCCACGCCACTGATTGGTGGGCCGTGGGCTTTCTGGGTACTGAGAAACCCCCCCTGCATGCACGTATGCTTCACTGGGGCAGGAAGTGATGTGAATGACCAAATATTCTCTGTAAAGTGCTGTGGAATATGAAAAGGGGGCATGTCTCAAATCCACACCCCCTGTTTGAGAGGCCATGCCTCTTTTTTGGGAGCAAAATTTCCCTTTTCACTAACAGGCCTCCTGCCCCTTGCAACTCTAGAATATCTATGTATATTAAAGGCTAATGCTGCTCCTCACCCCTATTGGGGGAATTCAAGGTTGTTGCACGCTGGCGGCCACTAGATGGCGCCTGATGGAAAAGTTCAATTGTTGCTTCATTTGGGTATGCACATCCGCTGGCGCTGACATTTCTACTCACAGCCCCCCGAGCTGGCAAGCAGAAATGACTGAAGAGAGACCAGCTGAGTGCTCAAACGGGACTTTTCGCGGGCTTGACAATGTCCCGTTATTTTGACAGGCTGCTAATTAGTATGCTAAAACTGGGACCACCCATTACAAGATCTCTAGTTTCGCCTATGGTTAGAAAGTATCAGCTATGGAACAACTGTGCTGCTTAAGCCACTGCTGGGAGAAGTACATTTTGGACAGAGTTTATGAATGGTCTTTGATGACGAGATGCCATTTATTTAAAGTGATGTTTGATTTTCCCGAACATATTTAGTGTAGACCCTTTTCATGGAAATATCTCGTCAAGGAGAAAATCAGAAGAAAACGTTTAATAAGCTTGGAAAAGGCCAAAGCAGTGGCCGAAACACATTGCTGCTCCCCAATATCCACTCTTGGATCCTTTCCTTGAGTATAGTTTTAGATAGAGAAATATATAATACGGTAACGTTTATTTAACTTTTTATATCCTGGTTACACTCCAATTGAGAGACACTGACCATTTGGCTGAATGTTGATACATTATATTGCCTAATTGTATCATATAACAGAACACAAATCCCTATTACCTTGGTTTATTGACAATACCAGCTGAAATAGCGTTGCCATACAAGGGACTTTTATAAATTTATTAGACCTAGATACATTTATTGCAATTTATTATATTTGTCCCTTATCACGGACTTAGGGCCTGATTCAGACCCTCTCACGAGCGCATAGCGCTCGCAAGCAGGCGCGATGGTGGCCCAGTGCGCACGAGCGGAGTGGGCAACGCGCGTGCGCGAGCCCTGGAGCAAGTGAGACCTTCTCTCGATCCGGAGCTCGCAGCAAAACTGGGCGGCTGTCGATATTGATCGACAGCTCGATGGGGGGTGGCTGAACAAACGGAGGCGTTCCCGAAGGAACGCCTACCGTTTGTGGGCGGCCCTACTGACATCAGTAGTGATCACTCGTGATGTCAGTAGTGGACTTCCGGCTCTATTAGAGCTGGAAGTCCACTTGGCATTGTGAGTGCTGAGACCCTACCACAAGGGTCTCCTCGCAATGCCAATGGTCGCGATAATCGTGACCATCGCCAGGCCGATCGCACAAGCTGTGGGTGGTCACCCACAGCTGTGCGAGTGGCCTGGAGGCGAGCACCTCTGAATCAGGCCCTTAGTTTAAACTTGTGGCATGGTACTACGATAAATAAATGTTAATAATGAATTATATACGGTTTACAATATTTAATGTACACCAGCGCAGTATTGTGCTTATTATTATTGTTGTTTTGTGAGATGGCAATACCTTTTTATCTACTGCTGCAAGTGTGCATCTACCCCTTTTGTTTCTCCGTTGCTTGGTGTATTCCTATTTATTAAAGCATTGATAGTTACCAGTTTATTTTAGTACCATTTAGATATAATTGCCTTATCATCTACACCAATATGTCTCTTCTATTTAAAAAATAAAATTAAATATGAGTTATTGAAAGACACATAATTCCGCTTTTTGGGTGAAAACTTTTACAAACTACCCCCAAACCCTAGCTATCTCTATCTGCAAACCCCTAACTGCATCTTAAGTGTGGGGTCCTGCCCCTGGGAACCCAAACTTATGTGTTTTAGGGCTCCCTAATAAAATCAAGTCCCCCCAAAGGAGGTCGAAATTAGTGGCAGGCTTCAAACAAGACCTTCTGTCCTATTGCGCCACTTCATACTGCTGCACATTAAAATATCAATGGCCATAGCCATGTGATAACGAGGGCAGAGGGTGGGGTCAACATAGAACTGTGTTTATGGCCTAATCCTCGTTAGATCATGCTTTCGTCAGGGACCCTAAAGCTGGGTACACACTAGACGATTTTTTAAATGATTTGCGTTTTCCGATGGATCGGAACGACAAATTGCCCAGTGTGTACGCACAATGCGTGCTCCTGTGGGGTCATCCGTAGCATGTTCAGATCTGCCGTACATGCTGCTCAATCTGAAGATGTGTGACATGCATTTGGATGCGGTGGGCAAACGACATATCGTGTGATCATACACAGGCCCGCCAAGAGCCGCCGTGGGCCCGGGTAACAGGGGGCGTGACCTAATTGCGGGAGGTGTGGCCACGCCTCCTTCCTGGAAAATAAATAATAATAAGTTTTGCAGCGCCGCTTCGCGCTGGTAAGGGGGGATGCTCTGAGCCCCCTCAGCCCGGCTCAAAGCCAGTGGGGGCGTGATCAGTGTGATTGCTCCCCCCACAGGCATAGGAGACTGCTGTGGCTGCTGCTCAGCAGCCACAGCAGTCTCCGACTGCAGCTCAGCACACACTGTGTGCTGGGCTGCTGTGAGCAAGGGGGGGGGGTCGGACCCGGGCCCCCGCCGGGCCCCTCAAGAAGCCCGGGCCCCCCCCCCTCCCTGGTCATACACCAAACTGTGTGATGTGTACGGACCGTACGTGAAGTCGTCCTTCGCATCTGCCGTCGGCTGGGTACACAGGTCATCTAGTGTGTACCCATCTAACCTCATATATAAGTTATACAAAAGCTTAAGGATGGGAGGTACTGCAGTTCATAAAATTTAAAAGAACAAAACTTGTAATATTATTTGTAAGTGCTGTATAGATGGCATGGATTTATTTATTTTTAACTTTATTGTGTTCATAAATAGGTACTTTGCTTGCTGCTGTAGTCTGTAGTTTCAGTTGGCTGTTGTATGCTTACTGCCAGCATGCTACTTACTGTATGTTCATATCTGAATGATGATCTGTCCAGCACTTGTGACAAAGCCTTTTATTACAGGGACAGCTGTGAATACATCGTCCATAATAAGTGTACATATGTTTTTTTTTACATACAGAAGATTGGTTCCTCTATCAGAAGGAATGTGGCACATTTCCTATCACATTGATGGACAGACTTTGCTGTACCCTTCACACATCTAGCTGTTGCTATGAAACCCTTTAAAGAAGATACTAGTGTTTGAATGACCTGTTTGTTGTTCCTGTGTTAGGCGTTCGGGGACATCACAATGCACATTCCGTTCAATACAATTTATCTGTCCCTCCATTTCAAAGTACAAAACATTTTTTCCATATGTCTCACCCACAGATTTGAAATGTTTCCAAGTTACAGCATTTAATCCTTGCTCAAGTGGCAATAGGTTCACTAAATTGTACCGTTTTCACATTCTGACTACTTTGCCTACCGGTGTGTTGTTTGTTTTTTTAAATGTTTATTATTGTGCATAAAGTCACACAGTAATTATCAACAGAAGACAAATAAAATTAAACAAAATAAAGGAAAATAAAAAGTAAGGATAAAACAGTGGTATACAATACAAGAAGCTCAACTAGGAAACATAAATGGGGTGAGCCAATGATCTATTAGTCAGTCCGAGCGGTGAAGGTCAATAAATAAAAGTGTACGGAAAACCATTCGAGCACCAGGGCTAGGGAGGTGGAAGTGAAATAAGATTGGGATGGGGAAAGGTGGCAGTTACTTTAGGGTAAGTCAGCGGGGGGTGTGGGGGGGTGCTTAGGGGGCACACAAAGGTACAGGAATTATGTTAAGTGCCATACATTCACACAGGACCAGGGAGAGTCACATTGTGAAAAGAGTACCACGAACACCAAACAGAATGACACTTGTTCACTGTATTGTTCTGAAGACTAGTTATATACTCCATTTTGGACATGAACCAAATCCTATTTCCTAGCAAGTCGGAATGTCTAGTTTCATTCAATAATGGGCCAGTTGATATTTAGCAGCACATAAGATATGAAAGACCAATTTATTAGGATGTTTTGACACCTGACTAACTGGAGCACATAGGAGTAAATTGGCAGGAAACGGGAGATGTAAAGGCTGTTACAGGAAATATGAGAGAGCAGACCATAATCGAGAATGGAATAAGTTTTCGACATGTCCACCAAAAGTAGACAAATGTACCAGTTTGGCCACAGTGCCTCCAACACAGGTCAGAGGTTGTTTGTCTACATCTGGTGAAGATGCTCCGGAACCAAATACCACCCGGTTAAGACCTTATACACGTTTTCCTAAATAGCCACACTAATATAGCATTTTTGATATGGGCAGCAAGAAGGGCGACTCCAGGGCCGGATTAAGGCTTGCAGGGGCGCTGGGGCATCTAAATTCTGGGGGACCCTACCAATAACATTTCCACAGACCCCCGCAGCCATGTCTATGCCCCTTACCTAGGGAGAGAGAGGGAAAAGAGAGGAAGAGAGGGGGAAAGAGAGGGGGAAAGGGAAAAGTGAGAGAGGGGGAGAGAGACAAAGAGAGGAGAGAGACAGAAGGAGGGAGACAGAGAGCGAGACTGCGAGCATACACACTACTTGCTTGCTTCATCATGTTCCTGGCAGGGGCGGGCATGTCACGGCATTTAGGCTTAGATCATCAGTCATTACCCGCCCACCCACTGTAGAGGCGTAGAAAAGCTGTCTCCATCTTAAATCAAAAGTGAGTGACTGTGATGCTGCCAGGAGCTGGCCAGAGAGGGTCAGAGTGGCCAGGTGCAAGACAATGTTTACTGAGTGTGGGGGCCCCAAATGTGTGGGGGCCTCTGGATGACCGCCCCATCCGCCATGCCTATAATCTGGCCCTGCGCGACTCCAATGCCAGAATAGAATGGTGAATGAAAGAGATGGTCCCTCTACCATTGCGTCTGTATACACAGAGCCTCTCGAATGGGGAAGGGCTATAGGGCAGGACATAGGGTATGAGGAGTTTACGAAGTGCTGAGTTTGTAGAGACTGATAAAATCAAGAGATGGGAATACCATGCCTTTCCTGGATGGCTGCAAAAGACTGTGGGATAAATTTTACTATAACATGGTGAAAACAAGTGACACCTACAGAAGTCAGTGCAGACGACTGACCCGGAGGAAACAAGGAATTATACCACAAAGGTCTGAGGAGATGGATATTCAGAGAGGGCAGTCTTAAGCAGGGATGTATCTAGGGGTCTGAGCGCTCCTGTCAAAGTAAGGGACTGACAACCCCTCATTAGTAAACAGACACCATGGTGACTGTACGGGCGGCGATCACCCCCCCCATCCCCTCCCTCATCGTCTGGCGCTGATCCTTCTGACTGAGAAATCAGCAGCAGCACAGACTTTTGACAGAGAACTGGCAGTCAGGGGCACTGCTGGGTGGCGCCGCCCCCCCCCCCTTTGGCTGGCGCCCCTGGCGAGTACCTTCCTGTCCAATAGGAAGATGCGCCCCTAGTCTTAAGTCTGTGTTTTCACATCAGCTATGTCACCCTCCAGATACACCCAGTGTGATGAGGAGAATGCCAGGCAACCATCTAGGTCAGTCAGGAGGCATATAATACTGAAGGAGCATAGGCAGTCCCATAAATGGTCCCTTCCTATCAATCACTTTGCAAATAAATGTGGCAATGAAATTAAATGAAACTTGATGCATGTGCATACGCAGGTTAGCGATAATTGCTCAACTGCGTAAACATCGGCAATGTGTCCATCTTTGAATCGGGCCCATTGTGCCTGGAGAGAATGGTCATGTCATGGGGCATTCTTACATATGCAAAGGCGTCTGGCGTTAGTGAGCTGTGCCAAGCAATGTACCGTAGCGAATGTAAGTTTGCATCTTATACACACTGCAGACGCAGTGAAACACCACTCAGTCTGCACCAGAGACACCAGCCTGTGACTTTTACTGCACAGGAATAAGTTTGAATATGTACAAAGTCACAGATGAAGCACAAAGGACGTAAAAAAAAGCTGCAGCCACTGCATCGTAGCTCTATGTATACAGATTCAGACTCCCTCGCACATAGATGTACAAGTGTCGCAAATTAATCATTGCAGTCTCGTTAAGCAGTTTTGTCACATCACATTGCATCTAAGGGACGTATTTACTTGCCGGCAAAAAGTCCCAGACTTTTCGCATACCGGAGTTTTCACCGTCATCGCTTGTTTTGCCTCCGGAAAAGTATTGTGCTCATCACCGCTTTTCGTCCTATTCAACGCGTCCCAGCGAAATTCAAATCGGCGAAAAGTCCTGTCAGATTTGGGGAAATCAGCCTGACACCCCCAAAAGATGCACTGACATGGGAGATCACTATGGATATTCCCGAATAGCCCTGCTGAAGGTATTTGGGGTGCTTATATGCTCTCAATTGGTGCTATTTAGCGTCTTTGCACAAGTGGTGAAGAATAGCATTTAGCAGGTTATTTTTCAAAAATAAGTAGTCCCAGCAAATTTGGAGGTACATGAAAATCGGTGCAAGCATGGTTAAAAATCGCTAAAGTGCGTTTTTAAAAAACATAAAAAACGCACTTTCAGCAAACACCTGCAATCCAAAAAACACATGGGGCTTACTTGGGGGACCCCCTGGAGTTTATTTCACTAGTTTTAAGTTTGTCCCCCAACTTTGTTTTTTTTCGTCCCCAAAATGAAAATACTTTTTGGGGCTGATCTAAAGTACTTATTTGTTTTTTTTAATGCAGTTTACCTTTGGGGGACTGTCCCAATGCTGCAAGTTTGTTCCCGCAACTTTGCACCCCAAACCCCCAATTCTGCACTTTTTTCCACCTTCATTCAGAAGCGAATCTTTTCCACTGGTTACAAGGAGCTGACTTTTCGCACTGGCAAAAAGTCTTTGCAATTGAATATGGCGGAAAGTTTCAGACAGGAGAAATGACGTCATCGGAGAAAACTTTTAGCCGAGAACGTCGTTTCGCCGGCAATTGAATACGGCCCTAAGACACATATTTGTGCAAAAGAGCACTGGACCTAGCGCGACGAGAAGGTGTGCTTGGCACGACTGTGGCAGTAGTGTATGAGGAGACATCTGTATGTGGGGGAGGATGTCAACCTCCCAGGGGGGAAAAAACATGAAATGACATAGAAAAGTAAGAGAAAAGGGTTTAAGACCACATGTCACATGAGCAGGGTCAGGCCTGTGGTAAGGCAAAGTGACAGTTGGAAAGGAGAGTGACAGTTGGTTGGGGAGGAGGGGGGAAGACAGTGACATTTTGTTACAGAGAGGAGGAGAGCAGGGGCACATCTGAAAATATGCTGTCTGGACATTTAGCAGAGTATGGGTGGCGCAATATGAACAAAAAATATGGGTTTGAAAATATCCGTCGCCAATTTCCTTTAAGCTTAATAACTTGTTAAACGTGTTTGAAAAATTATTTTTCCTTTGACTTAAACCTGCACTTATCTGTGAAAATTGTTGAAAAAAGGTTGAATAATACCGTGGAAGAATATGCAATATTTTCTAGCACTTTTTCCATTAATGTACTGTACACCCATTTTACTAACAACTCTGCATCGGCCCAGCATATTTATTTTTAATTCATTTTTAAAATCTTAAAAATATACCATTACTAGCACACTCTATTTCTATGAAAATAAAAATAAAACATTATTGATGCATCATTTAATTTGTTATGCGCCAATTTATCAGACTCTGATAATCAGAGGTTTGAAAGCCCTGTTGCTATATGTATTTATTTAGCTGTGATCAGGCTTGTTTTAACTTTGCCATATGTGTGAAATGGGTTGCCAGTGATATATCAATGTGTAATAGCTTGTTTACAGTCTATGAATGTAGGTGCATTTATCTATTGCATCTATAAAGAAACTGCATTTTCTCTGCAAGTCTGACTGACATCATATCCCTTAGGCGGTACATTGTAGTCCTTGAATTACTGTGCCTTCAGAGCCATAACCTTAAAATCAAATAGATCATTCATAAGTGTGCACAGATACTTCTGTATTTATGTCTCAAGTATCTCCTGAATGCACTGCATTATGCCCAGAGGCACACTCCTATGTTGCTGTTTCTTCTGCTGGGTCTCTATAGCAGATACTATGGGTTTCTGAGCAATGTATTTAAGTCTAATTAAGTTTTGTATTGTTCCATTGTGCTGCCCTATTTTTTGTATTGACATCTTGGAATATTGATTTTAACAGTTTACCTTGTATTACTCCTGGGACCAACACGCTAATAACGACGGCCAAGCCGTCGTTATGGGTCTCGCACCAAAGGGGGCGTGCTGTCGATGGTGATTGACAGCACGCCCCCTTTGGTGGGAGTGCCGGGGGCGTGGCTGCCCAGACGGAGGCGTTCCCATGGGAACGCCTACCGTCTGGGGCCGGCCCCACTGACATCACTAGTGATGTCAGTGGGAGTGCTTTTGGCTCTGATAGAGCCAAAAGCACTCCAGGGCTTGCGGCAGCGAGACCCTACCGCAAGGGTCTCGTCGCATGCCCGATTGTCGCGATGGTCTATTTTGGCTGCTCGCTATAGCTGTGGGTGGTCACCCACAGCTATGTGAGCGGCCTGGAGGCCGCTCCAAAAAGTAGGAGGGACGGCCCTGATTCAGAGCGAGCGATTTGTCAGAGCGTCCGGCTCTGAATCAGGGCCAGTGTCTTGCTGCAAACAGTATTATAGGAACCCAACCATCACAATTAGATTAATATCCAGTCCTTCCATCAGGCCTCTCTAGCATCTAAGCTAAATGCACTTTTCTTTTACAGATCTGTAAAACATGCTATGGTCAGAGAATTGGAGAACAATGCATGGTGTAAATTTATTCATGTTTGAGATCTGTCAAGTTCCACAACATGACAACCAATTTTCAAGTTAATAAAAAACTTTATTGTAAATTAGTTTTATTCTTGTTGAACTTACCTTTACGAAACACCAACAAAGCATGCTGTTGTCTTCACAATTCACTCAGACCATGTTCATAGTGATATAGCCTATTGGGGCGGTGGTCACAATAGGGTGGCAGCGGATGTGAAAGTGACTGTTAGGCCACAGAGAGAATCCTTAACCAGGATGCTGGGTTTATTGGTAAACAGAAGGTAACATAGTAACAGCAGTAATACAAGAACACAGTGGTAATGCAGGGGTTAACACCAATGGTCATAAGCAGTGGTAATAGCGGGTATTAAGTGTCTCACCTATAGGAGCTATGTACTCTGCATTTACACAGCACTGTGATAATCTTACGCAGTCAAATGGCTGCTGTCTCCTTCCTCGGCTACTATACTTGTTCCAGACTTTGCCCCTCCCTGTCACAAGTTTGGCTCTGGGCTTCATGCAATTCATCTGTAACCATTTTATCTGGGCAAATGGTAGGCTTTGCCTTCATAGATCTATCTTAGCCAAACCAGTATGTGAGGGAGTTCTTGGTCTTCTGATATTCCAATCTTATTATCAAACAGCACAACTTAATCACATAATCTCGTGGCAGTCAGAACCGGGTTGCAAAAGGTGGGTGGATCTTGCAAATGATATGTTCCAGAATGGAATGGTTGATGGGATCCTTTGGCTACCTAAGTCACTCAGACCAGCCTCGGCCTATGCGATCCCGACTTTTCATTTCACTCTCATAGTAAGGGATAGGCTTCAGGCATCCCACGATTTGGCTCCTCACCCTTCCCCCATGCCCCCCATATATGGAATCATCCTCTACTCCCTCCAGGGTCTAGCACTACCATGGCATCCTTTTGACAGGGGGTATAAGATTGACCAGTTTAGGCATGAAGGGTGAATTTGTTCCCATTTTTGTTTGCAGATCTTCAATCCCATTGTTCAATCCCTGCCTCGTTTCATTACCAATATCTGCAGATTATTGGCTTCATTAACTATCAGGTTCCTTCCTGTGCCTTGCGAAGGCTTTTCCCATGCGAACGCCTTTGCATATACTCAATAGGTTGTAAGGGCAATATATCTGTATTATATAATTCCGTGTTGGCCCGGACTCCTTCTGACTCCTCATGAGTTAGTGTGGGAGGCTGATCTTTCAGCTCCTATTGATGGTCCATCAGATCAAGAAATGCAAAGGCTTGGATGAGCATGGCCATCAGGGAAAAGTCTTATAAGGTATATACTAGTGGTACTTAGTGCTATCTAAACTTCACATGTTATTTCCAATGACACCAAGTTCCTGCTGGAGACACTGTGGTGAGGAGGACACGTTTTACCATACATGGTAGTCCTGCCCTGTTATTAAGTACAAAGATTTTACCGCGTTACAGCTCCTATATGTGTTGTATGTCAGTGCGTCTATAAATAGGCTAAGATAGATATGCGTGAAAATCTGTTTATTGGTTAAACACAGTGTTACCTACTATATACATTTATGTATATAGTAGGTAAATTAAACACACATGTATAAAAAACAATGTATGACAGAGTATCTGGGTTAAACACCTTATATATCTAAAATAGGACAGAGTTGCTAGTAAATTGTTACACTACCAGATAATGTAACAATTACAGTTCATTATTATTATTAGCTCTTAATGGGATCAAGTATGGAATCTGATATCGCGGGTCACAGGTCTGTTCATACCACGAGATGTCTCCATAGCACCCCTGTGTGCCCCTGTCCAGGCTACTACTAAACATCAAGATAAACTAATAATCCACATATGTAATGCTGCAAAATTCTTGATAGCCACAAATTGGAAATCTTCAGCAGCACCCTCCTTAGTAGCTCTTCACGCACAGGTTCATTCTGCGGAATCTACAGAATAAATCTCAAGCTTACAAAACAACACTGTGGTCACCTTTCACAAAGTCTGGTTACTAAGGTATCAGTCTCCATCCTCACCTCTTCCTGGCCTCTGCTAACCTTTTATTTACATCTGTTACCCTTTCCATTTACTGTTTAAATGCTTAATAAAAATAAAGTAATGGCTGCTGTCTGCACATGTGCAGTAGCACATCAGGTCGGCAGTTGCAGCTCAATGCAGACACTGGGTCCTAGTGTCCAGGAAGTATGCTGCAATGTTTTCTAACAGTTTACTAATCCATCACTATCCTAAGCCATTTTCATGTCCTCCTGTCAATGCTCAGCTTTAAGATCAGTAAAGATCTGGGTGAAATACCCGGGGTCAGCGTTGATGAGCAGTATCTTTGAGCTCATTAATTTAATAACAGATATGTATCAGTCCTAAAAGGCTTCCTTCGAGCTTTCAACAAGGAAAGGTTTCAGTGGGCAGGAGGTCTCATTGCCCACATATGTGTATGATAAATACAGACAGGTTGACAGAGATGCTTTTAGTTCCTGCTCACTGGCCAGCTCTGATGAAATTACATCTCGAAAAAGCATGTAAAGAAAGACCACATTGGCTGGGGTGATGAAGCCTATGCCCTGCCAGCATCAAATGAGTGACCTGTCTATACTGTACCTGACAGCCATAGAACATATCTGTAGGTGATAGATGCTTCTCTTACACTTTCAACAGATGAACTCCCAAAGACAGCTCAGCAGCTCTCTAGTGAATGTCTCCGCCATCATGCATTTTGGAGCCGAACACACTTGCTGGTCTTTAGCTGACATACAGACATTAGGCACAAGCTCCTTAGCAATAGTATTTTGTGAGGCCTGTGTTAAGGTTGGTAAATCATCACACAATAGAGAATCCTTCAGGCTCTCACTTCTGAGGTAGGTAATATTGGCTTTTCCCTTTTTGCATCTCGTTTTACCCATAAATTGCCTAAAGTGTCAGATTATCTAATGTCTCTTGGGAGATTTTCCAGTCTCGTTGTTCTGGACAGCAGTGCAATGGGTCCCACTTGATGAGTATTCATCTGGCAGATTTGCCTTGCAACAGCTTGATAATGGGCAGTGATTGTGCTGTGTGAAAAAATATGTGGGTCCTGGGTACCCCTCACAGAGAGGGGGAGAGGGCAGGCAACATTTGACCGTGCTGTGGGTGGGGTCAGGTGGCAGCTTGGGTAGTGCTGGGGACATGTGGCAGTTGAGATAGAGTGGTTCAAAGGCAGGCAGCAATTGGGGTAGAGCTGAGGGCTGAGGCAGGGAGCAGATGGGGCAGGGAGGGGGTAGATGGCGGTAAGGGCATGTGGCAGTTGGTGTATGAAGGGGGGATAAGGGTAGACAGCATCTGGGGCAGTACTGGGGGCAATGTGTGGGTTAGGGTAGATGGCAGCTTGGGTAGTACTAGGGTCAAGTAGGTGGTTAGGGGCTGGCAGTGCTGGGGCTAAGGGTAGATAGCAGCTGGGGCAGTACTGGGGGCAAGGAGGGAGTTGTATCACCAGAGCCTTCTTATCTAGCATAAGCTGCAGTGTCAGTTTGTCCCTCAGCATCTGGGTGTAGAGCACCTGCTACCTCCTAGCCTGGGCAGTGTCCACCTCCCTGGCTTCCTGTGTGCAGAGAACTGACTGAAGGAGTTGGGTATGAAGCACAGGCTGCTGGAGGGACCTGGCACCACCAACATGATGAGTGGCAGCAAGCTGCTGCTGCAGCCAGGAGAGTCACAGGGTGGCCGATGAGGAAGGTGTGTGCAGAGCCCAAGGAAGAATGCAGAGCTGCTGAGCCACCCTCTGTATACAGCGATATGCCAGGGGCACAGTATCCAGGAATGACAGATGTGAATGGTTGGCTCTTCTACTTTTATAGTCCTCCCAGCAGCCCGGGCTATTGGACAGGCCAGGGAGACATCACAGAAGCCATGGGATTGGCCACGGCGCCCAGAGAGAAATCACAGGAGCCATGGGATTGGCCTCAGCAGAGCATCTGCCCGGGGATCCACCCATTCTGTAGAAGAGAGTCCCTGGTCCTCATGTAAGGGTAAAATACACACTATAGTACATATTTGCGATCACTTATGGGAGACAAATCCATATGATTAGGTAGAATCTGATGCTTGGAGTGAGCATCTCAATAGATCAGTTACATTTTGGACATTGTTTCACATCTTTTCAGACAAAATCTGTGAGTCTCTAATATTCCTGATCTTATTCAAGGTTCTGCTCTTTATCTTCAAGCAAAAATTTTATGCAGGATTCAAATTCAGATTACTTAAGCCCTTCTTCAGTCAAACCATCTGTAGCAGGCTTTGATCTGTGGTAGCCCTAACTGCAGAAGGCAATCAGATAGGCAAGGTCCGTTTTCAGCACGTTGTGAATGAAGTTGCCCGTTTATAGATTAGGCAGCAACTAATTCCAGCAGGTTGTAATCAGAGCGCTCTGCTTACAATGGACATGTGACATGAGGCCTGATTCCGAGTTGTAAGCAAATAGCATCACTGTTGCATCTTTAGACGCAGCAGTGATGCTAAAATATTCCAATGCCGCAGGAGGCATCTAAAGAAATGAGATGCCTTCTGTTGGCATCACAGATCCAAGTGTTGCGTCTGAAGACCATACTTGCCTACTTTTAAAAACTAGTTTCAGGCAGATTATAGTAGGGCACTGTCAAGGTGTGCCATGCTCCACCCAAGAGCTTGTCTAGCTTTACCAATGGCATATCTATTTGGTGTGTCCTGCAGTGGCAGTCCATAGGGACAAGCACCAGCCCTATGCTATGTGCAAAATCCCTGTTAGAATATGGCCTCCAATGTGCGGGTTAAGCATCTGAGTGCGAAACCACTCCTGCGACACTCCAATAACATGTGAGCCAATCGCTCACTTATGGTAACTAAATGTTGGTGGTGGCTGCCCGAGAGAATGTATGTTGTGGATGTACAGAAATAAACTGGATTAAGGTACTGAAGGCTAATGGCACAATATACAATAGCAAAATATACAATGGAAAAATATATTAATGACTAATAGGATGAACCAACACAGTGAATAGTAAGGTGGATAAAAACAGATTGGCTTTTATTCAATTAGATAAATACAGCTGTGTATTAGCATTATAATTAATTAGTAAGTGTGGCTGTTGATGGTATTTAGAGATCAGCTGGGATCATGAGATATAATGTCCCTGATGACTATAGGACAGCACATACATGACTCACGCATGCGCAGTATGGATTCCCAATGGGGCATTGGGGAATCCGGGGCTTTTATTTCATTTTCCAGGGCAACGGGATACTCTACAGGAGTCAGGATGCAGTAGGGTAGGCAACTATGCCGAAGTCACAGCATTGGATCCCAATGAGCGTAGTCATTGCCCATATGAATAAGTCTAAGTTTACTCAGAATGGGTGACGGAACTCCTCTGCCAGGGTCAGAAAATCTGTGCCAGAAGATACAGACCCAGGCCTCAGCTCCATTTTGGAAACAGTATATAGAGATGTAAAATATGAAGATTGAAGATATGAGTCATAAACAAAATGTCCCTGTAAATAATAAAGATGAGCAATCTAAGAGGGCTAATATGTATCTTACCCATCAATTGCTTTTATCAATATGGAGCATACTTGCCTACTTTAATTAGATTCAGCTGACAGCTTTGGGGGCTCGCTGCGCCAATAGGCCCCGCCCCATATTGGCAAAATTTTGCTTTTCCTGGATCCTTGGTGAGGTGAAATGACGCGATTTGCTTCATTTTATCCCTGCCCTACATACGGACCTGAGATTCCCTGTATTATCTCCCCATCCTGCCCACTTCATTAGGAGATCCGCCTACTCTTTCTGGGGCTTTGGAGTCTACCTAAAACAATCGTGAGACTCCCGCAAGTTTCGTGAGATTAGGCAAGTATGATATGGCTAGACTCTTTGAGAAGGGTAAGCTGAAGACACAAGAAATTTGTTTTTATTAAATTTAAAACAATTCCCACAATATACCAGAAGCATCCTAAACTACAGACATTGCATTGCCTTTAAAAATTTGCTTCTCTAAATTATGAGGCATAAGTGCCAAAACAGCCAAAACAATTGGTAAATGTACCCAATAGAGTCAAAGGAAGAAATCTGTCAAACAGGCAACATAAGGGCCAGCAAAGGGTATGTTCATCCTTTCCTCAGTTACACTTTCATCCGTGGCTCATACTACTCAAATTGTGCTGGTGTAATCAATATATCCTGTCCTTGATTACCGGTATGGAACTTTAGAGCTAGTAACCTCATCAAGCATTGATGGTTGAAGCAACGCAGTACAGTATTGTATACATAGCAGACCAATTGGAACACTGTAAATTGAGTTTATTGTCCTATATTATGACTACACCCAAAGATTTGGAGTGTGTACTGCTTACCCGGCCATGGGCCTGCTCATAGAGCCAGACAGGGGCGCAGATGACGCTCAATAGTATTTTTCACATTTTGGGGGGGAGTGGTCACGGCTCCTAGATTTGGCCACACCCCCTCACCGGTACCCGGGCCGTGTTGTTCTTTCATCAACCCTGGTCATTAGTTACTCATGATTTAGACTGGTTGTAAATTAGATGTAAATTAGCTATCTTCAGTTTGTATTCTCCACAAAACAATAGACAGTAAACAATTATACGCTTGGTAAATGCATAAAAGCTATCATTATTATTATATAATTATTATGTATATTTTTTTAAAGTTTATTTAATAATATCCAGTGTGGCTATATACAATTCAGTTGGTTTATATTAAGCTATACTGTGTGCAGAACTTGTACCTGACAACTAAGATGGATCACTCCCTTGCATGTTCTCCCCTGATCATATCCATCTCCACAGAGCTCTTCTTGAGGAAGCAGCAGAATTAAGAGTGTCCAAATGCAAAATCCCACTGCTGACAGACAGCTCTCCATTTATGAAGGTAGCTGATTTTAGGCATAACTTATTATCTGATGATGCAATTACAAGCACTGAATATGTGTGTTTTCTATGTCAGCCTGATGCATAACAAATCTGGTCTTGAATGTATGGATTACAATGATAGAGTGCAGCATGCGTGTATACATTTGAACATGATCTTATGACGATTAATTTATTTATGACTCAAGACTTGTTACAAACTGTTTAATCAGGGAAAAATACACATCCGAGTCAGCAAAACTGGTATTGTGGATGTCTCATACTGTCTGATTTAGTGCAAAGGGGTAGGTTTCCAGACACGTTTGCTGTGAATGTTCCTGTAAGAACCCAAATAAGTGTGTAGGAGGTGCTCACATTTTATATAATGCTTGAGGGGTGTAACAGGTCTCTAAGCTCCATGATGTTGTGTATTGTATGCTGCAATGGGCATTACAGTAGGACATAGGTATGTTACGTAACCTACAATACGATAATACCCGCAACTCAGTAACATTTATAATAACCTGTAAGCACAGTTTCTTGAATATTTATTTACAGAGCAAGTTCCCTCTTGTATAAGCTCCTCTTAGATTTTCTTGGCAAAACGCAAAACAATGAATAGGAACAACTTAGAGTGTATTGATGATACTTAAATTAGCTGAAAAAAAAGAGCAAATTGCACTTGTGAGGTTTTTCTTATTTTAGATGAGTGCAGAAAGGCTTTTAAGTCATGCAAAATGGTCCTAAACGTACACCGCTGAAATCTGTTTCACACACTATACTCAATAGTACATAAGGCACCATAAGCAACAATGGGACCAAAAATTTAAACCTTTCTTTGTAATGAAAAGGATTGGTCAGTTAGAACTGAAGAATGTAGTTATTGCTGACAGTTTTGGTTTTTGCAAAACTTCCCACATTCACATTAAAAAATTATGTGAAATATATTATTATTATTATTATTATTATTATTATTATTATTATTATTATTATTATTATTATCTTACATTTTAAGGTGCTACAGCACCGAACACATAATATACATAGTACTAACAGTGAAACTTGAAATATCATACATACAGTATACGCAAGTTGACATATCTTTAGAACAACACAGAGCAATTAAAAAACAAACTAGGTAGAACTAGGAGAAGAGAGTAAAGAGTAGATTAACTTTCTGTAACCTGGTAAGTGGAGGTGAATCAGGGAGGGGAAGGCATTGTAGTCTATACCCAACTTAAGGTTAAGAATAGTTTCAGAGACCCTAAATTAAGGATGTAGTCATAATGTCGACAGTTATGATGTCGACATTGATCATGTTAGCATCTGAAGGATGTTGGTGTGTCCATTGTGTTGACATGTGATATGTCGCCAATCTACATGGATCGGCAGGGGAGTGTTAGGGTTAGGCACCAGGGGGAAGGTTAGGGCTAGTCTACGGGAGGGAATGTTAGGGTAAGTCATTAGGAAGGAGTTAGGGTTAGGGGTTTGGGATGTACTCACTGCGCTTATGGTTCCACCAGAGGTCAACATCACCTGACCACCGGACCTGGAAGACACTGCTGGAGTCGCTGTATCAGGGAAATCACCAATAGACCACAAGGAACTTTTTGACAACATTCTAATCATGTCAACACTTCATCAAGCTTGTTGACATGTGGCATGTACGGCAATGTCGACATGATGAATGTTGACAAAATATACCACATCCACTGAATGGGACAAGGAGACAAGAAACACAGAGCACTGGAAGCAAGGATAGTGCAAGAGATGAACATGAGGAAGAAGTATTGTTGCCCATCAGCACTTGAATGATAGGAGTACGGTGAATAGTTGGAGGGTGAACTAGGAAAAAGGGCAAATCAAGGGAGGAGAGAAAAGTGATTTAGAAGGAGTGATTGTATGCTTTAAATAAAGAAAGTGAGTCATGTTTAAAGCTGGCGAGACTGGTTGAAAATCTTACTTTGCAAGGGAGTGAGTTCCAGAAGAGGGGTGCAGAGCAGGAGAAATCATAGAGACAAGTGTTAGAGGAGGTAACTAAGGTGGAGGTGAGGTGGCAATCAATGGAAAAAGCGGAAGGGGTAGATGAGGGTGTGGATAGAAATTAAATTGCAGATGTAGGAGGGGGTGGAGTAATTACTTTGTATGTGAGGTTGAGGAGTTTGAACTGGATTCCGAGGGGGAAGGGGAGCCATTGAAGCAGGAGGCAGAGAATGAAACCAACACAGAGTCTCTAGAGAGGAATAATAAATGAGCAGCTTTGGTCATGAGAGATGGAAGTGGGTAAGGGGGACAGTGGTGTAGCCAGGTTTTGATGTGATAGGGAGCAAAGGGTAAAATAGGTGTTAACTGTATAGCAATATGTGCATGTGAATGGCAAAAGACTAATGCATGTACTCACACAACTACGGCAGCACTGTGTAGCCTGATGAGGGCAAAGTCCACCAGGTAGCTACTCAGAATTCCAGGGCTCAGATTTCAATAGCTAGGAGCAGGGTGCCAGCTAACAGCAGAATACCACAGGCTCTAAAAAAAATGGGTGCAGGAGCCGTGTCCATGGTCACAAGGAGAGCCAGCACCAGCCACGGCATAGATAAAGGGAAAGCTCAAGGCTATTGTCCTTTGCACTGAAGTGATAAAAGTTGGATCATTAAGAAGGCACTGAAGGGGATGGCCATAGAACCGAGGAGGTTACAGTGTTTATGTTTTATAGTTGGCAGCTGTTCTTAATTTCCATGAACAGTCCCAAATTGTAAACACTTGACCTTTTTGTTTCCACGAAATAACTCTTTATTCAGTACTGACCAGACTGTATATTTTTTATTTCTGTATTATAAATTGAATTCTATCTATGTTCAAGCTACAGAGGCATAACTAAGGTTCATGGCACGCAGGGCAAATTACAAAATGGCGCCCCTTACAAATAGTTCTGTAAGTAGATAGTAGATAGATAGGGTGAATAGCAGACAGGGCACTGACCAGGAGAAGGGACACTGTGCTCTCGGAAAGGGGGTGTGGTCACTTTGGGAGGGGCATGGCTTCATGTAACTCCCGTTGTTCATCACTCTAGGGGGCATGCCCAGCACTTACAGAGATGCAATGTTGCCCCTAAACTCACCCCTCACTGTGAATAGATGCTGTACACATACGCACGGCATCTATTCACCGCTCATGATTGCTGAACTTTTCCCACCCTCAGGCCACTGCGGCCCGCAACATATAACACTATACACCAGCCCCCTTGTACACATAACAATATTCATCAGCCCCTCCTCTACACGCAACACTATACACATGTCATCCCTGTAGATATAACACTATACACGTCTTCCCTGTACATACAGTATAGCACTATACACCTGTCACCACACACCCCCGCCCCTAGTATGTCAATTTTCCCTTTGCTCTTACCGGTCTCGATGAGTTTGAGGCCTTAAATAATAATGGAGTTAGTATTGCCTGAAATAAAGGAATTATTAAGGTTTTATATTAATATATGTGTTTGTAGCTTTTACAGTGATTCGGATGGATATGGGTTAAAATGTATTGTATAATCAGAAAATAAGTCATAAACTGTCTTTTACTGTGGAGTTCGTGAGATGTGAAGTTGGACGCCTGTCAGACTGTTGCGTGATACATTTGAGCCTATTTTCATGTTTGCTTTAAGAGATAACCCCAACCTTTCGAGAAGATTTCATCTAAGATGTCATGATGACCAAAGCATAAGATATCAAAAATCACACGCTCATCATCTGATATTAATTACTCATTCACTAAGAAACCCAACCCCGTTACATGCATTATTGTATATTGTCACAACCCTTTCCCTGTGCATCAACCAATCAAATATCTTAATTGTAATATACATGTAAACACCCTCTTGTTAATGATTTTGTAATTTATGCAACTGTTGTGTATACAATCCCTTATTTGCTGGTACTTTGGCAGAGGGATCTGACTGATACTCCATGTGCTAACGTACACGTTACTCTGCGCAGAATAGTGGAGGTATTGCTTTAATAAAACCTATATACCTGGCCTCAGCACTCCATCTGCTCCAGCAGCAGCCAGCTAGGATCGGCCAGGGTGGTGTACGCACTCATCATGGCCAAGGTCTTGGCATGATGGCAGACAGTGCTGGGTGGAGGGACAACACCAGCCCCCGCTAGGCTCCTCCTGTGCTTGTCCAGGCTGCAGCACAATCTTCCATTGGCACCTTCATTCAGTAAACACCTGGCGGCGGGATGTTCATCAGCGGACACTCCACCAGGTACACTGCTTTGGCCGGCGGTGCTCCCCTCTCTCGGGTCTGCCACGGCGTCCAGGGCATGTGGCCCGATCACCCCAGCTTTTTCGGATTATGAAGTCTTTGAATGCATCAGACCCTTCTGAACTTAGAATGTTGACAAGATAATGTTGACAGCCTCTGTTAGGGGGATTTTATGGTTAAAGTTAGGGTTAGGCTGCAAGAGGGTTAGGATCAGCAATACTCACCCTCGCTATGGACATAGGGTTAAGATCAGACATACCTCTGGAATGAAAATCTGCCAGCTTGAAATGCCACTTATTAACATTCCCAATGTTGACAATCTAGCAATGCTAACTTTATGTCATTGTCAACATTGAGAATCTCAGCATGTGACATGTTGACATTCTGAATGTCGGCAAATTGTACCACAACCCTTTCCCCAATTGTGCATGAATCAGTCTTTATTTCTGAAAAATTAGGGCTCTTTGCTGTGTAAAGTGTATTTTTAAGCACTGATCCTACTGTGTTTTTACACATTTTCCGACCAATTGGACGCAGTTACTATTAGCAGCTTCACAGTCAACACTATAAACTTTTACTGTACGTTTATTTGGATTGCATGACCTGTGCATTCGCATTCACGCTCCCATTCCAGCACCAGCCACAGCCACTTAGTCTCAGAGAGCTGCAATTCAGATTTGGGGACAAAAAAATATGGATTGCAAAAAGGTGCATAAAAAAAATCAATGCACTGACTGTAGATGTTGTTTCCTGACTTTTTCTAGCCAGTGACAGATATTTCTATGTTACAAATTACATTTTATACTACACATGCATGTTGATTATACTTACAAGTCAGTGTTTTACTAAAGTTTTTATTGCTAGCTATGAAGTTGTTTTTTAACTACAATTCCCAGCACCTACCATCACGCAGGTTCCCAGAGCATGTGTGCATTTGTAATTCAAAAGAAGATGAAGATCAACAAGTTGACTACACAAATAAATAATACACACTGCATCCAAACCTGGTCTACTTTTCTACTCACAAAAACAATTATCTATTTAATTAACATTAATTTACGCTAGTCTATTATGAATATCGATAAAGAATATAGATAATATATCTTGAGCAGCCTTTGAATGGCCTAGGAAAGTTCATCATTTGGACTTGCATACAAGTCCAAGTAGTGTTTGGCCTGGAAAATAAAAGAAAATAAATATCCTGGGTAGTAGGTGTAAGGAGATCCTCTGGACACAATTCTAGGAGCGATTATAAGACTGTGTAATGGATCCCATCTCAGCATGTCTCCCCTCCTTCTCTGTCATTTTCATGTGTCTTTACTGAGGGTTCTGAGTGATGGGTCTCTGATTCACACTACCACCTGTCGAAACGGAGCTCAGTTCTGACTGGTGGAAGAAGAATACAGCAAAGCCTTAGACGGTCGCGATCTCATGAGCTGGAAATCCTGTTGTACTTCTATCCTCTCAGAAACTGTGTGTTGCATTTTCTGAGCAATTACATGCTATATACACATCTGTCATTAGGCGAGATCCCCCTCAATTTGTATGACACGCTTTAATGCAGGCCCCGCCAAGCCTACTGGAATGACAGCTATGCCCTCAAACCATAGTCTGAGATTCACTTCACCCTCCTGCTCCTGAGGCTGTAAAAGACTAGAATATAATTACCAAGTTGTCATCTAACTCCAGGACTGTTATTACTCTGTTCAAGAGTGCATTAACCTATTCACTCCCTAACTTATCAGTTTCATAAGGCTATATACAGTAAGTGATGTCTCACATAACAAAAATAGTTATCTAAAGATTATAGATTTTGTTGGGGGGGGAGCAAACAGGTAATTTAATTTCTAATTCAATGAAAATGAAGGCAATGGCTGTGTGATCAGTTTATGCAACGTCCTCTACATGTACTCTGATGCTATACTATGCTATGCATTACTTTTGAAGAAAATGTATATTTCGCTGTTGAACGCTAACTTTTTTTATTTATCAGTTTTACCTATTTACTAAACCACATGTGTAATAGCCTGCCTCCACTTTTAAGGGAATTAATACATTATTGCCTCTGTTAAATTTTGTGTTGTGCATTCTGTATATTAATGATCTGATTGGATACTGAACAGAAAACCATTTAAACGCTCTAATGCACTGATTGGATACGAGATGGTCTCACCATGTAAATGATCTAATGCACTGATTGGATACCGGATGGCCTAACCATGTAATTGCTCTAATGCAATGATTGGATACCGGGTGGCCTAACCATGTAATTGCTCTAATGCACTGATTGGATACTGAATGGCCTAACCATGTAAATGTTCTAATGCACTGATTGAATACCGGATGGTCTAACTATGAAAATGCTCTAATGCACTGATTGAATACCGGATGGCCTAACCATGTAATTGCTCTAATGCACTGATTGAATACCGGATGGCCTAACCTTGTGATTGCTCTAAATGCACTGATTGGATAATGGATGGCCTAACTATGTAATTGCTCTAATGCACTGATTGAATACCGGATGGTCTAACCACGTAATTGCTCTAATGCACTGATTGAATACCGGATGGCCTAACCATGTAATTGCTCTAATGCACTGATTGAATACCGGATGGCCTAACCATGTAATTGCTCTAATGCACTGCCTCACCTGCCGTTCACTTTTTACTCCAGAGTTTTGACTATAAAAATTATTAGAATAAGATATTTATAATATTTTCTTTACATTTTTCTTATAAAGTTAATAGTAAAAACTGTGAAGTATACCAAAGTATGACAGGTAAGGCTCTGCTCACCTGCCTCACCTGACCGCACATCACTGCTAAGCATGTAAAATGATCTAGAGTACTGATTGGATACTGAATGGCCTAACCATGTATTTGTTATAGTGCATAGGTTACTTTTAGCCCCTTACACTTCAAAGTTGCTTCATAACAGAAATAGGCATTGACAACTCTGACAAACTTTCCCCAAAAAGTATTTTGACAATAACAATAGTACTCCCGTATCATTCAATACAGTAGAATGTGAAGAGTGGGGGTAGTATCTTCAGCAGTGTAACTAGGGGGGGGTCGAGCAGGGCTTGTGCCCTAGCGCCAACAGTCCAGGTCACTGTGGTCAGTGTAGCCCCCGGCTGTGTTTGTTTTAATTACCAGCCAATGAGAGTCAGACAGGCTCTCATTGACTGCTGCGCCAACTGCCGGAGCCAGGATGGAGCTCACTCTTGAGCTCCGTTTTCCGACTCCCACAGTGGGTGATGATGGGAGAGACGTCATGACGTCTCTTCCATAATGCTGCAGAGCGGGCTGGCCCAGGAGGACGGAGGAGCAGATGGCTTCGGGAGCAAGAGCCAGAGCAAGGATTCAGGTAAGTGGGTTTTTTTTAGTTTTTTTTTACATGTGTCTTTGTCTTCACTACTGGGGGCACTGCATAGGGAGGGACTACTACTGGGGGCACTGCATAGGGAGGTACTACTACTGGGGGCACTGTATAGGGAGGGACTACTACTGGGGGCACTGCATAGGGGGTGACTACTACTGGGGGCACTGCATAGGGAGGGACTACTACTGGGGGCACTGCATAGGGGGGACTACTACTGGGTGCACTGCATAGGGGGGGACTACTACTGGGAGCACTGCATCGGGGAGGACCACTACTGGGGGCACACTACTACTGTGGGCACTCCTGGGGGGGACCACTACTGTGGACACTCCTGGGGGGGACTATTACTGGGGGCACTGCATTGGGGGACCACTACTGGGGGGACTGTATAGGGAGCACTGCATTAAGGTGCATATGGAATGAAAAGGAATGTTCCCAGAGTAATGAGAAAGGGGTGTGTGTCATGTTGACATGCCCCATTTTTCAGTGACCACACCCATTGTGACCACACCCACTTTTGTACATAGGGGGGGCTCCATTTTTCAATTTGCCCTGGGCTCCAGATACCCTAGTTACGCCACTGAGTATCTTTCCACCCATTGGAATTACAATACACTAGTTATGTGTTAACTTGCAAGGAAACTAATTGCAGTGTTTGATAGGTAGCAAATTCAAAACAGTGGTGTTGGTATGCGTGCAATGATGGCAGGATCAAAAGACTTCATGTAAAACATGGCATGTATGTAGTACATGCACATGTCTATTAATAGATATTACTTGGAAACAGTATTTACAATCACAGCAGTGCATGTTTTCTAGAGCTGTTACTGTGTTAAACAAGGATTAAGAGGGAATGTAGTCGGCATCCTGGCGCACACAATGCCGGTGCCAGAATCCAAAAAGGAGTCAGAATCCCGATGGCTCGATCCAGACACTGAGTATTAGGGATAGAGTTAGGTTTAGGGTTAGAAGTCAGGTTTATGTACCCAAGGGAGGGTTACGGCTATGCTGTGGGAGGGGAGGGTTAGGCTGGGAAAAGGTGGGTTAGGGGTAGGGTTAGGGGAAGGGTTACATTACTTACCTGCACGCAAAGGGATTTCCACCATCGGGATTGTGACTGCCTGCATTGTGTGCGCCCGGATCGCGTACCCAACCTATCTGAGAGATTAGATCAAAAACTACTGCATGCTAAAAAAATAAATAATTTTATTTGTGATTGTTTCAATATATTATGTTGCATATGTCTTTCTCCACCCTTATTCATTAATCAGACTTTCTTTGTAGAAATGTATATACATGTAAACTATAGCTATTATTTTTGAATATTGAGGGCATCATTTTGCGTTGGATGGACATCCATTTGTAGGGTGTAAATATTAGGGGTGAGCGGGTTCGGATTTCTGAAATCCGAACCCCCCCGAGCCCCCCCGATCCGAGTCCGATCCGGGTCAGGCTCGACTTTTCCCGCCTGACTCGGATCTGAAATCGAGGCAAAACGTCATCATCCCGCCTTCCGAGTCTCGCGGGTTTTGGATCCTATATAAGGTACCCGCGTCGGCGCCATTTTCTCACTCGGCTGTGGACAGTGAAGAGGGAGGGTGGGAGTTAGGGCTGTGTAGTGTAGTGTAGTGTAGTGTAGTGCTGCTGTTGTCCACTACTTCAAAGTCCATAGGGGCTGGCTGTGTTGTGCTGTGCTGCTGTTGTTAATAGGGGCTGTGTCCACTACTTCAAAGTCCATAGGGGCTGGCTGGACTGTGTTGTGCAGTCAGTTCTCCATAGGGGCTGTGTCCACTCCAAAGTCCTGTGCAGTGTCCCAGTCCTAAAGGGGTGCTGTAGTGTTGTCCAGGGGGTGCTCTGTCCATCAGGGGTGCTCCCACCAAGTGCTAAAAAAATAATATATTTTCTGTGTCATAAGTAAAGGGCTGGCTGGCTTGACCGTTAAAGGGTGCTGTAACCCCCGAAAGTACACTCCAGTCCAAACCAAAAAAAAAATTATTTTCTGTGTTTGTGAATTGTGTGCGCAGTAGCCGCACGTGCATCAACAAAGTAGTGCCAAGCGTGCGCCTGTGTCATAAGTAAAGGGCCGGCTGGCTTGACCGTTAAAGGGTGCTGTAACCCCCGAAAGTACACTCCAGTCCAAACCAAAAAAAAAATAATTTTCTGTGTTTGTGAATAGTGTGCGCAGTAGCCGCACGTGCATCAACAAAGTAGTGCCAAGCGTGCGCCTGTGTCATAAGTAAAGGGCCGGCTGGCTTGACCGTTAAAGGGTGCTGTAACCCCTGAAAGTACACTCCAGTCCAAACCAAAAAAAAAATAATTTTCTGTGTTTGTGAATTGTGTGCGCAGTAGCCGCACGTGCATCAACAAAGTAGTGCCAAGCGTGCGCCTGTGTCATAAGTAAAGGGCCGGCTGGTTTGACCGTTAAAGGGTGCTGTAACCCCCGAAAGTACACTCCAGTCCAAACCAAAAAAAAAATAATTTTCTGTGTTTGTGAATTGTGTGCGCAGTAGCCGCACGTGCATCAACAAAGTAGTGCCAAGCGTGCGCCTGTGTCATAAGTAAAGGGCCGGCTGGCTTGACCGTTAATGGGTGCTGTAACCCCCGAAAGTACACTCCAGTCCAAACCAAAAAAAAAATAATTTTCTGTGTTTGTGAATTGTGTGCGCAGTAGCCGCACGTGCATCAACAAAGTAGTGCCAAGCGTGCGCCTGTGTCATAAGTAAAGGGCCGGCTGGCTTGACCGTTAAAGGGTGCTGTAACCCCCGAAAGTACACTCCAGTCCAAACCAAAAAAAAAATAATTTTCTGTGTTTGTGAATTGTGTGCGCAGTAGCCGCACGTGCATCAACAAAGTAGTGTCAAGCGTGCACCTGTGTCATAAGTAAAGGGCCGGCTGGCTTGACCGTTAAAGGGTGCTGTAACCCCCGAAAGTACACTCCAGTCCCAACCAAAAAAAAAATAATTTTCTGTGTTTGTCAATTGTGTGCGCAGTAGCCGCACGTGCATCAACAAAGTAGTGCCAAGCGTGCGCCTGTGTCATAAGTAAAGGGCTGGCTGGCTTGACCGTTAAAGGGTGCTGTAACCCCCGAAAGTACACTCCAGTCCAAACCAAAAAAAAAATAATTTTCTGTGTTTGTGAATTGTGTGCGCAGTAGCCGCACGTGCATCAACAAAGGAGCAGCGCCAAGCGTGCGCCTGTGTCCCATAAGTAAAGAGCCGGCTGGCTCATTTCTTAAAGGCTGGTGTAACCCACAAAGTGCACTACTCTCCAGCAAAAATAAAAAAATATTTTCTGTGTTTAGCCGCACGTATATATCAAATCGATATAACATAAATGGAGGACCAAACTTTCTCCGATAAAAATAAAATAGAGAAAGATCAAGAACCACTTCCTCCTAGTGCTGAAGCTGCTGCCACTAGTCATGACATAGACGATAACATGCCATCAACGTCGTCTGCCAAGGCCGATGCCCAATGTCATAGTAGAGGGCACATACAATCCCAAATGACAAAGTTCAGGAAAATGACCTTGAAAAAAACATTTAAATCATCTGAAGAGAAACGTAAACTTGCCAATATGCCATTTACGACACGGAGTGGCAAGGAACGGCTAAGGTCGAACCCTAGTATGTTCATGACTAGTGGTTCAGCTTCACATGACGATGGAAGCCCTCCTCCCACTAAAAAAATCAAAAGAGTTAAGCTGGCAAAAGCACAGCGAAGAACTGTGCTTTCTAAGAAGATATCACAAATCCCCAAGGAGAGTCCAAGTGTGGTGGTGGTTGCGATGCCTGACCTTCCCAGCACTGGACGGGAAGAGGTGGCTCTTTCCACCATTTGCACGCCCCCTGCAAGTGCTGAAAGGAGCACCCACAGTCCACTTGCTGATATGCAAATTGAAGATGTCACTGTTGAAGTACAACAGGATGAGGATACTGGTGTAGCTGGCGCTGAGGAGGAAGTTGGCGAGGAGGATTATGATGGTGATGTGGTTTGTTTAAATCAGGCTCCGGGGGAGACAGTTGTTGTCCGTGGGATGAAAAAGCCCATCATGGTCATGCCTGGGCAGAAGACCAAACATTCCACCTCTTTGGTCTGGCAATATTTCTATCCAAATCCGGACAACAACTGTCTTGCCATATGTACCATATGTAAAGGTGAAATAAGTAGGGGTAGGGACGTCAACCACCTAGGAACATCCTCCCTTATACGGCACCTGCAGCGCGTTCATAAAAAGTTACTGTCAAGTTCAGAAACTTTGGCTAAGACCGTAAGCAGTCCAGGGACACCTAAATCCTGTTGTCCTGTTGTATCCAAGCGCCTGCAAACCGTCAACTCCCTATTCGTCAATTTCCTCCTTAGTCAGGATCGGAAGTAGTCCTGCAGGCCATGTCACTGGCATGACTGACTCTCCTATCCGGGATTCCTCCGGAGGATCCTGCATTGCTACGCCTACTGCTGCCGCTGCTGCTGTTGCTGCTGCTGGGAGTCGTTCATCATCCCAGAGAGGAAGTAGGAACACCACTACTTTTACTAAACAATTGACGCTCCAACAGTCCTTAGCGAAGAGGATGAAGTACGACAGCAGTCATCCTGAAGCAAAACGTATAACTGAGGCCTTGACTGCTATGTTGGTGTTAGACGTGCGTCCGTTATCCGCCATTAGTGCAGTGGGATTTAGACAATTGATGGAGGTAGTGTGTCCCCGGTTCCAAATCCCGTCTAGATTCCACTTCACTAGGCAGGCGATACCGAGACTGTACAGAAACATCAGAAAAAGTGTCCTCAGTGTCCTGAAAAATGCCGTTGTACACAATGTCCACTTAACCACGGACATGTGGACAAGTGGAACAGGGCAGACTAAGGACTATATGACTGTGACAGCCCACTGGGTAGATGTATCACCTTACGCAACAACAGCAGCAGCGTCACCAGTAGCAGCATCTCAGAAACGCCAGCTCGTTACAAGGCAGGCTACGCTGTGTATCACCGGTTTCAGTAAGAGGCACACCGCCGACAACCTCTTAGAGAAACTGAGGGAAATCATCGCCCAGTGGCTTACCCCACTTAGACTCTCCTGGGGATTTGTGATATCTGACAATGCCACCAATATTGTGCGGGCATTACATCTGGGCAAATTACAGCACGTTCCATGTTTTGCTCACACAATAAACTTGGTGGTGCAGAATTTTCTGAAAAGCAACAGGGGCGTGCAGGAGACGCTTTGGGTGGCCCGAAAAATTTATTAAGAATCGTGTCTGGCCGAGATGTCAATCAAGGGTGTGTTTGCCCATTTTTACCACTCGCAAATTTACTAAAGGCAAATTCGGGTGAGAAATCATGAAACTCTCTGCAAAACACAGGTGAAAACACATATAGAAATAAATACACCATCGGCCAAACTCGCAGGTACTTTCCAGATACAGGAATAAAACACTGGAATTTACCAAGAGTCATGATTATAATCACGGGTGTAAATTTAGCAAACTCGGTCCAAAATAGAAGTTTTAAATAGACTACCTCCTGAGCTGCGTGTTTAGCAGAAACATACACAGATCAATGTGATCCGTGTATGTTTCTGCCTGTAAATAAACAAAAAAGGATTACATTTTGTTTTAAAAATGACTTGGGGTTTCCCCACATAAGTATAACCAGCCCCGGGCTCTGTGAGTCAGTCCTAGTTCTAAAAATACGGGGGGGAAATTGAGTGAGGTTCCCCATATTTTTAAAACCAGCACTGGGCTTAAACCACTCTAGAGTAAGTGGCCGCTTATTGGCTTTGAGCGGCATGACTGTTGACTGACAGCCAGGCCGCTCACAGCAAATCAAAGGCTGATTACTATAGAGCGGCCTCTGATTTGCTGGCGGCCCAGCAAATGACGTTACCCACAAGGTTTCCATCATTTGCCGGGGAAGAGGTGTATTTGGAAGCACATACACCTCTTCAATGTCCGAACTGGTCCGGTTAATTTGATTTATTTTTTTTTGTATGGCCAGGACTCTACTGGAGAATAGGACCTACCTGCACCAGGAGGTAGGTGAGTATTTTTTTTTTATGGATAATTGTGGATTTCTACTGGAGAAGTGGACCGAACACAGGGGACAAGGTGACTATAGAATGTGTGTGTTTGGATGTAATAAACTTATACTTTGCACGGTGTGTGTCCTGTGGATTTTTATAATTTTTTTTTACAGAACTTGTAGTTCTATAAGTGCCAAAGGGCAGGCACGCTGTGACCTGTAAATCTACTGTAAAAACAATAGTACCCATTAAATATTTTCACTATTACCCCTGCACCAGGGATGCAGGGAAGAGCCCCGGGCTTTAGACCAGATCTAGGGTGCTCTAGGGTGTTTTTTTTTTTATTGGGATCCCCGACCTGGGCTGACTAGTTTGGGGTGTTATTGCTTTGGCCAAGGGACCCAGTGAAAGGGTCTTCTGGCTGTGGCATTACACTCCGACTAGTTTGAGTCCGATGCTGGTTTTAAAAAGACGTGGAACATCACACAATTTTTTCCCCGTATTTTTTAAATTAAGACCAGTTCACAGAGCCCAGTGCTGGTTCATTAAATATGGGGGACCCCTACACATTTTTCTCCCATATATTTAGAACCAGGACTGGCTCCCAGAGCCCGGGCTGGTTATGCTTTGGGAGGGAACCCTGCATCATTTTTTTTTCTTTTACATTTTTTTAACACAAAACACACATGCAGCCTGTATGTATCTCACTGATATGTGCAGGCTGCATGTTCGGGTGTGTTTGGCTGCGGTCAGACACAGGGAACACGGGGAGAAACACAAGCAACATACACCCACGAAAAACACGATTCAGCAAAACATAATTTTTGGTAAATTTGAGTGTTTCAGCTGTCAAAAGTCTCCCATGTTTCAGCGATACTGTGAGTGTTTCAACTCGGACCAGACACGATTATTAGTAAATTTACCCCTGCTTCAAGACACCCCAGTGTCTTGAAGCTGGTGGGCAGTCAATGTTTTGTCTGCCTCTGCTTTTATTACTTAAAACATTTAAAGTAGCACTATACTAATTGAAAAAGTAGCACAAAACATACAGCATGTGTCATTATTGTGGTCTGCATGGGACACCCTTATTGTACGCGGCCTATGCATGCACACCCCTCATAACCTATTCTGCCACTCTAAGGGGTGTATTTACTAAAGTGCGGGTTTTTAGAAGTGGAAATGTTGCCCATAGCAAACAAACAAATTCTACTTAAAATTCTACTCAAAATGTATTTAGCACCTTCTAGAAGATAATAAGTAGAATCTGATTGGTTGCTTTGGGCAACATCTCCACTTGGTTGCTATGGACAACATCTCCACTTCTAAAAACCGGCACTTTAGTAAATATACCCCTAAGAGTAATGAGGTGCAAATGGAAAATGCATCCTGATCTGCATAGACTTAGAGGTGTAAGAATTATGGGCCTAATTCAGGGTTGGACGCTATGTCGATGTCTTCGCAGTTGAGCGATAATCAGCAATCTGCGCATGCGTCTGAGTCGGACTGCTCATTTGTCACGGTACATTACTGTAGTCGCTCGATGCAAGTATTTATTTGCAGTGTGATTGACGGTCATGGAGTCTTTGGAGGTGGTAACAAGGAGTGTTGGCTAAAAGTGCAGACATGTTGTGACTGTACGCAAGAAATATGGCTCCAACGTTTCATTTTCCGCGAACCATTCTGCGCGACCATAGAGCCACTCAGGACTGATCTGATCGAATGATCTGCGAGTGATGTTACATCTTTGAACACCGATGCACAGATTTGCAATGACGCTGGTGGGCTTTGGCCGTGACATTTGCATACTGTATGGGATCGCAGCTGTTGTGGCAATAGCATACATCTGTGAATCCACCCCTGAGTGCAGTACAAAAAAGTGCAATTTATAACAAAATAAAATAAATTCTTACATCAGCCGCTCTGAACAATACTTTTGCTTACATTTTAGGTAAGTGCACTGTTTTATTATGCTCCAGGTCTTAGATGAATGCATGATCCTCACACATTATGACTATCACACTAACTGACACCAAGACATGCAGGGTACATATATGGCAGCATTCTGCTGAACTAACATTTTCTACATGGAAAAGTCACTGGGGCCTATTAATCAAATATTATTTGCAGGGTATCCTCCGTAAACACCCATTACCTGCAAAGAAGTATCCTCCAAATGTGATGCATTCCAAAGCTTGGCCCTGGTAGCTAACGCTATTATTATTATTATTTATTTATATGGCGCCACAAGTGTTCCGCAGCGCCTTACATAGTACATAAACAAATAGGTGACCAAAGACTTACAGTACAATACAATGCAGGACAAGGACATGGATAATATACATTGCTACATTAGGAGATGGCATTATCCATTGTACCCTACGGTTACATCGGAGCCCCAGTCCCTGCAGGTGCATTTTAATACATTCGGGCAAATCTTATTTTCTTATTGCCATGAATAGCGGCGTTAAGAAATATATATAGCCTAAGACCCTATAATTAATAAACGTGGCCCTTGCAGACTTTGCTGGTTAGTTACCAGAAGACCCTAATCTGCACACTGGCCCATAGAGTAACTAAAACCTCCTTCTAAAACATGATCCTATCTCCTGACAAATGAGCCCAGCATAACTCACAGTGCCGTCTTCAATTCGTTCCACAATTTATATTTCTTCACTTTGAGGAAAATATGCCCCTGGATTCTGCTAGTCTTCATCAAAATACCCATGTCATTGGCAGCTTCCTGCTTGGCCTCTGACCCTAGTACAAACGTGTGTCCTTCATTGCAGCATGTAATCACCATTATAAGCGTTGCGTTCCACTGTAATTCCATGACCAAAATGAATTGGACTCCCAGGGATCAATACCTCCTATATTGTTCAGTGTGAGTACACAAAAGTGAATATTCTGAGAGACCTTGTTGTAGAGTATATATTCATATTAAGGCTTTGTGGTTTTTATTGCATGAGAAAATTGCATGGTATTATATGTGATTTCTCTTCCCCTGGCCTCTTACCTCCCAAATTTAGACACCAAGGGGTCTATTTACTAAGCAGTGTTAGGAGACAGAGTGAAAAGTGATAAGTCTGTGATAAGGTGCCAGCCAATCAGCTCCCAACTGTCATTTTTCAAACACAGCCTGTGAGATGGCAGTTGGGAGCTGATTCACTGGCACTTATCACAGACTTATCACTTTTCACTCTGTCTCATAATGGTGCATACACACTAGACGATATGCTCCCTGAGCGATATCGTCTAGTGTGTCCCCGGCAGGCTGTGCTCAATGTCGTTCATGACATTGAGCACAGCCGCTGAACGATATCATTAGCGATATCGTTCAGCGCCGGGCTCTCTCACCCATTCCCTGACATGCAGCAACCTGACGAGGTCGTCAGGTTGGCCTGCATGTCAGCCCGATGAACGAGGATGACGAACGACCCGCGGGAACGCGTGTCGTCGTCATCATTCATCTTTTTTGTGTTAAAAATGGACGATAAAGTGGACGACTGAACGATAACGATGTCGTTATCGTTCAGTCGTCCACTTTAATCGCCCAGTGTGTACGCACCATAACACTGCTTAGTAAATAGACCCCTCAATCATGACAAAACAAGCCCTGCCATGATCTGCCAAAACTGTGCCCCAATCCACCCGTCAATCCTGTGAATCTGTCATGCGACAAAATATAAGATATAAGATGCCCAAAAATGTGAATGAATTGCATACAGCAGGTGGTAGAATGTCGACACCATAATGATGAGATCCTCTGAATGTCAACAGTGACATAATGTCGACATTGACAGAAGGTCAACATTGTGAATGTCGATAGGCGGCATGTCCAGCTGGTGGATTTCCATTCCGGAGGTGACTGATCCTAACCAGAGTTAAAAGAAAGAAACGTTCTGGCTTACCCACGGAATATTGATTCCCTCCTCTGTTTGAATGGTGCATATTGCTTTTGTATTGCACAAACACAATTATAAAGAACAGAGAAGGCAAAAGAAAAAAAAAAAATGTATATAAACAGTTGAGACTGTTTACTCTCCTCAACAAATAATTCTTGTTGAAAGGTCGGAGTTTCTCTGTGTTCCGGCATATGGAAACTGTAATCATTTCAAACACAATATTTACCTTTTCCTTCAAATGTGTGGAACTCTTCACCAGGATTACACACCTGCCAGCAGCTCAGCAAATCATACACCTAGTGGTCTATTTTTTATTTATTTAAATGAGCGATACATCTTCCAGGAGGAGCGCACATTAGAATGGAAAAATTGAGCAAGCAGACAGCACCTTTATGATAATTGGGTTTTGGTCCATGTTCAGTGAAGGGGGAATGAGGAGAGGGGGGTGCCTGGGCTGCTGTGTTCTCGCTCACCTGCTGCCATCTTTCATTGCTTTTTTATTTAATCTCTCAGCCTTTTTTCATCAGTGGGAGTGAATGGGTGTCAGGCTGCAGCTGCCCTCTGTATGCACAAGCCAAGATTAGGCCATCTTTCAAATGGTTATACAGTAAGAAAGCTTAGTAGTGAAATCTTATAAAGAATCAACCACATTTTAAATGTGGATTGTAGTAAATAGAGCCTTAAGTCTTAATCTAAGTACAGTAAAAGTGTTTGATTTTGACAATTCAAATGTTAAACAATTACCTAATTGCCAAAAATAAAATTTATGTTAATCTGTAGGGACTAAAATATATTTGATAGCAAAGATCCAGGGGTCTCTAAAAAGTCGCAGTAATTTATTAGGAGATCAGAGTAAAAGCTGTCTGTAATATATAACAGTGAAAGATATTCCTATGTGGTCTTGTAAGACAGTTATATCCTAAGAGATACTGTGCAGGAGTCATGGGAGTGCAAGGGCTACTTGCATTTGGGCCATGGGCCAATTAAGCTTTTTTACATCACTGATAGAAGTTAGATGGAATTTATAGACATAGCTTTATTAGAAAGAACATAACAAATTCAAATGTATTTGAATGATTCTTGTAAATGTGTTCAGTACAGGGCTGGATTAAGCCTTCGGGGGCCTGGGGCACTTAAGCAAGGAAGCCCTCCCCATCTTCTCAGCACCGCGCCCCTGGCTGTGTCTGCTTCGTCTGTACCTCTTCCCCCGCACCTCCATGAGGCAGCAGTAGCAGCTCAGGCACTACCTGCACCCCTGCAGCAGGGGCAAACTATGGAGCCTTCTCCCGAGCAGCAAGGGAACTGATTCTTATTTATTTATTTATTTATTAACAGTTTCTTATATAGCGCAGCATATTCCATTGCGCTTTACAATTGTCAACATTGATAGAACAAAACTGGGTACTAACAGACAGATATATAGGTAGGAAGGCCCTGCTCACAAGCTTACAATCTATAGGGAAATAGGCAGTAATACACAAGGATAGGTGCTATATATTGCATCTTGGTCCAGCCACAATGCACAGTTTCTTGGTTGGCTGCATGATCCAGTCACACAGGAATGTCGGCCAAATGTCATGAGGATGTGAGAGAAAGACAATGTGTGAGGTTATGTGTGGACTGTAAAAGGGGATGTAATTAGATATGGAAACTATGAAGGTTGTGTGGGCGGTTCTGGGATCTGATAAGCTTGCCTGAAGAGATGAGTTTTCAGGGATCGCTTGAAGGATTGGAGACTAGAAGTCGTATTTTGCGTGGTAAGGCATTCCATAGAGTGGGTGCAGCCCTAAGAAAGTCCTGTAACTGTGAGTGGGAGCAAGTAATGCATGGGGATGAGAGAGGGAGCTACTCCTGCTGCTGAGGGAGCTACTCCTGACTGCGGAGACTGGAGGCAAGCAGAATCGTCCTCAGACAGGAGTGCCAGAGCTGGGTCTGTCTGACCATTTCTGGCTGGGGGGGGGGGCGAAAAGAGGGGGGATCGGGAGTATTCGTCCTCTATCCCTTCCCTTAATGCGCCCCTGATTTAGTACATTTCAGTTATGAAGTAAGATGGCATAAGCAAAGTTTAAAAATGTTTTAATAAACACATTTATAATTTTCAGCACCACTCCTAATCCAAAAAGATATTTAATCAAAAAGATATTTACAAAACGTGTATAGCTTGTTCATACACCTATAAGTATTGGATACACAGCAGAATGACAGGAGGTAAAGTATTGATATGTGGATGAGTGCTTAACATGAAATTAAACAAGTTATTATGATCGCATAACAAAATCTGTAATAGAAGTAGTCAAAGTGATTGGTTGTCATGTCAGGTCTTTCGCTTAAGTAGTTTTCAAAAGCATTTTATAATTTGTTATGTTTTTGAAAAGTGCTTTGTGGGACAGATGAGTCATGCTTTTCATAACACACTTGAGCTGACACAAAGTTTTTCTTAATTTTAGCCGACAATAGCAAGCTCCGTCACTGAAAAGCATTTTGTATTGTGTCTGTACTACCTGGGTGCCAAATGAGGAGGCATGTATTGTTTTAAAGATCAATTAGAATTTTGAAAATGAGATTACATGAAATGTTGGGGATCCTGGAATACAAATGGTGTCACCAGCAAGTAGAAACGTCATAGTCTAGTCTGGAAGTGTATTATTTGGTATTAAGCCCATATTTCATAAATTGCGAGCAAGAACTCAGAAATGGGTGGTTTCACAATCTTACCAGCTGGTTGACTCGCAGCAGCCCAGTTTGAGGTGTGAGTGTGACTGATGCTGCTGGAAGTCTAGGTACAACTAAATAGTATGGTACGCTGGTTGGTAGGGTAGGAGAGGTAGCAAGATGATATTTATAGGATGTAACATTATGTTTATAATAAATTATGTTCTTGGAGAGTATGTGCCAAAAAGTTACTTCCTAGTGAATCATTTCAGATGGGTAAAGATAGAAGAGCCACGACTAGTACCTTCCTCAATACCCCAGGCACTAACTGTTAACAATAAGGAGATAACAGTAAGGATACCAGCAACTAAACTACAAAAGGTTAGAAGGGGGGCATACCATGAGATAAAGATCATATACTGTATCTAAAGTAAAGTAATTAAAGTAACCGTATAATGAGTTATCTTACTTGATAGACTGAAAACTGCACATGGTCATAATATAGGGACTCTGGAGGCCTGCCGGGTGTTTTGCCTTGGCTGCTGGGCCATCTGTCACTTTTCTGTCTGGTGTTGCACAAGTGGTTCCAATTTCCGATATGAGCTGAATAAATCCAGGAGGTGTATCTTAATAATATTGAATGCCTCATAGAAAAGAACTTACATCCTTCAGTTCCTGCAACCTTCTAGTCTTTCCAGCATGCTGGACCTATAGACTATGGGGAAACCCCACATATATGGCATATGTGAGTGGTTTAGATGATGCCAGGATATGTCTATAAATACGTGAGCCTAGGAACTTAAAGCCTTCCTTGCAGCCACACATTGTCCATGTTCTCTATGTGCCCTATCAAATTAAATTTATGTTTCTGGAGGATGCTGCAGAATTTCAATAAAGGTTTTCTTAAGCTGTCTAAAATGCCTCGAGTTGGCATGTCATCAGAAAAGCCACAGGCCAATGGCTTATATCTGCTCCACTTCCCCTTTGGTTAAGGTAATCTAGATGTTTATGTGTTTCTTTGTACTCTGTGGAGTAACGTTTGATAGTATTTTGCAATTTAAGTGCGTTTTTGTCAGTGTATTTCTGCTCCTCCATCATAATATGGATGCAATGCTATTGATGTCACATTGCTGTAGGGAAAGCTCCTATTTGTTTGTAGCTTTTGGGTCTCATTCTGAGTCAGAGGGATCTCTCCTCATGGAAACAAATTGTGATTTTTACCATATAGCGCATGCGCAGAAGTGAGTTTACACAGTTTTGCATACCTACAATCAATTCTGAGTCAGACGGATCTCTGCCTGATCTTGCTTTGTGTGAAATGGGCTGAATCTGGGTAGCAAGAGATCTGTCTCATGGGAGTGTTGTGGAAGTGTAGCTAAAGTTGTGTGTATGGAGAATGGACGCCTGTTCCTTGCACCTAGCATGGGGCTGGTGCAAGTGGGCGGCTCGGCTTCCCGCATGAAGATGCATGGATTCTCACATTAGTTGTGTGGAATCTCATATTAGTATAAGGTAGTAAATATGGCTTCCGCGGCTTCACACAAAAACAGGCACTTTGCGCTTGACTCAAAATCAGGACCTGTATCTACAGTATATTTCCAGTGTCGGAAATATTCTCTGTTGTGAGGAACCTTAAGAAGCTAAGAATCTCCTATAGCTCTGCTGATTGTGCAGGATAATTTGTGCTGTTGTGAGCTGAGTCTCTGGGACATGACAGCTGTATTTGGAATGATGCAACGTTTACATTTATTATTACATACCGTATATGAGGCCTCCTGATGGTGAGACTTCTAGTGACTGGTGTCAGAAACAACATTGTTATTTCTGCTGTTGTCTAAATTGTTTACGCTGTGTATTTTTTTCACCAGGTATAATATAAGAAAAACAGCACAAAACCATATGATGTCTTCTTCAAATGGTACTTAAAGGCAGGTTGTTGGCAGATAGACCATTCACAGGTATGCAAAAAGGTATCCTTATCAGTGTGGGTAAAGAGAATGGGACCACCAGGATGTGGCAGTTGGAAAATATGCATGGAGTTAAATGCATGGAGTTAAATGTGGTCATCATTGTTTTTAATTATTTTTATCAGTGCTATTTATTTTTCTCTTCTCTTCATCATTCCCCCAGCCATTGCAGCCAGTAGTGTTGATTTAGGCAAATTTATAACTAGGCCTGTATTCCTGAGAGCACTATCTTGCCCAAGGGTCAGAAAAAGTGTGGGGATGTAGCACTTTTATCCCTGATTCACGGGTTGCCACTAAATAATGTATTTATAGATGGTATAAATATAATCAGAATAATTATTTTATTATTCCAGCCATGTGATCAAGTTGGTGGGTGCTGGTTAATCAGGAGAGTCCCAGTGATGATCTTTGTAGTTTGGTAGCAGGTTTAGACTGACCCACAGGGGTACAGGGGAAATCCCTGGTGGGCCCCACTGCCTGAGGGCCCCACCACTTGCTCTAATGTCAGGTTCCAGACTGTGCACTTGAATTACTCCATTAGAGGTCAGTTACATGGTCTCTTATGTCTGTCCAAACCTCTGTGGGGGCTGACCACACCAGAATGCATGGGACAGCACCACTGCATTTCCCAGGTGGGCTTTTCATTCTCTAGTCTGACACTGGCCATTAGGATTCTATTAGGAGAGCAATGGCCTAATTCAGTGGTGTGCATGCATCCGATTCACATTGCGCATACATCCCAATGATTACCGCCAAATGCCTCAAAAACAAGATTGAAAACAGAGAGAGGCAGTTTCAGTGGGCCTTTTTGTGTGGTAACAGGGGGTTGGCTAGGCAGACAAGGGTATGTTGATATCAGCGACTGCATCTTTTGCCGCAGTTGCACTGATTCCAGCGGCCATGTTCAGATGGTGATTCTTCACCTTCATAGGTCTGGTGCAATGTCTGATGGTGCGAATGATGTGCAGACAATGGTGCATCTTAATGCGCATACCGAATCCCATTGGCTGCGGCATAAAGACGCAGCCTGCGCTGTGGCAAGAGACGCAGTTGCGGCAACAATAGCATGCACCTCTGAATCAGGTCACAAATATCTGTGGAAGGCTGGAGAATGATGCCACAGTGGAGCACTGCCCCTGATTAGGATGACTTCATTCATACATTGATTTATTTATTTTTACTAATCATCTTTGATGATGAAATTGTACATATATGTACTGTATAACCCTGTGAAGTATTTTTCCATCTATCCACGGAATTAATTGTGAGGATCCCAACCGTGGAAAACTAAACTTTCAGTTTGACAAATGACAGATTCTTAGGAGTGTGCTTCTCCTCTTTCTTTTACAGATTTTTTTTAAATTAAGATCTATTCTCAAAAAGGCTAAATACATTTGTTCCTTAACATTTCACCGCCATCCTGACATGGCACATATTGTTACACTTTCTTATGATGACAATGCAAGGACATTTTTCAATGTATTTTGTGCAATTTTGTTGATCAAATGAAAAAAAACAACATTGGATGTGGCACATGCAGCTCATCTTCTCTAAGGAGCAGGATCTAGCACACAGGATGAAAGGGGTAACCACTGGGTGATCCTAGAGCTGATTGTATTGAACATTTCCCATAAATATATTATTGTTGTATTGGTGCAACTGGCATTGCAAACTTGGAATTTGCATGTACTTGATTTGGACATGCACAAAAATATACATTTTTGTGAAGGTTCAATTCAGTAATAAAAAAAGAAAAAGGAACCGCAGTTCATATACAATAGCTGTCATACAAAAGGCTTCAGACTAACGTATGCATTCTATGATGCAAGGTGTGTGTGTGTATGTATATATATATATATATATATATATATATATATGTACATTCATACGTATATATTAGAGATGTGCGCTGACCCCCGTCTTTTGGTTTTGGATCTGGATTGATCTCCACGTTTTGGTCTTGGATCTGAGGTTTTTTTTGTTTTGTTTTTTTAAATTGCATAAAGTTTTTAAGAAGTTGAAATCATGTCATCTTTGCAATCCAAGACCCGAAATTTAGATTTAGAATCCAAATTCTGACCCGTGGAAAGATCGGAACCACGACTCTGATTTATCCGGATCTCTTTACAAGATTAGAACCGTGACTTGGATCTGTCCAGATTCACAAAAATGGAGTGGATTTGGATTTCTGGAGTACCTAACCGCACATCTCTAAAATACCTATTCACCCAAGCATTTCACTAATGTCCCTTGTTTAAGCTTGTTTTGTATTTTGTACTGTAAATGTAAAGCACTTTGAGTCCTTTAGGAGAAAAGCGCTATATAAATAAAATTATTATTATTATTATTATTATTATTATTATTATTATTATTATTATTATTATTATATAATAGATAAGTCCATATTTATGAATGCTTTTGCTTTTGGGTGGGGGTCTTATGATGGGCTACTGTCCATCCTTTTTCATCTTGATTGGACCGTGCATGACTTGTCAACTGCAAGCATACATTATATGCTGTATTGGCTATGCTGTACTAACATAAATAGAATGAGATTTAGTACATTGGCTTCTCTTACTGGCATTATTGTGTTGCGCCTTTCTGTTTACCTTCATTGAGGTTTTTTTTCAGAAATTGTTTCCATTTTAATGTTTGTAGAACAATTGCCAGAGGAAAAAAAAAGACAAGTCCTTTTCCCCCTTTCTGCTCTTTCATTCAGTGGAGCTTTTCAGAGAGTACAAATAGAGCTATTTACTAACAATGAAAGTATAGAGGACCTTAGCCAGGGTTATGTGCTGTATGATGACAGGTCCTGTTATGGAACTATTATGTGAACATGGGTGCTAAGCAGAGATACTGTTTCAGAGAACAAAAGCTTTAACCTAAGATTGTATATCTGTAACTCCTGGGCACCTGCTATCATGGGGTGCTCTGCAGGATCCATCCAGGATCTGGCTTATTCACCTGAGCTAAGAGTAACCCCTGAGAGTCATTGCAGTCACTGTAGATACATATAACAAGTAGAAAGGAAGATGTTAACAATTCAACAATGAGTTTACTGAAAGTACAGCATATGTAAGGCTGGGTACACACCTGACTGATATATCTGCAGATGATGGTTGTTCATACACACTGAATAACCATCATCTGTCTTCTGGCTGTGGGTCCCGCTGGCCGGGGGGGGTGCCTCACCCCTCTCCTTGCGGCCCCTGCAGCAAGTGTACGGGTGGTTGGCAGACCGCCCATGTACCGTACACACAGCACGTTGGACAAATATATCTGCCATCGGCTGTGCAGGACAGCCGACGAGATATGCCTGTGAACGACGCCTTTCACAGAAATATCGCTGGCACACACTGGCTGACAGGCACCCGATATATTGTCCGATTAATTGATCTGCCAATATATCTACCAGTGTGTACCCAGCATAAAACAGGAATTTTATTTACAAATAGAACAGCAGTGTTCTTTTCTACTTCTGTATAAAGGGGGGTATCCACTAGGCGATATTGGTAGGTGATTGCACGATAACGATGTCGTTATCGCGCAAACGTCTGCAAATCGGGCATGTAAATGACAAAAACTACCAGCGATGCGCATGCCCGCTGGTTGTTTTTGCCATCTATCATCGCCCGTACATGCTGGTCAACCTGACAATCCCGTCAGGTTCAGCATGTACGGGGAGCAATAGAGAGCACCTACTGTTCTCTTCTTGCTGCCGTCGGACCACTCTGCAATACATGGGAAAGGAAACAAACAGTCACAGCCTGATGACGCCGGACACTCACAACATGTGAGTGTCCAGCGTCATCAGGCTATGACTGTTTGTTTCCCTTCCCATGTGTTGCAGAGAGGTCCGTGTCTTGATCTCATGCTGCCTAGACTGAACGAGTGAACGTCCAGTCTAGGTACATCACTAGATACACAAACGAGAGCACGATTGCAAAGTCGTAATCGTGCTCTCGTTTGTATATCTAGTAGTGGATACCCGCCTTAACACCTCCCTTTCTAGCACCTGATGATACTTAGAAACTGATTTTGGCAACTTCCATTTTTGTGTATTATTGTCATGAGGCATACAGTATATAGGATCAGTAGCTTGCAGGGAGTGCTGGTCCTTGTAGTGCCATGGCATATCTCCTTGTAAGAAATGTAAAAATACATGAATGTATTGCTCAATATAAAGACTGTCATTGTCTAGAGTTAGGACCAACCGAGAGCCAGAAGAGACCATCTGCAATAGAGATAGATAGATAGATAGATAGATAGACAGACAGACAGACAGACAGACAGACAGATGCATTATAGATATATAATATATATATTATAGATATATAGATAACATTGGTAAAATGCCAGTAGGATGTAATTTATAGCCTTAATAGGCTGATCATGTGCCTTGCTATAAAACTGTTAGTTATCAACTGTACCTGTTAATATTTCTACTGATCTTGTAATGTAAGTTTATTTTAATCTAAATGATAGGTAGATTACGAATAGATTATAAATAGATAGATAGCAAGGTCAAAATTCACGCAGCAAGTAATTTTTCACCTCAGTATACTGACAATATGACCTGTTACATCACAAGACAGCCTTTGTGATGTCACTCAGCTTTGGTAGAAAGGTCACCATTTTGTAGAGAACTGTCAGTTATCAACTGTATCTGCTCAAATGACATGTCACCTGCTTATTTTAGACTAATGTTATATGTGAAAATAATGATAGATAGATAGATAGATAGATAGATAGATAGATAGATAGATAGATATGGTAAAATGCAGGTAGGATGCTATTTATAACTTTAATAGGCTAATTATGTGACTTGCTATATAATTGTTAGTTATCAACTGTATTTGTTAATATGTCTAGTGACCTTGTAATGTAAGCCTAAATGATAGATAGATAGATTACAGTTTATAAATAGATAGCAATGGCAATATGCATACAGGAGGTGATTTTTAACTTAATCATACTGACCATGTGACTTGTTACATTACAAATAGCCTTTGTGATGTCACTCAGCTGTGGTAGAAAGGTCACCATTTTGTAGAGAACTGTCAGTTATCAACTGTACCTACTGATATGACATTTATATACAGGGCCAGGCGCGATACAGTCAGTCGACCCTGCACAGCAGGGAGGTGACGGGCTGTAGAGGTGCCACCGTTGTCTTCTCCATTTGACGGGTTTCCGCTGAGATTTTCTTACCAGCGGGCGCCCGCTGACTCTTTCCCTGCAGCCAGAGGCTGGAGCTCGCTCCTAGTGTGTGAAGGGAGAGATGTCATGATGTCTCTCACATAGTGCCAAGCAAGAGGAGTTGTCAGACAGTGGCGGGTGCAGGAGCGGGGCTTCAGGTAAGTACAATGTTGTGTGTCTGTGTGTCATTATGTGTAAGAGGCATCAATACTGTGGGCATTGTATAAGGGGCACTACTACAGTGGGCATTGCATAAGGGGTATTACCACTGCGGGCATTATATTAGGGGCACTACTGTGGATATTATGTGTAAGGGGCACTACTACTACTGAAGGCATCATGTGTAAGGGGCACTACTACTGTGGGCATTAAGCGTAAGGGGCACTACTACTGTGGACATTGTATAAGGGGCACTACTATTGTGGCCATTGTATAAGGGGCACTACTATTGTGGCCATTGTATAAGGGGCACTACTATTGTGGCCATTGTATAAGGGACACTACTGGTGTGGACATTATGTGTAAGGGACACTATTACTGTGGGCAGTATGTGTAAGGGGCACTACTATTGTGGGCATTATGTGTAAGGGGTACTGCTACTGTGGCATTATGTGCAAGGAGCACTACTACTGTGGACGTTGCATATAAGGAGCACTACTACTTTGGGCATTATGTGTAAGGGGCACTACTACTGTGGACATTATGTGTATAAGGGGCAGTACTGTGGGCATTGTGTATAAGAGGCACTACTGTGGGCATTGTGTATAAGGGGCACTACTGTGGGCACTGTGTATAATGGGCATTACAGTGTGTTGTAACATGAATAAGGGACACTACTATTTGGTGTAAAGTGAATCAGGGCCAATATGTGCAGTGTAATGTCAATAAGATTGTGCTACTGTGCTGCGTAATTTGAATTTGGGGTACTATTGTGAGGCTACTTCCCTTTCTTGTGAGATCATTCCCCTTTTTGCGCTCCCTTTATAAAAATTGTGAGGGAGGGCGCAAATCTATAGTTTGCAGGGGGGTGCTGAACACCCTAGTATATATATATATATATATATATATATATATATATATATTCTCCAAAAAAGTTCTTAGTAATAAGAGAACCAGGCGACACTCCAATACACGGTGTTGAAAATATTATATTCAATAAAACATCAAAGACATAATCTATATACAGCATATGCCCCTGAGTATATATATGCTTTGTGTTGTATTTTTTGGTATCATATTTTAATAGAATTAAACTTATATAAGATTAAACTTTGTTTTGCATTTGGATTAAAGACCGGTCATCAGAGTAGACAAAATCTTTAAAAAGTATTACAGACTCTGCTGCTTTTCTTTTTGTGTAAATTGGCAGTAAATTAGGAATGCTCACAGTTGCTGTATCTATAACTTTATACATATACCTGCACATCAAAATAAGTAAGGACCACAGTGTACAATGTGAAACTTCTGTTTTCCTTTCCTACACATTGCTTCAGGATGACACTTATGTCACTCCTTGAGGAAACACAAGCGCACATTAGACTAATTTACAAGGCAATAAACAGACCTAAGGTGCTACATTAAAGCCCTAATAGCCTGACCTAAGGAAGTGCTTAAAGAGCGAGTGCAGTAAATCAGACCAGCACTTCTTATCATTCTCCTGGCAGGATCTCAGGCCTGCCTGTTCTAGATAGATGGTCTTTGTAGTGTGCTTAAGAAGGGGAAGGAACTCAGTCTTCACTTATCATGCTTCACATTAGCCTGTGTGACATCTTCCATTCTTTACACACTGGACCATGTTAACCCGTTTCTGTGCTGGAGTATGTTGACTTACGTCCACTAACAGTACTCTCAACACAGCAGGAAACTTTGAAAGCTTCCAGACAAGCGACTTTCATATGCCAATGTCAATGGTACTGTCTCTCTATTGCTGAAGGGTTTTTTCCATAACTGATCTTAGCTCTACGTGATACAGTTTCCTTTTATCTTTTAATGGGTATATCATTTTTGTTGATATTTCTGGGTTTGCTCCAATCTATATAACAATTTAGATTTTATTTCCATAGAATGAAAATATAAACTTGTTATGGGCCTAATTAATGGGTTTAAACTTTAATAATTTAATTACATGAAATAATGTATGTAAGTATGTTTGTAATCATGGTCTATGCTGTATACCTTTTGTATGTTTGTCTAAACTTTTTAAAGAAAGACTCATAGACTCATGGATACTTGTAGTGGGTGCTCATATATAAAATAAATAATAAAAGGATCTATGGGACCAACATATTATTAAGACCTAGCTAGAAAATCGTCAGAATTTCCAACCCCATAATAAAACTAAATAAAAATACAGCCATGGCCAAAAGTTTACAGAATGACACAAGTATTGGTTTTCACAAAGTTTCCTGCTTCAGTGTTTTTAGACCTTTTTGTCAGATGTTACTATGGTATACTGAAGTAAAATTACAAGCATTTCATAAGTGTCAAAAGGCTTTTATTCACAATTACATTAAGTTTATGCAAAGAGTCAATATTTGCAGTGTTGACCCTTCTTTTTCAAAACCTCTGCAATTCGTCCTGGCATGTTGTCAATCAGCTTCTGGGCCACATACTGACTGATGGCCGCCCATTTTTCCCTAATCAATGCTTGGAGTTTGTCAGAATAAAAGCCTTTGACACATATGAAATGCTTGTAATTTTACTTCAGTATAATGTAAGAGGTGGGAGGGGGGGTCCCCCTGAACTGCTGAGTGGAGCCTCGGCTGCGGTGCCGGTGGACTCGGACACTTACCTCCTGACTCCCAGACTCTCACCTTCAGGCCACTCCCGTCGACGGTCCTGGAACACAGGTCGGACGCAGACAGTCGCGAACTGGGTTTCCACTCCTGGCCCTGGAAAAGAACAAGGTGCTGAGGCGGGGTGACCTCGACTGGGATCAGTGGATGTTCATCATTGGCACTTTAGGCCTCAGACTGGCTACACCTACGTGCCAAGCACAAGGGTGTACCCCGAACAAAAACGCCCGACAGGGAAAAGGGAAGTTGGGTGACACACAACGCAAACAGCAAACAAAACAATTACGCTCACCGAAAACAATCTTGTCCCTTTGCTGGACGAGTCCTGATCTCAGCACCTGTAGATGAACACAACAGCAAGAGCCCCGCACCGGACCCGATACAATAACAGATACCTTACCACTGCCTACCTTTAATGGGGGCCTGACTGTGGGAGATACAGCGACTTACCAACAGCCTACCTTTAATGGGGGCCTGACTGAGGGGGGTGCAGTGACTTACCAACAGCCTACCTTTAATGGGGGCCTGACTGAGGGGAAGAACGTCCTGGTCCCAGCCCGGTCTACCTTTGATGGGGGCCTGACCGCCTGACCAATTTTCACGATGCTTCTAGGGCCTTCTGCCCTTGCGTACCTGTGGCCTAGCCTGACTGTCCCTTGTCCAAGGCCTAGCGCCGAACTACAAAGATCACGGCCTAACGCCGACAGCAACAACTCCTATGGCCTAACACAGACTCACAGTGACCACGGCCTGGTGCCGAATTAACATACCCCACGGCCTAGCGCCGACTTACCATGAGGCACGGCCTAGCACCGAATTACCATGAGGCACGGCCTAGCACCGAATTACCATGCGACACGGCCTAGCGCCGAATTACCATGCGACACAGCCTAGCGCCGAATTACCATGCGACACGGCCTAGCGCCGAATTACCATGAGACACGGCCTAGCGCCGAATTACCATGAGACACGGCCTAGCGCTGAATTACAATGACCCACGGCCTAGCGCCGAATTACAATGAGACACGGCCTAGCGCCGAACTACAATGAGACACGGCCTAGCGCCGAACTACCATGAGACACGGCCTAGCGCCGAATTACCATGAGACACGGCCTAGCGCCGAATTACAATGAGACACGGCCTAGCGCCGAACTACAATGAGACACGGCCTAGCGCCAAACCCTGGTGGTCTAGGGAGGTTTGAGGGACTTACCAGTCCCGAGGCCTCCGGCGGAGCCGAGCCTGACCCAGCCTCCGCGTGGTCTTCACCGGAGGTGGAACAACGTCCGCCACCTCCGGGCTTCCTGCAGTCTTCACCTGGGCAGCAGTGGCCGAGGCTAGCTCCTTTGCGTCGCACACTGCTGCCCCAGGGCCTCCGGTGCCTTCTCCGTCTTCACTCCTGGTGGGCGCCGGTCTGCAGCTCTTTGCCCGGCGGGCGGCGGCCTGGGTGAGCTCTTTTTCGATGGCCGCCGCCCGGCGGGACTTCCGTCATCTTCCTTCTCCTATCTTCGGGAGCTCTTCACCGCTCCGTCCCGGCCGTCGCACTCCCCGTCCCCTCCTCGCGCCAGCTAATTCAAGCCGACGCCAGGGGGCGGGGTGATGACGCGGCGAGCTACGATTGGCTCGCCGTGGCCATCCCCTGCTGGCTGCCGATCTGTGAGCCCTGATTGGTTCACAGTCGGCGCCACATTCAAAGGGGCACGTGCTGATTGGCTGAGTCTGAATCCACCAGGATTCAGACTTGCCATCATGTCCGTGGAGTAGCGGCGGCAATCCGCCGCTATCTCCATGCCCGCTGCGCCGGATGGGGGGTGGGATCACGACCGATCCTGGCTCGCCGGCCAGCTTGCGGATGGACCCCGCCACACGCTCGAACGGGGCTGGGATCTCTCCGGATCCCACCCCACTCTGATGCCCGGGGCTCCCGCTGCCCCAAGGCACCCCCACCATCCAGGCGTGGAGGGTGAGGATGCCTAGTAGCAGAGTGAGTGACCGCACTGGTACACTCAGCCCTGCTACAATACCATAGTAACATCTGACAAAAAGGTCTAGAATGCACTGAAGCAACAAACTTTGTGAACACCAATACTTGTGTCATTCTGTAAACTTTTGGCCATGGCTGTATTTTTGTTTAGCTTTATTGTGGGGTTGGAAATTCTGACGATTTTCTAGCTAGGTCTTAATGATATGTTGGTCCCATAGATCCTTCTATTATTTATTTTATATATAAGCACCCACTACAAGTATCCATGAGTCTATGAGTCTTACTTTAAAAAGTTTACCCTTTATCTTATTTTGCCTTCCTCCCTCCATATCAAAGTGTGTCCCCTTTAAAAATATTCATATTATTAAACATACTGCCTGTCTGCTACACTATACAGCAGGGGTGGGGTACCTTTTTTCTGCCATTTTGATATATATATAACATTATTTGAGGGGCCAGGTGTCGGCCACGCCCTCACTGTTTGACATCACACGGGGGCGGGGTCACAATCGCCGGTGATTATAGCAATGCCCAGAGCCTGATGATACTTCGGGGAGCTGTAAGGGCAGCGGTGTGACCATCTGAAGCGTCTTAAGGACGCTCCAGGCAGCACTACTGCATAGATTCTGGTTGCAGGGTGCAGAAAAAAGCTCAGAGGGCCCTGCTATACAGTATAATACTTTCATATATTTAAATGTTTCTTTGTTTCACCCCTGCCCTTTTGCTTCTCTAAATTATGTGTTCTGCTCTTCCGCCTTTGCTAGTATGCTAGCAACTAAAATAAATACTGTCCCCTCCTGTATAAGAACAAAACTCAAAGTTACTTGCTTTTTTTGCTTTGCCCCTATATGTTTTTCTCTCTCTCTCTGATTGGGGTTGTCTTTATTTATTACAGTATACACAGTTTTCCTAGCACTTTTAACAACTGACACTTTGAATAACAATATTTGGGTTGTCTTTCTGTTGCTGGTACCACCCTATCAGGGTGAAAGTTCAGTTGCATGTAATCATACCTCCCAAATAGCCCAAATTCAGTGGGACAGTCCCCTCAATTATGGGCCTGTCCTGGTGAATTTGGGTATGATTAGATGCAACTGAACCTTTACCCTGTGATCGGCTAGCTTGTCCCTATTTGCGGGAAGTTAGCAGAGATTTGCCCAGCCGCATACAGTGGAGGCCGGTGCAGCCAATGTAAGCGGTAAAATGGTGTTCTTGTACTAAGCATGCCCAGATGTGAATGACAAGGTTAAGTACTGCACTGTGCCACAGCCACAACTCGTATTTTCATTCTGAAGCTACCAATATTGGGCGTTATGATTTGATAATGCATTTCCTTGTTTATTCAGTTATCCCTACACTCCATCGATCAATTGCCATTACTTACACTAATTTAGTTGAGAACAAGCAAACCAAGCTTTAATAAATCAAATATTTGGTCTGTCAAAATAAAAATTATGGGTTCTAGACATTTACTAGAAGCTTAGACTTAGCATTTTTGTTCTTTGCGTTGTTCTGCAATGTGGTATACAGCACCAATTACTAATCTGTAAATATACATTACACTCAGGCACTGGTGTTTAAGCAGTCACACAGGTGACTGTTGTTGAGATAACACATGCATAGACCCTGAGCACCTGGGATGTCTGTATCCCAGACATAGTCTCAGTACATAAACATTACAGGTCATTAATCATCGGCCACTGGCTAGCAAAATAAATGTCCTCTTTTACAGTGATTGTCACTTTGTCTTTGTCACTATAAAAATCCTGCTCAGCAGCCTTGTCAGTTAAACTCCCCTTACACCCACTTCCTTCTGTGTACAGTAACTTGGAGAAATTACTGTCTTGTTTATTTTCTGGTTCACATGTCTTAGATAATATAGGTAACAGGTAGAGGGTAGAGGTATACAGGTTGTACAAACCTCACAGTTCTCATTAACCCCATGTTATTCGGTCATACCGCTTACCTTTAAGTTTGAATAATACACCTATCCTCAGCCATTTCACCTAGAGGTCCACAAGAGGTCACTTACAAAGATGAGGAATGTCAGGTCCACACCACAGATTGTATTTCTCTTCTTTTGTGAAATGATGCCCCAATGTTTTGGTTATTGTTATGAGGCGCACATTTACCTACTCTCCCGGAATGGACAGTAGACTCTCGAATTTCAATGAGTTCTGCCAGATTTGCAGTAGAGCAGCCCAACCTCCAAAATGCCACCCATACAAATCAGTCATCATTATTATCTGGACATTCACCCACTCTATGCTGGGTGCAAAGGATCCGTCTGAAACAGGCTACCGCTGCCCATCTGCATGTTACTGTTATTGGCTTACATGCCCATGACACTCTCACTAGACGGGACAGTTCTGTGCAACCACATAGTTTCTGCCCAATTACCACCCAGAAACGCCCGTGCCACTTGCACTCTCCATCCATGTGCATAGGCCTGATCTGGCGGATGTGCAGTCGCTAGTTTTTTTCTGTTAGGCATGTGGTGCCACTTGCACTCTCCATCCATGTGCATAGGCCTGATCTGGCGGATGTGCAGTCGCTAGTTTTTTTCTGTTAGGCATGTGCAGTATGCTGAGATCCACAGGATCCATCCACAAACCCTCTAGCATCCAACACACAAACTCTCCAGCATCCCCAATGTTAGCAAGTATGGGCGTGTGTGTGTGTGTGTGTGTATATATATATATATATATATATATATATATATATATATTAGGGATGAGCGGGTTCGGTTCCCTGAGAACCGAACCCACCCGAACTTCGGGGATCCGGGGCGATCCGAGCCCAAGCTCGGATCTCCCTGTCTGCCCCGGATCCCTCTCCCGAGGCAAAACCTCGAGATCTGCTGTCGGATCTCGAGGTTTTGCCTCGAGCGGCCATTTTAAAAAAAATGCCTTTGCCTTTAATGGGCAAAGTGCTGATTGGCTGACAGAGCCGTCTGTCACGGCTCTCAGCCAATCAGCATTATGGTGCTCATTTGCATGTAGCACGGACTCGTGAGATCCGTGCTACATGCATCTGTGTGATTGACAGTGACACAGAGCACAGATGGGTCAGTGAGACCCGTCTGTGCTGCTGTGTATTTCAATGACACAGATGCACGCACGGACCAGGAGATCCGTGCTACTTGCATCTGTGTCATTGACACAGAGCACTAACGGGTCCGTGAGACCCGTCTGTGCTGCTGTGGTAAAAAAAAAAAAAAAAACCTGTGTAAAAAGAGAAAAAAATGGCGTGCCCCCCCCCAAAAAAAGAGCAACCAGCCCCGGGCATTAGTGACCCAGTGCTGGGTGTGCTTAAATACAGGGGACAAACGACATAGGGGTCCCCTGTACTTAAACACAACCGGCACTGGGCTAGTCAGAACCAGAGCTGGTTGCCAAAATACGGGGGACAAACGACGTAGGGGTCCCCCGTATTCTGCGCAACCAGCTCTGGGCTCTGATCCGGTCCTGGTTCTGGAAATACAGGGGAAAAAAATGAGTAGGGTTCCCCTGTATGTTCCAGAACCAGCACTGGACTTTTTCTAGCGGGGGGCTGATGCCACAGCCAGGGGAGCCCTTTCACCGGGCCCCCCAGCCGCAGCATCAGCCCTGACCGCTAGTTAGCCCAGGCCGGGGATCCCTGGAGAGCTGGGGACCCCCCCAATAAAGGGGTCACCCTCTCCAGGGCTCCCCAGGCCCATGCTGATAGCCCGGGGCTATCCCCGCCACCCCTGGTAGCGGTGGGTGGCGGGTTGATTGTGTGGTGTGGTGTAAATAAAGAATATCAAACATTGTCTTTACAAGTAGAACTGCAAGTCCCAGCAAGCCTGCCCCGCATGCTGGTACTTGGAGAACCACAAGTACCAGCATGCAGGGCATTAAGGGCCCACTAGTACCTGTAGTTCACCTGTAAAAAAATGTTTAAAAAAAACACAGGACACACACACCGTGACAGTATAAGTTTATTAAACATACATACACACACATGTACACATACTCACCTATGTAACCCTGTAGCATCGGTCCACTTGTCCGGTAAAGTATCCATAGGGGACCTGTGAAAAAAAACATACTCACCATCTCCTATGCGAGGTTCTGTCCTCTTCGTTCCAAAGTAGGCATCCCCGGACTTGGCAAAAAAAAAAAAACGAAAACGCGATCCACGAACTTAGTATGCTGGGAGCCGCAAGGTTATTAAAGTTTACCCTGCGGTTCCCACCATTGACTACAATGGAGGGAGCCGTTCATTGGCTGAGAGACGGGAGATGACCTCTCTCAGCCAATGAACGCTTAGCAGCGGGGTTTCCATGGTGATACCCCGCCGCTAAGCTCTCATTCGGGAAGTACCGTTCTATAGAATGGTACTAAGTTCGTGGATCGCGTTTTCGTTTTTTTTTTTTGCCAAGTCCGGGGATGCCTACTTTGGAACGAAGAGGACAGAACCTCGCATAGGAGATGGTGAGTATGTTTTTTTTCACAGGTCCCCTAGGGATACTTTACCGGACAAGTGGACCGATGCTACAGGTTACATAGGTGAGTATGTGTACATGTGTGTGTGTGTATGTATGTTTAATAAACTTATACTGTCACGGTGTGTGTGTCCTGTGTTTTTTTAAACATTTTTTTTACAGGTGAACTACAGGTACTAGTGGGCCCTTAATGCCCTGCATGCTGGTACTTGTGGTTCTCCAAGTACCAGCATGCGGGGCAGGCTAGCTGGGACTTGCAGTTCTACTTGTAAAGACAATGTTTGATATTCTTTATTTACACCACACCACACAATCAACCCGCCACCCACCACCACCAGGGGTGGCGGGGATAGCCCCGGGCTATCAGCCTGGGCCTGGGGTGCCCTGGAGAGGGTGACCCCTTTATTGGGGGGGTCCCCAGCTCTCCAGGGATCCCCGGCCTGGGCTGACTAGCGGTCAGGGTTGATGCTGCGGCTGGGGGGCCCGGTGAAAGGGCTCCCCTGGCTGTGGCATCAGCCCCCCGCTAGAAAAAGTCCAGTGCTGGTTCTGGAACATACAGGGGAACCCTACTCATTTTTTGTCCCCTATATTTCCAGAACCAGGACCGGATCAGAGCCCAGAGCTGGTTGCGCAGAATACAGGGGACCCCTACGTCGTTTGTCCCCCGTATTTTGGCAACCAGCGCTGGTTCTGACTAGCCCGGTGCTGGTTGTGCTTAAGTACAGGGGACCCCTACGTCGTTTGTCCCCTGTATTTAAGCACACCCAGCACTGGGTTACTAATGCCCGGGGCTGGTTGCTCTTTTTTGGGGGGGTGCACGCCATTTTTTTCTTTTTTTACACAGGTTTTTTTTTTTTTTTTTACCACAGCAGCACAGACGGGTCTCACGGACCTGTCATTGCTCTGTGCCAATCACACAGATGCATGTAGCACGGATCTCCCGGGTTCGTGCTACATGCAAATGGGCACCATAACGCTGATTGGCTTCCTGTCTGCCACTGCAGTGCCACTCCTAGATGGGCCACGTGTTTGTGCCGCCCCCTTGTGTCGCTTAGCATAGTCATCCAGCTTCCTCGGTACAACCTTTTGGCCTAAAAACAATATTGTGAGGTGTGAGGTGTTCAGAATAGAGTGGAAATGAGTGGAAATTAATGTTATTGGGGTTATTAATAGCGTAGGAACAAAAAAAGGCCCATTTATGTGATTTTAGCGTTTTTTTTTATTTTTTAAGAAAAAATCCAGATCCAAAACACAAAACCCAGAACCCAAAACACGGAAGGGTGGTTTTGGCAAAACCAATCCAGATCCAAAACACGAAGAAAGATCCAGATCCAAAACCAAAACACAAAACACGAAAAGTGTCCGGTGCACACCCCAAATATATATATATATACATGTAGCAGGGCTGAGTGTACCAGTGCGGTAACTCACCCTGCTACTAGGCATCCTCACCCTCCACGCCTGGATGGTGGGGGTGCCTTGGGGCAGCGGGAGCCCCGGGCATCAGAGTGGGGTGGGATCCGGAGAGATCCAGCCCCGTTCGAGAGTGTGGCGGGGTCCATCCGCAAGCCGGCCGGCGGGCCAGGAACGGTCGTGATCCTGCCCCCCATCCGGCGCAGCGGGCGTGGAGGTAGCGGCGGGTTGCCGCCACTACTCCACGTGCGTGATGGCGAGTCTGAATCTTGGGGGATCCAGACTCAGCCAATCAGCACGAGCCCCTTTGAATGTGGCGCCGATTGTGAACCAATCAGGGCTCACAGATCGGCAGCCAGCAGGGGATGGCCACGGCGAGCCAATCGTAGCTCACCGCGTCATCACCCCGCCCCCTGGCGTCGGCTTGAATTAGCTGGCGCGAGGAGGGGAGGAGGGGTGCAACGGCCGGGACGGAGCGGGGAAGAGCTCCCGAAGACAGGAGAACGAAGACGCCGGACGAAGAGCCGCAGACCGGCGCCCACCTGGAGTGAGGACGGAGAAGGCGCCGGAGGCCCTGGGGCAGCAGTGTGCGACGCAAAAGAGCTAGCCCCGGCCACTGCTGCCCAGGTGAAGACTGCAGGAAGCCCGGAGGTGGCGGAAGTTGTTCCACCTCCGGCGAAGACCACCCGGAGGATGGGCCAGGCTCATCTCAGCCGAAAGCCCCAGGATTGATAAGTCTTTTATACCTCCCTAGACCACCAGAAGTCGGCGCTAGGCCGTGGGTCATTGTAATTCGGCGCTAGGCCGTGGGTACTGTAATTCGGCGCTAGGTCGAAGGAGTTGTTGCTGTCGGCGATAGGCCGTGTCTCATTGTAATTCGGCGCTAGGCCGTGGGTACTGTAATCCGGCGCTAGGCCGTGGGTCATAGTAATTCGGCGCTAGGCCGTGGGTACTGTAATTTGGCGCTAGGCCGTGTCTCATTGCAATTCGGCGCTAGGCCGTGGGTACTGTAATTCGGCGCTAGGTCGAAGGAGTTGTTGCTGTCGGCGATAGGCCGTGTCTCATTGTAATTCGGCGCTAGGCCGTGGGTACGGTAATTCGGCACTAGGTCGAAGGAGTTGTTGCTGTCGGCGATAGGCCGTGATCATTGAAATGCGGCGCTAAGCCTTGGACAAGGAACAGTCAGGCTAGGCCGCAGGTAGGCAAGGGCATAAGGCCCCAGAGGCATTGTTCGGAAATTGGCCAGACGGTCAGGCCCCCATCAAAGGTAGACCGGGCTGGGACCAGGACGTTATCCCCCTCAGTCAGGCCCCCATTAAAGGTAGGCTGTTGGTAAGTCACTGTATCCCCCACAGTCAGGCCCCCATTAAAGGTAGGCAGTGGTAAGGCATCTGTTATTGTATTGGGTCCTGTGCGGGCTCTTGCTGTGGTGTTCATCTACAGGTGCTGAGATCAGGACTCATCCAGCAAAGGGACAAGATTATTTTCGGTGAGCGTAATTGTTTTGTGTGCTGTTTGTGTTGTGTGTCACCCAACTTCCCTTTTCCCTGTCGGGCGTTTTCGTTCGGGGTACACCCTTGTGCTTGGCACGTAGGTGTAGCCAGTCTGAGGCCTAAAGTGCCAATGATGACCATCCACTGATCCCAGTGGAGGTCACCCCGCCTCAGCACCTTGTTCCTTTCCAGGGCCAGGAGTGGAAATCCAGTTCGACTGTCTGCGTCCGACCTATGTTCCAGGACCGTCGACGGGAGCGCCCTCGGCGACCTGAAGGTGGGAGTCAGGAGGTAAGGTAAGTGTCCGAGTCCACCGGCACCACAGCCGAGGTTTCACACTTACAGTTCAGGGACACCCCCACCTCTTACACACACACATATATATATATATATATATATATATAATGTGTGTGTATATATATATATATATATATATATTGTGGTGAGAGGGGTTTTCTCTCACCTGAATTGCCCACATTCCTGTGGGATCAGCTCCCTCCAAGGGAGGCTAGAGTGAAGCCTGTGCATTCTGCAGTGAAGGTTTTGAACTTCGGGTTTTCATAGATACACAGGCCCAGCTGCAGTTCATCACTGAGAGACAGAAAGGGTTTAAAACTCTCCTACACCCACTGCTCTGGGCACTGACGCCAGCAAGCGGCCAGTTAGTAGGCCAAAGTTCTGTAGTGCCAAGGACTGATGATTTTGGCTATGCTGGAAGAGCATGGCAGACTGTGGCTGCCGGCCATTGCAGCAGACTAACCATTAAGCACTGGGAGTACTGGAACGCTTATTTTAATCTGTGTATTTATTTTATGTGCCAGTGTGTCCAGGCCTAAGCCTGTGTATGTTAAAGTGCAGTGTCTGCTGCCATTAAAGACACTGCTTTACAGAATACCTGCCTGACATGAGGCCTTATTTCTACACCCCGTGCAACTATATATATATATATATATATATATATTGTGATAGGATCACTGGTTAAGTGGTCTGTGGAAGGTACATTTGTCCCAGATTCCTGTCATTATGTGTTTTAAACCCCCAGGAGAAAGTCTGCAGTGTAGCAGGCTTGAGTTTCGGCTTTTTGAAAAGCCGGTTTGGGACCTGGGGGTTGTGGGTGAGAGGAGAGGGAGGGCTCCACTCACGGCCACTCCAGGTTTTGGTTCTCGCAGCCTGGTAACAGGCTTGTTAGTTTTTCACCTGAGAGTGGCCAATATAAGCCTAGTGTGTTTAGGGCTGATGGTCTCACCTGGGAGAGCAGACAGGGAGTTTGCTCAGAGACACTTGAAAACCTAACTGTAAGTGTTGTGCTGTGCTTTGTTGCTGGTGAGGGCATTAGGCCCTGCCAGGTTCTGGTAGTGAGGGAACTACCTGTGAAGTTAGTGCCCCAACAGGGCTAGGATTTACGTTTATGTTTTCTTTGTGTTATTTCTGACATTGCACAATAAAGACTGGCGCCGACCAGCTTGTACTTGCATCCAGTCTGGCGTACTGTTTCCCAGCTGCTGTGTGTGAAAGGAAGGAGTCCTCTACCCAGGAGAGGGACCCCCTAACCTAACTGTGTCACAATATGGTGGAGAATGCGGGCATCCACACACGCTGAAGTTGCAGCGAGAGGAAAACTTTCCATTTAAAAATTAAAGGGACAGACACCCAATTTGTGAGTGTGGAAATAACACTGTATCCTTGGAGTCCCATAGAGGAGGCATCAGCCAATGCTTAGAGAGGCAAGGTTCAGCTTCCAACCTACCCCACAGGACAAAATGGAGGAAATTATTAAGGCCTTGCTCCAAGCTACAGGAGTTCAGCAGGAGACGAACAAAGCTCAGCAGGAATCTACCAGGGCCCAGCAGGAAGCTACAGCAGCTCAGCAGGAATCTACCAGGGCTCAGCAGGAATCCACCTGGGTGCAACTGTTGGCCTTGGAGACAGCCCAGAGGCAACAACAGGTCACCATCGAGAAAACCTGCCAGGCCATAAAAGAGGTGGTACAGCACCTGGTCGCCCGGCCCAAAGATGTTACTACTAGTCCTCCCACCACCATTCACTCCATACGAGCCAGTCACTTCCTCCAAAAGATGACTTCGGGCGATGATGTGGAGGCCTATCTCGCCACATTTGAAAGAACGGCCGAAAGGGAGAGTTGGCCCCAGGAGCAGTGGGCAAGTCTGGTGGCACCTTTTTTGTCTGGGGAGCCACAAAAAGTATATTTCGACTTGGCTGTTGCCAAGGACTATAAAAAACTAAAACAGGAGATCCTAACTCGCTTGGGAGTCACCACCTTTGTTCGTGCCCAACGGGTCCACCGCTGGGAGTTCCATATGGACAAGCCTCCACGTTCACAGATGCATGACCTCGTCCATCTGTCCTCAAAATGGCTACAGCCCGAGACGCTGACGGGACCACAGATCGTGGAAAGGGTCATGATGGACCGGTACCTTCGATCATTACCCGCGACTCTGCGCAAGTGGGTGAGCCATGCAGACCCTAAGACCGCGGACCAGTTGGTCGAGCTAGTGGAGAGGTACGTGGCGGCTGAGGAGCTGAGGAGTATGCCCCACCAAGCCCCGATGGCGCACCGGCGAACTCCCACAGACACTGGTAAGACTGTTCCAGGGGAGAAGGGTGCTGGGCGGTGGGATGTACCTAAGACTGAGGGTGTAGAACCTGGAGACAGGCCTGCCAGGCCAGAAAGGTTCTTGCCCCGTAAACGACTAGACATTAATATGATTCAGTGTTTCTGGTGTGGTGACTTCGGCCATATTTCCGCTAATTGTTCACTTACAACTGAACCTATGCAATGTGATACTGCTCATGTCTACCGCAGGGGGTCTTTCTTTGCACAGACAGCGTGTACGGCTGACCGGCAGGCTGAGACTGATAAGCACATGTGTGTACTCACTGTAGATGGCAACCGAGTAGAGGCACTGTTAGACTCTGGTAGCTTGGTGACACTTATAAAAGCTGAGCTGGTGAACCCCTTGAGGCATAAGGGGAAAACTGTTGATGTGACCTGCATACATGGGGATAATCGATATTATGTTACTGCCGAGGTGAACATCGAGACACCATGTGGCTCTGCTATAGTTTCTGTGGGTTTGGTGCCTGGTCTGATGTACGATGCAATATTGGGGAGAGACTTTGCTCACTTCTGGAAATTGTGGGAAAGCCGTTTTGTTCCAGAAGTGAACAACCCCGGTCCACTTGAGAAGGTTGTCGATATAGTGGAGGAGGGAGTTTCTTCTGAGTCAGAGTTATTCCCTTTTTCTACTATGATTGGCGAACTAGAGAATGCGGAGCGTGACGGTGGCCCGCCAACTGATGTGCCTCCCATTGAGGTGGGAAGTGTTGTTGGGCCAGTTGATCATCTGCCTGATTTAGAGGTCAGAAGAGAGGTCTTTGCCATGGAGCAGTTGAAAGACCCTACTTTGGTAAAAGCCAGGAAGAATGTAAAGGTAGTTGATGGTAAACCCGTAGACCCTGATAGTCCTTTGTCCTATCCCCACATGGCAATGTGTCAGGATTTATCCTGCCCTGAGTGTCAGTATCATGCTCCCAGACCACGTTTTAAGGGACCACTAGTTCCATTGCCTATTATAGAGGTGCCGATAGTGAGAGAGCACCTGAAACAGGCTCAACAGGCACAGCAGAGGGTATACAACCACAATGCTCGGTTACGCAGCTTTGCTACTGGGGACAGAGTGTTAGTGTTGGTTCCCACTGTGGAAAATAAACTTTTGGCTAAATGGCAAGGGCCCTTTGAAATCTTAGAAAGAGTGGGACAGGTCAATTACAAAGTTTACCAGCCGGGGAAAAGAAAGCCGGAACAGATATACCATATAAATCTGTTAAAGCCCTGGAAAGATAGAACGGTACTGTCGGCCATCCGAGCCCCTCCAGTAAGTCCAGGGCCCTTAGTTCCCGAAGTGACAGTGGCAAAAACCCTGTCGGCAATTCAACAACGAGAGGTCAAGGAGTTTCTGGTTAGAAATAGGGTGCTGTTCTCTGACGTAGCTGGGAAAACCTTGGTCGTTAAACATGACATCATCACTGACCCAGGGGTTAAAGTTAATCTAAAGCCCTATAGGTTACCAGAAGCACCAAGAGCATCGGTGTCGAAAGAAATTAAAAATATGCTAGAGTTAGGGTTTATTGAAGTATCACATAGTGAATTGTCAAGTCCCATTGTGTTGATTCCAAAGCCCGACGGGAGTGTGTGTTTCTGCAATGACTTCCGAAAGTTGAACAGTGTTTCAAAATTCGATGCCTACCCGGTGCCACAGTGGAGAAGGAGGCGTTGGCCATAAAGTGGGCGTTACAAACTTTTAAATTTTCGGTGGAACACAGGCCAGGGGGCCTGTTGTTTAAAGCAGACGCGTTGTCACGCGTTCATTGTTTGGGGGCTTCAGTTGTTCCGCCCCATAGGTCGAAACAAAGGGGGGGGGATATATGATAGGATCACTGGTAAAGTGCTCTGTGGCAGGTACATTTGTCCCAGATTCCTGTCATTATGTGTTTTAAACCCCCAGGAGAAAGTCTGCAGTGTAGCAGGCTTGAGTTTCGGCTTTTTGAAAAGCCGGTTTGGGACCTGGGGGTTGTGGGTGAGAGGAGAGGGAGGGCTCCACCCACGGCCACTCCAGGTTTTGGTTCTCGCAGCCTGGTAACAGGCTTGTTAGTTTTTCACCTGAGAGTGGCCAATATAAGCCTAGTGTGTTTAGGGCTGATGGTTTCACCTGGGAGAGCAGACAGGGAGTTTGCTCAGAGACACTTGAAAACCTAACTGTAAGTGTTGTGCTGTGCTTTTGTTGCTGGTGAGGGCATTAGGCCCTGCCAGGTTCTGGTAGTGAGGGAACTACCTGTGAAGTTAGTGCCCCGACAGGGCTAGGATTTACGTTTATGTTTTCTTTGTGTTATTTCTGACATTGCACAATAAAGACTGGTGCCGACCAGCTTGTACTTGCATCCAGTCTGGCGTACTGTTTCCCAGCTGCTGTGTGTGAAAGGAAGGAGTCCTCTAACCAGGAGAGGGACCCCCTAACCTAACTGTGTCACTATATATAGTACCAGTCAGAAGATTTAGAAGAACCCAATTTTTCCATTTTTATATCTTGAGATAGCGGAAGGATTGTGCAATCCTTGTTAAATAGGTTCTCCACATATTTTCGACAAAGATACAACTTTTCTCCCTTTGATAAATATGCCCATTAATATCTGTAAAGAATTGTAACTAATATAGCCAACTTGACAGAAATGATCTTTGTTTTACTCCTTAGGGGTCATATTTATCGTAATCTGCATTTTTAAGTGAAGTAAAATTTTGTCAACTTATTCCCCAGGTGCTCATTAATTGATATGCTTGGGTGTGGTTCTGTCTCTTTAAGCCAGTACCTAAACCTATCGAAGAAGCATAATTCGTATTTTAAATCTTTGTGATAGCTGTAGCCAAATGATGCAGAGCAATGCTCATATTTTTGAGTGTCAGTGTAGGGACTGACCAGAATGGGAGACCGTACCTTGGTTGGTCAGCTTGACAAATGATTGCAATATTTTGGAACTAGGGGCCTGATTCAGAGCCGGACGCTATTTGCGCTCGCTCGTTCAGAAAAAAGGGGTGGCTATTCAAATGAACCGTTCGCTCTTTGCGGTCTGTTCACGCCTCTAGGTCTGAACGAGCGAACCAAACATGCGGTCGTTTTTTGGAAAACTATGCCCCCTGGCCGCTCGCATCCTACATCATGTCCGCTATTTATTAGATTAATCGAGTACATCGACCAGCGTCTGACCTGCTCGCTATTCTTGTGGTTGGTTTTTCCTACCGCAATCTTGCGAGCAGTTCTGACTATAAAATAACCCAGTGACGTGGTCAATGACGCTGCTGTATTAATTATGCACACCCATAAAACGCCCGTTTTGACCTTTAAGCACGCCTGCGTTCGGATCTCCACTCCCCGTTTTCAAGCACCTTCCCCTGTTACCACCCACATACGCCTCCTCCTGTCACTCAAAATAGCAGGCATTCGCTATTTAGCGAACAAACGATTTTCGGCCGCACTGACTGGTTCGCGCATGCGTATTACGATCCGTACGCATGCGCAGTTGTGCAAACATCGCTCGGAACGAACGAGCGGCCGCTTACGAGCGGCTCTGAATCAGGCCCTTATATTCTATGAATTTAAAAGAATTACTGTTTGGAAAATGAGTAGGTCTTTCACCCATATGTTCACCCTTCCCAAACAGAGGAGGAAACATACTTTACTTTTGGAAAACAAATATTCATTACAATGTAATCTTGCTTTCAAATCACAATTCCAGCACTTTAACTTCATTGCACTAATGGATGTGACTAGTGGTAAATGTCCTACTAGGCACGTGAATATGTGAATTGAAGGGACTGTAATAGTTTTTCACATAACCTACTCCATTGATAACGTTGCCCAAATTCACAATACAATATGTGAATACATTGCAAATATCGCAAAAAAATTCTGAGAGTGTGACCACATATGCGCTGCTGCTTTTTTTTTGTAATCAGCCTGTGGTCTATCAGACACACAGGCTGATTACAGAAGACTTCTTCGGGCTCTGCTTTACCTGTCAGCAGGCAGGAAAGCATGAGCTGGAGTAGGGAAAATAGGGGGGAAGCCTTCCTAATGTCATCTCCAGATAGTGTTATTATTGCAGGGTTACAATTTATTTTAGTAAATCTGAAGCAGATCACATTTCCCATTACAAGTAGAGATGTGCGCAGACCTCTGTGTTTATTTTTGGTTCTAATTCATCCTTGTGTTTTGGTTAGGTAAAAACAGCTAAACAGCTAAAATGAAGTAATGTTAGCCTCAATGACATTACTTTCCAGTCATTTCCAGTAAATTTTGACCATCTCACAGCTCACAATATTGTTTTCACCCATATGGCCAAAGGCTGCAGCGAGCTGACTGGCTAAACTAAGCGTCAGAGCAGCGGCCCAAACACATGACAGTTTAAAAAGGAATATAGCACAGGAAGGAAACAAAATAGCACAGAAGTGGCAGCTAGGATTGCAGTTTAATTTAAACTATACAATGTTTAAAGTGTTAACTATTCTTTAAAAAAATTAAGTGAAGCCCCCCTACCCTGATAGGTGTAAAGAATAGATTGAAAGTAATATTGTCATTAGGACTACATTTTCCAGCAAACCTCCCCCGAAGGCCATTTCTTGGAGAACCACAAAGACCAGCATGCAGGACATTAAGGGCCCGCAGGTGCCTATAGTCCTCCTGTAAAAATAAATATTAAAATAATGACAGTACACACACCAAAATGTTTTATTCTTTTATTACACATGTACTATACTTGCCGACATTCAGCTCCCTCCTTCCGGGAGGGAGCTGAATGTCTGCATAGTGCGGGGGGCGTGGCCGGACACTGATGACGGATTGCGTCATTGTGGCCCCGCCCCCTCTTCACAATGCCATCATTAAAAGCATTCTGAAGCAGGGGGCGGGGCTGCGATGATGCGATTCAGCGCGAATCGCGTCGTCGCCCCCCACCGTTGTGGGGATTTCTATTAGTGGATGGGGGGGCAGGCGGCAGCCAGGAGGCTTGTCTGCCTCTCCGTGGGGCCGGGAGTGGCACCCGATATTCGGTAGGCTCCCGACCAAATCGGGAGGGTAGGCAAGCCTGACATGTACTCACTCACACTCATCTGCACTCACACTACATACTTACCTTGTCTCGTGCGCTGGTCAGTACCCTTGTCCAGTAGCATCCCAGGTGACGATAAGTCCTTTTCTCTAGTAGCATCCTTGGGTAAGAAAATAACATACTGAATCGCGATATTTTTTTAACCAGGGCCGGATCAAAGAGCCGGGGCTGGTTATGCTTGGGGGACCCCACGTAATTTATTTATTTTTTTAAATTAAAACTTTAAAGACTTGAAAAAAAAACTAAGAATCATGCACAGATCATAGAGATCTGTGCATACTTCTCCCAAACTCCTGCTCCTCCCAAGCCATGGCGTCTGGGGAGGGACTTAAATGCAATCCAAAACCTGAGTTCGTTTTTTACTTACTGCAGAACCGTACTGGGACTCAGTTCAACTCGAAACCCCAAAATTATTCAAAATTTTGACTCGATTTGACTCAGAACCCCTAAGTTTGGGTGTGTTCATATTTCAGGAAAACCGAATTGCACATCTCTAATTACAAGTATGGGAAACACAATCTACTTACTAAAAGAATGCAAATGTAAGGGCATGAAGTAGTTTTTTATTAAAACTGCTCCAAAAGCCCTTTAATACATTTATTTGATACTAAACTATTGTGAAAAGGATGTTTTCACATTATTTTACTAAAAATAATATTGATAAATATGCCCGCAGAACTGACATTATTTTCACACAATCCAAATGTAACCAGGCATACTTGACCAGTGTGAAATATAATTAGTTCAGAAATTATTTTATATGCTATAAATTGCATACGGTATTTTCTTTTAGCAATGAGTGCTATATTTATTTCCTGACAGTACAAAGCTAACGAATTTATTCTTGCACTATGGAGTTTTAAAGTAGTAATGAAGTAGTTAAAAGCTTGTGAAGTACAGTATTGAGTTGGTGGTTTTGTTGCTGTGAGAAAACTGTCACTATGATAGAGAGAAAGGGAGTGGAGCAGACAGAGAAACAGCAATTTTTCAGATATTAAAAAAGCTGGAACCAGTTGTGTATATACACTTTCTGTCTTGCCTCTCATGAGAACTGTTGATTTTGCACCAAACCATGCAAACAACACCCTGACTATTACTCTGTTCATATCATAATAAGAAAGATTAAGAGATCTGCGAGAAGACTTAAGGTGCCCATCCACTCTAGACGATTTATGTGAGCGATTGAACGATATCGTTATCGTTCAATCGTTCATAAATCGTTCATAAATCGTTTGCAAATCGTTTGTAAAAATGTCTTAAACGACCAGCGATGCACATGCCCGCTGGTCGTTTAGACATCTATCATCGTGCAAACATGCTGGACAATCTAACGATATCGTCAGGTTCAGCATGTTTGCAGATGATTGATGAGCCTGCACTGAACGACTGCTCATTCAGTGCAGGCTCATCACAGACTGACAAACGACTACACGATTACAAAGTCGCAATCGTGCAGTCGTTTTCATGTCTGCTAGTGGATGGGCACCTTGACAATGATTAAGCATGTTGCATTGGTAAAGTGCGTGAATGCTGCATGTTGTGGTGTTGGCTCTGGATATGACCTTCCATTCACAATGGTGGCCAAAGGTGTAAAGGAAAGTGCTGAGAACTGGCTGCTACATCTTGGGGTTAGTACAGTAACCCATAGAAGCAGGGTGTAGCACAGAATGGATGGGTACAAATGATTTATTGTCTCTTTGCTTGTTTTCCCATAGGAAACTGTGAGAAGGGACTTGCCATTTGCAAGGTGAGGTTATCGCCTGCAGCACCCACAGTTTAAGGTGGGCATACATCTGTGATGATCGTCGTGATGCAGGGATGCGATCGCAGACATTTGTCATGTTAAATGTCGCCGATTTGACATTCGCAATCATTTTTTGATCGCGATCGGCAAAATCCAACATGTTGGGTTTCTGCGATGCCGGGTTGCAACATCGCGAGATCGCGGCAATCCGTCGCTGATGTTTGGGCCCCATAAGGCCCCCATTCATCAGCAATCTGAAAACCACAATTGAACAATGTGAAGATTTATTGCCCGATTTTAGGATTTCCCAATCTAGCAATCTGCACCCATACATTACAGATCTTTTTCAGTGATTTGCAGATAATTTTCAGCAAACACAGATCTGCCAATCTTGAACGGCCCATCATTTTACTAGTAACGATCTGCAAATCTGCTGATCATGTCCATACACTAGCAATCTACAGCGCCAATCGATCTGTGAAATCCAACATATTGGACAATCTGATTTAACAATTCCAATCACTTTTTGGTTGTAATCTGCAATCTGTAAAGCCCATACATTGCAGATTTTTATACACAATCGATTGCTAATGTATGGGGGCCTTAAGAGTGTGCTTAATGTATTAACCCCCTGGAGCCCAGTAGAAGCAGCAGGGGGTTAATCATCTGTTAACTCCTTAACTGCTAGTATGTTATTACCCTGCAACTGTGCTATATTCTGTCTTCTTATTGGCTGCCGGAGTGCTATACCCCAGCAGTTATTTTGTTTTTGTCGCTTATTGACAAGTAGACAGGTATGTTTACGAATATTCCTGAATTACTATTTATGCCATTGTCAGTTTATTAATTTTAAAGTGTTCAGAAATACTTTATATTTAACATGATATAATTTGCTTTGTCAAAAATCTGCATTTAGGTTCCTGATGGTGGAATCACTTGGAAGAGTCACAGTGACAATACAGGGCCCTACAGTGTGAATTTCTGATGTTCCTGCACACATGTCTAGACACAGGTTTTAGCAATGTACCAACATGTGACCTGTACACACTCTTGACCTGCACACCCTCCCTAAACTACTGGAGGCAGTGTAATGTAGATCTGACAATGTGCTTTTGACAATCTAGTGGTTTGTCCAGGTGCTATTGTATTTCCAAGTCCAGCTGTATTTTCTTACATGGAGAACTTTAAAAATGATATGCATGCTTCAGTATTACCATGTAAAATTAAATATAGGTAGTGATGCTAAACGCAAAATGAATCCTTCAATAAATTATATATAAATCAACTAAACTTAATTGTGTCCAACAACATAAAATAGCCCAAAGAGTTTGTTCTTCCTTTGAGTTTAAGGGGTCTATTTACTAAGCAGTGTTAGGAGACAGAGTGAAAAGTGATAAGGTGCCAGCCAATCAGCTCCTAACTGCCATTTTTCAAACACAGTCTGTGACATGACAGTTAGGAGTTGATTGGCTGGCACCTTATCATTTTTCACTCTGTCTCCTAACACTGCTTAATAAATAGACCCCTAAGTTATAATGTTTAGAATGTTGGTGGATTCTCATTGTGAGCAGAACAGCATCACACCAGAGCACTTAGATGGAGAGCACATATACAATTTAGGTTCCACTTCTAGTATAAGCTTTTTAAAAGACAATCCTGTATGGTATCCTTGTAACTGTCCAATTATGTTATTTTTTGCAATGTTCAATTACGTTATTCCTTACGTAGACTCACTTCTTATCTATATTGGGAAGCATAATATATACGGCACAAAGGGAAAGGATGATCCGGAGCACTGAGAATCACTGGACACTGCTATTACGGGTTGACATAGATTTAATCGACAGTAAATAAATTGTCCTGAGTAAGAGTATACAGTTCATCCGGAAAGTATTCACAGTGCTTCACTTTTTCCACATTTTGTTATGTTACAGCCTTATTCCAAAATGGAATAAATTCATTTTTGTCCTAAAATTTCTACACACAATACCCCATAATAACAACGTGTAAAAAGTTTTTTTGAGATTTTTGCAAATTTTACAAATAAAAAAAAACCTAAGAAATCACATGTACTTAAGTATTCACAGCCTTTGCTAAATACTTTGTTGATGCACCTTTGGCAGCAATTACAGCCTCAAGTCTTTTTGAATATGATACCACAAGCTTGGCGCACCTATCTTTGGGCAGTTTCGCCCATTCCTCTTTGCAGCACCTCTCAAGCTCCATCAGGTTGGATGGGAAGCGTCAGTGCACAGCCATTTTCAGATCTCTCCAGAGATGTTCAACCGGATTCAAGTCTGGGCTCTGGCTGGGCCACCCAAAGACATTCACAGAGTTGTCCTGAAGTCACTCCTTTGATATCTTGGATGTGTGCTTAGGGTCGTTGTCCTGCTGAAAGATGAACCGTCGCCCCAGTCCGTGGTCAAGAGCGCTCTGGAGCAGGTTTTCATCCAGGATATCTCTGTACATTGCTGCATTTATCTTTCCCTCTATCCTGATTAGTCTCCCAGTTTGTGCCGCTGAAAAACATCCCCACAGCATGATGCTGCCACCACCATGCTTCACTGTAGCGATGGTATTGGTCTGGTGATGAGCGGTGCCTGGTTTCCTCCAAACATAACGCCTGGCATTGACGCCAAAGAGTTCAATCTTTGTCTCATCAGACCAGAAAATTTTGTTTCTCATAGTCTAAGAGTCCTTCAGGTGCATTTTGGCAAACTCCAGGCAGGCTGCCATGTGCTTTTTACTAAGGAGTGGCTTACGTCTGGCCACTCTACCATACAGGCCTGATTGGTGGATTGCTGCAGAGATGGTTGTCCTTCTCCACAGAGGTTCTCCTCTCTCCACAGAGGAATGCTGTAGCTCTGACAGAGTGACCATCGGGTTCTTGGTCACCTCCCTGACTAGGGCCCTTCTCCCAGGATCACTCAGTTTAGATGGCCAGCCAACTCTAGGAAGAGTCCTGGTGGTTCTGAACTTCCATTTAAGGATGATGGAGGCCACTGTGCTCATTGGGACCTTCAAAGCAGCAAATATTTTTCTGTACCCTTCCCTAGATTTGTGCCTCAAGACAATCCTGTCTCGGAGGTCTACAGACAATTCCTTGGACTTCATGCTTGGTTTGTGCTCTGACACGCACTGTCAAGTGTGGGACCTTATATAGACAGGTGTATGCCTTAAAAATCATGTACAAACAACTGAATTTACCACAGGTAGGCTCCAATTAAGCTGTAGGAACATCTCAAGGATGATCAGTGGAAACAGGATGCACCTGAGCTCAATTTTGAGCTTCATGGCAAAGGCTGTGAATACTTATGTACATGTGATTTCTTTGTATTTTTTTATTTATTAAATTTGCAAAAATCTCAAAAAACATTTTACACGTTGTCATTATGGGGTATTGTTTGTAGAATTTTGAGGACAAAAATGAATTTATTCCATTCTGCAAAAAGGCTGTAACATAACAAAATGTGGAAAAAGAGAAGCGCTGTGAATACTTTCCGGATGCACTGTATATGAGTGTGGAGGTGCACCCCATACTTGCCGACTTTTTAAAACTCCAGCTGCCACTTTGCGTTATCTAACCTGGCTCCCTCCGTACTGGGGCATGATTGCCGGCAATTATCTCCCCATCCTGTCCACTTCGCTAGGAAGCATTCTTACCAACATTCAGCTCCCTCCTTCTGGGAGGAAGCTGAATGTCTGTGATCTAGGTTTCTACTGTGGGGGGCGTGGTGTGGCAGAATGAGGCGTGGCACATTGATGACATCATATTGGGGCGGAGCCAGGGCTTGATCGCGTCATTGCGGCCCCACCCCCCATCACAATGCCGAGAATAATGGCATTGTGAAGCAGGAGGCGGGGCCACGATGACGTGATTCAGCGCGAATCGCGCCACCGCCCCCCAACTGCAGGGAGTGTATGGGGAATGCGGGGTGTCCAAGTCGATGCATATGTTTGCAGGGGAATGACGGCAGCAGAGAGATTTGCTTACTTTTCTGGGGGGCCGGGGGCGCCACCCGATTGTCGGGAGGCTCCCTGTTATCCCGGGAGAGTAGGCATGTATGCTAGGAAATGGGTGGGATTGCAGGAGTTTGGGACACTTTTCTGGAGGTGCGGATAGTTACCCAAATCCTCAGTAGCCTCCCACAAATTCTTGGAGAGTAGGCAAGTATGGTGCACCCGTGAGAGTCAAAACAGTAATATTGAAACAACAGCTATTTTGTCTTGTTATAGTAGTGTCCTGTTACTTTATATGCATACATGCCTACACTCCCGGGATGGCTGGGAGGCTCCTGAAAATCGGGTGGCGCTTCCAGCCCCCCCAATAAGTGAACGAGTCTCCCAGCCAGCCGCCACCTGCCTGCATACCCCCAGATCCACTCCCTCCACCACCCTACACACACACCCGCAGCTGAGGGTCGATGATGCGATTTGTGCTGAATCGCATTATTGTGGCCTAGTTTCCTGCTTTACAATGCCAGTAATCTCAGCTTTGTATAGCGGGGGCGAGGCCACATTGACACAATTGCGTGGTCATGCCCTGGCTCCACCCCCAATGCCGCATCATGTCCCTGTCATGCCCACCCTAAGGCCGCGCTTCCCCCCCTTCACTGTGCTGACTTGGCTGCCCCCTCCCAGAGGAGGCAGCCGGAATGTCGGCAAGTATGTTTATATGTGATGTTGCACTATACCTTCACTGATTGAATATCTAGCATTACTGCCATATGATAGTCTCTTGGATCCTTTTGAAACATATGCGTTTGACATTTTTATTGGTTAGCTACATGCTCGGTAGAAGTACATGTCTCTCTGTTTGGTCCAATAGGAGGCAACTTGTATATTTCTTCCAAGATTAGATCCAACAAGATTTTAAATGATTGCACCAGTGTATGTATGTGCAGAATATTTGTCAGAATATTTGGGAGAATTTAACTCTATACTTGAAAAAACCCAAATCAATTCTATGAATTTTTCGACAACATGTTTTCAGTGGAATGTAATGTCGTCTGGCATCCCGATGGTAGGTGGTTGGTATCCCGTTTTGTAGCCTAACCCTAACCCTCCCCACCCTGCATCCTAACCCTCCCCGTTAGTGCCTAAACCTAAGTCTCCCCCCTTCGTGCCTACACCTAACCCTCCCCCTTAATGCCAACCCTAATCCCTCCCCCCCATTGGTGCCTAACCCTAACCCTCTCCCCTATGAGTGCCTAACCCTAACCTCCCCCTAAAACCTAACCCTGCTACACTATCTAAAACTAACCCCCCACACGCACGGCTAACGCTAACAGCGCACCGGACTTACCTCGTCCGAGCATGCGTCCTTCAGCATTCCAGCATCGGGATTAAGATAGGCATCGGTATTTCGACGCCTATCTTAAGTCTTTGGCGGGATTCCGATGTCGGTATTGAGACCGGCGGCCTTGCGGTTTTCAGTCACCCTGACTTTTTATCCTGGAATCACTAAGTCATTTTATTTATACATTTTGATATTAGTGTTTTCTGTATATATGTATGTGTTTAGTCCAGATACAGATGTTCTTATATTTCATTAATAAAAGTTCAGTTTTATCTCATACTCGGACATAGTTAGAGTTCCACTAAACCTGACAGTACTTTTTCTCCTTGTTGTTTTGATATTACTATCTTGAGTATGCATCATTTAAAGGACAAGATGGAAAAGTTAATTTGCAAAGGTCAGGGAACACATTTGTGCTCATCAAATCTCCCGTTATTTATACTTAAATTTAATTATCCTTATAAGAATCCAAAAACTTACTATGAAGTGAACCATGAGGCTCATTGACACGTGCCTCTGTTTTCCTAGCTACATCCAGATCAGTGATGTCACAGCAGGTAGGCAGGCAATATGTTGGCAGCTGTCAGACCTGGTGAGAAGAAACCTGGGAGATTATCCTAACCTCACTCCTGACCTGTCTTATCAGTTGAAAGGAAGAGAGGGCTACAAAGGGATGGCTTTCCTTAAACTTTCTAATTTATAAAGCAGCTGTGTTCTGAAACTCTGCAGAAGCCACATGCATGGAGACACCCATGGGTTGCATCCTAGTATGTTGCAGATAATATCTATCTGAGAACATAGAAGCTGGAGAAGCTAGTGTAAGAAACTCAACTGTGACACAATCTAAAATGTCACAGAGATTCTGCACTCTTCTAGTTAAATTGTTTAATGTTAGTGTGTTAGTAACTGTGGTATTGTGCTTGACAGCTCAATTTAGTTTTTCGACCACCTAAAGAGTGAGTGGATGCCAAAACAAAGAAGGTTGATGGAAGTGATGGATGTCCAGCAGAAGAACAAAAACTTTTAAAAAATTTTAACAGTTATGTACCAAATACCTGTCCAACTAAAGTGCTGCAAGCCTATATTTATTTATATGCAAATAAATAAAATGTGTAGCCCACATAATTGGGGTGCAATCCCATGTAATTAATAGGGAAATAACATGCAATTGCAATTGGGCACCATTTTACATGAGCCCCTCAATGTAATTCATTGTACCTAAACCACACATTAGGTTTAGTCACTCCAAACCAATCAGAGTGACTTTCCCATGCACTGTTCAGGGGCGCTGAGAGAGGAGGGGAGCGGGTACTACTTACCTCGGCCGGCCAGAGGGACCTGGGTTAGTAGCTTATCGGGTAGGGAGAGCGAGGCCTTGGCTCCGTTTATAGTTACAGATAAGCCGGAAGACTGGACATTTGCAGGGAAATTCTTCATCACATGTTGGGTTTTACATTTATGTTCCCCAGTAGATTAAAGCTGAAAGGAGAGAATTCTCTTGCATTTAGGTGACCAATAAATACATAATAGAGGGAGAGTGGTAGGATGTGTATTTGTTTGTTTTTTTAATTAAAGATTTTAACATATTATTATTCTTATTATTATTATTATTATTATTATTATTATTATTTAACAGTATTTCTTTCCTAGTGCACTGATTGTGCTAGCAGGACTTATGGCTGCCAGGGGCTAGGCTTCATTTTATCCCTTTGGAATATATTGTGCTAAAGCTGCCCACACACATAGCAATATTTTACCCGATCTGGCCGATTCCGACATATTGGAACGACAGATCATGTAAAATATGGCCAAATCGTGAGTAAATCGTGAGTCCCCACTCACGATCACGATGCGATGCGCGTCCCCGCTGGTCGCACATTGCATCGTCAGATCTGCTGTGCAGTAGGGCAGATCTGACAATCTAGGAGGCGATGCACTGTGAAAAGTCTGGATGCAGGAGAGATCGTATGAAGATTGGACACCAAATTGTGTGCAGAGCTGTCGGGGAGAGTTTAAAGGGAAATTGTACACAAATCGTACACATTGGCTGATCGTGTGCAGATCACTATGTGTGTGAGCACCTTAACACAGTGAGATTAAACAAGAAAAGGAGTTCCATCTAGGTGCCACATACTGTAGGTTAGTGCCTTCACTTTTCTCCAGCTCCAGTTGTTTTCCCTGGGGTCACTCTCCATCTTTCTGAGCAGGATTAGAAGCTGAATACTTTTGTCTACTGTACTGTGTGTCTTTGCCGCTGTGAGTTTGTTCATGCGTTGTAGCATGGAAGTAAAATCCATCTTCTGGCCGGTAAATAAACATAACTCTGGCAGTTCTTTTGTGTCTGTTGCCCCCATTATACTGTGTGACATAAGAATGTTGGTAGCAGTTACCAAAATGAGATCTGTGTCGCTTTTCAGGGTTGTCTACATATGCTGAGCATGCACACAATAAACCTCCTGCTTAGTGTGCTGGGATGATATTTCATCCATTTTGGTACTGTGAGAATCAGAGGGTGGAGTGTTGGAGTACAATGCATTGCTTAGCTGTCCTCTCATTTAGAGGTGTTAGTTATTCCCACAGACACTGTTTGTCATAGCTGAATCTCACTGTTTATCATATTGTGGTTATTAGGATTATTTTAGCTTTATTTGGAAAATTGAAAATCCCATCAAATATAATTTATTGAGTTGTATATATGCACTATGTTACTTTACATTGAAAGGAATTTCCTATGAGAGGGCAGTAACATTTGTGCTCTATCTCCCGCTGCATTTGCTTGAAATTAGTTTTTTTTAAATAACATTGTTTATCAAATTATGTGGTTAAAAAGATTACATATATTGATCAAGCCATTGTTTAATCCTCTTCTTCTCCCTGTAAAGGGACCTATCCATTACATGACTTTGTGAACAATCCGACCAAAACCAGGAGGTTTTGGTCGCATTGTTCACAAAGTCGTGTAATGGATAGCCGGCAAGGACCAGCGATGTGCATGCTGGGTCCTTGCCGACCCCGACTATCTACTGAACATGCCCGTCAACCTGACGATGCTCCTCAGGTTCGGCATGTTCAGAGATAGGAGGTCGGACTCCTGCACTGAATGACGTTCTGTGAACGCCGTTCAGTGCGGGCACCGCACCATGGCGACGTGAAGGTCTGAACGCTAGACGTTCAGTCTTTCAGGTCGCCTAGTGGATAGGCCCCTTAAGAGTGGGTAGCCAAACAACTGTATAAAAGCTGGGACTATCACAGCATTAGACAATAATAAATTGCATATGCTCACTTACAATAATGCATGTATTCATTCTTACAGAGTAGACTTTGCACCACCGAATATGAGGATTGGGCAGAGCGACTGCATGAATTACTAAATAGGGATTAGCGTACCAAGTTCTGCATATTTCATTTTTGGAGCAATGCTGTTGAAATAAAGATTGCATAGCCACTGTCACTGCATGGAAACCCTTGCTTTTTGCATGATCTCAGAGGTTTCAGAGATCGGGTCTTGCCCTCAGGGCTGTAACTAGGGTGGTGCGACCAGTCCCATGGCACAGAGCACCGCAGGGTAGGGGGTGCTGTTTGAGCCTGTTTATTATCTTTGGCCCTTTTTCAGGTGCACTATCTTATGTCCCTATTTGAAAAAAAAGGGAAGTGGGGGGGGGCGCCAATGCTCTTTCTGACACAGGGCACCAAAAAGTCTAGTTATGGCTCTGCATGTACTATAGTTTATATGGTAACCCTTTTTTACTATCCATTTACACTTCACAGGAGAAGCACATTAGGCACACTGGGCCTGATTCTGACCCGGTCGCAAGCGCTGTGCGCTCGCAACTGGGTCGATGGTGGGCCAGTGCGCATGCGCACGACGGAGCCGGCTCCATCGTGCGCATGCGCGAGACCCGGATAGCGATGGGCACTCCGTCGCTGTGGGTCTCGTACCTAAGGGGGCGTGCTGTCGATGTTGAGTGACAGCACGCCCCCTTTGGTGGGCTGGCCGGGGGGTGTGGCTGCCCAAACGGAGGCGTTCCCATGTGAACGCCTCCGTTTGGGGGCGGCCCCACTGACATCACGAGTGATGTCAGTGGGAGAGATTTTGGCTCTCTTAGAGCCGAAATCTCTATGGGGCTTGCGGCAACGAGACCCTACCACAAGGGTCTCGTCGCAAGCCCGATGGTCGCGATGGTCTTGACCATCGCGACCATCTTCCTGGCCGCTCGCTATAGCTGTGGGTGGTCAACCACAGCTATGCGAGCGGCCAGGAGGCCGTTCGAAAAAAAAAATTGCCTGGCCCTGATTCAGAGCGAGCGCTCTGTCAGAGCGTCCAGTTCTGAATCAGGGCCACTGTGCACTATGTGAAAAGAAAACTTCACATATATAAAAGTGCCACATATACCTACACTCCCAATGGTTATGTAAAATGTTTCCAACATCTGTTTTTAACTGCTGGAGGAGATGCAGCCATAAGAGAACTTTTGACCATCTCTAGTGGGTTGGCCTTGTTTCGGGATAATATCCACAGAATTCTCAACTCTATTATGGAAGCTCCTAATTCCGTGAGTATTCCTCCTTTCTTATTCTCCCCAAAATGTTTCTAGATACCCTATAACATCAGTATCCCATACAGGACTGCCATTAGAAATTGTTGGGCACGGGACTGACAAAATAGGCAGGGCCCCCCCACCCCCCCAATATGGAAACCTATGGCCGCATTCCTCGGCTTACGGCCCTGTATATCTGCATCTGCAGCATATGTGCCTAGTACACATATATATATAGAGCACCGTGTAGAAAATGCGTATATAAAGCATTGAAATGGTTACACAACCTGATGTGTTGTCTGATTATTTTCTGAGTGCTGACGATTAGATAGATAGATTGAGAGACACACACACACTAATATATATATATATATATATATATATAAATATATATATATATATATAAATAGTAGTTCAAGTCCCAGTTGCACACTTGAATAAAAAGTATGAGGGAGTGCCCAGTACATAAAAAATAATGTAGTACAAAAAAAAGGAACCAGCACATCCAGCAGTAAATGCATAGACAAATTTATGAAAAAAAGCACCAACATTGTGCAGTACATTAAAGCGTTGTGTCGACCATATCACTGTTTGGAGGCATGTCAATCAGAAAGTGATACTTATCATATGCCAGGGTGGTCATGTAAAAAACAATCTGTCATCCTCTGTGCACACCTTAGGTCCGACAGCTGTTTCGGCGTGTCATACTCCCTCCTCAAGGATACACTGACTCAAGCAACAAGCACACACTTATACCCAAAACAATTAAGAACAATGAGGCTGACCTGTATGGGCTCATGTCCTAGCCGCCAGCCACGGCGGGACCGGAAGTGACAGAGCGCAACTATAGGACACGTGGTATAATAATTGTGACAAAACAGGAACAGGCGCAGTGGTCGTCAGGCCGACCAAAACAACAGCCTTGCCGATTCCATGCCTCAAAACCGGATGTGACACGGCGGTCGTCATAGCAACCAAAAAAGTGTATAATTAGATAAACAAAACCCGCGGCAAGCTGTTTACATAATACTCCTGACGATAGCCCAGAAACGTTGAATTAAATTATCACATCATCGGAAGTCCTGCAGTGCCGTGTTGTGTTTTGCCTTATCGGCATCTCAGAGACCACATATATATCTATAGATAGATAGATAGAGAGAGAGAGAGAGAGAGAGAGAGAATACGCAGGAGTCCGGCACTCTCCAAAAGATCAATATAATGCCCCGGTGCCACGACAAACCATGAGGTAGAATATGCAGAGGAAAACACTGAAGGGCACTCAGCAGGACTTCAGCAGCCTAAACAACTTCAATCAAATTGATTGCAGTTGTTTAGGCTGCTGAAGTCCTGCTGAGTGCCCTTCAGTGTTTACCCCTGCATATATACAGTCAGGTGCATAAATATTGGGACATTGACAGAATTTTCATATTTTGGCCTCTATTCACCACCACAATGGCTTTGAAATGAAACAAACAAGATGTGCTTTAACTGCAGACTTTCAGATTTAATTTGAGGGTAATTACATCCAAATCAGGTGAATGGTGTAGGAATTACAACGGTTTCTATATGTGCCTCCCACTTTTTAAGGGGCCAAAAGTAATGGGACAAACTAAACAATCCTAAATCTAACTTTCACTTTTTAATACTTTGTTGCAAATCTTTTGCAGGCAATTACAGCCTGAAGTCTGGAACGCATAGACATCACCAGACGCTGGGTTTCATCCCTGGAGATGCTCTGCCAGGCCTCTACTGCAAATGTCTTCAGTTCCTGCTTGTTCTTGGGGCATTTTCCCTTCAGTTTTGTCTTCATCAAGTGAAATGCATGCTCAATCGGATTCAGGTCAGGGGATTGACTTGGCCATTGCATAACATTCCACTTTTTAGCCTTAAAAAACTCTTTGGTTACTATTGCAGTATGCTTCGGGTCATTGTCCATCTGCACTGTGAAGCGCCGTCCAATGAGTTCTGAAGCATTTGACTGAATATGAGCATATAATATTGCCCGAAACACTTCAGAATTCATTCTGCTGCTTTTGTCAGCAGTCACATCATCAATAACTACAAGGGAACCAGTTCCATTGGCAGCCATACATGCCCACGCCATGACACTACCACCACCATGCTTCACTGATGAGATGGTATGTTTTGGATCATGAGCAGTTTCTTTCCTTCTCCATACTCTTCTCTTCCCTTGACTCTGGTACAAGTTGATCTTTGTCTCATCTGTCCATAGGATGTTGTTCCAGAACTGTAATGGCTTTTTTAGATGTTGTTTGGCAAACTCTAATCTGGTCTTCCTGCTTTTGTGGCTCACCAATGGTTTGCATCTTGTGGTGAACCCTCTATATTCACTCTTGTGAAGTCTTCTCTTGATTGTTGACTTTGACACATATACACCTACCTCCTGGAGAGTGTTCTTCATTTGGCCAACTGTTGTGAAGGGGTTTTTCTTCACCAGGGAAATAATTCTTCTGTCATCTACCACAGTTGTTTTCCGTGGTCTTCCGGGTCTTTTGGTGTTGCTGAGCTCTCCGGTGCGTTCTTTCTATTTAAGAATGTTCCAAACAGTTGATTTGGCCACACCTAATGTTTTTTGCTATCTCTCTGATGGGTTTGTTTTGATTTTTCAGCCTAATGATGGCTTGCTTCACTGATAGTGATAGCTCTTTGGATCTTATATTGAGAGTCGACAGCAACTGATTCCAAATGCAAATGTCACACCTAGAATCAACTCCGTTTGGATGGCACTCCCAAAACAATTTTCATTGGACCCAGGTGCCCTCCATAGAAAGCTCCAACCGTGCTTCCAATATATACACCGTAATGGCGGCACTCCGGTAATAACTCATACACCAGCAGGCAATAATATAACGTTTCGATGTTTAATGCATCGTCTTCAGGTTACCTGAAGACGATATACTGTATACATATATATATATATATATAGATATATATATGTATATAGAAATATATATATATATACATATATACATATGTATGTATATACATATATATATATATATATATATATATATATAGTATATATATGTCTCTCCAGCCCAGTGTTCTAGCAACCCCCTTCTCCTCCAGCCAGACAGCGTATAAGTCTTATGGTGCATACACACGGTCAGATTTTTCCTTCAGATCTGAACGATAACGATTTAAAAATCGTTCAGTTGTTCATATCTGAAGGAAAATCTGACATATCTGACATGCTTGAACGATGGACGATGAACGATGCGCGTTCCCGTTTGTCAGATAACGATATCTGACATCTGATGTGTTTGCAGTCAGACTTGGACGATTCCATTCATTTTAATGCAGTCAAAAATTGTTCAATCGTTCAAATCGTTCAAAACTTTTGTTAATCATTCAAATTGTTCAATCGTTCAATCGTTCATCTGACAAATCTGACAAATCTGACCGTGTGTATGCTCCATTACCTTACCCTTATGCTCCAGACCAGGGCCAGGCTGATGGTGCAGCAGCGGCTCCTCTTCCTCATTAGCGCTCGGTGACGTAATGACGTCACGCGCACCAGATAAGCACACAGAGCCCACCACCCGCCATGAACGGGTGGCCTGTCCACCCCTTCTGCCGCTGTACGATAAAGTTACATCGCCAGAAGGGGCGTACAGCAGGCACTTCGTTCGCGGCGGGAAGCGGCCTCCTTTCACATTGGGGATGAGGCGGCGGGCGGGAGGGTGGTAGCAGCCAGCCGGGCTGGGCCCCCCTTTTCTGTTAGTGTCTCTGGGCCCGGGACAGTAGTCCCGACAGTCCCCCCTGATGGCGACCCTGCTCCCATAGGTTGATTACCATTGGATCCCCCAACCCTTTCTGCTAACAGAACTAGTAGTTTGCATGTATGGCAAAAATGACGTATCACCTTCATGCTACAGTAGGCTAGATCTTTTTTCATTGCCCCGATCTCCATCCCTGTTGGTATTACTAATTGTCCATGATCAGCTGCCCCTTCCCCTATTGTCTTCCTCCCCCTTCCTTTCCTACCATTGGACCTCATTCAGAGCTGTACGTAAACTTAAGTTGTGGCTGTTTTCGCCTGGACTTTGCTTTTATCTTTGTGTGCATAGTCACCTTTCTGCCATACTCATGGATTTTTCCAGACAGCTTGCACTTGTGACTCCATACAACATAGGGGGTGGGTCAGGGGCTGGAGGGGGTAGATGTAGCCAAAGTACAGTAAATGTGTGTTGTGGGCATGCTTACCCGAATTGCTGCCAAGATGCTGTTTGGATGGATTTGACTTGCGGGTACTAAAACCCTAATGCAAGTTGCGAACTGATGATGATGATGACAGCCGCAGGCGTTGTCTGATCGGTTACATGTGTCTAAGTCACACCCATTAATGCAAACGAAATGAAAGTACTATAACTGTGATTTAAAGCAATATTACATTGTAATGTATATTAAAAAATAAAGAATGTTTCCTACTCTGTTTGGGAAGGCTGCCCATATGTTTATTAGTGTATTTTAAAAAAAAAATTAAATTATATTTGTGTCTTGTTCGAAAAGCATCATACATGCTCCAATCTAACTGGGTGCTGTGTTTATATCTGCACTCTCCGACCATTTACAGTCATGCATGTGTACTCTTATTTTCAGCATCTTTTGTAGTCACAGTCAAGCCTATTGTATACCTACCCTCTTGGATGAGGGTGCTGTAGCTGCCCGTGCTGCTGATGCCTGCACTGCAGGAGGAGAGTAGGAGACAGTAGTGCTGGGTGGCGGGGGTCCCGGCGCATGTGCAATGGATCTGGCAGGCGCAGGGATCGGCACATGTGCACATGCAGTGGTGGGACTGAGCATGTTCAAAACACCAGCTTCTAGGGGCTGGATTAGCTGCACCCCTAGAAGTGGAGTAGGGCTGCCTGAAAGGGCAGAGGAGTGGCTTCCCACTGGAAGCACACTTTCTGCTAATTGCAGCTCGGACCGGCAGTACCAGTGGGAAGAGACACCTCCCCCTGGGACTGCCTGTCCTGTGTGCGATTGGCAGGTAGCGCTTCCAATGGGAAGCCACTGTCAGTCACAGTGTAGCCAGTGCAGACACGGACTGCAACTGGCTAAGGGGTATATTTACTAAAGTGTGGATTTTTAGAATTGGAGATGTTGTCTATAGCAACCAATCATATTCTACTTAACAATTATCTAGCACCGTAAAGAAGATAATAGCTAGAATCTGATTGGTTGTTATGGGCAACATCTCCACTTCTAAAAATCTGCACTTAAATATACCCCTTACTGAGGTGAGGGATATTCTTAGGGGAGGGGGCTGCAGCCCATAGGTAACATCCACCACTGTCCCTGACACATCTGCTCCTGTTACTTGCATGGTAGATTTTCTGTCTCTATACCTTTATACTATGTGTAATTTTTACTTGTGTCTGTTGAAAATAAAATGTTTGAAAAACAAAGTGGCACATATAATAAAAACAGTCCCTAAGTTACCTCCTTTTCATGATAAATGTACAACCATAATTATGCTAAATCAAGCAGTATTATATCAATAAGGTGAAAAGATTAATTTAATGAAAAGTGATTTTAATGTGATGTTTGTAATTTTGCATAGTGCATCTCTTAAGATTTTTCTGCCTGTCTGCCATCTTGAAAAACTGGAATATATATAGCTGCTCCATGGAGTGTGCTGGATGGACTATATAGGCCAAAAACAGATATTTGCAGTATGATCCATATGATTTTATTTTATATATTGACACAGCACTTCTTTTTTAGGGGCTTATACCATTAGACTTTCAATTTGAAATTGAATGCATTGTTAGCATTTTTAACTGTGGTGTCAATATTTACACATTTTTTGTGGTACACTTTCCTAGAGGTTATATAAGTAAGTTATACTTTGCAGGTAACACTTTTACTATATGTGTAGGTGAATTGTCTGTTGATGACTTGTTATGTTTCATTTTGTTTTCTTACCTTCATTTTATGCTTGCTTGTTTTTCATAACATTAAACTGAGTGTAATGGTGCATACAGACGGTCAGATTTTTCCTTCAGATATGAACGATAACGATTTAAAAATCGTTCAGTCGTTCATATCTGAAGGAAAATCTGACACATCTGACATGCCTGAACAATGGACGATTTACAATGCACGTTCCCGTTTGTCAGATAACGATATCTGACATCTGATGTGTTTGCAGTCAGACTTGGACGATTCCATTCATTTTAATGCAGTCAAAAATCGTTCAATCGTTCAAATCGTTCAAAACTTTGGTAAAATCGTTCAAATCGTTCAATCGTTCATCTGACAAATCTGACAAGTCTGACAAATCTGACCGTGTGTATGCTCCATTAGACTAAAAAAATATTGAAGGTCTTTGTATGAATATATGCATACTTATTAATAGTAAATAAAAAGTTTACATATTGAACATTTTTGGATATAACTTTTTTCAAACAAGCTTTTATTTTGTAATTTATACACTTTAAAATGTTTGTGTCTTTGTGGAGTGTAACTTGATCTTGTAATTTCATTTTGTTACAAATGCAATGGCAAGACAGATGCCAGCAGAGATGCCAGAGGACATGACTACCAAATGGGATACTTTACTCCAGCAAAGGGACATTAATACGAACATAAACTCATGCTTGGTGCAGTGCCATTCACCCCCTGCTTGTTTATTTGGTTGCCTGTTACCCATTTATACAGCGTAATCAGTATTTGAGAATTGCAGTCCAAGCCGGTGAGTGAGGAGCAGCTTGCTGTAGCAGCCCGAGAGTTACATGAGTGGCATTTTGCAAATACCTCATCTGGGAATGGGTGATTGAAACATCATTAGCAGAACCAGTTTTATAGCCTAGAGAGTAGGGTGTTTGTTCCGAGCTGGAGAATCCTTCATACATGTCTATCAACTCTGAGCAAATGGGTCCCAATATTGGATTATCTGTTGGTCTCCTGCAGGTCCTGCTATGAAGTATGTACAGTTGAGACAGGTGATCACAGAATAAGATGTATGGGGGCCTGATTATGTTAAGCATCTACATACAGACTCTTACATTTATGGAGACATCAATCGCTTGACCAAACATAGGCACGTAGGCATTGGTGTTCCAGTCCACAAGCAGTGATTAATCATTATGTTGAGTCCAAATATTTGGAATTACTGCTTTCATGTAATGTGACATTCTGTCATCCTGTTGCCAATGGGCATCTCTTCCAATCTACAGAATAGACCATTGGCTTTGAAAGGCTTCCGTATGTTTGCCAAGGACAAGCCATACCCCAATCAGATATAATGAGGCTCCATAGAAAATGCTTGCGCATCAAAAGGCAACTCAACTTCATATTCACTGTACATAACAGCAACCTTGAAACTTGAAAATAAAAGCAGAGGTTACTAAAAGTCACAGTTGGAAGGAAGATAAGTTGCTACCTCACTATTCATTCTCATCATGTTTAGTGATTTGTTAAATAAGATTCCCATGGTACAGGTAACTAAAACTGCATTGGTCAGAAAGTATGGAATTTGTAATAGCTTTTGTTTAGTCCTGGTCCTGCTTCTAGCAAATATGTAGGTAACTATAAATGCCATAGATGTCAACATTTTTTTTTAAATTCCTGGGATGGGATGGGTACAGAACGCCGGCGCTTGGTATCCCGGCAGTCAGAATCCCGATGCCGGCTTTCCGACCAGGTTACAATGCCGACGCCCCCAGGTAAGTAAATCTAACCCCTCTCCCTAACCCTCCCTCCCCGGTGCCTGAACCTAACCTCACCCCCATATGCCTAAACCTAACCTTCCCTCCCCGCAGCCTAAACCTAACCCTCCCCCTAGTGCCTAACCCTAACCCCTTTCCCTAACCCTCCCCCTAACCCCAGTAATTACCTTCGGGATTCCGGCAGTCGGGATGCTGGCGCTGGAATTCTGATAAGTGTTGAAATTCTGGTGTTGGCATTCTGACAGCCGGAATCCCCGCAGTCGTGATTCTGACCGCATCACCCTGGGATACTTTGCTGCTTGGCAAATATTACCCTAGGAAGACTTAGGTGCATTACACTTCCCATCGGGTGTGGTATGACATTTCGACATTCAGAACGCTGACATTCATAATGTCAACAGCATAATGTCAACATGAACTGAATGGCAATTTTTTGTCATCTATGAAAAAACATGGATGTTATCGATGCCATAATTGTATTACCTGCTCCTACCTGATTCCAGGTCCCACTTTTGAGAATCCCCACTCGGGGAAAACGTATAAGATCAAGCATGTTTTGACCTGCACAACGCAATTTGTAGTGTATTATATTGTTTGCTGAAACGTTGGTGTTCAAATATATGTGATTTTTCTTCAAGTCCCGGGGTGCCACCCGTGTCTTTCGAGGGACAAGTGTTTCTATACTTACGGCTGGGGAAGGCACCAGGGCATTCAGTGAATTTGGACCTTTGAGTGCCGGTTCTTTACAGTGAAGTCTAGATACAGGGACCCCTGAACAGGAGTCCCACAGTGGACAGGGCACCGGTCATGTTTTATTGAGTATTTACGCTGCGGATTACTTACCTACTTGATGTCCTTTGTCTTGAACCACGCTGTTTACAATATTGGGCAAACATGAATCCAACTAGTTCCAGCATCCCAACAGCAGATCCTGCTATGTTCTGCAATTTGAATTTACCTGTGGGGGAAACTCTGAGTTCACAGAGGAAGATGCATTACAAAGATTGTTCAGTGAGGATGCCATGCAACTTCCAAAGGAAGAATGCGCAGAGGACCTATATCATCAATGTTTAAAATTAAATAAAAAAGAGATTGATTATTTGCTGCATGGCTCCTCCTTATCTGACTACTACAGATCAAAGAAAATACAGAGGGGCTTCTGCGTCCGGAACATTCCCACCATAGGGCGAAACAGCCCAGAATTTTGCAGGTGATGGATCGCTGTTCTTAATAAATGTTCATTGGACCTTATGGTCCTAGTAATTGAGGAGGCTGGCAAAGAACTAACCAAGGTTCGAGACAAGTTGCAGATCTTTGATGTGGCCAATAAAGCTACGCTAATCAGCGACAAAAGCCAGGATTGGCTTGTGAAATTAGAGACTCAATGTAACACATGCAAAAAGGAACTAATCAAATTCAAGAAAAATAAAATGCAAATCGTTACACAGGATTATGAAAACAACAAAGTGTACCGTTGGTCAACGTGTTCTGATCTGCAGTGCCCCCAAAATCAGAGACAGAAGCCAGAATGGCATCAGCACAGAAAAGGGACCAACATCCATTTTTCTTCAAATAGCGACAGCGATTTTGCTGCAGTAGAATCCGATGACTCTTCCCGTGTTAAACCATTCCCTTTAGGCATGAAGACTCGAGCCCAAGCAGACTCCCCAAAAGACAATTCACCAGGAGGGGCGGGCAGTCAGCGAGAATGAAAAAAACGCCAGCAGGGAGGAAGAAGTGATCTATAATTTATCATTGAGACAATTAACATCCACGGAGATAAATGTCTTAAATCGGGGATTATCTTTTGTTCCGATGAACGTACATAGACCTTTCAAAGTTAGATTCTCAGAAGTTTTCAAGAAATTTGCATCTACAAGAGCATTTCCAATCTAGATCCATCGATATACAAGAAAATGTCTTTGGTGAATCTCTGTCTAAAGCAGCTAGATCAACATTTGATCCAGTTTCCAACAACGCGTCCATCAAGACATTTTTCCATCTTATGGATGACGCTGTGGACAAATATGTCAATGTACCACACCAGTCCAGAAAATGTAAACAAATAAGAATACCAAGCCTTAAAGAACTTAAGCCAATACATTGACGTAATTTTTAGACCCGCTGATAAGGGTGGCGGCATTGTCGTTTTGGACACAGTTAGGTACAGAGCAGAATTAAGCAAACAGCTGGCAGAGGAACATACATATTAACGGCTCTCTGGAGATCCAACAATTATATATAAAAAGGAACTTGATGCCATCCTTATCGCCGCTAAAGATAGGGGTGAATTCAGTGTCAAAATCTGTAAACAACTTATACAAGAGTTCCCAGTGGTACCTGTGATATATAGGACCTAATTCAGAGTCGGTCGTTGCGGCCGCACGGTCGTATGCCACCGATGTTCGCTATACTGCGCATGCGTAAAGATTGCAAGGCGCGTGCGCAAACTAGCCGCTACGATCAGAAATTTCTCTCTCCTTGAACACAGCCAGGTCGGTAGTTTGAGTGACAGAATGAGGCGTTTGTGGGTGGTAACAGGGGAAGGTGCTTGAAAATGGGGGAGTGGAGATCCGAACGCAGGCGTGCCTGACTATGCGAACAGCGTTTTATGGGAGTGCATACGGTTTATGGGAGTGCATAATTAACAAAGTAGTGTCATGGCACATGTGGCATGGGAGGTTTTTATACTGACATGATCGTAGAGCTTAAGAGAGGGTATGGTCAACCTTAAGCTCTACGACCAGTTTCGATGGTTCCCGATGGTCTCGATTAATCCTTATATGCCCGGAGATGACGTGCAATGTGTATGAGAAGGGGGCGTATTTTTCTGAATTCCGACCGCTTCCTCCCCTTGGTCGGCCAGCTACCGATCCGAACTTAGGGACGCAACTTGCGAGGAAATCATTTGAATATCCGACCCCTTTTCCCGTACGACCGTGCGGCCGCTTCGACCGACTCTGAATGAGGTCCATAGTATCCCCAAAATTCACAAAGATCCCACCAATCCCCCAGGCAGATCTATTATATCTGCCAGGGGTTCTTTACTTCAGGTGGTGTCACAGTTTTTGGACTCTTTGTTACAGCCTCTCATCATTCAGCACCCTCACTTTCTCAAAGACATCACCAACTTTTTATTGTCTTTTCAACAACTTGGCAACATTCCGCAAAATGCACTACTATGTACGATAGGTGTAAGCAGTTTATACACTGTTATTCCACACAATCAGGGTATAGCTGCTATGAAGAGGATACTCGAGTCCACTGTACAAGAGGTCCATATCAGTATTCCACTGTTTTTTCAGTTACTAGAATTAGTGCTGACTCAGAACTATTTTTGCACAATGGACATTTCTTTTTACAAATAACTGAGTGTGCAATGGGGTCCAATGTGGCCCCATTGTATGCAAATGTGTTTATGTTCGAGTTTGAAGAAAACTGGCTGCTACATCACTCTGGAGCACAGAGCAAAATACTGCTGTGCAAACGATATATCGATGATCTGTTTGTAATTTGGCTGGGTCAAGAATCGGAAATTGTGGCTTGGATGAATGACATTAATTCTCAAGATACACCAATCAAATTTACATATAAATGTCATCCCACAGGGATTGACTTTCTGGATGTGAGGGTGCGATGCAACAAAGGCGAAGTCTCTACTGAAGTAGTTTACAAACCCACAGATCGCAATACCTTATTAAACTTTTCAAGCCATCACCCCAGTGCCCTTAAATGGGGATTACCTGAATCTCAGATGATGCGGGTAGCCCGCATAACTAGCAACCGCAATGAATTATCTCAGCAATTAGATGCAGTGTTGGACCATTTTTGCGACCGAGGTTATCCTTTAAAATCATGAAAGAATCAAAAGGAGGAAGTTATGTCTATGCCTAGACAAACGCTATTGTGTCCATCCAATCGAAAGCATAAAGAGGATCACATCATCTGGACTACAGAATTTACGGAGGCTAGCCAGGTAGTACAGAAGGCATCACGAGCACTATGGCCTATTGTGGCCTCCGACAAGAATTTACATTCATTGAAGAATAAGAGCTCTCTGTTAGCATACCAACGAGGCAGGAACATAAGGAATTACATTGTCAAAATGGATATTACAGAACTATGTGGCAGTGAAGGCAATATTTTGTCATCTATGAAAAAACATGGATGTTATCGATGCCATAATTGTGTTACCTGCTCCTACCTGATTCCGGGTCCCACTTTTAAGAATCCGCACTTGGGGAAAACGTAGAAGATCAAGCATGTTTTGACCCGAATGACGCAATTTGTAGTGTATTATATTGTTTGCCCCTGTGGTTTGTACTACATGGGGCAAACCAGCAGGTCATTTAAAGAAAGGATGGCCTGACATCGGTTGGCTATCCGGGGTATCTTAGAAGGGAAAAACATCGACCAACCGGTGGCCCGACATCTTAAAGGTGCTGGTCATAATCTAGCTAGCCTGAGATATAAAGCCATCGATCACATCCCTGCCTCACTACAAGGGGGCAATAGGATTGCCAACTTGTTGCGATTAGAAACTAAATGGATTCTTGAATTAAATACCGTTCAACTGCACAGGCTGATCGAGAAGATTTCGTGAGGAACTTTAGTGTAAATATCAGTACTTACCTGGACTTGATTTGCTACCAATATATATTTTTTTCTTAACATTTTGCCAATATTTTTCACTTTTTTCTATATATATATATATATATTAATATTGTTTTCTATAAGTATTTTTTCTATTAGCTTGAATTTTTTTATTAGTTTTCTTATGATTTGGTATACATCATGAGTGCATGTAGGATTTGTTTCTATGTATATGTTACTGTGTTTTTAGTTTTATTGTTCTAGCATTTATAGCATTTTTATCTTCTTTTTCTTTTTTCTGTTTTTCTCCACGGTGGTTGCAGCGCACACTAGCTGTGGTGTTTTCTTCAGATGGTGTTGATTGCTAGGCAACTCTACTAGCTTGTGGGTCAGCTGTCCCACACACGTCACTTCCGGGGGTGGTCTCTTCCAACTACGGGGCACAGAGACACGCTGTCGTGAAATGGGCTCTGCTATTTAGGTGAGTAAGATGCTTTTATTCTTTTGTACCTTGAAAAAAGAGCCGGTGGAGCGCTGAAACGTTGGTGTTCAAATATATGTGTTTTTTCTTCAAGTCCCGGAGTGCCACCCGTGTCTTTCTTATGAGGGACATGTGTTTCTATATTTACGGCTGGGGAAGGCACCAGGGCATTCAGTGAATTTGGACCTTTGAGTGCCAGTTCTTTACCTATTTCTATATACCTGGATAACATTCTCCAACCTTGTGTACAAGCGCAGTCAACGTATTTGAAAGACACCAATATGTTACTGTCTACCAGGTAGTCTTCTATGCACTATTGAAGTTAAGGAACTCTACACCTGTATCCCCCATGATCAGGGGTTAAGTGCAGTGCAAAAATTGAATACTGGGAATCCTTTATACGTGGACCAGAAATTGAATTTTTTCTTTTGCTGTTAAAGTTGACTCTTAAGCGGAATTTCTTTTTTTTCATCGGTAAACACTATTTACAGTTAAGGGGTTGTGCAATAGGATCATATGTTGCCCCATCTTTCGCCAATTAATTTATGTTTAGCGTGGAACAAGACCTGTTTTTTAGTGATCCAGCCATCAGCTCACATATTCCCATGTATATGCACTATATAGATGACTTATTGCTTCTCTGGACTGATTCATTGTCATCACTATCTGCCATGATTGAGAATCATAATTTATTTCTATCTCCAGCCAAGTTCAACTTTATAGCTGATGCCCAAAGTGTCCATTATCTGGACGTTTGGATTGAAATTATAGATGGTCAATTTGTAACATCTTTATATACAAAAACTACTGACCGAAACAATCTTTTACCGGCATCCAGTCATCATCCATCTTCAATAAAATACTGGCTACCGTACTCGCAAATGTTGCGAGATAGAAGAATTACTAGTGATGCAGCTAAAGTGGAGGAAGCCCTAACTATGATGGTTAATAAGTTTTGTGTGCGAGGATATGATTGACATCATTTGGTGCAAGTTAAAAACAAAGTTCTTGGTCTTTCCAGGCAATCTATACTGAAGGGTAAATTGAAATCTAAAGATCAGAATAAATTCATCTGGGTTAATGCATTTAACAATTATCTTATCTTATCTCTGGCTCTCTTACGGCTCCACTGTAGTGCAAAGGCTGCGATGTAATATCTTGCATATCAGCGGGTCAGGCACAGCACGATAGCTGCAGCAGAAGCCCCTTTTCCTTACTTTCACAGTTCACACACCTCGCCAACGTGCTCTCATTTTCCAATCAATGTTTTTTCATATTGTTAAACAGCAGAAGCGGCACGGGGAACGTGAGACTGTGATTTACATTTCCTTCTAGCACACTACGCACATCTATAAAAAATAATGATGAATTCATTGGAGTTACGTAAATACTACGGTGTTATTATAAGCGATAAGAATCAAGCCTATCTAAAATTGCTGAGCAGGATTGCCCTTAGTTGTGTTACAATTGATAACAAATTATTCTCTAAATGACAAACTAAGAGGATATGATAGGATAAGGAGATAAACCATTGATAATATTACTCAATGTAACTGACTATTAAAGAGTGCATTTCCTCTGTTTACAATTCCATAGGAATGATGATGATGACCATACGTATGGACTATGGGAAATGTGCTGCTGTCTTAAAGATGTTTAATTGAGAGTGTGAAGCTATTAACCTCATTATCAAAGACTCATTGTACTGTACCAGATGCCGGTATATGTATATGTATACAAAGATTTATATACAGTCAGGTCCATAAATATTGGGACATTGACAGAATTTTCAGATTTTGGCCTCTATTCACCACCACAATGGCTTTGAAATGAAACAAACAAGATGTGCTTTAACTGCAGACTTTCAGATTTAATTTGAGGGTAATTACATCCAAATCAGGTGAACGGTGTATGAATTACAATGGTTTCTATATGTGCCTCTCACTTTTTAAGGGGACAAAAGTAATGGGACAAACTAAACAATCCTAAATCTAACTTTCACTTTTTAATACTTTGTTGCAAATCCTTTGCAGGCAATTACAGCCTGAAGTCTGGAATGCATAGACATCACCAGACGCTGGGTTTCATCCCTGGTGATGCTCTGCCAGGCCTCTACTGCAAATGTCTTCAGTTCCTGCTTGTTCTTGGGGCATTTTCCCTTCAGTTTTGTCTTCATCAAGTGAAATGCATGCTCAATCGGATTCAGGTCAGGGGATTGACTTGGCCATTGCATAACATTCCACTTTTTAGCCTTAAAAAACTCTTTGGTTGCTTTTGCAGTATGCTTCGGGTCATTGTCCATCTGCACTGTGAAGCGCTGTCCAATGAGTTCTGAAGCATTTGACTGAATATGAGCATATAATATTGCCCAAAACACTTCAGAATTCATTCTGCTGCTTTTGTCAGCAGTCACATCATCAATAAATACAAGGGAACCAGTTCCATTGGCAGCCATACATGCCCACGCCATGACACTACCACCACCATGCTTCACTGATGAGGTCGTATGTTTTGGATCATGAGCAGTTCCTTTCCTTCTCTTCTCTTCCCATCACTCTTGTACAAGTTGATCTTTGTCTCATCTGTCCATAGGATGTTGTTCAAGAGCTGTAATGGCTTTTTAGATGTTGTTTGGCAAACTCTAATCTGGTCTTCCTGTTTTTGTGGCTCACCAATGGTTTGCATCTTGTGGTGAACCCTCTATATTCACTCTTGTGAAGTCTTCTCTTGATTGTTGACTTTTACACATATACATGTACCTCCTGGAGAGTGTTCTTGATTTGGCCAACTGTTGTGAAGGGGTTTTTCTTCACCAGGGAAATAATTCTTTTGTCATCCACCACAGTTGTTTTCCATGGTCTTCGGGGTCTTTTGGTGTTGCTGAGCTCTCCAGTGCATTCTTTCTTTTTAATAATGTTCCAAACAGTTGATTTGGCCACACCTAATGTTTTTGCTATCTCTCTGATGGGTTTGTTTTGATTTTTCAGCCTAATGATGGCTTGCTTCACTGATAGTGACAGCTCTTTGGATGTCATATTGAGAGTTGACAGCAACTGATTCCAAATGCAAATGTCACACCTAGAATCAACTCCAGACCTTTTACCTGCTTAATTGATAATGAAATAACGAGGGAATAGCCCACACCTGTCCATGAAATAGCTTTTGAGTTGATAGTCCCATTACTTTTGGCCCCTTAAAAAGTGGGAGGTACATATTGAAACTGTTGTAATTCCTACACCATTCACCTGATTTGGATGTAATTACCCTGAAATTAAATCTGAAAGTCTGCAGTTAAAGTACATCTTGTTTGTTTCATTTCAAAGCCATTGTGGTGGTGAATAGAGGCCAAAATCTGAAAATTCTGTCAATGTCCCAATATTTATGGACCTGACTGTAGATGTATACAGAATTAGAGATATGGATTTAGCTTGTTAGATCAGGTCAAATTATGACTTCCATGATCTATATGAGATACGATTATTCTTTCTTATAACAGTAATAACTAAGCATATCAAACAAGTTTGCCTCTTTCTCTCCCTAAGAAGCATTCAAGGGGGTTTGTGAAACACAATGATGTGTATCTAGTTATTCTATTATAGATCTTTATTATATGTTTATTGTTTTGTGGTTATTACCATGTCTCTCTGAACCACTAGTACAATTGTTTCTTTGTGGAATAGAGAGTTTTTGAGTGTTTAGAAGCTCTAGCTTTTAAGTGTATATTTAGTAAAAGTTATGTTTTAAACTAATTTCATCTGTTATAACCTTAGTTATGCCCCATACAGTAGGATCTTGTCACTAAAATATGTTTGGCCAAATTAGACATTAGTCAACTTAGTCAGTCCTAAGGTCCAGTGTCCAGATGTAGGCAAAGATAAAGATTTTTTGTTTTATTTAATAAAGAACATTCAGTATACATGAAGTATTGTAAGCAATAATTTATTGCCAAGAATTTCAGCTGATCCATGTACAGTACTAAAATATAGAGGACAGAGGGTTCATTTCCACACTCTCCTCACTGAGTACGTCTTCCCTCAGACACTTTAAGATGCCTTAAGCCAATTGTCTTGCCTGCAGTAGTAGTTGGTAATAGCATAAATCAATTGCTAATTTGTCAAGATTTAGCATTTGCTCATACAAGGTTTCAACAAAGGTTTAGAATCCAGGTATCTGCAAATCCAGATTGTAGGTTTAATGAGTAATTGTTATGCAGCTACGTACCAGCACCTCCACCTGGCTTTTACATATTACTGTAGCTGGTCAGTCAGTGGAAACTCCTGCTCCACATTTAACTGCTTTTTTTTAAACCTTCATTACATGTGCTGCTGTGATATGAGGAGGGAAGATAACATTGATATGCAAATAACTTCAGTCAGTATTATTTAAAAGTGATGGGGGATTGACAATGTTTTTTCATCCTCCAGTAGGTAGATTAAGCTCAGTGTATGTGCTGATTTGCCACTTGGAGGAAAATTAAATTCGGCACAAATATTTGTATATTGCACATATTCTGAGAAGACTATATACAGTAACACCCATGAGTAGAAGTATCAAAGCTTGGAGAGAGAGAAAGTGGAGAGAGATAATTGCCGCGCCAGACCTATTCAATTAGCAGGGATTCCTCGTGCTTGAGTCCCCAAGACCCCAGGCGCGAGTCCCCGCAGTCGGACTTTACCTCGCAGCTCATGGAGGTGCAAGGTAAAATCCGCGTAAAAGACACCAAATCGGGCTGGCGCGTGGGGGAAGAACCCATTGATTCCGTAGTTTACTTGGAATCAGTGTGCTTTAGTGGGTGAGTCCCGATTTTTCGGTGCAGGAAAAAGGCTATTTTATTGAATAGATTTTTCCCGCGCCACAGGGATTTTGGCCGGCAATTAGTTGTGGGGTAAACTCCGCGGCTAATTGATAACCTACCAAAGTGTCATCCAATCAGTGTCTAACTGCCATTGTACAAGCTGTGTTTGAAAAATGACAGGAGCTGATTAGTTGGCACTTTATCCCTCTCCAAGCTTTGATACATCTCCCCTCATTGTTTGTTGGGGAGCGCAGTGCTCAATAGTGAGGTAACTGTAGAGAGTATTTGGTAAATTAATGTACACCTGCGGTGTGAGACAAAATCTTTATGACTTATCAAAGACTCTTTGAAATAATAAGGGTTTTGGAGATTTGTTTTCTAGCCAATAAGTCCAACAAAGTGTTCAGTTCACCTTTTACGTATTTTATTCACATCAGAAGCTCCATGGCAGTGTCAGTCACTTTTGAGACCACCAATCTAATGGAATCACTTACTTTTAATATATTACCAAATGGTTTATCAGAGCTTAGTATGGGCAAATGCTGAGACAGGATCATCCTTACAGACTGATTACAACAGGCTAAATTTACTAAGCGTTGGTTTTGTATTACCACCGGTTTTCCAAACCCCAGATTTACTAAAGCCAAATGCCATAAAACCATCAGTTTAGAAAACACCACTAAACACATTGCTGTCTCTATGTTTTAAAACATGTTTTAATATATGTGAAGAACAGAATAGATTAAAATAGAATAGAAACATCCAAATCTATCAAGCAGTGGTTATGCAAACTGCTGGAAAACCACAGACAAATATTAGGTGATTCAGAAGAATACACTTAGGAGTAAATTTAAAAAGTTAGAGTTTTTAGAAGTGGAGATGTTGCCCATAACAACCAATCAGATTCTAGCTATTATCTTCTAGAAGGTGCTAGTTAAATGTTAAGTAGAATCTGATTGGTTGCTATGGACAACATTCTCCACTTCTATAAACTCTCACTTTGGTAAATATACCCCTTATAATGAGGGCAATTATTATGTATTAAATAAGGAGGCAGATAACAATGATAATTATCTTTATTTGGGACATATTAATTAATATTGCCAATTTAATGTATTTAACAAATAATATTGCTCTCTTAATAAATTGAAAAAATACTTTTAACCTTGTATATTATTAAAATATATTTCACCCATAAGATAATTATCAGTGTTATCTCCCTCCTTCAGTGATTGCCCTCATTATAAGTGTATTGTGATTGGCTATTATTTTTTATTAGTTTGTAGGTTTTTTTTCCAGGTGTTTTGACCAGACCACAAACAGTTTGTCCATGGATATAGACAAAAACTGCTGAATAATAAATTCAGTAATTTGGGGCTCCAAACTATCAGCGATGTCCAGCGGTATCAAACCCTCAGCAAAACAACCATTTAGTGAATTTACTCCATTATGAAGAGTAAAGGAGAATGGTGGAGGTTATATGTATCTGATGCATTTACAGCTACGTCTTGTATGCTGCAACTTGAAAACTGAACTAAGTTACAGGAAACATTGTTATCTAATAGGGGATACACACTAAACGACTGTGTACCCAGCAGTGCGACCCACTTCCCCAGCTCCGACAGGCTGACATATCAGGCAGTCCGTACACACTGGGCAATCTGGTGCCCAACCACTTGATATGCGGACTCCCACCGCATAGCGCTGCATGGGATCGTCAGCCGCATTGCCTGATCTTCCTGCATGTACAAAATTTCAGGCGATGCAGCTGACGACCCCACGAGAGAGCGCACTACACGACGTAGTGCATACACACTGCACGATTGACGATTTGTCGTTCCGATGCGTCCGAATCGGCCAAATAGTTAACAATATTGTTTAGTTGTACCCAGATGTGTTCCCTTTTTCACTTTGGAAATGCAACATAAATTGTCATTATTGATCAGTTTTTTGGCATTATGTGTTAATACACTACCACAAGTGAGGACTTTTAAAGGAAAATACAAACAGATGGTGTTTATTTATTGTAATTCAATTGCTACTCCCATTTAACAGCAGTCCCTTGATACCTGCTGTTGTCACTCTGAATAATTAGAATGATTGACAGCTGTTCCTTCAATACCCTTAACTTGCCATTAGCTCTTGTCATACTGTACTATCAGTCACCTTTCACTCCTCAAAGCTTTAAAACAACTGAAAATACTACTGGACCTGGCTCCTCCCTTTCATATACATACCATGTCCCTGATTAGGGCGTATAGCTATACACATAGTAGGGTCTGAGACAAATAAAAGGTTCATTTGTCAGCTAACATGACATAGATATAGGATATGTGTCACAGATATGGACAGTAAGTTATGTGGCACTAAAGTGAGCTACAAAAAGCTATTGCCTACCACCTGCAGCTAATAATTGTTAATGAAATGTTCTATGTGAATTGTAGGAAATTATTTGAAATTTGTAAAATGTGTTGTTGCTAATTTCAATGTGAAACATAAATGAAAATATCAATATTTCATTTAGTGATCTCTAGATGTGTCTCCTTTCTTTATTAGAACTGAACATCACATTAAGGGCCTCATTTATCAACAAGTGATACTCTTGTTATCACTACTTATTAACCTTAAATGGTGCTCCAACCAATCAGCTCCTGTCATGTGTTTTAAAAAGGACAGTTAGGAGCTGATTGGTTGGAGCACCATTTAAGATTAGTATTCAGTGATAACACGATTGTCACTTGATGATAAATGAGGCTATTTTAGTGTGGCCTGAAAAAAGTGAAAAGAGTAATTTATGAAAGTGTTAAGTACAGTGCAAGTGCCATCTTATCACATTTGCAAAAATCTCTAAAAAACTTTTTACACGTTGTCATTATAGGGTATTCTGTGTAGAATTTTGAGGAGAAAAATCTATTTATTTTATTTTGGAATAAGGCTGTAACATAACAAAATGTGGAAAAAGTGACGCGCTGTGAATACTTTCCGGATGCACTGTAGGTAAATCATTAGGCATATCTATGACTGTGCTAGGAAGACCACTAGGCATATCTATGAATGTGCTAGGAAGACCACTAGGCATATCTATGAATGTGCTAGGAAGACCACTAGGCGTATCTATGAATGTACTAGGAAGACCACTAGGCGTATCTATGAATGTGCTAGGAAGACCTTTAGGGGTATTTATGAATGTGCTAGGAAGAACAGTAGGCATATCTATGAATGTGCTAGGAAGACCACTAGGTGTATCTATGAATGTACTAGGAAGACCACTAGGCGTATCTATGAATGTGCTAGGAAGACCACTAGGCATATCTATGAATGTGCTAGGAAGACCTTTAGGGGTGTCTATGAATGTGCTAGGAAGACCACCAGGCGTATCTATGAATGTGCTAGGAAGACCATTAGGGGTATCTATGAATGTGCTAGGAAGAACATTAAGCATATCTATGAATGTTCTAGGAAGACCTTTAGGGTTATCTATGAATGTGCTAAGAAGACCTTTAGGGGTTTCTATGAATGCTAGGAAGACCACTAGGTGTATCTATGAATGTGCTAGGAAGACCACTAGGTATATCTATGAATGTGCTAGGAAGACCACTAGGCGTATCTATGAATGTGCTAGGAAGACCACTAGGCGTATCTATGAATGTGCTAGGAAGACCTTTAGGGGTATCTATGAATGTGCTAGGAAGACCACTAGGCGTATCTATGAATGTGCTAGGAAGACCTTTAGGGGCTTCTATGAATGTGCTAGGAAGAACATTAGGCATATCTATGAATGTGCTAGGAAGACCTTTAGGGGTATCTATGAATGTGCTAGAAAGACCTTTAGGGGCTTCTATGAATGTGCTAGGAAGACCTTTAGGGGTATCTATGAATGTGCTAGAAAGACCATTAGATGTGTCTATGAATGTGCTAGGATGACCATTAGGTGGATCTATGAATGTGCTAGGAAGACCATTGAGTGTATCCATGAATGCACTAGGAAGACCATTGAGCACATCTATGAATGCACTAGGAAGACTATTAGGCATATCTATGAATGTGCTAGGAACACCTTTAGGCATATCTGTGAATGCACAAGGAAGACCATTAGGCATATCTATGAATGTGCTTGGAGGACCTTTAGGGGTATCTATGAATGTGCTAGAAAGACCTTTAGGGGTTTCTATGAATGTGCTAGGAAGACCTTTAAGGGTATCTATGAATGTGCTAGAAAGACCATTAGGCATGTCTATGAATGTGCTAGGAAGACCATTAGGTGGATCTTTGAATGCGCTAGGAAGACCATTAGGCATATCTATTAATGCACTAGGAAAACCATCAGGTGTATCTATGAATGCGCTAGGAAGACCGTTAGGCGTATCTATGAATACACTAGGATTCTCATTAGGCACATCTATGAATGCGCTAGGAAGAACATTAAGTGTATCTTTGAATGCGCTATGAAGACAATTAGACATTTCTATATGAATACACTAGGATTCTCATTAGACACATCTATGAATGCGCTAGGAAGAAAATAAGGGGTATCTATGATTGTGACCATTGGACATAGCTATGAATGCTCTAGCAAGACTATTGAGTGTATCTATGAATGTGCTAGAAAAATCATTAGGCATATCTATGAATGTGTTAGGAAGACCTATAGGCATATTTATGAATGTGTTAGGAAGACCTGTAGGTGTATCTATGTTTTGGCATATCTCTGAATGCACTAGGAAGACCATTAGGTGTATCTATGAATGTGCTAGGAAGACCATTAGGTGATTCTATGAATGTGCTAGCAACACCTTTAGGCAAATCTATGAATGCGCTAGGAAGACCATCAGGTGGATCTATGAATGTGCTAGGAAGACCATTAGGCATATCTATGAATGCGTGTCTATGAATACACTAGGACGCTCATTAGGCACATGTATGAATGCACTAGGAAGACCATTAGCATATCTATGAATGCGTTAGGAAGTCCATTAGGCACATCTATGAATTTGACCATTAGGCTTATCTATGAATGTGCTAGGTAGATCATTAGATATGTCTATAAATGTGCTAGGAAGACTAATGGGCACGCCTACTGTATGACCATGCTAGAAAGCCGATTAAGCGTATTTATGTATTTGCACAAACCAAAAAGCTTGTATGGTGGCATATATTATATTTTTGTAAATTACGTTCAGTTTTTGTCGGCTAGTTTCTATTGGCAGACACTATGATGGTAGGTTGTTGTAAATGGAGGTTAGTCCACATGGCAGATAGATTAACCAGGGGGGTGGTTTATTAACACAGGGTTAACAACAGGTACAGGTTAACAGGATTCTCCAGTTGCTTCCAGGAGTGTTTGTAGGGTTGTTGGGGTTGTGGTGCGTCGGGTGTGCACTTATGGAGAATAAACGGTGATGGCAGCGGCATCTGTAATATATGTTGCGGTGGTCATATAGTGTATATTAGGTCACTATATGGGGCTCCCACTCCTGGAGTTACACAGTGGTAAGTCCGTAACGGAGGATACAGAGGAGGGAAGATGTGCTGAGTAGCCGTCCATGTGTAGAAGGTGCAGGTGGAGGTTGTGCCTCCATGAAGACCAGGGTCCTAATGCCTGCCAACTATTGTGGTAAGCAGAGGCATCAGAGAGCACTCCTCTAACAGTTTCCCGTTTAGTTAACTTGTTTATTTTGTTATCCTGTGTGTAACATATTTTGTATGAAATTATGTATATTGTTTCACGGGAAAAAGTTTAGTTGGGCATACACCATTTGCTTAACCTAAAATATACCAATTTATACTGCACATGCTCCTCTTTATACTTGGAGAGGCAGATTGGAGAGGGGATGATAACAGTGAGGGACTGCTAGTGACAGAGAAGCCGTGACAAGGCCTAGCAGCTTCCTATGTATTTGCAAATGCATGCAACCAATATCTCTGAAATTCTATTACTATATAGAGCCATATTCAATTAGAGGCGAAGTTTTCGCCTGTCCGACTGTTCGCTTCATTCGCCTGTTTCAGAGGCGAATTTATTCCGTGCTCGTCCCCGCTTTTCGCCTAATTCAATTGCAAAACAGGCGAACACGGAAACAGGCGAATACGGAACAGGTGAAAAGTATTGAAAGAATTGGGGAAATCATTCTGTACCCCAGAAAAAGACGCTCTAACATAGGGAATCAGTATAGATGTGTACTAATAGCCCTAATAAAGCTATTTTGCGTACTTAAGTTGTGTAAATTGTTTGCTATTAGCGTCTTTGTAAAAGTGGTGAAGAATGGCATAAAGCTGTAGTTTTTGGTGAAAATAAGAATTCCTGTCAAATTTGGGGTGCTTGAAAATGGGTACAATTATGTTTTTATGTCTCTAAAGTGAACTTTTAAAAAACGTGAAAATCCACCTGCTGCATGCACCTGCAATCCCAAAAACACCTGACCCATACTTGTGGACCCCCAAGAAGTCTTTTTCGCTACTTTTAATGTTTATCCCCCCACTTTTTAAATTTACACCCCAAAAATGATATGTCTTTTTTGGGGTGTTCTTAGGTTTTAGTTTCTGTTTTTATTGCGTATTTGTCCTTTGGGGGGCTGTCCCAAGGGGTCTGAGTTGTTTCCCCACGTTTGCACCCCAAAATAAAGATTTTGCATTTCTTTTCACCAGCTATTGATTGGAGAATCATTTTTGGAGAATTGTTTCCACTTAGGCGAAATTGTCCTGGAATCGAATTTGGCGAATTTTTTTTTAGGCGAATTTTTCACAAAAAAAAGGCGAATATGGCTTTTCGCCTCTAATTGAATTCCCCTCATAGTGTTCATATATTGTTGTTAGTATAATTCAGTGTGCTGAGGAACAATATATACCAATTTATACTGCACATGCTCTTCTTTATACTTGGAGAGGTAGATTGGAGAGGGGATGATAACAGTGAGGGCAAAACGAGGCGGACCACATGTGTGCCTGTCACATTTGCGGGTGCCTGAGGGCTGGAACAAATAAACTCTGATGATGACAGTCGCCAGTAGTGGCTAGCCGCTTCTGATTCACTGATTGTTGATTCCTCTCTGAAGTATATAGGTGATTCTTCATCGATTGTGGCTTTATTAGGATTTTGATTTTCAGTTGTCATGATGCTGCCCTGAGGGCCGCTCGCACCAGGAAGTATAGCACTGTCCGGATCATCTTCAGGACTAGAGAATCCAAAGGACGCTCTGGGCAGCACTGCAGCAGTGTTACTGGCTGCAGGTTACTGTGTCAAGCACGTGGGGAACTGATGTCCAGGGGCACAGAGAGAGGGGGGAACGGATACTAATTACTCAGGCCCGTGCTTGTAGGAGGGGCCTAGCAAGGCCCCCTCTGTGGACAGCAGAGCCCACCCCCTACTGTGTGGCTATAGGCGCCTCCTGTGCAGTTGGCAAAAAACTCTTTTTTTGAGGAGGAGGAGGAGGAGTGGCCACATCTATCCCAGAATTCAGTCACACATTTTCAGTACCCGGGCTCCTGGCAGTTCTCGGCACCGCTGGCTATGGCACCACAACTGCTTTTTTTGCTAGGTATAAAAATGTTAAAAGACTTCTCTTGTGCCTATGACCTTATTGAGTATCAGTATACCTGGGTGAAAGCATGCCATGTGTACACCTGGCGTATATGCAACTGGCAGAGAGCTGGGTGCACCTTGTGCAGTATACAAATCAGTAGCGACATAATACTCAATATTTTTAGTTGGGTAGTTTTTGAGCTGACATTGTGGATGCATATGTGGCCAAGCATAAGCCCCATCATATGAAATGACCAGCACTAGAAATAATAAATGTATGGAATCCGGTCAATATCCCGGCAAAAGGGATAACGGCGCTTAGAATACCGGCACCGGATCCTGACACCTATCAGAATCCAGGCGCCAGCATCCCGATCGCCGACATACCAAAGGAAAGTAGCGAGGTTAGGGGGAGGGTTAGGGTTAGGCACCAGAGAGAGGGTTAGGCACTAGGGGGGTGGAGGGTAAGGTTTAGGGTCCAGGGAAGGGGACGTTAGGTTTAGGCAATAGGGGGGGGTTAGGTTTAGGCACCGGGGAGGGAGGGTTAAGGGTAGGAGAAGGGTTAGGATACCTACCGACAGTTGTCGGTAACTTAACCCTGTTGTGATGCCGGCGTCTGGATTTTGACCACTGGGATCCCGAGCGCTGGCATCCCGTACCCAACCCAAAGATATATACGGGTACCGTTTCTATGTAAAAGTAAAGGAATATACAATACATATAACAAATTGTTTCCAGTTACAGAACACTATTAATAAACGCAGATGTGCAGAAAGTACTTGGTCATAATATACTTTGTTTTGTGGCCATTCCCGGTCTCTAAGTAGGAGATTTTCTGCCGAATATATCAATTTATATCTGTCAGGAAGTAACTGGAGAAGGGGCAGTGTTCTGCAGAGTTTAATAGATGACTAGTCTGCAATTCATTAGCACAAATGTGAAAGGAAAAAGTGAAAGAACTACAAGTCCCTAGGTCTACTAGCCCCTCAAATACTTTGCACAGCAAGGCTAACTCTTTGACACGAGAGATTTAAGCAGCTAAGGATAAATGTTTGTTTACTCCTCTGTACTATGGGGGACTGTGTCTTGTTTTCTTCTCCACACCCCCGAAAACTCTGTTTAATTCCCTATTGATGCTACATCCTGTTGATGCCAAAGTGACGGATTGCCAAGCCTGGCTGGCTCACATCTTCCAATACTGGAATTGGGAGCCCTGGCTCCTCTCACATTGCAGTCTTCTCTCCATCTGACTGGATGAATTCCTCATTGCTGCAGGCCACAGTGACATTCATCTTTGTTTAAATGAGCAAGAAGTCTATTTAAAAGCAAAAGTGTTCCTGGTAAATGTGAAGCACTGAATAGTGCTAGCTATGCATAATATTCCTTTATTTTCTAACAAACTAGCATATCTAGGTCTGCTCATGTCATCTGGTTTAAATAAAACAAATATGTTTTGATTTTTATTCCTCTGATACATATCATGAATATTGGACTTGATGTATATTGTTAACATTGCCCTCAGCAAACACAGTATTCCACCGACATATTAACAGAAAAAGAAACAAGGTAAATGCTGGTGATGTATAACCACTGATAACACAGGGCCATTCCTGGATCTAATGCGGCACAAGGCAGCCAATGCTACCACAAGCATCTCCAAGGAATTATTTTTCATTATATGAAAAAAAAAAAAAAAAACATTCTTCTTGGCCAGACACTTTTAAACTGCAATCCTTTGATCATACAGCACTAGTATTTCCTCTCCATCATCACTGCTGCTTCTCTGACATGAGAAGGGGAATACTGTAAGTGTATGACAAGGTCATGGAGCACCTATTTCTGAACTGCAGAGTGTGCAGTGCAGTGTAGTGACAGCATATCCTGACATACCTCCCCTCTGTCCCTTTTAATTACATATCCATAATTACCTCCCCTCTGTCCCTTTTAATTACATATCCATAATTACCTCCCCTCTGTCCCTTGTAACTACATATTCTGACATACCTCCCCTCTGTCCCTTGTAACTACGTATCCTGACATACTTCCCCTCTGTCCCTTGTAACTACATATCCTGACATACTTCCCCTCTGTCCATTTTAATTACATATCCATAATTACCTCCCCTCTGTCCCTTGTAACTACATATTCTGACATACTTCCCCTCTGTCCCTTTTAATTACATATCCATAATTACCTCCCCTCTGTCCCTTGTAACTACATATCCTGACATACTTCCCGTCTGTCCCTTGTAACTACATATCCTGACAAACCTCCCCTCTGTCCCTTGTAACTACATATCCTGACATACCTCCGCTCTGTCCCTTGTAACTACATATCCTGACATACTTCCCCTCTGTCCTTTGTAACTACATATCCTGACATACCTCCCATCTGTCCCATGTAACTACATATCCTGACATACCTCCGCTCTGTCCCTTGTAACTACATATCCTGACATACTTCCCCTCTGTCCCTTGTAACTACATATCCTGACATACCTTCCCTCTGTCCCTTGTAACTACATATACCTCCCCTCAGTCCCTTGTAACTATCCTGACATACCTTCCCTCTGTCCCTTGTAACTACATATTCTGACATACGTTCCCTGTCCCTTGTAATTACATATCCTGACATACCTCCCCTCAGTCCCTTGTAGCTATATATCCTGACATACCTTCCCTCTGTCCCTTGTAACTATATATACTGACATACTTGTTCTTGGCGGCCGCTCGCAAGGGCAACAAGTGGCACGAGTCCAGGCTTCCACTGCTCCCGCATTGAGGAGAAAGTGCAGACCTTACAGATATATACTTACAGATATATATATATATATATATATATATATATATATATATATATATCCGGCAGTAAGTATTAGGATCAGGAACTAGGGGGAAGGTTAGGCTGCAGAAGGGAAGGGTTAGGCTGCAGGAAAGGTCGGTTAGGGTTAAGGGGAGGGTTAGAGGTAGGATACTTACCTAATCCTGTTTGATTCCGACTTTTGGATGCATGCCGCTGTCAGTATCCTGACCGCTGGGATCCCGTACCCAACCCACACATATATATATGTACATATCATAGCGGTTCGGTTTTGGCTCGGAACTTCCCACCAAGCTCGAAGCAAAATGTAATCTTTCCCAGATATCTAATGCTGGCCATACACTAGTACGACCAGCATAAGATAAGATTCATCTTACGATTTCCCTTGAACTCCCCGGCAGCTCCCTGGCAGTCCCGAATGCACTTTGGACACATGATGTACATACGATCTCACGTTACGATCGATCGTGTGCCTGCTGGAAAACTGATCATCAATTTTCAAAATGTCACTGAAATTACAGCGGTCGGACGCACGATGCATCGCATCTTGAAAAACATGGCACGATCAGTGTACGAATACGACGGATCATATAGGCTGCACATCTGATCATACTATATGTTTTAGGAGCTGCGGGAGTGCGCATCGGATCGTATCCTATGTAAAAAATACACGATTTCTACACGATTCATCTTACGACGCGTCAAAAATCGGGCAATCGTCCCGAAATCGTGCTAGTGCCTGGCCAGCATTAGCACAGATGTCTGTGAAAGATGACATTGTGCCTTGTTCTGAGATCTGAACCTGGCTGGAGGATCCGAGCCAAAACCAAATGCTCATGTCTAGTATGTGTATATATGTATGTATGTATATATATATATATATATATATATATATAGTCAGGTGCATAAATATTGAGACAGAATTGTCATATTTTGGCCTCTATTCACCACTACAATGACTGTGAAATGAAACAAACAAGATTTAACTGCAGACTTTCCGATTTAACTGCAGACTTTCAGATTTAATTTGAGGGTAATTACTCCAAATCAGGTGAACGGTGTAGGAATTACAACGGTTTCTATATGTGCCTCCCACTTTTTAAGGGGCCAAAAGTAATGGGACTATCAACTCAAAAGCTATTTCATGGACAGGTGTGGGCTATTCCCTCATTATTTCATTATCAATTAAGCAGGTGAAAGGTCTGGAGTTGATTCTAGGTGTGACATTTGCATTTGGAATCAGTTGCTGTTGACTCTCAATATGAGATCCAAAGAGCTGTCACTATCAGTGAAGCAAGTTCTATATATATACATAGAACCAAAGGCATTATTCGGAGACTATGGGGGTCATTCAGACCCACTCGCGAGCGGCAGTACGCTCGCAAGTGGGTCGATGGTCCCCACAGCGCATGCGCACGACGGAGGGAGCTGCGTCGTGCGCATGCGCGAGACCCGGCGAGCGAAGGACTTTCCATCGCTCCGGGTCTCGCACCAAAGGTGGCGTGCTGTCGATGTTGATTGACAGCACGCCCCCTTTGGTGGGCGTTCCGGGGGCGTGCCTGCCAGACGGAGGCGTTCCTATGGGAACGCCTACCGTCTGAAGCCGGCCCCACTGACATCACTAGCCAAAATCACTCCTGGCCTTGCGGTTGTGAAACCCGACCAGAGGGTTTCACTCGCAAGTCCGATGGTCGCGATGGTCAAGACCATCGCGACCATCTTGTTGGACGCTCGTATATGCTGTGGGTGGTGACCCACAGCTATACGAGCGTCCAGGAGGACGCTCCATTTTAATGGAGGTGGGCCCTGATTCAGAGCGAGCGCTCTGGTCAGAGCGTCCGGCTCTGAATCAGGGCCTATATACCAACGGTATAAGCCCCCTCCTGGGGTGTGTTTATTCAACGTTTCGGGGATCGAGTCCCCTTCTTCAGGCTCCAGGCCTAAGAATTGGACCTTAATCTGGCACTGAATTAACAGCACGTTATTGTTTGACTAGTACTTTCAATGATATTTGTATTATTTTTTTTAATGCAAAAACATTGCTACTGTGTGTAAGGCCTTAAATTGCCACAATCTTATTCCCATAGGATGGCCCATTTAGAGTGGGATTACAATTTTTATTACAAAATATTAAGATATCATAATAATATAAATTATACTGTCTATTTGTACTTAAAAATAATTCATAATATTTGACACATTTTCAAGCTATTACCAAACAATCCTTTGGGATGATTGGGGGATCTTTTTGAAACAGTCTCTTGTCAGTCTACTGAAAATACTGAAAAGTTTTTGCAACTGTAATGAGATCAAGATAACCTTTGGCTTTTAAATGGTACAGGTCAAACACAGGCTGACCTTTGACCTTGAAGCCGAGTGAAATTTCACATCAGGGAAGATCATTTTGATTGTTTCCAATGCAAGGACAATTTCTCAGGTTTGTGTTACAGAATATGTTTGGGCACAAAAAGATTGCCTCAAAATAATGTGTTGAATTCATGTCACGCAATATTACATTTAACCTGAATAGAGAACATGTTTAAGGTTTTTTTTGGGGGGGGGGGGCAAATAAACCATAATAATTATTCAGCACAAATGATGATACAGACATTACTGGGGAAAAGATAGTAAGTTTGAGAGGAGCACTGTAAATAATTTAGTCTGTAGTAAAATAGAAATTAGTGTTTTGTTTACAATATACAAACAATAGATTCAGCTGTTGTAATTTTCTTTTTTTCTACTAAGATACACTGTTTCATCAGGAAATACAGGGACAGAAGTCTTGCAAAAGTTGGTTTCCTTATCATGTCATACCTGTACTCACTATTCAGAGTCACAGATATTCTCTGAATGTCCTCTATGACAAAAGGCTGGATAGGGAGTAAAAAGGCAATTGCTTCCTTGTCTACTCTTGCTTCTGTGGATGGGGAGCAGTACAAGTTTTAGAGGCCTGTCAAACTTGCCGACATTGAGATTTTCCTTTACCGGAGTTGTCCGAAAAGGAGATGCAGGTGGGAAGAGAAGGGGGCGGGGTCATACAATCTGCATCATTAAGCCCCACCCCCTCACTGTAAAATACCGTAAATCTTTCATATTTGACTAGGAATTGGGGTCAAATTATGCGATTCTCATAGAATTGCGTTGTTAGGCCCCACCCTTACTTGCGGTCCCACAGATCAACAGAAACTTTTCCACATTTTGCCCACTTCACTAGGAAGTGGGTAGAATGCGGGAGAAGTGCCTGCTTTCCCAGGGGTGCGGGGGGTTACCCGAAAAATCTGGAGCCTCCCACAGGTCCCGGGAGGGTAGACAAATATGGTCTATGTACTTATAATTGTAGAACTGCTGCGATTATTAAGTATCCATACCACAGGGGATATTTACATTTTTTTAATGAACATAGCAGCACAGACGGTGTAATGGTTAGCATTACTGCCTCTCAGCACTGAGGTTGTGGGATCGACTATGGCCATAATGCTGGCCACACACTAGTACGACCAGCATAAGATGCAATTCAGCATACGATTTCCCTTTAAGTCCCGGACGCAGGATTTGGTGCTTTTTGACACACGAAGGACATACAATCTCACGTACGATCATTCACCCCTATACGACGGGTTGTGATATGATCGATCGTGTGCCTCATTAAAAACATGCAATCATAATAGATTTAAATAGAGGAAAATGTCACTCAAATGATGCCGCTCGGATGGTCGGATGCACAATGCATCGAATGCACAAATACATGGCACAATCTGCATGAGATTACGATGGATAATATGGGCTGTACGTCTGATAATAAGATACGATATAAGAGCGGTGGGAGCGCGCATCGGAACGTATTCGTACCTAAATACTACACGATTTGAACACAATGCACAAAATCGCGCTAGTGTTTGGCCAGCAGAACTCTGTGGAGTTTGTATATTCTCCCTGTGCTTGCATGGGTTTCCTCCAGGTATTCCGGTTTCCTCCCACACTCCAAAAATATACTGGTAGGTTAATTGTCTCCCAACAAAAAATTAACCCTAGTGTGTATGTGTGTGAGCATGTGGTAGAGAATATAGATTGTAAGCTCCACCGGGGCAGGGACTGATGTGATATAATATCTTGTTGTCCCTGCGCGTTATATCCCTCGGCAAATTGTAAAAGTCACAGTGTCAGCATCCGGAGCTGGCCAGGGACTGCAAGAGAGAGTTTTGATCTCACTCCTGCACCTGGAGCCTCCATAGGCTTACAATAGTTTACACTATCTGAAGATGGAGTAAACTACCGGGGCTAAACAGGGCCGCCATCAGGGGGGACTCCCGGGACTGCAGTCCCGGGCCCGGACCCTGGCTGAACAGGAGGGGGGCCCCGCTGGCCCCTACCGCCACTGCCCAGCCTGCTGCAGCCTGCACTGCCCCGCCGCTGACCCGGTCCCCATTAACTAAATGGAGGAGGAAGCCACCATCAACATACAGGACACCCCCAACCCGTTTGTTAAATAAAGTTTTATATGGTTTGTTGTGCGTGACATCATGACGTCACGCTGCGCCAGAGGGAGAGGTCGGAGGAGCCGCAGATCGTGAAGAGTAGCATCTGCCGGGGAAGAAGGAGAGAAGAGGCCAGAGGGAGCTCAGAACTAAAGTAAGTGTGAAAAAGCGGACAGGGCAGAGATGACTGGATCTAAAACCGGGGGGGGGGGGCAGGGGCAAACTCAGGAATTCTAGAGGGGAGTATCCCAGTGCCAAATGCAGGAAAGTGAAGGATAGGGACACAATGTAGGCACATAGAGGTAGAGAGCAGAGAGTGAGGGATGCATATGGGGAAGAGGGCAGAGTGTGAGGGATGCATATGGGGGAAGAGGGCAGAGAGTGAGTTATGCATATGGGGGAAGAGGGCAGAGTATGAGGGATGCATATGGGGGTAGAGGGCAGAGTATGAGGGATGCATATGGGGGAAGAGGGCAGAGTGTGAGTGATGCATATGGGGAAGAGGGCAGAGTGTGAGTGATGCATATGGGGGAAGAGGGCAGAGTGTGATGGATGCATATGGGGGAAGAGGGCAGAGTGTGAGTGATGCATATGGGGGAAGAGGGCAGAGTGTGAGTTATGCATATGGGGGAAGAGGGCAGAGTGTGAGAGATGCATATGGGGGGAGAGGGCAGAGAGTGAGAGATGCACATGGGGGAAGAGGGCAGAGAGTAAGAGATGCATATGGGGGAAGAGGGCAGAGTGTGAGAGATGCATATGGGGGAAGAGGGCAGAGTGTGAGAGATGCATATGGGGGAAGAGGGCAGAGAGTGAGTGATGCATATGGGGGAAGAGGGCAGAGAGTGAGGAATGCATATGGGGGAAGAGGGCAGAGAGTGAGGAATGCATATGGGGGAAGAGGGCAGAGAGTGAGTAATGCATATGGGGGAAGAGGGCAGAGTGTGAGAGATGCATATGGGGGAATAGGGCAGAGAGTGAGTGATGCATATGGGGAAGAGGGCAGAGAGTGAGTGATGCACATGGGGAAGAGGGCAGAGAGTGAGTTATGCATATGGGGGAAGAGGGCAGAGAGTGAGAGATGCATATGGGGAAGAGGGCAGAGTGTGAGTTATGCATATGGGGGAAGAGGGCAGAGAGTGAGAGATGCATATGGGGAAGAGGGCAGAGTGTGAGGGATGCATATGGGGGAAGAGGGCAGAGAGTGAGAGAGGCATATGGGGGAAGAGGGCAGAGTGTGAGGGATGCATATGGGGGAAGAGGGCAGAGAGTGAGGGATGCATATGGGGGAAGAGGGCAGAGAGCAGAGAGTGAGGGATGCATATGGGGGAAGAGGGCAGAGTGTGAGGGATGCATATGGGGGAAGAGGGCAGAGTGTGAGTGATGCATATGGGGGAAGAGGGCAGAGTGTGAGGGATACATATGGGGATGAGGGCAGAGAGTGAGGGATGTATATGGGGGAAGAGGGCAGTGTGAGGGATGCATATGGGGAAGAGGGCAGAGTGTGAGGGATGCATATGGGGGAAGAGGGCAGAGAGTGAGTGATGCATATGGGGTAAGAGGGCAGAGAGTGAGGGATGCATATGGGGAAGAGGGCAGAGTGTGAGGGATGCATATGGGGGAAGAGGGCAGAGAGTGAGGGATGCATAAGGAGTAGAAAGGGACTGCAGCAAACAACATGGGGGGAAAGTTGCCCAAGCTCTTTGGCTGGGAGGACACAACGCACCGACCGCCTAACTTGTACTTGGCGTCAAACCCCCGCATAAAGGGAGACATTTCTCTGTAAGTCCAACAAGAGAGACTCGATGGAGTCCAAGTAATCCTCCACGTAGGTCACCATGTGGGTCTCCGTTGCTCGGGTTCAGCATCTTGTGCTACTCCAGGCTCCAACACAGCCCCCAGCAGGCTCCTGCCAGCTCCAGGCTCCTGCCAGCTCCAGGGTTCCTTCAGGGGCCTCCCACCTATGGCCAGAGGGAGAGATGAATGCGGTCTTCCCGACCCCTGGCTGGGTATGAAAGACTGACCTGGGGACACGACACAAAGGCGATCCGCTCCAAGGGGCTATTGGCTGGGCAGGAGACAGGCAGCATCTACCAACCAGCGGATGCCGAAGCCGGGCAGCAGAGAGAACATCTGGGAGTGGGGAAAGTCCGGTAATGTGAACAGTTGATTGAATGGCTGTCTTCTGGGCAACAACTTAGCAAGGAAACAGTCAGTGTGAGACTGTCTCCATCTCTGAAAAAAAAGTGTCGGCCTGCCTATTTTGTCAGTCCTAGGCCCCACATTTTCTGATGGCAGCCCTGGGGCTAAACTCCGAAAAGATTTGCTTTTTGGAGTTTGGTACATACTGTAGTGTTCAGATCGTATGATCAGATGCTAATTAGAGCTTTGCCGGAGATTTCTGTGAAATCTCCCGCATTGTGCTATTAGTGCATAGCTACAATACATAAAATGATGCAGAAACTTAGGGGTATATTTACTAAAGTGTGGGTTTTTAGAAGTGGAGTTGTTGCCCATAGCAACCAAATAAATTCTACATATCAGTTATCTAGCACATTATTAAATTAGGGGTAGGGGGCTGGGGAAGCACTTCCGCACTAGGTTTAGGTTTAAGAAAAATATATATACTTGTATAATGGCCCCAATTAGACAATTTGTGGTACATATGAAATCATTCTATGGGGGTGCTGCCAAAGACAATAAGTAGGAGTTTACAAAAAAGAGAAGAAAAGGGTATTGTCTCTTTGTTGGCTCACATAGAGGATAATTATATATAAAATATAACTTTTATTAAATAAATTATTTTTAAAAAAAATTTGCCTTATTAGTGAAATATTCCAAGAAAAAAATATAATAAAAACATTGAAACAAATGTGTGTCATCAATTGACATTAAATTATTAATAATTCATTTGTCTCTGTGTCCCTTTCAGTTATGTTTCTGAGTAAATATTCTATTAAATGTTGTTGTCTCCAGTGTCATTAATCATAACATATATTTATATAGTTGAAATCAATTAGCCCTGCATGTACTACCCACAATTGTAGTTAGATATACTGTGTTGAAACTAAACCAAGATATAAGTTCCATTGGTGATATTATGCTAGCACACAGTTATCTAGCACACAGGTTCTCAAACTAGGTCCTCAGGACCCCAAACAAGTCTTGTTTTCCAGGTCTCCTCACAGAATCGCAAGTGAAATAATTAGCTCCACGAGTGGACCTTTTAAAATGTGTCAGTGAGTAATGAATGCAACTGTGCACCTGCTGGGTGTCCTGGGAAATGTGCACTGTATGGGGTCCTGAGGACCGAGTTTGAGAACCACTGATCTAGCATTCTAAAAGATAATCGCTAGAATCTGATTGGTTGCTATGGGCAACCACTGCATTTCTAAAAACCTGCAATTTAGTAAATATACCCCTTAAGGGGGTATTCAATTAAACGCGGGGTTCAAAGCCATGCTAGAGCTATTCAATTAGTGGGGATTACCCCGTGTGCGAGTCCCCGCAATCAGACTGAACCTCGCATCTCATGGAGCAGCGAGGTAAAGACCGCAGAAAAAACAACAAATCGGGAATCCTGATTTTTATGTGCGGTAAACAGGGTAGTTTATTGAATAGCCTTAGCCGCCAATTATTTGCCGGGTAAACCCTGCAGCTAATTGAATACCCCCCTTAGTGTCTATCAAAGGTTGCTACCTAACTAAGAAGGAGCCTCTACATCCCCAGCAAGCATCAGTGACACAGAAGAGACTTTGCCACTGTAAACCACTGTCTTAATCAGAGGCGTCACCGGGTCTGGTGACACCCAATGCGCAATCTGACTGCCCAGTGTTCCCATGCACGAAGAGGAGGCATGGCCTAAAGTAAAGGGGGTGTGGCCTCGAGGGGATTTCGATTACGTCACTTCAGAGACTGGGCTGTCAGCTCCTCTTCTATAACAAGAGCCGGGTGCTGCAGGAGAATGTCACACTGCAGCGCCCGGCTCCTGTCACTGTAGAGGATCCGGCATTTTGGTGTCACCCCCTCTGAAGGTGACATCCGGGTGCTGTCCACCCTCCCCCGCACCCTTCTCATGATGCCACTGCCTCTAATAATAAAGCAATCAAAGAACAGTAAAAATACTTTGTCAGTGTTTCCTCCACTTTTGGTTTTGTTTTCCTGATTTGCAGCAGTGCTTCCACCCTTGGGGTTTGTCCCTGGTTCTCTTGGTTTGCAGCAGCCAGTTTGCAGAGAAATCTCCAATGTTAAGTTATAGTGTTTCTGTGAAACCCTACTGGTACTGTGGTACACTTACATGGAGTACCTGAATACTGTCTCTCACCTCTTCACGGTGACTCTTCTTTGCTCCGGCTATGGCGTGGGTATGGCATCCATGACCAGCAGGGCCCCCGAATACTCGGGTGCTTAGCACAAAGTACCTGATGGAGAGAACACATGTGGACAACAGGTGCAGTGCAATAAAGAAATGTAGGGCGCCAGACCATCTCAGAATGCAATAACCAGAAAACTTTATTTACACTCCTCCATATCCTCCAGCACAGTAAGCGTAACGGTTACAAGCTCTACTTCGACAACTTCCTCCAGCACAATTCTTGCAGCAGATGGTAAATGCTGTATTTTACGCTTAATGGTTACAGAAGATTAGTTACGTTCCACTCCAAACGAACACCTCCAGCACAGAGTTGAACATATGACACAGCAGTGAAATAGTAGCACATACCCGGTGTTGCTGGGCTCAGTAGTTCTACGTGTGTCAGCCCAACAAAACTTCATACAGCATACAGGGGACTCCAGATTCGAAGTTCATCGCACTCATCTCTCTCCTCACGAGAGACTGCTAACGTGCGGCACATCCTATTACACAGGGACCCTCTCTCCTACCATCACCCCGCATACACCTTCTTCAGGCATACTAACGTCCTGTATATTCCAGGACTCTGCCTTTAGTACAAGTCCCACTATCCAGGGACCTTTCATCTGATATGCTGGCAACTTCATGCAGACCATTAACCCTTTCACTGCTGGGCTTCTCTACTTCAGCACATGGTTACACAGGATTCTTCCATAGGACTCCCCTCTAGCCACACTGCCATTTTGCACTGACCCCTCCCTCATTATGGGGCACTTCTCCAGGGGCTATCAACCAGGGATCCAGCACTATGCATCACAGACACACACCCTCTCATCACATGGGCTGTCTCTTCACAGGAGATCTGTCATCTTCCACTGTGGCATCAGGAAGCACTTCCCCTGAGATCCTCTGCAGTGACTTCCTCACTCGAACAGGCACTCTGCTTCCAGCTGCTACCTCTGCTGCACTCCCCAATCCTCTTCTAATAAGGGAGTCTCATTATTAATAGTGCTGCTTCCTCATATAGCAGCTCCCTTGCAGGACTGTGGGGAAGGGTGACTCCCCCCCTTGTCTGTATCCAGGGACTTCAAGACCCCTTATAGCCTAACTGCTTCTCGCAGGGGCCCTTTCTGTATTACAGGGGCATTCCCCTGTACATATAACATGTGGCTCATGGTAGCTTGCCATGCACCCTCCCCTGAACCTCAGGGAACCACAGGACCTCCCGTCCCGCGACCCCAGCCTAAGATGGCCACCCTTCTCCCTAAGGAGCTATTCACGCTCCCGCAAGGCCACACCCCCTTTTCCCGGTGAGGCCATGCCCCCTTTGCAGCCTGCTTCCTCCTGTCCTCCTGGTGATTGACAGATGATGTCACTGGGAAGCGGGGCTTAATTACGGGGGCGGAGCTTAAGTCTGGCTCTGCCGGGTATTACATTTCCACTTTAGGATTTTTTTTCCCGGTCGGATAGACATTTCCTTTTCAATTTTGAAATTTTCTTGCCTGTAGTTACTTTTATTAGCTCCCCTGTTATGTAATTACCACATCATTTTATGGACAAAATTTGACAGGGAATTTGACCAGGAAAAATAGATAGAGACCAGAAAATCTGACCGTTTGAAAGTGGAAACACTGCTGTTAGGTGAAATCACACACAAAGTGCATTGGTTGGTGGAGCAGGAAGGATGAGTTGGGTGGAGCGAAATATTTTGTGTGAAGTTTGGAGAAGGTGCTCTGGTACATCTAGCTTAGCAGTGCATTGCAAAAACTATATTAGAAATTATATTATTAAAATCACCGGCAGCTGGTTGCTTCGTCACACGTTCTCATCTTGCTGCTGTTATATAGAAAATAGTTTAACTTTTTCTTAGTATGCTTAGTTTGCTTATCGTGTAAATTAGATTGTATTATTCTTGTGCTGCTCTATCTTGTGGATGTTTTGTAACTAACTGCATTTACCATGTTACGTTTTAATTGGTGCAGGGTTGTTGTCACTATGGTAACTAGACGCTGAGAGGTGTGTGTGAGAGGCGTCTGTCAGCCGGGACGGTGACACTGTGACGTCATCTCCACCTGACATCAGCAGTCATTTGGCACATGGATGAGTAGATATATATATATACATTTGTTATTTGTACTGTATTGTTTGTGGTCCATGAGGAAAGTCTCCTGCTGGAGATTGAAATGTTGGAATAAAATGACCTGTTGGTAAGTTACACAAACTTGGAAGTCCCTTGAGTGCCACTTGTATTACTTCATTAAAATTAGGTGAAGAGGTGAAAATAGCTTTTTTCAGGGGTGTTGCATTCTTTGTGGAAGGGCACTTATCCATTTTCACTCTGCAAAAACATATTGATTTTGTATAAGTTTGATCCTGTACTTGTAAAGTTGTCTGCATCTGTGATCCCATTTGCAGTAAAAATGGCTTCAGCACCTCAGTTCCTGCAGCCATTCTGTGTGACAATAGGATTATTCAGAAGGTCGATTATCCACAGATCTGCCTCCGATGCTGCGACTTTGTATGTAGCTGCTTGGATTTGCTAAGCTGCCAGGTGGGTGTCTCCAGGGGCGCCGAGAGCCGTTCTGGGCCTGGGGGGTAAGAAGGGGCGTGGCCTAATTGTGGGAGGTGTGCACTCCCCCTTAGGGAAAAAAACAAAACAAGCTCTGCGCTTGCGACTGGGTCTGAAAAAGGCCCTTTGTGTGCTAATACAAATACTTCATGCCAAAGATTTCGGATTATTGGACAGTTCCAAAATATATGAAAGATATCCCCCTGCTCCGAACAATTTTGCCAACAAAATTTTGACTGGGAGAGCCATATCTTGTGTAGCTTTTCAGGTGTAAAATACAACCTATATAATAGCTTGAATTGCATCTCTACATGGTTAGAACATGTAGAGAATCTGTGAGCTGTTAGATAAATGTTTTACCATTGTTGGGAAGTGAATACAATTTGTAAATCTGTTTCCCACCGTAATTGTGCAGGAGATTTAGTGAGGGTCTTGTCCTCTATATATAGGGAGTACCAAAATCTTATAGCACCTCTAGCAATACCCGATGACATTTTGGCTAAAATAGTAGAGGGAGGCAAAGCCAGAGAGCCCATGATTTGCAACACATCAGAGACCCAGTGACTAATACGTAAATTAGTAAAAAGTTCACTTGAGGGTAAATTGTATTGCGTCTGTAAATACGAAAAGGGACACATAGAATCACTACACTGTACTTCGGCAATTGTGTTTATACCTCTAGGACGCCATGGTGAAATATGTAAATCTGGAATTAAATGGGAAAGGGCCAAAAGAGAGATATTACGGGTGGGTAGAATCATACATCAAGAGACTCCTATAGTAGCATCCCATGCTGTAAGGGAATCCAATATTGCTCTAGGGGAGTCTGTCATAGATGGACACAATTGTCTAGGGGTCCAAATCATTTCTTTTAAGGGGAATGACCAGACAATATTTTAGATATTTAAATAATGGGGTTCCAAACTACCTCCCTGAGGTGGGTACAGAACATTGAGCACTGTGTTCCTGTGATCGGAGAGGAAGACATGTAACAAATAGGTTCCTTGTGTGAAGAGCATAACTAACCAATGAAACAAGATAGGCAGGAAGTTTTTTTTATTTACGTTTTTTTTGCAAATGTAACAGTATTTAGGGGATCATTTATTATGGCGGTCCCCGATAATTAAGTATCCAACTAGCTGCGAGTAGCAGTGGTGGATACAAAGTTCACAGGGGCAATTCATCTTTGCTCCAGCTGTCTCCGTGATCTGGCTGTTTGTGTGCAGGCAGCTGCTGCAGCTCACAGTGGAGGGTGACTCTATCTGTCTAGTCCTATTCAATATATACAAATACATTGATCCAGCTGCAGTAATAGTGGGGTCCGAGGATCTTAAGGGAAGGCTCTCCCCAATTTGATACATTGTGGGACAAGTACTTAACGGGGCTTTTACAAAAATAAAGTCTTACATATTAATTGACCTGCTTTATCTTAAAATAGTCACAATCCGCTGTGATGCGGACACTTTATTAATGTAGCAGGATATAACAAGCAGTGACCATGGTCAGCATTGCTCCCGTTATGAGGCAAACTGAGGCACCTGTCTCAGGCATCAGGTTATGGTGTGTATACAAATTCAGAGAATTATATTAAAAATGCAGATCTTCTTGGTGGACAGGCCAATGTATGTATTGTGTACCCTATTGTATTTATTTTATTAACTGTGTTTTGTATAGTGCACACCTATTACGCAGCACTTTACAGAGGATTTACAGTATTATACACCATTCCCTGCTCCAGTGGAGCTTACAATCTATATTCCCTATCACATAGACACTAGAGATATTTTTCTCAGTAGCCTATCAACCTACCTGTATCGCTTTTTGGACTGGGAGAAAACAGGAGCACCCGGCGGAAACCCACTTAAACACATAGAGAACATATAAACCCCACACATATAGTGCTTTGGTCAGGAATTGAACCCATGATCTCAGGGCTGTGATGCAGTAATACTAACGACTACATTAACCATCCTGCTGAAGTAATTAAAATGGGTTCACAGTGTTCTTTGTTTTTGCTGATTTAGCTGAATTGTGAGCGTGTGAGAGAAGCACTAGTGGCCACTTCAGGCTGCAGAATGGCTGGGCCCTCCCCTAACAATGGTAAATAAAACATAATACTAACAGATGCTGCTGACCTGCTTATATTTAGATTAGAAAGTTAATCTATTTGGCTACTAACGTTAATCTGAAAAACACCCTCAAGGACCAAATAGGAATTTATCTACTTTAGATGTTTGCTAGTGCCAAGCTTCAAACAGTCTGCAAACGCCAAAGAGTGAATCCAGATTGCAAATACTTTGCAAGTTCCTCCAGCATAACTGTATAACTTGTAATAAATGATTATCTACAGAACAGTGCCCCCTGCTGTTGTATTATAATATAACAGACTGTTGAATATTAAATACCCAACTTTAACTACGCATTAAATTCATAGCAGAGTTCATTCATTCAAAAGTAAATCACAGACAGTTTGGGCATCTCATACCCCATGGCACATGCATATTTTCATACAGTAGTGACTTTAAAAATAGAGAAGTAATCTTTATTATATCACCATTAAACATAGGCCAGAGAGCAACAGATTGGTTTTAAAGGCTGCTATTTCTAATTTTCTATTCACCATAATTTTCAAATACAATTTTGTCTTGCAATTTAATATCATATTAATATATGTTTTATTCGCTACCGTCCAATTTCATTCTACTATCTTTAAATGTTATTATGCTAAGATGAGTCTTCAAACTGATCCCCAAGCCAGCTGGCTTTAACAGCAGCCAAATACAATCAATGACGACAAATTCTTATTGTCGGCAGTTGTTACTTTTATTATTATTTAAAGGCTAAAACCAACATGATAGTTTTGTACGGTAATATAAAGTATTTGCTCTCAGGATTCAGAGTGTTCCCTGACGATAGAGCCCAAGGAGAAGATCCTCTGCCCTCCTTCTTTGGATTGCCTGTTGTACATAAAGTTGGTAAGTAAAACTTTGCACAGTATTTTATCTCAGGTCAACTAGTCACAGCTACAATAATATTTTGTTTGCTTTTGTGTGTACTTAGCTTTTAATCATATGCAGGGTCAAGTTTACATTCAACATGAAGTTCAAGGTGCGCCAAGAAAATGTATGGATTAGTGGGGAAAGAAAGTAACATCAAAAATAGGTCTTAAAGATATTCTCTCTAATATGGTTGTAAGTCAGAAAAGAAGCAATGTTAGATCTAATGTTCTCCCAAATTTCTGGATTCAGGTAAAGGGTTACTTAAAAGTCAAATGTGTCCCACCGCTAATTGATAAACTGAAATTTTTATGCTTCATTTAAATCATTATGCTGAGTACCAAATCTTCCGGAAATAACTCCTGATACCTGAAAAAGTATTTGTGCCATAAATCATCATTTGGAAGAATGAGGTATGTATATGGCTTCCATTTTGCAGGTATGCTATGAAAATCTGCCTCCCCTTAGTGCTACCAGTAACAATGGAAACATGTTTATAGTTCCCTGCTGTCCCAAAATAGTTGGTATAATCCTGAGTTGAGGGCTCTGTTCCGCCATCATGATTGGGCAGGAGATGTACTAAGGTCTGGAAAGTGGTCAATTAGAAAGGGATAAACTACCAACCAGTCAGCTCCTAACTGTCATGTTACAAGCTATGTTTGAAAATTGACCATTAGGAACTGATTGGTTAGTAGTTTATCACTCTCCAATTTATCACTTTCCAGAGCTTAGTACATCTGTCCCTGGGACTGCATTGCCCTGATCTGCCTGGCAGTTGGAAAGTTCCATTCACCATTGTGCGTGTGACAGCGAAAGAGTGATTGGGTGGGACCAGAGATGGATAAGGGGCAGCCTAGCATTGTTTAGACTTTATCACCCCACCCTCTGAGACGACCACATGCCCCCTTCTTAGTGTGACTACACTCCCTGTCCCGATCCTTGCACTCACAGTGCTGGAAGTTATGCATGTCTGAGTGCTGATATCCTATTTCAAGTTTCAACAGTTTAGCTGGGTACACACTAGACGATATATTGGACGATGTGTCGTATTGAGCTGAATTGGAACGACATATAGCCCACATCAACTAGTGTGTACGCACTTTTACGAGCTCCCATGCGTCGTTTCTCGCATCTTCTCATCTGCTGTACTGCACGCCAGATGAGAAGATACCTGTATTGATTTTAAGCAAATTGTGAAGTGTGTACGCCTAACCAGACGACCAGGTGATATGTCGTTCCAATCTGGGCTCTGAAGACATCACCTCAGCCACTCCCATATCCTTCATTTTCTCTTCCTACAGTTGGCTCGTCGCATGCTGTTTTCCAGAAATCATTAAGATGGTCATATGGTGTTTAAAAAGCGAACAATATAAATCGATAACGATCTAACGACCAAACGATGCAAGATATATTGTTCCCTCATTTGGAGGATTGCAAAGTGTGTACACACACTATCGTTTGTTCTAGGGATGAAGGAAAATCGGAACGACCATTGCGTTGTTTGCACATCATCTAGTGTGTAGCATGATTCTATTAAATGGTGATAATATTCTGCATCTGCTCAATGATATTAAATATTCTTTAACAGTATATATGGTGGAGTTATCAAGAGATTACTGTTCCAGTGGTTATTACAGCACTTTGCGTACACCAACTTTCTATATGAGTTAGACATGCACCTGAAGACCTACAGTATGTTTGGGTTTCAGAAAATAAATCTGTCAGCACCAAATTATAGCACACCAATACATATGTTGGATAAAAAGCAAAAAACAGCTAATAAGTAATGAAAAACAAAATACAAATTGCAATTCACATGACAAAATATAGACCTAAGCAATGATATTAGAAAGAAAATGTATTCACGTTTATTTAAAATAAAGATAAATAAAATATTTATAATGGTAAAAAAAGTGCACAAAACAATCCATGGAAGAAATGTAGGCTATGTGACTGTACAGAGAATGTACAGTAATTGTATGTGCAGTAAATGAGAGATTAATACATATGAAACTAGACCAAGAGCAAGTCACTAAACTAATAGACACAATGTCAATGTGAAGGTAATAACCAGAGCTGCACACATAGGATAACAGTAACAGGATATTGGTTTGAAGGAAAATAAATCTATCTCAATATATATGTAACCAATGAAAAGTGACACCCTGAAGAGCTTCTGACAGATACAGTAATAATTTACTGGGAAAGTCTTTGTATTTGTATGGTTCTCTTCCGTATGTTGCATATGTATGATTAGCATTGGTGACATATTGTCAGTCCTGAGGATAGGATGAGCCTGGATCCTATGCTCCATTCGTACATTAGAACCACTGGGTTTAGTCAGGAGATAGCAGAAAGTAAATTGTTGTATATTATCTAATGATAAAACGTTTCATTAGGTGCAGGTATATTTAAAGTCTCACTTGTCAAATGTAGGAAATCATTATGTTTTCAATACTATGATGCCTTTTACAATGTTGTCTTATTGGCATGTTGTTGTTGTTGTTGTTGTTGTTGTGCAACTGCTGTATTTTTCCTGTCCTAGCTGTTGACTTTATTTCTCATGTTGCCATATTCTGTGCGCCTATCTCTTGCATTTGAACTATGTTTATACAATATCTTTCAAATGTTTTTAATTATGTAAAACAATATATAAATCGGTTTTATGGATCAGCTGTACATCAGTGCCTATGTAATCTGTCACAGAGATGCATCACAGAAAGAGAACAGGCTAACTTCAGTGTGTATTATGATCAAATCTCCTATTAGTGTTATACATGACAGTTTATAACTCACCTAAACTTCTAAAGGTAAATTGCCATATAAATTGTACATTTCCAAAGATAAATAAAATATTTATAATGGTAAAAAAAGTGCACAAAACAATCCATGGAATAAATGTAGGCTATGTGACTGTACAGAGAATGTACAGTAATTGTATGTGCAGTAAATGAGAGATTAATACATATGAAACTAGACCAAGAGCAAGTCACTAAACTAATAGACACAATGTCAATGTGAAGGTAATAACCAGAGCTGCACACATAGGATAACAGTAACAGGATATTGGTTTGAAGGAAAATAAATCTATCTAAATTGCCATATAAATTGTACATTTCCATCCCCCACCAAAAAAAATAAAAAATTACAGAACTGGATCTCTACATTGCAAAGTATAGAGCAGGGGCTTGTATAAAGCGTGTCTTGAAATATTGCCATGGAAATCTCTAAATATAATCCCAGTGAGATAACTGAGATAGCACATCAATGTAAATAAACAATGTATTTGATTAAGATCAGAAAATAATGACTGGTTGAATGATTGGGAAAATGCTTCTTTAAAGTAATGAATAATAAAAAAAAAGAGATTAACTGCCGTTATGGAACTACAAAAGCCAGCATGCACTGTCAACCAGGACTCACAGAGTTTATGGTTTTCCTGCTAATGCTTATATTTTCAATTAAGCTAAAAGACACTACCCGCACAATCAATTACAAGTGGTTATCATGTAAATATAGCTTGTGATTGGCTGAGATTTTTCTATTAATCATTATGGGCAACATATTTAATGGGGCTTTTTGTGCCCATTGAAAAGGAATTGCCTATTTAAATGATTGATTAAAGCGGCAATATGCTCAAAATAAATTTTCGTGAATTTAAAATAAATCGATTTAATGATTGTTTGGAATGTTTTTGAAATTAACTAAAAATTTGTTTATGGTAATGTGGTTAATTTCTGCCCAATATCTCCCATTGATAGATATTCCCCTAAATTGACATTTATTATATTGTTACTTGAACTTGGTGTATATATAGGTAGATAATAAAATAATACACATAATGATGTTTCTCTAATCATTATTGATGTTAATAACCTTATTAAAAGCCATGCTAGAGAATAAAAATACAGAAAATAAGAATAAGTAATCCTGACTTCCCATAATTCCATTGTATTTTTGCTCTTTTGACATGCATGCAAAACTGACTTGAAATGATGTGACCTCCTAACAGTTTGTGACTGCTTAGACATAATTAAACAGATGAGAAACATTTATTTTTAATATTAAAGCCACCTCTATCACCACACAAGCACTTGCAGAAACCCCTGTTAGCTGGGCAGGATAATATCATATATTTAGGCTCTTTCAAAGCAGGACATATGTTTAATATGTGCATTACAGTACTGTTTACACTACCTAGTGAATGTATATAAATAAAATATTCATATTTTGATTAAAGGCAAAGTTTGAATCCCCTCCTATCAATATCCAGACCCTGAACTGCTGCTAACCACTGTTTACTAGAAATGGATGTATCAGCACTTCATTATTTCACTGTTCATTGCAGAGACAGAATAAACTAACAGCACTATTAAAAAACAAAACAGGTATCTGCAGTGCTGATTTCATTTATTCCTTTTATATAGAAAACACATTAATAAAACACACACACATTCCTTAGTATTGTAATGTGCTAGCCATTTTGCTGGATATGTTAAACACGGGATGTAGTTAATAGACCGGTGGACTACATGCTGCCAGTCTATATCCCGACAACTAAAGCCTGATGGGGGACTTAAGATAGGCGTAGAAATACTGACGCCAATCTTAATGCCGATGCCGGAACACAGAAGGACACTGTACCGATCGAGTTTAGTTCGGGCGTCCTAGCACTTAGCCATTAGGTACTCCCAGGGGGCTTAGGGTTAGGTACCCCCCGGGGAGGGTTAGGGTTAGGCTAGGGGGAGGGCGGGTTAGGCACCACTGGAGGGAAGTTAGGGTTAGGCACCCCCCCGAGAGGATTCGTTTTAGGGTGCGGGAAGGGAAGGGAGGGTTAGGTTTAGGCACCCCCAGGGGGGGATTTAGGATTGGGGACCACCTCAGGAGTCTTAGGGTTAGGCCCCACTAAAGGTGGGTTAGGGGGGGAGAGGGGAGGGTTAGGGTACTTACCAGCCCTAGTCGGGATCTTGTCATGTCAGGCTTCTGTAGTCTGTATTTCATACTCATTCCGTTAAACACAAACTGGCTGGAGGCATAATTTTTAAGAAAAGCAGCTCTGTGTTTACCAAAATAATATATACACACATCTTACATATTTGTTTTACATCATTTCTGGTATTTTAAAACACTGCTGACAATCAAAATAAATTACATAGCTACTGTATGTATATAAATATATATAATATATATATGTATTTATACTGTGCTGGCTGTCGACACAATATTTCTGATAGTGGCCCCACACATTCAGTTGTTTTCCCATTAATACATCTTATAACTACCAAGCTAATGAAATGCTTCAGTTTAGCAAATGTATGGGTTGCAGATGCAAGTTATGTACCTATGTGTCTGAGAGTTTGTCATCATGGGCATATTTATAATGGGTGCAGGGTGTACTGTGCGGTCCAGGGGCGGCCCATACTGCACTCCGTTAACGATACTTACCTCTCCATCAGCGCCAGAGAAATAACTGGAAACATGCGGTGGCGAGAGGAGGGGGCCACACGGAGACTACACAAGGGCCCCCTTCTCTGTGAAACCGCCCCTGACTGTCATTATTGAGAAAAGTCCAGTGGGAATTACATTTCGTTGTATATGTTCACTTGTTTATGCAACAGAATGTAACTATTTTAAAGGCCTGGTTTTGTTTCTTTAATATACTCACACATTAAGTAAATGTTTATATTGATAATAGTGATAGATGTTTAGAATGGAAAGAAGTGGACAATTGTCTATTAGACATGTAATGGGCTCAGAGGCAGTCAGTGCATATTAGGTCAGTAGAACACGCACACCCCCTGCTGCTGAAAGCTAGGACTGCACTCAGCTAGCCTACCAACGGGTGATGTACAATTCTATTTCAACGTTTCCTATATTTTCAAATATTTATTTTATAGGTTCTTCATAGTCATCAACAGCACATTTAAAGGGACCATTTATTTCAGTTACTACGGAGCCACCCTTTTTCTAACACGAGCAGCCCAAATGTACTGATACTGAATTGTTTCTAATAGTGAAGCTCTACTGCAAAACTGGAAGAGAGTTGTCCTTTTCCATGTCTGATGTGTCAGAGAGTTTTACCAAATGCAAAGAAGCTCCACTTGGGTGTCCATTCTGGGAACTGCTCCAGCTGGACATCCAAACAAAGCGTCAGAAAAGAGGCAAATACACAGACAACCAGTTTGCCTACTTATGGGCAGTTCTTGTGTAACATGCAGTTTGTGTTGGTTGTCTAGCCAGGATTAGAGAGAGTATTGGTAATCAAATTGCTGCATTGACCAGATGTGTGCTATATGTAGCACACGCAGATACCTGAGTAATCTTTTAAAGTACACCTGTCATCAAAAATGTATATTTTTGATGGTACAGTATACATTATCTGTAACAATATACAGAACATATGTAACATAGCTTTTATTTAAAAAAATCTTACTTCTGTTATTTACTTCTGTAGCTGTCTCTTTGCTGCACTTAAATTGGCAATCTCCATCCTAATGCAGTCACTTCATTATGTACAATACAATATAATGTGGACGCTCTTAAAAAAATGTGTTGACCATTTATGTGTCAACCATTTTCATGTTGACCTTTTGACCATGTCAACTATTTGTACCTGTGGACATTCTTCCATGTCAACCTTTATTGTGTCAAACTTTTGTCACTGTCGACTTATTGCCTGTCTAACATCTGCTGTCTATCTAGACATTATCAACCTTTTAACTATCTATCCATAGTCCTGATATCCTTTTTAGACTATACTCTCCATTATAATATACTAAATAAAGTATTTTCTATCCTGAATAAAATTTTATTAAGATGTAAAGTGGAGAAAGAGAAATATGTGTTACAGCTATAAAACTGCTATTATATGCAGTCTACCCCCAATACCTTATCACCATAATTTGAAGTAATCGGGAAAGTATATTCGCCTGAATAGGAGCCTGTCCCGTTGCAGAAGCTGGCCAAAGCAGAAAGTAAAGTGATCCTTAATATTTGTGGGCACCCCTTAAAACAGTTAGCCCACAAATATTATCTGACAAATGGGCCCATACAGTATTTTACAGCATATATTTACTTTTTGCATTGTGTTCATTTAGTTTATAACAATGTATCTTTAAAGCTTTATTTAAGAGCATACTTATGTTTCAATATTAAGCATTTAGGGCATGATTTACTAACAAGTTTTCTCACCAAAACAAGTGATAAATGTCACTGTGCATTATAAATGGTGCTCCAGCCAATCAGCTCCCAACTGTCAACTGTTAGAAAAATGATAGTTGGGAGCATTGGCTGGAGCACCATTTATCATACACAGTGACATTTATCACTCGTTTTGGTAATAAAACTCGTTAGTAAATGGGGGCCTTAGCATGATACAGATAAAGGGGTCTAGTTACTAAGTAGTGTTAGGAGACAGAGTGAAAAGTGATAAGGTGCCAGCCAATCAGCTCCTAACTGCCATCTCACAGGCTGTGTTTGAAAGATGACAGTTGGGAGCTGATTGGCTGGCACCTTATCACTTTTCACTCTGTCTCCTAACACTACTTAGTAACTAGACCCCAAAGTCACCCCACAGCCCTTGCTTCTGACTAGTAGCGTGCCAGGAACGGCACCCTGCAGCCAGGACCACTGCTGCGGTGCCGCCAAGAGCATCCTTTAGATGCGCCAGCATCCTTTAGATGCTCCAGACAGGCACCATGCAACCTGTACAGTTGATCTGGAGCGTCCTCAGATCCTGCCCAATCTTCTTTCAAACTGGGTGAGGCCATAATGATACAATTGGCTGTGAATTGCATTGGCTTGGTACCATCCCCCCCCTGAATGATGATGTGAATCACAAGAATTTAAAACCTGCTACTGTAGCCTGTAATGAAGGGAAATTTGGCATCTATGTACAGACGTTTATGAGAACAGACATTGGCCCTGATTCAGAGCCGGACGCTCTGACAGAGCGCTCGCTCTGAATCAGGGCCGTCCTTCCTGATTTTAGAGCGGCCTCCTGTACGCTCGCATAGCTGTGGGTGACCACCCACAGCTATAGCGAGCGGCCAAAAAGATGGTCGCGATGGTCAAGACCATCGCGACCATCGGGCTTGCATCGAGACCTTTGTGGTAGGGTCTCATTGCTGCAAGCCCTAGAGTGCTTTCGGCTATAACAGAGATGAAAGCACTCCCACTTACATCACTTGTAATGTCAGCGGGGCCTGCCCCAGACGGTAGGCGTTCCCATGGGAACGCCTCCGTCTGGCCAGCCACGCCCCCGGCACGCCCATCAAAGGGGGCGTGCTGTCACTCACCATCGACAGCACACCCCCTTTGTACCGAGACCGATAGCGACGGCTTGCCCGTCGCTATCCGGGTCTCGCGCATGCGCACGACGGAGCCGGGTCCAACGTGCACATGCACACTGGCCCAACATCAACCCGCTTGCGAGCACTCAGCGCTCGCGAGCGGGTCTGAATCAGGCCCATTGTCCAAAGCTCTTCCACAGCACAGGTCCAAAAAGGAGGCAAATACGTTGCAAAGTCCACCGAGATAGTAGTGCACATTACCTGTGTACATATTCGTCAGGTCAGCAGCAAAGTGTCCTTGAATATAATGAAATATTGGCATCTATGGTCAATTAACATTGACACATATCCTCCAATGTGTCCCACAGCAATATATGAAGGTGTACAACTAAAGAGTTATGTGTTCAATGCTGTAGGTTTTATATAACCTTTGTCTAATAGCTTTTACCTCAATAAATGTCCCTATATTATAATACAAAGAAATAAATCAAATATATGTATCCAATGCATCAAATGTGACAGCAAGAGGAAGTCCCTCAGATTGTTATCACACATACACATTGGGCCCTTCCCTTTCCAAACTTGTCCACCAACTTTTCTTTACCCACTTGGCTGTAATCAGGTGTCTGTCTTGTTTTTATCTGGCAAAAAATCACAGGTCAAATAGTGTAGCTGCTTTTCACCTTTGCTTGAACATGGTTTGAACTCTTGGTGACAGGGGACACTTACTAAGGGACCTGTCATCATTAGATAATCCCAGGATCTCTTCATGGGCCCTTGGGGTTTTATTCATTCCCCTGAAGTTTCCAGAGTCTTTTATAGCTGCTCAGCAGGGACAGGCTCTCTGAGCTAGTCCCTCATTGGCAAAAGCACCATATGGCTTTATGTTATGTCATGTCCTTTACACCTTATGTCATTGACTGTCTCTCTCTCTCTCTCTCTCTCTCTCTCTCTCTCTCTCTCTCTTCTGCCACTTAACAACAAACAGTATGAAAAAACGCTGCCAGAGTGCTTTGCGGTGGTGTTCTGCGGGCATGACTAAGCATACGTAAATCCGAAATCTATAGGCGCCGGTTGGCCGACTAAGATATTATCCGATTTTGAAAAACTAAACGGCAATCATCATCTCGAGTGGTGCCCCCAATTTTTTTTTACCCTTACAATTGATGCGGAAAATGTTTAATTTTTGACCCACTTTTCAACCCACCCTAATGTACATATACAATTTTATTTTACTGCGCTTGTCCTTGTACTGTTACAATAGCCAACAGACTAAAGACAGCACTTTAATCCATCCCTCGGTTGCCCTACAGAAAGCTAATTGTTCCTAAAAGTATCTTTCTGCCAGTAGGTTATCAGCTAGTATTCAACGATATGTAGTTGTCCTGTCAACCATTCCTGCCGACTATTCATCCCTCCACTCCGAGAGAAGATTCATCCACTTATCTGGGGGTCTAGGGGGGATAATGGAAAACTCGTGAGTCTCCTAAACCTTCCTGGAGTGTAGGTAGGTATGGTATCAACATTCAGAATGTCAAGAAGAACAGTTTGAAATACTACTTAAACCATTTCACTAGTTGCCAGCACTACAACTGTAAACATAATGAGTAACCATCAGATTTACAATTAGACTGCTGGTGACCCGTGAAATGCTTTATCGTGTTGATCTCCTGGTGCCTGCGTTCCAGGTCCCACATACATACTGCTTGTTGTCATTCTGAATTTCGCCTAGACTTATGTATCCTTGCAGAGCAACTAATAAAAAGATGCTGAATAAAATGCATAAAGCCCAAGAAGTACGAGCTGTTACAGATGTCAGTGAGGAAGCTTTGCAATGGCAGTGGTTGCCATCCTACAACATTGATGTGCAGTTGACAGTCAAAGTCAGTAAATCCCCCTGTGTCGTCCATCATTGACACATCCCATGGCCGAGCATGTACAATGTGCACAGTGGACCAGAACCAGAAGCGGAGTGATGCGGAGCCGGCTCCTGGCAAGAGCATTTTACTAAATTTGTGCGAAAATTTACATTTTCACGTTGCAAATTTAGGCGTAAGAATTTGATCACGTCCGCATTAAAAATGTATATTGTGGTAAATAGGGCCCTAAAAAAGGTACGTATGTAGACAAATGACCAGAAACTATGGCTAGTATGTGCTGCTTAGTGGTAACTAGAAGAGAGTGCTATATATATATATATATTTTCACACTGCAGACAGCGCTTGCTCTCTTAGCCCCGCTCCTTCCTATGGGAAGGAGTTCCAGGGATGCGAAGAGATATCCGAGCGTATCACTCCGCCGCATCCTCACTACCTCCCTGCCGGCTTTGCGCATGCGTGACCCGAGGTCACGCACGAGTAGCCAGGACAACATGGAGCAGGTAAGTAACACAGCTACAGAAGTAGCTGTGATACTAACCACGGGGACAACTGCTTTTCAGTGACGATGAATTGGTCCGGTGTGACGTTTCCCTCGATGCAAGTTGGATACTTAAGTATCCCTCGCAGCGAGTTCAATACTTCATCAGCGGAGGCCCTACGGCCCTCGTTGGTGAATAGGCCCCAGAGTTGGGAAAAGTGTTTGTTCTAGCTCACTTCTAAATTTCAGTGTAAAAACAAAGCTGCCCAGTCTTTGTGTGCTGCATGCAAAAGCAGCCCATATTTTCCCTGCATGCAAAATACAAATAAATGCATTTGTACCCCTTGCAGTGGTTTGTCAGGGAACAAAGTTGATTCTTTTTTGTAAATTTTTTTGCTTTGCTTTTGACCATGCATAAACCGCACAGTGGGTGTGATTCAGAGTTGTATGTTATTACACAGCTGCATAGAAGCTGCTGTGCAATACTATACAATATGCAAATGCTACAGGAGGCGTCTGGTGTAAATCGACACCTCCTGACAGCATTGCAGATATGAGTGCTGCGTCCTAAGATGTAACCCTGAGGTTACTCCAATTGCCCCTCGCAGCTCAAAGCCGCGGCCAGGAAGTCTGCGACAAGAAGACGCGGACCCTAGCCTCAGCACTCCCAGAATAGGGGGAGACACGCCCCCATTTTCTTTAAAGGAGGCTGACCCCAGAGCCAGCGCAACCCACTCAGCATAGTCTGCATTGCAGGGAAGTACCAGGCTGGAGAGGCGCTCTCCCTGCAGCTGCTGCTGAGTCCATTGTTAGTTCTGCCGGCTGCCGCTGCGCCTGTCAAATTGTATGACAGGCAGCGGCAGCCGGCTGCAGAGAAGCTCCCTGATGAGAAGCTCCCACCCCTTGCTGTGTTCCCCCTCCTGGCCAGTCCCACCCTTCCTCCCCACTTTCACGTTGCGCTGCCTGTAACTGCCCTGATGACTGCTGTGCTGTCAAACTGAATGATGTGCAGGTCTCTCACAATCGGAGTAGTAGGAAAACCATCGGGTATGCTTACATCTCTGAATCAGGCCCAGTGTGCAGGATTTTATTTATTCTTTGTTTATTTTCAGGTGATGATTTCAGATGTTTCATGAAGATATGACATGGGAAAGCTATAAATTATTTGTTCCCATGGGTACCACTGTATGGCAGGGTGTGTGCACAATTATATTATGTTATAGATTCAGGGCCTTATTCAGAGCCGGACGCTCTGACCACAGCGCTCGCTCTGAATCAGGGCCCTCCTACCTAAACTTGGAGCGGCCTCTTGGACGCTCTCATAGATGTGGATTACCACCCACAGCTTATACGAGCGTCCATGATGATGGTCGCGATGGTCAAGACCATCGCGACCATCAGGCTTGCGACGAGCCCCTGCGGTAGGGTCTCGCTGCCGCAAGCCCAGGAGTGATTTTGGCTCTATCAGAGCCAAAATCACTCCCACTGACATCACTAGTGATGTCAGTGGGGCCGGACCCAGACGGTAGGCGTTCCCATGGGAACGCCTCAGTCTGGCAGCCACGCCCCCGGCACGCCCACCAAAGGGGACGTGCTGTCACTCACCGTCGACAGCACTCCCCCTTTGGTGCAAGACCTGGTCCGGGTCTCGCGCATGCGCACGACGGAGCTCCCTCCGTCGTGCGCATGCGCATTTGGGTACCATCGACCCGCTAGCGAGCATCCTGCGCTCGTGAGCGGGTCTGAATGAGACCCTCAATCTTTACCTTAACAATACACACTACGGGCCTTATTCAGAGTCAATAGCAAACTGAATTTGAGACTTTTTTCACTCTCTAGTTGCAATTTTTCACACTGCACATGTGTGTCTTTTCACACCGCACATGCGTGTCTTTTCACACTGCACATGCCTGTCTTTTCACACTGCACATGCGTGTCTTTTCACACTGCACATGCGTCTTTTCACACTGCACATGCGTGTCTTTTCACACTGCACATGCCTGTCTTTTCACACTGCACATGCCTGTCTTTTTTATCTCAAGTCTGACTTGAGACTTAAGGCCCCCATACATCAGCAATTGATTGCAGCAATCGTGCAATTTGCAATCGATTGTGTATAAAAATCTTTCCCTTTTTCAATCGATTGCAGAATGCAGAATTGCCACAATCGATTGAAAAAGGGAAAGATTGCTGCAATCAATTGCTGATGTAAGGGGGCCTTTACTGCAACTAGGGGGCTGAGACCCAGTGGCGAGAACCAGGGTGAAGCAGAGATAGCCAGGGTGGCAGGTGGGGCACTGTGCTTCCTAAGCCCACCATTTTCTTCTGCTCACCCACCAGCCATATTGTGGATTGCAGCACCCTGTTCTCCTACACCCGAGGTTCCCAAACGCGGTCCTCAAGGCTCCCCAACAGTTCAGGTTTTAGCAGGGCTTGATTTACCACTATGGAACCTAGGCAGCTGCCGAGGGCCCAGCAGGTCCCAAAGGGCCCATGGCTGGGCCCCCCAAAATCCGACCCTGGAGAACCTGCTGTGCTGTCTGTGACATCACCTGCTGCTACTAGCACCAGCCGGGGCTAGAGGATTCGGGAACAAACATACAGGTAGTGAGTCTAGTTGTAGCAGCACGTCCGAGGCCCCGCCCCTGGGGGAGGAGGAGGTGTAGTTGAAAGCCAGGGCCGGACCTATCGTTAGGCAGGAAGGGGATGCTGCCAGTGATGAATGGATCACCGCTGCGCTCGCAGTCAGTGACAGTGACTCACTGTCACTTACTTGGTCCCCCGCTATGCCGCTATTATAGAGGCTAGACCACTGGAGCTACTCATAGAGCCATGCAGGTCTGTGGTATGCCGGACAAGTAAGTTTGCTGGAGCTGGCGGGGTGGGGAGAAAGGCGCTGAACTGTGAGGGGAGGCTGGGAGGTCTAAGCTGAGAGAGTTCTGTTCTGTGAGGGAAGAGAGTCTATATGCTAAGAGGGGTCTGTGAGGGCAGGGGGGTGGGTCTGTGCTGAAAGGGAAGGGAAGGTCTGCTGTGAGGGTCTATGCTGAGATGGGTGTGTTCTGTGAGGGGAGTGTACAATATATGCTAAGAAGGTTCTGTGAGGGCAGGGGTCTGTGCTGAAGGGGGGTCTGTGCTGTGAGGGGTCTGTGCTGTGAGGGGTGGGGGGGTCTGTGCTGTGAGGGAAGAGGAGTCTGTGCTGGGAGGGTCTGTGCTGTCAGGAGAGAGGGGGTAGGCTTTGGGGGGGTCTGTGCTTTGAGGGAAGGGGGTCTGTGTGAGGGGAGGGTTAGATCTAAATTGAAGTGGGCTGCAGGATCTGTGACCCATGACAACAGGGAGAGGAGCAGGGTTCAAAACATGGGGCCCAGAGTGTTCACTCGCCACAGGTTACTGTTCCCACTCTGTGTCCACATGGATAGTAAAAGTGGAATGAAAATATAGTTCTATGGATTGTTTGAAGGAGGGGGGCCCCAATCCGGTATCTTGCCTAGGGCACACTGATGTCTAAATCCGGCTCTGGGTTTTAGAGATATCCATGGATGAGCACAGGTGACTTAATTAGTACCTCAGTCAATTTGATATAACCATCTGTGCTCAATCATGGATATTTCTAAAACCTGAACTGTTGGGGAGCCTTGAGGACCGCATTTGGGAACCCTTCTGCTACACTGTAATGAATAGCGCACTGCAGGCACACGACTTTGCTCCTCCCACTACTTCCAGTACTAGCAGCACATACCATGCAGTCACGGAGGACTTGAAGTCACTGACACAGACAATGGGGCCTATTCATCATCAGAGGCCATATAGCCCCCGATGATGATGTATTGATCTCGCTGCTAGGGAAAAAAGCAGCTGTCCCCTCGGTTTGTAGTAGTTAGTTAGTAGAAGTAGCTGCGTTACTTACCTCTCGGTTAGTAGTAGTTAGTTAGTAGTAGTTAGTAGAAGTAGCTGCGCTACTTACCTCTCGGTTAGTAGTAGTTAGATACAGGGCCGGATTAAGGCTTGTGGGGGCCCTGGGGCAACTAAGTTGTGGGGGCCCCCTCCAAGCCACACAGCACCTATGCCTTCCATCCCCCCCAAGCCACAAGGCGCCTGTGCTTTCCACCACCCCCCCACCCCAAGCCACACTGCGCCTGTGCCTTCTATTTCCCCCGCACCCCCGCACTGCGCCTGTGCCTTCTATTTCCCCCGCACCCCCCGCAGCCACATTGCGCCTGTGCCTTCTATTTCCCCCGCACCCCCCGCAGCCACACTGCGCCTGTGCCTTCTATTTCCCCCCGCAGCCACACTGCGCCTGTGCCTTCTATTTCCCCCACACCCCCCGCAGCCACACTGCGCCTGTGCCTTCCATTTCCCCCCCGCAGCCACACTGCGCCGGTGCCTTCTATTTCCCCCCGCAGCCGCACGGCGCCTGTGCCTTCCATTTCCACTGCAGCCACACGGCGCCTGTGCCTTCCGTTTCCCCCAAAGCCACACGGCGCTGTGACCAAGTCTGGTCCTGCACTCCCTCCAGCCTCTCTTACCTTAAGTGTCCCGGCTGGCAGAGCTGCTCCTGGGTTCCCTCCTCAGCGTCACGGACAGGTGTCACATGAAGCTGATGTGGAGCCGGCCCGCTCAGAGTCTGTGCTGCATGCAGCCGCACTGACAGTGCGGCTGCATACAATAGAACAGCCGCGGCTTCTGATTCGGGAATAGGTTCCGCTGGACACCTGTTCTCAACAGGGTCAGATCGACCCTGTGTGGGGGCCCCTCTATATGTGGGGGCCCAGGGATGACCGCCCCTGTCGCCCTCCCCTTAATCCAGCTCTGGTTAGATAGTAGTAGTTAGTAGAAGTAGCTGTCTTACTTACCTCTTCCCAATCAGCCCAGCCGAGGTCACGCATGCGCAAAGCCGCCGGGGAAGTAGTGAGGAGGTGGCAGGGGATCCGCTCGGATCCCTCTTCGCATCCCCAGAACTCCTTCCCATAAAAAGGACCGGGGATCCGAGAACAAGCGCCATCTAAGATAAGTAAAAAAAACTTTGTTTTTAGAGTTTGCTGAACATCAGGTGGTCCTACCGGACCCCTGATGATGAATAGCCTAGTAATTATCGATGATGAATAGGCCCCAATGTCTGACTTGGAGAAGCAGACTCTGAATTACATTAGTAAGTTACTGTCTATTACTTGAGTGTAATATTTTAGAATTAGTAGTGACTCAGGCTGTAATTACCCACCAAAACAACTACTTATTGATATTATTAAGAACTTGAATTACAAACAAAATGTATATAAATTGATTGTTATAAATTTCAATTAACAGTTGACAGTCGCCCTTCTTTACCTGTGCCGTATCAATTCAGTTGGGGAGGGGCCTATTCATCATAACTAAAAAATCGATGGAGGTAATTAGGTTTAGAACTCGCATGGAGTTCTACCTAATTACCGGAGGAATTCATCATTCCTCCTCTCCATAACTATCTATTCCGAAAAGCTGTCATTTTTGCGATGACAGCTTTTCGGGAAATAGATAGTTTTCCCTATCTGCTCTAACTTACCGCAGCTGGAATCCGTGCTGCGCATGCGCAGTTACATGTGTAAAACCAGCGCATGTGCAGCACTACCTACAGCTGCTGTAATTTTGTGTCCCCCCCCCCCATCCCCGCACTTACCTACCTGCTGCAGCCATAGGCACATGCAGGGGGGTTCCGTCTGCCTGGAAACCCCCCTCCCCAGCCCACACCATGACCACAATAGAAATAGTAATATAATAGATTGTTACTAGTGCTGCATGTTATTCTCAGTATCACAAATTACTTAGCACCACCTGTGGATCTTTTAACATGTATCAGCCAGTAATAAATAACCTGTGCACCAACTAGAAGATCTGGAAAACATGCACTGTTATAGAGCCCAATATGTACATATATGTCCAGGGCAGTGCTAGGTTATTCTGCTGCTACCAGACTCCCGGACTTGCTACAATAGTCTGGAATGGTGCCCACATCTAAAATAAATACATTCAGCTCAGGCAGAATGGCCTACTGGCCCATATAATGGGTTACTGTGATCACTGGTCCTGTATATGCTGGAATTATTACACACAATACACTTTGTATGATGCTTATTAAAGCTGGTTAAGTACTAATTCTGCCCTTTTCATTGCCAGGCCACACTCACTCTAAAATTAAGCATTTGGAAACCCCCCTCTAGAAATCCTGCGTTTGCCACTGGCAGCGCCTCCGGCTCCGGTGGCTGTGCTGACACGTGTTCTCCCAGCAGCACACTGTACAGTTTAGTGAAAAAAAAAACTTGTTGTTTTTTTTTTTAAACGTTATTGTGGTCTGCTCAGAGAACACGTGTCTGCACAGCCACAGGAGCCAGATGACGGACCAGAGCGCCGAAGGGAGACGCTGGGGGACCTGCCCACGCTGACACAGGTAAGTTCTACCTGCTATTTGCCACCTCACAGTGGCAGATAGTAACTCCATCAAATTCCGAAAATACGTAATTTTCGGAATTTGATGAATACCATAATTTCCACATCCCCATACTAATGTATGGGGAGTGTGGAAATTAATGCAGGGGGACTTAACCAGGATCAGTGATATCTCCTGTGTTAAGACTCTTCATGAATACTAAAATAATGTTAATTAAGGAAAATGTCCTTAAAAACTCTGTTTTAGTGTTGATGAATAGGCCCCTGACAAATGGTTGTATCAGTTCTGGTTTAAACTTTATACCTTTAGTGCAGAGGTTCCCAAACACAGTCCTCAAGGCTCCCCAACAGTTCAGGTGTTAGAGATATCCATGGTTGAACACAGGTGGCTTAATTAGTACCTCAGTCAATTTGATTTAACCACCTGTGCTCAACCATGGATATCTCAAAAGGTGCATACACACAACGATTTTTTAAACGATTTAACTATAACGATGTCGTTATTGTTAAATTGTTTGCAAAATCGTTCATTTTTTAAAGCTGAACGATGAACGATAATCGTTCATGCGCGTTCACATTTGTAGTTTGTCTTTCATCGTCCATTCTAATGGAGCATACACACGGTCAGATTTGTCAGACTTGTCAGATTTGTCAGATGAACGATTGAACGATTAAACGATTTGAACGATTTGCACGATTTTACCAAAGTTTTGAACGATTTGAACGATTTGAACGATTGAACGATTTTTGACTGCATTAAAATGAATGGAATCGTCCAAGTCTGACTGCAAACCCATCAGATGTCAGAAATCGTTATCTGACCATCGGGAACGCGCATCGTTGATCGTCCATCGTTCAGGCATGTCAGATATGAACGCTTTTCCTTCAGATATGAACGACTGAACGATTTTTAAATTGTTATCGTTCATATCTGAAGGAAAAATCTGATCGTGTGTATGCACCATAACTGTCCAACAAACAATTTTCATACAGAAAATCGTTCATGTTGTGCAGAATGAACGATAAACGATGAACGATTTCCATTCACTGTATGCATGATTAAAAAATCGTTCATCGTTCATTGTTTTTGAAAATCGTTGATTATTTTAGTAACCAACGATTTTTAGTGAACGATTTTTGTTCACTTTTTCAAGGGAAAATCTGAACGAAAATCGTTCACTAAAATCGTTGGTTACTAACATCGTTGTGTTAAATCGACACCTTAAACCTGAACTTTTGGGGAGCCTTGAGGACCGCGTTTGGGAACCTCCGCATTAGTGTATAGTTTCCAGCTGATAGTCAGAAAATGGCTGTGGTTACAGCAAGGCAGTAAGAGGCGGTGTTGTAAGGCAGTAAGGCAGTGGTTTTAACTGACTTTTATATCAGAGGCACATATTAACCGATAAAGTTATGTTTTGTGGCTGTCCAGATGGGATGTAGTCAGGAAGCCGGCAGGCGAAATGCCGACCGCCGGCTTCCCGACAGTTAAAGCACAGCATGGGACTAATGATAGGCCTATCATTAGCCCCACGCTGAAAATCCAGAGTCTACTGTGCATGTGCAGGTCTCCGTGAACATAGCGCCTGCGCCAAGTTCCCGGGACATCTCTACTGCACATGTGCGAATCACCGGGGAAATTGCCGCGGTGGCCATTTTCCAAGTAATTTCTGCAGCCAGTGCTGGGCTGGTGGAGAGGTAAGTATATGAAATTGGGTGCATGGTGTGCGTGCGTGGGCCCCCCTGGACCCAGGGGCCTGTGTGCACCGCACATCTTGCACCCATTATAAATATGCCCCTGGATGTACTAATTACCGTAAGTCACCTGTGCCCAAACATGGTTATCTTTAAAACCCAGACCGTTAGTGTGCTCTGAAGACCGGGTTTGGGAACCTCTGGTATAAGGTATCCAGTGATATAGAGGTGTGGTACCGCCTTCATTTTACCTGGCTAGATAAGATTAGTGTAATTAAAATAAATGTCATGCATTTTTGTTTTTTAAGTAAACGTTAGCTATCGCCAAGTGGCATAACTTCCTGGGGTAGCAGGTGCAGCAACTGCTATGGGCCCTGACAATTGAAGGGACACACCATACTTTTCCAGATGATTTATCCCAAATACTTGGTATAATCTCAGTAAAGGGGCTCATACATCAGCAATCACACAAAAAAACTAATTACAGATTCTGTGCTTTTTTTCCCCAATTTAAAGATTCCCCAATCCACCAATCTGCACCTATAAATTACAGATATTATTCAGTGATATGCAGATCATTTTCAGAGCAGACAGAGCTGACAATCATGTTATTAGTAACGGTCTGAAAATCAGCTGATCGTTACCATACACTAGCAGTCTACAGCCCAGATTGGTCTGTGAAATCCAAAATGTTGGACAACCTGATTCGCCAATTCCAAACACTTTTTGGTCAGAATCTGCGATCTGTGAACCCCATACATTGCCGATTTTTTACACAATTATCTGCAAAATGCACAATTGCCCCAATCGATTGCTGATGTGAGGGGGCCTTAAGTAAAGGACAGATGGGTCCCATGAGATGTTTGGCAAATAAGCAGCACCTCATCCCTTTGATGTTCTCAAAATATGAAGAAAGACAATTTTTTAGAATATGGAATCATGGTTCTTTTTGGGACATCTTTAAAACCCCTACCCTCCCTACATCGATATATTTGGGAGTCACCCTTGGGACTATTGAAGATTCACTCAGCTGTCAGATTTTGTTCAGTATCGGTATAATTGATCTAATTTGCCCAATAGATGATTTGACTACATTTGAAAGCTTTGATACTGAATTATTGGATCTCTAATTTATTAAACATGTTATATGTAGAACAAAACAAGTCACAACCAAGAATGGGAGGCTGAACTTGAGAAAGATTTGCAGATAAGCAATGTAGAAAATCCTGACTCTCTCATGTTCCTCTCATTAGTTCCAGAATACAGGAAAGTCATTTCAAACTGCTGTCAAAGTGGTACTAGACTCCAAAATCTTAGTTTATTTCACCCTAACTGCCGCTTACTATGTTGGCAGGGCTGGCATGCAAGGCAGGCATAAGTATATTCAGACACACTGCAAAGAAATGTTGCATACTTGTAAGATTGTCTTAATTATAGACATTCCCACTTGCATAGCAGTAATAGCCCCACTAGGACATTTAAGTAGTCTCTTCCTCTATTCCTGTTCAATGCGGCCGAAATTCTTAGCTCTAAATATTGGAAAACACACTGACAGTATGTAAATTTAGGATTTTAGAGGAAATTACATTAAGAGAAGTATGTATAATGAGTACTATAAGCTATGGGGGACTTGGTTGTTTTTCTACTGCCTTAGGTATTCAGCGCCTGATTCATTGTTGTACGCTAATGCTCCCACAGCTGTGAATTTCGTTGCTGTGGATGTGCTAGAATATGCTAATGGTGCAGCGGCCGGGACTTGTACCGAGACACCCACCTGAGCCATCACAGCTGTCAGCAACTGCGTACACTAATACCTCTTTTCCACCAAAATCCCAGGTCGAACACAGAATTTTGAACACGGCCTGATTCAGACCCGATCACGAGCTTGTCGATGTTAGGCTACTGGGCATTCACACGCCGGAGCCGGCTCCGACGTGCGCATGTGCTAGAGGCTCCGGGTCTCACAACAAAAGGGGGGGGCTGTCGATTTTGATCGACAGCTCGCACCGTTTTGGAGGTGTGGCGTGGGGGTGGCTTCACAAACGGAGGCGTTCCCATGCGAACGCCTGCCGTTTGTGGGCAGCCCCACTGACATCACCAGTGATGTCAGTGGGAGAGCTTCCAGCTCTATTAGAGCCAGAAGCTCTCTGGGGCTTGTGGCCACGAGACCCTACCACAATGGTCTAGTCGCAAGCCCAATGGTCGCGATGGTCTTGACCATCGCGACCATCATCCTGGCCACTCGCAATAGCTGTGGGTGGTCACCCACAGCTATGCGAGCGGCCAGGAGGCTGCTGCAAAACCCCCCCCCAAAACGCCCTGATTCAGAGCGAGCGTCCGGGTCTGAATCAGGGCCACTGGTCCAACCTGGGTTGGACCCGGCTTCAGACACAGGGCCTGATTCATACACGCTCGCGAGCGCTCGCAAGCGGGTCGATGGTGCCCTAGTGCGCATGCGCACGACGGAGGGAGCTCCGTCGTGCACATGCGTGAGGCCCACATAGCGACAGCCAAGCTGTCGCTATGGGTCTCGCACCAAAGGGGGAGTGCTGTCGATGGTGAGTGACAGCATGCCCCCTTTGGTGGGCGTGCCGTGGGCGTTGCTGCCCATGGGAACGCCTACCTTCTGGGTCCAGCCCCACTGACATCACTAGTGATGTCAGTGGGAGTGCTTTTGGCTCTCCTACCGCAGGGTCTCGTCGCAAGCCCGATGGTCGCGATGGTCTTGACCATCGCGACCATCTTTTTGGCCGCTCGCATAAGCTGTGGGTGGTCACCCACAGCTATGCGAGCGGCCAGGAGGCCGCTCCAATTTTAGGTAGGAGGGCACTGATTCAGAGCGAGTGCTCTGGTCAGAGCGTCCGGCTCTGAATCAGGCCCACTGTTTCCACTGCACTTCGACCCAGGTTATTCCCGAGTTGTCCCCGTTTCCACTGAACCCGGGTCAGCCCTGTAAAACCCTGTAAATGTCATTAAAAATATACTTTTTTGAGGCATACAAAGATGAAGTCACAAAAGGACCTTAGAAGCTCCAATCACCATCTAGAAATGTTACCCGGGTCGCCTAACCCAGATAGAGTCCATTTCCACTACCATGTAACCTGGGTCCTACCCGTGTTCAACCCTGGTCAAGACCTGGGTAGGATGGCCGGGTAAATTAACCTGTGTTATTTTTTTGGGAGCCATTTCCACTGCAGCCTGACACGGGTAGACCCGGCAATAGCCCTGGATTTTGGGCAGTGGAAAAGGGGTAATACACAGCAGCGGACACAGGGCCTGATTCATGGATCACAATGCTGCGTTCACACGCAACTGGCCACTGCGAAAATATGGTAATGAATGCATACGCACTACCGTCGCAGCACTGGGTGCAGACGCCCAGCACTACGTAATGCCGCCCCCTTACCCTCTTTTCACATCCGTACTAATGTGCAAGTATTCAAAATCATCGGTAACATCGGAGCTGCATGCACACTTGTGGTTGACATGACTGTGCCTCAGAAGTTGCTAAACGTCCTGCATGTAGTGAGTACTCAAGCTGCATATGGGTTCGCTGTGAATAATTTATGCACGCCCCTGCAATGGCGTTCGAACGCACTGACGCCTGCGTTCGCGCCCCCCTGTCACCACACACAAACGACACTTCCTGTCAATCAGTGAGTGGTGGGTCTGCGTACTGCCTGCGATCGCATTCCCGATCACTGTGCCTGGTTCGCGCACGTGCACTTCATCTTATACAAAAACATTTATATAACGTGTGACTCTGAATCAGGCCCTTAATACCATGAATTCCATTTCCCCTTATGTGCCTCTGGCATATTGTATATTTGTTGGTTGCCATTGTGCATCTATTTTCCTTGATGTATCTATTTTTGTGTTTGTTTTCTCAAACCCAATTTTGTACCTGTTATTAGTATTTTAGTCCATGACTGTAGAGTTATTTCCATAAATGGCATCAAGCTCTTTCATTGCAATTTGTGCACAGTACACTCTGTATTGTTAAAATGGAAAATGTGATTGAAAATATGTGTTTGTATGGAACAATATTGTATGTATTTAAGTTGTTTGAGCATATAGACTGTAAGTGGATGCCTTTAAAACACCTAAGTCTTTTTGTAGCATTGGCCATCTCTTTGGGTGGCTTAGAGAAGTTGTGATGCTCTTGTATGGAATAGGACTCTACCTGCATAGCTCCTCATTCTCATTACCATGACCCAAGCTATCATTACTCAGAACTCAAAGCTTCCATGCTTCACTTTCATGAACACCATTACAATATGTCAATAAATAAATAATGCTTTTCATGGGAGAGACTAGTCGATTGGGAATGGGGGTCCTCATCGCAGGACTGCCGTTTCCCAGAGTCCCTTTTCTAACGTTCTACTGACAGATTGGTATCCTAGACAGGAACAAGAAGCATATTTTTCCCACAATAACAATGACACATTGACAGACACGCTTCCATCAGCATGTCCCCTGTTTGTGTGTTCCTCTGCTCCATACCGTTATGCAAATTGTGTCTATTTGAAGTTAGTGCCCAGGTGCTGAAGTTAAAAGCTGCAGGAGACGATGAGCTGGGAACTAGCCCATCCTAGTGCTGAAAACCCTCTTGTGTTAGAAGTCAATGGCCGGCTGGAGCAAGCCTGCATTAGAGAAGGTGATGACAGTTCCAGGTAAGGAGCTGCCACACAGGTGACTAGGTTTCAGCATAGGTACAAAAAAAGGAACTTTAATGTGTAGTATGTAGAGGAAAAGCGCCTTCCCTTTATTAGCCTCTGACCTCTGACACCAAGATATCATTTAGCTCCTTGCTTTCAGAGGTATCAGCTGTTGTCTTCCTTATAGAACAGTTTGGCAGGTACACTGCACTGTGAGAACAAATCAGATTGAAAGTAATGGACATAGGGCCTGATTCAGCTTGGATCGCAGTTGCTAATATGCAAGCAATCGGCCAATTGTTGCGTTCTGCGCATGAATATGCATCGCAGTGCACGTGCGCGAACCAGCCACTGCGATCGGGCCTGCAGTGACTATGCAGGCCCATCGCAGAGTGACTGACAGGAAGAGCCGTTTGTGGGAGGTGATGGGGGATGGTCGTCAAAACGCAGGCGTGCCAGTGCGTTTGAACGTCGTTGCATGGGCATGCATAAATTATCCACTGTGATGCCCTACGCAGCCTGAGGCCTCATAATGTGCGATGAAGTTAGCAATATCTGAGTAATGGCTGATATTGTGCAAGAGTGCGTGAGGCTGTGATGGTACTCTATTGTACCGATGATTTTGCAGTCTTACTAAACATTACAGATGTGTGTAAGATAAAGTGGGTGTCCTTACGTTGTGCTGCGGCAGCATAGCGATCGCAATTAATTAGCATACTATCGCATTGGAACTGCGTGCGTAATTGCTATTCCATTTGCAGTTGCGATCAATAGTGAATCAGGCCCATAGGGCACTCCTCTCCTGTTTCTCCATCTATATAATTTATAGTGTGTAAAATAGGCACAGCAAGATGCTAAAAATCTGTAGCAGAGTATATATATATATATTTATATATATATATAGATATATATGCAGCAGCTGTCAGCTATGTATTTCACAAGTGTGCCATTTTATTGCTGCATCTAAAGAAGTGTGCATAGTATAAATCATTCACTGTGGCATTTTTGTGACCACTTTGCAGGTGTATTTTCCCTGGCCACTCCTCAATTAGTTCTTCTGGCCTGAGGCCATAAATCAAGGCAATAATAGGATGCCTGTAAAATAAACACACACTGTCCCTCCTTCTCCTATTCAGATGTAGTGATCTGGGAAGGGCTCTTTCTGTCTGAGTGGCTCAGGGATCTCCTGCTTCATTGCTCCCTCAAGAGGAAGCCCAATGAGGCCAGTATCTATACAGGTGAGCAGGTCACAGAGGGGACCAGTGATTCCTAGGAAAGAACATTTTATATTAGGGTCAGCATAAGGACACTGGCCCTCTAGTTTTCAAGGTGACTGAACTAAGCATCTCCATCATTTTTATACTATGACTCCATATTATATATACTGTAGTTTATAGTGGTCTCTTTAAATTTGTTATTCCAATATAAAAGAAGAGCTGGTACAACTCAGCATAAGGGAGAATAGATGCATTTACTTCATTATGTGGGAGCAATTACGGTGTTCTTGCATGAACAATGCATTAATAGATAGGAAAAAACAAAATGTATGTGCAAAATGAAGAGGGAGTAGATTGAGCGTTACTAATAATGATACGGTTGCAAAAGATCTCAGAAAATAATATCATAGATACATATATAATAAACTATCTTTCGCCTGCAGCTTTTCCCACCATAAAATCGCTTTTGACATTTTTTCTATTTGAGGTATTATAGTTGACAGAGCCACGTTCAAAGCCAATGAGCCCTTAGTAGGACCCATTCTATTGTTAATGTTTACTATGGAGATTGCTCTATGCTTGATTTTATGCAGCTGTTGCCAATAGATGGAGCTGAATTGGCCAAACACACTAATTAGAAAGGAATCCAAATACTTTTGGCCATGTAGTCAGGGCTGTATTAAGGGCCACATGGGCCTAAGGCTGAAAACTACCAAGGGTCTATTATGAGGAGCTGTGGACCAGCACTGTGTGACTGTGTTATGTGGACATTCTCATCCCCTACTACACTATCAGCCCCAATGTCTCCCTAAACACTTACAGTAGAAAAAATTTCACCATTTTGTGAGGAAAATAGAAATATACAGTTTTAATATTTATAATGTATGGTCATCATCATGCTGCCATGAAGATGGGCCTCAGGACTACAGATCCATCTACCCTATTGTTAAGCTGGCCGCAGATCTACCAACTTTCATTCAACTAACCAACTGTCCAAATTTTTGTCACACAAACCACTCGTCTGCAGAACAGCTTATCATTTAATCACCCATCCTGCAGTGTCAAAGACAAAAAGAAGGATAGTGGGTCCCCGAAATCAGCAGCAGGTAGAGGTGGTGCAGTGATTCATGTCTCCTGCTTCAGTGAGCTACTGCCAGGTAGTGAGAGGCTGGAGAGCAGCTGACAGATATGAGGGAAAGGTGACAGCAGGGCTGCATAGAACAGGAGGAGCAGTTACAGTAGGGCCTTGGAAACAAGAAGGAGATGTTACAGAGGGGTAGCAAAGACAAGGAAGAGAGGTCACTGCGGAGCAGCGAAAGATAAGAAAAGAGGACACAGAAGAGCAGCGGAGGACAAGAGTAGAGGTCACAGTGTTGCAGCAGAGATAAGGAGGAGAGGTCACAGCATGACAGTGGAGACCATGAGAGGTCACAAAGTAGCAACGGAGGACATGAGGAATGGTCAGAGTGGGGCAGCAGAGAAAAGGAGGAATGTTCACAAAGGAGTAGCAGAGACAAGCAGGAGAGGTCACAGTGGAGGACAGGTGGAGAGGTCATAGCAGAGCAATGGAAGACAGGAAGAGATGTAGTAGCAGAGCAATGGAGGACAGAAGGAGTTTGCAGCGGAGGACTGGAATAAAGGTCACAGTAAGGCAGTGGAGGACAATAGATGTGAGACAGCCATCGGCAAGGGCTCAGAGCACCAGATGCCTATAGAGGGTGAATCACATGTGGCAAATTAACAATTACTGTTTGTTCTCACACACCAGCCGATTATCGTACCAAACAGCCAACTAGTTGGTTAGTGACAAGAGTCCTTCAGAATAATCTGAAAGGAACAGGAATGGTACAGCACAAAGGAAAGATCCAATTAAAGTGATACCCCTTTTACACCAGAGCTAAAACTCGGGTTATTGCAGGGTTAACCCGGGTAGCTTCTTGGTGTAAAAGGGGACAGGGTTAGATTCCCAGGTGGAGTGACCCGGCAATCCAACCCAGGTAACTTGCAGGGTTTAACATGGGAATGACCCGTGAACCCCTGCAGTGTAGACGGCTCGACCCGGGTCACTAGGCTGATGTGCTGCTGTCTCTAGCGGGTAGCGCCGGAGGGGGGAGTTAACGCTCCCCCTCTCTGGCCGATGAGATGTTCTTACATCTCATCGGTAGTGCTTCCTGCATTGCCTCGGTAAAGAGGCGAAGAGGGAAGCGTTATAGCGGCACGGTAAGTGCCGCTATCATACATCTACCCCCATGTGTGGGTGGTGACAGGGGCTGGCCATTAATAACGTGGGGGTGGAGATGCGAACGCAGGCGTGCCTGAGCGTCTCAACGCCATTTCAGAGGCGTGCATAATTAAGAGGCAGCGTCATTGTACACGTCACATGGCTGATTTTGACACTCAAGTGATCGCAGTGCTTGCAGCAGGGTATAGTCAACCTCAAGCGATGCGTTCGCTTCCGACGGTACCCGATATACCGATGGTTGCATACACTTCCTGGAGATGACGTCCGCAAGTGGGCATCTTAAGACAGGCTGGTGGGCATCTGCATACACAAAGCGAACGCACGCCAAGACATAATGGGCGTGGTTATGCATTGCCATGCAATCGCCTGCCTTGCCGTCACATAGCCGAATTTGCATACGCTGGGTGTGAGCGTACACATCTAGCGAGCGGGTCTGAATCGAGCCCTCAGTCCCACCAAAGCCATCCATATATGGCTATATACCAGTAAAATAAGATCTCTATCCCCCTCTATATCAGACTCTCACCTTACAAAACTTCAAACAGGATCTCAAGACCCACTTTTTTATCAAAACCTTTCTTGCTCTCATCCTAACCCACTGCTCCATGCTCCTTGCTCATTGTCTCTCTCCTCACAAGCAGGGCCCTCCTCCCTCATGTGCTTTGCCTTCCCTCACTTATACCATAATTTCATCCCTACTGCCTACAACGACACTTAACCCTTGGGTTCTGCCACCCTAAAACTTATTTTAGTATTATGACTGCTGATGCAGCAATGTTTGTAAACCTTGTCCATGTTCTGCAATGTTCTGTACTACTGTATAAGTTACTGTTTTCTTGTTTTGTTCATATTGTTTCTGTTTTTGAATGTTGCAAGGCGCTGCAGACTCCTTGTGGCACCATATAAATAAAGGATAATAATAATAATAATAATAATAACTTCACTTCAGTGAATGTACTGTATGCTAAAACTCGCTATTTGCATGAAAGAAAAGACATGCAAACTCAGGGCCTGATTATTATTATTATTATTATTATTATCCTTTATTTATATGGCGCCACAAGGGTTCCGCAGCGCCTTACATAGTACATAAACATAGTGCACAAACATAGTACATAGACATAGTACATAGACAGTTGAGCTGAACAAGAAAACAGTGTCATACAGTTTAAGACAATGCAATACAAGTACATGGTATATAAACACTGCTGCAACAGAAGCAGGATGGCAAAAGTCACGGGTTAGGTGCTTTTGAGTATAGAGCAGATAATATAAGTAAAGAAAGGATGAGCACAAGAGGAAAGATTCAGCTTCGCTCACAAGTGCTATGCGCTGTGGTAACCCACAGCTATGCGAGTGGCCAAGAGGCCGCAACAAAAAAAACCCCACACACCCTGATTCAGAACGAGCGCTCGGTTTTTGCGAGCGGCTCTGAATCAGGCCCTTAGTCAGCCCCTGTATGTATTTAACTGTTCTTAATAAATGCTGAAACAATGATATCAGTAGGCACTGTTTTGCAATATTATTATTATTACTTTTTATTTATAAGATGCCACAAGTTGTCCACAGCGCCATACATATGGCAGCAGTAGGACAGTACAGGGTACACAGAACATTATATTAGAATACAGTAACCGAGCATAAACATAGCACAAATAACAGCACCACAATTCTCGGCGAAGAGTGGAACCTGTCTCCAGTAGTGCCGGCACGACTAGCTGTAAGAGACAAACGGCTATGAGCTAAAGGAATACTAAATGGCCACTGAGTAGGTGAAGGCTGTTGTTGAAGTGCTAGAGAAGAGGGCTGTGAGAACAGGAGGGCGGGGGACCCTGCTCCTAGGAGCTTACAATCTAATACATTTATTAGCAGGAATTTATATAAATATTAAAGGTTAACATGTAGGAATGATATACCTTTGTATTCATGAAGTATGTTATTCAAACATAATAGTGAATGTGTATTTAGCTATCAAAGCAAAGCTTAAAATAAATGGCTGTAAGTGTATCTTATGAGTGCCGGACATGAAGCTGGCGCTTATACTACTGGTGCAGAACTGTGCTCCTCTTGTGCTGTCCGATGCCGTTACTTATCGTGGAAATTTTTCCGGACCTGATGTGTCCCGAAATAAGTGACGTTTTTTCACCACCTAAATGACGAAAACACATAGGACCCGCAATATGCTCGCTGACCTATGTGTTGTGTCATCGGGAGAATTATCCTATTATTTCGACCTAAATAATAGGATAGGGTGGACATTTTTTTTTCGAAAAACCTGGATAATCCCCATTTTTCGATGATTGCGGCTATCCGTTAGCGCCCGAACTATAGCCCTGATTCAGACCCACTCGCGAGCGCTATGCGCTCGCAAGCGGGTCGATGGTGGCCCAGTGCACATGTGCACAACGGAGCCGGCTCCGTCGTGCGCATGCGCGAGACCCGGATAGCGACGGGCAAGCCGTCGCTCCGGGTCTCGTACCACAGGGGGTGTGCTGTCGATGTTGAGTGACAGCATGCCCCCTTTGGTGAGTGGGCCAGGGGCGTACCGTCTGGGGCCGGCCCCACTGACATCACAAGTGATGTCAGTGGGAGTGCTTTCAGCTCTATTAGAGCCGAAAGCACTCTGGGGCTTGCAGCAACGAGACCCTACCACAAGGGTCTCGTCGCAGGCCCGATGGTCGCGATGGTCTTGACCATCGCGACCATCTTCCTGGCCGCTCGCTATAGCTGTGGGTGGTCACCCACAGCTATGCGAGCGGCCAGGAGGCCACTCTGAAAAACAAGGACGGCCCTGATTCAGGGCGAGCGCTCTGTCAGAGCGTCCGGCTCTGAATCAGGGCCTATGTTCGGGGCTAATTGGATACCGCCCTAACAATGAGCACCTTTATGTGTATTAATTATCCCATTCTTCGGATTTCTATTTTGCTGAATTCAATGATGAAGCCAGTTTTATGGCAATATGCATCGGCATATCTGTAATGGGTGCAGGGTGTGCGGTGCACACAAGCTCCCTGGTCCACACCCTGCACCCATATTATCTAAATCTTACCTCTCTGAGGTCCCGCGTCGGGTGTCTCAGCGCTGCTCAAAACACCGGAAAATGGACGCCGCGGCCATTTTACCGGTGTTTTGCGCATGCGCAGTGAGGAAATCGCCAGGAAAATGGTGGCCATGCCACTTCCCCGACTCTGGGTAAACGCTAGTGCCCAGAGTCTACTGAAGTTTCGGTGGCCGGCCAGCCACGTCAGCCGGCTGGCGGGGAGAGAGGAGGGGGCCCCGGACGGGGAATGCACAAGATGCCCCTGACAAAATGGCTCTGCCTGTTCAGGTAGGGCCTGCTGATACACAATGGATGGTAACCCTACTAGCCAAATACAGCCCTGGGCGACCCTCCCTACAATTGCAATATGCACAATGGGCTGATAAGCTATAGATTAAGTGTAGGAAAGGAAGCAAAGGAGAGAGAAAACCCTTATTTTCACTGTGTCATTCCCCTATACAGACGCAGCAAGTGTAGCAATGCACTCGTGGTTTGTCAATTATAGAACAATACTGGTCTCGATTTTGATGGATTGTTGATCTACAAGATGAGAACTTGATTAGACCAATAATAGAGAGGACTTTACATGGCACTTGCTGAATGGGTTCCTGACTTTTCCTATTTGCTCAGAGATAAAGGCAGAATGCCATAGTTATCAGTAAACAGGTCCAGCTCCACCCTCTGGAGGTGGAAGCGCAGGCCTGAGACCTTTGTAGGTATATTGTACATCCATGCTGTTGGACGAAGATAGTGATCTTTGAGGTGACATCCACAGGCTAAGGGACAATGGACAGAACTGGACTGGGAAGCTATTCATCATGGGGGACAAAGCAACTGTCAGGTGGGACAGGAGCATCCTGCAGGCATGTCAGCTGTGGAGTGCACTAGATGACAGGACAGGCTAGATCACCAGGACGAGGAGTGTGCAGGGGTGACATGGAGAGACTGGCTAGTGGCTTCTAACAAATGTACACACAGATATGTATCATCTGCAAACACTTGCATACAGACAGATACATACAAACATATTGTATGCAAACACTTATGCTAACTGGTACATGCAAACCTATTGTACATAAACATTTGCACACTCCTGATACACACAATCTGAAATACAAGTATATTACCAGTCCCAGATTTGAAGTTTACAAGCATTACTTAATTTGCACGATACATTTTTCTTGGTTTTACCAAAAATCTATCTTGTAACATTAGTTACACACTATATAGGATAATTCTTCAAATATTTTGCCAATATATGCTAAATTGGTCACAACATTATTTCAAAGTTGCCTTAACTATGGCTAGATTAAATAATTGATTCAAAATGTGCAGATTTTGTAATGATGATTTTACATATGCATGTGCAACTTTTATTCATTGACTGAACAATTTCATAAAAAGCAACAGTGACACCACCAGGTTGTATTATCATAAACTATCCAACGTTGTAAATTGTATAATTTACTCTGAAGGGACATTGCAATATCTGGTGAGTGTGGCAGCACTTGACAGTAGCAGGGCATACCTTGCTAAAGAGAACTGCCAGGATTGGATGTTAGTGTCACTTGATCAACTCACAAACTAACCTTAGCACTTCCTCTTTGGCCTGGTTCCCACTAGGGATGGCCATCGGTGTGGTTAGCATCGATGGTGATATAGTAACAACTATGCAATGGATGACCATCGATGGTTTCACCAACCAATGGTCGTCCCTGTGGTCATCCCTGTTATTTGACTGACTGGCCCATAGGCCGATCAGAACCTGGGGGTGGGGCTTCGTGGGTGTCGGGGGGGAGGTGCAGAGCTATGCTCCATGTCCTGGCACCTTGTAAAAAAAATAAAAGCATTTGCTTATGCTGTGCCATCGATGGAGGGAAACCATCTGGTTTTCCCCCATCGATGTTAAAAGCATTCAACATCGGCCATAAACCATCATGCTTATGAATCATTGGTGGTCGATGGCCATCACTAGTCCCCATTGCTGAGTCACCAAGCAAATTGTAGTAAATATTGTGGTGTGTTTTCAAGCCCTTTACAATTATTCGGAAATGTACACTTATTGATACACACAGTGCAGTTGAATTATAAAATACAGACGTTGAAAAAAAAATAGATCAGGCACAATTCTTTTTCTGTGAAAAATATTTTTTTCACCACCTATGGCATTAGCTTGTTGCTTGTCGCATCCCCGGAAGAGTGACTGGATCTCCCACATCCCGTAAATGCGTAATTTAGCCCCGCCCCTCTGCACAGACCTGAGAATTGCAGCATTTTGCAGCACCAGGGTTGGGGCCTAATGGCATGATAGCTCGGGGCCACCCCTCCAAAGTAGCAAGCTGCATCTCCTCTCTGGGAAAAGCCTGGAGAGGAGATTTTTAAAAATTGGCAAGTATGCGTATAATATATAGGCACAGGCTGTTATGTACCAGTGGGGGAAGAGTAGTGTGTCGGAGGATCAACTATCACACTGCACCTGCACTGACAGTTACTAATTTCCTGCAAGCAGAAATAGACAAATGCAAGTATACACTCTACCATGCTGAACCTAATAATAATTCTGCTAAATTGCATAAGAGGTTCTTGGCATAATATTGGCAATAATTATGGGCCTGCCCACCGTGTCCAGGTGACCTCTATCAGGCAGATCCCTAACACTCCTATGGATCAAATACAGGGCACGGGACCCCCCAGGCCAACCCAGAAGAACCATCTCCTTATGTAGGACTTAACACATACGCTTTCTTTATTATTCTTTAACCTTCACTTTAAATCTCACACTATTGTGATGCCATGGGGTGGTTCTGCTGGGTTGGCCTGATAGGTCCCAGCATGGTAGAGTGTGCACTTGCATTTGTCTGTTTCTGCTTGCAGCGCTACAAATCTCAGCAGGTAGCACCTCACATTGTGCTTAGGGTGTGCAATCTAGGGCCCCTCCCCCTATGTATTCTGTACTTTGTGTATGTATGTACACTGGAAGGACGAGACTCCTTCCACCTTGATTAGCACCCCTCTCACCTGTTCCTGGGTGTTTTTAATTAGCAAGGAGTCCTTGCACTCCAGACTGCACATCTAATGAGGCACACTGAGGGTAAGACCAATCATATACTGTATATATGCGGTGTGTCAGTTTTGGGACTGGTATTGGGGTGCGGGGCTCTCTGGGCTGGTGTGGCTGGACTGCTTCATGGCATCGTAATGTATACTTTTCACTTTTTCACTTCTTTAGTTTGTTTTTTATATATGTAGCACTTTATACACTTTTTATTATAATCTCCTACTTATGTAGGACTTAACACATAGGCTTTCTTTATTATTCTTTAACCCTCATTTTAAATCTCACACTATTGTGATGCCATGGGGTGGTTCTGCTGGGTTGGCCTGGGGGCTCCCGTGCCCTGTATTTGTTCCATAGAAGTGTTAGGGACCTGCCTGATAGAGGTCACCTGGACGCGGTGGACAGGCCCATAATTTTGGCCATTATTATGCTAAGAACCTCTTATGCAATTTAGCAGTATTATTATTAGGTTCAGCATGGTAGAGTGTGCATTTGTATTTGTCTGTTTCTGCTTATAGCACTACAAGTCTCAGCAGATAGCACCTCACATTGTGCTTAGGGTGTGCAATCTAGGGCCCCTCCCCTATGTATAGTTACTAATTTCCTCCAAGCACATATACATGGATGGATAGGTCTTTGTTAGGGCTAAAACCATATCAGCAAACACTGGAGTCCTTTTCAGGATCAATGGAATGGGGTTATAGGCGAGGACATTGTACAAAATGAAGGCTGCAGATGTACTTCAAGATCCATTCTTCAACCTGGGCAACGCCGTCTATCCCAGCTAGAGGGTTATAAATCATATGCTATCTGCATTTCACGATATCTATCTATCTATCTATCTATCTATCTATCTATCTATCTATCATTATTGTCATGTATCATATTTAGGTTGAAATAGTCATACCTTACACTGTGACATGTCATATCAGCAGATACAGTTGATAACTGACTGTCCTATACAAAATGGTGACCTTTCTACCAAAGCTGAGTGACATCACAAAGGCTGTTTGTGATGTAACAAGTCACATGTTTAGTATACTCAGGGGAAAAATTACCTGCCTTATGCATGCATTTTGACATAGATACATATTTATAATGTATTATCTATCTATCCTATCTATCTATCTATCTATCTATCTTTTAGGTTAAAATAATATTACATTATAAGGTCAGTAGACATATTAACAGATACAGTTGATAACTGACAGTTCTATAGCAAGTCACATGTCAGTCTATATACAATAAGCAAGAAAGTGTGTGTGTGTCTGTCTGTTTGTTCTTTATGCATGGCCAGAGATTTATACCTAGCTCGGCCAAATTTGGCATGGTTGTGTAGTTTGACCAGGATTAGGTTTTTGCCTAGGTTTGAAGTTCGTCAGGGCCACACACTGTCACACAATCCCATTAAACCAAGACACTCTTAAATTACACAGGTTCTGGGGCTGGCTTCATACACACACTGGGCCTGATTCAGAGCCGGACGCTCTGACAAGAGCGCTCACTCTGAATCAGGGCCCTCCTACCTGTTATTGGAGCGGCCTCCCACAGCTTATGCGAGCGGCCAAAAAGATGGCCGCGATGGTCAAGACCATCGCGACCATCGGGCTTGCGACGAGACCCTGCGGAAGGTTCTTGCTGCCGCAAGCCAGGAGTGCTTTTGGCTCTATCAGAGCCAAAAGCACTCACACTGACATCACTAGTGATGTCAGTGGGGCCAACTAGGCGTTCCCATGGGAACGCCTCCATCTGGGCAGCCACGTCCCTGGCACGCCCACCAAAGGGGGCGTGCTGTCACTCACCATCGACAGCACGTCCCCTTTGGTGCGAGACCCATAGCGACGGCTTGGCGTGATGTCAGTAGTGAACTTCCTGCTCTATTAGCCCCCTTTGGCTTGGCCAAAGGGGACTAATAGAGCATGAAGTTCACTACTGACATCACTACTTCACTACAGACATCACGTGTGATGTAAGTAGGGCCGCCCACAAATGCCAGGCGTTCCTTCGGGAACGTCTCCGTTTGTGCAGGCACCCCCCCGACCCGCCTACAAAACAGGGTGAGTTGTCGATCAACATCGACAGGTGCCCCATTTTGCTGTGAGCCCCGTGTGCACTGCACGACCATCGACCCGCTTGCGAGCGCTATGCGCTCGCGAGCAGGTCTGAATCAGGCCCACAGTGACAGGGATAATGCAGATTATCGGGAACCTGCACATGCACGTGACCTGTACACAGTCTGGCGGCAGACTGTCAGTGATTGACAGTTTGCTGCCATTTATGGGTGGGGAGTGGGCGGCAACAGCCTCCGTTTCTCAAAACGGTGGTGTGTTGCCGCCATTGAGTGGGAGTGGGGAGGCCAGGATCTCTGTCGGCTGACGGAGATTTCTTGGCCTCTTTTACTCATCTGCGGCGGCCGGCTTGCGTGACCCCATGGCCATTCAGCCAGCCGAAGGGATTGTAGATGATCCGATACTGAGTCCTTGGATCAGTAATGCATGCAGGAGGTGTAACGTCTCCTGCTGCACTTACCATATTACGGTTATCACAGCTGCTAACATATTAGCAGCTGCGATAGTATATCCATTCGTAGCTGAATCACCCCATCTGTTTTGCAGTGATTTCTGAAATTCAAGTGATTTTGGAAGCCATACTGATTTCTGGGTCAGATTCAGCAGCGTACGCAATAGCAATTACGGATGCAGTCGAGCGATTGTTTACTATTGCTCATGCGCACAAGCCACACTGCACGCGTGCAGTGATTGCACACACAAATTAATCCATCGCAAAGTGAGTGACATGCTGTCAGCATTTGGGGGTGGTGACTGGGAGTGGTCTGAAAACGCAGTTCCATGGGCATTCATAAATTAGCCCCTGCGATTGCCTACGCAGCTTGAGTACTCACTGCGTGCGCCAAGTCTTGCAATTGCTATGGCTGCTCAGACCTACTGTAAATTCTTCGTGATGGATCGATGTGTGCCGATGGTACAAATGTATACGCAGAAAAGCGAGGCTGGACGATATGAGAAAGCAGCTGTCCCTATGCCAGCTGTGCTTTGGCAAGCATTAGCATATTTTTTCTGCTGCGTTCCGTACTAAATCGTAGCTGAGAACGCTATTTCGTACCCTGCTGAATGAGGAGCTCTGTTCTATAAGTCAATCTGCTGCTGATATACCCTGTTTCAAACGGTACGCCTGCCTGAACTTTCATTTACTCTTAATTTGTATAGTTATCCAGGTTATAGATGAGGACAATGTAAAAAAATTAATGCTGCAGGTGTACTTCAGGGTCCAGTCTCTACCCCGGCAAGGCCGGGTATCCCAGCTAGTCTATATAACAAACAAGAAAGTGTGTGTGTCTGTCTGTTTGTCTTTTATGCACGGCTAGAGTTTTGTATCTATCTCCACCAAATTTGGTACGGTGGTGTAGTTTGACCAGGGTTAGGTTTTTGACTATGTTTGAAGTTTGCCATGGAGGTCTACCCACCAAGTAGGCCGTGGAGTCTCTGATTTGAAATTTTGATTTAAGCAACTTTGCTCAGGATGTCTTCCAGTGCCTAAAACTGCACTGATATGAAGGCAGCATCTGATATGTACCAGTGGGGGTCAGGCAGAGCTCCAACTTAAGAGCAGTGAATCAGAGGATCAACTGTCACCCTTCACCTGCACTGACAGTTACTAATTTCCTCCAAGCACATATAAATGGATAGATTTTTTTAGAGCTAAAACCCTAAACTTTGCTCATCTCTCTGTTATCCACAGTGGCATATCTAGACTTTACTTTTAGGGGGGGGGGCGGTTTAAGAATTAGTACTGACTCCTCCCCTTTTTATTAATTTACTCCTCCCACTTAGAGTTCTGCCCTTCCTATTTTCAACAAATACTGAAAAAATACACAGGAAAAAAAAAACACATATAGCACCCACATGAAATATTACTCACCAGTTGCGCAATCTTATCCACATTACACCGTACATAGTGCCCCTGATTCACATTACACTACATAGTAGTGTCCCTTATTCATGCTATGACACACAGTAGTGCCCCTTTTACACAATGCCCACAGTAGTGCCCCTTATACACAATGCCTCCAGCAGTGGTGCCCCTTATGCAGTGCCCCCAGTTGTGGTAGTACCCCTTATGCAGTGCCCCCAATAGTGGTAATGCCCACAGTGGTAGTGCCCCTTATGCAGAGCCCACAGTAGTGGTGCCCCTTATGCAGTGCCTCCAGTAGTGTCAGTGCCCACAGTAGTAGTGCCCCTTATGCAGAGCCCACAGTAGTGGTGCCCTTTATGCAGCGCACCCAGTAGCAGTGCACCCAGTAGTAGTGCCCCCAGGAGTGGTGCCCCTTATGCAGTTCCGCCTATGCCATGCCCCCATTAGTAGTGCCCCCAGTAGTAATGCCCCCTGTGGTAGTGTCCACTGTATAAATGCCCCCAGTTGTAGTGCCCCCAATTGTAATGCTCCCTGTAATAGTGCCTCAGTAGTAGTGCCCCAAGTAGTAGTGCCCCCAGTAGTCATGCTCCAAGTAGTAGTGCCCCCAGTAGTCATGCCCCCAGCAGTCATACCCCCTATGGTAGTGTTCCCTGTGGTAGTTCCCCCTGTATAAATGCCCCAGTAGTAATGCCCCTGTATTAGTGCCCCCAGTAGTAATGCCCCCTCTGTAGTAGTGCCCCAGTAGTAATGCCTCAAGTAGTAGAGCCCCCTGAGTAATGCCCCCAGTAGTAGTGCCTCCTGAGTAATACCCCCAGTAGTAGTGCCTCCTAAGCAATGCTCCCAGTAGTAGTGCCCCATAAGTAATGCCCCCAGTCGTAGTGCCTCCCAAGTAATGTCCCCAGTAGTAGTGCCCCCTAAGCAATGCCCCCAGTAGTAGTGCCCCCTAAGTAATGTCCCCAGCAGTAGTGCCTCCCAAGTAATGTCCCCAGTAGAAGTGCCCCCTAAGCAATGCCCCCAGTAGTAGTGCCCCCTAAGTAATGTCCCCAGCAGTAGTGCCCCCCAAGTAATGTCCTCAGCCGCTTGCACACAAAAAAAACCTAATACTTACCTTAAGCTCCGCTCCCACGTCCGCTGCTCCAGCTCCAGCCCTCGTCTCCGTCTGCTGCTGTGGGGAGAGGGCTGGGCGCCCGCTGGTAACAAAATCTCAGCAGGTGTCCGGAAGGAGGACATGGGGCCAGCAACAGTCTGCCACTCAAATCGCACTGGTGCTGCGCCATGCGGCTGCACTGCTGACAGGCATCAGCTTTGTGGGAATTGGGGCTGTGTGTACGGGGAGCGATCGCCCTTATCGCCCCCCACCCTCCTGGATCCGCTACTTGTCTTCCATGTGTCCCTTCTGCTTTCTCTTATCTGTTTCCTTTGTCTGCCACTCTCCTCATGTGCCCATATCTTTATCCCAGGTTACCCTCTTACTGTCCACATGCTCATATTTGTGTCTGATCACCTGCATATCTCTCTTCTTTACTTACCTCCTGCACCTCTCACTGCCTGCTACTTTTTCAGCCCCTGCTTCTATCTCACCTCAAGTACCTCTAACTTGCTGACACCCTCTCTCACCCCATGTCCATCTCACTGATTCCCTCTCCCACCCTCTCTCACTAACTGATTCCCTCTTTCATCCCAGTGCCTCTCTCACTGATTCACTCTCTCACCCCTTCCCCTCTCACTAACTGATTGCCTCTCTCACACCCTACACCACTAATTATTACCCCCCCCTGCCCCTCTCACTAACTGATTCCCTCTCTCACCCCCTGCCCCTCTCAATGATTCCCTCTCTCACCCCCTGCCCCTCTCACTAACTGATTGCCTCTCTCACACCCTATACCACTAACTACCCCCCCCTGCCCCTCTCACTAACTGATTCCCTCTATCACACCTTATACCACTAACTACCCCCCCCTGCCCCTCTCACTAACTGATTCCCTCTCTCACCCCCTGCCCCTCTCACTAACTGATTCCCTCTCTCACACCCTATACCACTAACTACCCCCCCCTGCCCCTCTCACTAACTGATTCCCTCTATCACACCTTATACCACTAACTACCCCCCCCTGCCCCTCTCACTAACTGATTCCCTCTCTCACCCCCTGCCCCTCTCACTAACTGATTCCCTCTCTCACACCCTATACCACTAACTACCCCCCCCTGCCCCTCTCACTAACTGATTCCCTCTCTCACACCCTATACTACTAACTACCCCCCCCCCCCTGCCCCTCTCACTAACTGATTCCCTCTCTCACCCCTGCCCCTTTCACTACCTGGTTCCCCTGCCACTCCAACTAACGACTTACCTCTCTCACATGCGCCAGCATGTACTAACAGTGGCGCTACTTACCGCCAGTCACTGCATCCCTACTGATTGCATATGTACTAACATATGCGATCAGTACCGCAAAGAACAGCTCTTCCGATAAGAGCTGTCCTTTACGACCCGCTCTTCACCATGGACTTCTGGGTTTATGACCCGGGAGTCCATCTGCGCTGACTGACACGGCGGCCATGGGGCATGCTGGGAGGGATCTGATCGGATCCCTCATACCAGCGCGATGCAGTAGAGGCCCATAGGCTTCTATAGGGTAACGCCAGCAAAAGCTGTCATTACCTCCGTATCGGAGAGCCGGCGGGCAGGTGATGGTAGATACGGAAAATGCGGTAAAACCCCGAAAACGGGGGTTTTACCGCATTTTCTGTTTAGTACATCCCGGCCCCTGAGCAATAGCATTGTGTGGAGATATGTCTCACTGGAGACACATTTCTGATATGCACTGGGAAGGAGTATCGAGTATTGGCACCTGTCAATGCAGATTGCGGCGGCACTGTAGTTTAAAATTGGCAGGCAGTCTCTTGAATTTGGCACCGGCCGCAAGCGCAACACTAGCCAATGAGAAGCTGCCATCGCTGCTACAAGTGATTGGTTAATTGTCCGTGAGCCTTAATAGTCTTGCGGCGGGTGCCAAACTCAAAAGGTTACCACTTCCCTTTGATTGGCCGCCGGTCTGTGTGCTGGGATTGGCCGGGTGGCCAATGTATAATATATAGAAGGGGGACAATTGGGAGGTATGCATTCTGATGTATAGATAATGGGCAGCTCTCCTGACACGCAGTGAGCGCTCGTTATAGCCCTAAAGAGTTTGCAATGCCTAATTTATGCACGCCCCTAAAATGTCGTTGAAACGGTTAGACACGCCTGCATTCTTGTAACCATCTCCTGTTTCCACCCCCAAACGCTGACTACCTGTCACTCACTTTACGAATGGATCCTTTGTATGATCATAGTCGCAATACAATTGCTGGGCGTGTGCAGTGCGGCATTCGTGCATGCATATTAGCAAACAATCGCTCGATCTGCTTGAAAAAAAATCGCCATTGCGTCCGTCTCTGAATCAGGCTCAGTGTCCATGTATGTGTAATCTAATGATATATTTTACTGCCATTCACTCACCTTTCCTCTCAGGCCTGTGGAACAACCTCACACTGAAGAAGCTCGACAAACCAGCCAGCTGAGTGCTTCGATGTGCAAATGGAAAATAAAAGAGATGTATGCAATGGTATGAAAAGTAACTGCAGGTACAAGATAGCATATGCCAAATAATCAGGAATTCATGAGAAAGTGTTGGTATAATATGGCAATTCTAGATCCCAGTGAGAACAACCAAATATGAGGTAGGTGGATAGATATCTTATATTAGATACACTTACAATATAATATACTATAAGTAGGGGGTTTTATTTCAAATCAATTACCTTTTTGGCCTATTTAAGTCAACTTAAGTAAAAAAAAACAACCTAGAAAAGTGGACATATCACTTAAAAGAGATTATGTAAATTATTGATGTCTGCTGCACTCTAGTGGCTTCATGAAGTATTAAGCCCTAATTTATGTGATGGACTGTGTAGCATTAAAGGGTGCATGTAGTGTCACATGTGTGTCTGTTTTCACATGACAGCCCTCATTTGTGCCAATGGAAATTGTTATGTTTCTTATACAAGTATTATGATTTAAAAATTGAGATTTATTACATAATTGTTATCCCTTAATTTTCATAGTTACCATAGGAGCCATGATTGGGGATGCTCAAGTTACAATACACTCTCACAATACACCACTAGTTAATGCAACTTATGACATGAGGTGATATAAAAAAAAATGTTTCTAATGTTAACAAACCCCATATTTGGTAGCATTCAGGGATAGAAATGCGGGGGGGGGGGGGGGTTGTGGTGCTGTGAATTGCGCCATCATGGGACCCCTGCTGATGCTCAATTCCGTGAATGTCCATTTGAGCCCACAATGGTGTGATTCACCACATATTGCATCATCAAGTTCCCAAATCTCCCACTTCACTCTGGGAGGCTGGTCAGTTCTCCTGGGTATCCAGGACACTTCCCCAAGGAAGCGGCTGTACAATACCGTCCAGCAAAATACTGTAGGAGGCGTTAATAGGCAGCAGATGCTCCCTGACAGCAATTGCGATCCAAGCGCAGTGTCCATAGACGCTGCATCAGATCACCATTGCGAGGCCAGGAAATATGTGCCCACTGACGCAGACGCTGGCCTCAGCACTCCTGGAATATGGGAGGCGGTACACCCCGTTTCCAGGAACGCAGCCCAGGCACACCACCACAGCAAGTTAAGCATGCTGTGGCTTGGGGGATCTGCGAAGGAGATCACAGGACCCGTTCTGCACATGCTCAGAACAGGTCCTGCGCATGTACATACCCCAAACAATCGGATTAGTACGTAAATCTTTGGGTTACTAATCTAAATCAGACCCAATGTGCAGGATATGCAGGCAAAATAGAAGCAGACACAGACCCTTAAATGTACTTAATCCTGCACTCAGAGATAAATTCCTTTTAAATTAAAAATATTTAGATTGGTTTTCAAGGTTTTTCTTATTTAGCGGCATCACCCGGGAGGCTCAGTATCACAAGGGGCTAATTCAGAGTCGTACTTGTGACCGATTTAGTGTTTTTTGCCATAGTTGTGTCTGCTACTTTATGCTAATGCCATAGCAGAGCCTTGGCTGTAGAGAGCTGGCCCAGGTCCCATTACTAGCGGGGGGCGTGGACTAATTGTGTAGGCGTGGCCATGTCCCCTTAGTAAAAAACAAAACAAAAAAACTTTACAGTGCTGCAAATTGGTGCTGTGTGTTGGGGAGGGGACGCTGCTGTGAGCCCCTCAGCCTGGCACAAATCCATAGGGCATGTGATCAGTGTGACAGAGGAGAACAGACTGCTGCTGCTCAGGAGTAGCGAGCAGTCTCCCACTGCAGCCCAGCACACAGCAGTGTGTGCTGGGCTGCTGACAGGTAAGAGGGAGGGGGGCAGTGTCAAAACCGGGCCACCGCCAGGCCCCTCCAAGAATCCCCGGCGCCCTGAACAGAGCAGCAGTTCGAATAGATTGCGATTGTATACGCACGGCTTCTGTTCACAGTGCAGGGAGAGCCTGTCAGTGCGCTGTCTATCACTTTACATCCTAATCCACAGTATGACCTCCATTGCAAGACCATGACGGCACATGCGCAGTGTGGCTCAGACGCATGCGCAGAATAGAAAACATCGGCCATTTGCAAAAAAAAACACGTTTAGGGGCATATTCAATTGGCCGCGAGGCTTAGCTGAAAACCCTGCGCCACGTGAAAAAAAAAATCTACACTTACCTACCCGGGGGTCTCTGCTGCTCCCAGTGGCCTCCCCTCCCTCTTCTCACTGGAGAGGGGGCTGCTGGGAGTCCCAAGAGCTGCTGAGAGGCTCCAGAGGCTGGTGGGAGGAGCAAGGGCTGCTGGGAGATGTAGTTCTCCCAGCGCCCATTACAGGGTTGGCACACAGACACTGCGGGGGCCACACACCGGGGGCCACACACACAACACTTCTACACACACTCACTCATACACACTTACAAACACTCAAACACACATGGACATACCGGTACTCTGCAGCAGCAGACCCGGCTTCCGACGCTGGATGCAGAAGACAGCACTGCAGAAGGTAAGAAATTAAGGACTAATTAAGCAAATTGGAAACTTCCAATTGCTTAATTAGTCCTCAGAGGGGTGCCGCCGGGCGGCCCAGAGCAAGTCCCACTGATTTTTCCTAAAATTAACTATTTTTAAAAAAATCAGATTTGCTCTGGAGGTGCGAGAATAAAAAACTCCCATGGCTCAAAATAGAAAAAAACATGCACCTAATTGAATAGCAAAAATCCTGAACCTGCAAGAAAAACCTCGCAGGTGCAGGATTTTTGCTTTTCTCGCCCCCAATTGAATATGCCCCTTAGTGTGTAATGCAGTATTCTCAGCACTTAACTCAACTGACACACTTTCTTGGAACTGTAGCATTTTTGCCCCTGACAGTCTCTGTACATAGCTTGGCTGTATTAGCTTATAATGCTACTACTAGGAAATCAAATTCAGGTGTTAAGTAAGTTTGGTAGCATTGCCATGGCAATCTCCTTGTCATCGACTTGGACTCCTACAGATGTTAATTGCTGGGATATGAACATCATTCTAATCAATTTAGTCACTCATACTTATGCATTCATTCAACTTGGTATTATATAGTATGAACCTCACATTAATTCTTCTCATCAGACCCTTATCCTCTTGTCTTTAGCTGACACTTTCCAATGTATGATAGAATAAACATGTTGTTCAACACTTAAGAATATTGTTCTCATGAGTTTTTCTACATCATCTGGGCTTGGGCTGTCACCTGGGTTAATTGTAACTTTCCACAGCCTCTCATGCTTAAGTTGCATTTCCATTGCAAATTTCCACATGGTATAATTCTTTGAGCCTTTAAGTTTAATAAAAGCCATCATGAATGCAGCTCCTGTGTACATGCTGTGCACTGAAACACTTATGCTGCCTCACTGATTAACTTTACTGATGCATGTTGTTTCTTTGGTGTCTGGTGTGTCCAGGGCATTTAGATGCCTGGGTCCATAATGTTTTTATATGTGCATACTATTTTGTAATGGAACACAGGTTATAAATAGTAAACACCAGTGGAATCATTGCATGCAGTGAGCACACAAGCTGCGCAAACTATTGCAGTTGCTAATTTATGCCCATGCAACGGCGCTCCAACAAACAGGCATGCCTGTGTTCCTGAAACCACTCCCCCGTCACCACCCCCAAACATTCACGGCCTGTCACTCATTCTGCAATGTATTCCACAGTGCATCCATTATCACAGTGCGATCGCCATACATGAGCAATGCAGTGAATACGCAATACGCATCAATTGGCCAATTTTCACACACAGTTGCAATTGCGATCCATGCTGAATCAGGCCCAAAATACGAACAGCGGCCTCCCGACATTCAGAATCCTGACAGATTTTTGCACTATAAACCTTACCCTAAGCGACCCTTTCCACAGCCTAACCCTAATACTCTCCTCCTGCAGCCTAACCCTTAACCCTTCCACCCCACAGCGTAACCCTAACCCCCCCTAGTGCCTAACCCTTCACCTATCCCTAAGTCTCCCCCTGACCCTAATCCTTACCTCCACAATCTGTCAGTATTCTGACAGTCGGGATGCAGCTGTTGGCTTTGTCACCGACGGCATCCTGATTGTCGGGATGCTGACTACATCCCATGCAGCATGTATGTTAGGGTTACCGGAGCTAAGTAGTACACAGCTGTGTACTACTGTGGCTCTCAAACACAGTGGCAAGATGGTGCCGCATATGCATAGAAGACCAAACTGTGGCCATCTTGGAAAAGGAGAATGCTTCAGTTATGGAGCATTCATGGAGGAAGCACAATATCGCACTCCATATCCCAATACACAACTAAATTTTGTATTGAGTAGAGTTAAATAGACTAAGAGGTGCAAAGTTTTACTTACCTGGGGTGCACTGTTCACCTGAACTGCCAGACCCTTGAAGACTTCATCACACTAGTGCTGTTCTTATTTTTATTAATAGTGTTGGCTCCAGTGGCGGCTCTTACCATTTTGTTAAGAGGGGGACTGTCGGCCATGCTGTTTTCTGATCCATCACTGTAGTGACCAATGCCCGTGTCTTGCCCACGTGCAATGGATCTGACAGGCACTGGGACCGGCGCATGAGCACAAACACAGGCAGACCAGCACATGCACACAAACCCGTCTTCTAGAGCCTGCATCAGCTGCAGCCCCTAGGAGCCTGGTAAGGCTGACAGCAAGACAGGAAAGTGACTTCCCGCTGGAAGCATGCTCTCTGTTAATCATGTTCCGGACTAGCAGTCCCAGGGGGAGAAAACACCTTCCTCTGGGACTGCATGTCCTGGGTGTAATTAGCAGATAGTGCTTCACATGGGAAGTCCCCTCCAGTGTAGTCAGTGCACACAGACTGCAACTGGCTCACTGGAGGTGGGGGATTTTACTATGGGGAATGGGGGGACTGCAGCCCTTAGGTAAAATTCGCCACTAGTTGGCTCTTGGTGTTCCCGTATTCACTCCCTATGAATTTTCCGGTCACAAATGAATGGGTAATACAGAGGGGTGGTGCACTGACAACACTGCTGCTTTCGGAGACAGCCCAGCAGTAGTAATGTGCTGTAGTAGAGAGCAGAGCATTGATGGTACATGAAGACTTCATGGAAGCCAGAAGTGTCAGTGGACAAAGCACAGGGAGGGACATTGTTGTCTATTTTATAGAGTCCCAGCTCATATTTAAGATTTTGGAGGAGTTACATAGTTAGTGAAGTACATCAAGGTCAGCCTTTCATTAACTATAAGATAAGTTGATTCAGAGGAAATGAAGCTAAACTCCCAGAACCATCTGTTTTCTTAATCTCATAGGAGAACAGACTTTCCTCCCTGACCCATAAAATAATCATTTTAAAAGTCATCCAAGAGTATAAAGGTTGGGGGATATCTCGTTGAGTCACCTGTATCCTGATATTATTATAATAAAGCAGATGCAAAATAATTTTCTGTCTCCAAAGGCGAATGCAGCAGAGGTATAGGGCAGTAGCTAAATAATTAGAGGAAAAAAGATCTCACCATCTGAGGGATCTGAACTGAGGGAGAAGATTTCCTCTCAAATTCAAGTAAATTACTAATTTCTTTTCCTGTACTTTTCTGAGTGTGAATATGAACATACTAATTTATGATGAAATGTAATTGTTTTTATTGCAATCACACATACACATTGTATATATATATAACTGATATGTTAATGATTAAACGTTACTTGCCCTTCAGATACTGTTTCTCACAAACAGGCCCATTTGTCAATGATTATTTGCGGCTTATTCCCCGAAAACACCAGTTTTCGGCGGGTAACCACAAATATTTACTATCCCCCAAATGTGTGGCAGAGGGACTGCAGCAGATATATCTGATACCTGCTGTTATCCCTCCATGCCCGCCGGCAGCCACAACCCCTATAGGTTTTTAAGGGGGATGCGAAGCTGTCATATTTACCAGCTTCCAGAATGTGATGCATTCCTGAGATTGGCCCCCGCAGCTAATGCCATCTGAAGATGGCGTTAGCCACTGTAGCCTATGGGCTACACATCACAGATTTAGCCTATGGAGGGTTCCTATGGAGCCCGCCCCAGCAATGGTGGCCGCGCATGTGTGGTCTACGGGACTGCATATGCACAGTCTTCTGCACCCTACAGCACTCAGATCACATAGCAGGGATGGGCTCCTTTTGGAACCCCTGTCCCTGCAGGTCCTTCAATGCGGTCTTGGGCAATAACATTGCACCCAGATCGCATTGGAAATGTGATTTTTGATAATTGCCGCCCATATTCTGTTATGCTGTCCTCTTACTAAGAAACTCCATTGCTCATGGTATTGCAATCACAAACTGCTGCATGTTATTTAGCTGTGGTGATAGTATTGTGATGTCTATCAATGACTGTAATCAGACGAAGCAGCACAACATGGGAATTACAACAGCAAGGAGAGGAGCATCTAGGCCAGAGCACAGGCATTATGCTGATCGACCGTCCGAGTGCTATTGCAGGTTATCTACTCTCTTTGACAGAAGTCAGAACCACTGCATAACAATATACTTTACATACTTTATACATTCCAGCAATAAAACAAAACTAAATAGACATTCCCTTTAATACGGTAACCAGGATTCGGTGCAAGAGTATCTTAAATCTATCTATTACCACAGTTCTTCTCAGCTTAATAAGGTGACAGCCATGTATACAAGGATATATGTATGTATGACTACTGATTTGTCTCTAAGTTATCATTGTCATTATGTCCTATCGTAGTTGGATAACGGTGAGTTGCTATAGACGTAGGTCTCAGAGTGCTGCTGCAGTTCTTTGGCTGTACGCCGGGCCTCCCTGGCAATACTCTGGAAGCGATGCAGGGAAAGAATGACAAAGATGAGCAGGATACCTTGTACTACAATGAAGATAAAGAGGCAGAGCTGAGAGACCAGGGCAAGGTTACAGTACCAGTACTGGCAGGTGGTCACAAGTTCATCCTCTGTCAGGTACATGATAATTCTGCCCTTCATTGGCTCAGGAGTTACACAAGTGACATCACGATATAGTCCCCTCTTCTGCTGTCCTTGCAGCCAGCTGCGCAGGTACATGATGTCGCAGTCACAGTGCCATGGGTTATGCTGCAAGTAGACCTCCCGCAGGTCTGGCAGGTTGTCCAGGAGACCATTGGGAATTGAAATGAGGTTGTTCTTTTCAAGTCGGATCACCTGCGTGGAAGAGGGAAATGAAGCCGGCAGGTACTTGGTGAGAAGGCCATTATAGCTGCAGTCCACAATGCCAGCACTACAGCTGCAAGGTGAGGGGCATGCAGAGGCCACAGGAGGCAAACAGAACAGCAGTGGCAAGAGCCAGGAACAAGGGTTCATCTTCATGCCTGAAATAATGAAAAGTTTTTGTTAATAATACTTAAGAGTGACACCCTATTCTGTAAATATCTCTATTGGCTCTTTCATTAAAAGCAAGGTATATACAAAATGATTCTAGGGTCTAGTTTAATCAGATGCAACCATGACTGAAAGCCAGATAAACCCTCCACCTACTGTCTTTAGCAAGGAGGCCCATGTCCTGTGCAAGCTAAGATGCCTCCTCAGGAATATCAAGCTTTACTCACACTCATAAAATGTGATTGCTACAAATCACTATGACCCTGAAGTTGTTTTCTGTTTATCATGTTTATCCTTTTATAACAGCTCACTTTCTGCATAGCTGCTAACTCCTGAGTTTTAGATATTGTGGCTCAGCCATCTGTTTGCAGTACAGACAGAACCAGAGGAAACATTAATACAGGAAGGGGCACCAGAAGGGACCATTATGAGATCGGAAAGAGATTTTACTCTCCTAATGCAGGTAGTGATCACTACCATTACACTTATGACAACTACCTACCTACAAATGGCCCCATGCAAGGAAGAAACATTAAGCACCGATTAAGGGCTACAATTCCCTCTTCTGTTATTAGAGGGATCTGTTCAGACATATGGTCACTGTGGCTATGGAGGTTATATCAAGAGATTGGGGATCCCATTCAGTTCCCTGTGGAGGATTGTCTGCTCTGTTACATTGTCATTCACAGACATAACGCATTGGCTCTTCTGCACAGCCGATAGACATATGTCTGCAGACATATCTGTCCATCGGCAAGTGTGTACGGGCGGTCTATAGACCGCCGTAAACACAGCGTCAGCCGCGAGGAGGGGGGGTGGGACGCGCCACCGGCCCCTGGGACCCATGGCCAGACACAGTTGATGGCCGTTCAGTGTGTATGAACGATCATCATCTGCAGATATATCTGTATAGTGTGTACCCACCATTAGGCTTGGAGAAAGAATTTAGTTCCAGATGCTGAGAAAAATATTCAATTAGCTGCGCTTTCCTTACAATGTCTGATCCAGCGGCTGCTTATGTCATGTTTTCATCGGTTTCTTTGGAAATATGGATCTGCACCATATATCTGAAGAAATTGCAAAAATGTGGCATCAGGGCCATATATCTAAAGAAATTATCAGAAAGGGATACATACGGCTTGGACCTCGGAGGCAGGTGCCAAAATGTCGGCAAGTATAAGATGCTTCTTTAAGCGCACTACTTTCCACCAGAAATACAATGTACAGTCAGGTGCATAAATATTGGGACATTGACAGAATTTTCATATTTTGGCCTCTATTCACCACCACAACGGCTTTGAAATGAAACAAACAAGATGTGCTTTAACTGCAGACTTTCAGATTTAATTTGATGGTAGTTACGTCCAAATCAGGTGAACGGTGTAGGAATTACAATGGTTTCTATATGTGCCTCCCACTTTTTAAGGGGCCAAAAGTAATGGGACTATCAACTCAAAAGCTATTTCATGGACAGGTGTGGGCTATTCCCTCGTTATTTCATTATCAATTAAGCAGGTAAAAGGTCTGGAGTTGATTCTAGGTGTGACATTTGCATTTAGAATCAGTTGCTGTCGACTCTCAATATGAGATCCAAAGAGCTGTCACTATCAGTGAAGCAAGCCATCATTAGGCTGAAAAATCAAAACAAACCCTTCAGTGAGATAGCAAAAACATTAGGCGTGGCTAAATCAACTGTTTGGAACATTCTTAAAAAGAAAGAACGCATCGGAGAGCTCAGCAACACCAAAAGACCCGGAAGACCACGGAAAACAACTGTGGTGGATGACAGAAGACTTATTTCCCTGGTGAAGAAAAACCCCATCACAACAGTTGGCCAAATCAAGAACACTCTCCAGGAGGTAGGTGTATAAGTGTCAAAGTCAACAATCAAGAGAAGACTTCACAAGAGTGAATATAAAGGGTTCACCACAAGATGTAAACCACTGGTGAGCCACCAAAACAGGAAGACCAGATTAGAGTTTGCTAAACAACATCTAAAAAAGCCATTACAGTTCTGGAACAACATCCTATGGACAGATGAGACAAAGATCAACTTGTACCAGAGTGATGGGAAGAGAAGAGTATGGAGAAGGAAAGGAGCTGCTCATGATCCAAAACATGCCACCTCATCAGTGAAGCATGGTGGTGGTAGTGTCATGGCGTGGGCATGTATGGCTGCCAATGGAACTGGTTCCCTTGTATTTATTGATGATGTGACTGCTGACAAAAGCAGCAGAATGAATTCTGAAGTGTTTCGGGCAATATTATATGCTCATATTTAGTCAAATGCTTCAGAACTCATTGGACGGCGCTTCACAGTGCAGATGGACAATGACCCGAAGCATACTGCAAAAGCAACCAAAGAGTTTTTTAAGGCTAAAAAGTGGAATGTTATGCAATGGCCAAGTCTATCCCCTGACCTGAATCCGATTGAGCATGCATTTCACTTGATGAAGACAAAACTGAAGGGAAAATGCCCCAAGAACAAGCAGGAACTGAAGACATTTGCAGTAGAGGCCTGGCAGAGCATCACCAGGGATGAAACCCAGCGTCTGGTGATGTCTATGCGTTCCAGACTTCAGGCTGTAATTGCCTGCAAAGGATTTGCAACAAAGTATTAAAAAGTGAAAGTTAGATTTAGGATTGTTTAGTTTGTCCCATTACTTTTGGCCCCTTAAAAAGTGGGAGGCACATATAGAAACCGTTGTAATTCCTACACTGTTCACCTGATTTGCATGTAATTACCCTCAAATTAAATCTGAAAGTCTGCAGTTAAAGCACATCTTGTTTGTTTCATTTCAAAGCCATTGTGGTGGTGAATAGAGGCCAAAATATGAAAATTCTGTCAATGTCCCAATATTTATGCACCTGACTGTATGTACAGAAAATAACAAAGACTCTGACACTGTTCTAGAGTGTTTGCTATCTTCTGCATATGTGGTAGTGCCCAATTTCCAGGGGTGAGTGAACTGATTAGTCTTATTCCCCCAATCATTATTCAATTTAAAAAAAAACAGTGTTATCATTAGGACATGGAACCAGGGGCCTGCGATGTAATTAAAGCATTTCAAAGCAAACACTACAAGATGAAGACAAAAGAATATTCCAAGAAGATCCGATACAAAGTAATTGAGAAGTAACAATCAGGAAAAGGGTAAAAGAATATTTCCAAAACATATACCCCAAAGCTTAGTCAAGTCAATCATAAAAAATCTGCCGTCCTCCAAAACTGATTGTCCTAGCAGAAGAGCTGTAGCAATGGAAGCAAACGTCTAAAAGAGTAACAGTCACCCATGACAGAGATTGGAGTCACTGTGCATGGGACAATGATAGCCTGCAAGCCTTGTAAATCTGGGTTTGTATAGGATGATGGCAAGAAGAAAGCCTTTGTTGAAACAATCTCATCAAAGCCCAGATACAGTTTGCCCAGGGAGAAGTTACCATATGGAGGAAGATTATATGGCCCTATGAGATAAAAAATGTAACTCTTCAGGTACTGTACAGCCATGGCCAAAAGTTTTGAGAATGACACAAGTATTGGTTTTCACAAAGTCTTCTGCTTCAGTTTTTATGATGGCAATTTGCATATACTCCAGAATGTCATGAAGAGTGATCAGATGAATTGCAATTAATTGTAAAGTCAATCTTTGTCATGACAATAAACTTAATCCCAAAAACAAAATTTTCACTGCATTTCAGCCCTGCTACAAAAGGATCAGCTGACATCATGTCAGTGATTCTCTCGTTAACACAGGTGAGAGTCTTGACGAGGACAAGGCTGGAGATCACTCTGTCATACTGATTGAGTTAGAATAACAGACGAAGCTTTAAAAGGAGGGTGGAGCTTGAAATCCTCTGTTAATCATGGTTAACTGCAAGGAAACACGTGCAGTCATAATTGTTTTGCACAAAAAGGGCTTCACAGGCAAGGATATTGCTGCTAGAAATATTGAACCTAAATCAACCATTTATCGGATCATCAAGAACTTCAAGGAGAGAGGTTCAATCAGTGGCATAACTAGGGGGAGTCGAGCAGGGCTTGTGCCCTGGGCACCATCAGACCGCCGGGTTGTGGGGGGGGGAGGGGGGCGCCGGCCGATGTCCAGGACACTGGTCACGGTCAGTGTAGTGTGCACCGCACTAAGGGCCTGATTCAGAGTCGCACGTAAGCGGCCGCTTGTTCGCTCTGAGTGATGTTCGCACAACTGCGCATGCATATGGGTCATAATGCGCATGCGCAAACCAGTCATTGCGGTCGGAAATCGTGTGCTCGCAAAACAGCGAGGGGCTGCTAATTTGATTGACAGAATGTACCGTTTGTGGGTGGTAACAGGGGAAGGTGCTTGAAAATGGGAGAGTGGAGATCCGAACGCAGGCGTGCCAAACGGTCAAAAGGGCGTTTAATGGGAGTGCATAATTAGTAAAAGAGCGTCATCAACCACGTCACTTGGTTGTCTTTTAGCCTGAACTGCTCGCAGTGATAGCGGTAAGAAAAACCTACCACAAGCACTGCGAGCAGTTCAGATGCCTTTCGATGTACCAGATTAATCTAATAAATACCGGAGATGACGTGTGTTGCAAACGGCAAAGGGGCGTCTTTACAAAATAGCGAGCGCATTTTTCGTTCGCTCGCTCAGACATACAGGTGTCAACAAACCGCAAAGAGCGAGCGCTCAATTTAAATAGCCGAACCCTTTTTTGGAACGACCATCCGCAAATAGCGTCCAGCTCTGAATCAGGTCCAAAGTGCGGTCCGCACCACACAGTAACAAACACAGCCGCCGGCTAGTACACTTGTACTAGCCGGTGGCAGTGTTTGTTTTGGCAGCCAATGAGAGTCAGACAGACTTTCACTGACTGCTGCGGTGAGCCCACTGCCGGAGCCAGGCCGGAGCTCACCCATGAGCTCCATCTTCCGGCTCCCGAAGTGGGTGTTGGGAGAGATGTCATGATGTCATGACATCTCTCCCATAATGCAGAGCAGGCCAGCCCGGGAAGACACAGGAGTGGGGATTCAAGTAAGTTTTTTTGTTTTTTTACGTGTGTGTCTTAGGTGGGACCACTACTAGTGGCACTGTATAGGAGAGGCTACTACAGGGTACTATATAAGGAGCACTGCATAGGGGGTACCACAACTGGGGGCACTGTATTAGGTGCACTACTGGGAGCACTGCGTAAGGGAGACCACTACTGGAGGCACTGTATAAGGGGCACTACTGGAAGCACTGCATAGGGGGGCAACTACTGGAGGCAACCACTACTGGGGGCACTGCATAGGGGGGACCACTACTCGGGGCACTGCATAGGGGGACCACTACTTGCGGCACTGTATAAGGGGCAATACTGGGGGCACTGTATAAGTGGTACTACTAGGGGCACTGTATAAGGGGCACTGTATAAGTGGCACTACTGGGGCACTGCATAAGGGGCATTGTATAAGGGTTCATTACTGGGGGCACTTTATAATGGTGCACTACTGAGTGCACTGTATAGGGGCACTACTACAGGGGGCATAAGGGGCACTGCTACTGGGGACATTGCATAAGGGGCACTACTACATTGGGCATTGCAAGAGAGGCACTACTACTTAGGGCATTACGATGCATATGGAATGGAAAGGAACGTTCCCAGAGTGACGACAAATGGTGGTGTGTCATGTTGCCATGCCCCCATTTTTAGTGGACACGCCCCTTGTGGCATGTAACCACGCACCACAAGGTTATGAAGAAGGCTTCAAGGTGCCCAAGAACATCCAGCAAGTGCCAGGACCATCTCCTAAAGTTGATTCAGCTGTGGGATTGGGGAACCACCAGTGCAAAGCTTGCTCAGAAATGGCAGCAGGCAGGTGTGAGTGCATCTTCATGCACAGTGAGGTGTAGACTTTTGATGGATGGCCTGGTGTCAAAAAGGGCAGCAAAGAAACCACTTCTCTCCAGGAAAAACATCAGGGACAGACTGATATTCTGCAAAAGGTACAGGGATTAGACTGCTGAGGACTGGGGTAAAGTTATTTTTCTTTAATGAATCCACTTTCAGATTGTTTGGGGCATCTGGAAAAACGCTTGTCCAGAGAAGGAAAGGTGAGTGCTACTATCAGTCCTGTGTCATGCCAACAGTAAAGCATCCTGAGACCATTCATGTGTGGAGTTGCTTCTCAGCCAAGGGAGTGGGCTCACTCACAATTTTGCCTAAGAACAAAGAATGGTACCAAAACATCCTCCAAGAGCAACTTCTGCCAACCATCCAAGAACATTTTGGTGATGAACAATGCCTTTTCCAGCATGATGGAGCACTTTGCCATAAGGCAAAAGTGATAACTAATTGGCTTGGGGAACAAAACATCTAAATTTTGGGTCCATGGCCAGGAAACTCCCCAGACCTTAATCCCATAGAGAACTTGTGATCAATCCTCAAGAGGTGGGTGGACAAACAAAAACCCACAAATTATGTCAAACTCCAAGCATTGATTAGGCAAGAATGGGCAGCCATCAGTCAGTATGTGACTTCAGACCAGAAGTTGATTGACAGCATGCCAGGGCAAATTGCAGAGGTCTTGAAAAAGAAGGGTCAACACTGCAAATATTGACTCTTTGCATAAACTTAATGTAATTGTCAATAAAAGCATTAGACACTTATGAAATGCTTGTAATTTTACTTCAGTATACCATAGTAACATCTGACAAAAAGGTGTAAAAACACTGAAGCAGCAAACTTTGTGAAAACCAATACTTGTCTCATTCTCAAAACTGTTGCCCATGGCTGTACTATGCTTGGCAGAAACCTAGCACTGCACATCACAGTGAATACACTTTCCCTACAGTGAACCGTGTTGAACTCAATAATCCTTGAGGAAAACATGCTTCAGTCTACAAAATCACATGAACTGGGCAGATTTATTTTCCAACATGGCCCAAAGCATACAGCAAAATTAAAGAGTGGAAGAGTTTAGAGTAAATATCAACTGATTGTGATAGTATCCGCTCCCACATGTGCCTATGCGTCTACAGTATATGTAGACCACTCCATTTGGTAGGCAAGCCAATACATATACATTAATCACTGGATTAGACTATGAAAATTTTCTTATTTGTTTGAGCCCATATTAGATCAATAATCTTGTTGGGTCAATTTGGAAGGAATGTCAAATTATTTGTGAAACCCTTTCAGCGCCGTAGGATCGAATTGGTGATATTGCTTCATTATCTAAAAATTGCTGTCCACTAACAATCACCATCCAGCCTGATGGTTCTTGAGCAATTTTGCCAAAAAGAATGGGCCCAGATGCCAGTGTGTAGGTGTCTGATTCAATAGTGGACGGTAATGCAGCCACAACGGGATGTAGTCAGGATGCCAGCGGCCGGAATGCTAACCACCAGAATCCCGACACTGAAAGCCCGGCATGGGAATCAAGATAGACGTCTAAATACGGACACCTATCATTAACCCCACGTCAAAATCCTGATGCCCGGCATACCGAATGTAGGTAAGCCGGGCGTCGAGAGCTGTTAGCCGCGCTGTTAGCAGCTTTTAAACAGTCAGATTTCATACCCAACCCGCCACAACTGCATCTTCTTACGCAGCACGACTGCGTCTTTATGCTAATGCCACAGCTGATGGGATTCATACAGAAACGCCCACTGACTGTGACTCAAATACACTGTATAGTTTAATAGATTACACCACCGGACACATATCAATCGCAACATCTGACAGTAGAGCAGCACTATGGTTGCTCAGAATGTCAGTCAAAATTTGGCCACCAGTGCCAGTGATACTGCGGAAACAGATGCAATCGTTGGCCACGACACACAGGTCTAGCTAGCCACCTCCTATTACCACCAAATTGTCTCTCTCTGCTTCCAAATTTGTTTGCCGTCTCCTGACAGTAACCATAGAGACGCTTGCGCAAATTGAATCTGAATCCAGCCTTAGGTGTGCAAAACTAATAGACACTTACTATAATTGCCGCCAAATGTGGTTTTACACAATATTACTGTTGGGGTATGAAGACTCATGCAAACATTTATTTTCAGTTTTTATTCCTTATTAATTTTGACAGCTGGTTGGATTCAAATATTTATTGGCACATTATTGAGTACTTTGCTTTGATTAGTGGGAATAAATTTCAATGAAACAATGTTATAACACAGACAAATGTGAAAAAGCCCGGGGGGAGGAGGGGGCGGAAAACCTTTCATAGACACCGTATGTAGCCTAAATTATAGCTGCAACAAACATGGTAAAGCATTTTATTTGTATTAAAAAATAAATTTGTATTGCGTTGGATTGTTTTTATATATATTTTTTAAACAAAACAATTTTATATATCTAGATATATATATATATATATATATATATATATATACACAATCTATTTGATTGGCACTCCATGTATAATGTCCAGCATCCGGTGTGCAAGGGTCCCAGGAGGTAAGCCTTGAAGAAAGATGCAGTAAAGCATCTGAAAAGTTGCTACACACGTTGAAGTCTCTGTCTCTTTTTTGTGGAGTGCTGCCTGTACTATTGGATTATATATATATATATTGTGACACAGTCAGATTAGGAGGTCCCTCTCCTGGGTAGGGGACTCCTTCCTTACACACACACACAGCAGCAGGGAAGCAGCACACCAGTCTGGATGCGAGTACAAGCTGCTCGGCGCCAGTCTTTATTGTATAAATGTCAGAAATAACATAAAGAAAACATAAACATAAATCCTAGCCCTGTCGGGGCACTAACTTCACAGGTGGTTCCCTCACTACCAGAACCTCGCAGGGCCTAATGCCCTCACCAGCAACAAAAGGCACAGCACAACACTCACAGTTAGGTTTTCAAGTGTCTCTGAGCAAACTCCCTGTCTGCTCTCCCAGGTGAGACATTCAGCCCTAAACACACTAGGCTTATATTGCCCACTCTCAGGTGGAAAACTAACAAGCCTGTTACCAGGCTGCGAGAACCAAAACCTGGAGTGGCCGTGGGTGGAGCCCTCCCTCTCCTCTCACCCACAACCCCCAGGTCCCAAACCGGCTTTTCAAAAAGCCGAAACTCAAGCCTGCTACACTGCAGACTTTCTCCTGGGGGTTTAAAACACAAAAGACAGGAATCTGGGTCAAATGTACCTGCCACAGACCACTTTACCAGTGATCCTATCACATATCCCCCCCCCTTTGTTTCGACCTGTGGGGCGGAACAACTGAAGCCCCGAAACAATGAACACGTGACAACGCGTCAGCCTTGGCCAGCTGGCTTCCTGGCCTGTGTTCCACTGAAAATGTAAAAGTTTGTAACGCCAAGAACTATCTTGTAATTCTTGCATTACTGTCCTTATTTTCAGACATCCACTTCAGAGGGGCATGGTCAGTGATCAATTTGAACTTTCTTCCGACCAAGTAGTACCTGAGAGCCTCTAACGCCCACTTTATGGCCAACGCCTCCTTCTCCACTGTGGCATAGTTTCTCTCATGTACATTCAACTTTCTGCTAAGATAGAAAATAGGGTGTTCCTCACCCTCCTTGTTCTGGGACAGGACCGCTCCTATACCTACTTCTGATGCATCGGTTTGTACTATGAATTCCCTTTCAAAATTAGGAGTCATCAGGACTGGTTGGGAACACAACGCTACTTTCAACTCCTGAAAAGCTTTCTCTGCCTCAGGACTCCATTCTACCATGACTTTTTGTTTGCCTTTGGTCAGGTCAGTCAGTGGGACTGCCATGGTGGCAAAGTTGGGTATAAACCTCCTGTAGTACCCCGTAATTCCCAATACCCCGTAATTCCCAAGAAGGCTCTCACCTGCTTCTTATTCAGAGGCCGTGGCCAGTTTTGTATGGCATCAACCTTATTGAGCTGAGGCTTTATCAGGCCTCTGCCAATGGTGTATCCCAGATATTTTACTTCCTCCATGCCTAGACAACACTTTTTTGGGTTGGCTGTCAAACCTGCCTTATAGATGGAGTCCAATACTGCTTGTACCCTGGGTAAGTGAGACTGCCAATCAGGACTATGAATGACCACGTCATCCAGATAAGCAGCCGCATACCGTCTATGGGGCCTTAGAATCCTGTCCATCATTCTTTGGAAGGTAGCAGGTGCCCCATGTAGCCCGAAGGGCAACATCTTGTACTGAAACAAGCCCTCTGGCGCTGAAAAAGCTGTCTTTTGTTTGGCGCTCTCGGTTAACGGTACTTGCCAATACCCTTTGGTTAGGTCAAGAGTGGTTAAATACCTTGCCGTCCCTAGTCTCTCAATCAGTTCATCCACTCTTGGCATCGGGTAGGCATCGAATTTTGAAACGCTGTTCAACTTTTGGAAGTCATTGCAGAAACGCACACTCCCGTCGGGCTTTGGAATCAACACAATGGGACTTGACCATTCACTATGTGATTCTTCAATAACCCCTAACTCTAGCATATTTTTAATTTCTTTCGACACCGATTCTCTTTGTGCTTCTGGTAACCTATAGGGCTTTAGATTAACTTTAACCCCTGGGTCAGTGATGATGTCATGTTTAATGACCGAGGTTTTCCCAGGTACGTCAGAGAACAGCACCCTATTTCTAATCAGAAACTCCTTGACCTCTTGTTGTTGAATTGCCGACAGGGTTTTTGCCACGGTCACTTCGGGAACTAAGGGCCCTGGATTTACTGGAGGGGCTCGGTCGGCCGACAGTACCGTTCTATCTTTCCAGGGCTTTAACAGATTTATATGGTATATCTGTTCCGGCTTTCTTTTCCCCAGCTGGTAAACTTTGTAATTGACCTGCCCCACTCTTTCTAAGATTTCAAAGGGCCCTTGCCATTTAGCCAAAAGTTTATTTTCCACAGTGGGAACCAATACTAACACTCTGTCCCCAGAAGCAAAGCTGCGTAACCGAGCATTGCGGTTGTATACCCTCTGCTGTGCCTGTTGAGCCTGTTCCAGGTGCTCTCTCACTATCGACACTACCGCAGCAATTCTCTCCTGCATTTGAGAAACATACTCAATCACCGTTTTGTAAGGACTAGACTGCCCCTCCCATGTCTCTTTGGCAATGTCTAGTAACCCCCTTGGGTGTCTCCCATACAACAAGTCGAAGGGTGAAAACCCGGTGGAGGACTGGGGACCTTCTCTTATGGCCAACAATAAATACGGCAATAAGTAATCCCAATCCCTACCATCCTTGTCAACCACTTTCCTAAGCATGTGTTTTAACTTCTTGTTAAACCTCTCGACCAGCCCATCGGTTTGGGGGTGATAAACCGAAGTTCTTAACTGTTCAATTTTGAACAGGCGACATAATTCTTTCATGACTTTTGACATAAACGGTGCACCCTGGTCAGTTAGTATCTCCTTAGGTATACCCAGCCTGCTAAAGACATGAACTAGCTCTCTGGCAATGGTCTTGGTTGACGTATTGCGCAACGGGATCGCTTCCAGGTACCTGGTAGCGTAATCCATTATGACCAGAATATACTGGTGTCCCCTGGCAGACTTCATCAAGGGTCCAACCAAATCCATCGCTATTCTTTCAAACGGCACCTCTATAATAGGCAATGGAACTAGTGGACCCTTAAAATGTGGCCTGGGAGCATGATACTGACACTCAGGGCTGGATTCCCAAAAGTCAGATACCTCTTTATGCAGCCCGGGCCAGAAAAACCTCTGCATTATTCGCTCAGTGGTCTTCTCTACCCCTAGATGGCCTGCCGTTATATGACCATGGGCCAGATCCAACACTGTTCTTCTGTAGGCTTTGGGAACTATTAGTTGTTCCACAACATCTTCCCCCTTCTTAGTCACCTGATATAACAAATCCTGTCACATTGCCATGTGGGGATAGGACAAAGGACTATCAGGGTCTACGGGTTTACCATCAACTACTTTTACATTCTCCCTGGCTTTTACCAAAGTAGGGTCATTCAACTGCTCCACGGCAAAGACCTCTCTTCTGACCTCTAAATCAGGCAGACGATCACCTGGCCCAACAACACTTCCCACTTCAATGGGAGGCACATCAGTTGGCGGGCCACCGTCACGCTCCGCATTCTCTAGTTCGCCAATCATAGTAGAAAAAGGGAATAACTCTGACTCAGAAGAAACTCCCTCCTCCACTACATTGACAACCTTCTCAAATGGATCGGGGTTGTTCACCTCTGGAACAAAACGGCTTTCCCACAACTTCCAGAAGTGAGCAAAGTCTCTCCCCAATATTGCATCGTACATTAGACCATGCACCAAACCCACAGAAACTATAGCAGAACCACATGGTGTCTCGATGTTCACCTCGGCAGTAACATAATATCGAGTATCCCCATGTATGCAGGTCACACCAACAGTTTTCCCCTCACGCCGCAAGGGGTTCACCAGCTCAGCTTTTATAAGTGTCACCAAGCTACCAGAGTCTAACAGTGCCTCTACTCGGTTGCCATCTACAGTGAGTACACACATGTGCTTATCAGTCTCAGCCTGCCGGTCAGCCGTACAGGCTATCTGTCCAAAGAAAGACCCCCTGCGGTAGACATGAGTAGTATCAAATTGCATAGGTTCAGTTGTAAGTGAGCAATTAGTGGCAATATGGCCGAAGCCACCACATCGGAAACACTGAGTCATATTAATGTCTAGTCGTTTACGGGGCAAGAACCTTCCCGGCCTGGCAGGCCTGTCTCCAGGTTCTACACCCTTAGTCTTAGGTACATTCCACCGCCCAGCACCCTTCTCCCCTGGAACAGTCTTACCAGTGTCTGTGGGAGTTCGCCGGTGCGCCATCGGGGCTCGGTGGGGCATACTCATCAGCTCCTCAGCCGCCATGTACCTCTCCACCAGCTCGACCAACTGGTCCGCGGACTTAGGGTCTGCATGGCTCACCCACTTGCGCAGAGTCACAGGTAATGATCGCAGGTACCGGTCCATCACGACCCTTTCCACGATCTGTGGTCCCGTCAGCGTCTCGGGCTGTAGCCATTTTGAGGACAGATGGACGAGGTCATGCATCTGTGAACGTGGAGGCTTATCCATATGGAACTCCCAGCGGTGAACCCGTTGGGCACGAACAAAGGTGGTGACTCTCAAGCGAGTTAGGATCTCCTGTTTTAGTTTTTTATAGTCCTTGGCATCAGCCAGGCATAAGTCGAAATAGGCCTTTTGTGGCTCCCCCGACAGAAAAGGTGCCACCAGACTTGCCCACTGCTCCTTGGGCCAACTCTCCCTTTCGGCCGTTCTTTCAAATGCGGTGAAGTCATCTTTTGGAGGAAGTGACTGGCTCATATGGAGTGAGTGGTGGTGGGAGGACCAGTAGTAACATCTCTGGGCTGGGCGACCAGGTGCTGTAACACCTCTCTTATGGCCTGACTGTTTTCCGCTAAGGCCTGGCGGGTTTCCTCAATGGCGACCTGTTGAAGTCTGTTAGTCTCCTGCTGAGCTCTGGTAGATTCCTGCTGAGCTCTGGTAGATTCCTGCTGAAGTTTGTTTGTCTCCTGCTGACCTGCTGTAGCTTGAAGCAAGGCCTTAATAATGTCCTCCATTTTGACCTGGGGTGTAGGTTGGAAGCTGAACCTTGCCTCTCTGAGCATTGGCTGACGCCTCCTCTATGGGACTCCAAGGACACAGTGTTATTTCCACACTCACCAATTGGGTGTCTGTCCCTTTAATTTTTAAACGGAAAGTTTTCCTCTCGCTGCAACTTTAGTGTGTGTGGTTGCCCGCATTCTCCACCATATTGTGACACAGTCAGATTAGGAGGTCCCTCTCCTGGGTAGGGGACTCCTTCCTTACACACAAACACAGCAGCAGGGAAGCAGCACACCAGTCTGGATGCGAGTACAAGCTGCTCGGCGCCAGTCTTTATTGTACAAATGTCAGAAATAACATAAAGAAAACATAAACATAAATCCTAGCCCTGTCGGGGCACTATCTTCACAGGTGGTTCCCTCACTACCAGAACCTGGCAGGGCCTAATGCCCTCACCAGCAACAAAAGGCACAGCACAACACTCACAGTTAGGTTTTCAAGTGTCTCTGAGCAAACTCCCTGTCTGCTCTCCCAGGTGAGACACTCAGCCCTAAACACACTAGGCTTATATTGGCCACTCTCAGGTGGAAAACTAACAAGCCTGTTACCAAGCTGCGAGAACCAAAACCTGGAGTGGCCGTGGGTGGAGCCCTCCCTCTCCTCTCACCCACAACCCCCAGGTCCCAAACTGGCTTTTCAAAAAGCCGAAACTCAAGCCTGCTACACTGCAGACTTTCTCCTGGGGGTTTAAAACACAAAAGACAGGAATCTGGGACAAATGTACCTGCCACAGACCACTTTACCAGTGATCCTATCACAATAAATATATACACTCATCCAACATGATGCGGCACTCAAGGTACTTGAATCCAACTGTGTTCTTTATTCAAAAAATTCAGCAACGTTTCAGTGCAACGTTGCTGAATGTTTTGGATAAAGAACACAGTTGGATTCAAGTACCTTGAGTGTCGCATCATGTTGGATGAGTATCGTTAAGCTTTGTATGCAGGCACCGGGCTAAGTTATTTACCTGTGAGAGACGGACTTGCTGTGATTGTGTATATATATATATATACACAATGTATATGCTTATATTCTTGGAGAGGAATACATGTAAATGTTGACTTGTAAACTATACTTTCTATTGTCATTTCCTGTGGTAAAAAACAACAGATGCATTGTGTTATTGCAGATTAGCTAAGAGTGCTAAGGAGCTTTGTCACACGTCAGCAAGTTGATAATTCACTACGTAAATGAATTGAGATAGTGATTTTGTTGGCAACCTCTAATAGGGGTATTCAATATGAAACGTTAACTTCACTGTCGAAGTTAACGTTTCATATTGGAGTTTTTTTCTGCGTTAAGGTATGGTGCGCGCTCCCGCTTATCCCCGTATTCAATATAAAATTAACGAAAACGGGAAACTCCGAAGTTGGATTTGCGTAAAGTTACGAATTTTTCCTTAAAATAATTGTAAGACCCCCCTAAAGTTGTAAAAACATGGGGGAACACTATGGGTACCTCAGTTTTAGCCTTTAATTAAAAGTTGGGGATTTAAATAGCCGCAGCAGGTGCTTTTTTCCAGACATTGAAGAAGTGATGCAGAAGAGCACTTAGGTTATTTTTTTCGTTTTTTTAAGTGGTCCCATCAAATTTGGGGTACATGAAAATGGGTACTAGCATATTTTTATGTCCCTAAAGTAAGTTTTTAAAAATTCTGCATTTGTGCACCTGCAGCTATAATTCTATTCTTCAAAACACCTGCCGCATACTTGCAGAATAGCCCTGAACCTATTTCCCTATTCTTAAACTATTTTTTCCCTTTTTTTTTTATTCACCCCAATTTTTAAATTCATTTTTTGGGGTGTCCCTATTTTTTTTTAAAACTTTTTTTGACACAGTTCTTTTTTAAATGTCATTCCCAGGGGTGCAGGCTATTTTTTTTAAGCCTGCACCCCTAAACCCCAATTCTGCACTTTTTTTCAACACCTATTCAATGGTGAAAAGTTATCCCCGTTTTTTATCAAAGACTTTCAAAACTGCGATAAGTCTTTGAAATTGAATACGGTGTAAAAGTAAAACCTGCGATAATGACGTCATACCTCCGATATTAACGCAAAAACGATGTTATCGCACCCATATTGAATACCCCTATTAATGAGTGTTAAATGACTGATGGTAGGGGGCTTGGCCAACAAATATAATATAAAGCTATATTTATGTCCCTGCTCTGAAGGGATGTATGTAAGAATAATAGAACATTACTGTTATACAGATTAGGTGGCAAACTCTGGATTTCACATGAAGCTTTATTGTATTTTGTATTTTCTATTTCACAGGTTCTCAAACTCGGTCCACAGGACCCCAAACAGTGCATGTTTTCCAGGTCTCACAGAATAATTATCTCCACCTATGGATCTTTTAAAATGTGTCAGCAAGTTATGAATACACCTGTGAACCTGCTGTGTGACCTGGAAAATGTGACCTGTGTGGGGTCCTAAGGACCGAGTTTGAGAATCACTGATCTATTTGTATAAAAAACAAATACACTGCACATACTCAGCATTGCTAAATCGCATACATTGTATTTACAGCTGTGGAAAAGACTATACACACTCCACAGTGCTAGCAGGATTAATCCAATGGTTCTCTGCATATTTTAAACATCATATTCAGTATTACTTATCTACAGAGGGATTTTATACACCTGTAGAGGGCCCACTTCAGGTTCTTATTTATGAAGAGAACACATATCAGTTCTATTCCAGTTTATGAGACTAGCAAGTAGCAACTATTTTGTAAACATTTTCCTGACATCTGCTGTTATTTACAAAGTGACATTTGATTTGTGCACCAGTTTAAATAAGAACTAGGTTACCAACGGTCATTCATACTAATTAGAAATGATGACTCTTATGTGAAATATAGCAAATACATTCAAATAGCTATGTGACTTACCCCGTGCTATACAGATTTGCCGGCCCTAAAGGACAGTCACTGCGCAGGCGATGACACTGGCGATCCTAAGCTGAATGATAACAGCAGAGTGTCAGGGAATGATAAGAGTTTTTAAGAGAACCCAAAGCAGGAAACAAAACTTAACTCTTTTCTGCACAAGTCACTCCCACTCTGCACACCGTAGAAGGGCCAGAGGCGAATAAGATAAAGGACAATAGTTTGGCAATGTCACATGACAGTAAGATACACATTTGTAGATATACTATATATTAGGGAACAAACAACAGATATCCCTTTCTGTTGTATATTGTCTGTTCTGTAGTCACTATTATGGATACCAAAACACACACAGGTGCGCTTAAAATCTAATATATTAAGTATATTTAGCACAATAAGCACTTTTAATGTGGATGTGATACATATTTTTCACATAAATTTGCAAATGGAAAATTAATATTTTCACGCAAATTTACTAACCATCTCTTGCCAGAAGATTGGCTCTGCTGAGTAGCTGGAAGCAGTGAGATGCTATCATTGTACTTGTTCAGGTTTCCGGTGCATTGGACATAGCATTATCCTATTGAGCAGGAATGTATTAAGGGGGAGATGTACTAAGCCTTGTGGAGAGATATATTAAAGGGAGATAAAGTACCAACTAATCAGCTCCTAATAGTCCTTTTATAAGCTGTTGAAAAATGACAGTTAGGAGCTGATTGGTCGGTACCTTCTCTTTCCACTTTATCTCTCTTCAAGGTTTAGTACATCTACCTCTAAGAGAGGAGGGGGCCCGTGTTCAGCCTCCATGTGGGCCCCCACCTCTCTAGCTGGTGGCTCATGTCAGTAGACTATGGCCCCAATGTGGTAAAATGCTTGTGACAGGTGACTGACATATTCCCACATGTCTCAATAGCATCCAGCAACATGTCTAAAGATAAACATTGCCCATATTGATTACTCATTCTAATTAATCTAATTTACAAAGTGCTCTGGATACCGGTGCATCTAAAAGGCTCACCCAGTGCCAACGATGCACACATACTGCATTCACTACTTTTGGGAGAGCCTCCACAGACTAGAAATGCACCTAGGTTTGCAGGGAGGGGGAAGCCTACAGAGCACTACATGGAGAAGCATACTTGTCAACTTTGGGGCCTATGCAGAGTTGAACGCAACTTGTCCGCAATTATATCCACATTGCGTGCATAGAAGTATATATATAAGGGCAGATCAGGATGAACAACCAGCCTGGGAATTTTCTTTGTCGGGGCCCTTGTATCTATATTAAGACAGATGTTCAATTATGTTCCTTATTGTTCTGTTGCTTATATTGATTTTGCTCTATTAGCCTATTGATCATATGTCATCTGTAATAGGAGAGGCGACGTCAATGTTCTTTTATACAAAAGCAGAACCCATTTGTCCCCAACATATGTGAGTTTAAAAAAGGGATAGCCGCTGTGGCCTATGGGCTAGAAGTGCAGTGTGTCCACAGTCGCACACAGAACTATACTGAGGGCCTGATTCATAGCCGGACGCTATTTGCGCTCGCTCGTTAGGAAAAAGGGGCCGGATATTTAAATAGAGCACTCGCTCTTTGCGGCCTGTTGATGCCTCTATGTCTGAACGAGCGAACGAAACATGCGCTCGCTATTTTTTTTAAAACGCCCCCTGGCCGCTCGCATACTACGTCATCTCCGCTATTTATTAGATTAATCGAGTACATCGAAAGGCGTATGAACTGCTCGCAGTGCTTGTGGTAAGATTTTCCTACCGCAATCATGCGAGCAGTTCAGGCTAAAAGACAACCAAGTGACGTGGTCTATGACGCTGCTTTGTTAATTATGCACACCCTTAAAACGCCCATTTTGACCGTTTGGCACGCCTGCGTTCGGATCTCCACTCCCCGTTTTCAAGCACCTTCCCCTGTTACCACCCACAAACGCCTCATTCTGTCACTCAAATCAGCAGGCATTTGCTATTTTGCGAGCACACAATTTCCGACCGCAATGACTGGTTCACGCATGCGTATTACAACCCATATGCATGCGCAGTTGTGCGAACATCGCTCGGAGTGAACGAGCGTCCGCTTACGAGCGGCTCTGAATCCGGCCCTGAGTGCATGGCTGATAGAAGACACAGCAAGATGTAATCCACCGGCTGCTGTCCACTGAGCTACACTATTGGGAGCCTGTGTAAGAAGGACTGTGTACAGATCTATCAAATACAGCTATCCCTAGCCGCACACAGACCCATGAAGCGAGGCATCAAAGCCGCAACGCCTAAGCCGTAGAACTTAAGATGCGGAGACCAGAAAAAGCTGCAGACCGTCTTCCATTAATAAGGAAACCAAAAGAGCCGCAGTTGTCCTGCGACCATATCGGAACACAAGGAAGCACTTAATCTTGCCTGCTACAACCAAGCAGAGCCGGACTGGCCATCTGGCAGTTCTGGCATATGCCAGAAGGGCCGCTGACCAGATGGGCCGGTCCAGCCGTCGAGAAGCTCAGACAGCCGAGCAGATAATAATTAAGCCTCTCAGAACTCTAGTCTGCTCAGCGGCAGGAGCAGTCACACAGTGTGGTTTGCAGTCACTCCCATTGTGTTTATAATGCATTCAGAGTGGCTGGTCCTGGCTGTCAGTCAGCTTCATGCAGCTCCACTGGCCAAGCTTCATATTTCGAACCGCCCATTGTGGGCGGAGTCATAGAGCACTTCCCCGGCAAAGTGAAGATGGAGTAGCCTGCAAGCAGGAGCCCTCTCGCCAGAGCAGTAGCAGTTAAACCCCCCCTGCAGCCCGATATACCCCTGGTTGGAGCAGATGGTGCCACTGTGAACAGGACTCAGACCCCCGCAAATCGCGTCAATATACAGCGAGGGGGCTGGACCTAATGGGTGCCCGCCCCCACATCAACAACCTGCAGCATCAGCTACTTCAAGGTGAGTGTGTGAATCTATTTATACTGTGCTAGGGTGTATGTTTGTGCTAGGGTGTGTATGATGTATTCATGTGTTAGTGTAATAAACATAAGTTATATATTGTTATGATATGTGTATATACAGCATATACAACGTATATATGTATATATACACACAGTATATATATATATATATATATATATATATATATATAATGTATACACACACACACTGTGTGTGTGTATACACAGATAGATAGAGGCGGATTGGCCGTTTAATTCATCTGGAAAATTCCTGGCGGGCCGAGTGGACTGTAACCGCCTGTCGTATGTGGCCCCCCACCCCCAGTAGCGCATCACCCTTGTATGACTGGCAGCCTGCTGGCGGCTGACAGCGGCCCACCCATGGAGGAACTGAAATCATGAGAGAGGATGCCGCTGTTCTCTGACGAGACCGAGGCACCCCGTCCCCACTCCAAGTACTATGCCAGCAACAGACAGTTACACACAGTTTGGCAGAGGGAAAGCAGTCAGCGTCTGGCTGCCTGGATAAGTAACAACTTGGTCTGGGGCCGGTGTGAAGCGGCAAGCGGGGTATGCATTGCAGGACGGTGCTGGGCTGGAGAGGCGACGTCCCCACGCTCCACTGCGCCGTCCTCATGCTACATCCTGCCATTAAGTTATGCCCGGCTCTGGCTGTCCCCGGCTCAGCTCCTCCGCCCGGGCTTTGTGAAGTCTTGCCTGTGCAAAGTGAGCCACAGTCAGGCGCAGATTAGTGGTAGACTTCACTGTGTTTGGGCCGGTGAAATAATTTTTTGGTGTATATTTTTTTATTTTCATTTTCTTCAAATTCGTGCCATGTCCAGCGCTGATCAGGAGCCAGCCTGGCCTCGTCACATATTTACTAGAGATGGAGCAGGAGAGAGGCCCGCCTCATTTCCTCACAGCTCAGCCTCTCATTGACAGCTGCTTGCCAGACTGACTCCTGGGCTTGGCACAAAACTAGTCCCTTCTCCCACCTACCCGGGCCGCACCGCCAGGGAAAGGCAGTCACCTCTAACAGACACACAATGAGATCCAGTCTTCCAGATCCCAGCAGCAGCCAGAGGGCCTGATTCAGAGCCGCTCGTAAGCGGCCGCTCGTTCGCTCCGAGTGATGTTCGCACATCTGCGCATGCGTATGGGTCGTAATGCGCATGCGCCAACCAGTCATTGCAGTCGGAAATCGTGTGTTTGCAAAATAGCGAGTGCCTGCTAATTTGAGTGACAGGATGAGGCGTTTGTGGGTGGTAACAGGGGAAGGTGCTTGAAAACGGGGAGTGAAAATCCGAACGCACGCGTGCCAAACGGTCAAAACGGGCGTTTAATGGAAGTGTATAATTAATAAAGCAGCGTCATCGGCCACGTCACTTGGTTGTCTCTTAGTCTGAACTGTTCGCATGATTGCGGTAGGAAAATCCAACCACAAGCACTGCGAGCAGTTCAGACACCTTTCGATGTACTCGATTAATCTAATAAATAGCGGAGATGACGTATGATGCGAACGGCCAGGGGGCGTCTTTACAAAATAGCGAGCGCATGTTTCGTTCGCTCGCTCAGACATAGAGGCGTCAACAGACCGCAAAGAGCGAGCGCTCTATTAAAATATCCGGCCCCTTTTTCTGAACGAGCGAGCGCAAATAGCGTCCGGCTCTGAATCAGGCCCAGAGTTAGAAGGGCTTCTCAGGAAGCTGCTATGTGAGCATGCAGTGCTGCAGCGAGTGTGCAGAAATTGTATAGCAGCAGGTCAGTGCTCCCATCCCAGTGTCTGCCCATTCTCCAGCCCAGTGTCCCGCACCATTACTGACCTCCCAACCTAGTGTCTCCAATCCTGCCAGCCCAGTGTCTCCCATATCCCTCCCCAACCAGCACACTGCACCTATCTCACTGGCCCCACCTAGAACCACCAGCCAGTCCAGTCACAGTGATCACTCTCATTCATCCTAGTGTTCCCTCCTCCCACCCCTATCTCACTGTCTCCTTCCCATCCTGCCACTGCCACCCATCACAAGATGACGCCCCTATCCAGCCCAGTGTCCCCCACCATCTCACTGACTCCCCATTGCAGTGTCTCCCCCCTTCCCTCACCAATCAGTCCACTGCTCCCATCTAACAGTCTAGTCCCAGTGTCCTCCCCTCATTCAGCCCAGTGTACCCCCTTCTCTAGCCTAGTGTTCCTCCTTCCCACCCCTTTCTCACTGCCGCACTTCCAATCCAGCCCAAGTCCTCCCCATTCTCAATGCCTACCATCCAGACCAGTGTCCCCCACATCTCACAGATCCCCCATCCCAGTGTCTCCCCCCATTACTTCCCCAACCAGCCCAATGCCCCATCTAACTGCCCCTCAGCAAAAAAAACCCAGCCAATCAAATTAGTGTCCCCCCTCATTCTCCCCAGTGTACCTCCTTTTCCAGCCTAGTGTCCTCCCTCTTATCACCATCTCATTGCCCCCTGCCCACCCAGTCAAGTGCACCCCCTATATATCACCCACTGCCTCTCCCTGTCACCTGCTGCCTGTGCCCTCTCACCGACTGCCTGTCACCCTCTCCCTGGGGTCACCTACTGCCTCTCCCCATCACCCTCTCCCTGTCACTTACTGTCTCTCTTGTCACCTTCTCCCTGACAGCTTCTGCCTTTCCCTGGCATCAACATCCCCCATCACCTCTCTCTCCTGTCATCCTCTCTCCCTCTCTCCTGTCATACTCTGCCTCTCCCAGACATCACCCTCTGTTAGGCCATTTACAGCACATAGCAACGTTTTATCCTGAACACTCTGCTATAGGAATTGTGTGTGATTAAGTTTTTCATTTAAGTGATTTACACTATGAAGAGTTACTTTTTTTTTTTGAGGGGCTTTGTGAATTAGAGTTGACTACTGACGAACTGAGTTAAATCCATAAGCATAGGATCCACAGAACACCATACCAGTAATCTGCTTACAAAAGGACAAAACAGAAAGATAAGCTGGGCAACTATTTTTTAACATCTGTTTAGGACATTTTTTATTGGGTCTTTAGGAGGAATCGATATGAGATGGCGCTCGGGATCCCGGCTGTTAGAATCCCGACGCCGGCATCTCGAAAGGGTTAACATACTGACACTTGTTGGTCAGTATGTTAACCCCCTCACCCTACCCTAACCCACCCTCTTTGGTGCCTGACCCTAACCTCCCTGGTGCCTAACCCTAACCCTTCCCCCTTAGTGCCTAACCCTAACCCTTCCCCCTTAGTGCCTAACCCTTCTCCCTTAGTGCCTACCCTAACCCTCCCCTAGTGCCTAACCCTTCCCCCTTAGTGCCTAACCCTAACCCTTCTCCCTTAGTGCCTAACCCTAACCCTCCCCTAGTGCCTAACCCTAACCCTTCCCCCTTAGTGCCTAACCCTAACCCTCCCCCTAGTGCCTAACCCTAACCTTTCCCCCTTAGTGACTAACCCTCCCCCTAGTGCCTAACCCTTCCCCCTTAGTGCCTAACCCTCACCCTCCACCTAGTGCCTGACCCCACACCCTAAACCTAACCCCCCCCCCCTAACACCCCAATACTTAACTTCGGTATCCTGGCGGGAAATAAAAAGGATTTTTAAGGACAGGACGTCCTGGGAGCAAAAATATCTAGTTAAGGCCCTTTACATGGCAGCTCAACAATGAGAAGACGAAGGGCATAGCCCATACTTTTTAATTCTCATCTCTCAGCGGGTGGAGTTTATGTAAGACGCGTCTGCATCGTGACGACATACCTAACAAAACCAATTAAACACCAAGGGGTCTATTTACTAAACAGTGTTAGGAGACAGAGTGAAAAGTGATAAGGTGCCAGCCAATCAGCTCCCAACTGCCATTTTTCAAACACAGCCTGTGAGATGGCAGTTAGGAGCTGATTGGCTGTCACCTTATCACTTTTCACTCTGTCTCCTAACACTGCTTAGTAAAAAGACCCCCGAATGACTGATTATGGCACATGTATGAATCCCTTGCAGGATAAGCCAAGTTGTGTGTATTTTAATACAGAGAATGATGTACACTTGTACTTACCTCCCAACATGACCCTCTCCAGGAGGGACATAGGGGGTCATTCAGACCCGGTCGTTAGCGCCGATGCGCTCGGACCGTGTCGATGGCCCCCCACAGAGCATGCGCACGACGGCGCCGGCGCCGTTGTGCGCATGCGTGAGACCCGCTACGACCGACAGCGCCGGTCGTAGCGGGTCTCGATCCAAAGGGGGCGAGCTGTCGATGTTGATTGACAGCTCGCCCTGTTTGGAAGGCGGGCCGGGGGGGTGGCAGCCCAAACGGGGGCGTTCCCATGGGAACGCCTACCGTTTGGGGGCGGCCCCACTGACATCACAAGTGATGTCAGTGGAGAGCTTCCGGCTCAGACAGAGCCGAAAGCTCTCCGGGGCTTACGACAAGGGAGACCCTACCCTAGGGTCTCGTCGTAAGCCCCGAAGGTCGCGATGGTCTTGACCATCGCGACCATCACCTTAGGCGGTCGTAAGGCTGTGGGTGTTGACCCACAGCCTTACCACCGCAAAAAAGGACGTCTTGAAAATTCAAGAGGTCCTCCCCTCATTCAGACCGACCGCACGCTCTGTGCGACCTGCTCTGAATGAGGTCCGTAGTGCTCTGTTCCTGGACTTCCCTGGTAATGTACGATTGGTGGATGCTCCAGAGGTGAGGCTGCAGTACAGTCCAAAATTCAAATAGGGGAGTCACACCAACTGCCAGTGAGTCCCAGTCAGTGATGTTTGGCAGTGTGTGAAATGACAGTTGGTGTGACTCCCCTATTTGTCTTTTGAACTGTACTGCAGCCCCACCTCTTACCAGGGAAGTCCAGGACCAGAGCATTGTGTCCCTCCTGGAGAGGATCATGTTGGGAGGTATGCTTGTATGTTGCTCTAATGTTAATTATATTTGTAATAGTATAAACTAAGAAGTGGGAGGAGTCAGGATAGTAAGGGGAGGGGTCTATGCCAAGAGCCAAGTGCTGACGTTAGGTGGGCCTGTGTGCTTGCCAGGGCCTATGTTTAGTCCCAGTCCGGCCCTGCAACCAAGTAAGGAAGAAATAATTACCCAGCACTAAACCAGCAGGAGGATCAAGTAATTGTGCAGCAGTTAGAAAAAGAGGTGATTCTCAACCTTACTTAAAGAACAAACAAGAAAATAACTGCGCTCTAATACTTGAGTTGGGACATTAGTAAACACAAGTGGAATAGATAAAACTAAAAATGTTATACGCTTTAGCAAAAATCTACCTACATTGATATACATTGATATAAATATATTTTGTGAACCTCCTCTGCAATTTTGTGCTCAATAAATAAGGCCCTTTGATGTGTGCTACATAATATTAATTTAGCTTAAGCAGTGTGTTGAAGTCATTAGATTTCCTGTTCAGCTTGTCTGAAGTATTAGTACACCGTACACTATCAAATAACCAATATTTTATTTCCTGACAAACCCTAGAATACCGTCTTGGTATGCATTGTGCCTGTGTCTCACAATTCACTTGTCCTGGAGGAGGAGAGTTATATAGCTTATTAGGAGCATTTCTCTGCATTCTTGTGACAAGTTTGGTTGGTGGTAGGAAACCAGAAAGTGTTCTGGACTTAGCTGATTATATTATTGTAATTAGACCTGTCACACTCATCTTCTGACCACATCCACCAGCAGATACAGCTCATGCCCAAAGACATCCATTCCAAGAAATCTAGCACTTATTAAGTAGAGGTTCCAGTATTTTTAGTAGTCTATAGTCAAGCTCTGACGCAAGCAAATAAAGGTCATCACCATCGCGACCATCGGGGCTTACGACCAGACCCTAAGGTTGGGTCTGGGCGCTCGTAAGCCCCAGGGAACTTCCTGCTCTGTTTGAGCAGGAAGTTCCCCACGGACATCATCAATGATGTCAGTCGGGCCGCCCCCAAACGGCAACCGTTCCAAATGGAACGTTTCCGTTTGGCCGGGCATGCCCCCGGCCGGCTCAGCAAACGGGGCGACCTATTATTTAACATCGACAGCTCACCCCGTCTGCTACGAGACCCCTAGCGACCGAGCGCCCTTCGCTAGCCGGGTCTCGCGCATGCGCATGCGCCGGCTCCGTCGTGTGCATGTTCTGTGGGGACCATCGACCCGGTTGAGAGCGCATCGGCGCTTGCGACCGGATCTGAATGAGACCCTATGGCCCTCATTCAGAGGTGCTCGCAAGAACTGAGCGCTCGTTCTAAATGAGGGTGGCCGCTTCTATTTTTTTTTAATGACTGACCAGGGTGATGGTCGCGATGGTCAAGACCATCGCGACCATTGGGGCTTGCGACGAGACCCTAAGGTTGGGTCTCGGCAACCGCAAGCCCCAGGGAGCTTCCTACTCTGATTGAGCAGGAAACTCCCCACTGACATCACTGCTGATGTCAGTGCGGCCACCCACAAAACGGTAGGCGTTCCTTACGTATGTGAAACCATCCCCCTGCCCCACCTACAAAACGGGCCGAGCTGTCGATCAACCTCGACAGCCAGCCCTTTTGTAGTGAGCCCCGGAGCGAGAGAGTTTCTCCCTCGCACCGGGGCTTGCGCACGCACAGTGCGGCCGCTGCACATGCGTAGGACCAAAACATCGACCCAGTTGCGAGCTCTCAGCGCTTGCGACCGGGTCTAAATGAGGTCCTATGTCTGCGTCGGAATGATAGATCGTTCAATGGATCGCATAGTGGCCCTGATTCAGAGCCAGACGCTCTGACAGAGCGCTCGCTCTTAATCAGAGCCATCCCTGTTCCTTTTTGGAGCGGCCTCCTGGCTCCTCCTGGCCGCTCGCATAGCTGTGGGTAATCACCCAGCACGCCCCCTTTGGTGTGAGACCCATAACGACGGCTTAGCCGTCGTTATTCGGGTCTCGCGCATGCGTACGACGGAGCTGGCTCCCTCGTGTGCATGCGCACTTGGGCAACATCGATCCGCTTGCAAGCGCTCAGCGCTCGCGAGCGGGTCTGAATCAGGCCCTGTGTGTACCCAGCTTTACACTAGATTAAATTAGTTTAGTAACTAGTATAATAAAGTTGTGCAGCAGCTATCCCGGTATCTCCTGAAAAGACCCACGGAACCACTGGTGCTCCGCTATCTGGCCTTTTGAAATACCATTCTGCTCTTACCGAGAGGAGGGGTCTGATAAGCAGGATCGTAACTAGGGTAGTGCGACCAGGGCACCGCAGGGCAGGGGGCGCTGTTTGGGCCTGTCATTTTTCCTGTTTATTATCATTCTCACTTGTAGCTTCTTCTTCTTTTATCCCCAGCATCTCCTGGCCTCCCCTCTCTCTTCCCTAGCCTTTCACCATGAGGCCATGGCCCTTTTTCAGATGCATTATCTTATGTCCCTATTTAAAAAATGGGAGTGGGGGGGCGACAATGCTCTCTCTGGCACAGGGCACCAAAAAGTCTAGTTACGGCTCTGCTGATAAAAGCCCATCCCAGTGAAGGGCTGGAAACCGCATGATCGCTTATCAGTGGTGAAACTTGTGAGTGGTGGGCCCAGGTGCAAAATTTTTCTTTGGGCCCCCCTCCTCCACCCTACTCCCAAGTTCAAAGTGCAGTGGGTGACAGAGAGGGGTAGAGGGTGACAGGGAGAGGCAAGAGGTAGACAAAGAGAGGCAAGAAGGTGACAAGGAGAGGGTGACAGGGAGAAGCAGTGGGTGACAGGAAGAGATAACAGGCAGTGGGTGCCGGAGAGGGAAAAGGCAGTGGGTGATGGAGAGGGTGATAGGGAGAGGTGACAGGCTGTGGGTTACAGGGAGAAGCAGTGGGTGACAGGGAGAGGTGACAAGCAGTGGGTGACGGAGTGGGAAGAGGCAGTGGGTGACAGGGGAGAGGGTGAGAGGTGACAGGGAGAAGCAGTGGGTGACAGAGGGGAAGAGGGTGGCAGGGATAGTTGACAGGCAATGGGTGAAAGGAGAGGGGAGAGGCAGTGGGTGACAGGGAAAGGGTGATAGGGAGATGCAGTGGGTGCCCTGCACATTATACCATGCTGTAGTACCACCCACATTATGTCACACTGTAGTGTCCCCCACATTATGTCACACTGTAGTACCCCCACATTATGCCACCTGTAGTGCCCACACATTATACCATCTATAGTGCCCACACAGTGTACTCACCACAGTGTACTCACCAGCAGCATCCACAGGCAGTCACAGCCTCACAATGAGTCACAGCCTCACAATGAGTCACACCCATGAGGGTGCACTGCTGCTGGGTCAGAGGAGCATGTGATGAGCTCCTCCAACCAGAGCTCAGCACATGCTCTTCTGACCCCACTGCAGAGACTACTGGGATTTATTACCCAGTAGTGCACTGCAGTGCTGAGCCTGACTGCACTGTGCTCCTGGCCCCTGCGTGTAGCTGCCGGCCAGGTCAATCACAACCTTGATGACTGCCCGGCAAGCAGCTGCACTGCAGCCTGCCATAAGGCAGTGTGGACCCCTAAATTGTGGCGGGCCCCGTTGCAGTGCACTGGCTGCACCGCTGGTAGTTCTGCCCCTGTAGCTTATGCTATAACAGCGCTTCCTGATTTGGGTCCTTGGTGCACATTGCGCATGCGTTCTGTAATCCTTCATTTATTTCATACTTTCCTGGTCCCGCTGTCTAGTTAAAATCCAAAGAGTATATTTTAACAATTTAAAATAATAAATAGACAGGGGCGTGGCCTGACTGGCTTCCTGGGCAGCAGCACTGTCCTGGAGCTCCCGACTCAAGTGCCTTTAACGGCGACAAAACTCTGTTTTGCACCTCATAAACGGCCTGACCTTCCTTCCTGGTGTGCCTGCACTCCCCCAGGTCTGACTCCCGGACTTTGAAGTGGCTCCGCGGGACCCAGTGATTCAGGGCCTACTGAGCCTCCAGAAGCCACGGTCTCGATTTTGGAGCTCTGCCAGCGGGTCGTGTAGCGTCACCGTTGCGGACGCCGCTATACTCCTTACGCATCCCTGCTTCTATTTTCAGCCAGCTGGACCCGGCTCCTTCTTTCCATGATCACTTCTCTCCTGGTTAGCCCTCATTGTGCCTGGGGATCGACAGAAGCCGCCATTTTGAGACACAGCCTGCTCTCCACAGTGTGCCTGGGTGCAGTTTCTGGAGCCTCTACCACCTCCTGCAAGTTGCTATATGGCTCCTATATCCACTATCTACTCCTGTGCTCAGGCTGTAATTCCTTATGTCTCCATGCTGTTCCAGTGATATTTCTCTACCCTCACCCATGAGACCTCCACAGCTCCTGCTTTCCTATAATAATTCATGCCTATCTGCTGAGACCTCTGCAGTTCATACCTATGTGATATAAGAATCCAGCACCTCTAAAGTCATGTTTTTTTGTGTCTTTTTACTATCGCCTGTGCCTCCGACCTCTGGAGACAGCCATGCCTGTCAGATGAGACAAACTTTCTACCCTTGCATCTCCTATTAAATTTATATCACATAAAAACCCAGACGCCGTGTCTACCGGGAAGTCCTCGGTGGTGTCCACTTCCATGACTACCTCCTCACCTGGCCTTGCGACTAGTCTGGACCCCCCTACTGATGCTCCACTCATAGTCCGAACACTCCATCAGATGCTTCAGGTGTTCCAGACAGACCTCACCTCCGATTTTCCAACCTCCGTTAAACAACTCTCTGCTGAGTAACGATTGTGGGTGACCGTACTAATCATTTGGAAATAAAAATGCAAGAACTTGTGTCTTCCCATAACTATATTCTCTATATTCTTCCCATAACTATATTCTCACCTCTCATAACTCGGTTCTGACGGAGTTAACAGCGGTTAAGGATAAACTCGCTGACCTGGAGGACAGATCCAGGAGAAATAATATCAAGATAAGGGGTGTTATGGAATCTGTGGCTAATGACGGTCTCCAGGACTTTGCCCTGACCCTTTTCAAAAAATTGTTACCCTCTTCATAGATCCGAGACCTGCTGATTGACTGCCTTTCTAAGCCCCACTCAGCCCCTGGAAGTTCCCCCTGAGATGTCCTATTACACCTTAATTTCTTTCATATCAAGGAGGATGTCCTTAGAGCTGCATGATTGGCGGAAGATACTGAGGTTCTAAACAATCTCCAACTATTCTGGAACCTCTCAATCCACACTATTAACAAACGCAGAACTCTCCAACCCATCACTAAAGCTCTCTACGATAATGATATTCAATACTGCTGGGGTTTCCTGGTGAAGCTCTTGTTGAGGAAGGATGGTTCTACATTTGTCATATCGTCCTTGGAAGCAGGTGCCAAGCTACTATCTGAGTAGAATATTCCTGTCTCTATTACCTCGTCTTCTCAAAACCCCTCTCATCAGTCGGACTGGTCCCAGGTGGGGTGAAGATTTCCCGGATTCTTGGTTTTATAAATTGCTTTCGATGTTTCAATGGCTGAGACATGAACATTTTTCTGGACTGGGTCGCTGTTTGTTACTTTATTACAGTGACATTAGTTATTGATATTTAGGCCCTCTCAGTGAGGCATTACTCCCGTTCCTGTTCCTGTTTGGACGCCTCGCTCCAAGATGCTACGTACTGAACTTCTCAGCCACAAGTATTTACAGTTTATGGACCCTTGCATCCTGATAGTTCTGATCTGTGGTATTACATTGACTGTGTTTTTAGTTTTCTCTCTCTGAATGCCCTGTCTGTCTCTATAAATGTGTTGTTTATTTCTCCGTATAGGCTTTGAGCTTTGAGGGATGATCCATATTTTAATGTGCTGCTGTTTAAACTGTTTAAACTTTTTCTTTTATTTTTCATAGAGTTGGAATTCTTATTCAATATAAAATGTCAGTATTAAATTTTTATGCTCTGAAATGTATACTCTACTTATATGAGGTCTACTTTATATGAGATTTATGGATGGGTATTGAAACAGTATAACCCCACATGTTAAACATTTTGCTGTATATTTTTCTCACGGCAACTACTGTGGCCTGATATACTGAGCTTTTTTATTTTTCCCTGTGTTTTTCTTCATTTTTTCTTTTTTCAGGTATGTTTTTTTTTTTTTTTCTTTGTCTTATGTAACAGGTATGTCTAAGATGTCCACACTATTCTTTAATACCCAATGGTCAAGGTTTTTTCTCTACTATCAAGGGACTTAAATCCCCAACTTTTCATAAACATAAAGTAGGGGTGAGCCTGTTCGGATTTCTGAAATCCGAACCCCCCCGAGCCCCCCCGATCCGAGGCCGATCCGAGTCAGGCTCGACTTTTCCCGCCTGACTCGGATCTGAAATCGAGGCAAAACTTCATCATCCCGCCTTCAAGGTCTCATGGGTTTTGGATTCTATATAAGGTACCCGCGTCGGTGCCATTTTCTCACTCAGCTGTGGACAGTGAAGAGGGAGGGTGGGAGTTAGGGCTGGCTGGGCTGTGTAGTGTAGTGTAGTGTTGTGCTGTGCTGCTGTTGTCCATAGGGGCTGTGTCCACTCCTCCAAAGTCCGTAGGGGCTGGCTGTGTTGTGCTGTGCTGCTGTTGTCCATAGGGCTGTGTCCACTCCTCCAAAGTCCATAGGGGCTCGCTGTGTTGTGCTGTGCTGCTGTTGTCAATAGGGGCTGTGTCCACTTCTCCAAAGTCCGTAGGGGCTGGCTGGACTGTGTTGTGCAGTCAGTTGTCCATAGGGGCTGTGTCCACTCCAAAGTCCTGTGCAGTGTCCCAGTCCTAAAGGGGTGCTGTAGTGTTGTCCAGGGGGTGCTCTGTCCATCAGGGGTGCTCCCCCAAGTGCAAAAAAATAAATATTTTTTCTGTGTTTGTGAATTGTGTGCGCAGTAGCCGCACGTGCATCAACAAAGTAGTGCCAAGCGTGCGCCTGTGTCCCATAAGTAAATGGCCGGCTGGCTTGTCTGTTAAAGGGTGCTGTAACCCCCAAAGGGCACTCCAAACAAAATAAAAAAATACTTTCTGTGTTTGTGAATTGTGTGTACTGTGGCTGCACGTGCATCAACAAAGGAGCAGCGCCAAGCGTGCACCTGTGTCCCATAAGTAAACGGCCGGCTGGCTTGACCGTTAAAGGGTGCTTTAACCCTCAAAGTGCACTCCAAAAAGAAATAAAAAAAATATTTTTTTGTGTTTGTGAATTGTGTGCGCAGTAGCCGCACGTGCATCAACAAAGTAGCTCCAAGCGTGCACCTGTGTCATAGGTAAAGGGCCAGCTGGCTTGACTGTTAAAGGGTGCTGTAACCCCCAAAGTGCACTCCAAAAAAAATAAAAATATATATTTTTTTGTGTTTGTGAATTGTGTGCGCAGTAGCAGCACGTGCATCAACAAAGTAGTGCCAAGCGTGCGCCTGTGTCATAAGTAAAGGGCAGGCTGGCTTGACCGTTAAAGGGTGCTGTAACCCCCAAAGTGCACTCCAAACAAAATAAAAATATATATTTTTTTGTGTTTGTGAATTGTGTGCGCAGTAGCCGCACGTGCATCAACAAAGTAGTGCCAAGCGTGCGCCTGTGTCATAAGTAAAGGGCCGGCTGGCTTGACCATTAAAGGGTGCTGTAACCCCCAAAGAGTGCACTCCAAACAAAATAAAAAAATATTTTCTGTGTTTGTGAATTGTGTGCACTGTGGCTGCACGTGCATCAACAAAGGAGCAGCGCCAAGCGTGCGTCTGTCTGTTAAAGGGTGGTGTAACCCCCAAAGTGCACTCCAACAAAAATAAAACATTTTCTTCTGTGTTTGTGAATTGTCTGCACTGTACGTGCATCCTCAAAGCAACAGCGCCAAGCGTGCGTCTGTCTGTTAAAGGGTGGTGTAACCCCCAAAGTGCGCTTCACAAAGAATAAAAAATTCTTCTTTTTTTTTTTCTGTCTTTGTGAATTGTGTGGGCTGTAGCTGCACGTGCATCAACAAAGGAGCAGCGCCAAGCGTGCTCCTGTGTCCCATAAGTAAAGAGCCGGCTGGCTCATTTCTTAAAGGGTGGTGTAACCCACAAAGTGCACTAGTCTCCAACAAAAATAAAAAATTATTTTCTGTGTTTGTGTGCGCCTTAGCCGCACGTATATATCAATATAACATAAATGGAGGACCAAAATTTCTCCGATAAAAATAAAATAGGGAAAGATCAAGAACCACTTCCTCCTAGTGCTGAAGCTGCTGCCACTAGTCATGTCATAGATGATAACATGCCATCAACGTCGTCTGCCAAGGCCGATGCCCAATGTCATAGTAGAGGGCACATACAATCCCAAATGACAAAGTTCAGGAAAATGATCTTGAAAAAAACATTTAAATCATCTGAAGAGAAACGTAAACTTGCCAATATGCCATTTACGACACGGAGTGGCAAGGAACGGCTAAGGTCTTTCCCTATGTTCATGACTAGTGGTTCAGCTTCACATGACGATGGAAGCCCTCCTCCCGCTAAAAAAATCAAACGAGTTAAGCTGGCAAAAGCACAGCGAAGAACTGTGCGTTCTAAGGAGATATCACAAATCCCCAAGGAGAGTCCAAGTGTGGTGGCGGTTGCAATGCCTGACCTTCCCAGCACTGGACGGGAAGAGGTGGCTCTTTCCACCATTTGCACGCCCCCTGCAAGTGCTGAAAGGAGCACCCACAGTCCACTTGCTGATATGCAAATTGAAGATGTCACTGTTGAAGTACAACAGAATGAAGATACTGGTGTAGCTGGCACTGAGGAGGAAGTTGGCGAGGAGGATTCTGATGGTGATGTGGTTTGTTTAAATCAGGCTCCGGGTGAGACAGTTATTGTCCGTGGGATGAAAAAGCCCATCACGGTCATGCCTGGGCAGAAGACCAAACATTCTACCTCTTTGGTCTGGCAATATTTCTATCCAAATCCGGACAACAACTGTCTTGCCATATGTACCATATGTAAAGGTGAAATAAGTAGGGGTAGGGACGTTAACCACCTAGGAACATCCTCCCTTATACGGCACCTGCAGCGCGTTCATAAATAGTTACTGTCAAGTTCAGATACTTTGGCTAAGACCGTAAGCAGTCCAGGGACACCTAAATCCCTTTTTCCTGTTGTATCCATGCGCCTGCAAACAACACCGTCAACTCCCTCCTCGTCAATTTCCTCCTTAGTCAGGATCGGAAGTAATCCTGCAGGCAATGTCACTGGCATGACTGACTCTCCTATCCGGGGTTCCTCCGGAGGATCCTGCATTGCTACGCCTCCTGCTGCCGCTGCTGCTGTTGCTGCTGCTGGGAGTCGTTCATCATCCCAGAGAGGAAGTAGGAACACCACTACTTTTACTAAACAATTGACCCTCCAACAGTCCTTTGCGAGGAGGATGAAGTACGACAGCAGTCATCCTGAAGCAAAACGTATAACTGAGGCCTTGACTGCTATGTTGTGTTAGATGTGCATCCGGTATCCACCATTAGTGCAGTGGGATTTAGACAATTGATGGAGGTAGCGTGTCCCCGGTTCCAAACTCCGTCTAGATTCCACTTCACTAGGCAGGCGATACCGAGACTGTACAGAAACGTCAGAAAAAGTGTCCTCAGTGTCCTGAAAAATCCGGTTGTACCCAATGTCCACTTAACCACGGACATGTGGACAAGTGGAACAGGGCAGACTAAGGACTATATGACTGTGACAGCCCACTGGGTAGATGTATCACCTTACGCAGCAACAACAGCAGCGTCACCAGTAGCAGCATCTCAGAAACGCCAGCTCATTCCAAGGCAGGCTACGCTGTGTATCACCGGTTTCAGTAAGAGGTACACCGCCGACAACCTCTTAGAGAAACTGAGGGAAATCTTCGCCCAGTGGCTTACCCCACTTAGACTCTCCTGGGGATTTGTGATATCTGACAACGCCACCAATATTGTGCGGGCATTACATCTGGGCAAATTCCAGCACGTCCCATGTTTTGCTCACACTATAAACTTGGTGGTGCAGAATTTTCTGAAAAGCGACAGGGGCGTGCAGGAGACGCTTTGGGTGGCCCGAAAAATTTCTGGCCACTTTCGCCATTCAGCGACTGCGTGCCGAAGACTGGAGTACCAGCAAACACTCTTGAACCTGCCCCGCCATCACCTGCAGCAAGAGGTTGTGACATGGTGGAACTCAACCCTCTATATGCTTCAGAGGATGGAGGAGCAGCAAAAGGCCATTCAAGCCTCTACATCCACCTATGACATAGGCAAAGGAGGGGGTATGCACCTGACTCAAGCACAGTGGAGAATGATTTCCGTGTTGTGCAAGGTTCTCCAGCCCTTCGAACTTGCCACACGTGAAGTCAGTTCAGACACTGCCAGCTTGAGTCAGGTCATTCCCCTCATCAGGCTTTTGCAGAAGCAGCTAGAGAAAGTGAAGGAGGAGCTAAGACGGAGCGATTCCGCTCGGCATGTGGGACTTGTGGATGAAGCCCTTCATTCGCTTTGCCAGGATTCCCGGGTGGTCAATCTGTTGAAATCAGACCACTAAATTTTGACCACCGTGCTTGATCCTAGGTTTAAAGCCTATGTGGTGTCTCTCTTTCCGGCCGACACAAGCCTGCAGAGGTGCAAAGTCCTGCTGGTGAAAACACTGTCAGCTGAAGTGGAACGTGACACGTCAACAGCTCCTTCTTCATTTTCTCCTGCAACTGGGGCTGAGAGGAAAAAACTTAGGTATCCTAAGCAACCCGCTGGCGGTGATGCAGGGCAGGCAGGACCAAGTTTGGACATCTGGTCCGGACTGAAGGACCTGGCAACAATTTCTGACATGTCTACTGTCACTGCATATGATACTGTCACCATTGACAGAATGGTGGAGGATTACATCGGTGACAGCATCCAAGTAGACATGTCAGACAGTCCGTACCTGTACTGGCAGGAAAAAGAGGCAATTTGGAGGTCCCTGTACAAACTGGCTCTATTTTACCTGAGTTGCCCCCCCTCCAGTGTGTACTCCGAAAGACTGTTTAGTGCAGCCGGGAACCTTGTCAGCGAAAGGCGTAGGAGGTTGCTTCCACAAAATGTGGAGAAGATGATGTTCATAAAAATGAATTATCAACTCTTCCAGGGAGACCAGCCTCCAGAACGTACAGAGGGACCTGTGGTGGTGGATTCCAGCGGGGACGAGTTAATAGTCTGTGAGGATGAGGATGTACACAACACTGAAGAGGGTGAGGAATTGGTGGATGAGGAGGATGAGGACGACATCTTGCCTCCGTAGAGCCAGTTTGTGCAGGAACAGATTAATTGCCAGCTTGTTTTGTGGGGGCCCAAACGAACCAATCATTTCAGCCACAGTCGTGTGGCAGACCCTGGCGCTGAAATGATTGGTTTGTTAAAGTGTGCATGTCCTGTTTATACAACATAAGGGTGGGTGGAAGGGCCCAAGGACAATTCCATCTTGCACCTCTTTTTTTTCTTTGCATTATGTACTGTTTGGGGTCTAGTTTTTCAAACTGCCATCCTGTATGCCACTGCAGTGCCACTCCTAGATGGGCCACGTGTTTGTGCCGCCCACTCGTGTCACTTAGCATAGCCTTTTGGACATAAAAACACTATTGTGAGGTGTTCAGAATAGACTGGAAATGAGTGGAAATTAAGGTTATTGAGGTTAATAATAGCATAGGAGCAGAAAAACCAACACATTCTGTGATTTTAGCTGTTTTTATTCTTTTTTTAAAAAAAATACAGATCCAAAACACAAAACCCAGAACCCAAAACACGGAAGGGTGGTTTTGGCAAAACCAATCCAGATCCAAAACACGAAGAAAGATCCAGATCCAAAACCAAAACACGAAAAGTAGCTGGTGCACACCCCTAACATAAAGCAAATATTGTGGCTTTACAGGAGATACATTTCTCCTCGGCAGCGCCCCCTATATTTCAAGACCATAGATACCCTACTTGCTATACCACTAACAGCCCGCCTAAACGTAATGGGGTTGCTATTCTATTTCATGTGAACACTAAGTTGGTATTGCATAGGAAAATTGAGGATAAAAATGGACGGTTTATTATTCTTACTGGTATTGTTGAGGAAGTCCCGGTTACCCTGGTTTCTCTATATGTTCCCAATTCCCGTCAAGTCCCTTTCCTTAGGGAAACCTTTTAGGAAGTTGCTAAGTTCCATCAAGGCGCTCTTATACTGATGGGTGATTTTAACTTGGTCTTTGACCCCAAATTGAATTGATCCTCCCCACAAGGCCACCCTTCTTCCCCTTGTGATGTAGGCCCTTCACTTGCCTTTAAGAAATTACTGGCAGAGTTTGACTTGTATGACACCTGGCGCACCCTTTTCCCGGATGAGAGAGACTACACCTTTTTCTCCTCAGTCCATAATAGCTATTCTAGAAAAGATTAAATTTTTTCGGATAAAAGAATTCTTCAGTCCACTAAAAAAAATTAAAATTCTCCCTATCACCTGGTCCGATCACGCCCCTATTTTATGGACTTGGAATACGGACAACCATTTTCCCCCTACACGCCCTTGGCATTTCCCTGAGTTTCACCTTCATGATCCTGAGATTCTGAAGGCACTTACGGATTCTCTCACGCTATATACGTAGACTAATTCCCCTTCAGATACATCCATCTTTACTTATTGGTGTGCCTTAAAAGCAGTACTCCGCGGCACTTCTATTCAAAAAGGTGCTCAATTTAAAGCATGTTCTCGGAAAACGCAGAGCGATTTGGAGTCTACCCTTCGATCTTTGGAGTCTCAGAATCACACACACCCAACCAGAGTGTTACGTAAACAGCTACAGGAGGTCCGACAGCAGCTCCAAAAATTGTTCATGCTCTGTATGCACTGAGCCCTTACTCGTTTATGCCATATGTTTTATACTGCTGGAAATAAAGCTTCCCATCTCATAGCCCGTAAACTTTGTGGTCACCAAGCCCGTAATAGAGTTAAATGTCTTCTTACCCCTCCTGGTTCAAAATGTCTCAATCCCCTTGACATTGACAATTAGTTTTCAGAATACTATGCAAGATTATATAATTTATCTGAGGACGCCTCCACTCCTCAGCCTTCAGCTACTATTAGTTCTTCTTTTTTAGATAGCTTATATCTCTTTCCTTAGACGCAGATAGCCTTGCGTCTTTAAACGCCCCTTGGTCTTTGAAGGAGACACAGGCCCTCATTCAGAGCCGTACGCTCTGAGCAGAGCGCACGCTCTGAATGAGGGCCGGGCTCCATTTTCATGGAGCGTCCTCCTGGACGCTCGTATAGCTGTGGGTCACCACCCATAGGCTATACGAGCGTGCTTTTTGATGGCCGCGATGGTCTCGACCATCGCGACCATCGAAATTGCGAGCCGGAGCCTGCGGTTGAGGTTTTCAACCGCAAGCTCCGGAGTGATTTTGGCTCTATCAGAGCCAAAATCACTCCCACTGACATCACTAGTGATGTCAGTGGGCCGGCTTCTGACGGGAGGCGTTCCCGTGGGAACGCCCCCGTCAGGGAGGCACGCCCCCGGCACGCCCACCAAAGGGGGCGTGCTGTCAATCAACATTGACAGCACGCCCCCTTTGATCAGACACAACGAGCGAAGGACTTTCCTTCGCTCGTCGCGTCTGGCGCATGCGCACGACGGAGCTCCCTCCGTCGTGCGCATGCTCAGTGCATAACATCGACCCACTTGCGAGCGGACAGCCGCTCGCGAGTGGGTCTGAATCAGGCCCACAGTTAGTTATCCAACAGCTCCCTAAGGGTAAGGCCCCTGGCCCTGACGGCTTTATAAATTCCTTTTATTCTGCATTCAGAGGGGTTCTTTCCCCAATCCTTCTACAGCTATATCTGGAGGCTTCCAAAACTGGCTCCTTTCCAACCAAAATTGTGGAACCACATATTGTGACCATTCCGAAGCCTGGTAAGGACCCCTCTGACTGTAAAAATTCTAGACCTATAGCACTTCTTAAGAGACATTAAAATATACTCAAAGCTGATAGCTAATCGTCTGAATCCATTGCTCCCTTAGTTAGTACACCCTGACCAGGTGGGCTTCGTTTTTGGATGCCATGCTCCTGATAATACTTGCAGGGTTTTGGATTTGGTTGCATGGGTCTCATATAATAAATTACCATTTCTCCTACTATAACTTGATGCTGAAAAAGCATTTGATAGACTCCATTGGGACTATGGCCCTCATTCAGACCCACTCGCAAGCGGGCGCACGTACGTTAGGCGTACGTACAAAATTATTTAAATTCAATGGCTCGCTCGTATTTTCGTTCGCATCTAAAATTCCTCCCTAAACTCAGGTGACCCCTCCTCTAACTAACGAGCGTGCGAAATAGCGAGCGTACATCCCCGAAATGGCTTGAAGGGAACGCACGCACAAGTGAAACCGGAAGTGGCCTTGTCAGATGTCGATTACCTGCTCCTTTATTCTGCCTACCTCCCTCAATCGTATCATGCCAATCAATGTATCAATTAGCTTAATTTTTTTTTTTTTTCAACACAATGCAAGAAACGTTACTCTTGTCCGTGTTTGTGTTTACCCGCAGAATACGTACGGATGGAACATTCGCTTTTATTGTTCAAAAAACATGTGAACCACAATTAAACAATTGTTCTATTGCTGTGGATCCCCGCATATTTTCCGGGGTTCATTTCTTTATTTAAATTTGCAAACGCATGTCACTGCATCAAGCCTATCATAACTCTCCAGAGATTTCTGGCCCTGTTGAACACATGACTCATACACTAACCAATAAAATTGCTCCTGTTAATTTCCAAAATACATTAGCCAATCAGAAATTTTTGGCACACTTTATCAAAAATGTTTTGTATGAAAAACTCCATTGCCATCATGAGAGCCTCCGCATTCACCAGGCGCGAGCTGCTGGTGCTTACGGAGGTGATGGATAGGCGGATCACCAGCCAGCCTCCACCCATCACCAACCGGCAGAAGCGCTCCGCGTATGCGGAGGCACGGTCCCGCCTGCGGTCGTTGGGTTCACGCCGCAACATCGGGCAGCTGGAGCGCAGGTGGTCAGACCTGCAACGGCGAACGCCCCGCTTGCTGGCATGCTTTCGCATGCAGATCCTTGAAAGTAAGTGTTATGTATTGTGGTTTTCATGTTTGTGTTTGTGGGGCAAACTGCGTGTGCATGTTTTCCTGTCTGTCCTATTAATTATTTGTCCTCATATCTGCGTGTGCATGTTTTCCTGTCTGTCCTATTAATTATTTGTCCTCATATCTGCGTGTGCATGTTTTCCTGTCTGTCCTATTAATTATTTGTCCTCATATCAGCGTGTGCTTGTTTTCCCTCTATTTCTGTTTTTTTCATTCTACTCCTTTTTGCATGTTTTTTGTTGCTGGTTTTTTTTTTTTTATTTGGGCCCCGGATTTGCCCAGAAACTAACCTCAATTTTTTGGACATATTTTAGGAGGACAGCCAAGACTACGCCGTCACCGTCCGGCCAGACGGCGTTCCCGGCCACTATCCCCAACCCCCAGCCAACACTCCACCCCAAATATTTCCCCTATACCCCACTCCCCAGCCTTCCCAGACCCTCTCCCGGGAACTGTCGGGCCTCCTTCCCCTCCGTCCCACTTCCCCCTCTCCTCCACCCACCCCTCTTCCAATTACCCCCTCCCCGGAGTCCATCATTACCCCTCCCCGTTCTTTGGGGAATGAAGGCTCCTCCGAGGAGGAACATGGAGGGACTTCCGGAGCTCCCGTTTTGGCTCCCGGTATGTTTTTCTTTCTCATTTTTTTTAACCACAAACTGTTTGTATGTAATCATGTGTCGTGCCTTTATTCGTGCTTGTTTGGTTTACTTTTGGTGATTTAGCAGTTTGCCTTTACCTCTTCCTGCTGATTTCAGCATACACATATCACACCTGTGTGAATTTGTACATAGGCCTTGTATTTTTGGCAGCACCCCCTTTTTGTTTTGGTTTTTCTTTTTTCGGTTTAGGAGTGATTTCGTTGTGTTTTTGTTTTTTTAATGTGGATTCCCTATTGTTTTATTAATCCACACACTTTTCTCACCCACAGAGGAACAGAGGTGTCGACAAGAGGTGGACGATTGTGTTGGCCAGATGCGCCAACATGTCATTGGCATTCTTGTGGCCCTTGACCGGCTGTCTGGCATCCTTCGCCAGTAGTTTTTTTTGTTTATTTTCGTTTTGTAAATAAATTTTGTAGTTCTAATATACGTTCTGGCTCATTCTTTTTTTCAAAAACAAAAATAGTTTTCCCTGACATAAGTAGACTGTTCCTGCAAGGATTTCCCTTTTTTAAAAGTTAGATTGTATTTTGTATTTGTATGTTAAACAGCCACAAGAAACACATAACAGTAACAATGTCATTTCCCTTTTTGGGTGTAGTGTCAATTAGATATTTCGCCATTTTACAGGTTCCTAGTTGGTGTGCAAGCTGCTTAGGCCAATCTTCAAAATCCAAAGGTTTGGACAGGCTTCCTTTTGGTGTGGGTTGGGAACCTGCAAACATATTTCAGTTTACATCAACTGGTGTCAGTACTGGATTACCCCTTAGTCAAATGTAAGGTGTGTTAACCTGGTTACACTTACTGTTAACGTCCAAAAAAAGGAAGACCATTTCACTCTCCAAACATTTATTCACAACATAAATGAGAAATCAAAGTGGTCAGTCCCAAAAAAAAAAAACAGTGATAATCTCAAATACAACACATACAAATAAAATATTTAATTAAAAAAAACAATCAAGAACTGGTTGACGAAGGACCATTCCAACATGATTCCACAAACATGGCGTTGCGATATGGGTTCCAGAATATATGGACAAAATCACCAGATCCAGGTTTGGTAAGGGTAGCAGGAAGTAGTGAGCGTTGGAGTGGCAAAGATTATGTGAACAAACAGAAGATGGTGAAAAAAAAATAAATAAATTAGATGTTCGCAAACAAACACAAACACATTAGGTATAAACACTGTAGTTTGGGTCAAACTTACCTAAAAAATCTGGCCACCACATCATCGCGTATGGCCCCCCCACATACTGACCTCCGACCAACCTCGGGGGGGCCATCCTCAGGTAAGGCATCCTCTGGCTGCATTGGGACACCACTCCTTATGGCGATGTTGTGAAATATCCCACACAGGACCACAATTTTCGACACCATATCCGGCAAATACATGAGCTCGCCACCAGAGCGGTGGAGGCATCTGAATCGACCTTTTAAAAGGCCGATACAGCGCTCCACCACTTGCCTGGTGGCTGTAAGTGCGGAATTATACTCACTTTGTGGGCCTGGTGTGGGAGCCAAATAAGGAGTGAGCAGCCATGACATGCAAAGGTATCCACTGTCTCCTGTGAAAAATAAGAGACAACATCAGGAACACTGTGTATCAAGCTTAACATTGTTATGTACTAAAGGTCTCCACTTACCCAGAAGCCACGCATCACCAGCTTGTAGGTTGGTTAATTTCTGCCATATCCCTGATTGCCGGATGACGAAGGAGTCATGTGCACTTCCTGGTAACTTAGCATTCAGGGACAGGATCTGGAGGGAGGCATCACATACCACCATTACATTCAGGGAGTGATAGTGTTTCCTGTTTCTAAATATTGCCTCCAGCCGTGCTGGAGGCTGAAGTGGTATGTGAGTACCATCCACAACCCCTATGATGTGTGGGAAGCCAGCTATTTGGTAAAAATTGGCCTTGGCCACACTAAGGGCACCCATATCCAAAGGCATTTGAATAAAATGATGGAGGTGCTTGAAAAGTGCCTCCATCACTGCCCTCAGGATCCGGGAAAAGGAGGATTGGGAGATGCCCGCCACTATTCCCACCATTGTTTGAAACGATCCTGAGGCACAGAAATGTAACACCGCCATAAATTGCGTCAGTGGTGGTATTGCTGTTGGACTGTCAATTTGCCGCTCAAGATCACTTTCTATTAATGAGAGAGTGTCTATGATGATTTTGGGAGGTAGACGGTAGCGTCTTAAAACCTCATCATCGGGCATTCCAAAAAGGGTGACACGTGTTCGAAATATCTGGGGCCTTGCATGCCTACGCCTGGGATGAGATTGAGGTTGGTCGGCTTCCAGGAGCATGGCCAGAACAATCCGCCCCAGATCAACCTGAAATTCAAAAATTTCAAAGTAAGGCTTTTGACCCACCCCAAAACTATATTAAAACAACTTAGCTTGATGATACCATCCATTGCTGCTTACATGCCGGGGTATTGTCATGATACGTCCAAACTGAAAATAAACAACAAAATTACTTGACACATTTCACTCTGTGCATTTTTGTTGATACATTTTGTGCTAGACCAAAGTTCAAATATGCCAAACACCCATTTAGCAAAACCGCAAAGCGACATTTAACACAGTACATCAAAACGGGTCGAAATGTTGGCTCAAAAAGCGAAAGCTAAACCATCCAAAAGTTAGAATGATTATTAAGCTGTTTAAAATGCGCTAATTAGTTCGCTAATACAAGTCACAAGAGTAACTACTAAAAATGCGCTAATTAGTTCGCTAATACAAGATAAAAAATGGACTTACCAAGAGCAAATATCTAAGATGCAAAATCAAAAGGTCTTTGGGGTCGAAAATAAACAAAATCTAAAATAGAATAAATTAGGTATCCAAAAATTACAAAATATACGAAACACAATGAAACAACAATTGAACAAAAGTTAGACTTCACAAAACTTACCAAATCAACAAACGAGGTCCCAAAAATATAAACCAACAAAGATAACGGACAAAAAAACGCAAATCTAACCAACAAACTAATCTCCAACCTCCAACTCCTTTCTACGCAATCAATAAACTCCAGCCAAGATAACCTCCAACAATCCAAAAACGCCACCTCGACTTGAGACACACCAAGCCATAAATAGTGTTTCGTTTCCCGCACAAATTAAGGAGGGATCTTAGGGCCGCACAATCAATGATGCGGCCGCAAAATAAGGACGCATGTATAAATACGTCACGAAAACACATTCAAATTCTGGTGTATTTCTTGTTTGGACCTCAGACATGGCGACAGACCAGGGAAAAAATGCACAAGAGTCAGGCGGTAAGTCTTTCATGCATTTTCTATCAACGATTAATTTGAAACATAAGATTAGGCAAGTTGTGATTTTGTGAATTCTGTAAATTTACACAAATAGGTGAGGAGGATGACATGGAAGAGGCTGCTGGGCCCAGTATTCCGGCCAAAGCGGGCAAAAAAAAAAGGCAGCCACATTTCACAAGAAAGGAGATGGAGGTTTTGATCCAGAAGTGTGTGGACATCCTGCCACAGGCAGACAGGAATATGAGTCTAAGCCAGAAGTGGAGAATGTGGGAAGAGGTAGCCGTTGCTGTCAATAGAGTGGGTGATTATGTCCGTCTAGCCCGGGATGTCAAACGGCGGTGAGTAAACCCTTGCCCCCCCTAAAAACAAACCCCATTTTAAACCAAAGGATAATGGCTTCCATTTTTCCCCACAGATGGGGCGACTTCAAATATCGCCTAAAGCAAAAACTCGCGGACAGGGCTAGGCATGCAAGGGGGACAGGTGGGGGTCCCACCCCTGTGTCATTGGAGTTGACGGATTTAGAAGAGCTGGCACAGGGGTGTGTGCAGCCTGTGGAGGTGTTTGGCGTGTCCAACATGGATACGGACATGCCAGACTTTGCGGCTCCTCATATTGGCCCAGGTAAGTATTGTGATGTCACCAACTCTGAAATGCTATTGTGCCAATATGTAGATTCTAATGTGACTCTTTTCTCATTTTGCCAACAGAGACACAGGCGGATGAGTCTGCTCCAGAGGGAAGCCTTGGCCGCAGAATTTCTGCTGGCTCTGCAGGGGAGGAACCAGTACATCCGGCTGAGGACCCTGCAGAAGCCAGTCCAGGGCGTGCCCCCTCGCAGGCAGTGGGCCTCCTCACAGAACTCAATTTCAAATCGGATTTCCATACGGAGATTCTGCAGAGGATGGACGCCAGTCTGATACGGGTGGCTGAGGCCCTGGAGCAAAATGCTGCGGCCATCGTGACCATTGGTCAGGCCCTGGCAGAAAATACCAGGGCCAACATCCGCATCGCCGATGCCCTGGAGCAGCTCGTTCGCCAGCACATGGTGGAGCCGACCTCCCTTCCTGCCGGAACATCAGGATCCTCCACCTCTGGCACAACATCAGCCAATCCTCCAAATGTGCCTAGCCCTGTGCCTAGTCCAGAGGCCACAACATCTGCCTCTGGACAGGCCAGCCCGATGGCATCCTGGACCCGGTCTGACGCCCACCCTCCCCCATCCAAACGGGCGAAAAAACGGTGACAGCAATGGCGACTTTTCCCACACTCCTTCTGTGCTTGGCTCATATTCCTTTCTGGTCAAAACTTCCCTCTCCTTTCTTGTGAAATGTTTTTAAGTTATTTTTGTACGTTTATGTTATCAGTTATTGATTATTTATTTTTGATAAAAAGTATCTTTGGCAGAAAAAAAAAAAAAATATATTATGCCAATTGGTTTGTGTTTAAACAATAAATTTATGAAAAAAATCTGACATTGTATTGTGACATTATTGTACAAATGGGTTACATTTAATCCTGGCCCTAAAGGCAAAAAAGGACACAAAAAACCATTTCATTTGTATACAAAAAAGGCCTCTTGAAGGAACGTTTAAAAAAACACATAACGATGCAAATTCCACATTAAAAAAAAAAAGGGGAGCTAATTAAAACATGATGACATTATTGTCACAATAGGCCATAAACAACAAATTGAGGCCAAAAAAATGTACGCCAATTGATTGTGTAATCCTGACATTAGCAGGTATGATTTCCACCTGCGTACGGTTTTGTGCTATCCCAATAAACTGCTTTCCAAACACATACCAAGCCGGTTTTCAATACAACACTAATTGCTTTTGTGACCACCCGCGATTAATCGCTGCAACATCATGGAGTCCCGGGACGGAGGAGAAGGCCATCGCCAATGTGGTCGAGTAATCCAGACCCTAAACTGTGCGAGCATTTTGAAGGGAAAGAGGATGTTCCAGTGACGTATGTGACGGTCCGAACACATTTGACGTTCGCATCTGCTAATGTATGTACGCCCCAAAAACGCCTCGCCACGCCTGCGTTTTTCCATCTCCACCCCCGTCAACACCCAAAAACGCCCTGTTCTGTCAATCACATTTGACATGTCACTTCCTGTACGCTATTTTAGGAACGAGAGAAAAAAAGCTCGCAATCTGCCGTACGCACATGCGCAGTGTAACACCGACGCATGCGCGGTTAGTCAACATCGGAACGCAACGAGCGTACTGCTGTTTGCGAGTGGCTCTGAATGAGGGCCTATATGCGCCAGGTGTTAATCAGGTTTGGACTCCAAGGTGATATTTTCCGATCTATCAACGCTCTTTATGCTGGTCCTTTAGCCCGGATTTTTAGTAATGGCTTCCTCTCCACCTCCTTTCCGATGACTGCCATTAGGCAGGGCTGCCCTCTCTCTCCACTAATATTTGTATTGGCCATAGAACCCCTTGCTCAAAAGATTTGTTTATCCCGATTTTCCTGGACTCTCAGTATGTAACACTTCCCATAAATTATGTATTTTTGCAGACGATGTTTTACTATTTGTGACTCGTTGATTCTCCTTCACAATATTTTAAGCAGCTATAGTGCTGCTTCCTATTATAAATTGAATACCACTAAAACTGAAGCTCTGCCTATCAATATCCCCCCTTCACTTCTTCAATCTGTCACGACCAGGGCTGTGAGGGGTCAGGGTCGGCGGCACTTACCTGTCCGGACACTCTGGTGGGGTTCTTCTGGCGGGGGCGCGGGCACATGGAGGTTCGCGCTGCATGCTACAGGGGTCTGGAGGCATAGTGTCCTGACTGCTAATGTGAGTGTTGCACACCTTGGCAGCGCTGCAGCGCGACATGGACGCCGCCATCTTGGATGTGGTCAGGTGACTCCTTTCGGCCAATCCATTCATAGCATTCCTGGGAGCCCTGGCAACCGTTGTCACTTCCTCCGGGTACTTAAGGGCTGAACTGCAGTTCTTCTGTGTCAGTGCAATGTTATTTCCAGCCTAGCTGGGTGCTAGTTCTCCAAGCTCCTTGCTATACCTTGTTCCTGCTGAGTCTCACTTATATGTATATTGCCCCAGATTCCATCCTCCAAGACACTCTGCATACCAGCGGCGCTACTCCCTACTACCACCCCCAGAGGGAGACCTGCTTAACTATTCTGACAGTCTGTGATCCTCCCTGAATTCCCAGTTACCGGTTGTGTGTATCCGCAGTCCTTTCCGGGTGTTTCTCTCCATCAGTATCACTTCTTCATCAGTGGGCATGAGCAACACACATCTCAGGCCAGCGTCCTTTCAATACCAGACGTATGCCCTTATAACCTCTCCTGGATCCACCCCGGGTTCATCCCCCCAAGTACCTAATCCTCTTGTGACACAATCCTTGAAAGGGCGTTTCCCTTTAACTTGGAAAGATTCTTCCTTATCCTATTTGGGAATTTCTATCCCTTCTTCTATTCATAATGTCCACAACGTTAATTATGCACCCTTATTGATACAATTAACAACCTTGGCTACTGCCTGGATGAACCACGAGGTCTCATGGTTAGGCCACCTAGCGGCATTTAAGATGATGTTACTGCCAAAACTGATATACCTGTTTTCTCATATCCAATACCCCGTAAGCTGTTACAAGAGATGCGGCGGCTGATGCTATCTTACGTATGGAAGCGTAAAGCTCCCAGAATGGCTTATAGTTGCATGATTCGCTTTAGACCACAAGGAGGCCTCACTCTTCCTGACCTGTCTAGGCACCATGAAGCAGCCCTGCTTTCCCAATTATGCAATTAGTTTCTCCCCCCCCCCACACTAAGCCTTGGGTGGATTTGTAACATGCCCTTTTTCATGGTTTTCCTTTACCTGACCCTTTATGGTTACCCAAACAGCTACGCCCACAACTCTCAACACTCCCCAATACTGCCCTTGATACCCTAAAGGTATGGGATCTTAATCTCCCGACTCACTTTAACTTTGCTCTTTCCACCAGGTCCATCTCTCTCCAAGCATTAGACAAATCATTACCCAACCTTTACATGTTTTATTGGTTGCTTTTGGGTGTTGAGGACCTCATTCAGAGTCGGTCGTTGCAGCCACACGGTCGTAAGGTAAAAGGGGCCGGATATGCAAATGAAGCGCTCGCAAGTTGCGTCGTTAAGATGGGATCGTTAGCTTGACGAGCGAGGGGAGGATGCGGCTGTAAGACTAAAAATACGCCCCCTTCTCGTTCCCATTACACGTCATCTCCGGGCATATAAGGATTAATCGAGACCATCGGGAACCATCGGAGCTGGTCGTAGACCTTAAGGTTGACCATACCCTCTCTTAAGCACTACGATCAAGTCAGTGTAAAAACCTCCCATGTCACATGTGCCATGACACTACTTAGTGTGACACAGTTAGGTTAGGGGGTCCCTCTCCTGGGTAGAGGACTCCTTCCTTACACACACACACAGCAGTAGGGAAGCAGCACACCAGTCTGGATGCAAGTACAAGCTGGTCGGCGCCAGTCTTTATTGTACAATGACAGAAATATAAAGAAAACATAAATATAAATCCTAGCCCTGTCGGAGCACTAACTTCACAGGTAGTTCCCTCACTACCAGAACCTGGCAGGACCTAATGCCCTCGCCAGCAACAAAGCACAGCACAGTACTCACAAATAGGTTTTTCAAGTGTCTCTGAGCAAACTCCCTGCCTGCTCTCCCAGGTGAGACACTCAGCCCTAAACACACTAGGCTTATATTGGCCACTCTCAGGTGGAAAACTAACAAGCCTGTTACCAGGCTGCGAGAACCAAAACCTGGAGTGGCCGTGGGTGGAGCCCTCCCTCTCTTCTCACCCACAACCCCCAGGTCCCAAACCGGCTTTTCAAAAAGCCGAAACTCAAGCCTGCTACACTGCAGACTTTCTCCTGGGGGTTTAAAACACAAAAGACAGGAATCTGGGACAAATGTACCTGCCACAGACCACTTTACCAGTGATCCTATCACATATCCCCCCCCCTTTGTTTCGACCTGTGGGGCGGAACAACTGAAGCCCCCAAACAATGAACGCGTGACAATGCGTCAGCATTGGCCAGCTGGCTTCCTGGCCTGTGTTCCACTGAAAATTTAAAAGTTTGTAACGCCAAGAACCATCTTATAATTCTCGCATTACTGTCCTTATTTTCAGACATCCACTTCAGAGGGGCATGGTCAGTGATCAATTTGAACTTTCTTCCGACCAAGTAGTACCTGAGAGCCTCTAACGCCCTCTTTATGGCCAACGCCTCCTTCTCCACTGTGGCATAGTTTCTCTCATGTACATTCAACTTTCTGCTAAGATAGAAAATAGGGTGTTCCTCACCCTCGTTCTGGGACAGGACCGCTCCTATACCTACTTCTGATGCATCGGTTTGTCCTATGAATTCCCTTTCAAAATTAGGAGTCATCAGGACTGGTTGGGAACACAATGCTACCTTCAACTCCTGAAAAGCTTTCTCTGCCTCAGGACTCCATTCTACCATGACTTTTTGTTTGCCTTTGGTCAGGTCAGTCAGTGGGACTGCCATGGTGGCAAAGTTGGGTATAAACCTCCTGTAGTACCCCGTAATTCCCAAGAAGGCTCTCACCTGCTTCTTATTCAGAGGCCGTGGCCAGTTTTGTATGGCATCAACTTTATTGAGCTGAGGCTTTATCAGGCCTCTGCCAATGGTGTATCCCAGATATTTTACTTCCTCCATGCCTAGACAACACTTTTTTGGGTTGGCTGTCAAACCTGCCTTATAGATGGAGTCCAACACTGCTTGTACCCTGGGTAAGTGAGACTGCCAATCAGGACTATGAACGACCACGTCATCCAGATAAGCAGCCGCATACCGTCTATGGGGCCTTAGAATCCTGTCCATCATTCTTTGGAAGGTAGCAGGTGCCCCATGTAGCCCGAAGGGCAACATCTTGTACTGAAACAAGCCCTCTGGCGCTGAAAAAGCTGTCTTTTGTTTGGCGCTCTCGGTTAACGGTACTTGCCAATACCCTTTGGTTAGGTCAAGAGTGGTTAAATACCTTGCCATCCCTAGTCTCTCAATCAGTTCATCCACTCTTTGCATCGGGTAGGCATCGAATTTTGAAACACTGTTCAACTTTCGGAAGTCATTGCAGAAACGCACACTCCCGTCGGGCTTTGGAATCAACACAATGGGACTTGACCATTCACTATGTGATGCTTCAATAACCCCTAACTCTAGCATATTTTTAATTTCTTTCGACACCGATTCTCTTTGTGCTTCTGGTAACCTATAGGGCTTTAGATTAACTTTAACCCCTGGGTCAGTGATGATGTCATGTTTAATGACCGAGGTTTTCCCAGGTACGTCAGAGAACAGCACCCTATTTCTAATCAGAAACTCCTTGACCTCTTGTTGTTGAATTGCCGACAGTGTTTTTGCCACTGTCACTTCGGAAACTAGGGGCTCTGGACTTACTGGAGGGTCTCGGACGGCCGACAGTACCGTTCTATCTTTCCAGGGCTTTAACAGATTTATATGGTATATCTGTTCCGGCTTTCTTTTCCCCGGCTGGTAAACTTTGTAATTGACCTGCCCCACTCTTTCTAAGATTTCAAAGGGCCCTTGCCATTTAGCCAAAAGTTTATTTTCCACAGTGGGAACCAATACTAACACTCTGTCCCCAGGAGCAAAGCTGCGTAACCGAGCATTGCGGTTGTATACCCTCTGCTGTGCCTGTTGAGCCTGTTCCAGGTGCTCTCTCACTATCGGCACTACCGCAGCAATTCTCTCCTGCATTTGAGAAACATACTCAATCACCGTTTTGTAAGGACTAGACTGCCCCTCCCATGTCTCTTTGGCAATGTCTAGTAACCCCCTTGGGTGTCTCCCATACAACAAGTCGAAGGGTGAAAACCCGGTGGAGGACTGGGGAACTTCTCTTATGGCCAACAATAAATACGGCAATAAGTAGTCCCAATCCCTACCATCCTTGTCGACCACTTTCCTAAGCATGTAGGTATACCCAGCCTGCTAAATACATGAACTAGCTCTCTGGCAATGGTCTTGGTTGACGTATTGCGCAACGGGATCGCTTCCGGGTACCTGGTAGCGTAATCCATTATGACCAGAATATACTGGTGTCCCCTGGCAGACTTCATTAAGGGTCCAACCAAATCCATCGCTATTCTTTCAAACGGCACCTCTATGATAGGCAATGGAACTAGTGGACCCTTAAAATGTGGCCTGGGAGCATGATACTGACACTCAGGGCAAGATGCGCAAAAGTCAGATACCTCTTTATGAAGCCCGGGCCAGAAAAACCTCTGCATTATTCGCTCACTGGTTTTCTCTACCCCTAGATGGCCTGCCGTTATATGACCATGGGCCAGATCCAACACTGTTCTTCTGTAGGCTTTGGGAACTGTTAGTTGTTCCACAACATCTTCCCCCTTCTTAGTCACCTGATATAACAAATCCTGACACATTGCCATGTGGGGATAGGACAAAGGACTATCAGGGTCTACGGGTTTACCATCAACTACTTTTACATTCTCCCTGGCTTTTACCAAAGTAGGGTCATTCAACTGCTCCACGGCAAAGACCTCTCTTCTGACCTCTAAATCAGGCAGATGATCACCTGGCCCAACAACACTTCCCACCTCAATGGGAGGCACATCAGTTGGTGGGCCACCATCACGTTCTGCATTCTCTAGTTCGCCAACCATAGTAGAAAAAGGGAATAACTCTGACTCAGAAGAAACTCCCTCCTCCACTACATTGACAACCTTCTCAAATGGATCGGGGTTGTTCACCTCTGGAACAAAACAGCTTTCCCACAACTTCCAGAAGTGAGCAAAGTCTCTCCCCAATATTGCATCGTACACCAGACCATGCACCAAACCCACAGAAACTATAGCAGAGCCACATGGTGTCTCGATGTTCACCTCGGCCGTAACATAATATCGAGTATCCCCATGTATGCAGGTCACACCAACAGTTTTCCCTGTATGCCTCAAGGGGTTCACCAGCTCAGCTTTTATAAGTGTCACCAAGCTACCAGAGTCTAACAGTGCCTCTACTCGGTTGCCATCTACAGTGAGTACACACATGTGCTTATCAGTCTCAGCCTGCCGGTCAGCCGTACAGGCTATCTGTGCAAAGAAAGACCCCCTGCGGTAGACATGAGCAGTATCACATTGCATAGGTTCAGTTGTAAGTGCACAATTAGCGGCAATATGGCCGAAGCCACCACATCGGAAACACTGAGTCATATTAATGTCTAGTCGTTTACGGAGCAAGAACCTTCCCGGCCTGGCAGGCCTGTCTCCAGGTTCTACACCCTCAGTCTTAGGTACATTCCACCGCCCAGCACCCTTCTCCCCTGGAACAGTCTTACCAGTGTCTCTGGGAGTTCGGCGGTGCGCCATCGGGGCTCGGTGGGGCATACTCATCAGCTCCTCAGCCGCCACGTACCTCTCCACTAGCTCGACCAACTGGTTCGCGGTCTTAGGGTCAGCATGGCTCACCCACTTGCGCAGAGTCGCAGGTACCGGTCCATCACGACCCTTTCCACAATCTGTGGCCCCGTCAGCGTCTTGGGCTGTAGCCATTTTGAGGACAGATGGACGAGGTCATGCATCTGTGAACATGGAGGCTTGTCCATATGGAACTCCCAGCGGTGGACCCGTTGGGCACGAACAAAGGTGGTGACTCCCAAGCGAGTTAGGATCTCCTGTTTTAGTTTTTTATAGTCCTTGGCATCAGCCAGGCATAAGTCGAAATATGCTTTTTGTGGCTCCCCAGACAAAAAAGGTGCCACCAGACTTGCCCACTGCTCCTGGGGCCAACTCTCCCTTTCGGCCGTTCTTTCAAATGCGGCGAGATAGGCCTCCACATCATCGCCCGAAGTCATCTTTTGGAGGAAGTGACTGGCTCATACGGAGTGAGTGGTGGTGGGAGGACCAGTATTAACATCTCTGGGCCGGGCGACCAGGTGCTGTACCACCTCTTTTATGGCCTGGCTGTTTTCCGCTAAGGCCTGGCGGTTTTCCTCGATGGCGACCTGTTGTTGCCTGGCGGATTCCTGCTGAAGTTTGTTAGTCTCCTGCTGAGCCCTGGTAGCTTCCTGCTGAGCTGCTGTAGCTTGGAGCAAGGCCTTAATAATGTCCTCCATTTTGTCCTGGGGTGTAGGTTGGAAGCTGAACCTTGCCTCTCTGAGCATTGGCTGACGCCTCCTCTATGGGACTCCAAGGACACAGTGTTCTTTCCACACTCACAAATTGGGTGTCTGTCCCTTTAATTTTTAAACGGAAAGTTTTCCTCTCGCTGCAACTTCAGTGTGTGTGGTTGCCCGCATTCTCCACCATATTGTGACACAGTTAGGTTAGGGGGTCCCTCTCCTGGGTAGAGGACTCCTTCCTTACACACACACACAGCAACAGGGAAGCAGCACACCAGTCTGGATGCAAGTACAAGCTGGTTGGCGCCAGTCTTTATTGTACAATGACAGAAATATAAAGAAAACATAAATATAAATCCTAGCCCCAAATGTACCTGCCACAGACCACTTTACCAGTGATCCTATCACATTAGTTAATTATGCACCCTGAATCCCTAGCAGACTTTCTTTCCCTGTCCTCCATTCTACCTTTCACTGACCTTTGTATCAAATTTAAATTAGGCCCATTAGCTTGGTTTTATAATTTCCAATTTAAACATTGGGTAGTTCAAATAAATACTGGCCCCATTATGTTTCAAACACCACCAGAAGAAATTATTAATAGATTGTCTAGATCCCCTTCCTCTTCCTTTTGGTATTTATTATTGTCTCCCACTGATCTGATGACTAAATCTCCCGTTCAACTCCACTGTGAAACAGATCTCCAATGCTCCTTTACCGTTAAACAATGTGAATCTATCCATCTCTCCTCCTTCTATATATCCAAATGTACTAATCATACTGAAATGCATATCAAACTCTTAAACAAATTGTATTTGACTCCTTCTAGACCACATAAGATATGGTCTACAGTCTCTAAATTTTGCTGGTCTCTTTGCCACTCTGAAGCTATTATTTTTCATATCTTCTAGGAATGCCCTAATTTATGCCCTTTCTGGTTAGATGTATTTTCCCTTATTTAGGAAGTCCTAGGCCTTACACTACCTTTAGAGCCCTCTCTAGCCCTTTTACATTGGTACTTTTAAATATGCTAGCACCCATTTTCAAGAACCCCAAATTTGACAGGACTACTTATTTTTGCCTAAAAACACTGCTTTATGCCATTCTTTACCACTTGTGCAAGGACGCTAATTAGTGGCAATTGTACGAACTTAAGTACCCCAAACTGTTTTATTAGGGCTATTTGTGCACTACTACATTGATCCCCAATGTTTCTGCATCTTTTTGGGAGGTTCAGTCTGATTTCCCCGATTCTGACACCACTTTTCTGACTGTTCTGATATCGCGTATCTCCGTTTTCGCATCTTTTCGAATTGAATAGGGCGAATTGCGGGTACGCGCACGATAAGTTTCTGCGGCTAAAATATGCGATGTAGGCAAAAAGTCCGTCATGCAAAAAAGTATCGCGAGTGCAAAACTAATTGAATACCGCCCTGAGTCTCTAAATCTGTATATACAAAGTGCTACAATGTAGCGACCGCACCTTTTTTCATTCCAAATTCCGATGGAATGAAAAATGCTGGCAGTGGGCTCATGTGGATGGCTTGGCATCCTTCAGCACCAAGCGATGCTACAGCTTCTGTGCCAGTTTGTTCTCTGCCATGTGGCGCAGCGGAGAGGGCAGCAGCAGTGAGGGCAGGAGGGCATACACACAATGAGTGTTCGCTAACTTACAGGAGAGCAGGAAATTGGGGAGCTGGGAAGAGCTGCCAGGACAGGAGGGATGGGGAGAGCTTCTCTAAACTCTGTATAACTTTTCCACCAGTCCTCCGCTCCAGCTCCGGCAGCAGAAACTCACAATAACCCTTCGGGTGCACAGCAGGATAATGAATGAAAAAGGGCTGCTGTGTAGAAACTTTGCGCTGCGGCAAAAATTAATCCAGGAGAAAAAGTGGCGGTATGTCATACTGCCCTACTACTGGCTTGCTGTATACTACCAACTTCAACCTTTTGCATCTAGCTGATAGATAGTGTAAGCTTTGGCCTGTCACCCATTGCATTCCAGTTTTGCAGTGTATTTACTGAAACCATTGGTGTAACATCCTGCAATTCTCCATAACTACCTTGGAGTGGTACTTGTAGGTCAGTACTTGCCTATACTATCATGTATGCCCTGAGACACTGCACCTGATAAATCATTACAACTTTTGATTTGAAGTCCAAGGAACAACCGATAAAACCATAGTATTTTGCGCAGTTGAAGGTGAAAAACTTGTTAAAAATGGTTCTGATAACTTGTCTTGTGCATGAGTCTAAGAGTGCAAAAGAACTTAATCTATCTGGTAACCATTCGTAATTTAAGGTACAGTACCAGTTAATTTTTGCATATATTTCTATATTGTTGATAGCCTGGGTTTTGATGGCCCTATTGGACCAGAGCTAGAATAAGCCATATTCAGATGCTAAAAAAACAACCTGAAATCAAGTCTGAAGCTAGACAAAAGCTGAACTCTAATTATTTATGAGCTAGCATACCCATACATGCTGGCATATAGCAGCATTTTTTATTCTTAAATCAATATCCCTCTGTGTGATATATTTATATCAATTAAATGGGTATACGGTACATGTGTTACATTGGGTTATACACATAATAGTGGTTCAGTTCTGTATAATGTGTGTGAGCAGTTTTCATACACAGATATTCAGGGGCTACCTAATTAGCCCCGAATTCGGCCCGATGCCGTCACTTATCGGGGGGGGGGGGTTTTCGGGACCTTCTGTGTCCCGAAAAATAATCCACGATAAGTGCCGTTTTTTCACCAACAAAAAGGCGAAAACACATTGGTCCGCGAGCTTATCGCGGCTCCTATGTGTTTTCGAGAGAACTATCCTATTATTTCGACCAAAAACAATAGGACAGGGTGAAAAAAACATCGGCGAAAAATTCTCGTTTTTCGGCGATCAATTTGCGCCTGAACAATGTTCGAGGCTAATTGGATACCACTCCTAGTGTCAATCCATTTTAGTTATTCATGCCATACTACTGTTGTTCAGCACTTTTCAAAACGTGTATCTATGTACTTTTGAGGATATTATATACTGTACACTCTGTGGCCACTTTATTAAGAACACCTGTATATCAGCTTGTTAAAACAAACTGGTTCAGTCAAACATGTGGCAGCAACAAATACATACCAGCATGCAGACATGGTCAGTACAGTAGGTTCACTTGTTTATCACTTGCTGTATAGACCAAACACCAGAACGTAGTAGAAAAAGTGACTTTGACTGTGGTGCCAGTAGCTTTCAGTGTCTCACAAACTGCTGATTTCCTGATACAAAACAAATTTTAGCGCTTACAGTGAATATTGTGTAAACAAATGTCCCATAGGGTGTGAGCGGTGCCGTCGCCCAGGTTGCTACCCCATGGTCCCTGTATCTAGCTAGCAGGGTGCCACGGCCAGTAACGCTGCTCAATTCTGCTTGGATCATGGAAAGGATACTCTGGGCACGCACACTGCTGTGTGTAGAGCCACCATGAGCGTCCAGGCAGCTCTAAACTTTTCTTGCTGGTGGCCCTACCCCCTTGTGTGGCGTCATATGTTTGGGGGGTGACACACAAGGTGCCAGGGAGCCCTCCTCTGGTGCTGGAGGAGAAAGCCCAGTTCAAGCTGACAGGAAAGTGACAGTAACTGAACTAACCATACAATGCAGCAAAGTATGTAGAAATAGCATCTCTGAATGCACAGCAGCGAACCATAAAGTGGATGGGGTATAGCAGCAGAAACCCACACTTCTGTCAGCTGGGATCACCAACCTGATGCTACAGTGGCCACATAGGGCCAAATTCAATTCAATGCGAAGATGCATAGTCGCGGAAGGGAGCTCCCGAAGCTATTCAATACACCGCGCTGTTTGGGCAGCTAAAGGATTTCTTCACGCTTCCCCCTGGGGATGCACGGAGAAATCCGACAAAAGTGGCGCGCGCGCAGCTATTTGCTGGCTCAGCGCGGCGCTAACAGCCGCGCACCCGGCACTTTAGTCAGAGAATGCTGGTTCTCGCGCCTAAACACCCAGGTTAAGTCACGAGAACCGGCATTCTCTGACTTAACCAATTCCCTACAAGGCAAACAGCTATTCATCTTCGCATTGAACTAAATTCGGCCCAGACTTACCAAACCTGAACAGTTGTAGAGTAGAAAAACGTAATCTGGTCTGACCAATATGGATTTCTGCTGTAACCTGCAGTATTGATGCTAACCATGGGCATCCCTTTATAGCAGGCCTGGCCAAAACGTCGAACACATAGCGTGTATGCTCTATATCATGTGTTCTGGGACTCAGTGGAATTGGGACGACTGCTGCATCACTTGTCACATCGTATAGTGTGTACTTGGCTTAAGTTTTCTAATTTCAGAAATTTTGTACAAACCACTTTTTTTAATAGTTTTGGTCTGTGTTATGTATATGTCATCTCTAAGGAAATGTTTATTTCTAGTTATGAATGAGAGGTTGGCTAATGAATGCCCAAGAGGGACCGTGTGCAGCGGGCCCCCTCTTCTGAGCAGCAGGGTTGGCAACCCCCACATCTTACCCTGTGCCAGCAAGCAGGTCCCTCCTCCTCCACGGTGCCATCTTCCCAGTGATATTCGGGAAGATGGTGCATGCACACAAGAGACCTGCGTGCAACTCTGATCCGACCCCACAGTCCTGAATATGATGCAGGTGGTTTTGATCAGATCTTTATCAGGCATGCTGATTGTTTCAAACACACACACACACATGAAATTACAGAAGCTGATTGGTTGCTTTGGACAACTACTTCACTTCATCTCTTTCCAAGGCTTGATACATACCACCTTATGTACTAATAGCCTAATGCAGGAGGTTTCACAGGAAACTCCTGCAAAAGACTCATTACCGCTACAGACTGCAGTCCCCATTATTATCAATGAGATCTAAAGTACCCCTATGTACTATCTGGTGGCGTAAACCATTTTATGCCTATGGAGGCATAGTTGAAGGAGATGGATCTTACGATCCGCCCCCAGCATCCTCCGGAAAGTGATACTGAGCACATGTGCAGTGTCAGTTTCCCAGGAGGAGTCCTCCGTTGTGCTGGGGATGAAACTTGTGGGGACAGAGGTTATCGCTACCACTGTTCCTGCGACTTACAGTTAGTACATAGGGGGTAAACATTAAAATAGCACCACCGCTGCGATCATTCCCCTAAATATTAGAATATTATTGTAGAAAGCGCACAATATAATTTTTTTAAGTTTATTAGGATTCTCAGGTTGTAAACATTAATTACAGCAACGATCAGTATAACAAAATAATTACTGGGTGGATATGCACTGTAGGAGGTGGGTTACCATTAGACAGTGGGGCATAAGGTTCCACCTTACACATAAGGTGACAGAGGCACCGGATTAACAGGCAGTAGGTTCGCTTGCCCCTTCATTCCCTAAAGAACTAGAAGATAAAGACTGAGGTGATTAAACACGGCATAAACTATTCAGGGTTTTCAATTAAGGACATCTACAAACAAGAAAAACGGCGGAGGCTCACTAATAAGAGGTTTCTTATTATTAGAGCTCTAAGGTGTAGCGAGTGCATTTATGGTGGTATAACTGGTCCAGTCTGACTGTTACTCTGAGTTGGGGGTAACTAGTCATCACTATGTGCACTGGGATGCCTTTTGTGCTCCCTAGGTGTAATTTATATGGGAAGGTGCATTAATACCCACAATGTAAAGAAAGCACAAAAAAGTATGATGGTGACATCTAAAATAAAGAGTGTGCCAATGTCACGTTACTCTTGTTACATAAGTAAGACATAAATAAATGCATTAGCCCAGTGGACAAATTGGTTCATTTTCACCTCCGCAGTTTTCCAAGTTTGGTAAATATCCCTCACTAAAGCACGGCATTGGCTTACATTTACCCTTAATTAACTTTAATGCACAATGAATTCGCACACACATGGCACAAAACAAATAATCCCCATTCAGTACAGATGAGCAGAGTTCTGACAGTCTCTCAAAGACCAGGATAACTATAGGCTGTGCAATAAGAGACTAGTGCATGGCAGAGCAATATGCAGAACACAGCTATGATCTGTATCTGCCTAGTATACAGACACTTGTATGTGCACAAAGGCGTATATGGATATGTGCTGAGCTACAAGTGTGTACAAGTCCCACAGGACATCGCACATAACAGAATGAATGCGGGTAAATAGTGTGCATATAATGGTAATGTAAAAAGTAACATGCAGAGAAGACTGTCATGTGCTCACCAGTGAAAAGGTAGGTGTAACGTTAAGTAAAATCCCTACCTCCTTCCCATTAACCATATCACCTCTAGAATGGCAGGTGGATCTCTAAGTAAACTCCTATGGATAGTGGCTGTTACCGTCATGGGACTACATAGACTGGCAGAGGTGAGTTTCTCCCCTTCCCAGGCATCCACACTGCTCTGCAAGTTGGCAGGAGGGGCAGTTACTGCACACATAAACATACCCCGTACAAGTCTTCTTTAATCTGCTCATAACTAAATAGCTTACACCTAACCTGTTAGTGGCACTGATGTCAGATTTGACTACCACTGTCTGCATCTGATCAATGTCTATGTAGCTGTAGAAGAGTGCCAACTCCAGTGCCAAGCTGTAGTAATGGGGTCAGCGCCAATCTGTAGTGATAGATGTCAGTGATATATTTGGTCCCTTCCTCATCCGCACAGTATAGTCCATTTCATGTTCACTGGTGACGAATTGTTGTAATTGAGACTACAGAATGCCTTTGCTTGCTTGTACTTGGGACTATACCTAAATGTATTTAAGTAAGGCAAACACCGGGATATGTATTCAGTGCTAACACATTAGACTTGCTCCAATTGCTGAATGAAGCAAACACTGTGTAGTATCTGTGTAGTGATAGACAGTGTAACAAGACTGAGCGTTGCTCTGGGTTAGTTTCCATTTCACCTGCACTGAATGATGACACGATGAATGTCAGCATGGGCAAAGAGCTTAGGAATCCAATGCCAGCCCTGTGCACTGTTCTGCAGGCAGTACCTCCTCTCTGGTGCTCTCTAATGATTAGCGGGTTACTCCTCAAGTAATTATACTGTGAGTAAACATTGATACAGCAAAAAAGAAACAAGTCCTGAGTCCAAGAAACTGCAACACTGTACAAATAAAAAATAACACAAGCTTCTTTTAGAGCAGGGGTATTGTGTAGGTAGAAAACAATTACTGATCTGCCTCCCTTCCCCCAGAAACACCCCGTCTGTGTTATAGGACAGAGCCATGTGGAAGATACAGGATATGTTTGCTTTCAACTTGATCATTGATCACCCAATATGTCCAAGGGTGCAGGTTCCCAGAAGGGTTTGCAGTTGTCCTGGTTCCTCCTCAAATGTGCTGCTGAGAATGAGGGATTTGCTGCAACTCCTCATTGCATAAGGGACGTAAGTGGAATGCACAGTGGACATTAACCTTTTTTGTTAAGTGCTTGGCTCCATTGTAGGGATGTTCTAGAGAGACGGGAGAGGTCAACAGAGGGAGGAGTTCATATTGGACGGGTATTTGAGAACAATAAATAAGATACTGCAATGAGTCCATGGTACCACATCCATCTCCAAACTGGTCCTTGAAGTGAAGGGCTGGGGGAGCAGGAAATCTGAGGGGGCTATCTATATGGGGGCTCACTGTTCCTGTATCTGCTGCTGCATTTTCTGCAACATTTCCTGCATTCGCCGCAGCTGGAAGAGAATGAGATTGGGTTAGGAGAATATCAGACTAAGGAGAGACAACGGCTAGACATATGGCTAACATGCAATATTACACAGACTGAGCCTGATTCAGTGTTGCAAGCGATTCAGAATAGTTTGCTCGGAACAAAGGCAGATTTGCCCTATACAAGTGTTGTGGACAAAAAGATGTCCGGCGCTAGACAGACAGGAGGGTCAAGTATTAATGCAGCAGTAAGGATAAGAGGTGATTGTCAACCTCACTTGAAAAGACAAAACATGATTCATGTGTTGTCTATACAACTGTTGTGAAAATAGCCATCATCTCTATCCGTGTGCATTAGACCATAAGTACAATATACAGCGCTAGATCGTGGCATAAGTACTAAAAAGTAGAATAACACCACAGGATTAGGCAGGGCAGATAACAGGGGTTGGGTACGGGATGCCGGTGCTCTGGATCCCGGCGGTCAAAATCCATACGCCAGCATCCCAACAGGGTTAGGATACCGATGGTAGGTATCCTAACCCTTCTCCTACTCTTACCCTTCCCGGAAGAATTAACCTAACTCCCCCCCCAGTGCCTAAACCTAACCTCCCCTCCCCGCACCCTAAACCTAACCCCCCACCCCAGTGCCTAACCCTAACCCTCCCCCTAGCGCCTAACCCTAAGCCTCCCACTAACTGCCGGGATTCTGACAGGTGTCTGGATTCCGGCACCGGGATTCTAAATGCCAGCATCCGATGTGCCGGGATATTGACGGGATCTCGATAACAGGGCATGGCTAGAGCAATGCGCTGAGGCTAGCTAGGTGGGAATTCATTCAGTACTCAGTGAACCTGTACCCAAAGTATGAGCGAACAGAGTAATAAATACTCTTTTAAACACACGAAAGTGACACATGTAATAACAGTCCAGACTCTCCCTCATGCCTATGATTAATTGAAGACATAAATGTTGCTAAATTGAACAGCATTTTAATGGAAAAGTTGAAATAGATGGATGGGGTAGCCCTAAAGTGGTAGTAGGCAGGATTCCCTGTCAAAAACAAAGAAATACTGCAATGGCGCTATACCAACTAGAGCATAACATCAGACCAAATTAAAAAGTGATAATGCAATGTTTATTATACATGAAAAGGTATCAGATAAATAACAATTACTCCCGGGAGCACATATAATACATAAAAACAACGTTGTTCAAAATGGGCAGAAATGATTAAAATCAAACCCGAATGAAAATTTAAAAAAATTCTGATCCATAAGCTAACGGTGGAAGAGCCGTCACAATGGCAATAGAGTGTCCAATGTTTGTTGGAATAAAGGTAAGACTCCACACTAATGCATGGGGATCCGCAAGTGGGGTGTAGTATTGAATGATGGTAAGTGAGCAATATGCTCTGAATACTCACTCCGCTAATGTCCACTATCAGACTCCAGTCTGAAAAGGGTAAGGAGACTGCGGGGTAATCCTCTGTGTTAAGCTCCAAGGTGAGGTTGGGACAGCACAGGTCCTGCAGCTCCTATGGTAATGAGCTGGCTCCGTTGCAAACGGGTTGCCCCGGGAGTCGGCTCCACGCAGTCGTGCTCACCTGACCGCTGTGGGTAAATCCGCACACAGGCTGTGTTCACCAGATAAGTGCTTGTATAAAAGGCTTGCTCCAGCAAGATGTTAGGTGTGCGGCAAATGATGAGTAACCTCCAAATGGAGAAACACCTATGGCTCCGATGCGTTTCGCCGTGCTGCACGGCTCTTCCACCGTTAGCTTATGGATCTGAATTTTTTGAATTTTCATTCGGGTTTCATTTTAATCATTTATGCCCATTTTGAACAACGTTGTTTTTATGTATTATATGTGCTCCCGGGAGTAATTGTTAGTTATCTGATACCTTTTCATGTATAATAAACATTGCATTATCTCTTTTTAATTTGGTCTGATATTATGCTCTAGTTGGTATAGCGCCATTGCAGTATTTCTTTGTTTTAGCCGTTTTTGTATTGGAGACAGGCAATCTCCAATTCTGCCTTTTGGCAGCCACACCTTCTGAGCTACTCAATACAGGTTTACTAGGGCGCCCAGGCCTTTTGTGTTTTTTGTGTAGTATTCTCTGTCACTCCACAAATGTAGGTAAAAATCAAATGTCTGGGTCACCAAAATGCAGGATGTGGGCACACACCTGTGACTGCGCTAGGAGAATTTGTGCACATATTTAGGTTCTGTGAACCATAATCATCGCCAGCCTCTGACATCAGTCAAATAAATGTTTTATTCATGCTGCTGGAGAGTACCACAATCTACATAATGATTACAAGGCAAGGCTGACATGTGCAGAGCAAAAGGGCTTATTACTTACCTCTTCGTCCTTCATCTTTATGAGTTTCTCTGTTTCAGCATCTGGGGTTGGCAGAGGCAGGATGGGGATGGGACTCTCTATCCTGTTGTCCTGAGTCAGTTTGCTGTAAGTAAAGCAGGAGAAGACAGTGCTTTGTGTGTTAGGTTTTATGGGTAGTGGCTGTGCCACTCTAATTCCTTGCTGCACCCAGCAGTTACTCTGGCCCAGTGACACTCTGGGGCACAAGCTTCAGAAAGAAGGATGTAAGGAGTGCCATCAAGCATCTTATCTATACATAACTATAGATTTCTTCATCCTCTTGTTGTACCAAATTCATTGACTTTCTACTTTAAGACTGTTGACTTTCTACTGTTGAAGTAATATATCTGCGACTAAACACATCACTGTGTATCTAGCACAGAAGAGTAGTGCAGCTGTGCACATATGTGTGTGTGTGTTTGTGTCTGCATAAATACAACATAAGCCTGGATCCAGGGGCAACAAAATATTACACCGAAAACATCAGACAGCACTCTTAATATGACAGAAATGAAGGAACATGGCTTGAACAAGAGGATAGATAGGAGATGGATCATTTCTGTTATCAGGGAATAAAGCTCCTTCATTTTTTTTTATAGGCCAAGAGTACCATCTAACATTCTCTCCCTCCATATTAAATAAACCATTGGTTCTCAAATTCGGACCCCACACAGGCCACATTTTCCAGGTCACCCAGCAGATGCACAGGTGTGGTCATTACTCACTGACACATTTTAAAATATGCCCCGGAGGAGCTAATTATTTCAATTGTGATTCCGTGAGGAGGCCTGGAAAACAGTTTATATTATATGAATTACAAATAGTTTATTGCATCAGGTTAAAGGAAAACAAGTTCAACTCCAAACACAGAAGCCTAGAAACACATAGAAACCTTATAATGTAAAATATAATTGATAAAATGTGACTTAATCTTAACCCTAACCTTTGTGCTGTGTTCTCATTTTCTTCATGCCTTTAAAAGACAAAAAGTGATATCACTTAATTATTCAGGACTGCAATACTCATCACACTAAAGGTTAATAAATTAGAAGGTCTGGCATGGTATTGCTGTTCTTTTAGATGTGCTGAGATCACAAGCAAATTTATTATTAAATAAATGATAGCATTAAGTTACAATGTATAATATTTATGATTTTCATATTGCTGTAACGTCATTACATGTGATCTGTAGAACAAAACGGAGTTACCAGAATGTATGGTTTGCATCTCCAGATTGGTCAATGGAGAAAGTACCATTAAATAAAGTGTGCATTTTTAATCGGCTACACATATGTACATACGCCGCATGGATCCTCTATCTGCATAGAAACCATTGCAGGCAGGTAACAGGCATCTAAACTAAGGTAAATGCAGTTCTTTATATTTCATATGTGTTTACATTTCAAGCTCCATCACCACATAAATTAGTGATTTTTTTGTATTTCCCCACATAAAAATGTATGAAGAAAGGGGATGTGAGGGAAGGGATTAAGGGCCTCATTCAGACCCGCTCACAAGCGCCATGGTGGGGCACTGCGCGGCGTGCGTAATGTGCGTGCGCGAGCCCCGGAGCGAGTGAGAAATTCACTCGCTCCGGGGCTCGCTACAAACGGGGCGGCTGTCAATGTTGATCGACAGCTCGCCCCGTTTTGTAGGCGGGGAGGGGGGTAGCTGGTCAAATGGAGGCGTTCCTGAAGGAACGCCTGCTGTTTGTGGGCGGTCCTACTGACATCACTCGTGATGTCAGTAGTGAGCTTCCTGCTCTATTTGAGCAGGAAGCTCACTGGGGCTTGCGGCAGCCAAGACCCTACCACAAGGGTCTCGTCGCAAGTCCGATGGTCTCGATTATCGCGACCATCACCTACCCGCTCGCAAAAGTTGTGAGTGGTCACCCACAGCTTAGCGAGTGGCCAGGAGGCCAGGTATTAAAAAAAATGTGGCCGCCCTGATTCAGAGCTTTTTGCGAGCACCTCTGAATCAAGCCCTAAGCTTCTCAATGTCCTCCTACTCACACAATCCCCTGGACAGCTTCTGAGGCACCAGGGATGGGGCAGAGATAATAAGCTACAGGTGGTAGTTTAGCCTTAAATACCCAACACTATCACCAAATATTACTTGATAATTGATATACATATTAGTCATGTTTTAAATAATGAATTGCCTGTGGTTCAGACTCCTGCTACTAAAGGGTATGTTATTACATTTAGATTAGGAGACTGAGTGCCTGATTCAGAGCCGGACACTATTTGCGCTCGCTCGTTCAGGAAAAAGGGGTGGCTATTCAAATGAACCGTTCGCTCTTTGCCTCTAGGTCTGAACGAGCGAACAAAACATGCGGTCGTTTTTTGTAAACTACGCCCCCTGGCCGCTCGCATCCTACGTCATGTCCGCTATTTATTAGATTAATCGAGTACATCGACCAGCGTATGAACTGCTCGCTATTCTTGTGGTTGGTTTTTCCTACCGCTATCTTGCGAGCAGTTCTGACTATAAAATAACCCAGTGACGTGGTCAATGACGCTGCTGTATTAATTATGCACACCCTAAAAACGCCCGTTTTGACCTTTAAGCACGCCTGCGTTCGGATCTCCACTCCCCCTTTTCAAGCACCATCCCCCGTTACCACCCACATACGCCTCCTCCTGTCACTCAAAATAGCAGGCATTCGTTATTTAGCGAACAAACGATTTTCGGCCGCAATGACTGGTTTGCGCATGCGTATTACGATCCGTACGCATGCGCAGTTGTGCAAACATCGCTCGGAACGAATGAGCGGCCGCTTAGAAGCGGCTCTGAATCAGGCCCCGAGTTTTATAGTACTGATGTGCTGATTTACTATAACGATATGTCTACAGGTATTTAAAGCAAATTTAGAAGTCTTTAATGACTTGTAGGGAACACTTGCCTTATTTGTAAGTAGTGTTTATTTTTGTTCTAACACTCTTAGCAATTTTCTACTTCAGAAATCTTACTTGTCTGTTTGCATCGTTAATATTCTTTTCTGTCATATTCTTATATCCCTTTTATACCTATATTCCGGGTCTGACCCGGAGGCTGGTACAGGGTTCGGGGCTGTTCACACCGGAGCCGGGTTTGCAGTGACCCAGCTCTTCCGGCGTGGAAGTGGACGCTTGGAGATGACGTCATCTCCAAGTGCCACTGAAGCCGGCCGATTGGCCGGCATGCACGCGCTCTAGGTCATCGTGAACCGGATCGTGCCATTTACACTGCAGGGTTTCACGGGTCATTCCCATGTTAAAATCCTGCAAGTTACCTGGGTTGGATTGCCGGGTCACTTGACCTGGGAATCCAACCCTATCCCCTTTTACACCAAGGAGCTACCTGGGTTAACCCTGCAATAACCCGGGTTTTAGCTCTGGTGTAAAAGGGGTATTATACAGACCATGTGAAATTAAGCTTCCAGTACAGCAGTGCCCCTAGTGGTCACATGAATGTGAAACAAGGTCCAGACTACTAGCATGAAACAAGTCTCGAATTACAAGCATTAAACAAATGTTGGAATACTAGCATGAAAGAAGTTTCAGAATGCATGAAACAAGTGGTGGAATACCAGCATGTAACAAGTATCAGAATACTAGCACTAAACAAGTGTTGGAATACTGAAAAGGAAACAAGTGGCGGAATATTACCATGAATTAATGGCGGAATATTACCATGAAACAAGTGGCAGAATACCATCATGAAACAAATGGTGGAATACTAGAAAGGAAACAAGTGGAGGGATACCATCATGAAACAAGTGTCGGAATATCAGCATGAAACAAGTTGTGGAATACTAGAAAGGAAACAAGTGGAGGGATACCATCATGAAACAAGTGTCGGAATATCAGCATGAAACAAGTTGTGGAATACTAGAAAGGAAACAAGTGGAGGAAGGGATGCGGTCAATATCCCGACTGCGGGGATTCCGGCGCTCAGAATGCTGGTGCCGGAATCCCAACACCTGTCAGAATCCCACCGCCGGCATCCCGAAGGTAAATAGCGGGGTTGGGAGGGTTAGCATTAGGGGTTAGGCACTAGGAGGAGGGTTAGGATCAGGCACTAAGAGGGGAGGGTTAGGTTTAGGATGCAGGGAGGGGGAGGTTAGGTTTAGCACCAGGGGTGGGAAGATTAATGTCAGCACCAGGAAGTGTCAGTATTCTAACCCCGTCGCCATCCCGTACCCATTCCGTGGAGGAATAGCACAATGAAACAAGTGGCGGAATACTAAAAAGGAAACAAGCGTTGGGAAAACTTGTAAGGAATCTAGTGGCGGAATACTATGCATGAAACAAGTGGTAGAAATAATAGAATGAAGCAAGTGGAGGAATACTAGAAAGGAAACAAATGGCGGAATATCAACATGAAACAAGTGATGGAATACCAGCATGAAACAAGTGATGGAATACCATCATGAAACAAGTGGCGGAATACCAGCATGAAACAAGTGGGGGAATACCAGCATGAAACAAGTGGGGGAATACCAGCATGAAACGAGTGGGAGAATAGCAGCATGAAACGAGTGGGAGAATAGCAGCATGAAACGAGTGGGAGAATAGCAGCATGAAACGAGTGGGGGAATACCAGTATGAAACGAGTGGTGGAAAACCAGGATGAAACAAGTGGGGGAATATCAGCATGAAACAAGTGACGGAATACCAGCATGAACCAAGTGGTAGGGATACCAGCATGAAAGAAGTGTCAGAACATCAGCATGAAACAAGTGATGGAATACCAGCATGAAACAAGTGGCGGAATACCAGCATGAAACAAGTGGCGGAATACCAGCATGAAACAAGTGATGGAATACCAGCATGAAACAAGTGGGGGAATATCAGCATGAAACAAGTGATGGAATACCAGGATGAAACAAGTGACGGAATACCAGCATGAAACAAGTGACGGAATATCCGCATGAAACAAGTGACGGAATATCCGCATGAAACTAGTGGGGGAATATCAGCATGAAACAAGTGGGGGAATACCAGCATGAAACAAGTGGCGGAATACCAGCATGAAACAAGTGATGGAATACCAGCATGAAACAAGTGGGGGAATACCAGCATGAAACAAGTGGGAGAATAGCAGCATAAAACAAGTGGGAGAATAGCAGCATGAAACGAGTGGGAAAATAGCAGCATGAAACGAGTGGGAGAATAGCAGCATGAAACGAGTGGGAGAATAGCAGCATGAAACAAGTGGGGGAATACCAGCATAAAACAAGTGGCGGAATACCAGCATGAAACAAGTGATGGAATACCAGCATGAAACAAGTGATGGAATATCAGCATGAAACAAGTGATGGAATACCAGGATGAAACAAGTGATGGAATACCAGCATGAAACAAGTGGGGGAATATCAGCATGAAACTAGTGTGGGAATACCAGCATGAAACAAGTGGGGGAATATCAGCATGAAACAAGTGGGGGAATAGCAGCATGAAACAAGTGATGGAATAGCAGCATGAAACAAGTGGGGGAATATCAGCATGAAACAAGTGATGGAATACCAGCATGAAACAAGTGGGGGAATACCAGCATGAAACAAGTGACGGAATATCAGCATGAAACAAGTGACGGAATACCAGCATGAACCAAGTGGTAGGAATACCAGCATGAAAGAAGTGTCAGAATACCAGCATGAAACAAGTGGCAGAATACCAGCATGAAACAAATTGTGAAATACCAGCATGAAACAAGTGGAGGAATACTAGAAATGAAACAAGTGGAGGTATACCATCATGAAACAAGTGTCGGAATATCAGCATGAAACAAGTTGTGGAATACTAGAAAGGAAACAAGTGATGGAATACCAGCATGAAACAAGTGGTGAAATATCAGCATGAAACAAGTGGGGGAATACCAGCATGTAACTAGTGGCGGAATATCAGCATGTAACTAGTGGCGGAATATCAGCATGCAACAAGTGGGAGAATACCAGCATGAAACTATTGATGGAAGCATGAAACAAGTGACTGAATATCAACATGAAACAAGTGACGGAATACCAGCATGAAACAAGTGGCGGAATATCAGCATGAAACAAGTGATGGAATACCAGCATGAAACAAGTGGTGAAATATCAGCATGAAACAAGTGGGGGAATACCAGCATGTAACTAGTGGCGGAATATCAGCATGTAACTAGTGGTGGAATATCAGCATGTAACTAGTGGTGGAATATCAGCATGAAACTATTGATGGAAGCATGAAACAAGTGACTGAATATCAACATGAAACAAGTGACGGAATACCAGCATGAAACAAGTGGCGGAATATCAGCATGAAACAAGTGATGGAATACCAGCATGAAACAAGTGGCGGAATATCAGCATGAAACAAGTGATGGAATACCAGCATGAAACAAGTGGGGGAATATCAGCATGAAACAAGTGGGGGAATATCAGCATGAAACAAGTGATGGCATCCCGACCGCCGAATCCCGAAGGTAAATAGCGGGGTTGGGGGGAGGGTTAACGTTAGGGGTTAGGCAATAGGAGGAGGGTTAGGGTCCAGCACTAAGGGGGGGAGGGTTAAGTTTAGGATGCGGGGAGGGGAAGGTTAGGTTTAGCACTAGAGGTGGGAAGATTAATGTCAGGCACCGGGGAGGGAGGGATAGGGTTAGGGTAGGGAGAGGGTTAGAATACTGACAGACAAGTGTCAGTATTCTAACCCTGTCGGGATGCTGGTGTCGGGATTTTGACCGCCGGGATCCCAAGCACCAGCATCCCGAACCCATCCTGTGGAGGAATACCAGCATGAAACAAGTGGCCCCAGCATGAACAAAGTGTAGGAATATCACCATGAAACAAGTGGCTGAATACTAAAAAGGAAACAAGCGTTGGGAAAACTTGAAAGGAATCTACTGGCGGAATACCAGCATGAAACAAGTGGCGGAATACCAGCATGAAACAAGTGGCAGAATAACAGCATAAAACAAGTAACGGAATACCAGCATGAAACTAGTGGGAGAATACCAGCATGAAACAAGTGACGGAATACCAGCATGAAACAAGTGACGAAATACCAGCATGAAACAAGTGCTGTGGAAATGGACATATAACATATAAACATTAGTGGATGGAAAACAAGTGACGGAATACCAGCATGAAACAAGGAAACAAGTGACGGAATAACAGCATGAAACAAGTGATGGAATACCAGCATGAAACAAGTGACGGAATACCAGCATGAAACAAGTAACGGAATACCAGCATGAAACAAGTAACGGAATACCAGCATGAAACTAGTGGGAGAATACCAGCATGAAACTAGTGGGAGAATACCAGCATGAAACAAGTGACGAAATACCAGCATGAAACAAGTGACGAAATACCAGCATGAAACAAGGAAACAAGTGACGGAATAACAGCATGAAACAAGTGTCGGAATACCAGCATGAAACAAGTGTCGGAATACCAGCATGAAACAAGTGGTAGGAATACCGGCATGAAACAAGTGGTAGGAATACCGGCATGAAACAAGTGGTAGGAATACCGGCATGAAACAAGTGCCATGCTAGACTGATCTTATCCAAAGGTCCCCATCTATAAGTTAACACTTGCATAGATCTGAACATACAGTCTATACCAGAACCTTGTTTAGCCATACTTTCAGCGGTCTAGGTGGGAGCCCCCTGCTGTAATGTCTGGTTTGTGGCATTCACTGAACAACATCTGGGAGGCTGGTTTATTCTCCCGGGAGTGTGGGGAAACATGAGTTCCCCAGATGGAAGTAAGTATTTGTTTAACACACTAGTATCACCAACCTAGATTCCTCCCTGGAACCTTTATACACATTCCATACCAGTAGTACTATTTACTTTGCAGAAAGTCTTAAGAGTGGGTCAGTCCATTATACTGAACCCACATCATTGCCAGGGGAGTTGTTAAACAGCTGGAATCATTCATTTTATAAGTTATCTTTATTTGAAGCTGATATTCTATTGAGAAAATCTCGCTCAGTTTTAGATCCAGTTATTTTCCAGCTGGCTCAGGCTACAAAAACATGAGGGAAGATGGGCTGTGTGACCTCTCGTTCTCCAGCTGTAGTGGAAAGCTACTGTACTTGTACTTGCATGTGCTGCTAGAGACAGGTACAGTAGGTCAGATACATTATGAGTACCTGAGTGGCAAAGATTGCATCTAAACTAAATGTAGTGCAGCCGGTGTATTCCTTGGGGCTCCATGCTCTATGCTTTTATACTTTTTAGTATTTTATTTTTTAATGAAACCAGCCTGTGGAAATGGACATATAACATATAAACATTAGTGGATGGAAAATCTCCAATAGCACCATATTTTTTTCTCTGTCCTGAACAAACAATATTTGCAAACCACAGATTCTGGCATTATGTTTTATCAATACTGCGTTACTTTTTGTGAGTCACATTATAAAGTTGTTTAGTGTTGTTAGTTATTTATGAAGTTTCAGGGACCACTAAACCTGAAATACAAATTGGTTTAGCTTAAAGGGCTACTATTAATATAATGAAATATACATAAAACTATTGGGAGCCTGTCAGAACTGAGGACATTTCAGAATAAGTTGTGATCCTGGGGGTGAGAAGGAGTTATGGGGCCAATAATGCCGTGTATGTAATCCAAAAACAACATTGATGCCCGATAATAATCTAACTGAAATCAAACAGATAATGTTGGTAAATATGGTCAGAAGATGACCACTGCTGATCTCTGTGACCAAACTGGACATTAACGCCGGCAACATCAGCCTGTGCATGGCCAGCTTTAGCCACCTTTCCCAAAACAGGACCCATAACATAGAACAATAGTGCATTTAATAATATTTAAGGCAACTTGTAGTCTAGGTTTAGTGGCCCTTTAATGTTGGTGGACATTAGCTGAGTTAGATATGTGCAAAAATATAGAATATAAAGCACAGCAGAAAAGTAAAGTTAAATTCCAAATGTTTCCTGAGAGAGCCGTTTTATAAAAATATAGTAATATAATACTTATATTAAGGGACTTACCTTGTCATCTGTTGGATACACTGGGCTCTGTAGTTCTCATAATGCACGTCACATGTAACATCTTTAAGATCATGCATGTGAGTCCGGATTAGCATATTTCGCAGCTTCACAAAGTCACAGTGTGCCTGGTTCTCCACTGCATACAGATAGGGGGCACATGTGAGAGAAAACAGTTCTGTTCAAAATGATGTTCATTCACTGCTAGGACCTATGCATACACATCTACTTATAGAGTAACACAGGGTCATGCTTCATTGTGCAAATCGTTGTGGTGACAGGAAGTTCATCACTTTAATCAGTTCTGCAGTCAGCACTTTGTAGAAATAATCAAAAACAATTTATACATCAAACAGACAATAGAAAGCAAAACACATTGTTCTATTTCACTATTATTGTTTTTACTACTTTAAAGTAAAGTTTTGCCTTCTGAAATGTTTTTTCATATTTACTATGTTTAAGGTGATTCCAAGATTAAAATGGTGCAGAATAGTACTTATCCAAGCATAATATGTTTATTATTACCAATGATTACAGAAATCCAAGTTTAAATTTATTTTGTTTGTATTTTGCTGTGGTATCAACTGTACTAAGACATATTAAAGTACCAGCTATAATGCAATGAATGTTTATTCCATAGGGACCAACCCGTATTACCATAACCAGGACCGATTCACAAAGCCTGATGCTGGTTGACGAAAATACATGGGACCCCTACGTTTTTCCCCCCTCACAGAGCCCAGTGCTGTTTATGGGGGGAGGTAACATAATTTTTTTCCTTTATTTTAACCCTTTCATTCACTTTTAACACACAGAAGCCTGCACAGATCTCACTGATCTGTGCAGGCTTCTGTCAAACACGCTGCTGCCAATGGTTACATTGGCTAACTCGCACCTTGTAATGAAATTTGCATTACCATTTGCGAGTTTTCCCACAGAAACAATAGCATAAAGCTCGCATGAACTCACATTTCAGATAAACCTGCACCTTCCAACTCGCAGGCTATTACATACTGCGAGTTTTGGAACAAACTCGCATCATACTCGCAGTGAGATGATGCAAGTCCATACTTGCAAAAAAACTCGGACCCTATTATGATCTGATGAATGGTCATATGAGGATAGTGCTTTTTAGGCATATACATATAGCATAATTATGTCAATGACACTGATATAACTTACCTTCCACGATGCCCCATGGATAGAGTCGACCTCGTACCCTCTGACCTTTGGCCTCTACCACTGTATTGCTTCCAATTACAGCAAATGGGGCACTCTCCTGCAGAACAGAATTGAGTGAATTTACAGAGATGGGCAGAAATCCTAAATGTGGTGGAAATGCATTCTATATCAGAAAGTACGCCTTACCTTCAGCTCCTTGTCCTGCTGTTTGAAGTCATCATCTTCATCAGAGTCACATTCTGGGAACTGATAGACTTTTATCCCAAATTTCTCAATCTCCTCTCTGACCTGAGAACGATGAGAGAAGGAGATACAGTCGGACAAATTAGTCTCCCCAAACATGAGCAGGGAAAGACACACACAGGAAAAAGTGCATTTATGTGTATATGTTCAGTTGGGCAAAGATGCATCCAGGTCTATATAGCTAGTGTATGTGACAGGAGTAACATGTGTACTTGTGCACCATAGTAGCCTACAGACAGCATAGTATTAGTTGTTAAAGCACATTAGCCAATATAATTATGTAATGAAATGACATATACACAAGAGCGAATAGTGTATTTGCATTGTTATCATTGTTATGAATAAGTGAAATATCTGCTGTTTTACTCTTTTTTTCTGACCCAGGCCAAATGGAAATATCACATGAGTAACACAATTAGACAGTCACAGCTTCGTATAATGAAGCAGCCAGACTAAGTACTGTCAGCTAGAGTGCTCTATTAGCCAATCAGCAGTGGCTAGCTAGTGTTGCTGATAGTAATGACAGGTGTACATTTGTCTGTATGTGGGTCTATACTGCACTCACAATTATATGACCGTGCCCTTACTGTACTCAGCCTATTCTTGACTGTTTCTCCAGTCATATGGGGCTGTAACTGTATCTGCATAGTGATATACACAGTTTACATGTATGCATATGCTCAGTACTGAAATGTGTATTTTATGCCAAACAAAAACAGATATCCAACGTGAACAGCCTCAATATGTAAAAATGAAGCATAGTAGTGTAATTTGTAGCTTGTATGATCTGAGAAAGTGGGGACTATATTACCAAATTAATACAGGTTCCAGGGGCGTTTTATGAGAGGAGCCAGTGTGCAGCCTCCGCTTGGGCCCCCTCCACTCTGTCAGCGGAGTAGATTCTGTCTTCATGGCAGAATGTACTGCGCATGTGTGGGAACATCTTTTCTGCGCATACGCAAGTCACCGGGAAAATGGCCGCCACCATTCACCTTGTGATTTTTTTGCTGCTCTGCAGTACTGGTCCAGCGCTGCAGAGCAAGGCACCAGAATTTGCGGAAAGGTACTGTAAGTATAACTAACTATGGATGCAGGGTGTGCGGCGTGCGCTGGGGGCACCCCAGCCTGATTTCTGCTGCAGGTCCATAGACTGAAGCACATATGAGCTAGAGAGAGACACATCCCCTGAAGTAATTACATCTGGCCCTTACTGGCTTCCAGATTATCTCACCATTCTGCTTCTTAAGCAGCTACAGAAATACAACCAAAGAACATGATCTGTCTGTCATTTATGGAGGGTCCAAAATGATCCGCTTTTCCTCATTTATTCTGTGCTATCAAATAATAAATGCATTATTCATTATATTTTACTGTATTATTTTACGCAAGTATATTTAAGAAAAATAATAAACTTGTAATGAATGTATTTAAGAAGGCAGCAATTGAAATGTCTAATGATGCACCAAGTGGTCTATAACTGCTCAAAGTGGTCATCTCAGTCCTTGCCCACTCCTACATACGGATGCACACAAGGGAAGGGCTAAGTAGCAGCATTTGCATAATGTCGCAGAAGCGCAAACGACAAATGATGAATCCGCGTCTGCAGCTGCTTCCGACTCAGAATCAGGTCCGTAGTGACAGACTACTAAAAACACCAATTACAAATGTATGTCGGACACGACTGCGGTTGACACGCATTTTAACTTTAAGACCCTCTGCTTTAAACAATATAAATATTGGTATTCATATACTGTCTATTGTAAAATGTACTGTATATAGGGGATGTAGTCAGCATCCCGACGTGCTGGATGCCGACAATCTAAATACCAGCGCCGGAATCCAGACATAGTTGGGATCCCGGCGCCAGTATCCTGATAACCGGCATCCCAAAGGTAAGTATCGGGGATCAGGGGAGGGATAGATTGAGGGTTAGTAACTAGGGGTAGGGTTGGGGTTAGACTCTAAGGGGGGAGGGTTAGGTTTAGGGTGTGGGGAGGGGGAGGTTAGGTTTAGGCACTAGTTGGGGAGGTTAGGTTCAGGCACCGGGGAGGGAGGGTTAGGGTAGGGAGAGAGGGAGGGTTAGGGTAGGGAGAGGGGGAGGGTTAGGGAACTTACTTTAATGTGTCGGGATTGTGACTGTCAGGATGCCGCTGACGGTATTCTGACAGCCGGGATTCCATACCCAACTCGTATATAGTGTCAATGTAACTGGTAACATGCAGAAACCGGTTACAATATGGTTTTTTTAAATAACTTCTTAAATTGTGCTGCCCGCAAATCCTGGCTTTCTGTGTCTCCTTCCTTATAGCACCTGGAGGACTGAATCAAAGGCTGCTAAGTGTTGTTAGTCCTGGAATATGCACAGCTTACTTCCATGAACACTCACCCTGTCTTTCAGCTTGCGGATTTCACTGGGTATCAGGCAGTCGGCTTTGGCAATCAAAGGAACAATATTAACCTTCTCATGGAGAGCTTTCATGAACGCCACATCCACTGGCCGCAGCCTGGCACAAATAAGAATAACATGCAGAGTTCAACTTAAAGGCACTACAATATCTAATGGAGGATTTCTCTACACAAGTAAAGTATGTCTCAAGGGTACATAAAACAGGTTAAATGTAACAATTCAGTGTATTAGTAATGAATAAAGGATGCACCTATACATTATTTACTAAGCATCTTTAGACATTGGACGTGCAGAACAACCAGTGGGACGATGCAATGAATGACGAGTGAAAATTACAGATTGGGGGTACACACTATACGATGTTCAGGGCCGTAACTAGGGGTGTGAGACTGGTGCTGCAGCACAGAGCTCTGTGGGCGTCACCATCGCCGTCCCACGACCCTTGCTTCTGGTTAGTAGTGTGCCTGGAACAGCACCCTGCAGTCAGGATCAATAGCTGTGGTGCCCTGGAGCATCCTTTAGACGCTCTAGACTGGCACCCTGCAGTCTGTGCAGCTGATGGTTGTGCAGATTGGTTGAAAATACCAAGTTCACAGTATAGTACAAAGTGTACACAGCTTTACACAGTACAGTGCTGCAAATGGCAGACAGGATTGGTCAGAGTTGTCTATTATTATTTATGTAGTGACAGAAATAAATCAATCAAAAGTAAATCAGATATGGGATTGATGAACTGGCAGAGACATAATGATGACAAATGAGACAATGATACAGAAAAATTCTACAGAATACTTTAATAATATTATAAAAAATTAAGGGGTCTATGTACTAATAATCGTGGAACTGCCACGATTATTGTCTATCCATATCGCAGGGGATATTTTCATTTTTAATGAAAATATCCTTGCTATGTGCAAAGGGGAACTTGCAGGGACATCGGTTGCGGTAACAGCTGTCCCTGCGAGTTACATCCCGGACAAATTATAGAGGTCTTTTATGTTTGTGTAAGACTTCTCCTGTGGTAGCTGACACTGCGCATGCGCATAGTATCAGCCTCCGGAGGCGGCCAGCTTGATACATAGACCCCTAAATGAGCAAAATGTTTACTTGCCATGCTGCAACACTACTAGCTATAGTTTATTAAGAAATGACTTAATATAAACAAATTAACACATGCTATAAATTCCATATTACCAGAATAACAGGCATTTATGTTTAAAAAGTTGTACATATAATTATTGCCTAGAACAGTGGTTCTCAATCTCAACCCTCAAATATCCCCAACAGGTCATGTTTTGATGATTTCTGTCTATGGAAGCAGTGGGATGATTACTGATCCAGCAAAACAGATTATCTCACCCAGGGCCATAACCAGGGGTGTGCCGCCGCAGGCAGCAGGATTCTCTGGGTGGCACCATCGCCACCCCACGGTCCTTGCTTCTGGCCAGCAGGATGCCTGGAACGGCACCCTGAAGCCAGGATCGCTGTTGCAGTGCCGCTGGAGCATCCTTTAGACGCTACAGACAGGTACCCTCTAGCCTTTACAGCCGATCAGTGTTTATCAGGATGCTCCGTTCAGTGCTGCACATACCAGTGCTGCCGCCCCTGTCCCCTCTGCGGGAAGTAATGATGTCATGCACACAACATCATGATGTCGGGCGCTCAGGGGGCAGGCCAGCACAGGGTACATGTGAACCCTGTTACAGCGCTGATCTTACCTGTGCATGATTAAAAAAATATAATAAACCTGGCCTGTTGGTGGTACTTGAGGACTGGAGTTGAGAATCACAGTCCTGGAGTTGCCAGACACCTTATTGACCAGAATTTTCAATAATGTTATCAGACTGACATGGGAGTGTTTCCTGAAACAGAAGAAGGATCATCCTATAGGCTGATAGGTATGATATGATAGGTATGATAGTTATAGGCCTATAGGTATTATACATATGAAGGACCTTATAAGAATGTTAAGACAGCATGGTACTGTATTTAATGGATACAGGTGCTTCTGTCTTTTCTCTCTGTGCCTACGCTACTTACTGTCCTCTACATTGGATAGAAGCAGTAAAATATGTTGGGTTACAGATATACTAAAGTTTTAATAGATACATATCATTATCATTTACAGCCTGATACTTTATATCTATAGGTAAATAGAAAATATCTTAAAGCCAAAACTAGGTTCAGTTACCCAGGAACTGGCGGTGATCTTACAACCCTCATCTGTCTCTATCAAACCAAAACTCTCTGGGACATTTTCATATATGATACCCTCCATACATATACTCTCCATACATGACACCTTCCATACATGATACCCTCCATACTTACTGTATACTCTCCATACATGATACCCTCCATATTTACTGTATACTCTCCATACATGATACCCTCCACACATGATACCCTCTATAAATGACACCCTCCATACATATACCCTTCATACATGATACCCTTCATACATACAGTATACTCTCCATACATGATACCCTCCATACTTATACCCTCCACACATCATACCCTCCATACATGATACCCTCCATACATATACCTTTCATACATGATACCCTTCATACATACAGTATGCTCTCCATATATGATACCCTCCATACATATACTCTCCATACATTACACCCTCCATACATGATACTCTCCATACATGATACCTTCCATACTTACAGTATACTCTCCATGCATGATACCCTCCATACTTACTGTATACTCTCCATACATGATACCCTCCATACTTATACCCTCCATACATGATACCCTCCACACATGATACCCTCCATACATGATACCCTCCATAAATGACACCCTCCATACATATACCCTTCATACATGATACATGATACCCTTCATACATACAGTATGCTCTCCATATATGATACCCTCCATACATATACTCTCCATACATGACACCCTCCATACATGATACTCTCCATACATGATACCTTCCATACTTACTGTATACTCTCCATGCATGATACCCTCCATACTTACTGTATACTCTCCATACATGATACCCTCCATACATGATACTCTCCACACATGATACCCTCCATACATGATACCCTCCATAAATGACACCCTCCATACATATACCCTTCATACATGATACATGATACCCTTCATACATACAGTATAGTCTCCATATATGATACCCTCCATACATATACTCTCCATACATGACACCCTCCATACATGATACTCTCCATACATGATACCTTCCATACATGATACCCTCCACACTTACTGTATACTCTCCATACATGATACCTTCCACATATGATACCCTCCACACATGATACCCTCCATAAATGACACCCTCCATACATATACCCTTCATACATGATACCCTTCATACATACAGTATACTCTCCATACATGATACATACATGATACTTATACCCTCCATACTTATACCCTACATATATGATACCCTCCATACATGATACCCTCCATGTAGCCCCCATACATGATACCCTCAATACATGATACCCTTCATATTTATACTCTCCATACATGATACCCTCCATATTTATACCTTCCTTACATGATACCATCCAAACATATAACTCTCCATACATATACTTTGTCCCCTGTATATGATACCCTCAATACTGATGCCCATCATTTGATAACCCCTCCCCCATACATGATACAATCCATACTTATACCCTCCATATACATGATACCGTCCATACATGATGCTGTCCATACCTTCAGCCATTAGGAAGCATCCTTTTCTTCTTTCAAAAAATGAGTTATTTTGCTAACACAGCTAAAACAACCTGTGAGTGTTAACATAATAAAACATGAATCATCTGCTATGATCAGATGACAAAATTTGGGACACAAACTATATGGACAAAAGTATGACCATTACACCAACAGGGGCTATAATGACATTGTATTCAAATACATATACTTTAATATGGAGTTGGTTCCCCTTATGCAGCTATAACAGCTTCCACTCTTCTTGGAAGGCTTTCCAAAAGATTTTGAAGGGTTTCTGTGGGAATTTGTGCCCATTCATTCTGTAGAGCATTTATGAGGTCAGGCACTGATGTTGGACGAGAAGACCTGGTTTGCAATCTCAGTTCCAGTTCATCCCAAAGGTGCTCGATGGGGTCAAGGTCAGGGCTCTGTGTGGGCTTGTCAAGTTCTTCCACACTGAACTCATCAAACCATGTCTTTGTGCACTGGGGCCTTCCCCAAACTGTTGCCACAAAGTTGGAAGCATAACATTGTCTAAAATGTCTTGATATGCTGAAGCATTAAGATTGCCCTTCACTGGAGATAAGGGGCCTAGCCCAAACCCAGAAAAGCAGCCCCATACCATTATCCCTCCTCCACCAAACTTCACAGTTGGCACAATGCAGTCAGGCAGGTAACGTTCTCCCTGCATCCGCAAAACCCAGACTCGCTCATCTGACTTCCAGAGAAGCGTGATTCGTCACTCCACAGAACACGTTTCCACTGCTCCACAGTCCAACTTGTCTGTGTGCTTTACACCACTCCATCCGACACTTGTCATTGGACTTGGTGATGTGAGGCTTGCATGCAGCTGCTCGCCCATGGAAACCCATTCCATTACACTCCCGCCGCAGTTTTTGTGCTTACATCAATGCCAGTGGAAGTTTGGAACTCTTCAGCTATGGAATCAGCAGAGCATTGGCGACTATTACACACCATGCACCTTAGCAGTCGTTGACCCCGCTCTGTGATTTTATGTGGTCTTCCGCTTCATGGCTGAGTTGCTGTTCTTCCTAAATGCTTCCACATTCTAATAATATCACTTACAGTTTACCATGGAGTATTCAGCAGGGATGACATTTCACGGAACCATCTTATTGCAAAGGCGGCATCCTATCACAGTACCACGCTTGAAGTCACTGAGCTCTTCAGAACGACCCATTTTGCAAATGGAGACTGCATGGCTAGGTGCTTGATTTTATACACCTGTAGCAACGGGTCTGATTGAAACACATCAATTCAATAATTAACAGGTGTGGCCAAATATTTTTGTCCATATAGTGTATGCGGCAATTTTAACCAAATCTGACTAGTGACTTCCAAAGATGGCTGGGAATGATTAATATTCAATCACTGCAGAAAATACAGTTGGCTGGACATGATGGCCATCCAGCAATCATACAAATGGTGATCTACATTAGAGCCAGGTCAGTCAGGCCCATTTAGAACTCAGGTTGAATATATATTTTCATGTCTGTGATGGTCATGACAGTTTAAGTGTAAAGAAGCCTGTTACAGGAAGGATCAGCCAGAGATTATCATGGCCAATTAAAGAAAAGAGATTACAATCAGATTCATTAGACCACCCAAAATGGAATAGAATTTATTGTAACAAATATTATATATATAATACATCACTCAGCAACCAGGTATTGTAATTAGCAACCAGTGTAGTTAACTGTAAAATCCTTCAACAGAGTAATCCCTGTTAAATATAATCAGCTTTATATTCATATCTATCAAGGTATCATAATTATGTTTAACCAAAAACTAGCAATGCTATCTCTGGAAAGCTCTGCATAATATTGCGGTGCTAAATAAATTATAATAAATATTAAAATAATTAATTGTTACAGATGTGGTAGATGTGGTGTTACAGATGTGGTAGGAAAATACAAGCCATCAGTTTAAAATGCATATAGCTGGTGACAACAAACACCAGAAGTGGTGATGTGGAGACTACAAACAATCTGATATGGAAGTGGCCACACAGACACTACAATCAATTCTACAGTACTGGTTTCATGGAGACAACACAGAACCTGGCACAGAAGTGCTCACATAGAGATTCCAAACAACCTTACACAGAAGTGACCAAATGGAGACTAAACACAAACTGATTCTAAAGTGATTATGTGGATATTAAATACAACTTAATACAGACATGATCACCTGGAGACAACAAACAACCTGACACAGCAGTGGTCAGATGGAGATTTCAGCTGGTAATTATCACTAGGTAGTCACAGGAATGATCATATTGATTGAGGTAAAGGCCCCCATACATCAGCAATTGATTGCAGCAATCGTGCAATTTGCAATCTATTGTGTATAAAAATCTTTCCCTTTTTCAATCGATTGTGGCAATTCTGCAATCGACTGGAAAAGGGAAAGATTTTTATACACAAGCAAATTGCACGATTGCTGCAATCACTTGCTGATGTATGGGGGCCTTTAGAAGCAAACACAGGAAGGACCAGCTCAGTATTTCTCACAGCATAAGAGATAAATGATTAGACAGAATTCTCCTGTATGTGGGTACCCCATACACCAGTCTTAGGGGTCAATTTACTAAAGTGAGAGTTTTTAGAAGTGGAGATGTTGCCCATAGCAACCAATCAGATTCTACTTAACATTTAACTAGCACCTTCTAAAAGATAATAGCTAGAATCTGATTGGTTGCTATGAGCAACATCTCCACTTCTAAAAACTCTCACTTTAGTAAATGTACCCCTTACTATTAGACCATTTCTTTAAATCGTTGAAAACTGCTGTAAAATACATAGCCGTACTTACAAAGTGGACAAAATGGTAGAAATAGTGTGCTATCCTTACCCATGTCCGAATGGCGAGATGAAATATAGACAACAGTGCACTCTGTTATCTTGGATGTTTTTCCTATTCAGTCCACTCTCATCCCGAAAATACTGTTCGAACTGCTGGTCTACGTAGTCAGTAATGGCCTTCCAGCTACGGCAGAGGGAGAGTTATTATGTGTGCTGCCCTGTCCATTCCTCAGGGAGCTGTGATGGACAGATCTCTTACCATTCTGAGTTGTTCACTGCATCTCCAAAACCTGGAGTATCTACTATGGTCAGCTTGAGCTTCACGCCCTTCTCCTCAATGTCCACTGTGTGCTTCACAATCTCTACTGTCTGACTAATTCTTTCTAGGGTGAAACAAGCAGTGCTTAACAGAAGGAGACAATCACGGTAAAGTCATATTAAAATGTATCAGGACGAGTAATGTTTGTTTACTCAGAAAATAATTTGGAAGTTGTCCGCTGAGTGCTGCAATATTTCTGTGAAATTCCTGTCACGTACTTATTAATAAATAAACGACCTCATTAAAAGCTATGCATGATGCAGTAGTCTATATTTCATCTCCTTTTTCAATGAACATTAGACTAATGCTGACCATGCAGCAATATTGCCAGCAGAATCAGCCAAGTGCTGGTAAGTTGTCCTTACTCAGGGACAATGCCCAAGTGCAGCCAAATGCTGACAGTTTGAAGCCTATTTGCATGATCATCGTCTACCAAACTAACCGGCAAACAGGCAGTCTGGAAGTGATGAAGCCACTTGGACCAGGCAGCCAGCATGTGCCCTATTTGCCAACTGATTTGTGTGGCCAAATTCAAAAGTTAACCTATCAATTAGCCCTCGTGCAAGCAGCGGGATCAACTAGTGTGTGTCAGCTTGTAGTCTAGTCAGTCTGCAAAGATTCAGAAGAAACACATTTCCATGGTCTAAAACGACTATCTGAGGACATAAGGATGAGTGCAGGTAGATCAGCGGTGCCTAAACTTTAAGTCAGGACCCAAGTAGGGTTCCAGATCTTATTTGTTATGTTCACTAAAATGCACAGACAGGATACATTATATTGTGAACCACCTCTTTTGCAGTTCTTGAGCAATGGCGCATTGACACTTGAAAAAGTAATAATATAGATAACTAGCACACAAACACACATTATTCTAAGCAATATAAATTGTCCTTGTCTGAACCCTAGGCATATACCAGCAAATGTTAAAAGATGTCATATATTTTGAGATTTAATCTACAAGTATTTTAACATTATTGTGATTTAACTAGTAAAAACATACCAATGTGTGCTTTTACAATGACCATAATGAGACTTTAGGAGCCCTAAATACAACACAAATAACATCTGTGTGATGTCAGCTGTGTATTGCATTTTGCATGCATATCTTTAGAATAAGGTTAAAAGGGGGACTATGAGCACAGAGAGGAAATGGGGGCTGGGATCCAAAAGACTGCCCTTAGCAAATCAGACAGATGTCCTTTTATGCTATTACTCTACATTTATCTTGTTTTATTTGCTGGATATAATTTTCACGTCTGATATGTTATTCTGTATTTGTATTTAATTACTGGATTAGTACTGAGATAATATGTTATTGATGTAATGTTTTATGGGCCTCATTTAAAATGTGCAGAGAGATATAGATATGGGAGGGGTGTGTCCAAACTGATATCTAAATTACAGTGTAAAAATAAAGCTGTCTAGCATTTGTGGGCTACATGCACAAGCAGCCAGTATTTACCCTGCATGCAATCACAAGTATATTATTCCCAGCAATAAATGGCATTTTCTAGTGTAAAAGAAGCAAAAGTTCACAGAATAAGTATATATCCCGAGAATAAAGGTATATAAAAAAGGGGGAATAAACGTCTGCTGTTGTCCATGTGTGTAAATTGTAAAACAGCCAACACAGTTCCAGCCCAAGGTGCCATCTCCGATGGTTTAGGGTCTGCCCATGCACAGTACCTGTTCTGCGCATGTGCAGGACAGGTCCTGGGATCTCGCTTGCAGATCCCCCCAGGCTGCAGCTGGGGGGCGAAGCGGGGGTGTGGGTGGCCACTGTTTCTGGAAATGCGAGCGCGTCACCCCCGTTTTCCGGGAGGGACAAGGCCAGAGTCTGGTCAATGGGCGTAGGATCTGGCCAGGATGCAGTAAGCTTTAGCTACCACAGCCTGCCCAAAGGCGCAACCTTTGCAATGGCGATCCTGGTCGCAGCACTGGGATCACAAATGCAGCAATGAGGTTTCCTACAGACACCTCCTGCTGCATTTGCATTTGAGATGGACAGAATTGCACAGCCTCTTGTGTGTGGCTCTGCAATTCCGTCCATCTCTGAATCAGGCCCAGAGTCACTGGTGTGTCTACTGTGACTGCATAGTGTGCAGGGCAAATGGGCCCATGAGCAAGGGGTCGCTGTGCCATCCCATTCAGTTATGGGGACAAAGCTCCCAGAGAACCACAGCCAGCAGGCATAACACTTATGACAACCACCTGCCACGGCATCCACTCTCTATAGCCATGGACACATAGCCCCACTACAGCCACAGGGACTTTGTTTAGGACATAATCTTACCAGGGACTGGAACTCTCCTTAGGAAATGTTATATTATAAGTAATCTTACTGCAGTAGAAAATAACACAATATAATTTAGGAATTTATACACTGTTTCAGAGAATCATTATAGAAGTCTATACCACAGTACTCTCATATGTAATATACAATAACAGCAAATAATGAACAGGATTACACCGTGATGTCATGTTATTATAGTAGAAGAGGAAGGAAAACATTTTACCTTCTGCATTGAGCAACTTCCTGTCCTTGTACAGGTCTGTCAGAAACAGGCTGTTCACTAAGGTAGATTTTCCTAGGCCGGATTCTCCTGGGAGGGCGCAGAAAGCAAACAGTTCTATTCCATCATCTTTAGCCCAATATTCTGCAAGCCACCACTTAAACTGATGAGATATTTATATCTGAGCATCATGCATAGTACTTCTCACACACATAGAATGCAAATATGTATTTGTCTCTAAAATGGTAAATCCCTAGTATAAAATGGTATAGTGTGTCTCACCCGCTACCATGAGTGTGAAGTCGAAACCTTTCTTCACAGATTTCCGGTGGACTTGATTGGGTAATGTTGCAAACCCCACATATTGCTTCTCTTGGTCCTGTGGGGGGAGAGAATTAAGACTCGTAAATCCAGGTAAGAACTCTCTTTTGTTGCATAGATTTTCAACAATATATATACTAATGCCATTGATCCAGCAACAATTCCCCATTGCGTAAACATGGCAATGGTCAAACAGGGGGTGAGTGTACTGGGATAACAGTTCCACTTAGTGTAGGCAGCATCTTCCTAGGTCATAGGAGCCAGGAAAAAGCATTTGACATACACTGTTGACAATTGTAGCAGAGGCCTAGTCTGATTCTCAGAAATATCACGGTTCCCCAATGGGGATGTCTTCTGCTTCTTGAAATAACAACAGCCTGACAATACAACCTGATCTTCTGGTGCTATACAGATTTATCTGATTTACCCTACATTTCATTTTTTTAATACAATCAGCAATACAAACCCAATGTGTGCTCAGTAACATTACTCTGTATGTTCCTTATACTGTAAGTGCCAACCTAAAAATGTAATATGTTTTACCCATTAACAAGCAGACAGGAGTCAGTCTATAAGAAGCTGAATATGGAATGAATAGACAGTCTTTCTGCTCCAAGGACAACACTAAATCTCTGCTGCAGGACTTTGTAACAAAGTGACACACGCATCCTGTCAGTCATTCATTTACACTTCACATTAGCATAAGCTAAATCCATGTCCATAATAACCATGTCCAGCTAGTCTAAAGTCTATACATTTTGGTAATAATAATAATAATAATATAAACTTCACAACACGTTATCCTCTATAAGGTATATATTGTCCTATCATTGCAATAGCTTCAGGGCACGAGTGTAGAAATTAGAATATACACATACAAGCTACAGAGGGTCACCTATATGTATATAACAATCTTACTTCACCAGAGGAGACATCACAGTATGAGCTTGGGGAATGGTCCCATTCATTTCCTATTTCTACATATATATATATATATATATAACCCATCTTTTCCTCTGCCAGCTGCTCGCCTGTCACATTCTTTGCCTTTCTCTCATTACAGCTTTTCTGCAGCTTTATGCCATCCTGTCTAGTCCTAATATGCTTCCTCTCTTTCTTTCTTTGGTTATTTATTAACTAATAGCTTTGCTGTAACTCTGTTTTCTCCATTTCCACACAGTGAGCTGCAGGAACAGGCAGCGTGCTATAATGTAACAGCAGTGAGGCATTTGAAGAGTTAATGATCTCTTCTCGAAATGGCTTTGTGTACACACATATCTACTCACACTAACTATAAATCTAATGTTACCATCTCCCTTTTCTCCAAATTCCCACGCTTGCCCTAACCCTGCTGCTTGCACCCCATATTCCCTCCTAGTTACCTTCAGCTTCATAGGATAGGGTTCTCTGTGTCAGACTTCTGGGAGACAACAACCTCTCGGCCAAAAGTTCCTGAATTATGATGGCATCCATACCCACAAGCAACAGCCGCTAGCAAAGAGTTACCTCGCCAGGCACTCACACCCATTCATCCCCTCCCACCACTGACCACATCCATGTGTGTGTGTAAGCTGGAGAATGTGTGACTGCCCTCCCCAGCCTCTACTCTGGAATTTCCTGTATCTTCCCATTGGAAAGAAAATGAAGTTTAAGGGCTGGAAGAGGTGGATAATGGGAGAGACAGAAGAGGAAGGAGACTATTAACCCTGCAGAGCCCAATGTTCTATCCTGGCACAGAATGAGTTATTTCTCTGCTGCCAGACAGGCTATTACAGTGTGCTGTAGTAATACCGTACTTACTGCAGACTCTTCTAGCTGGTAAATGTTGGGCTTCCTGAACAGTATATTCAGTGACTATGGGCCTGTTACAGAGGTGCACAGACGGTTCCGCAGCTTTTGCTGTGTCTGCATCTTTATGCTAATGCCACAGCCAATGATCTACCTACAGAGATGCCCACACAGTGACGCTAATACGCCATCGGTCACAACATCGAAGCTTGCACCAACCCTATGGCAGTTGCAATTTTCTTCTTGCCCGCCTCAGGCTAGCCACCCCCGTTACTTCCCAGGAATACCCACTGAAATCCTGCCTGCATATCGGCATTGCTTGCACCTCTGAATCCGGCACTATGACTTAAAAGTATTGTTACCTTTAATCACTAAAATGATTCTACTTCCCTCAATATTATTCAAATATAATATACAAGTAGCACTAACATATGTCACCTATACAGTGATATAAGAATTCCAAAATTCTAGCCTTTATCAATATTCAATAACCAGTTTGAAATAAACATATTTCAAACTGGATTTTGAAATTTGCTGTTTCGGCTCTACTGAAATACTGTATATATACATACTGTAAGCTGGGTACACATTGTACAGTTACCTGGCAGATCAGATGAGAAATTTATGATAGCCCAGAAAATTGTACACACATACAATTCCCATATATCACAGATGAATCGGTCTCATCTCATGATTGCATCTCTAAGCATGCTTAAAAGATGAGATGTATTTGGACACGATACTGTGCACATCTTATACTATGTATGGTCAGACTTGCTGATAGATCTTCCAATAGTTGTGAATGTAAATCACAATAGTGAGGGCTGGAAGGACCAACTTTATAGTGTGTATGCACAATATCAGATGTTTCCTTGCAAGAAAAATTGTGTGACATCGCATCTTAAGGTGTGAGAGTGAGAATTTTAGAAGTGATGTTGCCCATAGCACCCAATCAGATTCTACTTAACATTTAACTAGCACCATCTAGAAGATAATCGCTAGAATGTTATTGGTTATTATGAGCAACATCTCCGCTTCTAAAACTCTCATTTACCCCTAATGGCCCGTACACACGGGACGATCAGACAACTATCAGATATCGTGCATGAGTTGGATGTTCATTATCGAACATCCAGCAACATGCACCAACTCCCAAATGACCCGCAATCAATGATCGCATGTCCCTACATCAAACAGGCTAACTTGGTCGATATCGACCAGGTTGGCCTGCATGCACGGGCGATGGTTGATATCGATCATCCGTGCCCGTGCATCGACCATTGTATGGTCGTTGGAGGAGTTTAAAAAAAGAACGATATATACGATTTAACTTTCGATTTAGAACCAAGGGCCTGATTCAGACCCGTTTGCTAAGCTGCATTCGCACGCAGCTCTCAGCAGTATGCAAATCCCGCGATAGCTAGCAAGACACTGGCACGCGTACTATGCATGTATGTGCGATAACGGTATGTATTTAGACGCCCACTTTCCCTTAGTAAAATACGTAAGTGTATTAAACAATCGGTAACATCGAGTAACATCAGACCCATACGCAGCACTTGTGGTTGACCATATCCTACCACAAGCACTGCGAGTGCTGCTGTGTGTAATTCAGCCAAGTGATGTGTATGCTGACATTGCGTCTTAATTATGCACGCCCCTGAAACGCTTGCGTTCGCACTACCACACCCCCATTACCATCCACCACCCCGTCACCACCCACAAACGGCACGTCCTGTCACTCATGCTTGCGGAGCATCTGTGTACAGGGTGCAAACGCTTCCCGATTGTATTAGGACTAGTTTGCGCACGCGCACTGCATTTTGTACGCATGCGCAGATTACAAACATCGGTAGGCTAGGTGCGAATGCAGCCTAGCGAACGGGTCTGAATAAAGCCCCAATTTCCATTAAATTCTACATAAGCCCCATACTTTTTATTGTTAATTCTGTCATATAATATACCTGTAATTCTGAATGTGGGGAGTGGAAGATTATAGACCAGTAGAAGAATATTGCACACATATAATAGATCTGTCACATGGTGGAAATGGTGTGTAGAGGACCTCAGTTTTCTTTCTGTCATCAGTCTGTATAAAAGCCAGGCTCAGAGCTGCAAGGTCACAAGATAACTACTCTGCCTTTCTCACCTCGGACAGTTTTGCAACATGCAGCATTTAAGATGGATAAACATTGCTATTTGGGATTTAGATGGCTGTGGGCCTGATTCACCAAGGAAAGCAGCTGCCAATATGCACGCGATCGACCGATTGTTGCGTATAGTGAAAAATAGCCACTGCGATCAGGACTGCGATCACAGTGACTATGCAGACCCATCGCAGAGTGATTGACAGGAAGTGCCATTTGTGGGTGGTGACAGGGGGGTAGGCGAAACTCAGGCGTGCCAGTGCGTTTGAACGCCGTTGCATTGTCATGCATAAATTATCCACTGTGATGCCCTACACAGCCTGAGGCCTGATAGCGTGCGCTGAAGTTAGCAATCTCTGAGTAAGGTCAGACCTTGTGCAAGTGTGCATGAGGCTCTGATTGTACCGATGTTTTCGCAGTCTTGTTAAACATTATGGATGTGTGTAAGGTAAAGTGGGTGTCCTTATGTAGTGCTGTGGAGGAATTGGTGGAGATCCTATAGAGTGTAAGCTTACCTCTCTGTCTGTCTGTTAGTACCAAGTCTCTTTTAATTATTGTTTTGGGGCCTGATTCAAAGTTGTACCAAATCCGATGGTTTACGTACAGCTCCGATGGTTGGCGATCAGCGCATGTGCAGGATCTGTACTGTGCATTTGTCTATCTGTGTCTGCGAAGACGGCTGCAGTGTCCCCTAAGCCGCATCACCGTATCAAGGTGGAGAAGGGGCAGCGACGGCCAGTGGGCCTGATTCAGACCCGGTCGCAAGCGCTGTGCGCTCGCAACCGGGTCGATGGTGGGCCGGTGCGCACGCGCGAGCCCCGGAGCGAGCGCAAAAAGCGCTCACTCCGGGACTCACTACAAAAGGGGCGGCTGTCGATGTTGATCGACAGCTCGACCCCTTTTGTAGGCGTGGCCGGAGGGTGGCTTCACAAACGGAGGCGTTCCCAAGCGAACGCCTGCTGTTTGTGGGCGGCCTCACTGACATCACCAGTGATGTCAGTGAGAGAGTTTCCGGCTCTGTTAGAGCCGAAAGCTCTCTGGGGTTTGCGGCCACGAGACCCTACCACAAGGGTCTCGTCGCAAGCACGATGGTGGCGATGGTCTTGACCATCGCGACCATCATCATGGCCGTTCGCATAAGCTGTGGGTGGTAACCCACAGCTTTGCTAGCGGCCAAAAGGCCGTGACTTAAAACCAAGCGCCCGCCCTGATTCAGAGCGATCGCTCGCTTTTTGCGAGCGCCTCTGAATCAGGCCCAGTGTCCCATAATACAGGGCAGTGTCAGCGCAGTTTTCTGGCCGTGCTGAGGCCAGTATCTGCTTCTTCCAATGCAGCTTCACTGGCCCCAGGCGAGTGAATTTCATCTTCAGTTACCTGAGGGTTACTCAGATGGCCGATGCTCACGCAAGTGATCCGATGACTGCGTCTTTGGACGCAGCAGCAAATCACAGAGGCCGGCAGACTCCTCTTGTGGCATTAGCATATTATTGAATAGATGTTGCGTACAAAGGTGCAGTAGCTGTGCAATAGCGAACAACTCTAAATCAGGCCCTTGGTTCCTAAATGTAAAGACTGGCGCTACAGTATATAAATAAATATTAATAAGTAAATGGATGCATAAGGGCTCATACCTGCTGGTGTTTTAGTGTATGTAAGTAAGTCTCACACCTGAAATTGCTATTTAATCCAGTTTTAACATTTGTGTTGCAGTAGCGTTTTTTGCAGCACTACATTTTACATTTGTCTGTTTCTTTTTCATTTACTGTATGTATGTTTCATGAAGCCTATAGCGAGCTCTAAAATGCTAAAAACATACGTAAAACACCAGTGGCACTTAGGCCTATGTGAGCTTCTGGCCTCACCCGTTGCAAAATTCACAGCATATTGCAGCCAGAAGCAGGACCACAGTGAACCATGTTATCACAGCCCAGCCAACTTCACATCAGAAGTAAGTAGGATGTAGGAGGATTGTCTACTAAATTCAGGAGTCTCCCGGGCATTCTGGTAGAGCAGGCAAGCGTGCCTCAGCGGGATGAAGTTTATATACCTACCATAGGGATGCCGGCTGCAGAAATCCCGGAGCCGGAATCCCAACATTAGTGGAGATGCCGACACCAGGATCCAAATTGTAAGTATAGTGGGTACCGTTAGCTGCGGCGGGGAGGGTTAGGTTTGGGCACCTCCTTAGGGTTAGGTTGCGGGAGGGGGGAGGTTAGTGATAGGCCCCCCCCTGGGGTGGGTTAGGCACCACCGGGGGGAGGGGTTGGTTAGGGTTAGGCACTAAGGGGGGAGGGTTAGGTTTAGGCACTAGGGGGGAGGGTTAGGTTTAGGCACTAGGGGGGAGGGTTAGGTTTAGGCACTAACCGGGAGGGTTAGGTTTAGGCACTAACCGGGAGGGTTAGGGTGCGGGGTAGCATTAGGGTGCAGAAAAGGAGGCTTAGAGTTAGAGCGTTAAGGGAAGAGAAAAAATCGTTTACTAAAATCGTTCATTTACTAAATGTAATGAACTATTTTTTTGAACTACAAACGATTTTTGCATATTCCCTTAATGAAAATCGCCGAGTTGGTCAGTGTGACAACTATAAACTACAAACGTGAACGCGCATGAATGATAATCGTTCATCGTTTTAACTGAGAAAGTGAACGATTTTTTCAACGATTGAACGATAAACGATATTGTTAATGATAATCGTTCAAAAAATCGTTGTGTGTGTATGCATCTTATAGCTTAAACAACCACACAATATAAATGCAACTAATTTGAAAATAGATCTTAGAGCATGAACAAACATAATGTCAATGATTTTATACCATATCATTTGTTATTGTATGTACAGTAATCTTGTTAGCTACCTTATTAGTGGTGGTAATATCTACTTTAGTTAACAAAAAATGTTAACTAAAGTAGATAACAAAATTAGGTAACAAAATGTGGCTGTATTGTCCATGGTGGGCTTACTGGACATATGATCTGCATAGGAAAGATTCCTACCAATTATCAAATATCCTCATTAATATCTTTATGTCTGATAAGCTCCTGAAACATCTACATTTAGGTTGCTTAAATTATATGTCTATTTTGGGAGGGGTTTGAACAAATCTTCACCTCCCTCTTATTTACAGATCACTGTATGTCCGATGGGCAAGTATACAGGCTGGAAACCCCATGAACAATGCTAAATAAAAGGAGACACCTTACTGGCTGGGTGCAGCAACCTCCCTTTAATAGAACAGCTAAGGTGTTAGTAGCTAATTTATAAAGTAACTACCATTTTAGTCTTAGTGGTGCTTTAATAACTTAACTCCAGAGTTCTTAGGGCCTGATTCAGAGCCGCTCGTAAGCGGCCGCTCGTTCGCTCCGAGCGATGTTCGCACAACTGCGCATGCGTATGGGTTGTAATACGCATGCGCGAACCAGTCATTGCGGTCGGAAATTGTGTGCTCGCAAAATAGCGAATGCCTGCTAATTTGAGTGAATGAGGCGTTTGTGGGTGGTAACAGGGGAAGGTGCTTAAAAACGGGGAGTGGTGATCCGAACGCAGGCGTGCCAAATGGTCAAAACGGGCGTTTTAAGGGTGTGCATAATTAACAAAGCAGCGTCATCGACCACGTCACTTGGTTCTCTTTTAGCCTGAACTGCTCGCATGATTGCGGTAGGGAAATCCAACCACAAGCACTGCGAGCAGTTCATACGCCTTTCGATGTACTCGATTAATCTAATAAATAGCGGAGATGGCGTTTTTTTACAAAATAGCGAGCGCATGTTTCGTTCGCTCGTTCAGACATACAGGCGTCAACAGACCGCAAAGAGCTAGCGCTCTATTTAACTATCCGGCCCCTTTTTCTGAACGAGCGAGCGCAAATAGCGTCCGGCTCTGAATCTGGCCCTAAGGCACATTAGTGGATCAGTTTTTATGCTGTGACATTGACAATATTTTATATGTCCACCAGAGGGCAGCACCATTCTGTAAATTTTAATATGTATTCATTCAGTTCAATTATCACTAAAACATAGTTTGTAAAACAGTAATAATTACAGTGGTTGTTCCACTCTATAGCATCAGTATGGAACATAGGACAAAACTTAACTGCAAGTATTTAATTCAATTTAATTGATATCATGTCATGCACAAAATATAGAATTCCATTATTATACTTCTCTATACCACACCTCCTAACATTCCAGTGCGTCTGGGGAGCAGCTTTCATTAAACACTCCAGGTCTCCTACAGAGGAGCACCATGGTGTGCAGGTCATGATCTCAGCTGCCCCCTTAAAGACTGGACAAGAATTCCAGCCCAGTCATCCGAGTCACTTGCTGCTGTGGGATAACAACATTCGCACAGCAGGACTTCTTGTTGCTGCTCTGCATAAGTGGAGTACAAGGGACAGGTTTAGATTTATAGTCACTGGGAAGATTAAAAAAAAAAAAAAATCTTTTTGGAGGGGCAACTTGTCCTTTGCAACCATTGTTTTACTTATAAAATACGAATTTGCTAGCAGACATCCAAAAACCTCTCTAAAACAGTAGAAGCGACTCTTTCAGGGCGATTCAATTGTTTTAGTTGTGGCTACTACTTCTTTTGGGCGCCCGACGGAGCAATTCAATTGTTGCTCCGTTCGGGTGCAAATAGCCGCAGCTGCACATATTTCTGCTGGCGGCATCCCAGGGTGGTGAGCGGGAATGTGCGATAAGTCAGCTGTTTGGGCTCCCAAAGCAGGACTTCAGATGAGATCGCTGCTATGTGCTGCTAAACTCCTGCTTTTGGGTGCCCAAGCGTAGCAACAAGTGAATTGCTCCGTCGGGCACTAACTGCATTTGGGTGCCCAATAAAACATTTGAATCGACCCCTCTGTCTCCGGTACAAAAAGAAATACAAAAACAATCGCTGAAATATGCACACAAAAGCAGACTATGGACCTCATGCAGAGTCGGTCGTTGCGGCCGCTCGGTCGTAAGGTAAAAGGGTCCGGATATGCAAATGAAGCACTCACAAGTTGCGTCGTTAAGATGGGATCATTAGCTGGACGAGCAAGGGGAGGATGCGGCCGTAAGACTAAAAATACGCCCCCTTCTCGTTCGCATTACACGTCATCTCCGGGCATATAAGGATTAATCGAGACCATCGAAGCTGGTCGTAGAGCTTAAGGTTGACCATACCCTCTCTTAAGCACTACGATCAAGTCAGTGTAAAAACCTCCCATGTCACATGTGCCATGACACTACTTAGTTAATTATGCACTCCCATAAAACGCTGTTTGCATAGTCAGGCACGCCTGCGTTCGGATCTCCACTCCCCCGTTCACAAGCACCTTCCCCTGTTACCACCCACAAACGCCTCATCCTGTCACTCAAACTAACGACCTGGCCAAGTTGAAGGAGAGAGAAATTTCCGATCGCAACAGCTAGTTTGCGCACGCGCATTGTGAATTTTATGCATGCGCAGTTTAGCGAACATCGGTGGCGTACGACCGACTCTGAATGAGGTCCTATATGCCCAGGCAATGAGAAAACACCTATCAACATCATCGATGTATTTGTAAATTGTCAAACACAAAATGGTTGCTGGCGACTGCATCATCATTCAGTGTTTGCATCCAGACCACCTGCGAAATAATCCATCTTTCTCAGGTATATATGAATCTTTGGGCCTGATTCAGACCCGGACGCTATGCTGCGATCGCTCGCATTGAGTGATTTTTCGCAATCTGCGCATGCGTATGAGACGCAAGGCGCGTGCGCGAACCAGTCATTGCAATGGGAAAGTGCTCGCCCGTAGCCCGCAGTCGGGCTGCTATTTTGAGTGACAGATGGTGCCGCTTGTGGGTGGTAACAGGGGAAGGTGCTTGAAAACGGGGGTGTGGTTGATCGAACGCAGACGTGCCCGACCGTCAGAATGGCGTTTAATGGGTGTGCATAATTAGCAAAGTAGCGTCATTACACACGTGACTGGGTTGTATTTTAGCCAGAACTGCTCGCAATGTTGTGGTGGGAAAAGGCTACTACAAGCGCTGCGAGCAGATCCGATGGCTCTCGATGTTCCCGATTAATCCTACAACTGCCGGAGATGACATGTGTTGCGAGTGGCAAAGGGGCGTATTTATTCAGGTGCGAGCGCATAGTGCGGCCGCTCGCTATTACTTAGTGGGCGGCTTTACACGACGCAGTGCGAGCACATGATTTAAATAGCCGGCCCCTTTTAGCCAGCGAGCGGACGCATATAGCGTCCGGGTCTGAATCAGGCCCTTTGTTCCTGAATGCATCTGTTCACAAATGCACAAAAACGCCCTTACTGTGTTAGAGCACACCCTCCCGCTCCATCTAGGCGCAGACAGACAGAAGTGTCAGAATCACACTGGTGTACATGTGTGTGTCTGCTTTCTGGACATGGGCAGAGAGATTTCACAAAAAAGGTGATATCTAAACTTGCGTAGTCAATGAAAAGATGTATACAGAAAATATATTTAAAAATCGAAAAAAAACAGTATGGAAGACCAAAGGTATTTCAGTCCAAAAATGTGCAGGATGTCTACAAAAAAATGTTTCCCTCCATACAGTATGTTGCTGCCCGGCTGCCGATGGCAAATTTTCTGTTTATTTTATTTCAGCGTCAACTGTAATAAAGCCCATTCATATAAAGAAGTACAAACAGCTTATGGCGTATACACACGGCCCAACTTTGCAGGACAATATGAACGATAACGATATCGTTTATCTTTCATATCGTTGACTTTTTTGCATTGAACGACCAACGATGCGCGTGGCCGTATGGACGATAACGATATCTGAGGTCGACCATACGTGCAGGCCAACTTGGTCGATATCATCATTTAAATACTGTCAGATATCGTTCATCGTTCATGAAATCGTTCATGATCGTTGATGAAATCGTTCAACGATATCGTTCATTTTTAAAGTAGAAAAAAATCGTTCAACGATATCGATGGTCGAGCAAGTTGGACCGTGTGTATGCACCATTAGACTAATAGAGATATGTCATAATATAGAATGGCCACATTACAAAAACCACTATTAAGTGGGAAGCTGTTGTGTCAGCCAATCTTAGTACAATTTTTCCACTTTCTGCTGGGAGGCTGCCACTGCTAGTTGCACTTACATTCACAAGGCCACAGCTATGCCAGTCACAGCAATTGTGGTCAGTGATGTCTGTTACTCTAATTTAATCTCTTACAGAGCCGCAACCATCCCAGGAACTGTGAGGATTTTTACTCATGGGCAGCTATGGACAGCACAGGCACCTCTGTAATGAGGACTGTCATGTCAAAAAGACTAACAATACATTGGTTTGCTTTCTGGGTCCATTTGGTGATTGCAGTCAGCATCATAACCCATAGTGATCAGCAGATCATTAATTTGATGTCTACTGTTGCAGTCTTAATAAATGCAATATAGACCAATTCATTATAGCCATAATCATTTAGAACAGGAACTTAGAATGTTCATGTGCACCATAATTTTGGGGTGTGTTCCCGGACTCCACAGAGAGTAGCTAGGCCTCGCTGATCCACTCACTTTCCCAGAGTAGTGGGCAGTCAAGGGCTCAATTAGAAGATTTGCTGTGGATTGCCTCATAGCAGGGCCGTCCTCTGCAGACTTTGTACAATGGGTACTATGCCTGCCACAAGTCCCACCTTGGCCACCCCTTACAGTATCTGCCAGGCATCCCAGTTAAAAAGTCTGTAAATATGCAATAAGGCATTGAGCCACAGTGTACCCAGTATTATTACCCACAGCATATGAGGGAGTGAACAGCAATTCAGTGGAAGCAGCTCAACTGCTGAACCACGTAGTAAGTGCTGGGTGATCCACTACTGAGACACCCACGCTGTTATTTTGAACATGCGTTGTGGCGTTGTGCTGTTACCTCCCCCCCCCCCTCCATCCCAAAGGGATGGAGCAGCATTGCCAGGCTCCTCTCAGAGTTCCGCCATAGCCTCCCAACAGTTATCCAATAACATAAGGGAAAATTTAGCCTTGCCATGACACACACACATTACAACACCCGATTCAGACAAACAACACCCACTTTCGGACAGCCCTGTCCCTTTCTAGGCCCATGAATCGGGACAGTTGGCATCTGGAATATGAGCATCCTAGAATAAAAAGACATTAGGAAACAAACATCAGAAAAGAAAGGTGCAGAAAATGTGCTAAACCCAGTGACAGAGCTGTGCTTGTCTATGAAAGGGTGAGAGATAGCTTGTAGTCTGATATCAATAGAGAAGCAATGAAAGACAGCAGTAAGTGGGCACCAAGGTGTTGCTCAGCAAGGATTGAGGAAGATAGTTGTGCAGATCATGCTGAAAGGAGGCAGAGTTTGTGGAGGTCTATACTGAAGCCATTCACAGTGCAGCTTTACAACCTAGGGTAAAAGAGGAGCTAAGTGCAGGCAAGGAAAGGGTGCTAGGTACTACAAGGAAGAGGTCCTGCTGAGTCTTTATAGAGACCCATAGGGAAGGAGCAAAAGGAGTCGGTCTTCTTACCGTGGCAAGGGTCTGAGGGCGGCCCTCATGGGAGCCCAATGTCAAACCACTTCTGAAGCCATCATACCCTGCTGTCTGCAAGAGATTAAACAAAATGACTTTCAGGGACTGGGTAAGACAGAACAAGGGGGAAGCAAGGCACCCACCTTCAGAAACAGGCACCAAGTGATAGTAATGCTTAGGCTTAGCAGTACCGGATATAACTATTCACAATGCAGAATTGGACCATGAACCTGAAAAGCACATCTTAACTATGACCAGACAAAATATAGCAGCAGAAAATATTGCAGATGGTTATCTGATGCCTAAAATGTATTACAGGCAGAGAGGTAGCCCCTGTGTCTAACTGATAGCACTTAGCACAATAAATCTGGAAATGGTAATTGTATGCCATATGCAAAAAATGTGGCCCAGCTGTAATTCCCTTTCATGTACGTGTAATGTGGAACACAGCCTATTTTACATACATGAAGAAGTGTTGTGCATTCCTGATTTGTACATATGTTCCACACACATAATGCAAAATGCCCCAATATTATAGTACATTACAGAAACACTTTTTGTGCTGCATTATTCGATTACGTTTATTTTTTTGTAGTTTAGAAGTAATCGGATTTTCCCAACAATTATAAAGCAGTTTGCTCTTCTGAAAATCAGACTCTGCGTCCAAACCTTATATTTGGGCACACCTTAATACCATGCTGATGTCATCCTCAGAAAGTTAGTGGTGTAGGAGTACCACTGGCAAGTCACCAGAAGTCAATCACACCTCTCATACAGTAATGTGCTAGTGACAGGGACATGGACATTATTAGTTAAATGACTCATAAAGATGGAGTAGCCCCATTAAATCAAATGGATGGAGTGTCACCAGTAAATCACATTACTCTGAAAGCCCAGGAAAAATGGGGCTAGAGCCACCACAGAGGTAACACAGTGGAGAAAATGAGTAATGACAACAGCAGGTGTGCTACGATAGAGAGAGAGAGAGAGAGGGAGGGAGAGAGAGGGAGAGAGAGGGAGAGAGAGAGAGAGAGAGAGAGAGGGAGAGGGAGGGAGAGGGAGAGAGAGAGAGAGAGATTAAACAATATTTGCGGATATCCTGCATCCCCGTGATTTAACGTGGATCTCTGCCACGGACCCTCCATTCCAGGCTACTATGGGAGCTGCTATGCGGTTGGATTTACCACACGGACGCTAACGCAATCTGAAGATGACGTTAGCCTATGGTAGTCTATGGGCTACTACTTCGCATAACTTGCAACATTTCACTTCTCTTAAAAGTGGTGTGACCTCGCAGGGAAGGGGCGTGGCCTTGTGGCACACCCGTTTCATCACCCTGGTGCCTTGCCCAGCACTCCAGGAGATGCTGGGCTGCCCCCAGAGACTCTCCCCTCACTGTGTAGATGCCGTGTGCATCCATTCACCCGCTGCTCTGCTCTCCACAGCTGATACTGTGGCCTACAGGTAGGACAGTGAGACAGTCCCAGAAAAGTGGGACTGTCTTGTCCAAAGCGGGACAGTTGGGAGCTATGACTTCACAAATGTTAGCCTCGGAGGACCCAAACCAGGAAGCAAAGTGTTAGCATAAGCTATCTCCCTGCTCCAGCTCTTCACCAGGGTCCCGGCAAGAGATTCTTCCTAAATTTGCATAGAAATATTAATTTTAACGTTGCAACTCTAGGTGTGAAATATGTATCACATCCGCATTCAAAATGTAGAGCAAAAAGCTACCTGGGACTTGCGGGAGACGAGACCCGACCCCAAGGATCTCATCGCAAGCCCCGATGGTCATGATGGTCTCGACCATCACCTGGTCACTCGCTAAAGCTGTGGGTGGGCACCCACAGCTTAGCGAGCGGCCAGGAGGCCGGATTTTAAAGGTGAAGCGGCCGCCCTCATTCACAGCAAGCGCTCGCATTTTGCGAGTGGCTCTGAATGAGGTCTAAAGTAGCAACCAATCACTCCTGTCATTTTTCAAAACACATGCGGCCGGTAGTATATCATACTGATTCCGTTTAGAGGACTTGGGAGTGGTGTAGATGGATACATTGCATCATTTATCCCAATGTACCTAATTCTGACTGACCATTCCTGTACAATTTCCCTTTTCTGTGCTTTACATGTGATCCTCACTATGCAATTTTATGAGCTGTTACTTACCAGTTAATCATTAATGAACATAATATGGGGATTACAGTGCATAAAACTACAGGAACCAGAAGAGATTAATAATACATATTTATTATTATGTATTAATATAATCAATAATGTAAGTATTTCATATTATTGTTGTTATTAGCATCACATAAACCTTGTACAACAAATGCTGGAAGAGCAGCCTTAGTAAACAACCAATGTCTGCCATGGTGACACTGGTGCATTATGGGGTAAGGGCAGGGGGTGACAGGCACTGCATGTGACAAGAGCAGCTGCAGTCACTGACACAGAAACACAACACAAAGCAGCCTCACAGCTCGGACACTTGCTTGGGGTGTCCTGACTCCTAATGTATGGACTGCTCTGCCAAAGAAGGAGGCCATTCACACAGCCACCTCTGGAAGGGGAATAAAAGACCTCAATGGCACATTAAGATTTTCATCAGCTGCTAAGAGGAAACATAGATTAGAGGGCAGCAAACACCTAAACATGCCATACTCAGAATCATCCATAAAAATTATGTAACATAAAAATAACAATATATATAATGATAATATATAAGGTATGGTTATTGTAGTTACAGGATGGATACCATTCTCAGGGGGGTACTGGGAAACGCAAACTACCAAGCGAGTGCCCTGTGGGCTCCTGGGCCATAAATTGAGCAGTATATTTAGACAGCTGGATTATAGGGTTATTGCTGTGCCACTGTAATAACACTGTTGTTCTGATGTGTATTTTTCTACTTCTACATAAGGGCTTCTAAAGAAAACTGCATTTACATTAAGTGGTATTTTAATTAGTAAGTGAATATGAGAAAGGAACTGTGATCAGTGTGTGAAAGTGTTTTTAATGTGTGTCATTCATATTTATTGTCAGGGTGTGGATCTGAAACCAAGTGATCGCCCTCCATTTTCCTACCACAGCGTACAAACTATCTGCCAACTAATGTTTTCTTTTCTGTACATGCCGGCAGCTCACTGCACACTACTGCCCTGGGGACACCACTGACAGCAATAACAAAGTATTTCCCAAGTGGCAGGGATAGGATTGTGGAGCCTCCCCTATAAGGCAGAATTGCTTATGGGATGAGTGCACAGCTACTCTTCATTTTCAAAGATACAATGACTTCCCAAATGAATAACAACACGAGTGATGGGTTTCACAGCATAACGTGCCTAATATGGTCACAGTAATTAGTGGGTGTGACTTGGTATTTTAGGAAGAGATTCAGCACAGAGATAAACATGGTGTATATGTGGTGATCACACTATGGATTCATTTCAATTAGACACAAAGGGGGCGAGTTGCCGTTGCAACGAATTAGAAATGCCGGCAATGGCAGCTAAACTTGCGGCCCAATCTTAGCTTGGACTCATGGATTTTGTACGCAGCCCTGTGGGGAGCGTCGAACCATGTGCAGCATTTATCTGTACTTACAGCCATGAGTGACTCCCATGTAATTGAATTGACCCCTAGTTGTCCACAGTAGTAGAGAAGCCTGGGAACTAGTGGTGTCATTTACATAAGGAAATACCAGGCCTGGACCTAAAAATGTTTATGGAACATCAGCACTAGTCACTCTAGTCCACTACTAGCTCAACCAATTCAATGGCAATGTTATTCACAGAACTAAGAAAAGAGACAGAATGTAATAAGGAAAGTCCCAGGGCTCATACCTTTAGGGGTCAGAGCTGCCTTATATTTCCATGATTATACATGTGTTGTATATATTGTCCCTACTTCACAGGGACAATACAAAATATTAAAAATGTTTCTCTGACTACGTTCCTATTTTTCATCACTTACAATAGCCTACATCAGGTGCTCACAACTCCAATACTTAAGCACCTGCAGCAGGTTATGTTTTCCAGATTTCTTTAATAATGCACCTGCGAGTTAATTTATTTTATTTGATGAGTAAGTATCCCACCTGTTTCTACTGCGAGACAGCCTAAAAACATGACCTGTTGAGGGTTCTTAAGGATTGGAGTTTTAAAACCACTGGTCTATATTAATAAGCTAGTGAGTGAGGAGATATAGGCCAGGTATCCTAAACCCGGCGATCAAGGCACACTTACAGTCCAGGTTTTAAGGATATCCATGCTCAAACATAGATGGTTAAATTAAACTAAATGAGGTACTAATTAACCAGTTTATGCGATGCTTCTTCCACGTACCTTATATGAATTGATGTTTTTCTACCAACTACTGCGACACCCGATTTATTCATCTTCATTTGCGATACACTTTTTAAATGTGGATCTATTTCAACTAAGTGGTAATGACTTTTCAATCAATAGAACCTGTCCAATCACTGTAATTGAAATGAATGGGGAAGCGCTGATTGGCTGAGAGCATGGAAACAGTTGCTATAGTCGTGTCCACTCTCAGCCAATCATAGCTTATCATTCATTTCAATGACAGTGACTGCTAGTGACCTGACGTTTCACATTGGCGCTGTACACAGTGTCTGCAGTGCCAGTCCGATGGGCCATGATCAGTTTGTTAGTTTATCAAGACCACTGGATGCCTGCTTGGAATGAAGAGGAGCCCATACAAAGATTTGGTAAGTATGAAATAGGTTATTTTTGGATGTGTTTTGATTTTTTTCAATAAAAGATTACAACATGGGGTGTGCGAGTACTGAGGTTATTTTAATAATTTCTTTATAGGTGGACTATCGGTTCCAGTGGGCCTTTAATTTCTGGGCAAGCTGCCACTTGTTGCTCCACAAGTAGCGACATACCAGGGCTGGCATACTGTAACGAACAATATTATTATCTATTATTTAACCTTTATCCCCGCACCCACTGCCACCTGGGGTGCGGGAAATAGCCCTTGACTGTTGTTCCTTGGGAGGGCTGAGAGGTCCTGGGCTTGTTATGGATTTGAGGGGGCACATTTCTTTTTTTCAATTTCAACTCTTTCTAACCTTTTAAAGCTAGCAAAGCCTGTACAGATCATAGTGATCTGTGCAGTGCTTCTGCCAAACATGCCCGCCACACGCAGGTCTCTTGTTTGGGCAGGTTTCATGTCGTTTTACGGTCGATTTTAAAACCGACCATTAGTATATCTGCTGATCTTATTCTGGTTTATATGAAAGTATCGATCATTGGTCCTGTTTTTGGTTGGTTTGTCAGCGGTATTGACTTTAGTAAATGGTCAGTTTGCAAAATCAACCATACCTCTGAGTCTGAATCTGTATAAAAAGGGCTCTGATGCGAGTGGCAGCGCCCTTTCCTCACGCCAAGTTCCGCTGTGCTTCATCTGTGACTTTGCATGTGTGTAAAACCAATTCAGGTGCGGTTAAAATCGCAGCCTAGCATCTCTGGTACACACTGAGGGGTTTCTCGCTGCATCTGTGGTGCGACTAAGACACAAGATTTAAAGCAAAATACAGCACGCTAGTCCTGTTTGAGCACCAGTCACGCCGGGCGTACATCGGTACAAAGCTGAGTCACACCTGGTGGCTACTATAAAGAGCATTACTTACATCTGATTATTTTCAATGGATTTCCTCAAGCTCAATATATATGTGCAAATCATTCCTCCAGTTAGGTGGACAGTGGGCTTGATTCAGACCCCACACAAATGTCATCACAGCTGCTATCACATCGATGCAGATTGGCCAGCCACGAAGCTTCTCAGTCAAGTCTGACCAGCCTCAAACACTGCGACTCTCCTGATACACAGAGACCATTAATACTGCGAAGAACATCGCAATGACTAATTTATGCACGCCCATGAAGTGGAGTTTAAACGGTTCCAACACGCCTGTGTTTGCCTAGCCAACTGTTATCTCCCCCAAACGCTGACTACCTATCACTCACGTTGCGATGGATTTTCTATGTCTGCATGATCACATAATCAATCACCACTTGTGCACACTGCTGCTCTGCGCATGCGCAATGACCAACAATCGCTTCACGTGAAACATCGACTTTGTGTCTGGATCTGAATCAGGCCCAGTGTACAAAGGAGACCCCAATTTGGTGGATCATGTCCTCATATGCCCAAGGTACATTACTCCCACATGATAATAAATCATATGTTCACAATATATTTGGTTGATAAAGCATTTTTTTGTATAAAGTGAACTACAGTTCTCCGTCAGTTTTTAGAATGAAACGTGGGGTTCTATAAGGCAATAATGGCAGAGGGTGATAGTAGGGCTGTCCTCTATTAAACTGTAGAAGTGCCTTGTTGCGGCCAGGCCGTTAAGCTTTGACACATTTTGATCAACTCTACAGCCATAGAAACAATTTAATTCTGCAGTTTACATTCAGGGATATATACTGTATATATATATATATATAGATATATATATATTTTATTTTTTTCTAAATATTGCATCCTTTAACAATATGTCAAATGGCAGCAACAAAGTGGCAGTTAGTCCTCTATCATGCATTATTACAGAAATGTGTAGTGCCAAGCATACTGATATTATTGGGACAACACTGAAATAAACTTATATTAATGAAAGGCAGGTTGTGCAAATATATGGCAATACATTTAACGATGTGCTGATTACTCTTCCTGTAATTAGGTGTTGTATCTTCTATACTTGAACTACACGTACCAAAGCAGAGAACTTTTTGAGAAAGTACATACCTTAGGATGACGACATAGAGACCTGATTGCTATACATTTAGCTATAGGAATAAACAATGCCAGGACAATGGACAGGAAATCCTACATTCTGTTACTAACAAAGTCACATAATAAACAAATTCCTGTACAGCAGCAGCAGAAAGTTGTCTTGTGAAGACCATGTGACATTAAATATACTTTTGCTGAACAGATAAATACTGAGATGAGATAAAGCTCAGAGGGCCTGATTCAGAGCCGCTTGTAAGCGGACGCTCGTTCGTTCCGAGCGATGTTTGCACAACTGCACATGCGTACGGATCGTAATACGCATGCGCGAACCAGTCAGTGCGGCCGAAAATCATGTGCTCGCAAAATAGCGAATGCCTGCTATTTTGAGTGACAGGAGGCGTATGTGGGTGGTAACAGGGGAAGGTGCTTGAAAACGGGGAGTGGAGATCAGAACGCAGGCATGCTTAAAGGTCAAAACGGGCGTTTTAAGGATTTTAAGGGTGTGCATAATTAAAACAGCAGCGTCATTGACCACGTCACTGGGTTATTTTATAGTCAGAACTGCTCGCAAGATTGCGGTAGGAAAAACCAACCACAAGAATAGCGAGCAGTTCATACGCTGGTCAATGTACTCGATTAAGCTAATAAATAGTGGACATGACGTAGGATGCGAGCGGCCAGGGGGCGTAGTTTTCCAAAAAAAGACTGCATGTTTTGTTCGCTCGTTCAGACCTAGAGGCGTGAACAGACCACAAAGAGCGAACGGTTCATTTGGATAGCCACCCCTTTTTTCAGGACGAGCGAGCGCAAATAGCGTCCGGCTCTGAATCAGGCCCAGAATCTTAATGGATTATAACAAGAGCAAATTAAGGATCATCATGGGGTTGTTAGGGCTTTTCTTTTTTTAATAATTTCTCAAATGAAAACTGCCACATTATGAAAACTGCCACATGACATTACACTGTACATTTATACATACAAACTTATATAAGCCTATATAATACTGTCAAGATTTGATAACCATTTTTAGAAAAATGTTCAGTGAACTAATTCTGTCAAGAGTTCCCATTTATTATAATGGCAGACATAAACTCATTGCACTATTTTAAGGACAAAGACAGTTTTGCAAAGATTTGACTTAAAGAAAATGATAAATGAAACATACATTTAGTAAATTCTCTTCATTGTTTCTCTCCATCTGATGACTAGTCTGGAAAACAGTAACGGGCCTAATCACACCCATACATTAAAAAATGTTTCCAGGATTAGAGCTTTCTCTATTTATTAAAGGCTACCACCAGTCTAGTCGCCGGTATGAAGAGTGTATATGTACCCAAAAGCTGCCTCACCAGCTTTACATATTATACATGTTGACATTTGGTGTATGAAAGTCAGTTTAAACATATATTGCTATATTTGGAATGAGCATACCCTGTGTTTAAAATATAGTCAAACTTGAACAATAATGGTGTATCTGGTGAGTGCATGGCCAAAATCCAAATGTATCTTCATACAACGGCATCACTCGGGGTATATTACACAGCAGGACACCAGTTTCAGCTGACGTTTCAGTGCTCTTTACTACATTTTCCTCAGGGTACCGTGTCCTGCTGTGTGTTTAATATATATAAAGATATTAGTTCAGTCAGTAGAACACACACACGCACACACACACACACACACACACACAAATGTTTTGTGATTACATAGCCAAGACATATTTATCTCGAATATATAAACACATGCACAGGCGGGAACCAAAACTCCTTTCCCCCAGTGTGTACTTCCCACTCATATATTTTCTACCTCCCATACTGTTATGCACCTACATTGCACCATCTTACATTGCTGTCATACCAGCAGCTATAATGGGTTTATCAGGAGCTTTTCATTCTTCACAGAAAAACATTTGGGTCCTAGAGAAAGCTGCTGTATGTTATAGGTTGAGTCTCCCATATCCAAAATGCTTGGGACCAGAGGTATTTTGGATATCGGAATATTCCGTATTTTGGAATAATTGCATACCATATTGAAATGTCTTAGGTATACGGCCCAAATCTAAACACAGAATGCATTTATGATTTATATCCACATTATACACACAGCCTGAAGGTAATTTTATACAATATTTTCAATAATTTTGTGGCTCAAACAAAGTTTGTGTAAATACATGAAATTAATTTATGTGTCATATACACCTTATACACACAGCCTATAGGTCATTTTATACTTTATTTTTAATAATTCTGTGCCTTAAACAAAGTTTGTGTGCATTGAACCATCAAAAATCAAAGTTTTCACTATCTCAGTCATGCAGAAAATATTCCGTATTTCGGAATATTCCGTATTTCGGAATATTTGGATATGGGAGACTCAACCTGTATATGGTTTCTTTCTTTTTAGGTATATCAAACTTTTACTTAGACTGCACTATCATTCCTACTAACTATATCTTGTGCCAATTAAAAAATGCACTTATCACACTTGTAGACAATAAAGATACACAGAAATCACCAGCAATGGAATTTCTTCAGAAATGTGTTAACTCACCACCTGAACATGCACAGTGAGATGGGTAAATTGGCATAACAAATCCCAGTCAGCAGTCTTTCATAGGCATGCCAAGTAAATCACCTACTATCCAGTATTTTTAATACCATCATATTGAAATACAGCTCTGAAGATTTTCCATAGGCGGCGAATGACATGCATCTTTATATTTTACAGATGTGGTTATAACTGCTTGTTTTCAGTGATATGTGCTCCAGGTCCCTACATAAATACTAGACAGACACTGGAAGATGAGTATCAATGTGTATTTATGCTACAATTATTATGCCATCTAGTAAGCCACTTCAACATCCTCTGTCATGGTCTGCATGGGTTGGATTTGCGTGCTCGTGGTTCCTGAGCATAGTGCAAATTCACACAATAGTAGCTACACAAATGGGTGTTTGTTTTATTCTACGTCAGCTCCTATAAAATATATATACGTATTTATAGCCAAAGGTAGTCACCCAGACTCAGAGACTTATGCAGCGTATCCACTACGCGACATTACTGAGCGATTGCACGATTATGACATCGCAATCGTGCAATCGCTCAGTAATAGGGCACAAATCGTGCAAATTAATGTCAGAAACGACCAGCGATACGCGCTCCCGCTCGTCGTTTCCGACATCAATCATAGTCCGAACATGCTGGTCAATCTGCAGATAACGACAGATTGCCCATGTTCGGGAATGATTGATGCGCCTACACTGATTGACTGAACGTTCAGTGTAGGCGCAGCACAGACTGTGAAACGACTGCACGATTACAATGTAATAATCGTTCAATCGTTTCACAGTCTGCTAGAGGATACGCACCTTTAGAATAGCAACGTTTCAATGTTTAACACATTTTCATTGAACAATGTGTTAAACATTGAAATGTTGGTATTTTGGATTACTGTGTTTCTTCCTATCTAAATCACTATGTGGCAACAACTGCTTTTGGCTATGTTTCTTGTATATACATATTTTGGATTTATTTGTATGTATATATATATATATATATATATATATATATATATATATATATATATAGATATATAATTAATAGACACACACAGTGTATATAAAACTTTTCTATGTAAATACAGTACCTAGCTAAATAGTATATAAATACTGTACAAAGCTAGATAGCTTACACAACATAACTTAATAGTAGTGTTTAAGATAAGAGGTACTTTATCGCAAAAATGGTTAAATAATTGATGATTATTCACTGCAACAAAATACAAGCGATAATAGGCTCAAAGGCATGTCACTGCTGGCATCCCTTTCTGCCCCAAGCAACTGTCAGTAATAATAATAATGCTGCATGATTGTTGAACATCTGCACAGTAGTAACACAGTGACAAGGCGAAAACATAAAATACAACACTACAATTCCACTGCACTTTATACAAACATAGGACACTATTACCTACCCAACATGACATGGCCACTGGACAGGGTTATAATACAATTTTACTACACTCTGCACAGACATTAGTCACCTCAAGTGTATTCTTGAACCTCTAAGACCCCTAGCCAGAGCAGTCATTGAGCTATGCACTGTCCTGATCTATGGGTTTGTGAAATATTGGACAATCAGTGACCCAGCGGTAGTGGCTCTCACTGCTGCCATCTGAGAGGAGAGTACTTATTGTACTGTAACTGTGTGTGCACAGTAAGCTTCACACGCTGGGAAGTATGTGATTTATTAGATTTCATTCACCTAAGGTGCACTAAATAATAAAAGTAATAACTGATTGTTATGTTTTACAGTGAATGTTTTATAGAATGTTTTGTTATAAAAAGCCACGTCATGCTATGTATGTGAATAATGTATATGTGATGGTGACTGTACCAGGCCAGTCTGTAGTGACTGCAGTGTAAGACAGCAAGCAGGCACCCAACAGTTGTCATTACCACACCTGCTTTTGTTGTAATAGAAAATTGCCCAATTTAATATAATGTGCACAATAAGGCTTATTTATCTATGTGTAAAAGGGCAAAAACACAGGGAAAATGTTTTGTTTAACGATGTCACGTGTTTAACATTGTCAAAATGCACCAGTTTTTAAGGAAAAGGCATGGAATTGGGGGTCAAGATGGCACATGTCTTGGGTTGCAAACATTTCCACCTGCAGACAGGAGTTGGGAAGACTGGGGGTGTTCTTTGCTATAAATGAGAAAACTTCGGCACCCACGTAATATTTTGCAGGACATGATCTTTTCAATAAGGCAAAGGGCTGGAGATGGTGCATTTAGGCCAGGGATGGGGAACCTCAAGCCCAGGGGCCGTATAAGGCCCGCGGAATCATTTGGATTGGCCCTCTGGGCTTTTTACTGCTCGCCTCATCTGGCTAGCAGGGTGCCTAGAATGGCCCCCTGCAGCCAGAATCTATGCAGCAGTGCCTCCCGAAGCGTCCTTAGGACGCTTTAGACAGCCGCACTGCTGCCCTTACACCTCCCCGGAGCATCCTCAGGTGGCTCCGAGCATTGCTGAAATCACCAGTGATTGTAGCCCCGCTCCCCGTGTGACATCACACTGAGGCGGTGTGGCCTGCACCAGGCCCGCAAATAATGTTATATATATCAAAATGGCCCTCGGCAGAAAACAGGTTCCCCACCCCTGATTTAGGCAGCTATTTCCTGTTTTGGACTAGAGCCTCTAACTTCCTGCATAAGGACTTGATTTTTCAATCATTGGTGAAGTGGAAAAGATTGTATCTGGCTTTAATTTCGGTAGGAGACGCATTTTACACCTTTCAGTTGCACATTCGTGGAGACCCACATTTTATATGTGCTCTTTGATCAAGGTGATAAACACAAAGTGACATTTTATAAAGCTAGTCTTGATATTTTCTTATTCTCATTATTAATATAAGTCATAAATGAAGTTAAGTAAAGCACTATCTGACCAATTAGGCTGAAACACGTTGTGTAAACTCACACCCCACTCGAGAGACCACAGAAAAGTAAGGCATCAGCTTTACCCAGGCACCCAGCAGGTGCGTGTCACGTAACTGTAACCCGGAAATACCATACCCGGAAGCCTGCAGGAATTCAGCACAGCCGGCGCATCTATAGGTGTAACAAGGGACTGGAAGGAGAAGATGCCCCACGGAAAGCTCTGCACTCGAGCAATTTGTGACAACGTCTATCCAACCAGCAGGCCACTTGGATAGATCGATGCCCAACGGTCCTCCCTAAACAGGTATGCCGTCTGCAACATCTCTTGAAAGGCAGGCAAGCCAACTCTCCGCACTGCCACAGGCAGCCAACTACAGTGCAAATCATCATAAACTGAGGTAACTGAAGCCGCTCTCTCATTTAAAGAAGACCAGCATGAGACTGGAACTGTATTTATCTCCTAGCAGCACAGCGGGACTCCGGTCTCTGCAATACCATTCTCTAACCTGAATACAAGACTGTACACAATTTATCATAATGCTGACTACTCTGAACCACTATCCGTGGACAACTATTCCCAAATGTAAAAATTTTCATACTCATTGTTTCAAGTTTTATTGCTTTATTGTATAATTAACTGCCTGCACCTACCCCAACCCGCATTATGTCTATTGTATAAGGACATGTGTACTCATCCCCCTGCATGCTAACATTGTGTGTCAACAGGTTAACACTGTGATTAACCAATGAAATAATTTTCTCTATCCATTAGTTAGCCCTTCTTACCTACATATACATTCCATACCTGATTTACAACCACACACATACGAAGACAATGGTAAATTACATATATAGGGGCTGAGCGCAATAACCGTTGTAATAATTTGTACATATCTGGAGGGGAATCATTATGAATGACCGCCAGACGTCAGCCCGGCGGTTCAAATCCTGACGTCGGCAGCCCGATGGGTGAAAATCCCGACAGTGCAGGTAAGTATACTATCCCTACCCCTCTCCCCAACTAACCCTCCATTAGGGGTGCCTAACCCTAACCTCCCCCCTAGTGCCTAACCCTAACCTCCCCCCATTTGTGCCTAAGCCTACCCCCCCTCCCCGCACCCTAAACCTAACCCTTCCGGGGGGGTGCCTAACCCTAACCTCACCCCCTAGTGCCTAAACCTAACCCCCCCTTCCCATAGCCATAAAGAATGGTACCAAAACATCCTCCAAGAACAACTTCTCCCAGCCATCCAAGAACAGTTTGGTGATGAACAATGCCTTTTCCAGCATGATGGAGCACCTTGCCATAAGGCAAAAGTGATAACTAAGTAGCTCAGGGAACAAAACATTGAAATGTTGAGTCCATGGCCAGGAAACTCCCCAGACCTTAATCCCATTGAGAACTTGTGGTCAATCCTCAAGAGGCGGGTGGACAAACAAAAACCCACAAATTCTGACAAACTCCAAGCATTGAGTAGGCAAGAATAGGCGGCCATCAGTCAGTATGTGGCCCAGAATTTGATTGACAGCATGCCAGGGCAAATTGCAGAGGTCATGAAAAAGAAGGGTCAACACTTTTGGCCATGGCGGTAGAAGGTGCTAGGTACATGTTAAATAGAATCTGATTGGTTGCTATGGGCAACATCTCAACTTCTAAAAACCCACACTTTAGTAAATATATCCCAAATACTGTGAAACATCTGAAACAGATTGTTATTTGGTTGTTACCATGTCTTTTGCACTGGAGACATGTGAGGACTGCCAAATTGAAAAGGAAAAAGGAGGGGAATTGCTCCATGGGCCACTCTTGCTTTTACAAGATGATGGTTGGCACTGAAAGATTCCCAAGATGTAATCCAGGGCTACGAACAGAGCGATCAGCAGTTTCTGGGCCTCAGCTGTGTGGTCACGGTACAGCCATGATTTCCTTGCAGCATCCCTTCCAGATTTGCCAATTTTGCATATTTGTCCATTAATAATGATTGAAACAGTTCAATATGTTTCAAATTTTACTTTGTTTTTTTCCATATTAAATATTTTAATCAAATCACAGGAAAGGTAATTTTGGAAAAATATTTGCTAAAAAAAGTTGTTTAAAATATAATTTGTGAACAGGAAATTCTTTAAGAAAAACTTAAAAAAAAATTAACCAGTTTACATGAGACATTTCTCTTCCTCTAAAAAAGCCATTTTATACTTTTTCCCTATTTGCATCTGGAATAAATTCAATTAGAATATGGATGTAAGGACCCATAATTACAAATATAATTTAGTGGACAGAGAATCAGACTATTTACTTGCATTGTTCCTCCAGCCAAAAGCTGCCAGCCTTAACCTAACTGGAAACATAGGATACATAAATACAAAACACCTTATTATTGTGTATCAGGGTTTGTGAGCAGGATTGGACTAGTCATAAAGTGAATGGTGGATCCAGTAGTGATTCCAAATGTCAGTAAATCCCTAATACCTGCGCAAATCAGGAGATTATGAAAAAAAAAAAATTTACACTTGTTTCAATATAAATAACCTTATTATATGGAAGATAATTAATTTGGCTGCAATGGATCACTAAAATAAGATCCTCTGTTGGTCACGCCTCATATTCTAGTAGGACGCTGTGAGCTGTAGATTAGTGCATCCCCCCAAGACAGTAATCCATTTAACATGAACTACCTGAGGATATGTCCATTAGTTGCATAGACAACACCTCCTACCATAGAAAAGGTGTCTGAATATGCAAAAACACTATCTCACTGATGCTAGTCACAGAAGCATAACAGTGTCTCATCTCAACCCAGTAATTTTACTGATGATAAAAATGTCAACGTGAACTGTACAGTCTGAGCTCTCCTACTGTACATGTTCCAGCACAGTTCTCAATGACTAGGTGTTACCCAGCTGCTCTCCAGGTACTACAATGAGACAGGCAGTTGAGTAATGCAGTCCTGCCAGATAAACAACAATCTAGCTTATCAGGAAGAGCCACTTTGACCCACCAAGCACTGGGAGAGATGTAATGAGTCCAATGATAACACCACTTTGGCTTTGTCAGTGACAGAAACATAAGCTGTTTGCTCAGTTCTTTCCCTAAATTTGGCAGCTACTTGCACAACGAAAACTGTCACTCCTACATCAATCCATGATATTGCAGTGCCACAAGTGTAAAACCCCTTTTACACCGACTAAAAAATCCCAGGGTGATGAACGTGAACACGCATCAACCCGGGATTTTTTTGTCGGTGTTAACAGAACAACCCGGGTCCAGTGACCCAGGGATCCAACCCTGCTGCATTGCAGGGTTGAGCACCGGTCATTCCCGTGTCACCCTGCAGTGTAAACGGCGCAACCCAGGTCACGGTGACCCAGGTCGTGCTGCATGCCGCCCGATTGGCCGGTTTCAGTGGCACTTGGAGATGACATCATCTCCAAGTGTCCACTGCCAGGCCAACCAGAACGATGCAGCGCACTCCACTCGCCCTCTGTGCCTCCGGACCGCTTCGGAGTAAGGTAAGGGGGTCACGGAGGGGGAGGGAGGGTAAGAAGCGCTGCTCACCTGCGCCGGGTCAGTGCTGACCTGGCTCCGGTGTCAACCCAGGCGTAGCCCGCAGCAGTGTAAAAGCGGGTCTGTCCCAGGTCTGATCCGGGTTGGAAACGTGTTCCAAATCTCAGGTCAGACCTGGGACTTTGGTGTAAAAGGGGTATTAATGGTGTCCCAACTTGGAATAGTAGTAGGCATGATATAGGTAAACAAGCTTGTGACCCCCACTTGAGAATAACACAGTCATGGAAAAGGAGGAACATTCACTTTCAATTGGGGGAAAGGGAAAACATTTCAAATCTGTGCTTTTACAAATCATAACAAAATGATCAATCATTTACATCTCACCAAGTCATAAATGTGACAAATCTAATCTCATGTGACAAAACACTATACAGATGTTACTTTCTCATCATTTATTCAACAATAAATAAACCAACAGGAAGAAGCCATGTGTGGAAAACTGAGTACAAACCGTGACTGCTGTATGAGTGCATCAGTCTCTTATATCATACTTGGTGAATTTTGGTCCACTACTCCTTACATTGCTAGTTCAGTGATGTGCATTGATGTTTGAAGGCATCCATTTATGCGATGATCTCTTATGGTTCCATCACAGCATCTTAATGGTGTTAGTACTTGCCTTATGGTTACCCTCCTGAAAGCCATGTGTGTTCAGTCTATTTCTGATGGCAGAATATTAAAATGTAACATGTTGATAGTGTTGGTAGATCCCTTAATGTAACTTTTAGGTTCTTTGTAGGAATATCGTACGGTCTGATCTTTGGGTGATTTTTTTGGGGATGACCACTGCTGGCGGGTTGGGTACGGGATCTCGTCAGTTTGGATGCCTGAGGTCACAATACAGACAGCAGCACCCCGACGGTCAGAATTCCAACAGAATTAAGTAAGTATCCTATCCCCTAACCCTCCCCCTAACCCACTTTTCCTGCAGCCTAACCCTTCTCCCCGCAGCCTAACCCTCCTCCCTGGAGCCTAACCCTGACCCTCCCCTCCCGCAGCCTAACCCTGACCCTCCCCTCCAGCAGCCTAACCCTAACACACACCCCCACAGACTAACCCTATCCCTCGCCCACAGCTTAACCCTAACCTTCCCCCTAGTGCCTAACTCCTATCCCTAAACCTAACCCTAATACCTACTATCAGGATGTCAGTGGTCGGGATTCTGGAGCCAGGATTCCGACAGCTGTCTGGATTCCAGCGCTGGTATTCTGACTGCCAGCATCCCAACTGCTGGGATGCCAACTACATCCCATCCAGGCAAGGTTGTTAACTTTATTCAAGGCTCTCTGTTTGTAAATGCTCTTTCTTACTTTAAAATAATGGACTTCAATTCTTTAAAATAACCTAATAACCCTTTCCATATTGATGACTCATAGATCATTGCAGATGTCTTTTCTCCTTGGCATGGCGCTAATACACACTGACAAAAGTTTTCCTCCTATATAGACGTAGTAGCACCCCATGATGTTCAAAAGATGAGATGCACTTGATAAAATTTTAGTTGGTGTTGATATTTGGATGATTGTTAATTAAGGGCCTGATTCAGAGCCGGACGCTATTTGCGCTCGCTCGTCCTGAAAAAGGGGCTGGCTATTTAAATTAACCGTTCGCTCTTTGCGGTCTGTTCACGCCTCTATGTCTGAACGAGCGAACAAAACATGCAAACGTAATTTTGAAAAAAACGCCCCCTGGCCGCTCGCATCATACGTCATGTCCGCTATATATTAGATTAATCGAGTACATCGGACGGCGTATGAACTGCTCGCTATTCTTGTGGTTGGTTTTTCCTACCACAATCATGCGAGCAGTACTGACTATAAAACAACCAAGTGACGTGGTCGATGACGCTGCTTTAGTAATTATGCACACCCTTAAAACGCCCGTTTTGACCTTTAGGCACGCCTGTGTTCGGATCTCCACTCCCCGTTTTCAAGCACCTTCCCCTGTTACCACCCACATACGCCTCATTCTGTCACTCAAAATAGCAGGCATTCGCTATTTAGCGAGCACACGATTTTAGGCCGCACTGACTGGTTCGCGCATGCGTATTAAAATCCGTACACATGCGCAGTTGTGCGAACATCGGTCGGAACGAACGAGCGGCCGCTTACGAGCGGCTCTGAATCAGGCCCTAAGTCTTGAATGTACATAGAACTTTCACAGACACCTGTGCCGAAATATCCATGGAAGATGACGTTTTGCCTCATTCTGAGATCCAAACTTGGCCGGAAGATCTGAGCCGAAACCAAACTACTCATACAACACTTTACAGAGAATATTTAAATCATTCACATCAATCCCTGCCTCAGTGGAGCTTACAATCTATTTTCCTTACCACATGTACTTACATACATTCTAGGGTCAATATTTTTTCAGCAACCAATTAACTTGCTAGCATATTTTTGGAGTGTGGGAGGAAACTGGAGCCACTCCCCATACCCCAGGAAACTGGAGCACTCAGAAGAGGAAGCACTGGCAAACCCAGGGAGAACATATAAACTTGACACAGATAGGCTATGACCGGAAATTGAACTCATGACCTCAGTGCTATATATATTTTTGTGGTTGAACAGAGCCATACCAACACTTCTCCTAGCTGCTTAGATTGTACTCTGCACTTAAGTTGGGTGCACATTGAGAGATATATCGCCCGTTCCATTGAACGGGCGATATATCTATAATGCATCCGGGTGTATGCAGCTGATATGTCTGTGAACGACGCTGTTCAAAGACATATCCGATCTGCTGTGCAGATTTCTGCGTGACATTTTCCATAACACCACATCTATGTGTATATTTTATAAATAAATATACTGATTTTGCAATATAAGATCATGTATCGCCATGGATGTCAAATCCCAACTGATATATCAATATTACAAATCCCAACTGATCAGTCAGTATTACATCACATGCCCTGATTAGACACAGACACATCTGTGTCTCTGACATGTGTTTTGCAAGTGTTTGTCTCTTACTAGTGTTATTATAACATGTAATAGGGCTCCTGTTTATAGAGAGAAATCTACAAAAACAAAGGCGCTCATACAACAACATATCCTGATTGTGAGTCTGCAGTATCCAAGCACCTGTCTAAAAGTTACGAAAAAAATGCATCTAAAGGGTTACCCTGACACAACACTGTTTATTTTAGTTCTTTTACAGAAACAGTAAAAAAATCATTAAGAATAACACAAGGAATAAAGTGATTCTCCAAGTGAGGCCATAAAGGCACTGCTAGAACAGGCCCTAAAAGCTATGCTATGTACCGCAGGCTCCACAATACTGGGTAACTAATCTGTGTATTTGCTACAGGGAGTTTAGCACCCAACATCCCTTGTTTCTATCTCATCCATTATATTAGCAATGAGTGATATAGCTGAAGGGCCCACATTCCTGCAAATGATAAATGGTCTGGCATTTTTTTTTCAACATGTGCATTATATTAGCAGTAGATTTTAAACAATTCAACACCGGTATTGTAAAAAGAGATACAATATGTCATATTTCAATGTAATAATTAAGTGCTGCATACAACATCTTCTGATTTAACTAAATAGGCAATTCCATCATTCTAATAAAAATACCTTATATGAACATTGGTATATTGTGATGTAGAAAACAAATCACATTGTGATTTATTACTGAAATCAAGATATAAATGTGCATATACCAACTTGCTTATATGTTTGTTTAAAAAGGATAATGTATCCCTACTATCTGTTTGCTGCATCAGGCCGGGCACTTGCATACTTCTAGAATTGCACCTTATTATTATTAGGGAAGTGCTATTATTGGGTACTTGCAATGTGTATATAAGGATGTGTGATCCTTGGAATGTTATCCTTTGAATCCCTCCCATCCTGAGTGATCCCCCTCCCCTTACAGATGATGAAGGAGTTAAATCCTCATCCAGATGACATCTTCCCCTCACCCATGCAATATGTTAATATAAATAAGGCATAAAAAGACGAAATTAGGTCACATAACCCACAACATGACGTCAATTCCACACTTACATTTTATTATTGCTATTAATGAAGGGGTCGGTGTTTTTCCAGGCTTGCCTGTGCTATGCTCGTGTTATTACACAGATGGTTAGCGGCTCAGAGATTGTGGTGGGCGAATTATTCGTATTCCATACACTCAGCGGAAGATGAAGCCATATTTATCATGGCATGGGGCACTAGGGTACCAGTACCGGGATAATAGCATGTTGCAATGTGCTGGGAGAGACTACTGATAATGATTGATCCAGTTATGCAGTAAGTAACCTCACTGTGACAGCTACCCCATAGCATTGCTAAACGGCTACACAGAGGAGCCTGAGCCTCCCGGTGACATGCACACATAATATCCAGGTATGATGGGGCTCTTACCTCCTTCTCGTCTGTGAGGGTCCCGGGAGGCCGCAGGGAATCCAGCAGGAGAGAACAGAGGAAACAGACAGGTCAGGGATGTGATCACACGGGCTCCCCCCTCAAACACCCAGGGGCTCTCCATCTCACCTGTCTTCAGCAGCTTGCTCTTGTACCTGATGCTGGTGCTCATGGTGCACAGTGTGGGATGCAGTGTGTGATGCAGTGATGAGCAGTGCAGTGCGCTCTTTGTGCTGCTCCTGGCTGCTGCTTCTCCCAGTTACAATAGACTCCTAGGGATGGGGAGACCAGGCTCATGCTGCATTACTGAGCTCACGGCCATTTGCCATTGGCTCAGCCTGTCCCAGCCCACTGCTTGCAGCCTATGAGACCAGCGAGCAGCCTGGCAGAGTCCGCCTCCCCCTGTCTGCTCTTGTCGTAGTACGGTGCTGCTGCTGTGTCAGTAAGTGTGTGCTGCACTTGTAGTAGCCGGCCACCTGACACAGTGACACACACAGACAGACACACATACACGGTCACACATAGTGCGTGGTTCGCAGCAGCGGGCGGTGACACACACACACACAAACTGAGATAGTCACAACGTTCCAGTCTGGAGATGTCGCTGTTTCCATAGGGACACACACGTCAGCTGCAGTTCCCCCATGGCACACCGTGTGTTGGGCTGTTATTACACTAAGGGGCCCATTTATCAATGTATATTTTAGGTATAATCCCTGAACACACCCGTTTTCGGGTGTTAACCACAAATATTTAGTATCCCCCGGATGTATGAAGGAGGGACCGGAGCAGTATCTCCGATACATGCTGTGATCCCTCCATTCCCGCAGGAAGCCGCATCTGAAGATGGCGTTAGCCGCTGTATCCTATGGGCTACACCGAGCAAAATTAGCCGTCGGAGGCCTCATCGGCAATGGTGGCTGTGCATGTGCAGTCAACGTGACTGCGCATGCGCAGCAGCTCCGGCAGCTCTCTGGGCACATCGTAGGAATGGGCTCCTTTGCGCTATGATCGCAAAATTGCAATGCAATCATGGGCGGTAATGTCATGCCCAGATCGCAGTGGCGTAACTAGGGCAGGGCGAGCGTGGCACGTGCCCTGGGCGCCGTGGGGGGCGCCGCCGGCCACGGTCCGGCCCGCCCTAGTTAGCCAGTGCAGCGTCGACTGCAGTGAGTGCGGTCAGCGCTACACATTTACACAGGCCCGGTGCTAGGCTTCCAGCGCCGGTCCTGTGCTGCACAGCTGAGCCCGTTCCCTCCACCTGAGCTCTTACCCAATAGCGCCAGGAGGCGGGCTCAGGCTGTGCATAACACGCGCTGGCGGCGATGCGTGTGTTAAACAGCAGTCAATGAGAGTCAGATAGACTCTCATTGACTGCTGCAGCACCCACTGCAAGAGCCGGGCTTCCGTCCGGCTCCTGCAGTGGGTAATGAGACAGACGTCATGACGTCTCTCCCATAATGCTAAGCGCGCCAGCCCGGGAGGACTGGCGCGGGAGCGGTGTCGCGGTCCGGAGCAGCAGCGTGGATTCAGGTAAGTATATTTGTATATATTTTTTTTTTAAACCTGCCTGCACAACGGGGGAAGGGGGTGGTTACTACTGGGGGGACCTCTACTGAGGGTGGGGGCTACTACTGGAGGCACCATTACTGGGAGGACCTCTACTGGGGGGGGCTACTACTGGGGGCACTTAATCGGGAGGGGGAATCTGTACTGGGGACTACTACTTGGGGGGGGGAATACTACTGGGGGCATTATAAAAGGGGCCTACTACTAGGGGCACTGCACTGTGGGCAATAATAGGAAGGACCACGGGGCACTGGATAGGGGGGATCACTACTGGGGACCTGCATTAGGGGGACCACTACTGGGGGCACTGCATGGGGGGCGGACTACTGCTGGGGGCACTATATAAGGGGCTTACTGCTAGGGGCACTGCACTGGTGGGACCACTACAGGGGGCACTAGATAGGGGGATCACTACTGGGTGCCTGCATAAGGGGGACCACTACTGGGAAAACTGCATGGGGGGACTACTGCTGGGGGCACTATATAAAGGGCACTGCATGGGGGGGGGACTACTACTGGGGGCACTATATAAAGCTCACTGCATAAGGGGATACCACTACTGGGCGCACTGCATTGTGGGGACTGCTACTGGGGGCACTGCATTGTGGGGACTGCTACTGGGGGCACTGCATAAGGGGGAACACTACATGGGGCACTGCATTTGGGGGGACCACTGCTGGGGGCACTGAATAAGGGGAACTAATTGGGGGCTGTATAAGGGGGACCACTACTGGGGATACTGTATAAGGGGCACTACTATGGGCCTGCATAAGAGGGGCCACAACTGCATATTGGGGGTACTGTATAAGGGGCACTACTGGGGTTAAGGTGCATATGGATAGGAATGTTCAGCGTGAAAATAAAGGGGTGTGTCATGTTGACACGCCCCATTTTTAAGTGACCACGCCCATTTTTTTTGGCGCGCACACATATCGGTGTGGGGAAGTCCCTTTTCGAATTTGCCCTGGGCTCCAAATACCCTAGTTACGCCACTGCCAGATCGCATAGCAGTAGCGATCATTAATAAATGGGGGCCTAAATATTGCTTGTTGTTGCCATCACTTTGTAACCAATTTCAGATCTGTTTGCCTGTCACTCTTCTGCTGAGTGTGTAACCATGATGGTCATCCTAATAATCACTGACAAATATTTCACATTAAAGCCTGGGTACACACTGGACGATATATCGAATGATTTGTCATTTTTAGCCGAGTTGGAACAACTTATCGTCCACATCGTTTACTGTGTACGCACTTTTGCGTGCTCCTGTGCGTCGTTCCTCGCTGTATTGCATGGCAGATGTGAAGATTTCTTTAACGATTTGAGCACAATGAGCAATGTGTGCACCCAACCGAAAGACCACAAGTTATATTGGGCAGCGGGCAGCAAAGTACAAAGGAGACCTGGTCTTCTTAGCAGCCAGTAATTCCCTCAGAGGGACTACCGCTCATTATGCAGACCCCTCCTGTGTCACAGCAGGCTGTCATTCCCACTCCGGGATTACCACAGGGTATACCTCCACCATGGGTGGATGTTTTCTCTACTTCAGTGCAGAGTCTGACAGCTTCCTCTACAGCCATTCAGACCATGTTGCAGAATGAGAGACCTGTACGGCCAACTAAGCGTCCTGTAGTGTCATCTCAATCCACTCAGCTATCATAGTCTGAGATGTCATCTGATGATGGAAAAGTTGCTGACACCTCTAACCCAGACTCCCCTTTACAAGAGGCGGAGACTAAGTCTAGGATTAATATCCCTGCCTTGGTGCGTGCGGTCAGATCCGTATTGGTTATAGAGGATGACGAGCCAGCCCCTAAATCCAAACACCCTCTATTTAAACAAATAAAGGTGACTTCGGCAGTATTCCCTCTGTCAGATCAGCTAGTGGACCACATGGCTGCTGCCTGGCAATCGCCAGGTAAGAGGTTTCAACCTCAAAAATGTTTGGCCTCATGTTACCCATTTCCTGAAGCTCATTGTAAAAAGTGGGAATCACCCCCTGCAGTGGATTCCCACGTTACACGATTGATTAGAAGTGCAACGTTACCTATGCCTTCCATTCCTTCCTTGAAAGATCCTACAGATAGGAAAGTGGAAACTTGCCTGAAATCAATATACTCTCTTTCAGGAGCTGTTGCCCACCCGTCCATGGCTATCTCCTGGGTATCTAAGGCCATAGAGTGTTGGGCTGATGCACTTGAGGACTCCTTCCCCTCGGAAACTCCGGAGAATCAGGTGTCACTGGTTGGCCACATCCAGGATGCGTCTGCATATATCGGTGAGGCCGCTCTAGATACTAGTCTACTGACCTCCAGGGTCTTGGCCGCGACCGCGTCTGCTTGCCGTTCCCTGTGGCTGCGCTCTTGGAGTACGGATGCCAATTCTAAGTAAGGCTTGAAGGCCTTACCCTATAATGGGGAGATTTTGTTTTGTCCAGACCTGGACAAGATTGTGGACACGTTGGCAAAATCAAATTCTGTGTTTCTGCCTTCGGCATCTGCTCCTTCAAAGTCTCGAGCCTCTTCCTTTAAGTCCTTTCGTCCCCAAGATAAATTTAAAGGGCAGTCCTTTCCTAGACAGTCCACTGCCAAGAAGGCTGCCAAACCTAAGAAACAGACCTGGACAACTAGACGTCCAGCCTCCAAGCCAGAAGATAAACCCTTAGCCTGACGGGGCGGGCCTCCCTCTGGAGGACCCCGGAGTGGGAGGCCAACTTCTTCAGTTTGCCCAGTGCTGGTGTCAAACCACCAAGGACGCATGGGTAAGAAGTGGTCTCTCATGGATATGCCCTCTCATTCCTTCGAAGACCTCCTCACCAGTTTTTCTGCACAGGCCCTTCTTCAGACAAAAACAAGGCCTTACAGATCCAGAAAGCCATACAGTCCTTGCTGCAGGCAGGTGTAATTGTGCCAGTTACACTATCCCAGCGAGGGACTGGTTACTATTCTACTCTTTTTCTGGTGCAGAAGCCGAATGGATCTCATCGGCCTATCCTCAACCCAGGTTCAGGATGGAAACCTTATGCTCATTCATACTGGCTATGGAACCTGGAGATTTTATGGTATCACTGGATATTCAGGACGCATACCTACATGTCCCTATAATGCCTTCTCTACAGTGTTATCTCTGGTTTGCTATACTACAGCAGCACTTCCAATTAAGGGTGCTACCCTTTGGCCTATCCACTGCTCCAAGGGTGTTTACCAAAGTTATGGCCATCATGGCGGCCCATTGCGGAATCAGGGTATCAGACTACTACCATACCTGGACGACCTCCTTCTGGGCAGGATCTCCAGCAGTGCTTCACTTCCGGCTATTCGCAAAATCCTCCAGGGTGTCCTCCGGATTCAACATCCCTTTGTCCCCTCAGTGTCCCTCCTTAGGATTTGGCTTCAATAGACCTTAAGTGGTTAACGGCTAAAAACTCTTTCTTCTGGCAATAGCATCTGCCAGGAGAGTGTCAGAGTTGGGGGTGCTCTCCTGTCACTCCCCCTCCTGATATTTCACCAGGACAGGGCCGAGCTTCGTACTCACCCCGAGTTCCTTCCTAAAGTTGTTTCTAGTTTCCACATTAATGAGGAAATTATAGTCCAAGCCTTTCAGTCACCAGACCTCTCGGCAGGTGAGGTCTCCTTGGATGTGATACGCGCCCTCAGGATTTATCTGGACCTTACCGGTTCCATTCAGAAATCAGACTCCTTGTTTTGCTCTATGGATTTCACAAGAAGGGATGGCCAGCCAATAAGCAAACATTGGCTAGATGGCTTCGTATGACTATCTCAGAGATGTACACAGACGATGGCCTGCCTGTTCCGGCTTCTGTTAATGCTCAGTCTAGTCGGTCTGTGGGTCCCTCGTGGGCAGCTCGCCGTGGCTCCTCATCAGTTCAGCTGTGTTAGGCGGCCATGTGGTCTTCTGTCCAGACCTTTCTAAGGGTCTATGCCTTTGATACCTTCACCTCTCAGGATGCTTCCTTTGGGCGCAGGTTAAGTCCAGTGGTTGGTGCAGGCAAGGTAAGCAGGCCAGGAAGCATTTCCAAGGTGGCAGGTAACGAGCACAGGAACTCTCTCGGCTGTCACTGAGAAACACGTTGCACTGGCAATGAAGGAAGGCTCTGGACCTCCCTAAATACCAAGTGCCGCACTGTGACTAGCCGGAGAGAGCACAGGACCCACCATGATTGGACAATTGAATCACTTGGCTGGAGGCAAGATGGCGGCGCCCATGCCGGCCGGAACGGAAACACTGCCAGGCCTCACCAGCCCAGAGTGACAATGTGCCCGCACAGAACCACGTGCAGCCAATGCCCATCGCCAAACACCAGCGCCATCGCCAGTCACCCCCCCTGCCACAACGACCTCACAGGTATTACCCGTCGACCACCATGCCGAAAAACCTTGGTCGTGACACACCCAGAGTAAACGTACCTTCTGCCAGCAAGTGAGTCACTCCTCCAAAGCGCCTTCCTCACAGTGACATCTTCTGGTAGATGGCGCTGTGCTGTGATACTGTAGCAAAGTCTCTTTTGTGCGCATGTGCCATCTTACCGAATATCACTGGGAAGATGGTGTCATGGAACCCGTTTGATAGGACAAGGTAAGGGGAAAGGGGGGGTACACTTCTCAGAGGAGGGGGTCCACTGCACATAGGCCTCCTCAGAGATTAATATGCCCCTGAGGGGTAGGCAACATTTTTGTCTTTGGGTTCCAGGCATTAACTATTACAAGCCAAGAAAGTTTCCAAAGTGCCATCACCATTACAATATATACCGTGCAAACATTTACAATAATAATAGATGGGTAGTAGCTTCCCTGTCCCTCCTTTGTTGAGGTTAGTTTGCTGTGGTTAGGTTGATCATTTGTAGATGAGAGATGGAGATATACGTCGTAATTTTATGCTGTTATTTGACTGAGAGCAGGACTGACTATGGCGGGCTTAATTCGTCAGAGGCCCACCCTTCACTGTATACCGGCCACACTTGTTTGGAGATGGTCTAGCTGACTGTCAAAAAGGTCTCTCATGGGAGGGAAGGGTATGTTTCATTTACACCCTATACAAACAGCCTGAAGGTAATTTTATACAATATTTTTAATAATTTGTGCCTTGGACAAAGTTTGTGTACATTGAACCATCAAAAATCAAAGGTTTCATTATCTGAGTCATGCCAAAAAAATTCCGTATTTTTCAATATTTGGATATGGGAGACTCGACCTGTATAGGAAATTGTTACTTGATTTTACATATTTTTAAGAGCAAGCAAAGTCATTATTGGACCTATTTAAATCTGTCTCAACCACTTGGTGAAATCAGGCAAGTGTACACATTTAATTGGAGAGACTTGTGTGTTTTGTATTACTCTTACTTTTCAGGTGCATCCTTTTGTGGGAGAAGTGGACCAACAAGGTGATCCCTTCTACAAGGTGAGAAAACATCTGCAATGGGGCCAAAACATAGTAGTCAACTCAGCTTAATGTGCTTGTTTCAATAGTAAAAAGATCTCAATCTGCGCAATGTGGTGGGAAGAAAAATCCAATGTACAGATCTACCAGCAGCTAATGTGCAGCAGCTATAAAGCTGGGTACACACTAGACGATATCTTGAATGATTTGGCCGATTCCGATGCATCAGAACGACAAATCGTTCATATCGTCTTGTGTGTACGCACGATGCAGATGCTGATGTGCGCTCCCACGGGTCGTCCGTCGCATCCTCAGATCTTTTTACATGCAGATCTGAGGATGTTGCTAGTGATGCCATGCTGCCCCCCGCTACCTTCCCCCCCCTGCCGTTGCTCCGTCACTTACGGCATCGCAAGTGTGTATGTGTGGATAGCCGTGCTGGGATAAAGTGGCTGATCCCAGCATCGGCACAGCAGGAACAGATGTGTCCCCTGCGGGACACATCGCCGTCCGGCGCTGGGATGCTGTTTCTGCGCCAATCACAGCTCGCCGCGTCATAGCCCCACCCACTTGCGGCATCTTGTATTAGACGCCGCTGAGCGGGAAAGAGCAGTGCGGAGTGGGAGGAGACAATACCTACCAAAGAAGAAGAGAAGACGGAAGGCGTGAGTTCCGGCGTCCGCGGAAGAGGCCAAAAGACGCCGCTGTCAAAAAAGAGGACAGGAGGCGCCGGCTGAAAGAAGAAAAGAGGAGGCGGTGCCGCTGGCCAGGACGGGCCAGCGGCAGAAGAATGTGGCTGAGGACCGGAGAGGACTGCGGGGGTGGAAAGTAAAAGAGCTAACGAAGCCCCCCCCCCCCCCCCGCAGCCTCTTCCACCGTGGCATGTAGGCCCTCCTTGAGGCCTACTATATACCTCTCCCTAGACCACCAGGGTTGTCTGGCACTAGGCCCATGGGGCACAGTCAGGCATTAGGCCTGTGAGCATTTAGGCGGGCACAAGGCCCGGGCTGTAAAGGGGGCATTAGGCCCAATAAGAGGTATTTAAATAGGTGTGTGTGACCTGGATATTAGGCCCAGGTCACTAGTAGAGGAAGTAGGCAGGCACTAGGCACGTGCCATCAGCCAGGCCCTAGGCCTGTACGCACATAGGAGGGCACTAGGCCCAAGTTCCTCCTGTGCCCCGCAGTAGGCAGGCAAAAAGCCTGAGCTGCCAGCCCATTGACAGTGATCCTGGGCAATAGGCCCAGACCACTGGTATAGTAAGTAGGTAGCCCTGTTTAAGTGCATAGAGGTGTGAGCAGTTGTGCGACTCTCACCCTCCAAGAACCCCCGTGGAGAGCTGTCAGGCTCCCACTATTATAGCCGGTAATTTTCCCAGTCACCTAGAAGAGGAGCTGGCCAGCTCTAGTTAGGCAGGAAACAAACATTTAAAGGGACAGCACCGTGGTTTTACTCTTGTGTGATTACCGTCTGTGATTGTTGTTTTGTGCAGGACAAACGTTTAGCTGTTTATCGTTAAGTATGCCGCACTACACACACTGTAGGTTGAGGGTGATATTGTCATAGTATGTGTAGTAGCATGACACAGGTTGAGGCCCTGCACGGCTGTGGAGTGGACACAGTCAGAAATATCTGTGTGTACTGTCTCTCACTATCTTTTTGTTCCTTTCTGTCTTTCTTTCTTCTGGGCGGACAGTTTTCCTTGCGAGTACCTATAGGTGAAAACTCAGGATCTGAGGCCAAAAGTGCCAGTGATGATCTTCACTTAAAACTCTAAACTATTCCTCGGTCCGGTAGGGCGTGTCGGCCGACGTGAGGAAGGACGGTTCTCACGTCTTCTCCTTCCTCCTAGGTCATCGTGTCCATGTCCAGTTTGGAATTCCAGGACCGTCTGATCAACATACGTGAGAGGGTGTGACGCAAGGTAAGATACGGGAGTACACCTGCACGGCAGCAGGCACTGCACCGCACACCTCTTACATATGCAATTGCCGATGCTGGCACCTCCGCCGCATTTCATTGCTCACAAGATCCTGCTAGGTACACATCGTCTAATGTGTACCCATCTTAAGATAGTTCAGGCCAGCATATGTCGCACTTTCAACATGTTACCAAGTCCATGAGGGATCGGTATGAGTCGGGCATCCACTGTCGGTTCAAAATCCCGACAGTGGATGCCCGACGGAGGAGATCCCGACAAGGTAAGTATTTTACCTATTCCTAACCCTCTCCCTCCCGTAACCCTAACCCTCCCTTAGGGGTGCCTAAACCTAACCTCCCCCCTAGTGCCTAACCCTAATCCCCCTTGTAAGTGCCTAAACCTAACCCCCCCTTTCCCGCCGCCTAAACCTAAGTCTCCCAAGGGGGTGCCTAACCCTAACCCGCCCTTCCCCTAGCCTAACCCTCCCGGGGGGTGCCTAACCCTAAGTCCCACCGGGAGCCTTGAAACCTAACCCCCCACCCCCCAGCGCGGCTGTCCGCACTCGCCGCCCGGCTTACCTTCGTTCAGTACGCTGGGCTTTCCGCGTAGGGATAATGATAGGCGTCGGTATTCCGACGCCTGTCATTAGTCCCCTGTCAGGATTAGACAGTCGGGAAGCCGGCGGTCGGCATTGCAACCGTCGGCTTACTGACTGTATACCGTCCATGATCCAATCAATTCAGACTGTCCAGAGGGCCAATATAGGCAAGCAACAGATAGATAGAAAGATAGATAGATAGATAGATAGATAGATAGATAGATAGATAGATAAAGCAAAACTGGGAAGTGGAGGAATGTTGAATGACGAGAAAAAGCACACTGACTGGTGTTAAGGTAAACAGCCACATGAATATAAAATAGGAGCAAAGCTTCCCATGCTCTGGGTGTGTTTACTTCAGACCACATAGAAGCATGTCATGAGTCTTTTAATGAGCTTTAAAAAAGCTTTAAAAGTGGTGTGGCAGTTAGGGTCAGTTGTGGAAGTGATGAGATATATCCCACTTATTGCTTCATTTGTACATGTAAAACATTAAAATAGTGCATACATATACTTTCTATTTCCCTTAATTATGTAAATACAGGAGCATATTGAGTTTACAATTCTAATAAAAATAAGTTTTCTAAGATGTTTTGTTATGATAAAAACGAAGGCAGTGTCAGGAAAACCAGGATGCCTGGTTATAGGCTATTATGTGGTAGCCATTTTACATTAGCAATGACAAATTGCCACACTGATATTGGAAGTGACAGGAGAACAAAGAGGGAACTGAGACGCTGATTCATACCCGGTCACTAAGAAGAGTTCACTCGTAGCTGGCCGATTTCCGCATTCTGCACATGCGGGCGCGCGAACCAGTGCGAGAGATTGGGAAGCGTTCGCTCGATGCGCATAGACAGCCCAGCAGAGTGAGTGACAAGAGAAGCCGTTTGTGGGTGGTGACAGGAGCTGGCCACTAGAAACGGGGGAGTGGAGATGCGAACGCAGGCGTGCCTGAGCGTCTTTACACCGTTTCAGAGGCGTGCATAATTAACAGGAAGCGTCATAGTACTCGTCACCTGGTTGTATTTCACACTGAAGTGCTCACAGTGCTTGCGATAGGGTATGGTCTGCCTCAAGGGCTGCATTCGCTTCCGATGGTACCCGATGTACCAATGGTTGTATACACTTTCTGGAGATGATGTGCGCATTGGGCGTCTTAAGACTGGCTGGTGGGCGTCTACATATACAAAGCGATGCCTGCCATACCGTCACTTAGCCAAATTTGCATACGCTGGGTGCGAGCGTACGCATCTAGCGAGCGGCTCTAAATCGAGCACTGAAAGCATAAAAAACTAAAAATCTAAGAGATTATAAACAGATGATGCAGAAGGATGGCAAAAAGATACAATGCAATGTGATGAGAGCTTCCCACCTCTATACACAATGTCAAAATATATATCGTAAGGTTATCCTCATATCTAGATGTTTAAGCATTCCATCATGTGACACTTTCAGAATGATTCATGTGATAATGACTCAAGTAGATGAATTTGGTCATAAGAAGTAAGTAGAATTAGAGATAAGCAAAATATGCTGACAAAACACACATACATGATAATCATCATTGCAACTGCAAAGGACTAATAATGGGTAACAACACTATTATTATTATTATTATTATTATTATTATTATTATTATTATTAATAAATAATAATAATAATAATATAAATGCTGCCTCAAACACCTGGGGACAAATAGCACATAAATATTATGTATTGCTTTACATCAGTCCCAGCTCCAGTGGAGTTTACAATCTATAGTCCCAATCAAAGAGATTCAGTGTTACATTTGTTAGAAGTCTATTAACTGTATGTGCACAGGAAAACCCTTGGAAACAAACAACATGGTCCTGGTTGGAAATTAACTCATGACCACTGTCCTGTGATCAATGCTGACTGCTGTTCCACCATTAAAATGCAGCAAGGAGTCGTTCCAGCATAAATACATTTTAGAATGATCTAACATTAAAACAGATTTTATCCATCTATTTTCCCTAACAACTAATAATACACTGCTATGGCTTCATCAATGAAATTCTGTTTGGGATAAAATAGATCACTTATCCCAATAATTACCTGATTGGGAGCCATCAGATCTCAGTTTGGATGAAGGGTAATCGGACAATTACATTTTCCTGTGTAAGTGGTCATTATCTGACCAGCCTTGTGATGCTTTGTCTCCTTTACTATATGAACCAAAAGCCAAGTAACCAGATATTTTAGATTTCACCACACATGTTTATGTACATGTATAACTAGATCAAGTTGGGGATACTCAACTAAATATTCATATCAACATTCTAGCAAGATTTACAAGCTTATATATTATTATCAGGGCTGCCATCAGAAATTGTGGGGCCCGGGACTGACAAAATCGGCAGGTCCCCCCTTCCCCCACTACCTTATTCCTACAACAAAAAATGTACCCAAAAAATATCAAGCCTGCCCACTTATGTGCATCCAGCTAACCCCACCTTATGTGTGTCCAGCCAGCCCCCCTTTCTGTGCATCCAGCCAGCCCCCCTTATGGTCATCCAGCAAGACCCCCCTTATGTGCGTCCAGCCAGACACCCCTTATGTGTGTCCAGCCAGGCCCCCCCTTATGTGCATACAGCCAGGCCCCCTTATGTGTCCAGCCAGGCCGCCTTATGTGTCCAGCTAGCCCCCCTTCTGTGTGTGTCCAGCCAGGCCACATTATGTGTCCAGCCAGCCCCCTTATGTGTCCAACCAGTCCCCTCTACTGTGTGTGTCCAGCCAGTTCCCCCCTGATGGCGGCCCTGATTATTATCACCCCAATCGTGATTTTTTTTCACCTCATCCCTTTTCAGCAATTAAAAATCAGTTATTACTAAAAAAATATTACCAAAAGCTAATGTATTGCTTCAACAGATCAGCAGAATATAAAAGGTGGGAATGACAGACATGGATCGATGCTACAGCTCCAACATTGTGACTTTTAAAGGAAAAGCTCTTCCATGTATTTAACGTGGACTGGATTGAAACTTTACTAGAGAAAGAAACTCGTGTTTCAAAATGTTTTCAAACTTGGGAAAGCTATATTGTGACTTTATCCTCAGAACAGAGGCGTATAATCCACGAGTCACTGAAACTAACCCAGTGGTACTGTCTTCGGATGATATCGGAGGACCCTCTGATTCGTTTGGATTATTAAGGGGATTTCCCCTTCCTTTCTCCCCCCCCTCCCCTTGGCTTCCTGGTCCCGCTGCCGCACTCCCCAATTATTTCTCTTTAGAGTGTCTTCATGAGGTGAACTGCAGAGAGGTAGATTTTGCTAAGTGGTCGAATAATAGAAAAGGGTATTTAAAATTTTTGTTTTTGTTTCAAGATAAAAGCTTTCTGTTTCTTCCACAAGAACTATGTTACTAATACCCCTTTCAGACAGAGAAAAGAACCCGGTAATTTTCCGGCTCTTGTCGGGTCGACCCGGGTTTTTTTTCTGTCTGAAAGGGTCAACACGGGACCTAATTCCCGGTACTTCGACCCAGGTATTCACAGGGTCTTTCCCGGGTCTTACACAGGTCTTACACAGGCTGATTGGCTGAGCGGCTGGGTCTCCCTGATTGGCTGAGCGGGCGGGGCAGTGGTGCTGGCGTCTGATGTCACAATTGTGCTGCAGAAAAGGAGAGAGAGAAGCATGGCGCACTGGAAGGATGAGGAGATCCGTGAGCTGCTGGCAGTCAGAGGGGAGGAGGAGATCCGCAAACAGATCAGTGGCACAGTGAAGGACGCGATAGTCTACACAAACATAGCTAAGATCCTCACGTCAAGGGGCATTGTGCGGACCCAGCAGCAGGTAGTGAACAAACTGAAAGCTCTACGCAAATACTACAACAAAGTTCACGACAATAACAGGCGGAAAAGTGGTGCTGCCAGAATGGAATGGGTTTACTACGATCAGTGTAATGAAGTCTTTGGCAATTCTGCACTGGTTAATCCCATTGCCATATAATCATCTAGTTGTGCATCTTCATGAAGTGTTACCCCGGAGAACAGCCAATCCTGCCCAATGACACCACCAATACTCTTTGATGATATCACAGAGATAAGTGACACAGATCCGATGGCTGCCACGGGGGTCCCAGACACCAATACACTTGAGGGTGTGGTTGAGGGGAGTGGAAGCAGTACGAGTGGGAGGCCAACTCCTGCACAGACTGAGACTCCGACATTGCGCAGGAACAGTAAGTTACTATACACCCACTATTTTTGGGATGTTAACATTGTCCTGTATTGACTTTGAGGTACCAGAGCGGAAGAAAACAACTTCCAAGATGGAGCTAGCAACGCGCACAATGACCAGAATCCTGGTAAATCAGCTGCGAGATTCTGATGCTGAATTCCAGGCACAGGAGGATGCCCGACTCCAGCGCTTCTTTGACAATGAAAGAGAGTTACAAAATTCATTTGTCAGTCAGCTTGTTGGTCTACACGAACGAATTTCACGTGAAAACAGAAAGGCACAGATGTCCTTCCTTAACGGTCTAGTGTCTAGGTTACACACTCCACAACCTTATGTAATGTATCCTCCTCAGTACTCTGAGGGTCCTGTTAGAAATTACCAACAGCATAGCAGAGGGCTACCATTTCTGCAACGTAACCCCTCCAATCCACCTCATGCTACTCCACATGGCACAGTGCATAGTTATCCAGATGGCACAGGGAATAGTAATCCACATGTCACTGTACAGAGCAGTCCACATGCCAATACCAGTCCAGAGGGCACAGTGCCTAGCACTCTACATGTCACTGTGCATAATAGTCCTGACGGCACAGGAAATACTAATCAATATGGCACTGTGCATACTTATGCAGATGGCACGGGGATTAATACACAGGATGGCAGAGTGCAGGGGCGGATTGGGCATTACTTTTTGCGGGGAAAATCCCGGTGGGCCGATTGGTTGTGGGGCCGCTTGTTATTTGAGGCCCTGCCCCCCGATTCGCGTCACCCAGCCGGCTCCTGTGTGTTTACACAAGCAGCCTGGCTGCCTATCAGTACTGCCTGGCCGTGCCTTAGCCTCTCTCGCGAGAAGAGAGGCCAGCGGCCAGCATCCTATCAAGGCTCCACCCAGCGTACAGTCGGAGTGAGGTGAAGTGGCGCTGGACCGCGGGTGACAGCGTGGCCGCGGTGAGGGTAAGTTGCGGCGGGGATGGGGGGCCGCCGGCCGGTCAGAGCAGTCTTTCAGCCTGATCACATCCTCTCCACTCTCCCCTCCCCAGGCTGTGAAGTGTCATGTTTAAGTTTCATTTCACAGCCTGGGGAGGGGGCAGAGTGGAGAGGAGACAATTGGGTCTGGCTGCAGTCTAGGGGGTGGTGATCTGTCTGTTGGGGGAGGGGGGGTCTGATATACTAGGGGTGGTGCTGGAGAGATGATGATCTGTCTGTGGGGGAGGGGGGTCTGATATATTAGGGGCGGGGGAGATGATCTGTCTGGGGGAGGGGGGGTCTGCTATATTAGGGGCGGGGGAGATGATCTGTCTGTGGGGAGGGGGTGCTCTGCTATACTATGGGTGGGGGAGATGATGATCTGTCTGGGGGAGGGGAGGTCTGCTATACTAAGGGCGGCGGAGATGATCTGTCTGGGAAGGGGGGTCTGCTATACTAGGGGTGGGGGAGATGATCTGTCTGGGAAGGGGGGTCTGCTATACTAGGGGTGGGGAGATGATGATCTATCTGGGGAAGGGGGGGTCTGCTATACTAAGGGCGGGGGAGATGATCTGTCTGTGAGGAGGGGGTCTGCTATACTAAGGGTGGGGGAAATGATGATCTGTGTGTGGGGACGGGGGGGTTGATCTGTCTGTGGGGAGGGGGGTATTCTGTGCTAAGGGGAGATGATCTGTGTGTGAGAAAGGTGGGGGAGATGATGATCTGTCTGGGGGAGGGGGGGTCTACTATACTAAGGGCTGGGGAGATGATGATCTGTCTGGGGATGGGGGTCTGCTACCTTAGGGGTGGGGAAGATGATCTGTCTGGGGGACGGGGGGTCTGCTATACTAAGGGCGGGGGAGATGATGATCTGTCTGGGGATGGGGGTCTGCTACACTAGGGGTGGGGGAGATGATCTGTCTGGGGAGGGGGGTCTGCTATACTAAGGGCGGGGGAGATGGTGATCTGTCTGGGGATGGGGGTCTGCTATACTAGGGGTGGGGGAGATGATCTGTCTGGGGGAGGGGGGGTCTGCTATACTAAGGGTGGGGGAAATGATGATCTGTCTGTGGGGACGGGGGGGTTGATCTGTCTGTGGGGAGGGGGGTATTCTGTGCTAAGGGGAGATGATCTGTGTGTGAGAAAGAAGGGCTATTCTGTGCTAGGGCAGGAGGACGCCACTGAGGAGACGCAGGAGGATGACGCTCGGGAGACGCAGGAGGATGGCACGGTGGGTGGATGGTGCCGGAGAGAATTGGGGGTGGCACTGGAGAGGCGCAGGGAGATAGCGCTGAAGAAAAACACGAGGGGATAGGTTGGAGACACACCAAGACGCTGGTGCTGGAGACACACATATAGGACGGTAGGAACGCTGATACTATTAGAAGAAACACTGGGGCACAGTCATCTTCAGTAAGATAACAATTCTAATGAAACCATATTACTGATGCAAATGGTACCAAAAGAGCAAATTTATTTTATTAATATAAAATTGTTTGATATGGGAAACCCACATTTATTATCTGGTTGAACCTCTGTTGCATGATAATGACATTGGTTTTATTGGGACACATACAGGCGGCTTCCAGACCATGGGATCTCGTGCGTGAATAGCAAATACCAACTCAAGACACTGCCTGTCCAGGGAGGATCAATTTCTTCAGAGATTCCCCGTTGCAGAGTAATCATATAGGTAAGAAAATGCTCATTCACATGCTCGCTGTGCTTATTCACTGGAGAGAGGGACTGTGGGCATGGCTATCAGCTCCTGGAGCGGTAGGCATGCCCCCAGTATGACTATGACTGAAACAGGGGGAGTGGCTTGCAGGTATGGTGTTTCGCATTAGGCCACACCCCTTTCCACAAGGCCACACCCACTTTTTCGGCGCGCGCCTTCGGCACGCACACCGAGGGCCGCTTTCACGGTTTTTTCCAGGGCCACTTTCATTTCCCAATCCGCCCCTGGCAGAGTGCATAGTTATTCAGATGGTACTCATCATAACACTCCACTTAGCACTATTGTCAGCACTGCCTACAGACAGTTGTAGACTTGTATGATGTTTTACATGTTTGCTGTCTACTTTACATTTCTTTTTTGTTGAAGCTTGTTGTTTTTGACAATATTGTTTATCCTGCCGTTAACAGGCCTGGCAAGAGCTTAGGGCAAAGTGTGGGTGCCCTTTAAGTCAGTTACGTGTATATATGGGGGTGTACATAAGTTAGAATGTACACACATTACCTCCATTTCTTTTGTATTTAAAAATTTGTATACTGCACTTAACAGGCCAGGCGTGAGCTTTCTCCCATGTGTGGCCGCTGTATTACAAAATGTATACTGTATATGTGTTGTTTCTAAGGCTGGCCCTGACACACAGTTCTAATAGTTGGGGTGCCTCCCCTATTGTATTTTTCAGTTCCATGACAGCACAACCTATTTTTCTATGGTCTTTATATATAGATATATATATATTTAAATTGTTGAATGCATTAAGGCCATGTTGTTAATGGCTAATGCATATTTGTTGAAAAATAATAGAAGCACTTTAAAAAATTTAAGACAGCAGGTGTTACATGTGACATAACATGTACATAACATGAGGCTTTCAAATAAAAAAAATTTGATTGCAAAACAAGACTTGTGTCGTCTATACTATGTCATTGTATGTATGTAGTGAGCAGACACCACCCACTTTTCATGACCTCATCTCTGTGTGCCATAAAAGCAGTCCATTTATTATGACACACTGTATATTGCAGGGATAATCTGGGTTCTGTGTGAAAGGGGTATACCCAGGAATTTCCCGGGAATTATGTGCTGTGTGAAAGGGGGTTAGGAGCAAATTCCCGGGTCCTTCCCGGGTTGAACGATACGGGAAAAACCCAGGTTTTGGGGATTTTTCTGTCTGAAAGTGGTATACTGTCTGTGGTGATTGTATCAACAGCTGTATTACAAATTATTTTTAGTATTGGAATAGTATTTATTTCTATGTATTTACTATGTTTTTGTACTTGCAAATGAGCTTTGTATGGCTTATCTTCATGGTGTTTCAATAAATATTTCTTAAAAAAATAATAGGTGGGAATTACTCAAACAAAAGGCTCTAAATGTAATGCAGGTGATAGGTGTATATGGATTATACCAGATCTAATCAATATCGACACATGAAATTACAAAAATAGCATCAGAAATATATACAATACCCCCCTCAAATCCTTCGGCTAGACTTATTTATTCCTTTGATGTTTGTTTACATGGGATTTTTGTCATTTCATGGCTAGATATTGTTTAGATCTGGCATAACCCATATACATCTATCACTCCAAGGGCGTATTTATAATGGTTGCAAGTTGTGCGATGCACATGGGCCCCTGAGTCCAGGGGGCCCACCCACCGCACCCCCTGCACCCAATTAAATATACTCACCTCTCCATTGGCCCAGCGCTGGCTGCAACACTGTGTATTAAGTCGCACCATCGGACGCACCATCGAACATTGCACCAGCCATATGGAGACACAGAATATCTGTCAGAACATGGCCGCCAATATCAGAGCAACTGAGGCAAAAGCTGCAGTCACTGACCGTGACACACCTGTGACACACACCCGTGTTGGGCTAGCCACCCCCTGTATTGACTAACCTTCATTTGCACACCGCTATCGCCTGTCATCGTAGTGTCTGCCAATAGGTTATGGGCCCAGGCCGCTAACATGTTCAGTCTGCCAGCATGCCCAGACACCATTGTGTGAAGTTTGCACTGTTGCAGCAACACAGAATAAGAAGATCTAAGTGAGTACAGAAAATCCTTTATTCATACGTGTAAAAATGTACAGTGCAGGGGCCAGTATGAGCTTTGCCAAATAAGCGGGTTCAGAGAATTACGCCACATAGAGACTTGCCATGGAGATGCAGTTAAAGCGGGAGAAACTGTGGAAAGTTACTAGTTACCCCGGTGATAATCCAAACCCAGATGATATGAATAGAGCCATGGGGACAAAGGACCTTATTCAGAGTCAGTCACAAGCGCCGATGCACTCGTAACCGACTCGATGGTTTGTCCTGCGTACGCGCAGCGGCTGCACTGCACATGCGCAAGCCCCGGAGCGGCAGAGAAACTCTGTCACTCCGGAGCTCGCTACCAAAGGGGCGGCTGTCGATGTTGATCGACAGCTTGCCCCGTTTGGTAGGCGGGCCGGGGGGTGGTTTCCAAAACGGAGGCGTTCCTTTACGAACACCTACCATTTTGTGGGCGGCCGCACTGACATCATCAGTGATGTCAGTGGGGAGCTTCCTGCTGAAAGCTCCCTTGGGATTACGAGTGACCAGACCCAACCTTAGGGTCTGGTCGTAAGCCCCGATGGTCGCGATGGTGATCACCATCGTGACCATCAACCTGGTCGGTCGTTAACACTCACAGCTTAACGACCGACAAGGAGGCGGCCGTTCAGGATGCAAGCGGCCGCCCTGATTCAGAGCGACCGCTTGCAACTAACGACCGCCTCTGAATGAGGTCCAATAGGCTTAGTTGTAGAACAGCATTTTCAGTGCCTTGCAAAAGTATTCACCCTTTGCATTTTTCAAGTTTTGTAGCCTCACAACCTGGAATCCCGACTAGGGACGAATGACAGGCGTCTAAATATAGACGTCTGTCATTTGACGACCTCGGGAGACCGGCGTCCGGCATCCCAATCGAGCGGATGCCGGGCGCCGCAGCGGACAGCCGCAGGGGGGGGAGGGTTAGGTTTAGGGCTCCTGGGGGGGACTTAGGGTTAGGCACCCCCCCCCGGGGGACTTAGGTTTAGGCAGTGGCGTAACTAGGGCAGGGCGAGCATGGTGCGTGTCGTAGGACCGGTGGCGAAGTGAGTGCGGTCAGCGCTACACATTTACACAGGACCGGTGCTAGGCTTCCAGCGCCGGTCCTGTGCTGCACAGCTGAGCCCTTTCCCTCCCCCTGAGCGCTTGCCCAATACCGACAGGCGGGCTCAGGCTGTGCATAACACACGCATCGCCGCCAGCACTGGCAGCGATGCGTGTGTTAAACAGCAGCCAATGAGAGTCAGATAGACTCTCATTGACTGCTGCAGCACCCACTGCAAGAGCCGGGCTTCCGTCCGGCTCCTGCAGTGGGTAATAGGACAGACGTCATGACATCATGACGTCTCTCCCATAATGCTGAGCGCGCCAGCCCGGGAGGACTGGCGGGCGGCGGCGGCGGGAGCCGCGTCGCGGTCCGGAGCAGCAGCGTGGATTCAGGTAAGTATATTTGTATATATATATATATATATTTTTTTTTTTAAACCTGTCTGCACTACAGGGGGCACAATGGGGGAGGGGGGTGGCTACTACTGGGGGGACCTCTACTGGGGGTGGCTACTACTGGGGGCACCATTACTGGGAGGACCTCTACTGGGGGGGCTAGTATTGGGGGCACTTAATTGGGAGGGGGAACCTCTACTAGGGACTATTACATGGGGGGGAACTACTACTGGGGGCATTATAAAAGGGGCCTACTACTAGGGGCACTGCACTGTGGGGACCACTACTGGGGGCAATAATAGGAAGGACCACTACAGGGGGCACTGGATAGGGGGGATCACTACTGGGGGCTTGCATCAGGGGGACCACTAGTGGGGGCACTGCATGGGGGGGAGACTACTGCTGGGGGCACTATGTAAGGGGCTTACTGCTAGGGGCACTGCACTGGGGGGACCACTACAGGGGGCCCTAGATAGGGGGGATCACTACTGGGTGCCTGCATAAGGGGGACCACTACTGGGAAAACTGCATGGGGGACTACTGCTGGGGGCACTATATAAAGGGCACTGCATGGGGGGGACTACTACTGGGGGCACTATATAAAGGGCACTGCATAAGGGGATACCACTACTGGGCGCACTGCATTGTGGGGACTGCTACTGGGGGCACTGCATAAGGGGGAACACTGCATGGGGCACTGCATTTGGGGGGACCACTACTGGGGCACTGAATAAGGGGAACTAATTGGGGGCTGTATAAGGGGGACCACTACTGGGGATACTGTATAAGGGGCACCAATATGGGCTTGCATAAGAGGGACCACAACTGCATACTGGGGGTACTGTATAAGGGGCACTACTGGGGTTAAGGTGCATATGGATAGGAATGTTCAACGTGAAAATAAAGGGGTGTGTCATGTTGACACGCCCCATTTGTAAGTGACCACGCCCATTGTTTTTCCCGCGCGCACATATCGAGGGGGGGGCTCCCTTTTCAAATTTGCCCTGGGCTCCAAATACCCTAGTTATGCCACTGGGCAGCGGGGAAGGGGGGGTTAGGTTTAGGCACTTAGAAGGGGGGTTAGGGTTAGGCATAGGGGGGGAGGTTAGGGTTAGGCACCCTAAAGGAAGGTTAGGGTTAGGGGGTAGAATTAGAATAGTTAGTACTTACCTTTAGGACGATCGGGATTTCCTCCTTTGTCGGGCAGCTGCTGTCGGGATTAAAACATATCACACCCATTAAAATGGATTGTTTGAAGGTACACATCATTTCATTCACAGAACATGCCTACAACTGTGAAGTTGTTTTTTTTTATATTGTGAATCAAACAACAACATTTAGGACAACTTAACAGAAAACTTCAGCATGCATAACAATCACCACCCTAAAGTCAGTACTTTGTCGAGCCACCTTTTGCGGCAATTGCAGCTGCAAGTCGCTTTGGATAAGTCTCTATGAGCATGACACATCTTGCCCCTGGGATTTTTGCCCATTCCTCAAGGCAAAACTGCTCCAGCTCCTCATGTTGGATAGTTTCCGCTTGTGAACAGCAATCTTCAAGTCTGACCACAGATTCTCAATTGGATTGAGATCTGGGCTTTGACTAGGCCATTCCAACACATTTAAATGTTTCCCCTTAAACCACTCGAGTGTTGCTTTAGCAGTATGCTTCGGGTCATTGTCCTGCTGGAAGGTGAACCTCCGTCCCAGTCTCAAATCACAGGCAGACTGAAACAGGTTTTGCTCAGAATATCCCTGTATTTAGCACCATCCATCTTTCCCTCGACTCGAATCAGTTTCCCAGTCCCTGCTGCTGAAAAACATCCCCACAGCATGATGCTGCCACCGCCATGTTTCACTATGGGGTTATGGGATGTGTTGGGTCTGTGCCAGACATAGCGTTTTCCTTGGTGGCCGAAAAGTTAAATTTTAGTCTCATCTGACCAGAGCTCCTTCCTCCATACATTTGGGGAGTCGCCCACATGCCTTTTGGCAAACTCAAATCATCTCTGCTTATTTTTATCACTAAGTAATGGCTTTTTTCTGGCCACTCTTCCATAAAGTCCAGCTCTATGTAGTGTACTGCTTATTGTGGTCACAAGCACAGATACAGCAGTCTCTGCTGTGGAACTCTGCAGCTCCTTCATGGTTACCTTTGGTTTCTGTGCTGCCTCTCTGATTAATTCCCTCCTTGCCCGGTCTGTGAGTTTTGGTGGGCGGCCCTCTCTTGGCAGGTTTGTTGCGGTACCATGTTCTTTCCATTTGATGATGATGGATTTGATGGTGCTCCGGGGGATCACCAAAGATTTGGATAATTTTTTATAACCCAATCCAGAATTGTACTTCTCAACAACTTTGTCCCTGACTTGTTTGGAGAGCTCCTTGGTCTTAATGGTGTGATGCCTCTTCCTTAGTGGTGTTGCAGCCTCTGGGGCCTTTCAGAAAAGGTGTGTTTATACTGACAGATCATGTGACACTTAGATTTCACAAAGGTGGACTTCATTTCACTAATTATGTGACTTCTGAAGGTAATTGGTTGCACCAGAACTTTTGAGGGGCTTCATAGAAAAGGGAGTGATTACATATTCACATGCCAATTTTCAGATTTTATTTATAAAGATTCTTTTTTATATATATTTTTCTCATTTCACTTCACCAAGTTAGACTATTTTGTGCAGATCCATCACATGAAATTCAGATAAAAAAAAATGTTAAAAAAATACAGGTTGTAATATAACATAAAAAGGTAAAAAGCCAAGGGGGTGAATACTTATGCAAAGCATTGAATACTCCATTATTCAAGGGAAGGCAACTGCACATGATATGTGAGTGACTTTACAGACATCTTATGAAGACAAAGGTCTAATGAGTCAAATCAACTATGGCACAAAGCTCAGTGCATGCAAGACTATGATTGAATATATGTATAGATAAGATGCTGTCTATCTCTCAGCAATTTACTTCAGTAGGCCCCCAAGTAGATGACGAGGAGGTTTCAATGGCGATGATGCATAACCTTACACCAGAGTACGATTTCTTAGTGGCTTTGGAGTCTTGCATTCTGAAGTTATCAACAGAGACTGAACGGGCAAAGCTATTGCAATTCTAAGAGCACATACTAAACCAATACTGAGAAATCTGTTCTGCTGTCAAAGAACGCAAAACCTAAAAAGCCAAAGTACAAATGTTGGGTCATAAGGCCACAGAGTGTAGGGCGAGTGAACCAAGTGGTACCTCATCACACAAGCATGATAGAAGGAATGAGTCAGCTTTGAATATAGCAGTCACCACCAAGATGTTTGGTACATGGACTCAGGAGCCAAGAGGCACTTTAGCTGCAATGAAAGTTGTTTCAAGTCACTAAAACCATGTGAACCTGTGAACGTCATGGAATTAGGAGATAATGTTCTAAATGCCACGAACGTTTGGACAATTACTGTACGCTTAAGAATTAGAGGCAAAACACTTGTCACAGACATAGATGTACTATTTGTGCCTTATCTAGGAAGGAATCTGATGTCCATCAGTGTATGGAGAAGAAGGGATGCAGAGTCCATTTCATAGAGGGTCAGTGTGTTGTGTACAACAAAAGAGGGACTGTAACCCAGTGCCAACAACTGTATATCCTGGACACTGAAGAGTGTTGTGCAATTTCAGTTTCATGACTTCAACCACTCTGTGGAGCTATGGCATAGAAGACTGTGTCACCTAGGATACTACAATGTACAGAAGCTCTAGATGGCATGGCGATAGGGATGTCGGTGAACACTGCTGAAAGACCAGAGTGTGAGAGTTGCATGAAAAGCAAGTAAACACATTGCACCTTTCCCAAGTCAGCATTCAGAGGTTACAGATTGTGGGACATCAGCATCAAAAAGCCTCTATAGTTGAGAGACGTAGTGTTTCATGAGACCACTTCAATTAAAGACAGGCAAGACATTGTAACACCACAAAAACTTGTGATGCTAGATATGCTTGCAGCGGGAAGTGTGTCAGAGACTGAAACTGTAGACTTAAATGATCAGCCACACAGCGGGAGTTCTGTCAGGAGCAACATAAGGTGCAGTGAGGAATTTGCAAACTTTGTCTGCTGTGAACCTCAAAATTAAGTAGCAACTTGCAAGAGTGGAAGTTGGCTATAGATACAGCTTTAGACAACAGTGACACATGGATTATTGTGGACAGGCCAAGTAACTGTAAAACTGTCAAAAATAAATGGGTCTTCTGTGAGAAACTTAACACCAATGGAAGTCTTGCATGTTACAAAGCCTGACGTCTTGCCAAGGGTCACACTCAAACATCCGGCATTGACTACGAAGAGTTCTCCTCGCCTATTGCAAGATACAATACACTATTCATAATCATTGCCGTATCTACTATGCATGATTTGCTACTATTCCAGCTGGACTTTGACTCAGCCTACTTAAATGGTAAACTAGAAGAAGAAATTTACATGGAACCACCAGAACACTACAATGCAGGTACATTTCCTGAGGGCAAAGTGTGCCTTCTGAAGAAGTAATTGTATTGGCTTAAAACAAAGCTGCCGGTGCTGGTATATCAAGTTAGACAGTGTACTGCTGGAAATGAATATTGTTTGGTCAAAAATGGATCATTGTCTATACTTCAAGTGCAAAGTGAAAAAAAATATTCATCATACTTGTCTGTACAGTGTATCCGGAAAGTAAAAAAAAAAACCTAAGAAATCACATTTACATAAGAATTCACAGCCTCTGCCATGAAGCTCAAAATTTAGCTCAGGTGCATCCTGTTTCCACTGATCATCCTTGAGATGTTCCTACAGCTTAATTGGAGTCTACCTGTGGTAAATTCAGTTGTTTGGACGTGATTTTGAAAGGCATACACCTGTCTATATAAGGTCCCACACTTGAAAGTGCATGTCAGAGCACAAACCAAGCATGAAGTCCAAGGAATTGTCTGTAGACCTCCGAGACAGGATTGTCTGGAGGCACAAATCTGGGGAAGGGTACAGAAAAATGTCTGCTGCTGCTTTTCTATCTCTCAGTAATTGACTTCAGTAGGCCTCCAAGTAGATGACGAGGAGGTTTCAACGGCGATGCGATGTTGCAAAACCTTACACCAGAGTACGATTTCTTAGTAGTGGCTTTGGAGTCTTGCATTCTGAAGTTATCAACAGAGACTGAATGGGCTAAGCTATTGCAATATTAAGAGCACATACTAAAACAATACTGAGAATTCTGTCCTGCTGTCAAAGAACACAAAACCTAAAAAGCAAATGTCCCAATGAGGTCCCAATGAGCACAATGGCCTCCATCATTCGTTAATGGAAGAAGTTCAGAACCACCAGGACTCTTTCTAGAGTTGGCTGGCCGTCTAAACTGAGCGATCATGGGAGAAGGACCCTAGTCAGGGAGGTGACCAAGAACCCAATGGTCACTCTGTCAGAGCTACAGCATTCCTCTGTGAAGAGAGGAGAACCTTCCAGAAGGACAACCATCTCTGCAGCAATCCACCAATCAGGCCTGTATGGTAGAGTGGCCAGACGGAAGTCACTCTTTAGTAAAAAGCACATGGCAGCCCGCCTGGAGTTTGCCAAAATGCACCTGAAGGGCTCTCAGACCATGAGAAACAAAATTCTCTGGTCTGATGAGACAAAGATTGAACTCTTTGGGGTCAATGCCAGGCGTTACGTTTGGAGAAAACCAGGCACCACTCTTCACCAGGCCAATACCATCCCTACAGTGAAGCATGGTGGTGGCAGCATCATGCTGTGGGGATGTTTTTCAGTGGCAGGAACTGGGAGACTAGTCAGGATAGAGGGAAAGATGAATGCAGCAATGTACAGAGACATCCTGGATGAAAACCTGCTCCAGAGCGCTCTTGACCTCAAACTGGGGTGACGGTTCATCTTTCAGCAGGACAATGACCCTAAGCACACAGCCAAGATATCAAAGCAGTGGCTTCAGGACAACTCTGTGAAAGTCCTTGAGTGGCCCAGCCAGAGCCCAGACTTGAATCCGATTGAACATCTCTGGAGAGATCTGAAAATGGCTGTGCACTAATGCTTCCCATCCAACTTGATGGAGGTTGAGAGGTGCTGCAAAGAGGAATGGGCGAAACTGCCCAAAGATAGGTGTGCCAAGCTTGTGGCATCACATTCAAAAAGACTTGAGGCTGTAATTGCTGCCAAAGGTGCATCAACAAAGTATTGAGCAAAGGCTGTGAATACATATGTACATGTGATTTCTTAGTTTTGTTTTTTATAATTAAATTAGCAAAAATCTCAAAAAAAACATTTTACACATTGTCATTATGAGGTATTGTTTGTAGAATTTCGAGGACAAAAATTAATTTATTCCGTTTTGGAATAAGGCTGTAACATAACAAAATGTGGAAAAAGTGAAGGGCTGTGAATACTTTCAGGATCCACTGTAGATGATCTAGACCAGTGATTTTCAACTTTTTTTAACTCGAGAAACACTACACAAGATTTTAAAACTGCCAAGGCACCCTATCCGGCAATGCGGCATGCGTGGCCAATGAAAAAACACACACATTGGCTCCCACATAAAAAAATACACATACATTGGCCTCCACAGGAACAAAACACAGTACATTGGCCTCCACAGGAATAAAACACACTACAGTACAAATGCTCTGAGCCGACCGCCGCGGCACACTTGACAACCGCTCGCGGCACACTAGTGTGCCACGGTACAGTGGTTGAAAAACACTGATATAGAGGATTAGAGGAACATAATATGTAAACAGTTCCTGCCACTCACCACCCATGCAAAGGCCGAGTGATCCCCTGCACATCAGAACCTGTTGGGACTATCGCAAACGAGCAATAAGTGGCTGGGACTGTTTACATTCTATGTTCCTCTAATGAACTGTTAAGAGCCCGTTAGCCATCTGAGTGTCCCTCCGGTAACATACCTATAACTCTATCCCAAAAGCACTGACATCTACTTTTGGATTCAAACAACATTGCAGCTATAAATTGTATGATCCATTGTGTCCCGTAAGCAATGGGATCCAAAGTCCACAAGACTCACATCGTTTGGCAATGCGGAGTCTGAGCCTGATTCACAGTTGGGAATAGAGTAAGATAGAACAAGTAACCGTGCATCTGGACAAACCATGTTGCAATGCAAGGGGTGCAAATACATTCATTTTTTTTGCATGCAGGGTAAATACTGGCTGCTTTTGCATGTTGCCCACAAATGCTGGACAGCTATTATTTTTACACTGCAATTTAGATGTCAGTTTGAACACACTCCTCCCAAATCTAAACCTTTTTGCACATTTTACATCTGCCGCGCCTACAGTGCAACATTGTTTTACCAAGATGCACAGTTACATGCTCTTTCTTCTTGTCCCAACTGTGAATCAGGCCATCTATCTGGACTTCATCCTTACGTCATTGGGAGAATTTAAGCTTTAAACATACTGCAATTATCTTTGGTGGTCATTCAATAAACTGCTACATACTAACAAGCATTAAGGGGTATATTCAATTGGGCGCAAGGTTTAGCAAGGTAAAAAACCTTGTGCCCAATTTTGGATTACCGCAGGCATGCGCGCTCCCGATACCTGTGGTATTCAATAAAACAAAGTGGTTGAGGGGTTTTCAGAGCTGAATAACCCGCGCCGCATAAAAAAAAAAGACAGTTACCTGCCTGGGGGTCGCCGGTGGTCTCTGCATCTCTTGTTGGCTACCCCTCCATCTTGTGAATGGGAAGGGGGCTGGTGGGAGGAGCAAGGGCTGCTGGGAGATGTAGTTCTCCCAGCGCCCGTTACAGGGAGGGGGCTGTGGTACACCCGGGAGGGTCACACACTGCGGGTCTCACACACACACATACACACAATCATACATACTCACAAATACTCATACCCACTGACATACTCACCCTGCTGCAGAAGACTGGGTCCCGACGCTAGAGGAAGAATACAGTGCTTCGGAAGATGACTAATTAAGGACTGATTAAGCTAATTGGAAACTTCCAATTGCTTAATTAGTCCTCGGGAGGGGGGGGGGGGGGCACCAGAGTCCCAGAGCAAATCTCGTTGCTTTTTTCTAAAATTAACAATATTAGGAAAAATCAGACGTGCTCTGGAGGTGCGAGGATAAAAAGCTCCCGGCACTCAAAATAGCAAAAATCCCGCTCCTAATTGAATAGCAAAAATCCCGCTCCTGCAGGAAAAACCTTGCAGGTGCGGGATTTTTGCTATTCTTGTGCCTAATTGAATATGCCCTATAGTGTATGCCCAGCATTAGTGTTACTTTTTTGGATTTCAGATTTAGATTCCTGTACTGTGCGTAGTGCTATTTATACAATTTTTTTTTGCATTTTCTTGTATACAAGCTGCTTTTTATGAAATTGATCTATTGTATACATATTTGTATTTTGAATTAATAGCAAAAGGTGTATTTAACTTCCAATGCAGATTTACCGGCCTCAGCAGTGCAGATAAGGCGCCACCTTATTTGTGTCGTTACCGACATTGGCTGCCTCATCTGCACTGCCTTGGCCAGTAAATCTGCGTTGAAAGACGCAGGCACTGCTCTCGGCACGCCAAGAAAATGAGGATGACACATCACCATATTGGGAATGCTGCCCAGCAACGCCCCTTCCCCGCCCCCAAATGGCTGCAGTCTGTCAATCAGGCTGCGGCTTAGGGGGCACTGTGTGTGATGGCGCTGGACGCGTTCTGCACATGCAGACTTGTATGCAATTTATCAGGTTTGCGTACAAGTCTAATGTTCATTAACACTAACATATAGATGGAGGTAATTAGGTTTAGAACTCGCATGGAGTTCTACCTAATTACCGGAGGAATTCATCATTCCTCCTCCCTATAACTATCTATTCCGAAAAGCTGTCATTTTTGCGATGACAGCTTTTCAAGAAATAGATACTTTTCCCTCTCTACACTAAGTTACCGCAGCTGGAAACAGTGCTGCACATGCGCTGTTACGTTCACAAAATCGCCGCATGCGCAGCACTGCCTACAGCTGTGGTAATTCTGCGTGTCTCCCAACCCCTCCTACCCTCCGATCACCTCCCTGTCCCCCACCTACCTGGCCGCTGCAGCCGTGGACCCCGACCTCCTGTCTGAAGAGGAGAAAACAGTAAAGTTAAAAAAATAATAATATATATATATATATATATATATATATATAACCATTGCTGGTTACATGCGGAGGGCACCCTTCTTTATTACTGACTGGGAGTGCCATCTTTTATGGATATATATATTTTAAAAAATAAATAAATTATTGTGTTCTGCCGGGAGAACAACAGTCAGAGCAGCAGCCGGAGCCGGAGGAGGGACGATGAAGCGATGGAGGGAGCTGGAGGAGAACCTGCCCAGCTGAAAACAGGTAAGTATCACCCGCTATACGCCATCTGAGAGTGGCGTATAGTAACACCATCAAATTCCGAAAATACATAATATTCGGAATTTGATGAATACCATAATTTCTACATCCCCATACTAATGTATAGGGAGTGTGGCAATTAACACAGGCGGACTTAACCAGGAGATATCAGTGATATCTCCTGTGTTAAGTGGGTTAATGAATACTAAAATAACGGTAATTAAGGAAAATGTCCTTGAAACCGTTATTTTAGTGTTAGTGAATAGGCCCCTAAATCAGTCCCTGCGCTAACAATTGCTCAGTGTGTATGGGTACACCCCAATCCAATAGTGACACTGTCAGGTCAGAGCGTTTATCGGATCTGCAGATGTGTTCCCAGCATTTTTTTTTTTTTCATAAATGATTAGAAAGCAGATGAATTGCACCCTGCTTTGCTTGCAGTATATCAACTGATCTGCAGTATATGAATGATTTCTGAAATACACAGGTGGGAATATGCAGTAGATTCAGTATCTCAGATATATGCAGACCCTCCAACATGGTCCATTCCACCAGGTACAAAATGCTCTGCTATTGGACTTCCCTCTAAATTTATGATTGCTGTCACCTGTGATGAAAAAAAACCAATCTTTTTATCAATGAATTAGTTTAACACAGGTGACTGCAATAATAAATTATGTGTGGAGTCCAGGAGCAGAGCATTTTGTACCTGGCGGAAGGGGGTCATATTGGAGGGTCTGCACGTACCTGAATCCAGGGGTGGATTGGCCCTTACCTTTAGCGGGGAAAATCCCGGTGGGCCGATTGGTCTGTGGGGCCGCTTTTCAACTGTGGCCTCGTCCCCTGAATTGCGTCACCCGGCTGTAATTTTTTTTCTGCAGCATGACAGGCAGCCCGGCTGTCAGCTCCCTGCGGCCTGCCTCTATCGCGAGAAGAGGCTTTGCCGAAGAGAGCTATGTCAGACGCCGGGTGCCAGCACGTGACCTGGTGGGAAGAGCGTTTTGACACTGGTCCGCGGCCGGCGGCGGTGACAGCATGTAGGGTAAGTAACTTGCTGGACAAGCAGCCAGCCAGGGCCCCCGGGCAACCCGCTCAGTCAGCAGAGCCTTAACTGCAGGGAGACGCCAGGCTGGAGAGGCGCTCTCACTGCAGCTTCTGCTGCAGGCTGCCGCTACTCCTGTCACACTATATGACAGTCAGCGGCAGTCTACAGCAGAGAAGAACGGCTCTTCACCCCTTGCTGTTCCCCCTCCTGGCTGGGTCCACTTGACCACAATGGAACAGGCTTTGAGCCTTGACGTTAGGCATTGGGCCAAGCCAGGGGCCATAGACATTGGTGGGGGTTGCTGTGTGTGCCCAGTAAAATGGGAAGGTGTTAAGTGTGCCCAGTAAGAGTGAGGGTAGTGCCGAGGGAGGGGGTGCCAAGTGAGCCCAAGAAGGGGGTAGTTCTGTCCTGACACTGTCCTGTGCCTGTGTTCTGGTTTTGTCTCCTCTGTCCTGGTGCTGTCACCTGTGTCCTAACCTGCCCTATGCCCTATCACCTCTGTCCTGCCCTGTTACCTCTGTCCTGCCCTGTCACCTCTGTCCTGGTCCTGTCACCTCTATCCTGCCCTGTCACCTCTGTCCGTCCCTGTCACCTCTGTCCGGCCCTGTCACCTCTGTCCTGCCCTGTCACCTTTGCCCTGCCCTGTCACCTTAGTCCTGGCCCTGTCACTTCTGTCCTGGTCCTGTCACCTCTATCCTGCCCTGTCACCTCTGTCCATCCCTGTCACCTCTGTCCGGCCCTGTCACCTCTGTCCTGCCCTGTCACCTTTGCCCTGCCCTGTCACCTTAATCCTGGCCCTGTCACCTCTGTCCGGCCCTGTCACTTCTGTCCTGGTCCTGTCACCTCTATCCTGCCCTGTCACCTCTGTCCATCCCTGTCACCTCTGTCCGGCCCTGTCACTTCTGTCCTGGTCCTGTCACCTCTATCCTGCCCTGTCACCTCTGTCCGGCCCTGTCACCTCTGTCCGGCCCTGTCACCTCTGTCCTAGCCCTGTCACCTCTGTCCTGGCCCTGTCATCTCTGTTCGGCCCTGTCACTTCTGTCCTGGCCCTGTCACCTCTGTCCTGGCCCTGTCACCTCTGTCCTGGCTCTGTCACCTGCCCTGTCATCTCTGTCCTGCACTGTCACCTCTGTCCTGGTCCTGTCACCTCTATCCTGCCCTGTCACCTCTGTCCTGGCCCTGTCACCTCTGTCCTGGTCCTGTCACTTCTGTCCTGGTCCTGTCACCTCTATCCTGCCCTGTCACCTCTGTCCGGCCCTGTCACCTCTGTCCTAGCCCTGTCACCTCTGTCCTGGCCCTGTCATCTCTGTTCGGCCCTGTCACTTCTGTCCTGGCCCTGTCACCTCTGTCCTAGCCCTGTCACCTCTGTCCTGGCTCTGTCACCTGCCCTGTCATCTCTGTCCTGCACTGTCACCTCTGTCCTGGTCCTGTCACCTCTATCCTGCCCTGTCACCTCTATCCGTCCCTGTCACCTCTGTCCTGCCCTGTCACCTCTGTCCTGGCCCTGTCACCTCTGTCCTGGCCCTGTCACCTCTGTCCTGGCTCTGTCACCTCTGTCCTGGCCCTGTCACCTCTGTCCAGCCCTGTCACTTCTGTCCTGGTCCTGTCACCTCTGTCCTGCCCTGTCACTTCTGTCCTGGCCCTGTCACCTCTGTCCTGGCCCTGTCACCTCTGTCCAGCCCTGTCACTTCTGTCCTGGTCCTGTCACCTCTGTCCTGCCCTGTCACTTCTGTCCTGACCCTGTCACTTCTGTCCTGCCCTGTCACCTCTGTCCTGCCCTGTCACTTCTGTCCTGCCCTATCACTTCTGTCCTGCCCTGTCACCTCTGTCCTGCCCTGTCACCTCTGTCCTGGTCCTGTCACTTCTGTCCTGGTCCTGTCACCTCTGTCCGTCCCTTCTCACCTCTGTCCTGCCCTGTCACCTCTATCCTGCCCTGTCACCTTTGTCCGTCCCTGTCACCTCTGTCCGGCCCTGTCACCTCTGTCCTGCCCTGTCACCTTTGTCCTGGCCCTGTCACCTCTGTCCGGCCCTGTCACTTCTGTCCTGGTCCTGTCACCTCTATCCTGCCCTGTCACCTCTGTCCTGGCCCTGTCACCTCTGTCCTTGCCCTGTCACCTCTGTTCAGCCCTGTCACTTCTGTCCTGACCCTGTCACCTCTGTCCTAGCCCTGTCACCTCTGTCCTGGCCCTGTCACCTCTGTCCAGCCCTGTCACTTCTGTCCTGGTCCTGTCACCTCTGTCCTGCCCTGTCACTTCTGTCCTGGTCCTGTCACCTCTGTCCTGGCCCTGTCACCTCTGTCCAGCCCTGTCACCTCTGTCCTGGTCCTGTCACCTCTGTCCTGCCCTGTCACTTCTGCCCTGGCCCTGTCACTTCTGTCCTGCCCTGTCACCTCTGTCCAGCCCTGTCACCTCTGTCCTGGTCCTGTCACCTCTATCCTGCCCTGTCACCTCTGTCCTGCCCTGTCACGCCCTGTCACTTCTGTCCTGCCCTGTCACTTCTGTCCTGGCCCTGTCACTTCTGTCCTGGCCCTGTCACCTCTGTCCTGGCCCTGTCACCTCTGTCCGGCCCTGTCACCTCTGTCCTGGTCCTGTCACCTCTCTTCTGCCCTGTCACTTCCGTCCTGGTGCTGTCACCTCCGTCCTGGTCCTGTCACCTCCGTCCTGGTCCTGTCACTTCTGTCCTGGTCCTGTCACCTTCGTCCTGGTCCTGTCACCTCTGTCCTGGTCCTGTCACTTCTGTCATGGTCCTGTCACCTCTGTCCTGGTTCTGTCACTTCTGTCCCAGTCCTGTCACCTCCGTCCTGGTCGTGTCACCTCTATCCTGGTCCTGTCAATTCTTTACTGGTCCTGTCAACACTGCACTGTCCCTGTCACCCATCTCTGCTGTCCCCTCTATTCTGTCTTGGCCCTGTCACTCCAGTCCCATCTTTGCTTGCCCTGTCACCTCTATCCTGACCCTGTCACCCCTCTCTCCTGTTCCCTCTGTTCTTTCTAGGCCCTATAATCTGTGTCTTCTTTTTCCTTGCTCTGTCACCTCTGTCCTAGCCCCTCTGTCCTGATCCTGTCCCTGTCACCTCTATCCTGGCTGCCTGGGTGACTTACTTTGGCACCTAATGGAGGTAGCTGATAGGAGAGATCTGTCTCATGGGGGAATGCCTGGTGGGGGGAATTATTCTGATCTGAGGGGGGAGGGGGGTATTCTGTAATAAGGGAATATGATCTGTGTGTGGGGGGAGTGCCTAGGGTGGGGGGGAATTAATGATGATCTATGGGGTGTGTTATTCTGTAATAAGGGAATATGATCTGTGTGTGGGGGAGGGGGGCTATATGTGCTAGGAGAAGCAGGATAATGGCACTGGGGAGACGCAGGATGATGGCATTGGGGACACCCAAGGCGATGGTGCTGGAGGCACACATAGAGGATGGTAGGACTGCTGGTACTATTAGAAGAAAAGACTGGGGGACAATAATCTTCAGTAAGACAACAAATCTAATGAAACCATATTACTGATGCAAATGGAACCAAATTAGCAAATATATTTTATTAATATAAAATTGTTTGATATTGGAAACTCACATTTGTCCTGCCCCAAAACTTCTTTTACGATCGGGCTGAACCTCTGTTGCATGATGATGACATATTCTTTATTACCACACAAGCAGGCAGCTTCCAGACCATGTGATCTCCTGCATGAATAGTAAATACCGACTCAAGACACTGCCTGTCCTGGGAGGATACATTTCTTCAAGGTTCCCTTGTTGCAGAGAAATCATGTAGGTAAGAAAATGCTCATTCACATGCTTGCTGTGCTTATTCACTAGAGAGTGGGACTGGGGAGATGGCTATCAGCTATGGCTGTGGGCATGCCCCTAGCATGACAAAAATGGGGGGAGTGGCTTGTGGGCATTTCATATTAGGCCACACCCCTGCCACAAGGCCACACCCACTTTTAGGTCGCGCGCCTAAGGCGTGCACACATAGGGCCACTTTCAGACTTTTTTCCAGGGCCACTTTAAATTCCCAATCTGCCCCTGCCTGAATCTACTACACATTCCCACCTCTGTATTGTAGGAATCACTAAGGGATAAGGTGCTAGCACAATTTTTTTTTCTTTAAGTGAATTAGTTACAATCTTGATATTTTTCATGGCGTTTATGAAAACAAGACAGATAGCTGGAACTGCTGAAAGGCGGCAGGATTTAAGGGGTCACCAAAGTGTAGGAAGTTAATTACACAGGTCTGCTATAAAAAAACTTTTTAAACAAATTTTGGGGATACTTGTAGATTTTTGGCTTCTGAACACGGAAATGACTCCCGATTTTTCATAACACATCATGTTTTTCTGCAAAATGTGTATTTATGAATAAGTCATTTTTTTCCATATTCTTTAAAGTAATAAATGTATTCTGCCTACATTTATTATAAAACATTGGGGTCTATGTACTAAGCAGTGATAAGAGTCAGAGTGAAAAGTGATAAGTAAGTGATAAGGTGCCAGCCAGTCAGCTCCCAACTGTCATTTTTCAAACACAGCCTGTGAGACGGCAGTTGGGAGCTGATTGGCTGGCACCTTATCACTTACTTATCACTTTTTACTCTGTCTCTTATCACTGCTTAGTGCATAGACCCCATTGTCAATTCAGTTGGTAGTATAGAACGTTGCAATTCAGTTCTCGTCATAAAACCCAGTGCCAGATTAAGGTCCACTTGGTCCTGGAGCTGAAATTTACAAAGGGCCTAAACCCCATACTGTCTAAAGGAACATTGTATGCACACAACAACTACAACTAAAAGGTGAGCTGGAAAAGGTGGAATAGTAGAGCTAAACATTTACATTGGTTAAAAAAAAACAATTGGCCAGCTTGAAAAAAGTTTAGAAATTGGAAAAAATAATGTCACCAAATCCAGTTTAGTAGATCCAAATAAAGTTTTACTTTCACCTCTACATATAAAATTAGGACTGATTGAACAATTTGTAAAAGCACTGCCTAAAGATGGAGAAACTTTCAAATATCTTTGCACTAAATTCCCTAACCTATCCGATGCTAAACTGAAGGAAGGCATTTTTACAGGCCTTGACATTAGAAAGTTAATAAAAGATGAACATTTCGGGCTTGTAATGAATATTGTGGAACTTTCGGTGTGGACTTCGTTCAAACAAGTGATTTCAAAAATTTTAATAGTTAATAGTTACAGAAACCTTGGTTTCAATATGAGTTTAAAGGTACATTTTTTGAATTCCCATATTGAGCATTTCCCGAATAATCTCGGAGACTACAGTGAAGAACAAGGTGAATGGTTCCACCAAGACGTTAAAGATGAAGAAATAAGATACCAGGGTCGTTGGGACATCAACATGATGGCTGACTACTGCTGGATGATACACAGAGACAACAATGAAAAAGCTTATAAGCGAAAAGCGACAAAACTAAGTTTGAAGACAAAAAAAACAGATATTAACGATTTTTTCAATAACTATGGTTTTGTTACTATTATTGTTTGATTTTATTGTTATTTTATTATGTAATTAAGACAAAAACACAGTGATATCATCTACACTTCTTCGTATTTCACAATAAATAAGTCAAAAACAATTATAATTCTTGTTTTTTCTTAAAAATGTATGCAACCCCCATATAGGTAAATGTGATGTGGTAATTTTTTTTAATATACTATTTCTTGATGTACACGGGAGTATAATTAAGAATATAAAAGTATTCAATACCTTAAATTTCACAGACCTGTGTTATTAGTATTATTATTATTATTATTATTATTATTATTATTATTATTATTATCATTTCTTTATATGGCGCCACAAGTGTTCCGCAGCACCTTACAAAGTACAAAAACAAATAAGTAACCAGCGACTTACAATACAATACAAAGCAGGACATAGACATGGACAGTAAACATAGTTATATTAGCGACCTTTACACCCACATAAGCAGCCAAGTGTTAATTGCCCTAGTGGAGAGCAAGAGATAAATGAAAATAGAGTAGGGAGAAGCACAAGAGGGTAGAAGTCTAAATAGTGGGTTGTACATTGCTTTTATTTAATAGTGAGTAAAGAGATATTGTATACTACGCTAACACTAATATTTAAGTTTATCGTGTTAATAATGATAGAGACCGCTGAGTTTCCAGCACTGGTACAATGTTGAACGAAGAGTTAAACGTACAATTGATGTAGTGATCTGTATACAGCTGGTGTATGAAAGAGGAAGTTATAATATGTTGCAGGCCTATGATGTTAGCAACAGCATTTCAGGCAAGTATTGTGCTGAATGATAGTTTTTAACCCCTTTCATGTCATTCCAATCCTTCAATTTACTAACAGATGGTGGAAAAATATATTGACACCAGTTAAAAGAATAAACAATTTAGAACCGTGTGTGTAAACGGTGGAGATATTGCTAGGCGGGTTAGAATATCCTGTGTATTGGGTATGTGTGTGTGGATAAGTGATATAAATTAGAGTTGATGACATTTTGCTCTACATATCCCAAGAAGCTAAGTAATACTGCCACCCAGGCCTCTCATTACATGACCGAACCAGCAGCACACCTAGTCCTGTCAGGATAGAGACCCGTCACCCATGTCAGGTTCATCTCTTCTCCAAGATCAAATAAACACTGGAAGAAAATGTTAAATGGACACATGCACACACTCTATTGAAACACAATATAATGAGAATAAAGACCCTCCTACTGTAAAATATATGGATATCATAGAGTTATGTGACATTTATTCATTAGAATTCACAAGTCGTGATTTGGAACAAGGTGTTATATGACCCTCATATCCAGGTGTGGCCTGACATTTCTGCATTGTGTCATGGAACACTTTTAAAATGAGTCATGTGATACCCATTACATAAGTGACATAAATACACATTATGTTTAAATTTGTAATTCACCAAATGTAAGCATATATTCTTGTCACATATTTTTATATACCGTGTTGTCCTGTTTTGTTCTCACTTTTTTTTTCTTTTGAGTTACTGTGTGATGGTAGTAAAATTATTTTTGATGCCTTAGTTCACTCATGGTTGCTATTCCGAACATTGTTTTGAGTTAAAACGTGGTAACATTCTATGTAGAATTAATGATAGACAATGACGAATTAAATGTAACTGCGATCATGAACAGAGCCGTAGCTAGACATTTTGGTGCCCTATGCCAGAAAGAGCATTCAGTGCCCCCCCCTCCTAAGTAAGGATATTAGACGTGCGCCCAGAAAATGAACTTGGCCTGATGGGGAAAATAAGTAGGAGGCAGGGCCACGATGACGCAATTCAGTGTGAATCGAGTCTCCCCCCACTGCAGGGGTTTCTATTAGTAGTCCAGGGGGGGGCAGGCGGAGGCCTTGGCTGCCTTTCTGGGGGTCCAGGAGCTCCAGGCCAAATCAGGAAGGGTAGGCAAGCCTGCATAACACACCCATATGTTACATCTGTGTCTGATTAGCCAACCCACTGTAACAGCCCAGGAACACCCACACATTTCTAATACACTTGTGTGTCTAAATCTGTACTGCAACTCAGACACATGCACAGGCAAAAAACACTCTACAAGAAAAAAGTAAAAGACATTGACCCTCAAAAAGAAAGAATAAAACACAGTGGCCCCCGCGAGAAACACACTCCCACACACACACACTGCACACACTGTCCTGCATAGAAAAAAATTATAGAAAACATTGGTCCCCATATTGTTTGCCCCAGCCCCCCACAGAAGAATCAGGACTCAATTACCTTGCGGACCGCATCCAGCCTGCAGGCCAATGTCAGTGGCAACTGCAGGGCTCCTTGGTGGTCCATCTCCCGGCTAATGGCATCTGGGAGGTCCCACTAGCCGGAGCAGATGGCAGCTTCTGGTTTGAAATGCAAATCCCCAAAGTGCGGCAGCTCCACTGCAGCAGGGTCAACACTGGAGCATGGACTGATGTAAAGCAATGCTTGTTCCAGCTTTGAGGCAGCATTTCTATTATTATTTTGTTATTATTATTTTGTGTGTTTCTTTTACATTTCACAAAATAAGAATAGTACAAAGATATGTGCATAGGAAAATAAGATATCAGGAATATATGTGTGAACTAATGTCCCAAAAACCCCATAATTGCAAACACCTGAAGAGAGCAACGGAGCACATTTTCTGCCCTGCATGCAACCACATACCACTCGGACCTCCTCACGTGCCTCCAGATGTCACTCAAACCACTCCACCTGCTTCCAAATAACACACTTGCCACTCTGACCATCCCATCTGCTGCCACATACCACAACACATGCCTCTCTTACCACCCCACATGCCACTTAGACCTCCCGACATGCCTCCACATGCTATTAACACATGCCAGTCTGACCTCCCATGCAGGGGCATAACTAGAATATTGTGGGCCCCATAGCAAAATTTTGAAGGGCCCCAATGCTTTTAGAGTTACTCCTCTATCTGCAGCACTCCACCTCTTAGGCGTCTATTTACTAAGCAGTGTTAGGAGACAGAGTGAAAAAGTGATAAGGTGCCAGCCAATCAGCTCCTAACTGCCATCTCACAGGCTGTGTTTAAAAAAATGACAGTTGGGAGCTGATTGGCTGGCACCTTATCACTTTTCATTCTGTCTCCCAACACTACTTAGTAAATAGACCCCTGAATGTTTTCAGATGTCGACAGTTAAAATGTTGACAACGCAATTTTAGTCTAACCTTCACCCAAATTGAACTTTAACACTAACTGCATCATAACCCTAATAAAGCCAATGAAGCCCAACTGCAGCCTGCCCTAACTGCAGCCTAACCCTAACTTGGAGGTGTAGCCATAGCGTCCGGAGCATGCTATCGTGCCCCCCCCCCCCTCCAAAGTGTGCCAGATAGGGGGCGTGTCCAACATGCAGCTGCAAATTACAGGCAAAATGAAAATGAACATTAGGGCAATTTCATACTGGGGCATGGAGGGCTATATATATTCCAACCTACTAAAGTAATTCCACTAATAAAATATATACAGCAGTAATATAACATTAATATAAGCAATGTTACATTATATGTACTGTAATGTAATGCTCCAAGTCACATTAAACCACATACTGTATAGTGCCCAAAATTCCCATGCTACACAATAGTGCCCCCATTCATATGACACTACACAGTAATGTCTTTTATTCACGTTACATCATCATTATTTACATTATACCACACAATAGTGTCCCTTATTTACATTATGCTACACAGTAATGTACACAATGTACATTATGCCACCCAGTATTGTCACTTATTCACATTATTCCACACAGCATTGTCCCTTATTCACATTATGCCACACAATAGTGCCCCTTATTCACGTTATATCACAGTAATGTCGCTTATACACCTTATTCCACAGTAGTGCCCCTTATTGGTATGTGGCACTAGAGCAGACGTGACCTCACCAGACTCACTGCTCAGGCTCCTCCCAGTGACAGGCGCTGCAACCTGGGCTCTCAGCAGCAGGATCTGGCTAAGGCCTCACCTCAGCAGCAGGGACATAGCCGCCATATTCTCTCCTCCTGTGTGACTGATGCTCAATCTGTGCGACCCAGGCTGGCTGATGTCAGGACCAGGGTGGGAAGTAGGACCCAGCTCAGTGGAGGCAAAGAGGAGAAGCCTGGGGTGATGATGGGAGAGGTCCGTCTCCTCCTCCCTCTTTATTACTGCTGGTGGCTCCACCCCTCCTCACTTCTGCTCAGTCCCAGAGCCCCACTGGGCCCTAGGCAAAATACTGCAAACAAATTGTTTTCGTGAAAAAATAGAGAAGGGAGCACACATTAGTTCAGAAAATAGTACGCTACATTTAGTGTTAAGACATGATTTTACACTGAAAATTTCTAAAAACATTAGTTCGCAAAATAGTACGCTACTTTTACAGTTAAATCAAGACACATTAGTTCGCAAAATAGTATGCTACTTTTACAGTTAAATCAAGACACATTAGTTCGCAAAATAGTACGCTACTTTTACAGTTAAATCAAGACACATTAGTTCGCAAAATAGTACGCTACTTTTACAGTTAAATCAAGACACATTAGTTCGCAAAATAGTACGCTACTTTTACAGTTAAATCAAGACACATTAGTTCGTAAAATAGTACGCTACTTTTACAGTTAAATCAAGACACATTAGTTCGCAAAATAGTACGCTACTTTTACAGTTAAATCAAGACACAGTAGTTCGCAAAATAGTACGCTACTTTTACAGTTAAATCAAGACACATTAGTTCGCAAAATAGTACGTAAATTTTACAATTAAAACCACTCAAACATTAGTTTGCAAAATAGTACGCTACTTTTACAGTTAAATCAGGACACATTAGTTCGCAAAATAGTATGCTACATTTAGTGGTAAGACATGATTGTTCCCAGAAAATAAACAACATTACTTAGCGAAACATATGCTAAGACAAACACATCGAATTTGTAAATTCATGAAACCAAAAACACTTACCAAAAACAGACAAATATCCCAAAGTTCAAAAACGTCACTGGGGCAATGCCAAACTAACTGTAAAACAAAAAAATAAAAAAATTACAAACATTTGTAAACTATTTACTATTATTTTTTACGGTGTTTTTTTTAAATACTTACTCAAAAATGTAAAAAAAAATAGCCAAACAATAAAAAAAAAAGCGAACGGAAAAGAAAGAAGTTAGAAAAAACCAAAATATCGCACCAAAAAAGTCCTCCTTCTACTCAAGAAGCCAACAATCCACTCCAACGCAAAACCTCCAACAATCAACATGCCACATCGACTCGAGTCACACCAAGCCATAAATAGTCTTTATTTTCCCGCTCAAATTAAGGACGGACAATAGGAGAGCACAGTCAATGCTGCGGCCGAATAATGCTGATGCATGTATAAAAACGTCACTGAAAACCCAAATCGGTCTGCTGTAGTGAGACCTGAAAGTCCAAAATGACTACAGAGCAGCAAAGCACTGGCCAAGAGGCGCCAGGTAAGTATTTCTCTTTTTTGGGCTAAAGGATTCTTTTTTCGCCTATTCCAATGCATTGACTTTCCGCACCGGTGAAAAGTCCTTGGAATTGAGGGCCTGATTCAGAGCCGCTCGTAAGCGGCCGCTCGTTCGCTCCGAGCGATGTTCGCACATCTGCGCATGCGTATGGGTCGTAACGCGCATGCGCCAACCAGTCATTGCGGTCGGAAATCGAGCGCTCGCAAAATAGCGAGTGCCTGCTAATTTGAGTGACAGGATGAGGCGTTTGTGGGTAGTAACAGGGGAAGGTGCTTGAAAACGGGGAGTGGTGATCCGAACGGCAGGCGTGCCAAACGGTCAAAACGGGCGTTTTAAGGGTGTGCATAATTAACAAAGCAGCGTCATCGACCACGTCACTTGGTTGTTTCTTAGCCTGAACTGTTCGCATGATTGCAGTAGGAAAATCCTACCACAAGCACTGCGAGCAGTTCAGACGCCTTTCGATGTACTCGATTAATCAAATAGTGGAGATGACGTAGGATGCGTGCGGCCAGGGGGTGTCTATACAAAATAGCGAGCGCATGTTTCGTTCGCTCGCTCAGACATAGAGGCGTCAACAGACCGCAAAGAGCGAGCGCTCAATTTAAATAGACGGCCCCTTTTTCTGAACGAGTGAGCGCAAATAGCGTCCGGCTCTGAATCAGGCCCTGAATACGGGGATAAGTTTCCACTGGCAAAATGACATTATCCGCAATACTTTTCCGCAGATTCTGACTTATCGCGGCTAATGGAATATGGTCCATTATGTTAGTGTCGACATTATGAACATTATGGTGTCAGCATTTTAAATGTCAATATGATGACTATGTAACCTACAGTGCTCTTCATTTCTAACATATTGTTACTACATATTATTAATAAATCATAAGTGTGTGGAAAGAACAGGTTCCACTGGTTATGTAGCTCCCATCCAGTCTGAGGCTGTGTTGGTGTATAGAAGTTCAAGATAGCCCTTCCCTCTTTCAGTGTTAATTTTCTGCTGGATTTGAACCAATGAGGGGGACAGGGTGCTGCGGATGGGAGGCGGGAGTTTGGAAATGTGAGGGGAGAGAGAGCAGGAAAGGGGTACCTGTGTGGGGGAAGCGGTGGTCAGGGGTGCTGTGGATGGAGCCGGGGGGGGGTTAGATCTGTGAGGGGAGCGAAAGCAAAAAAGGGGAACTGGTGTGGAAGATGGGGGGATCGTGGTTGGGGGTTTTGTTGTAGAAGTGAGGAGAGCGAGAGCAGGAAAGGGGAAAGGTGTGGTTGAGGTGGAGGGGGTGCCATGGATGGAGGGGGGGGGGTTTGGAGCTGTGAGGGGAAAGAGAGCAGGAATGAGGAACCTGTTAGGGAGAGGGTGGGTAGTTTGGAGCTGTGAGAGGAGAGAGAGCCGGAAAGGGGTACCTTTGTGAGGTTGGAGGGTCAGGGGTGCCGCAGATGGGGAAGGGGGGAGTTTGTAGCTATAAGGGGGGAGAGATCAAGAAAGGGGAGCCTTTGTGTGGGGGAAGGAGGTCGGTGGTTCCGCAGATGGGGGGATTGGAGAGGTGTCAGTAGAGAGCAGGAAAGGGGAAACTGTGTGGGGGAGGTGGGGTAGTTTGGAGAGAAGGGAGAGCAGGAAAGGGGAACTGGTGTGGGGGAAGGGGGGTCGGGGGTTGCTGTGGAGGTTAGAGCTTTGAGGAGAGATAGACTAGAAAAGGGAAACTTGTGTGGGGAGGGGGGTTTGGGGTGCCGCAGATGAGGAGGTTTGGAGCTGTGTGAGTGGAGAGGGAGCAGAAAAAATAACCAGTGTGTGGGAGGAAGGATGCCGTAAATGGGGTGGGGGGGCTGTGTATGGGAGAGAACCGAGAGTGGAAAGCGGAGGGCAAAACAATTGGGCAAGGAGTAACAAAAAGGAAAGGGATAGATCTGTAGCTGGAGCAGGAAACTGGTCCTTGAGGAGGGGCCAGTCCAAGGAAACAAGCCACACTGTCAGGGGGCCATCTTATAATTGGGCAGGTCTGGACACAGACACAGATAAGGCAGGTCCGGACACAGACACAGTGAAGGGGGGAGGCGGCCTGCACCTCTCCTCCAGTGACTCCCTCCATGCTACATCCCTGCCCATAGTTTGAGGGGGAGCCAGGGAAGGAGCTCGGTGCACCGCTAGTAACAACATTGCAGCAGGCGCCAGGCAAAAGGAGACTTTAGCAGACAGTGGCCCTCATTCAGAGCCGTACGCTCTGAGCAGAGCGCACGCTCTGAATGAGGGCCGGGCTCCATTTTCATGGAGCGTCCTCCTGGACGCTCGTATAGCTGTGGGTCACCACCCACAGGCTATACGAGCGTGCATTGTGATGGTCGCGATGGTCGAGACCATCGCGACCATCGAATTTGCGAGCCGGAGCCTGCGGTTGAGGTTTTCAACCTCAAGCTCCGGAGTGATTTTGGCTCTATCAGAGCCAAAATCACTCCCACTGACATCACTAGTGATGTAAGTGGGCCGGCTTCTGACGGGAGGCGTTCCCTTAGGAACGCCCCCGTCAGGGAGGCACGCCCCCGGCACGCCCACCAAAGGGGGCGTGCTGTCAATCAATATTGACAGCACGCCCCCTTTGATCGGACACAACGAGCGAAGGACTTTCCTTCGCTCGTCGCGTCTGGCGCATGCGCACGACGGAGCTCCCTCCGTCGTGCGCATGCTCAGTCCATAACATCGACCCACTTGCGAGCGGACAGCCGCTCGCGAGTGGGTCTGAATCAGGCCCAGTTTCTCTCCCCTAGGGCATTATGCGCTCGGTTTGGCGGCACCTGGTCTAGCATACCTCCCAACATCACCCTCTCCAGGAGGGACACAATGCTCTGGTCCTGGACTTCCCTGGTAATTTATGATTGGTGGCAGCTCCAGAGGTGGGGCTGCAGTACAGTCCAAAATTCAAATAGGGGAGTCACACCAACTGCCAGTGAGTCCCAGACAGTGATGTTTGGCAGTGTGTGAAATGACAGTTGGTGTGACTCCCCTATCTGAATTTTGAACTGCGCTGCAGCCCCACCTCTTACCAGGGAAGTCCAGGACCAGAGCATTGTGTCCCTCCTGGAGAGGGTCATGTTGGGAGGTATGCCCTGGTCATGAATATTCATGAATGTTGCAGATATTTTCCTGTAATATATTTAATCTAGGGTGGGGGAATCAGGGAATAATGCTGGCCATACACCTGCACGACCAGCATTAGATAAGATTCACCTCACGACTCCCGGAGCTCCCTGGCAGTTCCTGGCCAGCAGCACGATTTGTTGTTTTTCTTTGCACCCGATCTGTCGGACGATCAATCGTGTGCCTCACGCGCTCATCAGGAAAAAGTAATTGAAAGGACTTGAATGGACGCACGATGCATCGCATGCACAAAATATACGGTACGATCTGCACATGATACGATGGACCATATGGGCTACAAATCTGATCATATGATCCATTTTAAGAGCTGCGGGAGCGCTCATCAGATCGTATCCTACTCAAAAAATACATGATTTTTATACGATTCATCGTATGACTTGTCGAAAATCTACCAATCGGCCCGAAATTGTGCAGGTGTATGGCCAGCATAAGTAACTGGATTAGACAACCCATGCTTGTAATGGTCTGCCCTGTCACACAGAGGGCCAGCCATGTCATTGGTATTCTTCCTGCTGGTACTGGCTGGCAGGGGCACCAATAGGGGGGAGCGGGTACTAATTACCCGGTCCCGGGTTTGCTGGAGGGTCCCGGGTCCGGCGCCGCTCCCCCCCCCCAACTACATCACAGCAGCCCAGCACACGCTGCTGTGTGCTGGACTGCACTGGGTGACTGCTCGCATCTGCTAAGAAGCAGCCACAGCAGTCTCCTATGCTTGTGGGGGGAGCAATCAAGCAGATTGCGCCCCCTACTGATTATGCGCTGGGCTGAAGGGGCTCATTGCGCCCCCCTCGCCAGCACGCAGCAAACTTTTTTTTAACCTAAGGGGGCATGGCCACGCCTCCCGCGATTAGGCCACGACCCCTTATACTCGTGCCTGGCGGCCTTTGGTGGGCCTGCTGGCTGGCACCTCAACAGAGACCAGCCACATCATGGTTCATCCATTCCTTGACTTCCTCTTCATTTTCTCCCCTCATGAGCCAGTTTACTCTGCCACCCTTTAAACAGCCCTTATTGGTAGACCCTATGGATGGTATAGGTGGCAGCGGTGTGTGATGGAGGTTAGTGCACACGGTAGATTACTTAACCAGGCAAAAAAGGTTTACAAGATGATACAGGTTAATGCAGCAGTTATGTTTTACAGGTATACAATGCTGTATATAATGTATACACCAGATACAGCCAGGAATATATAGGGGAGCCCAGGTGGTGTGAGACAGCTAGGAGCATACACCTGTGTCTGTATATACAGTGCTGGCAGTGAAACATACATGCTAACTCTGTACATATATAGCGATATAACGATGGTGGTACAATGGAACTAGTCGGGGTCACTGGCCTGTGTAATGCCATCTCTACTGGGGTATGGTACTGGAGACTCTCAAGGCACATTCTACTTGCATGGAGGACAGATCTGAGGATGCACAGACACGATGCACATGCTCAGTAGCGCACAAGGTCGGAGGTCGCGCCTCCGGCAGTCCAGATGTCCCAGTGCCTGGACAGAGAGGGGTGCACTCTCCAAACGACCCTGCCCACCCAGCACCAGCAGTGAGCTCATTGCACCACCGTGGCAACAGTCAGCAGCAGGGAGCTCCTTGCTGTGTGACCTCTGACACCACATGCAACCTGCTCAGTGTGTAATGGACAGAGCCGTAACTAGACTTTTTGGTGCCCTGTGCCAGTAAGAGCATTGGCGCCCCCCCTCATTTTTCAAAGGGACATAATGCACCTAAAAAAGGGCCGTAGCTTCATGGAGAAGGGCCAGGGAAGAGATAAGGAAGCCAGGAGATGCTGGGGATGAAATAAGAGGAAGCTACAAGCAAGAATGATAATAAACAGAAATTTTACATGCCCAAACAGCGCCCCCTGACCTGTGGTGCCCTGTGCGATGGCACCGGCCGCATTACCCTAGCTATGGCCCTGGTAATGGAACTCTGATTCTCCCTACCTCTCTGAGCAGAAACTGCAGAGCAGAGCAGGGAAGCATTAGACCAAGCAGGAGGAGGTGGCCAGCCAAGTGATGAGGTTAGTGATGTACTGCTGGCTGTCTGAGTGACTGTGAATGAATCTAAAAAGTAGGTAGGGTGGTAGTAATGCAATATGGGATTGCTATGGGCTATTTTTAGGGGCCTAATTTTTAAACATGAGTATTACTGATGTCAATTTTGAGGCTTCTTGGGGAGAGGGAGAGCTAGGGGAAAAATTTACTAAAGTGAGAGTTTTTAGAAGTGGAGATGTTGCCCATAGCAACCAATCAGATTCTAGCTATGATCTTCTAGAAAGTGCTAATTAAATGTTAAGTAGAATCTAATTAGTTGCTATGGCCAAAATTTCCATTTCTAAAAACTCTCACTTTAGTAAATATACCCTCTAGAGTGTTCCCTCATTGCTCTGCTTACTAGTAGGTTAATATAGCACATATCTCTATAAAAATAAGCCTCTATATGAGACACAGTGACAGTAACTGAAGGGTTGGGTATATGTGTGTTAACACTTTCGTATTGGTGACAGTGATAACATGTCAACGTGATTAGAATGTTGACAAAATGTTCTTGGTGGTCCAGTGGTTACTTAACCTTGTTCTTTGGGTCCAGTGGTGTCTTCTGGGTCCGGCAATTACATAATGATGGCTCCCAACTGTAAAAGAGTGGTTCCAATTGTGAGTAAGGCCCCTAACTCTAATCCTTACTCTATCTCTCTCCCCTACTGCCTAACCCTAACCCTCTCCTACTACAGCGTAACCTTAATACTCCCATCCCACAGCCTAACCCTAACCCTACGCTCCTTGCCAGGGTCGGACTGAGCATCTCGCAGCTCTGGCAAATGCCAGAAGGGCCGATGGCCTGACGGCCGGTCCAGCCAGTGCCACCGAGGAAAGGCTTGTATCAGTGTGAATTTGGTGGGTATACAGCCGCAGGCCTTGATACACAGCACTGCTTTCATTATAATCTGGTCACGAGCCATTCAGAGCTTGCGGATCGGCAGCCAATCAGTAATGCCTGCCGGTCTGCGAGCTCCGTTTGGCTCACGACCGGCGCCATATTTGAAAGACGGTGGCACTGTGTCTCCATATACTGCGTCTGTATGTTGCTGATCTGGCACACAGGGGCAGGACAGAGGCTGGTGAGTGCACAAAGGGAGAGGTAAGCAGCTGCTGGAGGGGGAAGGGGGGTGGCATAATGTGTAACAGGGTTACTTTGTGAGATAATGTTAAAAGGGGCATTAATGTGTGTGGCATAATGTGTTAGAAGGGGCATTAATGTGTGTGGCATAATGCATTATAAGGGGCAGTACTGTGTGTGCCATAATGTGTAAGGGGCATTACAGTGTAGCATAATGTGTTATAAGTGGCATTACTGTGTGGCACAATGTGTTATAAGGGGTATTACTACTGTGTGGCATAATGTGTATAAGTAGCACTACTGTGTGGCATAATGTGAATGGGCTATGTGTGGTATAACGTGAGTGGGCTCTACTGTGTGGTGTAATATGAATATGGGGCACTACTGTGTGACGTAACAAATAAGGGACACTACTGTGCGGTGTAATGTGATTAAGGGCCACTACTGTGCAGTGTAATGTGACTAAGGGACATTACTGTGCGGTGTAATGTGACGAAGGGGGACTACTGTGTTGCATCATTTGAATTGGGGGTACTATTGTGTGGTCATGCCCCTTCCCAGCAAGACCACATCTGTTGTTTTCCAGCGTGCACTCTCCATGGTTCACTTATGGATGCGACACCAATGTTCTTTATGTACACAGGACACCAAAATGTGTAGTTATGACTTTGCTTTGGTGTGCACATATGTGTCGTCCTCTGTGTTCAGCACCCCTGCCAGTGGCGTATCTATAATGGGTGCAGTGTGTGCGGGGCACACGTGCTCCCGGGTCCAGGGGGGCCCCACACCGCACACACTGCACCCATATATTTTTTAAACTTACCTGTCCGAGGTCCCTCATGGGGTGTCACTGCTGCTCAGAACACCGGAAAAATGGCAGCTGTGGCCATTTTCTGGTGTTCTGCGCATGCGCAGTAGACTCCAGGCAGTAGAGTGTGCCCGGAGTCTACTGCGCATGCACAGAACGCCGGAAAATGTCCGCCACGGCCATTTTTCCGGCGTTCTGCGCATGTGCAGTAGACTACGGGCACACTCTACTGCCCAGAGTCTACTAATGTTTTGGTGGCTGGAAAGCCACGTCAGTCGGCTGCCAGCCACCAGGGAGAGAGGAGGGGGCCACGCACGAGGAGTGCACACGGGCCCCCTCCTCTATTAAAGCGCCGTGACTCCTGCACCAAAATAATTCCTACAGTGACCACTGGGCCTGATTCAGAGCCGCTCGTAAGCGGCCACTCGATCGCTCTGAGTAATGTTCGCACAACTGCGCATGCATATGGGTCGTAATGCGCATGCGCAAACCAGTCATTGCGGTCGGAAATCGTGCGCTCGAAAACAGCGAGGGGCTGCTAATTTGATTGACAGAATGTACCGTTTGTGGGTGGTAACAGGGGAAAGTGCTTGAAAACGGGGGAGTGGAGATCCGAACGCAGGCGTGCCAAACGGTGAAAAGGATGTTTAATGGGAGTGCATAATTAGTAAAGCAGCGTCATCGACCACTTCACTTGGTTGTCTTTTAGCCTGAACTGCTCGCAGTGATTGCGGTAGGAAAAATCTACCACAACCACTGCGAGCAGTTCAGATGCCTTTCCCGATTAATCTAATAAATACTGGAGATGACGTGTGATGCAAACGGCAAAGGCGCGTCTTTATAAAATAGCGAGTGCATTTTTCATTCGCTCGCTCAGACATAGAGGCGTCAACAAACCGCAAAGAGCGAGCGCTCAATTTAAATAGCCGGCCCCTTTTTTAGAACGACCGTCCGCAAATAGCGTCCGGCTCTGAATCAGGCCCACTATCTAATCCTCTACAAGTGCTAAGCTAGGGCTTGGTCATTTGGAAAAATGCCTTCTCTTTTATTTGTGTGTGACCTACACCAATGAAGTGCCAGCTTTACCTAACATTTCACATGGCGCTATTGTGAACGTGGATGACATTCAGCGGGTCTAAATCCCCTGCAGGATTTGTGTTGTGTGTATTTTAATACGGAGAATGATGTACACTTGTATGTTGTTCTAATATTAATTGTATTTGAAAGAGCATAGACTAAATATTGGGAGGAGTCAGGAACAGTAAGGGGAGGAGTTTATGCCAGTAGCCAGATGCTGACGTGAGGTGGGCATGTGTGCTTTAATTGCCAGGGCCTGTTTTTACTCCTAGTCTGGCCCTGATCCCTGCTGAATGATGACATTTCACATGGCGCTATTGTGAACGTGGATGACATTCAGCAGGTGTCGACATGTTCCATGTCAACATTTCAACGATGCCGACATCATAACCGTCGGCATTGGAGTGTCTACATTATGATTGTTGATATGGTGACTGCATCCCGTAACTGAACATAGCTGCAGTAGGCAGTGAAAGCTGCAAGAAAACAGTGACGTGCGGTGAGGTAAATGGCTGGGGAGGCACTGGCTAGTATCAGAGCCAGATTTACTCATACTTATATGATTCCGAGGGTTCATGTGGGCATTATATAAAGGTGCAGCAGTATATAGTGCTGGAAATTTTGAGTGTTTTGATCAGGGATGTGCGGAAAAGGTAGGCAGGGGAGGCAGTGCCTCATCTGTCATACACTTTTTACTCCAGAGGTTTGACTATAAAATGATTAGAATAATACAAAGATATTTGTAATATTTTCTGTAAATTTTTCTTATAATTTTTCTAGTAAAAACTGTGGAGTATACCTAAGTATGACAGGAACGGCTCTGCCTCACCTGACCGCACGTCACTGCAAGAAAAGGTAGGAGTATGTCAGCTAGCTTTTGAAGTGGAATCTGCATGCACCTGTTTTAATGGCAATTCTGTTGTGTTTGAAAGGGAAGAGGGTGACATAGGTCTAAAGCTGGGTACCCACTATGCGATAAATTGGACGATTTGACGATTTTAGACAAATTGGAACGTCAAATCATCCACATCGTCTAGTGTGTACGCACTATAGTGCACTGTCGTGCGTCGTTCATCACATCTTCAGATCTGCCTGCATTGCAGGCCAATCTAAAGATATCGCATGTGGTGCAGTGCATATTAATGAAGGACAGAATGATACATCGTTCCGTCGTTCATTAAATCTTTTAGTGTGTACTGGCAATCTTGCATGGTCAGGCACGAAGGTAAATCACCCCGACCATTAGCAAGATTTGCCAGTCGTCTTGTGTGAGTACCCAGCTTAATACTGCCTAAAGCAAGATTAACACCTTGTACACTAGCCATGTCCCATGACCTGGCATATGCATTGTTCTGCCTCCAGGTTATCTAACGCCTCCAGGTTATCTAACAACAAATACTGACAATTTGGCCCTGCCTACAACATGAGGACATATTGCTGCTCTCAGGACCTAATCCAGAGATTGATGTAAATGTGATATTTGCAGATCTGCGCAGGAGCCGCTCTGTGCATGTGCAACTCTGTTTCTATGATGACGCTCACAGTGCCCCACAAGCTTCAGCATTATTGACACACTGCTGGCATATGGGGGTGGGGTGTTGTCCCCATTAACCTCAGGGTTACTCAGATGTCTGATGTTCACTCACTTTATCCAATGCTGTGTCTTCAGATGCAGCAGTGGATCACAGAAGCCTGCAGATGCCTCCTGCGGCTTTTGCATAATTTAGCACAGTTGATGCGTACAAATATGCAGCGGCTGTGTTATTGCGCCCATCTCTGAATCAGGCCCTAAATTCCCAGTCCACCGCTGTGTATATACTTGAGGAACATTTAGCGTTTCATGTATTTATATAACATTTATGGACAAAGTACATTTTAGCCTATACAGAGTCATTTTTGGAACTAGTTACTTGTTAACTTCAGCCCGTGATCTGCTAGACCACAAGCATCCTCATATATCATCAACTTGATGTGAGTAATATATTCCATACAGTAAGAATGTGCTTCTCTATTTCCACAATAGGGCAGGATAAATCATACTGTTACTGAAGCCTTTTCGGCTGTACTGCCATCCTAGCCTCACACAGTATACTGCTGTCTACTACAGCTATGATCTCACATTCACAGGAATAGCAGAGTTTCTTCAAAACCATTCTTTCCTCCAGCATGGGTGCACTATAGAAATACCAAAGTACCGATTCCAACAAGTGCACCAACCTCCGTGTTTTGGTTTTGGATCCGGATTCATCTTGGTGTTTTGGTTTTGGTTTTGCAAAACCATTCTCACGTGTTTTGGTTTTGAATCTGTACTTTTTAAAAATAAATACATTTAAAAAAAATAAAAAATAGCTATAATGACGTCATTTTGACCCGTTAGCAATGCATGCAATCCAAAACCCGAGTTAGTTTTTTAAATCCAAATTCCGAACCGCAGGAAGATCCTAACTGGTAATCTGTTTGACTCGGTACCCCAAAGTGATTCCGAACTCGGATTAGGGCCCTGATTCAGACCCGTTCGTTAACAGCAGTACGCTCGTTGTGTTCCGATGTTGACTAACCGCGCATGCGTCGGTGTTACATTGCGCATGTGCGTACGGCAGATTGCGAGTTTTTTTTGTCTCGTTCGTCAAATAGCATACAGGAAGTGACATGTCAAATGTGATTGACAGAACAGGGCGTTTTTGGGTGTTGATGGGGGAGGAGATGGAAAAACGCAGGCGTGGCGAGGCGTTTTTGGGGCGTACATACATTAACAAATGCGAACGTCAAATGTGTTCGTACCAACTCATACGTCACTGGATGATCCTCTTTCCCTTCAAAATGCTCGCACAGCTTAGGGTCTGGATAACTCGACCACATTGGCGATGGCCTTCTCCTCCGTCCCGGCACTCCACGATGTAGCATCGATTAATCACAGCTTGTCAGAAAATCAATTAGTGTTGGATTGAAAACCGGCTTGGTATGTGTTTTGAAAGCAGTTTTTTTGGATAGCACAAAACCGAACGCAGGTGGAAATCATAGTTGCTAATGTCTGGATTACAGAATCAATTAGCGTACATTTGTGGGGGTTTATTTTGGCCTCAATGTGTGGTTTTTGGACTATTGTAACAATAATGTCATCATGTTTAGGTTTTGTGCCTCATTTTGTTTTTGCAAGGTGAATTTGCATCCTTAGGTAATGTTTTAAACGTTCCTTAAAGAGCCCTTTTTTTCCAATGTAAAATGTTTTTTTTTGAACGTTGTTGCCTTGTGGACCCGGATTAAATGTAACCCATTTTGACAATAATGTCAGAATACAAAGTCGTACATTTTAGGTAAATTTATTGGTATCCAAAAAAAAAATAATGCACATATTTTACACAAACATTTTTGGCAGTGTTCATTCCACAATATTTATTAATTGTGCAAACAATAAATTGTTGGTAAACGTAAATGCAAAATTTAAAAACAATTCACAAGAAAGGAGAGGGAAGTTTGGGCCAGAAAGGAATATGAGGCAAGCACAGAAGGAGTGTGGGAAAAGTAGCCAATGCTGTCACCATTTTTTCGCCCGTTTGGCTGGGGGAGGGAGGGCGCCAGACCGGGTCCGGGATGTCATCGGGCTGGCCTGTCCAGAGGCAGATGTTGTGGCCTCTGGACTAGGCACAGGGCTAGGCACATTTGGAGGATTGGCTGATGTTGTGCCAGAGGTGGAGGATCCTGATGTTCCGGCAGGAAGGGAGGTCGGCTCCACCATATGCTGGCGAACGAGCTGTTCCAGGGCATTGGCGATGCGGATGTTGGCCCTGGTATTTTCCGCCAGGGCCTGACCAATGGTCACGTTGGCCGCAGCATTTTGCTCCAGGGCCTCAGCCACCCGTACCAGACTGGCGTCCATCCTCTGCAGAATCTCTGTATGGAAATCCGATTTAAAATTGAGTTCTGTGAGGAGGGACACTGCCTGCGAGGGGGATTGCCCAGGACTGGCTTCTGCAGGGTCCTCAGCCGGGTGTACTGGTTCCTCCCCTGCAGAGCCTGCAGAAATTCTGCGGCCAAGGCTCCCCTCTGGAGCAGACTCATCCGCCTGTGTCTCTGTTGGAAAAATTAGATAAGACTCACATTAGAATCTACATATTGGCACAATAACATTTCACAGTTGGTGACATCACAATATTTACCTGGGACAACATGAGGAGCCGCAAAGTCTGGCATGTCCATATCCATGTTGGACACGCCAAACAATTCCACAGGCTGCACACACCCCTGTGCCAGCTCTTCTAAATCATTCAACTCCAATGACACAGGGGTGGGACCCCCACCTGTCCCCCTTGCATGCCTAGCCCTGTCCGTCAGTTTTTGCTTCAGGCGATATTTGAAGTCGGCCCATCTGTGGGTGAAATTGGAACCATTATCCTTTTGTTTAAAATGGGTTTTGGTTTTAGGGGGGGCAAGTGTTTACTTACCGCCGTTTGACATCCCGGGCTAGACGGACATAATCACCCACCCTATTGACATCAACGGCTACCTCTTCCCACATTCTCCACTTCTGGCTTGCACTCATATTCCTGTCTGCCTGTGGCAGGATGTCCACACACTTCTGAATCAAAACCTCCATCTCCTTTCTTGTGAATTGTGGCTGCCTTTTCTTTTTTGCAGCTTTGCCCGGAATACTGGGCCCAGCAGCCTCTTCCATGTCATCCTCCTCACCTATTTGTGTAAATTTTGAGAATTGTCAACTTCACAACTTGCACAATATTATGTTTCTAATTAATCATTGAGTCAAAATGCCTGAAATACTTACCGCCAGACTGTTGTCCATTGTTTCCCTGGTCTGTAGCCATGTCTGAGCTCCAAACAAGAAATACACCAGAATGTTTGGTTTGGCTCGTGATGTATTTATACATGCGTCCTTATTTTTCAGCCGCATCATTGATTGTGCGTTCCTATGATCCCTCCTTAATTTGTGTGGGAAACTAAACACTATTTATGGCTTGGGGCGTCTCTAGTCGAGGTGGCGTTTTTTGATTGTTGGAGGTTACGTTGGTTGGAGTTGATTGTTGGCTGGTTTTGGAGTTTGCGTTGGTGGAAGTAGTTTATTTTGGATATATATTCGCTTTTTTATTTCCGTTCGCTTTTTTTCTGTTGGAATTTTTTTTGGCGTTTCTTTTTTTGGTAAGTTTTTGGAAGTCTAACTTTGGTTCAATTTGTGTCTCCTTCTGTTTCAGAATTTTCTAATGTTTTTTTGGCGTCATTTCATCTCTCTTAGGTTTTTTTTTGGCTCTGCCCCAAAGACCTTTTGATCCGGAATCTTATATATTATCTCTTGGTAAGTTCATTTGTTTAATTGTTTTGTAAATGTTCATGTTTGTCTTTACGCAACTTTGGATGGCCTTACACTTGTAACCTTTGTTTTTCTAAATCCCAAATGTTTTATTTATTTATTTTTTTTGGAGCTGTGTTTTTTTAACTTGTATTTGCAAACTAATTCGCGCATTTTTATTACTTTCTATTGTGACTTGTATTTGCGAACTAATTAGCGCATTTCTATTACTTTCTATTGTGACTTGTATTTGCGAACTAATTAGCGCATTTCTATTACTTTCTATTGTGACTTGTATTTGCGAACTAATTAGCGCATTTTTATTACTTTCTATTGTGACTTGTATTTGCGAACTAATTAGCGCATTTCTATTACTTTCTATTGTGACTTGTATTTGCGAACTAATTAGCGCATTTCTATTACTTTCTATTGTGACTTGTATTTGCAAACTAATTAGCACATTTCTATTACTTTCTATTGTGACTTGTATTTGCAAACTAATTAGCGCATTTCTATTACTTTCTATTGTGACTTGTATTTGCGAACTAATTAGCGCATATCTATTACTTTCTATTGTGACTTGTATTTGCGAACTAATTAGCGCATTTTGAAATACTTATTCATCACGTAAAAATGTTTCTGTTTTCTCTTTAGCATTTGTTGGTTACATTTGGCCACAATTTGACGTAGTGTGCGCAATGTCGTTTTGCTCTTTGGCAAAATGTGTGTTTCTCCCCTTTTATGTTTTGTCTTGCACAAAAATTTGACACAGAAATGCCCAGCATAAAATGATGTCTATTTATGTTGTGATTATTTCCAGTTTACACGTATCATGACAATACTCCGGCATGTAAGCATCAATGGATGGTATCATCAAGCTAAGTTATTTTTTTTATTTTTGGGTGGGTTAAAAAGCCTTACATTCAAATCTTGCCATTTCAGGTTGATCTGGGTCGGATTGTTCTGGCCATGCTCCCGGAAGCCAACCAACCTCAATCTCGTCCCAGGCGTAGGCATCGTAGGCGTGCAAGGCCCCAGATATTTCGAACACGTGTCACCCTTTTTGGAATGCCCGATGATGAGGTTTTAAGACGCTACCGTCTTCCTCCCAAAATCATCATAGACACTCTCTCATTAATAGAGAGTGATCTTGAGCGGCAAATTGACAGTCCTACAGCAATACCACCACTTACGCAATTTATGGCGGTGTTACATTTCTGTGCCTCAGGATCGTTTCAAACAACGGTGGGAATAGTGGCGGGCATCTCACAATCCTCCTTTTCCCGGATCCTGAGGGCAGTGATGGAGGCACTTTTCAAGCACCTCCATCATTTTATTCAAATGCCTTTGGATATGGGTGCCCTTAGTGTGGCCAAGGCCAATTTTCACCAAATAGCTGGCTTCCCACACATCATAGGGGTTGTGGATTGTACTCACATACCACTTCAGCCTCCAGCACGACTGGAGGCAATATTTAGAAACCAGAAACACTATCACTCCCTGAATGTAATGGTGGTATGTGATGCCTCCCTCCAGATCCTGTCCCTGAATGCAAAATTACCAGGAAGTGCACATGACTCCTTCGTCATCCGGCAATCAGGGATATGGCACAAATTAACCAACCTACAAGCTGGTGATGCGTGGCTTCTGGGTAAGTGGAGACCTTTAGTACCTAACAATGTTAAGCTTCATACAGAGTGATCCTGATGTTGTCTATTCTTTTTCACAGGAGACAGTGGCTACCCTTGCACGCCCTGGCTGCTCACTCCTTATTTGGCTCCCACACCAGGGCCACAAAGTGAGTATAATTCTGCACTTACAGCCACCAGGCAAGTGGTGGAGCGCTGTATCGGCCTTTTAAAAGGCCGATTCAGATGCCTCCACCGCTCTGGTGGCGAGCTCATGTATTTGCCGGATATGGTTTCGAAAATTCTGGTCCTGTGTGGGATATTTCACAACATCGCCATAAGGAGTGGTGTCCCAATGCAGCCAGAGGATGCCTTACCTGAGGATGGCCCCCCCGAGGTTGGTCGGAGGACAGTATGTGGGGGGGCCATACGCGATGATGTGGTGGCCAGATATTTTAGGTAATTATTGTGAAAACAACAGTGTTTATACCCAATGTGGTACGGTTTGTTTGAGAACATCTAAATAATTTTTTGTATTTTCTCCATCCTGTTTTTTCGCATAATCTTTGGCACTCCAACGATGACTACTTCCTGCTACCCTTAAAAAACCTGTATGTGGACATTTTGGGGATATATTATGGAACCCATATTGCAACTCCATATTTGTGGAATCATGTTGGCATGGTCCTTCGTCAACCAGTTCTTGATTTGTTGTGTTTTATTTTTGTTTTGTTGGTATGTGTTGTATTTGTGATTATCACTGTGTGTTTTGTTTGTGAGTGACCACTTTGATTTTTGAGTTATGTTGTGAATAAATGTTTTGAGAGTGAAAATTTGTACATTTTTTTGAACGTTACAAGCAAGTGTAACCAGGTTCACACACGTTACATTTGCCTAAGGGGTAATCCAGTAATGACACAAGTTGAGCTAAAATGTAATATGTTTTCAGGGTCCAAACCAACACCCAAAGGAATCCTGTACAATCAGTTGGCTTCGTAATATTGGCCTAAGCAGCTTGCACCCCAACTAGGAACCTGTAAAATGTAGTAATATCGAATTGTGACTACACCAAAAAAGGGAAATGAGATTGTTACTGTTAGGTGTTTCTTGTGCCTGTTTTACATAAAAATACAACACACAATCTTAGTGACAAAAATGGCAAATCCTTGCAGGAAGAGTCTACTTATGTCAGGGTAAACAATCTCTGATTTTGAAATAACGAATGAGACAGAACGTTACTTTGAAAATATAAATTTATTTAAATATAGCCAACAAAAAAAAAAAACTAGTCCCTAAGGAGGACCGACATATGGTCAAGGACCACCAGCAGACCGATTATATTGTCCCGCATACGGGCTACACAGGCGGCTAATTCAGCCCTACGCCTCTGTTCCTCTGTGGGTGAGAAAAGTGTGGGGATTAATACAACAATAATGAAACCACATTAAAAAACAAGCCAAAACAAACAAACCAACAATACAAATATTTAGAAACAAAACATAATTACACCATTAAAACCCATCCCCCCAAAATGGTGTTGCCCAAAAATACAAGGCCAATAAACAAATTCCGACAGGTGTGATATGTGTATGTTGAAATCAGCAGTAACAGGTAAAGGCAATGTGTAAAATCACCAAAAGTCTACCAAAACACTCCAAAAAAGGGAACGACACATGATTACATACAAACAGTTTGTGGCGAAAAAGAAACCAAAACAAAAACATACCGGTAGAAAAAACGGCAGCTCCAGAAGGCCCTCCCTCGTCCTCCTCGGAGGTGCCTCCATTCCCCAACGATCTGGGCGGGGTAATTTCCGAATCCGGGGAGGGGGTAATTCTAAGAGGGGTGGTTGGAGGAGAGGGGGAATTGGGACGGAGGGGAAGGAGCCCCGAAATTTCCGCCAGAGGGTCTTGGAAGGCTGGGGAGGAGTGGGAAATAGGGGAATTTGGGGTTGTGGAGGGTTGGCTGGGGGTTGGGGAGAGTGGGCGTGAGCGCCGTCTGGGATGACGATGACGGCGTAGTCTTCGCTGTGCCCCTAAAAGATGTGAAACAAATTGTGGTTAGTTTCAACCCAAATCCTAGAAAAACACTATTTTCTGTTCCAAAAAAAAAAAAAACATGGCCATGCAGATATGAGCACAATGAAGAAATGTGACATACATGGAAAATATGGCCATGCAGATATGAGTACAATGAAGAAATATGACATACATGAAAACATGCACACGCAGTTAGGGCCACAAAGACAAACATGAAAACCACAGTCCCTAAAACTTACTTTCTGCGATCTGCATGCGAGAGCATGCCAGCAAGCGGGGCGTCCGCCGTTGCAGGTCCGACCACCTGCGCTCCAGCTGCCCGATCTGGCGGTGTGAGCCGAAGGAGCGCAGGCGGCCCCGTACCTCCGCATATGCGGAACGCTTTTCGCGGTTGGTGATGGGTGGAGGCTGGCTGGTGATCCGCCTATCCATCACCTCCGTTAGCACCAGCAGCTCGCGCCTGGTGAATGCGGAGGCTCTCATGATGGCAATGGTGTATTTGTTAAAAATAATTTTTAATAAAGTGCCCCCAAAAAATTTGATTGGCTAATGTATTTGGGTAATTAACAGGACCAATTCTATTGGTTAGTGTATGAGTCATGTGTTCGACAGGGCCAGAAATCTCTTGAGAGTTATGATAGACTTGATGCAGTGACATGCGTAAGCAAATTTAAATAAAGAAATGAACCCCGGGAAATTTGCGGGTAGAAAAACAAATAGAACAATTGTTTAATTGGGGCTAACATGTATTTTGACAAATAAAAGCGAATGTTTAAGCCGTACGTATTCTGCGGGTAAACACAAACACGGACAAGAATAAAGTTTATTGCATTGTGTTAAAAAAAAAACAAAAAAAAACAATTAAGCTAATTGATATAATGATTGGCATGATACGATTGAGGGAGGTAGGCAGAATAAACGAGCAGTTAATCGAAATCTGACAGTCCCACTTCCGGGTAGTACTTGTGCGTGTGTTCCCTTCAAGCCACTTCGGGGATGTACGCTCGCTATTTGGCACGCTCGTTAGTGAGAGGAGGGGTCGCTTGAGTTTGGGGAGGATGTTTGGCTGCGTTCGAAAATACGAGCGAGTGCTTGAATTTACATATTTTTTTACGTACGCCGAACATACGAACGGCCACTTGCGTCCGGGTCTGAATGAGGGCCTAGGTTCAACTCGGAACCCCTAAATTCGGTTGTTGTTGGTTCTCTGAGAACTAGACCCGCACATCTCTAATATACATTTAATAAATATTCAACCACAAGGAATCTTATATATATAAATTGCTTAGTCCCTTTGTCTGGAACACTCTTTGAATTTGAATATCTCAAAGACTAAGTAAGATATTAATGTAATTCTTTCATCAGCAATAAATTACAGAATTTTTAAATAAAACTGTATAAAAATTGCTGGAAAAAAAAAATCAACAAAAACCATAATAAATGCTTTGGTATAGCTAACCTTAAAATGTCAAGAAAACTACCAGTACACAGAGCCGGCACAGTGACCCGGGGGAGGTGGGATAGGGGTGATCGCCGTCTGCTGCTTTTCTCATGCACTACTGGTGGCCTGTGCTATCACATGGACCCGGCGGCCTAGCCATGTGCGGACACTGTTTACGTTCTGCCCAGTTCAGCTCCTGATTGGCCACCTGGCTGCAGGATGTAGCAATGACATAATGAGGGAGGGCTCACGGGCAGCACTACACATGAGGCTGCTGCAGTAGGGGGCGCTCTTCCCTCACCTACTTTCTCCAACATGTCGATTCCAGGCTCGCACCTCCCAGCTAATCAGCACCGGGTTTGCGCCTCAAAAGCAACGCCTCTTTTCTCTGCTTTCCACGACAGCTGCCAGCAGCCGCTGATTGGTGGGAGGCTGGGAGACGGTGAGGTGGAGTAACAGTGCATTATCATTTGCATCTATAGGGGCTCAGCAATACCCCCTGGAAATGGTCCATTTTGCTTCAGTCCATGGCCAAATATATCATCACACTTATAAATTGGCAAAATGTTACAATAAAAAAGCCCCAAAAACCATAAAAGGGCATGGCGTAGCCAGTTATGTTTCACACACATCTTTTATTACCCAATTTCGTCTATTAACATATGATCTAGCCATTATCTAGCAAAGCATTTTCCGTACCTATGTGCTGGGTTCAAATTTGCGAAATGTTCGCCACAGGCATACTAGTTTATTTACATTTTCCCTAAACTTTCTAAACTTGCTAACCAGTATCATAGAGCCTCATTGCCTAAACTACTAGTGCCCATACAGGGCCAATACAGATTTGAAAACAAGTCAGTGGTAATTGTGCCTGTTGAAATATATAGTGCGCTACCTCTCAGCCTCCATGTTGTCATTGAGTAAGAGCGCCACAGTGCAACACAAAAGTGTTCCACATAGCTCCAGAGCAGGGGCGGATTTCCCACAAGGCAGTACAGGCGGCCGCCTAGGGCCCGGTGGTCCGCCTCTCAAACGCCGCTGGCAAGCTCAGCTTAAAAATAAAAATCCTGTTCTAGTTTTTACTGGTCTCTGTACTAACCGGGCGGGGTGGAGAAGGACATACTAGAAGGCACTATGCAGCCGTCCCGCACTTTCTGTGCCAGGGTAAGTGGAAGGAAGGAACAGCTCTCCTGATGGATGTAAGGTGCGCATGCTGTGCCCCCTGACCTGTCTTCTGCTGGCCGGATGCTCACTTTCCTGAGGCAGGCATCAGCAGCCTGCTGACCACTCCCCCTGGGATGCCTGTGAGGATCGTGGCAGGGTGGCAGCTATCTTGTTTTGCACTGCTGCAGTCAGTGCACTTCCTGCTCCACCTCCTCCAGTCTCCATGCTGCTATCATTAAATAGGTAGGTAGGTGTTTGTATACCCCCTCTCCCAGTGTATATGATTTTATCACTACCTGTCTCTGTCCATCCCAATGTTTATATTTGGTGTTCCTTTACTGTGCCCTAAACCGACCCTTTGTTTCCCCATCTGCCTGTGATTCCAGCCCCCCATCCTCCCCCTAACTTGTATTTGTACACTAGGGTATGCATGTGTGTATATATATATATATATATATATATATAAACGAAGGAGACAGTGGCACTCACGGGACTTAGTAAAAAAGACTCAGGTACACAAACGGTGTGTAGGATTCGACGTTTCAGTCGGTGAGGACTTTTATCAAGAACGTTCTTGATAAAAGTCCTCACCGACTGAAACGTCGACTCAAGAACGATTCTTGATAAAAGTCCTCACCGACTGAAACGTCGACTCAAGAACGTTCTTGATAAAAGTCCTCACCGACTGAAACGTCGACTCAAGAAAGTTCTTGATAAAAGTCCTCACCGACTGAAACGTCGAATCCTACACACCGTTTGTGTACCTGAGTCTTTTTTTACCTAGTCCCGTGAGTGCCGCTGTCTCCTTCATTTCTACACATCAGCTCTCCCCTACCTCGGATGGCACCTGGGCAAGTATCTTTTGTTTTTTTGTGGAGTGCCGGCTTCAGTGACATATATATATATATATATATATATATATATATATATAGTGTGCTGTGTGTATATTTAGATATTATTCCACTGTGTGAATATATATATATATATATACAATGTGTGTTGTGTCTGGAGATATATATATGTATATATATAATATATATATATATATATATATATATATATATATCTATGTATATCGCAGGATTTGGAGTGTCAAGCTCTGTGATAGGTAGATATCACTTCCGGTAACTACCCAGCCATGCGTTTCACTTGTGCATTCTACAGCGCTTACGCACTTCCTGCTCTGTGGAGCCTGCATGTCTCAGGCTCCCAATTATATAACACACATTCCTATGCTCCAATTGTGTGTTCCAAAACAGTACACACTACTTAACAGATGTGTATGCCAATAGCAGCAGTCAGACACAATCCATAGGGCATGGCTGGGTAGTTATCGGAAGTGATATCTAGTCTACCTATCACAGAGCTTGACACTCCAAATCCTGCGATATACATAGATATATATATATATATACATATATATATATAGATATATATATATATTATATATACATATATATATCTCCATACACAACACACATTGTATATATATATATATATAGACACAGTGGAATAATATCTAAATATACACACAGCATAGCGGCCAGCGGCCAGCCGTCGCCATGGGTCTCGCACCAAAGGGGGCGTGCTGTCGATGGTGAGTGACAGCACGCCCCCTTTGGTGGGCGTGCCGGGGCGTTGCTGCCCAGACGGAGGCGTTCCCATGGGAACGCCTACCGTCTGGGTCCGGCCCCACTGACATCACGAGTGATGTCAGTGGGAGTGCTTTTGGCTCTGATAGAGCCAAAAGCACTCCTGGGCTTGCGACAGCGAGACCCTACCGCAGGGTCTCATCGCAAGCCCGATGGTCGCAATGGTCTTGACCATCGTGACCATCTTTTTGGCCGCTCGCATAAGCTGTGGGTGGTCACCCACAGCTATGCGAGCGGCCAGGAGGCCGCTCCAATTTTAGGTAGGAGGGCCCTGATTCAGAGCGAGAGCTCTTGTCAGACCGTCCGGCTCTGAATCAGGCCCTGAGGTCGACAGACGGACTAAGGAACATATTCAATTAGGTGCGAAAAGTCCTGTACTTTTCGCATGCCGAACTTTTCGCCATCATCGCTGGTTTTACATGTAAAAAGTATCGCACATCACCACTTATCCCCGTATTCAATTAGAAAGCGGCGAAAACGGCACATGGTGAATTCGGAACCAGCAAAAAGTCCTGTCAAAAATGGTGAAAACAGTCTGTACCCCCCAAATAGCTGCACTAACATAGGGGATCACAATAGGGGTGTTCTAGTACCCCTAATAAAGATAATCTGGGTTTTTTCTTCTCCAAAAGCTTACTATTAGCATCTTTGCGTAAGTGGTGAAGAATGGCATTAAGCAATATTTTTTCATCAAAATAACTAGTCCCAGTAAATTTGGGGTACATGGTGCTAGCATATTTTGAAGTTGGTAATGTGAAGTTTTAAAAAACTTTAAAAATCCACCTTCCGCAAGCACCTGCAATCTTCAAAACACCTGGTGCATACTTGGGGACCCCCCTGGAGTCTATTTCACTAGTTTTTAAGTTTGTTCCCCAACTTTGAATTTTTTTGCCCCTAAAATGAAAGTAGTTTATTTAATTTATTTTTTTTGTAGAACCTGCTGTAAGCTCTAGTCAAGGCTTCCAGTGCAGTCAGCAAGTTTGATCATCAGAGCCGAGCTACGCATACGCAGAAGGGACTATACCTGGTGGTAACAGCTATAGTGCAAGACGCTTATTACTGCTGCCAGCCAATAGCTGCAGGGAGCTGAGCATCACTCAGCTGTCCTGGCTTGTTTATATGTCAAATTGGGTTTCTCTGCAAAAAGCAGTGGCAGAAAATATTTAATATCATCCAAAACTGTAGATATTCCCCTAAGGGGGAGAGTGTGCTGGGGAAGAGGAGTGGGAGAGGAGGGGGGGGGGGCAAACTAGCACTGTGCCTAGGGCCGTTTGCTCCAGAGAGACCCAACCTAAGCCCGACGGATGATATCCCGACCCTGGAAGGCCGGCAGCTGAAGATCCCGACTAAGTAAGTACCCTAACCCTCCCCCCCTAACCCTAAGCCTCCCTTACTGGTGTCTAACCCTAACCTCCCACCCTAGTGCCTAACCCTAACCTCCTCCCAGGGGTCCCTAAACCTAACCCCCCTTCCCCGCACACTAAACCTAACCTTCCCGGGAGGTCCTAACCCTAACCTCCCTCCGGTGGTGCCTGATCCTAACCCACCCTTCCCCTAGCCTGGTTAAGGGCCTGATTTACTACGAAACGCAACTGCGAATGCAATAGCGATTACGCACGCAGTTCAACTGCTATAGTATGCTAATCCATTGCGATCACAATGCCGCCGTTGAACTACATAAGGAGGCCCTCTTTACCCAGGGCCGGCTCCAGGGGTCGGAGCACCCTGTGCCGGCTCTCTAGTGCGCCCCTACATCTACACCGAAAATGGGGGCATGGCGTAACACGCCTTCAAACAATGTCAGGCTGGGGGGGAGCCTCACTTGCTGGGCTTCCCCCAGCCCTCTCCCGTTACTGAATGGATCCGCGCACATGCGCGCAGCATCCATTCAGACTCCGGGGTCCGCACCGCCCGCACAGCTGCGGCGATGGGAGTCCCCAACCTCCCGATTTGACCACCCACTGGCCACTTCGGCCCACGGGTGGAACAGCGGGACAGTACTGTCCCGTTGAAATCGGGATGTGTGCCCTCTATGGGTGGCGCCCCTGTTCGACTGCACTGGTCGACCACCCCTAGAGCCGGCCCTGACTTTACCTTACACAAATCCGTAATGTTTAGCAAGAGTTCGAAGTCATCGGTACAATCGATTACCATCGCAGCCTCACGCATACTTGCACAAGGTCTGACCTTACTCAGAAATTGCTAACTGCCACGCATGCTATCAGGCCTCAGGCTCCGCAGGGCATTGCAGTGGAACAGCTGAGGAACAATAGGGGTTAAACCCCCTCTCTTTTCTACTTGGTATGACCCCTCCCTTTCATGCACCTGAAAAAAGTACTACCTGATTGATTGAGCAGCTGCCATTTTTTGTTTGTGGTTATGAGATGCATGAATGAGCCAGCATTAGCAGGGCATGCTGGTTCTAGTAGTGCTAGTTGGAGTTCCCAGGGGTGACTCCCAGGTAAGCTGGCTCTCAATTCGGATGCATTTATGTATGTGCCTTTATCATGAGGCCTTACATTTGCCAAAAATATATATGTGCCTTTATTATGAGGCTTTAATTGGCATACATTACATTTGGGGTGAGCGTTTGGGCGTAGGGCCGCCGAGGCTGCTCTGGCAGGGCCTCCTGAGGGCATCACCACTTAATACACATAGTTACTTTTCACATCACCTTTTTCTGTTTGTTTATTATTCATGTAATTTTTCACATATATTTTAACCCCTTAACACTTAGTAATTACTTGCACACTACTATACTTTACACTGCACTGTCACTCTTTTTCCATTTTTCGTGTGATGCCCTGGAGGGGTCCTGGGCTGTACGTAGTTTTGGGGTGCTCTGCGCCTGTATGTGAACCGTTTAGTGTAGGGACTGCTAGTGACAGAGAAGCCTTGACGAGGCCTAGCAGCATCCCATGTATTTGCAAATGCATGCAACTAATATCTCTGAAATTCTATTACCATATAGTGTTCATATATTGTTGCTAGTATAATTCAGTGTGCTGAGGAACAATAGGGGGTTAAACCCCCTCTCTTTTCTAATTTATGCATGCCCCTGCAATGGCTTTCAAACGCACTGGCACACCTGCATTTCGCCGAGCACCCCCCGTCACCTCCTACAAACGGCTCTTCCTATCAATCATTCTGCAGTGGCCGGTGCGCGCGAGCGCACTGCGATGCATACACATGCGCAGTACGCAACTGCATTCCTTGCTAAGCTCTGAGTTGTTTTGTGCAATCAGTGGATCCACTGGTGTATACTGTTTACTCTGCTTATTACCACCAAATAGTACACACATATGAACAGGTTAGGGGCCCAGGCACATACCTAACAACATTCTACAAATCAATCTGATGTAACCAGGGCCGTACTAAGGTCTGTGGGGGCCCCTGGTCAACAAACTTGTGGGGGCCCCTATATACCACCGTTTCTTGTCACCCTAGGAATTTTTTTTTCCTTCTATTCACCTTAATTCTCCCACAAGTAATGCCCTTCTTAGAATGCCCTCTGTAGTAGTGCCCCTTATACAATGTCCCCAGTAGCAGTGTCCCTTATACAGTGCCCCCTGTAGTAGTCCCCTCTATGCAGTGCCCCCTGTAGTAGTGTCCTTATGCAGTGCCCCCAGTAGTGGTCCCCCCTATACAGTGACCCTTATATAATGCCCCCAGCAGTGGTCCCCCTATACAGTGCCCCCAGTAGAGGACCCCCCTATGCAGTGCCCCCCTATACAGTGACCCCAGTAGTTGTCCCTTCTATGCATTGCCCCCAGTAATAGTCCCCCCTATGCATTGCCCCTAGTAGCCCCCCCAAATACAGTGTCCTCATGAAGTGGACCCCCTATACAGTGCCCCCATGAAGCGCCCCCCCTATACAGTGCCCCCATGAAGCGGTCCCCCTATTCAGTGACCCCTCTAGCGCCCCAGCCCCCTATGCAGTACACACACACACACAAACACCCACAACTTAGCTGAATCCCTGCTCCTGCCGCTGACCGCTCCGAGTCCTGGCTCTTCTCTTGCACATGACATCTCTCCCATCACCCGCTGCGGGGGGAGCCGGAAGGTGGAGCTCATGAGTGAGCTCTAGCCGGCTCCCTCCATTGACACAGCAGCCAATGAGAGTCTGTGGCTGAGAGCCGGCGGCTGTGTGTTTGTCACTGTGTAGTGTGGACTGCGCTCACTGCGGTCTACACTACACTAGCGGCGGGAGCAGAGAGCGGACCCCGGTGCAAGCCACCGGCTGCACCGCCGCTAGTGGGGGCCCATCTGTGTGTGGTGGCCCAGGAACGCCCGCCCCTGTCGCTACCCCCCCTTAATCTGGCCCTGGATGTAACCACACACCGCTTCACCAAACCCCACCCAGTTACGCCTAACCTTTCCCATTCCTGTTAAGTCTTGCCCACTTTCTGATAGGCCACACAACTTGAGAATGGAGACCTCATGACAAAAATCACAACCATTAGCAGATATGATTAAAACTGACATTATACATGTAACGTGTATTTTTTAAAAGTTAAAATAGAAAAAGATGTTAAAATAGAAATATTTTTGCCATGTCTTCATTATTATGTGCATTTTACTAGCTTTGCGCAGTAGAATGAAAGCTTTGTATTTAATTTAATTGTATATGTTCAGCATAAATGCATTTGAAACCTCGCATTCAACTTAATGAACAGATAATGTTAACATGCAATGACATATTTACATGTGCACTTACGCATATGTTTAACTCATATTAAACTAAGAAATGTAATTTAATTTATAAACATGCTTCCTTGCTTATAACCAGGGCTGTGGAGTCAGTTTGCTAAACCTTCGACTGAGACGCCTCCATTTTACTACTGTCCGACTCCTTCATAAATGCATTGGGATTGGGGAACTGTGGGCAAGGCTACATCGAGTGGGGTGTATGTGTGTGTGTTAGGCTGGGTACACATGAGAACGATGTATATCCCAACCACCTGAGGCCCGATGGAACGATATATTGGTTTGCCGTACACCCTGCATGACCCTGTGTATGACCACACGATATAGCCTTCCATCCTCCACTTACCTGCATGCCATCCGCGGCATCGACATCGACCCATCTGTATCGCAACTGACGGAATGATGTCGCTGAAGACGTACATGCATGCGCGTTTGTGTGTACACATTAGACGCTGTGGACGATACGTTGTTTCCTGATCCATGACAGAACAATATATCATCTAATGTGTACCTAGCCTATGTATGTGTCTGTTACGGTGGGGCGCGTCTAGCACTAAAAAGTGTTAGGCTGCCGCTTATCACTCTGTAGTTACCCTCCTACCACCCTTCTGTACAATGGCAGGTGCATGTGGCGCCTGGTTACTCCTGCTCTGTGATCGAGTCATACCTCCCTACTCCCCGGCAGATTGACATAATGCTTTCCTGATTGTGATTGTGGGAGCCCTTAAGTATGCACTGTTCTGCTGAAATCGGGATGGTTGGGAGGTATGATAATGGCAAATTTATATTAATTAGTAATAACAAATTTAATGTAATAAAAAGGAAGCACAAGGCATTTTCATCACCACGGAAATCATAAGGCTACTTAGATTGATTGAACATAAAAATATATTTATTTTACTAAGATTTCTGAACAATAAAACTTTGCTAAACTTTAATGAAAATAAATATGAAACAAATGATTAATTTGATACATGTGAAAAAGGGGTTTTACATAGAATATTTAATAAACTAAATAATATATAAAATGACAAAATATAATCATATAGGGGTCTATTCATCAACACTAAAATAAAGTTTTTAAGGACATTATTTTAGTATTCATGAACACACTTAGCACAGGTGATATTACTGAAAATTATGTATTTTCGAAATCTGATGGTGTTACTATTTGCCACTGTGAGGTGGCGAATAGCAGGTAAAACTTACCTGTGTCAGCGTGGGCAGGTCCCCCGGCATCTTCCGCCTTCGCTCTGGTCCCTCCTCTGGCTCTGGTGGCTGTTCTGAGACGTTCTGAGATGCCACCTGTCAACCCTACATCTATGGGTGAACTTATTAATCAACAGTACTGCATTATTGATACTCAATCAGCATATGTGCACCATATCAGTGTTTACTAATATATCCATGTTAACTGCATCATTGTGTGTTTTTGCCAGTTATATTGCTCCTATGTTTTATCCCTGCATTAAATGCTTGATACCCACTTACCAGCCTTAATCTCCAGATTTTAGTGTATAAGATCGCACTAATACACTACAAGGGACTTTATATAGGATTGTCACTTTATATCAGTTTATTCTCCAGCTTTTAGTACATAAGATCACAATACCACACCACAAGGGATCATATTTCTACTAGTAGACATCATCACTACACTGCAAGGGGAAGCGCATTAGATACTATGGGCGGAATTCAATTGATTCCAGCCCCTATCGTGCCCGACGGAGCTATTCAATTCTTGCTCCTGTCGGGCGCGATCAGCTGCCAGCGCTACATTTCAGCTCACAGCCCCAGGGGGATGAGAGCTGAAATGTGCGAAAAGTGAATTGTTTGGGCGCCCAAACATCACTTTTTGCGGTCACTCCCAGCACTTTGGTCGGGTTTAGCTGCTTTACGCGGCTAAACCTGACCTCTATGGGCGCGATCAGCGTGAAAAACAGCATCAATTGAATAGCGGCCCGCGATCTCCTGTCACTTTAGATGGGAGATCCGGACCGCGTAATCAATTGAATTCTGCCCTATTTATTCATTGTTTTTCTGTTGTATGTTCAACCCAGTTACTTCATCGGTAACCAGGTTTCCTTGATTCTGCAGGGCGAGTATTATCAATATTTGAAATAGTAATGTGGAAAATAATATTCATATTAATAACATAAATAGTAAACAAAGTATACAGAGGAAAATGTATAAAATGTCATTTGCACAATTGCAGTATATACAACATATGGTATATGTGAGCTAATATTACCTTTTACTTTTTGACCCATAGCTGTTTGACCCCTAAGATTCCTTTTCCGAAAAATAACAATCCCTGGGTCATGAGTCTGCAGACAAAGAAATAACAGAGACCTCTTGATTTTGTAATTCAGACACTGAACATTCCAGGGAATTAATTTACCATATGACTGGCTGAGTAACCTGTACAAAACAAACATGCTAAGATTGAGTATATTACAGAACCCCATATGAATCATGTGCTACATAAAGCAGAGCCAGTATGATCATAGAAGACAATATATAGTAATTGTAAGCGTTAATTAGGCAATATCGCATTGTGTGTGGCCAACTATACCTACCAAAGTAAAGAAATACAGGCAACTACAGCAAAAACCTAGTATTCCCTGTCCAATATTAGTAAACCTAGATGTCTGAAACTTAATACAAAACACATATCATGTTGTGGGATTCTGGGCCTCATTCAGAGGCGGTCGTTAGATGCAAGCGGTCGCTCTGAATCAGGGCGGCCGCTTGCATCCTGAACGGCCGCCTCCTTGTCGATCATTAAGGTGTGGGTTAAAACCCACAGCTCTAACGACCGACATGGGTGATAGTCGCGATGGTCTTGGGGCTTACGACCAGACCCTAGGGTAGGGTCTGGGCACTCGTAAGCCCCAGGGAGCTTCCTGCTCTGTTCGAGCAGGAAGTTCCCCACTGACATCAGCAATGATGTCAGTGGGGCCGCCCCCAAACGGCAAGCGTTCCGACTGGAATGCATCCGTTTGGCCGGGCACGCCCCCGGTCCGCCCAGCAAACGGGGCGAGCTGTCACTCAACATCGACAACTGGCCCCGTCTGCTACGAGACCCCTGACGACGGAGCGCCGTCATTAGCCGGGTCTCGCGCATGCGCAAAATGTTTACATCTACCCCACCTGCAGTGCAGCATAGTTTTACCAAGATGCACAGTTACTTCCTCTTTCCATTCCCAACTCTGAATCAGGCTCTTAATCTTCTGTAGGTTGTCAGCAAATATAGATGTGTGAAGTTTTTATGCTATAATACACATAATATATATTTTTTTTACTTTAGCTCTTCTTTTATTGTAAGATAATAGGAGAGAAACATGACTAATTCTTATAGACATATCCAGATGAAGAAAACATTATTAAAATGCCATTCTCAGACAGAAACGCCTCAGCTACTATAAAACATATAATAATTATTATAAATTTGTATTACAATTTACAACACATGTATTTACTCTATAATAAACATATATTTCATGCCATATACATGCTTTATTTCCCCAATTATCTGAAAATATATTTAGATTTGTTTGTATATAACAAATAACCAGGCTGCAGTAATAGAATGGAAACGATGGAAGGGGTGTTAAATATTATGTCATCATACAAAGCAGGTTACCATTACCAGGACAGATACGTGTACACTTGTTTAATAAGGAGATACAGTAATAGAGTAAGTTAATATAGCAGGAGGGGCCTTATTCACAAACAGCATAAGTGGAACTTTACATCTCAACATCTGACATAAAATAGACATAAGTGGCCACATTGGAGGTAGTATAGCATACTGTATGTCGAGAGGGAATTGGGTACAGGATCCCAGCAGTCGGGATATCAACAGCGGCATCCTGACAGTCAGAATCCTGCCCCAATTAGGTAACTGTCCTAACCCTTCCCTTAACCCTCCCCCCTTGCAGCCTAAACACCCCTGCAGCCTAACCTTCCCCCTAACCCATCTTTCCTGCAGCCTAACCCTAATCCTCACCCCCTGCACCCTAACCCTCCCCCCACAGCCTAACCCTCCACTTCCCCAACTACCCCGCAGCCTAACCCTAACCCTCCTCTTAGTGCCTGCACCCTAACCCTAATACTTACCATCGAGATGCCGGCGGTTAGGATTCTGGCGTCGGGATTCCAACTGCTGTCGGGATTCCGGCGCCGGTATTCAGAGCGCAGACATCCTGACTGCAAGGATGGTGACTACATCCCATTAACAGGTTGGGGGTTAGGGATAGTCACCGCCGGAAGGGACGCGGAATCAGCCGGAAATCCTCATCAGCTGAACCTGGAAGATACCGCTGGAGCCTCAGGACCCGCCGAACAAGGTAAGTCACCACTACACCTTCTAAATTCTAATCATGTCAACTTTCATCAGTGTCACCATGATGAATGGCAATATTACGATGATGTTGACATTATGAATGTTGACAAAATATACCAAACCCAGTGGAGAGAGCCTTTCAGAAGATTGGAGCAGTTCCTCACTAATGAAACTTTAGGAAAGTTTGGCTGCAGGGTTTAAAATCTTTGTATTTTATATCCTCAGATAAGAATAAGAATTCCATCATGGGGAATTTGTTTATATCAAAGTGGTCTGAAAGCTGCACAGATAGCTTAACATTCCTGCATGGTAAACAGTGCATCTCCAAGGTCTGTTATTGTACCTAGAGAATACATTTATTTAACCATTCACTGCCTTTTGGCTTAGATGACAGTGACAAGACCTATAATAACAATACTAACATTATAGTCCTATCTTATATCATATTTTCCTCAGAAGGAAATTCTCACAATCCAGAGTTCAGACCCGGTTTGATGAATACTCCTATTGGCAAACAGAAACACCGTTTTCTGCCCAAGCAACACAATATACATTTTTTTACTGAATTGCAGACAGATAAACAACATTATGTTCTTGATGAACAGAAAACTCTATATTTTCTCTGAAAGTTTCAGAAGAAATAGTCATTGTAGTGATTTAATGTATGTCTCTAACCAGCAGAGGATTTAGGGGCAGATGTATGAAGCTCTGGGAAGTGATGAAGTGCAGAGTAATAAACGACCAACCAATCAGCTCCCATTTGTCATTTTTCAAACACAGCCTGTAACATGACAGTTAGGAGCTGAGTGGTTGGTCGTTTATTACTACTTTATTATTACTCTGCACTTTATCACTTCTCAGAGCTTCATACATCTGCCCCTGGGAACTGAAAGTGGCCCTGAAAAAAAATCTCAAACTGGCCTCACATAGGGGCCTATTCATCATCACTTACGGAACGCGTCGACAGACCGCAAAGAGCGAGCGCTCAATTTAAATAGCCGGCCCCTTTTTCTGAACAAGCGAGCGCAAATAGCGTCCGGCTCTGAATCAGGCCCTGAGGCTTTAGATCCACAAAGTCCTGTTTGGTGAGACGCATGTGCTATGAGACTTTTTAGTTCAGAATCAGGCCCAATGTACAGTGTGGCAGCAAATCGCGATGCAACTGTCACATCCTGATTTGCTGTCCGACTGCCTGACATATGGAATGTTCACTGTGGGGGCGGCGGTGCTCTTAAGCCAGGTCTGGCCCGATGAATGAGTCTTGTATAAAAAAAAAATGCACCTATTTCCTTTGAAAAAATCTGGTTCACCAGAAGAAACGCGTCAGGAGGTCTGCTTGGGAGCCCACAGTTCTAATTGCTCCATGGTCAGTTACAAAAGGATTACTTGTTACAACTTTGTTACATCCTTGGATACTTTATTTCAAAGCTACTGTTTGTGAGGAATGGACTTGTGTGCTATTGTCCTGTAGATGGTTACTGCTATGCCGGCAGACTATTAAGCAACTTTTCCACTCTGCTCAATAAGAATTAAGCACCGGAAGGGATAGGGGGTGCAATCACATCGGAGCCATATTCGACAGGTCACAAGCCAGCTCTGCTGGCCCCTACCATATACCACAGTGCTCAGATACAAACGGATCAAGCACTGCTCATTAAGGATCAAGCACCGGAAGGGATAAGGGTTGCAACTACATCAGAGCTAAATTCGGCAGGATAAAAACTATTTACCACAGTGCTCAGATACCAGCGGTGAGTGACTGCATTATAACACACGGCAAGTATATTGACTGACCTGAACATAATATATGCACATATACATAGCTCCTTACAACAGTGGGCTTGGAGAAGAATCATTTAAATAGAACTTTAACCTTGGTATTATTCGATTTAATTATTCTCTAAACTTCATCTACGGAAAAAGTAACCATAATATAAGATCATTATATGTGTTTTAAATTGCTGCCATTTTTGAGTAGGATGCTAATATAGATACCTATAAGGTTTTTTATTATATACTTCTTATTATATACTGTATATATATTTTAATAAACAGGATTTTTTCACCACTATAGCGCTGTATAAGTTTCCATTTATTTTTGGCTGCGCTCCTAAGCCAGGTCTGGCCCGATGAATGAGTTTTGTATAAAATAAAAAAAATCCTGGTCCAGGTAAAGTTTATGGTCAATCAGTCCCTCTTTGTAACTAAATGCACAACAGGTATTTCGGGAGAATAAATTATTCATATGCATCGGGGTCGCCAAACTTTTGGGCTCTGAGGGCTACTCGCTGCTTCAAATAATGATGGAGGTCTATCAATATGTTTGTACTAATGTAAGAAGCTAGTAATAAACAAAACAACATTTAAACCACAATATGTATTTAGGTTTATATTTCCAGAGGGATAAGGCAGTCCATCTGCGGGTAGAGAAGGTGCAAACTGGAGTGCGTTATCGGAAAGGTTCTAGAGTAGTTTATTGGCAAATATCTTCCACAGCTCTCAAGGTAAAGCTGCCAAGCCTTACATAGTTATTATTTAGTATTGAAAAAGTAAGCTATTAGACCACATAAACAAAGCTACAGAGCAACAAATCTTATATATAAAATGAATTGGTCTGTTTGTATGTCTGTCTTGTTATGCATTCAGACAACCCTGCATCGATTGGGATGAAACAAACGTGAGGTGGGCCAGTTGGATTCTGGACAGGTTTTAGGGGGGTTAGGGTCCCGGTCGGACCTCCCGTTGGTGTACCCTGGCCAGAATTTTGACCTCTGGAGCCTGTTCTTAGCCTTTCAATGGATGGATTTGGACGAAAAGTTCACAGAGTGGTAAAATTGGATGCCAGAAGACATACAAGGAAATTGAGATCCCGGTCAGACCTCCCATTGGTGTATGGCAGGGACAGAACTTTAATCCGGGGATGCTGGGCAGAACTTTGACCCAGGGAGCCTGTCCTGGGCCTTCCACTGGATGGATTTGGATGTAAACTTCACAGAGGGGTGGCAATTGGTCGGTCTGGGATGCCTAATGGAGTGATTGGGGTCCTAGTCGGACCTCACAGCGGAGTGCTCCGGGCAGAACTTTGACCCAGGGAGCCTGTTCTGAGCCTTCCACTGGATGGATCTAGATGAAAACTTCACAGAGTGGTAACATTGGATCCCAGAAGACATACTATGTGATTGAGGTAGGACCTCCCGTTGGTGTACACTGAGCAGAACTTTGACCCAGGAAGCATGTTCTGAGCCTTCCACTGGATGGATTTGGATGAAAACTTCACAGAGGGGTGGCAATTGGTCTGGGATGCCTAATGGAGTGGTTGTGGTCCCGGTCAGACCTCACAGCGGAGTGTGCCGGCAAAACTTTGACCCTAGGAGCCTGTTTTGGTCCTTCGATTCGATGGAGTTGGATAACATCACATATTTTGGACGAAAACTTCACAGAGTGGTAACAATGGATTCTAGAAGACATACTAGGGGCTTAAGACCTTACGGTGGAGTGTGCTGAGCAGAACTTTGACCCATGGAGTCTGTTCTGAGCCTTCCACTGGATGGATTTGGACAACATCTCCAAATAAAACTTAATAACTTGAGGATTTGAACCCGGGCTACTAGTATGGAATATAAACAGAAATCTGCATACACACAAGAACAGCACTGATCAGAAAGATGCCTTGAAAACATGAAATAGTCTGCAATATTGTGCTGGCATGCATGACATGGTACAATACTCCAACCAACCAAAATACACATTTAGCTTACTACAAGAAAGGTCAACAGTGGGCATAGATACTGCATGCATGATGGGCTCATTACTGTGTAAATGCTGGCATGTAGCAAGCTGCATGCAGGAATGGGTCAAAATTGTGTCTACTGTTCCAATATATCCTTCTCCTTTCTGCTGTATAGAATTGCCCCTGCCCCTGTGTATTCATCACTGAGTTCCAAAAGATACGCCTACATACTAATAGGCATAAGTGTTTGTTTCTACAGGTTTGTATGAATCGCATTTGTATAAATACATCCTTACTGTACTTGGCCTATGTCAGACAATCCCGACGGAGGATGTGGCATAATAATGGAAGTCTACATTAGCGAGCAGGAGTCCACCCACTTTCTGGGCATGCACAAAGCAGTTTCACACAAGATATTATGTACGTCCCACTCTCAATAAGGTCCATAATAGCTAATAAAATTGTGCAGTCGAGGCCTTCAAGTTAAATGCAAAGTTTCCAGCAACATAAATCTATAAATAAAATTGCTGTATTTGGATGGGTGCTAATAGTTGCATTATTTACTTTTCAAAGATGTCTAATCTTGACATTTTTTTCAGAGTTATCCATAGAACATAATTAGTTTGTGTAGAATAGAATGAGGGGCCTATTACACTAAATTAAAGATTTTAAGGACATTTTCCTTAAATAACGTTATTTTAGTATTCATGAAGTACCTTAACGCAGGAGATATCACTGATATCTCCTGGTTAAGTTCCTCTCCCCATACATTAGTATGGGGATGTGGAAATTATGGTATTCATCAAATTCCGAAAATTATGTATTTTCGGAATTTGATGGAGGTACTATCCGCCACTGTGAGGTGGCGAATAGCAGATGAAACAGCTGCTTACAGCTGGACAGGTCCCCCGACGTCTCCCTCCGGCGCGTCCTCTGGCTCCGGAGGCTGGTCGGACACTGTGTGCTCCCAGCAGAACACAAAAAAGATTAGAAAAAAAAATAAAAAATTTTCTTTTCTAGTCTGTACTGTGGTGTGCTGGGAGACCACATGACAGACCAGCTGGACGGAGCCGGAGACTGCCGCGCGGACAGGTAAGTGCGGGACGGGGGGGAGGTGAGCGGAGGGAGGAGGGGGGGTTTGGGGGATTACACAAAATTTGCGCAGCTCGAAGTAGTGCTGCGCATGTGCTGGGTTTACGAATGTAACAGCGCATGCGCAGCACGGATTCCAGCTGCGGTAATGCAGTGTAGTGAGGGAAAACTATCTATTTCCCAAAAAGTTGTCATCGCAGAAATGACAGCTTTTCGGAATAGATAGTTATGGAGAGGAGGAATGATGAATTCCTCCTGTAGCTAGTTAGAACTCCATGCGAGTTCTAAACCCACTACCTCCATCGAATTTTGTGTGTTAATGAATAGGCCCCTGAGTCACACAGTGAAAAAGTAAACACCGAGGTCTGCATATTAGACCCAATTGCCTGCATTATTATACAGCTGCAATTGACGACATTACATAGACTTTAATGTGCTCATCTGTTCCTGGTGATGCTGCATCTGAAGTGTCAGGGTATTAGACATATTTGCTGACAATCTGGCTTCCCCCTCTAGGAGATGGCAGCCAGGTCGGCACAGTGGGGGGCATGGTAATTGCCGTGATTCTTGATTGGGGGCGAAGCAGGGGGCGTGACTGAATGATCACATCATCGTGGCTCTGCCCAGCTACACAATGCCGAGATTACTGGTGAATATGGTGAATTCTTCTAGAGCAATGGTGAGCTAGCTTTTCTTCTTGGAGTGGCATATTCCCAAAATGACTTGGGTCACCAAGTTTTTCTCACAGTTTGCCTCCCAGCAATTATATTGTTCTTTGCTGAGTAAATTGTTTTCTGAGAAACACTAAAACTAATAAAAATAACGAGAAATAAATGTATTTCTAATGGTTTTAGATTACAATTGTACTCGTAATGAGATGCTGTACTAAGGCGAGCAATGAAGTTGTGACTTTGGGTCCAATAAAATGCTGTGTATGGATTGATAAATTCAATTAACAAATAGACTAGTTATTATTTAATATAGTAATAAACAAACACAAAAAGGAAAAGAAAGATGAAAGTGGCAGAGAAAGATGTGCTATTGCCATTGTCACGGACCTCCGGCCGATCTCTCCAGATACGCCAATCTGAGAATCGCCGCCCGTGAGTTTTACAAGTTAACTCAGCACGCAAGGTTAAATACCTGAAAGCTGTCACCAGCAAAAGTAACTTTAATGCTTCAGCATAAGGTAAGCTTTTGCTCTCACCTGCATACACACTTAGAGAAATGGTTAACGTGGGCCAAGTTTAGGCCTTGGGTCATAAAACACAGAATTAATGTTTTAATTCAAGAATACCTTCAAAGCTTAGTTACAAAAAGTTACAAGATTATAATAATATTAAAAAAAAGGTTGCACACAAGTTACTTACAATTTCAGAATTAAAATAAAAGGGAAGAAACAAATCACACCGCTGTCTTAAGTGATTTGGGGGACTAGGCAGCCCCTAGTGACTAACTCCGATTCAATCTGTACCACACGATAGCCCCTCAGAAATGAACACTGACACAGATGTCAGTTACAGTTTTATGCCTGTTTCTCCAGGCAGCTCTGGGTCACTCCCCTCCCTTGGGGTAGTTGAAACACAGGGTTTCTTGGTCACTTGAGCAGGGGTTAGTTCATTTAATTAATCATTGCTCACTCCATCCTGTTTGGAGCTTAGAGATTAGGCCTGTGTCCACTGAACTGGACACTTCTTACAGATGGCTAGGGGAAAGATTTGACACCTGGCTGGTCGGTCTGTCTCTCCTTGGCCTGTAAGCCTGACCCACTGTGAGGTTATAACCAAGCTCCACTCTTTGATCCCTGCTTCAAGTGAGGAAACCACAGACATTAACAACTTATTTTTTCAGTGCCTGGTCAAATTGCTGGTAATTTCCAGGGTCATCTATCTTATGTGAAATATACACGTTGACACAAATTATAACTGAAGCAGGAATGCAGAACTTCCTAACCTCTCTTCACTCTAAGGGCCTGATTCAGACCCGCTCGCGAGTGCTATGCGCTTGCAAGCGGGTCGATGGTGGCCCAGTGCACATCCGCACGACGGAGTCGGCTCTGTCGTGCGCATGCAAGAGACCCGGATAGCGATGGGCAAACCGTCGCTCTGGGTCTCGTACCAATGGGGGCATGCTGTCGATGTTGAGTGACAGCACGCCCCCTTTGGTGGGTGGGCCGGGGAAGTGGCTGCCCAAATGGAGGCATCCCATGTGAATGCCTCCATTTGGGGGCGGCCCCACTGACATCACGAGTGATGTCAGTGGGAGAGATTTCGGCTCTGTTAGAGCCGAAATCTCTCTGGGGCTTGCGGCAACGAGACCCTACCACAAGGGTCTCGTCGCAAGCCCGATGGTCGCGATGGTCGTGACCATCGTGACCATCTTCCTGGCCGCTCGCTATAGCTGTGGGTGGTCACCCACAGCTATGCGAGCGGCCAGGAGCTCGCTCTAAAAAACAAGAAGGCCGGCCCTGATTCAGAGCGAGCGCTCTGTCAGAACGTCCGGCTCTGAATCAGGGCATAAGTTCAAACGCTTGTCACCATTCATACACGAGTAACATTACTACCAAGTCAACAAAAGGGCAAGTTACATGTTTATACCAACTACGTATCCTGCGCAGTTAAACCCATGCGGACACAAAAATCCATCTTTTTGCGACAGCCTTGGAGAAGAATATGAAAGAAATAAGGAAAACTAAAGGTAAATAGAACAAAGCAGGTGGTCAGGGAGAAATGAAACAAAGGGGTACAAAGTAATGAAAAAGAAAAGCGCACCAACTTATGGTAGCAGGTGGCTCCACGCGTGTGCAGGGGTTGGGTACAGGATGCCGGCACTCGGGATCCTGGCGGTCAATCTCAATGCTGGCATCCCGAAGGGATTAAAACTGACAACAGCCAGTAAGTAACCTAACCCTCCCCGCACTCTAAACCTAACCTACCCCCAGTGCCTAAACCTCCCCCTAGTGCCTAACCCTCCCCCCTAGCTCCACTACTTACCGTCGGGATGCCAGTACCAGAATACTGAGACCAGTCAGAATCCCCGCTCCGGCATCCCGATGGTAAGTAGTGGGGCATTCTGAGAGCCGGCATCCTGACAGCCGGCATTCCAACTACATCCCATGTACAGGTGAGAGTGTCACAAACATATGGACACACAGTGCTGTTATCTGAGGATGCAGCTGTCTGCATTACCCTCTCACACAGGGGCCTATTTATCATTAAATATTTGCAACATAACCCCTGAAAACACCCGTTTTATGGGGGTAAATGCAAATATTAAGTATCCCCCAAATGTGCAAGGAAGGACTGCAGCAGATATGTCCATACCTGCCGTGGTCCCTCCTTTTCCGACGATAGGTTTCGATGAGGACTGCAAAATTGTCAGATTTCCGAGTTTGGTCCCGGCAGCTAATGTCATCTGAAGATGGTGTTAGCCACTGTAGCCTATGTGCTGCATTTCACAAATAATACTGGTACTGTAACTCTGTCACAGTAGCGATGCGGGGTGTCTCAATAAAGGAGTGGAGTGACCACTAATGAGACCACTTCACTACTAACAGTTTGCAGGGACGGCATCCTTTCGAATCACCTGTCCCTGGATCAGATTTTTCATACATTTGGTCGAATCGCACCGATAAGAATTTACAATTATCAGGTCTAAACATTATAATTGAAACATATGCCCCACAGTCTCCAGATTGGTCTATTTGGCTTTTGGTCATGGTAAAGGAAAACTCCTTGTTGGAGGGTTCAAATGGAAAGGGTGGAGGTAGACTTCAGAGTGTCTCTCTGCAGGAAAACACTGTACTTGGTTCTTTGCCTTCATAATTTTGCCTTGTCTTAAGTGCTTGCTACTCAGATGTCCAAACTGCGCTCTGGTCAGTAGGCCGGATTGCAGCAGGTGGCGGGCCACATTTGGCCCATGGACCATAGTCTGGATGACCACCTAATATTAGAGGTCACCATAGTAGAAGTACCTCTAGCGCTACTTACCTGCTGCTTGTATTATAACTGTATCTGGTGACAGAAAAAGACAAAAGGCCCAATAGGCCGATGATTGATAAATGCCCAGGGTGGGCCCATCACTTAATTCAATGGTAGCAGAAGGTAGGGGCCTATGTAATTAGTGAGAACAACAGATAATGCTGCCTCTTCATTGGCACAGAACAATGGAAATGGGATGGCAGGGGTGTATTATGTTTTGAATTGCTTTTATGCCCCATACTTGCAGGCATTTTTGCTACTCTGCTGTATAGGTGGTCAGTTTAGGCTAGAACATAGTAATATTTATTAAGCCACAAGTGAAGATGGAGTGTCAGCAAGTGTGAGAAGTACACAACAGGATAGAAAGCAAATAGAGAGGAACATCAGTGTGTTGCTAAGAAATGCAGTGCTGAAGAAATAGGGAGACTAGATGCACATGTGAAAAGTTGTGCAAGGGCTAAGCGGCAATGAAGCAGGTGAGCATGGCAGATGTAGTAGGGAGACAGATGCAGTAGGGTGACAGATGCAGTAGGGTGACAGATGTAGTAGGGTGACAGATGTAGTAGGGAGACAGATGTAGTAAAGAGAGATGTAATAGGGTGACAGATGTAGTAGAGAGACATATGTAGTAGGGAGACAGTTGTAGTAGGGAGTCAGATGTAGTAGATAGACAGATGTAGTAGGGAGACAGATATAGTAGGGAGACAGATGTAGTAGAGAGACAGATGTAGTAAGGAGACAGTTGTAGTAGGGAGACAGATGTATCAGGGAGTCAGATGTAGTAGGGTGACAGATGTAGTAGGGAGACAGATGTAGTAGGGTGACAGAGGTAGTAGGGTGACAGAGGTAGTAGGGTGACAGATGTAGTAGAGAGACAATGTAGTAGGGTGACAGATGTAGTAGGGAGAGAGATGTAGGGTGACAGATGTAGTAGGGAGAGAGATGTAGTAGGGTTACATATGTAGTAGAGACAGATGTAGTAGGGAGACAGATGTAGTAGGGTGACATGTAGTAGAGAGACAGATGTAGTAAGGAGACAGTTGTAGTAGGAAGTCAGATGTAGTAGGATGACAGATGTAGTAGCGAGACAGATGTAGTAGGGAGACAGATGTAGTAGGGAGACAGATGTAGTAGGGAGACAGATGTAGTAGGGAGACAGTTGTAGTAGGGAGACAGTTGTAGTAGGGAGACAGACGTATTAGGGAGTCAGATGTAGTAGGGTGACAGATGTACTAGGGAGAAAGATGTAGTAGGGTGACAGATGTAGTAGGGAGACAGATGTAGTAGAGAGAGATGTAGTAGGGAGACAGATGTAGTAGGGTGACAGATGTAGCAAGGAGACAGATGTAGTAGAGAGACAGATGTAGTAGGGAGACATATGTAGTAGGGTAACAGATGTAGTAGGGAGACAGATGTAGTAGAGACAGATGTAGTAGGGAGACAGATGTAGTAGGGTGACAGATGTAGCAAGGAGACAGATGTAGTAGAGAGACAGATGTAGTAGGGAGACAGATGTAGTAGGGTAACAGATGTAGTAGGGAGACAGTTGTAGTAGGGAGACAGATGTAGTAGGGAGACAGATGCAGTAGGGTGACAAATGTAGCAAGGAGACAGATGTAGTAGGGAGACAGATACAAACCAGAATTTAAAGCAAAACTAAACAAAACAGTTTTGGGTGAAGGAATAAATTAAGAATATAATTACTTACATCTGCTTGCCTAGTGCTTCTTTCTGGAGAGTTTCCATATAGCTGTAACAGCCTGAGCAGGTTAGAAGTTTATTTTTCCACTTTTATTTAACTTCACCCAAAACAAATGAACGTGCCAGTTTTATTTTCTCTGTAAATACATATGCCATTATCTACTTTTATGTATACATAAACATGATATGCATTTGGGCACACGCCTATACTGCAACTAGTGGCTGACAGCTTCATAGGAGATGTACAGGTAATGTAAGGTAGTAGGCATTTATATAGAAAATAGATGAAAATTAGAAAAAGTATCTGTTCAAGTATAAGCAGCAGTAGAATTGGTGGCTTTTACCTATAACCTGCACTGAGTTATAGCAAATAGTAGTTTTTCTGTTGCCATCTCTCCCACATATTGTAGAATGAAGGACAGGGTCCCAAGTGTATGGTTCCAGTCCAACAACCTTCAAGTATCTCGCTTAAGGGTGATAATAAAAATTCCTGAAGTAGTTTATAATTAACACATACTTGCATAATGAATACATAACTTGCACCCATGCCTTTGACTTGTTAAAGGAGTCGCAAACCTCAAAATAAGCAGCTATGATTTCAAAGTTATGTGCACTTTTGTTTTAGCGCACATTTCCTAGTTTTGCACAATTAGTGGAGTTAGGACATCGAAGCTAAAAAGAATATTTCACTGTTATACCTAAACAGACTGTGATGGATTATATAACGAAACACCTGCAAATAGTTGGCTGTAATAAACCAAATAAGATAACAGCTTTCAGAGGTTAGCTCTTTTGGATTCTTGACATTCAAAATATTCCAACGTAAGAGACTATACACATTTGTCTGGCCCTCATCGATGATATGTTATAGATGCAATATTACTACTACTCAAGAAATAAAGTCAGCCATCTTAGAATATTTCAAGCTGTGCAAGAAGGGTGCATTTAAATGTCATGGTTGTGTGAATTGCCCGTTTCTCCAAACTGGAGCACAGTTCATGGATCCAAGTACTAACATTGTGTATGAAATTGGACATTTTTTGAACTGCGATAGTCGTTATGTAATCTATCTTATCAAATGCCCTTGCAAGTTGCTTTACGTTGGAAAGACTATAAGACTCTTGAAAGAAAGGATAGCGTTACATCGGTCCTCTATTAAAAAGGCTTTGCGGGTTGTTGATACTAATACACCTCCAGTGGCGAGAGACTTCGCAGCTTTTGGACATACCATGAGAGACTTTATATTTTTTCCTATTGACCATATTGCCCCATTAAGGAGGGGAGGAGACCGGAATAAATTGTTATTACAACGCGAGTGTTTTTGGATTAATCGGTTTAACACTGTTACTCCATATGGACTAAATGAGGGTCTGTCATTGAGTTGTTTTCTATGACTGACCTGTTGTACTATGGTGGTCTCACTGTATGTGGTTTATTTTATGTATCTTATGTATTTCACTATACTGTTTTTTTCTTTTGTTTAGTTTCCATTGTTTTTTCAGTCTATGTGCATCCATTATCAGTGCGAATACCTGTCACCTCCCTGCAATGAGTATCGCTATGCCGGAGTAACCTAATATGCTGTATTTTTGATACCTGGGTTATCTGCTGCCATACTTGGAACCTTGTCCATTGTCCTATTTGTTACGGTGTTCTGATATATGTGGATTATTATTAATAGTTCAGTTGATGCCTTGTTTACTAGTTGCTATGGTTACTAGTCGCTATTGGTGGAGTAGCCGCGTTACTATGGTTACGAGTGACTAGATCCGGTCCCGGGTCGTCACTTCCAGTATGTTCGACATGTGTCTGAAGCTGTGGACTTGTGATCCGCCGCAACAGGTGATTGTACAGGTGAGGATGCTCGCGCTGATTGATGCTTGCATATATGACTGAAGGTTTGTTGGTGTGTGATAAGCCCATGATGAAGGTGTTACATTGACACCGAAACGGCTGTCGGGCGAGATACACCAGAGGGTCTGCTTGGGATGAGTACTTGTCTATGATGCTTTATTGCTGCAATTTGATTTACAAGCCCCTCTCTTACCTTGACATTGTTTGGATATGCACCTCTTCTTTATGAACAATATACTATCTTCTATGGATTATTATGGATGTGCGGACTAGTTTTTCTTTATCCAGTAACATATTATGTGATTGCACTCCTTGACATTGTATTTCAGTGGGTGCTGACCGGTCTCATGTGTACTGCTATATATACACATACATATATATATATTTATGAATGGGCCCAGATTATGAACTCTCTAATGGTTAGCAAGGTATCTGTGGTGGCTGGTCACACCCAATCTGGTTGCTGGCCAAACCCCATAAACATAGGCCCCCTCTATTTAATTTCCCTGGTGGGCACTTCATGCCCAGGTCCAACAACTCTCAGAGGAGATGTCCCCAGGAGCAATATGGCATGCCCATGAGGCCCCAAATAAAGGGGAGGCGTATTAGTAAAATGGCATATTCCAGAAAGTAAGTTACCCAAGACATCACCTCCCTCGAAGATAAAATTACTAGTCTATTGTATTTTCATAAACAAACCCCTTCTGCCAACCTGCTCGCACGGATTGATTTCCTTAGAGGCCAACTGTATACTCTACTTTCAGGTAGATCTGTCCGTCTCTTGAAAAAGCTACAACAACGTTATTATGATATGGTGGATAAGGGAGACTCAGTTCTGGTGAGCAAACTTCGACAAAAGAGAGCCTCGGGGATAATCAACAGGCTTAAACTTTGTAACACCGGGAGGGTTACTTATCACAAGGAGGAGATGGTTAAAGAGTTGCTATGATTACTTTGAGAAATTTTACAATCTCCCATGATCCACCACATGTGTCACTCAGAGACCTCCCGTGACCCATATTTGACTGTATTTTTCTTCCCACTTTCACTGTACAACAGCTTATGCCGCTAAATGCATATATCACTGAGAGATTGTAATAGCATTCCAGGAACTAAAAGCTGTGGTGGCCCCAAGCCCACAATAAAAATTAGCAAAATCGTTAGCACCCTTTCTAAAGGATTTCTTCAATAAAATCCTTGATGGGAATAAAGGGTGGTGAACCGCGCTCACTGATATGACTGTGGGGGTGGATTGAGGCAGGAGGGAGAGGGAAAGAGTAATGGGGGGGGAAGAGAGGTGGGGGGAGGGGATGTGCGTGTATCTGGAGGTATGGGGGTAGGGGGTGTAAGAGTGCTGCGCCTGTGGTAGGAGTACCTGTTCCTACCTAGTTTAGAGACTGGTAAAAGCTGGGTAAGGCGCGCTCTCTATATGGTGGGGCAGTGTGTAAAGTGCTTGGGTAAGAGTGATCTGTATGACAGAGAGACGTAGACGGTGGTGTTGGGTCAAGGTAATTTTATTGGTTTAAGGTAGGTAGGCACAATGCTACTAGAGGGTAATTGACCCAGGAGCAGTAGGGGGAAGAGCAGGATGGGTGCACGGGGGGGAAGGTGGGTAGACCCTTTTAGGGGGCTCCTTTTCCGTGCAGTTCTGGACCAGCACGTTGTCCCTGCTGGACCTTTGGTCGACAGTCTTAACGCCCGGCACAGTGTAGGTGGAAGTCTGGTAAGGATAGATGATGTGGCGACGTCCCGCAATTTGTACAACTTACCTACCGGTAGGTGCCTGTGTAGGCGTTGCGATTTGGGGGTGGTGGTCGTCAGTCTCTGATGGTATACAGCGGCAGGTTAGATGGCCGTTCTTGTTGTGCTGCAGCTACTGGTGCGGCTGTGCCCCGTGATGGTGGCACAGTTGGTCTTGTTTGCGCTGGCAGGGTGGGTCAGCGTGGTGGATGGAGCCTGGCTGGATGCGCAGGCTGTGGCAGGTCGGCGTCTCCGTGTTTGGGATGCGGGCCGGTACCTGCGTGTGTGCCACGTCGTGCAGCGGGACGGCCGGGTGAGGCTGTTCGGATGAGGGATGCCGTGTGTGTGCAGTGAATGCCGGCTCCTCGTGGTTCCTGCGGCTGTTGGCGCCCAATGTGGGGACATCCATGATTAAGGCACAGCCGAAACGCGTTGGAGACACACACCTACCATCACGTCCTGGAAACCTTCTTTCCTGCTGAAGAACCCCCCTGCTGTCCCAGCGACCGCTGATCACAAGGAGCTGCCAGCACCTCCGGCGAGTGGCACCCCCGCCTTGTGACCGTGACACGCCCGGCTCTCAGCCTCCCCGCCCCCGCCCCACATTGGGCGCCAACAGCCGCAGGAACCACGAGGAGCCGGCGTTCACTGCACACACACGGCATCCCTCATCCGAACAGCCTCACCCGGCCGTCCCGCTGCACGACGTGGCACACACGCAGGTACCGGCCTGCATCCCAAACACGGAGACGCCGACCTGCCGCAGCCTGCGCATCCAGCCAGGCTCCATCCACCACGCTGACCCACCCTGCCAGCGCAAACAAGACCAACTGTGCCACCATCACGGGGCACAGCCGCACCAGTAGCTGCAGCACAACAAGAACGGCCATCTAACCTGCCGCTGTATACCATCAGAGACTGCCGACCACCACCCCCAAATCGCAACGCCTACACAGGCACCTACCGGTAGGTAAGTTGTACAAATTGCGGGACGCCGCCACATCATCTATCCTTACCAGACTTCCACCTACACTGTGCCGGGCGTTAAGACTGTCGACCAAAGGTCCAGCAGGGACAACGTGCTGGTCCAGGACTGCACGGAAAAGGAGACCCCTAAAAGGGTCTACCCACCTTCCCCCCCGTGCACCCATCCTGCTCTTCCCCCCACTGCTCCTGGGTCAATTACCCTCTAGTAGCATTGTGCCTACCTACCTTAAACCAATAAAATTACCTTGACCCAACACCACCGTCTACGTCTCTCTGTCATACAGATCACTCTTACCCAAGCACTTTACACACTGCCCCACCATATAGAGAGCGCGCCTTACCCAGCTTTTACCAAAATCCTTGATGGAGCTTCTCTTGCCCCGGCAACTACATTGGCTAACATTGTAGTCATACGGAAGCCAGGCCATGAAACAGAGTTATACACTAATTACTGGCATATATCCCTACTAAATGTTGACATTAAAAATTATTGTCAAACAGATTGGGCTCACTTCTTGACGATCCATCGATCTGATCCACACTATTCATGATCAAAAGCTCCCAGCCATGATTCTGGGGTTATATGCTGTAAAAGCATTCATCTGTATAGCTTGGCTATTCATGTTTAGAGCCTTAAGTTCAATGGGTTTCGGAGGGAAATTCTATAACGGTGTCACGGCCATATACAATGTCCTAGAGCACAGGTGTTGTCCAATGGGACTGCTTATCCTTTTCTATCACCCTTTAAGTTTTGCACTGGTTATAAAACCATTGGCGGCAAGGATCCAGGCCAATCCACACATATAAAGGATCAAAGTGGGTGGTCTGGAGCATAAAATTGCGTTATATGGTGATGTTCTATTCACTGTAGCTTCCTCATTTCCCATTTACTTAAAGAAATTGAATAATATGGCAGCAACTTGGATATACAGTAAAATTAACAAGCAGAAAACAGAGGTCTTAGACTTCTACATGTCTGGGAAACTTAAACCCACACTGGCACAAAACTATCCTTTCCAGTGGAATCGGCACCAAATTATATACTTTGGAGTTCATATCACAAAGATTTATCACCATCTAATTCAAGCTAATTAACCAAACGTCTTACACAATTTAAAACAGAAACCGGGACCTGGAGTGGCTGTTACAATTCATGGATTGGCGAGATCATTGTCGTCAAGATAAATTTATTACAGCCCTACTTATTTCAAAATCTTCCAGTGTGGGTTCCCCATTATGTTTTAAAATATCTTCATCATATTACCACCTAATTTATATGGTCCAAAGAGACTAAAACTTTTACAGAAGCCCACACTGGGGGGAGGTTTGTGTGTCCCAAATTTCAAACTCTGTTACGTGGTAGCCAAACTTGCTCAATGTGTCTTATGGGACCGGTCAAAAACCGAGAGAGCGTTTCCTGTGCGTGCCATCCAGCTATATCACATACATTAGATATCAGGGATTTTGCTAACCGCTGTTTTAAACTTGCTCCCCACCAAAGCCCCATAATTCTGCTATTTCATAATCCTGATTTTCGACTTGGTGTAATCTGACTTAATTAAGACCTTGGCTACTCGGGGAAATCAGACTGCTAAATGATACATGATCGAGGGTTCCCCACATTTGCCAAGTTCAGGCCAAACTCTCCATCCCACATATCTTCAAATACAACATTTCTTCGATTCAATTTTTTTCAGAAAGACCTCTCACTACTTGCCAATCATTGGTCCTAAGGGGTGACGGCACTATGGGGCTTGTTTCCACTCTGTATGCAGAACTCCAGCAGTCGGAGTTGGATTGGAGACCCACATGAGTTGACATGGGAGGCTGACCTAGGGGAAACCCGAGACAATGAAGACTGGGAAGATATGCGCATCAATGTATCGACTAGTTCTATTTGTGTACGAAAAAAGGAAAATGCTTATAAGCTTCTCTCTAGGTGGTATTATGTTCCAAATAGACTGAATAAAATAGCTTATGCTGGAGATGTGGTACTGATGTACGAACAATTCTGCATACATGGTGGAGATGCCCGAAGCTCACCCCATTGTAATTAAATTACTTTTCTGGTTCACTTCATTGTAGACTTCAGTATCCAAGCCCCAAATACTTTCACTTGTCACTGAGCTTCCCAGACACTTCCCGTCATCAATATAAATTAATCAGACACACTTTCAGTGGCCATGTCAGTTGGCAGGAATTAGGAAATGAACGGAAACTCCTCATATATGGGAGATTATAGTCAAAGCATGGAATGTATTAGTAGTATTCTGTACTGCTCATCTAAGAGCTTCACCAAAATTTGGGTACCTTCGACCGCACATTTTCACGTTCCTCTGGCACTTTCCCCGACATCCCTCTAATCCCCCTGCATTTCGGGTATTCCAATAGATTATTCGGATTGGACCAGTTGAGCTGAACCTGCCCCCTCCTTTCCTTCTCCTTTCTTTCTCAGCTGATGGCCACCACTCACCTTTTCTTGCTGCCTTTCTTGCTTTCTGATCTAGCTCTCTTTTTACCTGTCTTAAAATTTGAAGAGTTGACGCGTTTATAATTTTTTCCTTCACCATGCATAGTATATGTTTGCTTATTACTTTACAATACTTACTGCTGTTATTACAGACCTCTATGTAGGTCTGTCTTGTATTACAAAGAAAACAGAGCTATATACATAGTACAGATCGAGTCTCCCATATCCAAATATTCCAAAATACAGAATTATTTGAGCATGACTGAGATAATGAAATCTTTGCTTTTTGATGGTACAAAGTACACAAACTTTGTTTAAGGCACAAATTATTAAAAATATTGTATAAAATTACCTTCAGGCTGTGTGCATAAGGTGTATATGAAACATAAATTAATTTCATGTATGTACACAAACTTTGTTTGAGCCACAAAATTATTGAAAATATTGTATAAAAATACCTGCAGGCTGTGTGTATAAGGTGTATATAGAACATAAATGCATTGTGTGTTTAGATTTGGGTCCCTTTCTCAAGATATTTCATTTAGGTATGCAAATATTCCAAAACACGTAATATTCCGATATCCAAAATTCCCCTTGTTCCAAGCATTTTTGATATTGGAGACTCAACCTGTATGTTAGTACCTAAAAACGGAATCTGTATGGAATCCCGGCTGCCGCATGGCCGGCAGTTCGATTCCTGGCAGTGGCAGCCCGACAGATCAGCCGAGCCCGGCAGCGGAAGGCAGCGCTGGAAATCCTGATCGTCCCTAAGGTAAGTATAAACTAACCTAACCTAACCCCCTAACCCTCCTTAGGGTGGCCTAACCCTAACCCCCCCTTCCCCGCTGCCTAAACCTAAGACCCCCAGGGGGGGGTGCCTAACCCGCTGCCTAAACCTAACCCCCCCTTCCCCTAGCATAACCCTAACCCTCCCGGGGGGTGCCTACCCCTACGTCCCCCCCGGGTGCCCTAAACCTCCCCCTCCCCCCCTTGGCTGTCCGCTCACAGCGCCCGGCATCCCTCCGATCGGGATGCCGGGCGCCGGTCTCCCTGCGTCAGGTAAATGACAGGCATCTAGATATAGACGTCGGTCATTTATCCCACGCCGGGATAAAGCAGCCGGGAAGCCGGCTATCGGTATTAAGGCAGCCGGTTTCCCGACTGCATACCCCTAAAAACTGTTATCCTTGCGCTTGGTTTGTCAACCTGTGTTGCTGCAAGTCCAATTAGCCAGCAGCCGGCTGACCCAAAAAAAAGCACACTAACAAATATAAAATATATATATTGGACTGCGCTACCGGTTTGGGATGAAAAAATTATATATACACTACCGTTCAAAAGTTTGGGGTCACTTAGAAATGTCCTTATTTTTGAAAGAAAAGCACTGTTTTTTTCAATGAAGATAACATTAAATTAATCAGAAATACACTCTATACATTGTGGTAAATGACTATACTAGCTGGTTTTTAAAGGAACATCTACATAGGTGTATAGAGGCCCATTTCCAGCAACCATCACTCCATTTTTCTAATGGTACATTGTGTTTGCTAAGCGCATTATAAGACTAATGGATGATTAGAAAACCCTTGTGCAATTACTGTATGTTAGCACAGCTGAAAATGGGTTTGCTTGTTAGAGAAGCTATAAAACTGGCCTTCCTTTGAGCTAGTTGAGTATATGGAGCATCATATTTGTGGGTTCGATTATACTCTCCAACTGGCCAGAAAAAGAACTTTCATGTGAAACTCAAGAGTCTATTCTTGTTCTTAGAAATGAAGGCTATTCCATGTGAGAAATTGACAAGAAACTGAACATTTCCTACAACGGTGTGTACTACTCCCTTCAGAGAACAGCACAAACTGGCTCTAACCAGAGTAGAAAGAGAAGTGGGAGGCCCCGATGCACAACTGTCCAAGAAGACAAGTACATTAGTCTCTAGTTTCAGAAATAGACGCCTCACAAGTCCTCAACTGGCAGCTTCATTAAATGGTACCCAAAAAACGCCAGTGTCAACGTCTAAAGTAAAGAGGCGACTCCGGGATGCTGGCCTTCTAGGCAGATTGGCAAAGAAAAAGCCATATCTGAGACTGGCCAATAAAAGGAAAAGATTAATATGCGCAAAAGAACACAGACATTGGACAGAGGAAGATTGGAAAAAAGTCTTATGGTCAGACGAATCGAAGTTTGAGGTGTTTGGATCACACAGAACAACATTTGTGAGACGCAGAACAACTGAAAATATGCTGGAGGAGTGCCTAACGCCATCTGTCAAGCATGGTGGAGGTAATGTAATGGTCTGGGGCTGCTTTGGTGCTGGTAAAGTGGGAGATTTGTACAAGGTAAAAGGGATTTTGAATAAGGAAGGCTATTACTCCATTTTGCAACGCCATGCCATACCCTGTGGACAGCGCTTCATTGAAGCCAATTTCCTCCTCCAGCAGGACAATGACCCAAAGCACACCTCCAAATTATGCAAGAACTATTTAGGGAAGAAGCAGGCAGCTGGTATTCTGTCTGTAATGGAGAGGCCAGTGCAGTCACCAGATCTCAACCCCATTGAGATGTTGTGGGAGCAGCTTAACCGTATGGTACGCAAGAAGTGCCCATCAAGCCAATCCAACTTGCGGGAGGTGTTTCAGGGTGAAATTTCTTCAGATTACCTCAACAAATTAACAGCTAGAATGCCAAAGGTCTGCAATGCTGCAAAAGGAGCATTCTTTGACGAAAGCAAAGTTTGAAGGACAAAATTATTTTTTCAAACAAAAAATATGAGATATGGTGAGAACTTGTTATCTCTATTTCTACGAAGTCCATAGGGTTCCACAGGATACCTTGGGGTATAGGTGATGACGTCAGGCATCGGGCACCATAGAGTTAAGTTTTCAGCCTCCCAGGATGCACTAGGGTCCCCCTCCTATACCTCGCCCCCGAGCCAAGGCATCTCAGTTACGTACCAAGCCATAGGCCGGAGGAGGATAAGGAAGAGAGAGAAAAAAGGATCTGGACACACACAAGAATCACATTCTCACCAGAGGGAGACGGAAAAAACGGTGACCATAGTAAAGCCCATCTGCAGCACAGGTGCGACAGGGCGGGAGTCCTGTGGAACCCTATGGACTTCATAGAAATAGAGATAACAAGGGTAAGTTCTTACCATATCTCATATTTTCTACTTCAGGGTCCATAGGGTATCCACAGGATACCTTGGAGATGTCCCAAAGCAGTATCCTTCAAGGGTGGGGACGCTCCTGTGCTGAAAGGAGAGTCCGCCGCCCGAAGGAAGCATCCTGAGAGGCAAAGGTGTCAAACGCGTAATACCTCACAAATGTATGGACCGAGGACCACGTAGCAGCCTTGCAGATCTGGACTGCAGAGGCACCACGTCGAGCTGCCCACGAAGGACCCACAGACCTAGTGGAATGAGCCCTCACAGAGGATGGAACCGGCAGGCCTACATGAAGATAAGCTTCTGAAATGGCCATACGGATCCAAGCTGCCAAAGTTTGCTTTGAAGCAGGCCAACCCTTCTTACGGAATCCATAGAGGACAAACAAGGCGTCCGACTTCCTAAACGAAGAAGTGCGGTCAACATAAATCCGTAAAGCCCGCACAACGTCCAAAGTGGCCTCACCCACCGACAGGTCAGGTGAGTTAAAAGCCCGCACAACTATTTCCTCGTTGATATGAAAACGGGAAACAACTTTGCAAAGAAAATCAGGACGAGTGCCCAGCACCGCCCTTTTCCCATGAAAAATCAAGAAAGGGGGTCTACAAGAGAGAACCCCTAAATCAGAAACACGTCTGGCCGAAGCGATGGCCAGAAGGAAAATTATTTTAGCTGTCAGCCATTTAAGATCCACTGAGCCCAGTGGTTCAAACGGCGGTCCCTGGAGATTCTCAGGACCACAGCTAAATCCCAAGGCGCCACCGGTGGAACAAATGGCGGCTGAATTCGAAGAACACCTTGCATAAAGGTGCGCACATCAGGGATTGTAGCAATCCTACGATGGAACCAGACAGACAGGGCAGATACCTGCACCTTCAAAGAAGCAAGGCGAAGCCCATGGTCTAGTCCCGCCTGTAGGAAGGCTAGAACTCTAGACAGATGGAACTCCCGAGGTGCATAACCTCTCGGTCGACACCATTGGAAGAACGTATGCCACACACAATGGTATATTCTTGCAGAAGCCGGTTTCTGAGCTCTCAGCATAGTGCGTACTACAGAACTGGAAAACCCCCTGGACCTTAACATGGCCGTCTCAACAGCCACGCCGTCAAAGACAGCCGAGTCAGGTCCGGGAGACAAGGACCCTGTGACAGTAGGTCCGGTCGTAGCGGCAACCGCAGAGGGATGTCCATGGACAGACCCTGAAGGTCTGAGAACCAGTGCCGTCTGGGCCACGCGGGAGCTATCAACAGGAGCGTCCCTCCTTCCTGTTTGAATTTCCGGATTACCCGTGGAAGAAGGGAAAACGGAGGAACGAGATAGGCAAACCGGAACGTCCACTGGACGGACAGAGCATCCACCAGAGACGCCTTTTCGTCTCTTGTGCGAGACCCGTACACCGGCAACTTGTTGTTGTGCCGTGACGCCATGAGGTCGATCTCTGGAAGACCCCACCTGTCCACCAGAAGTTGAAAGACGTCCTGGTGCAGAGACCATTCCCCCGGATGAACGTCCTGGCGACTGAGAAAGTCAGCCTCCCAGTTGAGGACTCCCGGGATGAACACCGCTGATATGGCCAGGAGATTGTGCTCCACCCAGATCAGGATGCGGGACACCTCTACGAGTGCCGCCCGACTTCGGGTTCCTCCTTGCCGATTTATGTAGGCCACGGTGGTGGCGTTGTCCGACTGGACCTGCACGGGACGACCGTGGAGAACCCGATGGGCCTGCTGGAGAGCATTGAAAACGGCGCAGAGTTCCAAGATGTTTATCGGAAGCTCCTTTTCCGCCTGAATCCATCTGCCCCGGAACAAGTGTGGACCCGAGACCACTCCCCAGCCCCGAAGACTGGCGTCTGTCGTCAATAGGACCCAGTTCGCCACCCAAAACGGATGACCCTTGTTGAGATGGGTTGTCTGCAACCACCAGGCAAGGGACAGGCGAACCTCCGGAGTGAGCACCATCATCTGGGACTTGAGACTCTGAGGCAGGCCATTCCATTTGGACAGGATCAATTGCTGCAGAGGTCTGGAGTGAAACTGGGCATATTCCACCATGTCGAATAGCGTTGTCCGACTGGACCTGCACTGGGCGACCCTGGAGAACCCGATGTGCCTGCTGGAGGGCATTGAAGACCGCACGGAGTTCCAAGATATTTATTGGAAGCTCCGCTTCTGTCGGAGTCCACCTGCCCTGGAACAAGTGTGGACCCGACACTGCTCCCCAGCCCCGAAGACTGGCGTCCGTTGTCAACAGGACCCAATTTGGTACCCAGAACGGACGTCCCTTGCTGAGATGGGTAGTCTGCAACCACCAGGCAAGGGACAGGCGAACCTCCGGGGTGAGCACCATCGTCTGGGACTTTAGAGACTGAGGCAGCCCGTTCCACTTGGACAGGATCAGGTGCTGCAGAGGTCTGGAGTGAAACTGGGCATATTCCACCATGTCGAACACCGACACCATGGAGCCCAGTAACCTCATCACCGAATGCAGAGACACCCGGCGACTCTGCAGACAACTGCGCACCCTCAACTGTAAGGCAGAGATCTTTTCCCTCGTCACAAAGATCCTTTGCTGTCCGGAGTCCAATAAGGCTCCGAGGTGCAGAATTCTCTGAGACGGGATCAGGGTGGACTTCTGCCAGTTTATTAACCAGCCGTGCTGTTGGAGTACCGCAATCGTGAGGTCCAAGTGGCGTAGAAGGAGCTCTGGAGATCCTGCTACCAACAGAAGGTCGTCCAGGTACGGCAACATGCGGACTCCCTGCACCCGCAGGGAAGCCGCCATGACCGCCATAACCTTGGTGAACACACGTGGTGCTGTCGCCAGCCCAAAAGGTAACACCCGGAACTGGAAATGATCGTTGCGGATTGCAAACCTGAGGAACTGTTAATGGCGTAAAATAGGGACATGCAGGTAAGCGTCCTGTATGTCCAACGACACCATGTAATCCCCAGGTTCCAGCGCCAGGATGATGAACCGTAGGGTCTCCATCCGAAACCTCGGCACCCGCAAGGACTTGTTGAGTGCTTTGAGGTTGAGGATCGGACGGTACGACCCATTGGGTTTCTGCACCAAAAACAGATTGGCATAGAAACCCTGGCCCCTCTAGGAGAATGGAACAGGCACTATAACTCCAGCCTGGAGCATAGTGTGCAAAACCTTCCGCAGTTCCATGGCTTTGTTCCGGTCTGATGGAAGACCCGTGGTGAAGAATCGGGACGGGGGCCTGTGCCGGAAGGAGAGGGCATACCCGTGAGAAACCACCTTGAGAACCCAAGTGTCTGTCGTGGTAACCGACCAACACTGGGCGAACTGCAGCAGGCGGCCTCTCACTCTGGGATCCCCCAAAGGGAGGCCTGGACCGTCAGGCCGCAGGTTTGTCATCGGACTTAGGAGCCGGACGTCTGGTACTCCAGGCCTGCTTCCGGGGCTTGGCTGATTTTTTGGGGCCAGCCTGACGGGGGAAGGACTGTGCTTTAGGCCTACCCTGGGCCCGGTAAGGCCGATAAGGACGATGTACCTGAACTGGAAGGAACTGCAGCAGACGGGAGACATGCCGATTTGGCTGCTGCCAGCGTGGCTACAATTTTGTCCAGATCCGGACCAAATAGGACTTCTCCATTAAAAGGCAAAGCTTCCAAACCCTTTTTGGAATCAGCGTCCGCCTTCCAAGATCGCAACCATAAGGTGCGACGAGCCACCACAGCTGCCAAAGAAACCCAGGAAGTCAGGGTACTGATATCTAAAGCCGCTTCGTTAATGTAAGTGGCCGAATCCCGGAGATTGCCTATCAACTCGGTCTGTTCAGCCGAGCAGTCGGAATCGAAAGACGCCTCCAAACTATCAGCCCAGCGCTCCATAGCTCTGGCTGCCCCCCCCCCGTGGCATCCTTTAAGGAGGACATGGAGGGCATGGGTAACGTGGCACTTCGGACCAGGCGTGTCACATGAGAATCTACCTGTGGCGGGGATTCCCACTTAGCAAAATAATTGTCCGCGAACGGATAAGCCACTGCTAAACGTTTTTGAGGCTGATACCGTCTGCCTGGATGTTTCCACGCTTCCTCTAAGTGGTCCACCAATTGACCCGAAAGAGGAACACTGTGGCATCACCCTTAACATCTTTGAAAAAGGCATATTTGGATTTTGAGACCGGAAGGTTCATCATCCTCAATAACTAAAGCTGTGTGGACTGCACGAATAAGGCCGGGTATATAAACCTTAGACTTAGCGTCCGACTCTTTAGTACGGAGAGGTTCTTGGTCCGACAGATCCAGAATCTCCCCATCATCGGTCGTCCCCTCGTCATCCTCATAAGGAGTAGACAGAGATGCCACCGGCCGCTTGTGAGGCCGTAACACGGACTCCCCTTGTAACACGTCTGACAAATGCTGCACAGAACTTGTCAGCGAATTAACCCACGCAGGCTCCTGAGAAACCTGAGGGGAAATAGGGAGACTGTGGGGTACCATCAGTTGTCTCGGGAACCCCTGCAAGGGTGACGACACCACTGACTGCTGGGACAATCCCATTTGAGGGAATGTAGGTTGCGGAGCTAACTGGCCCACTAGGGTTGTAAGCGCTTTAGCGAAACAAGCCCAGGGCGGTTCCTGTACCGGAGCCATGACAGTATTTGGCCGCGTCAATAAAAAAACACGGCCGACATAGCCCCTCCGCGCTACCCTCCCCCTCTGCTATAGGTACCTTACATGTAGTACACAGAAGCTGGAGAGGAAAATCACTTTCAGACATGATGGCAAGTATGTGACCCCTCTCACTGATACGCGTTAGTATAGTGAGAGAACCGCCCTGCAATCACCGCACCGCAAGGGCTTTAGCAGAAGACCAGGGACAGTGAAAAGGCTGACAGTAGAAAGTGAAAGTACAGGCAGCAGACGCTAGCAGCAGTCACATACAATGCAAAGAAATCAATCCCTGCACTATCAGCGCTGATCCTCAACTACGCACAGGGCCTGGTAGGACTCAGCGCTGCATACACAGACCTGTTCCAACGGAGAGGTATGCTGGTGACCCAGACCACGATGCCACCGATCAGCAGCTTCCAGCAGCATTCACCATGCTTCCATAAAGATGGCCACCGAGGAGCAGAGAGGAGCCCGGCCTGGGGGAGGAGTGCTTCCACAGGGCCAATCGGCAGGTGCAGAGGGGGCTGTGTGCAGCGGGGGAGGCGCCGGCTGTGTACAGGGAAGGAGCGCTCCCCTGGCATGCAATTAACCCCTGGGACGCCGCAGCGCTACCGCTCAGCTGCGGTCCGCTGTCCCAGGGGGGTAGTGGAAGCGCAGGTCCGAAACCTGGCTCCCCAGGGAGCCCCCTGCCTGGGGACTCTGGACCATGTTCCAGCGGGGACCCACTGCGGGACCCCGCTGCTTACCTGCTGTCCCCCTTGAATCCGGCCATGGTCCCAAACATCTGGGGTCACCGCTAGCTGTGACCCCAGATGCCTACCAGCATCCCCGGATCAGTACCGGCATTCTGGTACCGGCGGGGGTGTAGGGAAGACAGCATGGACGTCAAGAATGACTGTCCATGCTGTACCTCCAGATGTGCAGCCACAGCTGCCTTGTAGAAAACTTCAGGGGCTATCCTTAGCCCCCCTCTAAACAGGTGCATCCGACTTCGGCCGGGCACCAACGAAACTGAGATGCCTTGGCTCGGGGGCGGGGTATAGAAGGGGGACCCTAGTGCATCCTGGGAGGCTGAAAACTTAACTCTATGGTGCCCGATGCCTGACGTCATCACCTATACCTCAAGGTATCCTGTGGATACCCTATGGACCCTGAAGTAGAAATCATTATTTCTAACCTTGCCAATGTTTTGACTATATGTTCTATTCATTTTGCAACTCATTTGATAAATAAAAGTCAATTTTCATGTATAACACAAAATTGTCTCGGTGACCCCAAACTTTTGAACGGTAGTGTATATTAAAGTATTATTTGACTGAGCTTTAAAAAAACAAAATAAGAGAAATAGATAATTTAAAAACTGTACTATTCATATCATCCTGTTTGTTGCGTACAGATGTGTCCTCATACTCCTAACGCTTTTGCATCATATGTTGTGAGACACCTGACTAGATTCCTCAATTTTACGTCTTTGTTTGCAAATAGTCTAGGTACTTAGCATTTGATTTTTTTTGTTGCAAAGGAATTGGTATGAAGTTGCAGATTAAACATAGTGATGCATGGCGAGGGTCATCCTTATCGGACCTGTCTTGCTGGTTTAACTATGTGTCTTAGTCCGACTATAGTGTACAAGTTACTTAGGATTAGTGATTTGGTGCAGCTAAGTAGCAAAGTCCATGGTGTGCTAAACGGGACTATTTGACGCGATTTGAGGTTAGGTGTGTGAGGACACAACTGCAATAGATAATGTTTCTAGTAATTTATCACTTATAAAATTCATAACAATAGGAAGTGGAAGGGAAATTTTAATATATATGTATACAGGGCAAGTTGGAGATGGTCACACAGGGAAGATGTTTGGAGAATATATATGTATACAGGGCAAGTTGGAGATAGTCACACAGGGAAGATGTTTGGTGAATATATACTGTATGTTAGTGTTAGGCACCTCTAACGGAGAGTTAGAGGGGGGAGGTTAGGCAGTGGCGGGCTGGGCCAGAGGGCAAGGTGCCATGTGCCCCCCAGGCCGCAGCGTCATGCGGGCCGCGGGCAGTCTGTGTCACTGTGAGACAGACTGCACCGCGTGTGTAGCGCTGACCGGAAGTTCGGTCAGCGCTACACAGCACAAACACACAGCCGCCGGAGCCGGCAGCTGTGTGTTTGCTTTAGCAGCTGATGAGAGTCAGACAGACTCTCATCGGCTGCTGCTCCCACTGCCAGAGCCGGACATCTTCCGGCTCCCGCAGTGGGTAATGGGAGTGACGCGTCACTCCCATAATGCAAAGCAGCGGACGGAGGAGCTGATCTCGGCGGTGGGAGCAGGAGCGGGTGTCAGGTGTTTTTTTTTTTATATTATGTGTGTCTACTGCGGGGGGTCTGGCACTATAAGGAGGAGACCACTACTGGGAGCACTACAAAGGGGGGGGACTACTACTACTGGGGGCGCTACAGGGGGGGGACTACTACTACTGGGGGCACTACAAGGGGAGGGACTACTACTACTGGGGGCACTACAAGGGGGGGACTACTACTACTAGGGGCACTACAAGGGGACTACTACTAGGGGCATTGCACAGAGGGGAGGGGACTACTACTAGGGGCACTACATAGGGGGGAGGGGACTACCACTGGGGGCACTGCATCGAGGGACCACTGCTGGGGGCTCTATATAAAGGGCACTGCATAAGGGTTACCACTACTGGGGGCACTATATAAGGGGCTTACTACTGGGGGCACAAGGGGCACTGCATAGGGGGGATCACTACTGGGGGCACTACTCGAGGCCTGCATAAGGGTGTCCTCTCCTGAGGGGGGGGGGGCGCCGTAGCACGCACGTTCTTTTGGGCACCCTGGCTACACGCTACTCCTCTGCCAGGGCCGCCTGCATGCATTTGCCCCCCAGGCTAAAAGTTGCCAGCCAGCCCCTGAGGTTAGGGATAGTATAGTTACTTACCTTGTCGGGATCTTGACTTCTGTCTTCCGGCGTTGGTATTACATCTGCCGGGCTCACGTCCGGCGTTATGTCATACTGATTCCGTATACAGGGCAGGTTGGAGATAGTCACACAGGGAAGATGTTTGGTGAATATATATGTATACAGGGCAAGTTGGAGATGGTCAAACAGGAATATGTTTGGTGAATATATATGTATACAGGGCAAGTTGGAGATGGTCAAACAGGAATATGTTTGGTGAATATATATGTATACAGGGTAGGTTGGAGGTGGTCACACAGGAAGATGTTTGGTGAATATATATGTATCCAGGGCAGGTTGGAGATAGTCACACAGGGAAGATGTTTGGTGAATATATATGTATACAGGGCAGGTTGGAGATAGTCACACAGGGAAGATGTTTGGTGAATATGTATGTATCCAGGGTAGGTTGCAGGTGGTCACACAGGAAGATGTTTGGTGAGTATATATGTATACAGGGCAGGTTGGAGGTGGTCACACAGGAAGATGTTTGGTGAATATATATGTATACAGGGCAGGTTGGAGATGGTCACACAGGAAGATGTTTGGTGAATATATATGTATACAGGGCAGGTTGGAGATGGTCACACAGGAAGATGTTTGGTGAGTATATATGTATACAGGGCAGGTTGGAGGTGGTCACACAGGAATATGTTTGGTGAATATATATGTATACAGGGCAGGTTGGAGGTGGTCACACAGGAAGATGTTTGGTGAATATATACTGTATGTATACATGGTAGGTTGGAGATGGTCACACAGGGAAGATGTTTCATGAATATATACAGTATGTATACAGGGCAGGTTGGCGATGGTCACACAGGGAAGATGTTTGGTGAATATATATGTATACAGGGCAGGTTGGAGAAGGTTTTTAGTGAATAAATACATATAAAGGACAAGTTAGTGGTAGTCACACTGTAAAAGTAGTGAATATACTGTACATGTACTCAGGTACAGGTTGGTGGGGATCAGACTGTGTAGGTGTTTAGTGGATAAATGTGTGTCGAGTGCTGAGGAAAAAGGGCACATAATAATGAAACAATGTGTGAAGATATGTGTATGTCTCTGTTAGTGCACATTCCTTTACACTCCAGAAATCAACATCAAAATAAGAGCACTACACAGAGATTGGATCATCTGTAGTTTATTAGATATTACTTCTGTCAGGGATAAAATAAAACAGCAGAGAGGTCATGCATTATAGATTTGCACCTGCTAAAAAAAAAAATCAAACTAAGAGGAATGTGAGCTACATAACTTAATATAAACAAGCCAAAGCTTGCCAGGTTTAACCCCTCTCCTGTCAAGACTTTTTGGCATGATTACCAGTAGGAAGAGTGTGGAACCTGCCTGAGACAAATTAAGTTATTTGTAAAAGTCGGGTCTGATTTGTAATGGATCTTCTTCTTTGATTTTAGTAGTGTGTAGAGAGAAAGAGAAACCCATGCACTGCAATATCACTGTATCAGTAACACATCTCATCATGTACGAAGGTATCATACCTGCAGCAGTTGGTCTTACAGTAACTTCTTATTCCCATGTTAAATTATTTCCTGTTCATGACTCCATGTGTAAAGGTGTCAAAAGGAGAGCCAGGTACAGTGTTCATTATTCCCTGTCCTTCATACGTTCACATAATAGAAACATGCACAGGAGCAGCTACAGCATAAACGTGTGGGACAAGCTGACTGACTGTGGCAGGTCTGATCTTTATCTTACAATTTACAGTTTGGTTTCTAATGTTATGAGATAGGTATGTCAGGATATTTCTCACAACAGTGCAGATTTTACTCACAGCATTGTTTTAGTGCCTGCAGCAAAAAGCTTCCTGTTCATAGATAATCCTCAGTGATTACAGTAACTACCGATGGATAAAAGAAAAAAAAGGGGGAAAAGAAAGCTGCAAACCATCTTTATTTAATGGTGTTAAATTGAAACAGTCCGATATAATAAAGGCACTAGTTGGTTTAACAGCAATAACTTGTTAATGGCATGCATCCTTATGGGGCCTTACAATCAGATTACTTTGTGCTATCTGAAGGCACTGCGGAAGAGGGTAGGTACCATTGATACTTGAACCTTTGGTTCTACCTGCCAGAAAATAAATGACTTAAATCAGTATCGTACCTTACATACACAGGATTGCTAGTATCATTTCATTTCAATAATTTGCCTGAAACAAAATCTAGTATTTTGTTTTGACCCTCTCTGACAATTACATCATGAGTCTGATTAAAAAAAAGGTAATAATTGGTTTTGTTATAAGAAAAAAGTGCAAGTACTTTACATTTACAGACCTAGTGATAATGACATAAAACATGGCAGTGCATATACACACAGCTGACAACAAGATTTGCAACTTTCTGTTTCTAACAGAATTAAAATCTCCAGCAACAAGCACCGGCCTATGTGTACTTGTACTAATTCGTTATATGTTGGACATTAACATCAAATATACGAATATAAAAATACACTTAAACAAGTTATAAGGTTAACAAAGTAGTAAAGATCAAGAACGTGGCTGAAAGAAAGTAATGGCTGGGACTGCTGCACAGCATTTGGAGCCCAACTTTCAGTTTTCCATGTGGCAGGAGGGCTGACGGTGCTCCAGGAACCTGTTATTTAAAAAAATAAAATAAATAAAAGGTCAGATTAGTAAGCATGAACCAGGTACAAGTCGTGCCTCAGACTTCATTAACTAAATACCACATGAAAAGTCATTTAAAGGCTGTGAAACTCTGAACAAAGTTGATGTTCTCCAAGGAAAATGTTTTTGAAATTCTAAGCAAATAATGACAATACTGTAATGACTATACTGTAATGACTATACTGTAATGACTATACTGTAATGACTATACTGTAATGACTATACTGTAATGACTATACTGTAATGACTATACTGTAATGACTATACTGTAATGACTATACTGTAATGACTATACTGTAATGACAATACTGTAATGACTATACTGTAATGACTATACTGTAATGACTATACTGTAATGACTATACTGCGTCTTTGCCTTCTGGATGATTGGGACATTTAGTTTGAATGCTCAGGGGTAACTTTGCTATGGGTAAATATCAGCTGATATATTTCCATAAAATGGTAACCCCCCCACACCTCCTTACTTCCATCACTAACTATGTTTATAGGAGAGATACTCAGCACTGAGATTCCTGACTCATCCAGAACAGCTGTGTGCTCTTGCCAGGCTACGATATGAAGCGTACACAGCTGTCTGGAGGGTATTTCAGGGTTAAAATCTCGAGCCGTGGTAAAAGGGCAGATAAACACATTTGTTGTGTCTATTTTCAACTAAAGGGTTGTATCACAAACCACTTACTCTTAGAAAGCTCCACAACGTACAGCTGGGTACACTGTTAGGACTGCGGTTTGAGGTCTGAGGGTATACATACAGTACTGCTAGTCCCTACAACAAGGCTCCTGGAATGTGCATACTTTAGATACTCTGCTTAATCCCCATAGGGGTTTGTAGCCAAACGAGAAGCATCTGATCCATGCCTCCATATTCGTTAAGTCAATATTTAGGGTAAAATGTTAACATAAATTAGAATGCACAGAAAAAAGAATACAAATACAGTACTATTGGGCCATTTGGGAATCTCTACAGAGCAGCCAGAAAGAACATCAGTGGTTTATAAATAAAATAATAATACATAATTACAGTATGCAGTTGGCATAATTATGTAGAGTGACAAAGAGGACAGGACTGTGCTTACAGTCCATTATATATTATTACTCAAGAGTTCAATCACAATTTGCTGAATTATGTGGTTATGCAGATACTCACACATATAACATTGACCCTTAGGGAAATAAATACCAGGATCTCATGGTTTTGCTTAATTAAAAAAATTGCCAAAAAATGTGCACTTTTGCAAACTTGGACCCTATTACATTCACTTTTTGCAATTGTGAAGATCAGACACCAAATTAAATTAGTTCATTCAAAGGTACAAACACATTACAAGGACAGCTGAATTTTGGCTTTAAAAACAAACAGAACCACTAATACTAAACTGGGATATCGGGTCTTCTTTATATATCATCAAAGCTCACCTTGAAAAGTGAATGTAAAATATAGCCCCTGCAGCAGCAATTGCACCATTCCTGAAGAGGCTGCAGGATTTTGCGGAGCATTTCCTTGCCGACTCTTATTGAAAATAATATTATTAATTTGTGGAAAGTTTTGTAAATATTACCTCATCTCACCTTATAGAAACAGTGTTCCTAACACTTGGTATTTAATACAACCTTAATAGTTGATTTTTTTGCCCTTTTATACTGCTTCCTTTAAAGTGTCCCTTTATTATTCTATATGCTTACCGCATAATAATTTTTGCAGCATTTTAATACTAATTTTTAATGCCACACCTATATTATCCAGTGTAGTGGATGCTATTTACCTTTCTTGATCCAACGTAGACCAATGAGTTAAGGAAAGAAAAAACTGAACCAACAGGCCATTCGCCCAGTCTATAAAGCAGATGGGATTGCCAAATCTTACCTTGCTTGTGTGCTTGGTCTGTTGGTTTAGTGTAGGTAGAACCCATTACACTACGGAATATATGCAGGTGTATTAAATAATATCAAAAAACATAATTATTATTATACAGTAAGGGGACATGAATTATAGTTAGTAATAAGGAGAAAAGATCATTTTTAGTTTTAATGGGGATATTAGTTTTCATTAAGTACAGTATAATGAGGAAACCGTTATTTATTTTAACGTATAAGGGGACACATTTATTTTTACATATAAGGGAGCAAAAGTATTAGCTTAATTTGCTGAAGGGGGCAAATGTATTTTTGCTTTTTTTACCCTGCGACAGGGGTACCAGAAAGGGTGCAATGCCTGGTATCAGGAACTGAGCAGCCTAAGTGTGGGAGCCCAAAGATATGTACAGGCCCCTCCCTAGAGGTTATAATGAAATAATAGTTCATTTTTATTTCTATAGCTATCTCATAATAGTGTGCCCCAACAAAGGCAGAACTCAATAAGGCGTGGGGTTTGCTGCGCAGGGAATAGTTGCAGCTTTCATGCCCGGAGCTATTGAAGTAATCGTCATTTTCCCTGTGTGGTAAACCCTGGGTTAATGTGCGCTCTCCCATATATTCAGTGCAAAGCGTTTGCCCCATGCGTTAAATGCAGAGTCTGCATTTTAATGAAGATTTTTCCTAGCAGCTCCTGAGACTGCAAGGTAAAGCCACAGTCTGGGACTTAGCGGGTCGGGTTCCTGCAGCTAATTTAATTGGGATAGCACTGACAATTAGCCGCGGGGTAAACCCTGCGTCTGATTGAATATGCCCCAAAGAGGCTTACTGCATCTTTTGTTGTATGCTATGTACATTAGTGACTCCAGGGAGCACCAACAACAGATTCAGGGGCATATGTATCAAAGCTTGATGCGAGATAAAATTGTGAGATATATATCACCAACCAATCAGCTTCTAACTTACATTTTGCAGGCTGTGTGTAAGAAATGATAGTTTAGAGCCGATTGGTTGGTGGTATATATTTCACAATTTTATCTCACATACATATGCCCCTTAATCCCTGCACACTCTGTACTATTATGATACATGCTGGTTAAAATACTATAGATTTCAAAATCAATACAGTACATTTGTGCCTGTTTTTTTATTGGTTAGGTTAACCTGTGATTTGTGTAACTATATGATAATGCATCTAGTGATTTGTCTGTGGTTTTGTATTAATAAGTCAGGCAAGAGTTAATTGTCCAAAATCATTAAAGAAATACCCCCCCCCCCCCCCCTCCAAATGTATTTCTTCACTAGACACAGGATAATCCATTCACAAGCTTTATATATTGTTTGTGCTGCGAGCGGAAGGACCACGGAAAAAAAAGTCCTTTCTTAATGCAGGTGTTTTGACCTGATCTTGCATTGCACCCATGAATAGTGCCTGTTCCATAAAAAGCAACTTAATTGGCCTTCAGCGTTAAGAACACCAGCCACATCTGCTAGTCCAGTATTTGTGTTTAAGGCCAATGGAGTGCATACACAGACAGCTGTCCTCTTCCTGTGCTTAGAGGACATAGAAGAGTTTATATTCAGCTACAGGAAGAGATTTCTTCACTGTGGAAAAAACTGGGGAAAACTGAAAGCTACTGGAGGACAATCAGGGACTTGTGAGTCCATTCATCTGAGCCAAGGTTCTACTGTAAAATAAAGCCTATTTATAACTTCCCTTTCATTAGCTAAATATAAGGCACAAGGAACTGCCAAGTGATGGCTAACAGACAGGATTTATACTAAATAACAGGATTTTCAATGCAGAGCAGGAAGATTTTGAAATACCTCGGGGAGCTGAAGGGAATAGAAGAAAATATGGATGTTATGCTTTCAACCTGAGCTTATTGACACAATTGTTGTTGATTTGTTTATATAAAAATAAAAAAAGACATAATAATTACTATTTCTTTTTCACATAAGATTGAAAAAAAAAGATGTTCTATTTTTTTTAGGTTTTAAAAAGCATTTTAGAATTTATTCAATTGGAATCCTGCTTGGTACAATAAGGTGACTGCAGACGTCAGGATAAGCATTCGAATTGTCAGCTTCATAACGCCAGTGACATAACTGCAAGCGGTAGGTCTCAAAAAATGAAAATACTATATTAAAAAAGTCAATAATGAAGTACCTGCCACACTTTTCATCCTATTTGAGCAAATGATTATGCTATTTTTTTATATGTTTATCTAAAGTATTATTAACTTTTATAGGGTTTATCTTGTTAGCAGCCAATTAACTCTAAAGAATGTTTCTGTAATGTGGAAAGGAACCAACACAAACACAAAAATTTATAAACTCCACACAGATAGGGCTCTGCTCGGAATCAGGTCAGGACCCCTGCTGTAAGGCAGCAATGCTAACCACCACAGCTGGAATGGCCATCTGGCATTTCTGACAAATGTCAGTTCGCCGATGGCCTGATGGGGTGGTCTGGCCATCTGGAGGCCTGGTCGAGCAGCTCTGCCTCCCTGCGTGTGCTTAGACAAGGCGTGCCGTTTGGCTATGCCCCCTTTTCTGTGTGCACAAAGAAAGACTGGTAGGGCCAATCCTTACTAACCACAGTGCAGCTCATTGCAATGGATTCCCCTGCTCAATTTCTTTCCATTGATTCTGCTGGTTGGTTGTAAAAGATACATAACACTGGGGAACAAAAAAATATATATATTTTTCTTGCCAAGGATTTAAGATCTGTTTGAGAGTACTCGCAGGTCCTATTTTCACATTAGATCTTCGCTATAGCTGCATTGGCTCCAGTTTTCAAATTAATGAAAAATTATAAAATTTGTACTGAGCCTGCTGGGACATCCTCAGACCACAGCCACGCCTCCTCCCAGCATACAGAGAGGAGCAACACAACACATTCATATCTCCTCACTAACGCTGGGAGGAGGCGTGGCAGTGCACTGCTGAGCCTGCTGGGACATCCTCAGACCACAGCCACGCCTCCTCCCAGTATACAGAGAGGAGCAACGGAGAGGACCGAGTGACGCAGTTAGCACACCTCCTGTTCCTTTGTTCAGCCCTCTCTCTGTCCCACCACAACCAATTTCCCAGCCGTTTGGGCTTGTTTTGTTCAGTACGTCCTCATTTTGTTGGGAGTTAGCACAGACTAATTTCCCTGGGGTACCGAATAGACTTCGAAGTCCCCCCTCCACCTCGGTTCTTCACCACAAGTCTGCCAATGCCTGCAAGCAAGGCCAAGGTTTTACAGGAGGCTATCCAGTCTCTAGTAGTATCATCTGTACTAGTTCCGGTTCCGGAGCATCGGAGAGGTTTGGGGTTTTACTCGAACCTGTTTGTAGTACCAAAACCAGATGGCTTGGTCAGGCCCATCTTAAACCACAAGTCTTTGAACCTGTATCTGAAGATTTATCGCTTCAAAATGGAGTCTCTGCAGTCAGTCATAGCGAGCTTGGAACCAGGGGAATTCCTATTATCCCTGGATATCAAGGATGCCTATCTCCATGTTCCCATTTGGGAACCTCACCAGGCTTTTCTGCGTTTCGCCATATTGAAGGATCATTATCAGTTTCGGGCATTGCCATTCGGGTTATCCTCGGCTCCCCGCGTCTTCACCAAACTCATGTCAGTCATGATCGCTCTCCTTCGGTCATCAGGAGTGAACATAATCCCTTATTTGGACGACCTGTTACTCAAGGCTCCATCGGTATCTCTTCTATCAAATCAGGCCTTACTGACATATCAGACCCTAATCCAACACGGTTGGATAATCAACTTCAAGAAATCAAATCTCAATCCGTCCCAGAAACTTCTGTTTCTGGGCATGATCTTGGATACTGCCTCACAAAGAGTTTTTCTTCCAATAGACAAGGCCCGGGATATCCGGTTGTTAGTTCAGCTGGTCCTCAGAACAAGGAAGGTGTCCCTGCTTCTTTGTCTGCGTCTCTTGGGGAAGATGGTAGCAGCTTTCGAGGCACTACAGTTCGGCCGGTTCCACTCCAGGGTGTTTCAGCTGGACCTGCTAGCACAGGGGTCAGGGTCTCATCTGCTTCTTCATCGACAGATCCGTCTGAGCCCGGTTACCAGAGTGGCCCTTCTTTGGTGGACACAATCCAACAATCTGTTAGCGGGCAGAAGATTCGGAGTGTGGGACTGGATCATCGTAACAACGGATGCCAGCCTTCGAGGATGGGGAGCAGTAGTCCTCGATTATCACTTTCAGGGTCGATGGTCCCCTCTAGAACAGAAGTGGCCCATAAATATGTTGGAACTCAGAGCGATTTACAATGCTCTGATAGAGGCAACAGACTTTCTAAAGGCTCGTCCGGTAAGAGTTCAGTCCGACAACACGACGGCCGTCGCTTACATCGACCGCCAAGGAGGGACTCGGAGTCGCATGGCTATGCGGGAAGTAACTCAGATACTTCGGTGGGCCGAAAAACAGTCAGTAATCCTGTCGGCGGTATTCATCCCGGGTGTGGACAACTGGGAAGCAGATTACCTAAGTCGACAGGATATGCATCCCGGGGAATAGAAGCTTGATCCAGAGGTTTTCAACGCGCCGATACGTCGATGGGGATGTCCTCAGGTGGACCTCATGGTGTCGCGATTGAATCGTCAGTTCCCAGTATATGTCTCAACAACTTGGGATCCGCAGGCAGAAGCGGTAGACGCCCTGACGAGTCCGTGGATCTACGACTTCGTTTACCTTTTTCCTCCGATTCCGCTTCTTCCTCGTCTTCTAAAAAGGATAAAACAAGAATCAGCCTCTGTAATTCTCGTAGCTCCGAATTGGCCTCGGAGAAGTTGGTTCTCGGACCTTGGGTACCTATTGTCAGACGATCCGTGGCCCCTTCCTCTACGCCCTGATCTTCTACATCAGGGTCCATTCATACACCACAACTTAGCGCAACTGCGTTTAACGGGGTGGCTCTTGAAACTGATATCCTAAGACGCAGGGGCATCCCAGACGCGGTTATTCCCACCATGCTACGCGCCAGGAAGCCAGTTTCGGCTGCGCATTATCATCGCATCTGGCGTGCTTATATCTCATGGTGTTCCAGTCGGGGTCTTCCGTGTAGAATTTTTCGGTTGTCCCGGTTTCTGCTTTTCCTTCAGATGGGTCTTGATTCTGGCCTTCGGCTGGGAACTCTAAAGGTGCAGGTTTCTGCCCTCTCCATTTTCTTTCAAAGAAAAGTGGCCCTCATTCCTGAGGTGCAGACGTTTCTTCAAGGGGTCTTGCGTGTGCAGCCTCCTTTTGTACCTCCGATAGCTCCCTGGGACCTAAACTTAGTGCTTCTGTTTCTTCAGTCGCCCATGTTTGAACCTTTGGAGGAGGTCGATCTTAAGTACCTGTCTTGGAAGACTGTCCTCCTCCTGGCTCTGTCCTGTAAGCCACCTTACCTTGTGTTTCATGCTGATAGGGCGGAACTCCGGACGGTAGCCACCACCTTCCTTCCCAAGGTTGTGTCGGCTTTCCATATCAATCAGCCTATTGTGGTACCGTCATTGCTGGAGGACTCTGGTGGATCTTCTACTTTGGATGTGGTTAGGGCTCTCCGCATCTATGTTGCCAGGACGGCGTCCCTCCGCAAGTCTGAGTCTTTTTTTCATCCTCTATGATGCTGTTCGGAGGGGTTGGCCGGCGTCTAACCAGACTTTGGCATGTTGGATCCGGCTAACTATTCATCAGGCTTATGATAGTGCTGACCGTCGGCCTCCTTCGTCCATTTCGGCTCATTCCACACGTTCTGTGGGTGCGTCATGGGCGGCCGGTAGAGGAGCCTCCACGTCACAATTGTGACGTGCGGCCACTTGGTCTTCAGTTCACACGTTTGTCAGGTTTTACAAATTTGATACGTTTGCTACTTCGGCATCCCGTTTTGGCAGCCTTGTTCTGCAGGTGCCACAGAGCACTCCCGCCCGTGGGGAAAGCTTTGGGATGTCCCCAGCGTAAGCACCTCCAGTGTCCCCTAGTGGAAGAAAGAGAAAATGGGATTTTGGTACCTACCGGTAAATCCTTTTCTCTGATTCCACAGGGGACACAGGACGCCCACTTCTGCGCTCTTAGCCTGCCTGTTCGGCTCGTTCCGTATGTTGGATGCTTCTGTCATGTGTGCTCTTCTTTCCTTTTTTTTTTTTTGTTTACTCCGCTTGGTCTCCATCTCCTCTCGGTTTTCATTTTCTAAACTGAGGGCTGGTGGGGCATAGAGGGGTAGGAGCTTCACACTTCTAAATTATTTAAAGTGCCAGCTCCAGTTATCCACGCCTCTATACCCCAGCGTAAGCACCTCCAGTGTCCCCTGTGGAATCAGAGAAAAGGATTTACCAGTAGGTACCAAAATCCCATTATTGCAACAATGTTCTGGGACTTCTCCAAATGATGGGCTTACCAGAATATCGAGCAGAATACTGGTGGCTCTTTGGATAGTTCTAAAAGGAGCTTAAAATGCGTATTACTGCACAATGGGAATACATTTGCATCGATTCCTATCGGTCATTCATCAAAACTGAAAAAACAGTATGAAAATATCAAGTTAGTCTTAGAAAAAATTGCTTAATCTCAGCATCAGTGGTCTGTTTGTGTTGATTTAAAAATGGTAAACTTTCTTCTTGGGCATCAAAGTGGATATACTAAGTATCCTTGTCACATATGCTTATGGGATAGTCGTGCAAAACAAAAGCATTGGCAGCAAATCGTATGGCCTCCAAGAGAAGTTATAACTGTAGGAGAAGCCAACATCATTCATTAGCCCTTAATTGGCAGGAAAAAAATCATACTGCCACCTCTTCATATCAAACTGCGTTTAATGAAACAATTTGTAAAAGCATTGGACAAGTCAGGCGATTGTTTCACGTATATTTGTCGAATATTTCTATCTCTTAGTATTGAAAAATTAAAGGCAGGAATTTTTGACGGCCCACAGATACGGAAACTGGTGAAGGATCCACATTTACCACATCTATGACTGAAACCGATTCTGAAGCATGGCTGAGTTATGGGTCTGTCATTCAAAAATTTTTAGGCAATCACAAGGCAGACAACTATCATGAATTAGTCCACAACATGCTAAAATGTTTCAAGAAAGTAGGTGCCAACATGAGTATTAAAGTACATTTTTTGTACAGCCATTTAGATCACCTCCTGTCCAATCTAGGAGATTTAAGCGAAGAACAGGGAGAACGGTTCCACCAGGATATTCAGGTAATGGAAGAAAGATATCAGGGAGGGTGGGATCATGACATGATGGCCGATTACTGTTGGAGTCTGCAGAGGGACTGCCCGCAACAAGAATACAAAAGAAAATCCTATAAAATACGGTTCTCATAGCTTCCTAACACTTATGCCATTATCCTGTGTCTTTTTATAACATTTTACTTATCAAATTTAATCAGAATAAGAAAATCTCTTTTTAACTATTTTTAACATTGTTTAATTTAATTTTGCATAAATATTAAAGACACATGCATATTTCAAAAACTAGAGCCAATTAAAAAATAAGCATGGCATATTCATGATCAGGAGCACAACATTAATCGAAATCGACTCTTAAATCCCTGGCAACAGATTGACTGTTCCTCAGTGTAATTGATTGCCACTCAAGGCACAATTTACTTGTGCTTTTGAATAGGTTTAATATGTACTTTGCGGATTACGCACATGTCAACCAGATCAGCAATAGAAGGGCAACTTTCCATTTCCACTGGTGAGAGTTTGCTTTTGATCTGCATATGGGAATCTTGCTTTGTGACTTAAAGACTTACACCGGGGAAGAGTATTTCACAATAACTCAAAAGAATTTAGTGTTTAACCCTACATTTAAGCCAAGTGCTGTACATATATTTCACTGTGGGTTACATTTAATTTGAGACTATGGGATAAACTAGTGAAACAGTAGCAGGTAATTTTCCCTACCCCCCCCCCACCCCACCCCATTATCTTCCCCTGCAACCTCTCCCCTGAAGCTTCAATTTCTTTACTGCATAACTTGTTTTATCTGGAGGGGGCGTGGCCACATGTGGGCATGGCTGCACCTCTTTTGGTTGGGTCTAGCATGTGAGAGGTACCCACTCACAGGAGCATGGCATAGCACCAAGCAACTGGGACAAAAGTATTCACTATTAGGATGGGGAACCATCCCATATCTGCATTTTTAGCTGGATGTATTTAGATGCTATAATGTAACAGACAAAAATTAAAGTGCAACAACTTTATTTGTACATTTCTCATGTAAATAATGCAAAAATAAAATTTGTTGTTATAGCGATAAATGAATGAAGAACTCAATTTTGACATAAGGTCATCTTAAAACACACACATTCCGCAGCATATATCCTAACCCACTGCTCCATGCTCATTCCTCACTATCTACGCCATCTGTGTCACCCCTGTCTGTCTGCACCTCCCCTTTAGAATGTAAGCTTTCACGAACAGGGTCCTCGTTCCTCACGTGCTTCTCCTTCCCCTACTTATACTATCATGTACTCTTAACTCCCCAATTGGCACTTAACACTTGGTTGCTGACGCCCTGCTGCTTGTGTTATGCAGCTATATTTATAAATCATGTCCTTGTCCTGCATTGTTTTGTACTGCTAATAACTGTTTTTCTTGTGTGCTCATTTATGTACTGGCCATACACATATTATGTCCGCTTCCCCCCCCTCGGCGTCCCTGTATATTGGTATTTAAAATCATGGTAATGGTATCGCATAACAGATTGTTAAGGCTGTAGACAGCATAACAGATTGTTTAGCCTAATGCTGGACACTACCACTAGAATATATAGTATTACAGTCAATCACCACCTCACAGCCTATCCTTAACATCTATTCATAAAACTACTGGCCGCATATCCAGCTTCTGAGATGCATACATACCGTGAGGTAAGAGGGCCCTGCTCACAAGCTTACAATCTACAGGGAAATAGGCATTGGTACACTAGGATAGGTGCATATTGCAATATTGGTCCAGCCAGATTACAGAGGTTCTTGGTGGGATGTTTGATCCAGTCACACAGCAATGTTGGCCTGGAGTCAGTGGGATGTGTAAGTGTAGAAGAAGAATTATGTAAAGCTATGAGTGGACCCTATAGAGGGGATGTAATTGAGTAGGCTAGCTTATGGAAGTTATGTGGGTGGTTCTGGAATTTGATAAGCTTGCCTGAAGAGATGAGTTTTCAGGGAATGCTTGAAGGTTTGGCGACTAGAGGAAAGTCTTATTTTGTGTAGAAGGGCATTCCACAGGGTGCGTGCAGCCCGAAAAAAGTCCTGTAACCATGAATGGGAGCAGGTAACGCGTGTGAATGAGAGACACAGATCTTGTACAGAGCAGAGAGGTCGGGTTGGGAGATATTTTGAGATAAGCGAAGGGATGTATGTTGGTGTAGTTTGGTGAATAATGAAATGGATTTGTATGATTGTGACAAGTGAGGAAATGCAAAGACACAATCTCCATTGTATACTGGTATAGTGGGCATCTGCAACAAAGCCCTGCCATTGGAGAAGGCCATTGCTTGGTCTAGGCATCTATTGATTCCTGAGTAGGTAAACAGCCAACTGTCCAGAAATGCCTCTAGGAGACAGCAATATATTTCCTTATTGTACTCAATGAACCATTCAGGAAATTAATTTTTTTTCTTCCGGGTCCAGAATAGCATGGCACATCTGTCTGCTAGCAGAGCAGTAGTTGTGCAGTGGACTGTGGACATGCTTATTATTGGAGTGCAGGAGCAGCTGGACAAGTACTTACCTACCCAAGAAAGCACCAACACAAAGCAATGACTCTTTCCACTAGCAGCTGTTCAGTTTCCAAGCTGTACTAGTATCTAGTGGTAATTATATTTGCATCTCCAGACTCATAGTAATGATCTGTTCAAAGCCATCAGCCCCTCTTTCACATTTCAGTGAACTTATGTGAACTGCTTGGCTAGCATTTATTGTGGTATTTGTGCAATGGCTGCAACTACTAAATTGGCTTTTACAGACCATTACTTAAGCATCGCTAATAACCATCTATTTCTCAATGGATGTGCCAATTCCCATGGAGCATAATTTGGGCTACGCGTAGTTAATGTTGTAACTTTCTGTTCATTGTACAGCTGCATTAATTTTGTGTTAAAGTATATGTGATCTTTACATTCACATGCTGATAAACACCATTGCTGAGGCAAGCAATGAAGTTATAATAAGTTTTCACATCCCTCAGCTCTGTTTTATTCCCAAAGTTCCAGCACCAACAATTCCCTTATTTCAGTTGCAGTCAGTTTTATTAATCTGGCTCTCCTTTTTAAAGAAAGCAGCTACAATATTTTGGATACCACTCTGGTTGCAGGGTTAATTGAATCATAGCATTATAGTGTAGGCAGTCTGAGCCCAGTTACATGATAAAAAAAAAAAGATACTATAAAGTAAAACTAGCTACAGTTGTAAATCACATGTATATGCAAAGATTACAAAGAAATACAACTGGGTACACACCTTTGCCATCACTTGGGCAATCGTATAAATGCTCCCAATCAGCTGAGTACCGTGTCCCCAAGTTGACTCAATGTGAGTCCCCTGCGAGCCTCGTACACACTATGCTAGAAATATCTCAATGTGTACAGGCTACTATGGGGTCTGGAGGTCGGGCCGATAAATATTAAACAGCAAATAAGATGCGACCTTCTGATCGTTGTAGGAGCGCTATAAGCCGTTTATTGGCTAATGCTCCTGCAAACACACCTATACATTCGTCGGCCTGATCTCCCAATATCGGGCTGAGGATTTTATAGGTGTGTACTCAGCTTTAAACAGAAAGAATATTGAAGATATGAAATGTAATTGTCATTGTTGCAATATTGATTCAGGACACCATAGGGAACTAATGCAGGAAGTGATAAAAGTGAAAACAGATATGGATGAGCATGGCAGCGACAGAATTGAGTATAGACTGAAGGGGAGATAATCTGAGCAATCATCAATACAGGCATATGATAAAATAAATGATCATTTTGTTGATTCCTGATAAATAATATATCTTCTAGTAAGGTTGTTCAGGTAGAAGAAGCAACATGACTTGGAGATTAGACGAGCGTGGGGAGCAAATAAGAGGGCAGTGGGAAAGATTTTGCCAATATTAGTTTGGGCAGTGGAAGTTATTGTGGCACTGGATAACAGAATTAAGAATTTTTAAAGTAGGGCGTGATCAACACTGTCAAAAATGGAAGATCAAGGAAAAATAGTAGGGAAAAATGTCCATAAATTTAGTAATAATCGTCATTTTCAACTGTTGAAAATGTGGAATGCATTGGGTGCAAGCCAGATTGTCAGTAGGCCAGAAGAGAGCTACTCTATTGTATGCCAAACATCAAAAGCAAATTTGGAGCCAGAGGTAAAACAGAAATAGTGGGAGTTGCAAGAAGAAATTGGTAGTGCACGGGCAGGAGAAGACCTGGCCCAGAGATAACCTTCCACTTCAAGCTGGAGAGGTGATGCACTATGAGAAAGCAAAATCTGCTAACAATTCTGACAGCTGCAAATTTGTAGATTCACTGAGGTCTTTAATTCCAGAACTAATGTGGTGAGCATCAAACAAACGTAGAAGTGTAAAGGCCTGCTCTCTGGAAGCTACTGAAGCTGTCTGCCATATGTGCTGGACCCATATGATATAAACTTCAAAAACACCAGCTCAGGGGAGCTGGAGACAGATGCTTGCCTGCTCGCTGAGTGGGGCTTTCCTGTATCGCAGCTCTTTGGCAGTGACTATTGGGTACTCTAGGGTGGCAGAATATTTAGTACATATCAGAAACATCATTGAATGTGGAGCCATAGATCTGCAACAGATCTGTCACGTTTGATTGGTTTTTGAGGTGCACAGATGCTTGTATTAATAAAATTACACAAACCCTACTTGTACCAGGCCCCCTTCCTAGGGCGCATAATGCTACAGACTAACGCTGGCACATAAAAAAGACACTATTGTGAATGTATCACACTGAAGTCCTCCATAACTATTTTTGTTAAGTTGCAAAAAAAAAAACACCACAATACGTACATATATTTAAAAAAAAAATCATATAAAAATAAATAAGAGGTATCTAACAAATAACTAGACAGACAGATACAGGAAGACTACTAAAGGAACGTATAACAGATTCAGTGGCTTTCTTATACAAAAATTAGATGCCCCTATCTAAAGTTTGCGCCAGTTGATTGGACTGTAATTACAGGGGGTGCAGAGAGACATGTTCTATGAAGTTACAGACCAGGAATGGAGAGGAGTGGGAGCTATTTTTGTCGTGGAATGTGGGCTGCAGAGATGAGGTCACTGAGGGGAATATGAGAAGATTTACTCTCACTACCAGCCAGGTTTACGAAGACTGGGCTACACATATCTGCATATACTGTACTGCAGATACTCTCCTGCAAGCTCTTTGTATTGTTCTTACTAGTGGTGAATAAAAGCCTGACATCCCAATTGGAAAATGAGGTCAGTTCTGGAAGGCAAGCCTGAGCATGTATCGCAGGAAAATAATTCCAGGTTTAGTGAGACAACCAGAGAAACATTGACTCTATTTGCTGGAGAAGGAGCCACTTAAAGCTCTGTAGTATAGTCTACGTACTATACATTTGGACAAGAGCATCAGATGTGTCTTACCATAGAAGGAGCTCACTCTTCTCCGGAGGGCTTCATCCTCATCTGAGCCTGCATTTGTACAATCATCTCTTGCATTCTCCGTAGCTAGATAAGAGCCAGAATACAGGTTATCAGATCAGTGAGACAATGTGCACACAGTAACCCTGGCAATGAGTATACTTATCAGCACTAGCATAACAGTGCCTGTAGAAAAACAGTTGCTATACATCAAGAAATGTGACTTTTTCAAACTGTTATTAATTAGATACAAATAAGACAAAAATCGAGAAATCAATGAAATAATCAAAGATGGAAACTACTGGATAGTCGTGGAGACTTAATTATTGTACAAGGTGCGATGCAAACAATATACGAATGTGTATAAAATGCATGTTTAAAGAGGAAGATTATATCTGTATATATCTTATAAATGAGAACATCTGTTTGTAAGTTTGTCTAATTGCGATAAACTCAGGTACCACTGAACCGATTGTGATGCAGTTTTCACCATTGTGTAGGTCATTTTCCTAGGCAGACTTTAGGCTAAGGATCATCATAATCGGTCATCAATAGGCTGTGAGCTGGGCTCTGCAGGGAGGGGTCCCCTGCACTGCTCTCAGCAAGTTTAAATTACTTTCAGCCCTATGCTCCGAAGAGGAGCTTTTGCTGTAAGTAGTGACACGAGTCCAGAGCCTGCAACAAAGAGGGCAGCTGCCACATGAGGAGATCCATTACATAAGCGCTATGTACCTGCTGTTCAGGGACCCGTTATGTGCAATGATTGGTGGAGCTCCCTGTCATCTGAGGGGGCTGCAGCACTGTCCTCAGTGACAAGAATACCGGAGGGCAGTCACTAAAGAGAACAGATGGGCCGGCTCAGTACAAGTCCCTAGAGGTGGTTCCTGTGCAGGAGGCATAGCTCAGTACAAGGGAGCTGGTGTCCAAGTGGCAGGGATCACCAGAGTGCAGCCTACTGAGAGAGGGAGCTGGCTGCCTAGGGAGAAACAGATCACAGACTTCCACCCGAGCGGAGCAGGGTACTCCAGCTTATATTATATAGATATATATATATGCAGAACACAAGATGGTGCTGGTTTACAGATACAAATACTCAGACTGATAGTAATGTCCGGATCATTGATGCTTTTTGGCAATGTAACATCAGCTTTGATTTCGACTCATAAAAGAAGGGGAGGGAGTTAAAGTCTACAGAAAGAAACCTGCATGTGAAAGCTGATGGAGATGAGAGTTTGGGTACGCTTCCCTATCATCTGACTTTATGCCAAATATTGGGTGAACACTGGGTTGGAAAAGAAACCTTCATGTGCTTTCACACTACCTACTTTATAGTCAGTGGGGTATGCTCTATATTCATACCACATCTATAAGTCAATATAGACCTCTGGATTTTGTCATTTATGGTTGGTCAGTACCTGGGAAAGGACATGAATGTTTTGTATATTTTCTTTCTTTTTCATGTTATGAATTCTCCTCTTCATGAGTCGAAATCAACGCTGATGTTACACTGCCAAAAAGCATCAACCACCTGGACATTACGATCAGTCTGAGTATTTGTATCTGTATTTAACAAGACTTCCACCACCACACCTTACACAGATTCAAGATTAGCACAATTTTGTTTTTCTTATTTGCAGATTTTGTTGAAAAATATTTTAGAAAATCTAATAAAAAAGAACATATTTTTAAGACAGCTGGAGAAGTGAATTTTTTTGAATGCTTTTCAAATACTTATTTTAAGCCAAGTCTGGCCGCCACTTTCCCTTGTCCTAGTTAATAAGTCAATTTCCATAAGCTGGGTACAGACAGGAAATGTGCCCACGTCTTTCCCTGTTGGTGTTCAGCTTGTAGTGGACAGAGTCCAACAAAACTGGGATTTGTGTATTACGTTTAAAAGTACTGAAGAATGGAGGAGTAAATTTGTGCAAAAATTATTAGAAAAACCCCCCAAAACATTTACCATATTAGTTATGAAGAACATCATAATCTTAATACCAATACCTACAAGTCTGATTTCCCCTAGTAATCCAAAATATACTGCAAATGAACTTTATAACAAGTCAGTTGTGATGTCAAGCCTATTATAAACACAGTCTGCACATCAAACCATCTGCAACACAAATGCTAGTCCTGCTTGTCTTGCAATATAAAAGGACTAAACTCTTTCCAGATGAAAAGTATGTTAATATGAGAGAGAACTCCTGCAACTGGTAAGGTAATCTTTTTATAAGGAGCCTGCTTTAAAGAACTACTGGAAATTGTAAATGTGTAGCAACATGCAACCACGGAACAGTTACATGTTGCAAAGGGACAAAACTCAAAATTACAACTTTCTTAAATAACTCTCTATAATACAGTTGTAATAAATACTAACTGTAGAGGTGCTAAAAAATCATTCACCACGTCTTTCTGTAAAAAGGTTTCAAAAGCATGAGTATTATAATTTTAGCAGAAACTACAGCCACTATTGACTACTGTGCCCTGTCTATAAAAATTTTTGCTTTACTACTGTATCCCTATTTTGGCCTCTCAGTACAGATTCAAACATTCAGGGATTCAGTAAAATAACAAGGTGTTTTGCTTGGGCTTTAAAATTTTGGCCTTAGACACATCAGGAATTGGGCTGTTCTACATGCAGTTTAGAAAATAAACCCTATAACCTTCACAGTGAATTAGGTTAGCAGAAAGTGCTCTATACTATAGTCTAAAATCACAATGTACCTGTATTACCTAACTGGTAGATAAGGTTAAGTCATTAACAGTGGTCTACTTTATATGGCAGCTATAGGTAGAGATAAATCCCTTTCTCTGATTCCGTGGGGGACACTGGCACGAGCAGCCCATGTTTTGCTATTAAAACCAATACCCTTTTAAATTCTGAGCTTAAATATGGCAGGATGCAAGTAAATAAATCCTTGTTGACAGCAATTGTCAAACACAAAGGAGGAAGTGTGTCTGGGGCTCTTTTGCTGTATCCCGAGTCGGCGACTTGCACCCTGACCCAAAAGGGCTGCCACAGCATTTTGCAGAGCCATGTGTTAGTCTATGCCTAGTTGGTCAAGGATTAATTCTACAGCAAAATAATGACCCAAAACATACCTCCAGACTATGTCAAAACTAACTTAGAGGAAAAGGACCTCCAGTGGTGGTGGTTGGGGGAGCAGGAGGTGCCGACTTGTGGGTTAGGTATATAAGTGTAATTTTTTTTTTTTACAATTTTTATTGCAAGAATATGAATACAGAGATACAAACTACAATATACAACGGTAAGAGGGACAATAGTCCTAGAGACAACATGAAGCATCCATACGATGTATTCAGCACTATTTCAAATTAAACAATAAAAGGGAAGAAAGTCAGTAGAAGGATATAGGGGGGTAAAAAAAACGGGAAGGGGGGGGGGATTGAAGGAGGAGGTCCACATCTAAGTGAAAGTTTAGATGCTAGTTCAAGTAAAAAATACACGCCATAATACATTATTTGCAGAATGTAAATGAGCTGCAAATCTACCACATTTAAACCCCGAACAAAACTAGTGTTGGAGAGCAGCCAGACATAGCGAAGGTCGAAACAGCACACATGGCGTGAAATATAAACAGAACTCTAGCCATAATCATTCCCTAGTACCATGATAAGGGATTTGCATGAAGTAGTCGTCAGACCATCGTTCCCAGACCTGCTCAAATGTATCAACTTTATCATGATGTGTTCAAGTGATCTTTTCCATAGTAGCAATAAACCACTTAAGCAGGTGCATGGACGAAGAAGGCTGCTTCCACAATATGGCCAGAGAGCATCTAGCTGCATGAAGGATATGAAGATTGCGTTTAGAAGAGGCACTATACCCAGAAACCGTGAGGCCTAGCAATGCCGTCCAGAGACTCAAAGGAACCCAGGCCTGGAAGATGTCTCCCAGAAGATTCCCGACCTCTGCCCAGTACAGAGAAATTTTAGGGCACCTGCACCATATATGGATAAAGTCACCCTCCTGACCACCTCCACGCCAGCACAATGGGGAGGAAGTGGGATAAATTTAATGTAGTCTGGTGGGGACTAGGTACCAGCTGGCATAGATTTTATAGGAATTCTCTTGATTGTGTGCACTTTTTAATAAATATCGTAGAACTTTATTGGAAACATCTCACAGAGTAACGGAAAATTGTTAAAAAACTGTGAACGCTACCAAACCCATATAAAACGTAGGCGAATATGAGGAAAACAGAACACCTGTTTTGCACTGCTTCCAGGGTTCATCCAATACTTCCAACAGGAGAACAAAGCATGTCGTTTTCTGCTACAAACCTATTACATTAGAGTAAGCTACATGATTTTTGACTATCAATAACAGTTAGGGGCACATAGGCTAAAGGGTGCAAGTCTGCACTGGACAAAAGTTATATAAGGGGCACAAGCAATGCGATGTGACTAGTACGCACCAGCAGACTGTGGTGATTAATTTGATATACAACACTTGTATATCTGTGTGCGACTGAGTCTCTGAATATGAACTGCTACAATATAGCAGACAAAGTTTTTCAATTCCAAGTTCAGTTGTGGTTCCTATACAAACTCGAGTGCACACAGATATAGCAAAGAATTAGTGGTGCATATCAGAATTATTAGCACAGTATGCTGGTGTGTCCTAGTCACATCACATTGCAACTTAGGGCATGATTCAATTAGAGGTGAAAAGTGCAGTTTGGAGAGAAGTTTCTGCGGATTCGGACTTTCCGCCTGTTTTCAAAGTATCTCCATATTCAATTCCAGGAAGATTTCGCCTTAGCGGAAATTCAATGCATTGTAATAAGCGGAAAAGTATCTCCTATGAATAGCAGGTGAAAAAGTGTGCAAAATCTTTATTTTGGGGTGCAAACGTGGGGAAACGACTCAAAACCCTTGGGACAGCCCCCCAAAGGACAAATCAACAAAAAAATAAATTACCTCAGAACACCCCAAAAAAGACATGTCATTTTTGGGCTGAAAAAGTAAAAAGTGGGGGGACAACTATAAAAACTAGGGAAATAGACTTCTTGGGGTGCTGTAAGGAGGGGCCAAGTGTTTTGGGGATTGCAGGTTCATGTACGAGGGTGTTTTTAACGTTCTTTAAAAGTTCACTTTAGAGATGCAAAAATATGCTAGCACCCATTTTCAAGTACCCCAAATTTGACTGGACTACTGATATTTACACAAAAAAATTGCTTTATGCCATTCTTCACCACTTTTCCAAAGATGTTAATAGCAAGCAATTAACACCAGTTAAGTACCCTAAATAGTTCAATTAGAGCTATTAGTACACATCCTTTATGATTTGGTATGTCAGCCCATCTTTTCCTGGGGTACAGCGTGATTCCCCCATTCCTCCTGCACTTTCCGCCGATTCCCGTTTTCGCCTATTTCCAAATTGAATTAGGCGGAAATCAGGGACTCACACAGATAGATTCCGCCTCTGAAACAGGTGAAGGAGGCAGAAAGTCGGACAGGCGAAACTTTCCGCGGCTAATTGAATACGGGCCTTAGACGCATGTTCTGCAAAAAAGACACCCGGCGTTAGCAGAGTTGCATGGGACCTGGCGGCTCACTTACGCCGGGCAAGGCGCGTTGCGTGACATATTAAGGCTAGATGTATGAGGACACATCTGTAGGCTGAGCCCCTGCTCTAACTCTAAATCTATTCACACATTTTAAATAATGCCTTCTCTGCAGTGCAACATGGCTTCACCAAAGGCACAATTGCACCTTCTAGCTGGATTTACTTTTAAATCCAAATAAGGCACTTTATCTTTTACCATTCACAGCCAGTAACAGTAATGACTTTTACCCATCCAGAACTTGTATTTGTTGTGCCTTCCACACCAGCATTTATATTATAAGTTGTCTATTAAATGGAATTTGTTGAATATAATAAGACTAGTTCTTGCCAGAGAATCTAGGCTGACAGTGAAGCTACAATGATACTGACAGTAATCCAAACCACTGGTGTCACTCCCAGCAAGATATTGCATAGTATTTACCCGGACAAGAGTGAAAGAAGGGAGAAGGGACGGATCTGAGAAATAAGGAGGAGCTCTATTCTGACAGGATGTTCCCACGATGTTTGCTGCTGTGGTTTAAAAATACATTAGGCCTGGACAATGACATGGGGAGAAGGATGGGGCAAATCCCCTGGCCAAAAACAACAGTCAGGGATTCCAGGCTGAGAGGGTCTAATATGAACCAGGAAAAAGACTGCAAAGAATATTCGTGAAATGAGGCATTGCTATTGTATGTTCATAAGCGGCCAGTAGTGCTGGCATTACTTACATGTACATTCTAGCCCCTGATAACAAGCCCCATTAATGTAACTGAAATACCACCTATGGACGATTTCAGGAAACTAAGTGAGGGTCATACGTATGGGGGACTGACATGTCATATTTGAAAAGGGGTTAATACACAACCACTGTGGAAACAATATCAGTACAGTTATTATTCCAACTGCTAAATATTAACAGATGACCTGAAACATTTCCTATAGAGTAATGAAATGCAGCCTCTGCCTTTTTGCGACCTGCAGTCTAGGCAGCAGAATACAACGTCACACTGACATGTCAGGCTCCCTGGGCTCGTTTCCCTCACAGCCAACTCTGATTCTGTGCATGGCTCTTTCCAAATAAACTGGTAGATTTGTACACACAACCAATAGTTCTGAACAATAATACGGACCTGTAAATGTTGTGGTATGTGGGTGGTGTGCAGCTCAAATAAAGAGTTACAAATATTTCCTTTTCTGAAGCTCCTGTATAAGCTCAGTAAAAAAAATCCAATACGTTTGTCAGACATAAAGCAGCTAGTGTAGCCCAATCGGGAAGCAATAGTTGCATATAGAGACAGGCACGTATAAATCAGACATGATACGTGTCATTTTACGGCACAATCTGCGCTATGCACTAGCATCAGACTTGCCTACTTTTGAAAAAGCATTTCAGGGAGATAGTGACAGCAGCACCTAGGAGTGCTGCGGTACAGTGGACGAGTGCTGCTACATCCGAGAGGTGTGTCCTAATAGTGACTTACATCCAAATGTAACCAAGCCCCAAAGTAGTTAGGAAATGTGTTTTACACATATAAGTGGCCACAGGAAACCTTGTACATAGCCATTGGGAGTATAGTGCCTTATAACCAATGTATAGATTTCTGAATGTATGGCGCAATGAGGGAGATTGCTAGACTCTTCAGGGAGTTAGGGAGATTGCTGCTATTTCACGGAGTCTCCCAGACAATCGGGGGAGTTGGCAAATATGACTGTCACTCGGATCAATCATCAGTTCAGTTTGTTTCTGTCACCTTTCTGCAAAACACTTGTCTGAACAAACAATGAGCTGCCTGCACACCAGTACACTCATGATGAGGGTTTGAAATGACCTTACCTTAATTATGCTTAGGTAAATCAATCAACTAAGTAAATAATGAGACCACCCAAGAAAATAAGTTTAGGGGTAAATTACATAATACTAATCAGTACTCCTCAATCTGCAATTAAACTGCAGGTATAGGTAAGTCAGTATTGGCAGCTGTTCAGTATTGTGGAGGGTCAAGCAGAGAAAGTATAAATGTGGCATAATGTCTGTATTAGCTGCTTATGCCTATGGCCAGTCATACAACATAACTGCTACAGAGGTGTCTGACCTGCAAAACCAATGTAGCCAGAGGAATGGCACACAGCCCCACTTATATCGTGACAGTCTGCCCATGACCACGTTGTATGATGTTATAAACCCATCTACTATAGAGCATAGGTGTTTGGTTGCAGGTTTGTCAGATATTAACAAATAGTACATTATAAATCATTACTAGGATTCTAAGGAAAAGAACACAGTTCTTAAGCCTATGCTTTGGAAACTGAAAGATGCATGGGTAATGATCACAGAGATTACCAGACTAGCTAATAACATAGCTCCTTCCAGATCAGCATGTTTCTCAAAATGCGTTATACTCATGTATATTTGGTCCAGGTGCATGGACACTGTACAGATTATGTTCTGAGACCAGTGCTATATTCAGCAGGAACTCCTGAACCTCTCGTTAACTATGACGTAATGTCCTGGGCCAAAATGTATTTTCCATAAGATAAGTTTCATTGTAAAGGCCCCTTTGAGTGCCTTCTCCTCTAATACTATATATGTATATATATAATATTTATATGAATGTTTTTCTATAGCTCCACCCACAGTTCCTAAACCTATTTTTTTTCCCCAGAAAAATAGCCCTGTCTGGGACAATAACCACATGTGCAGTCTACTACTTTGTATTTTGGAGGAGACTAAAACAATGATTCAGGCCTCAGATACTTTCTAGAGTGGTTTGATTCATGACAATATTTCTAAACTATTTTTGAAAATTGTTCCTTTCATGGTCTCCATTTTCATATTGATTCCAAAGAGGTAGCACAGCTCCCTCTGGTGGGAGTTCAGTGTCACAACAACATTAAGACAGTAATCAGAAAAGGGAAAAGTGGATCACAGTACAAAATACAAGGCCTCTTGAGCCCCCCCCCCCCCCCCCCCCCCCTTCTGATGTCTTGGGTCAGTGCTCAGCTGCTAAACTATCCAACACCCACTAGTGTCTGCAGCTCTGATAGTAAACAAATACTCTCTGGGGGTTATCCAATTAGGCCTGAACATTGTTCGGGCGCTAATGGATAGCTGCAATCGGTGAAAAACGGGGATTTTTACCCGATTATCCCCGTTTTTCGCCAATTTTTATTTTTCACCTTATCCAATTATTTCGGTCGAAATAATAGGATAGTTCTCCCGAAACCACATAGGACCCGCGGTGAAAAAACGTCACTTATCGTGGATTATTTTTCCGGACACATCACGTCCCGGAAAAAGTGGAGTTATTGTAAAACTTACCTTGGTCTTTCTTCGAAGTCCATAGGGTCCACAGGGAGATATTGGGGTGTAGGTGGGACCTGGAGGATCAGACACCAACAGTAAAGCTTTTCAACCCCAGGATGCTTTGGTCCTTCCCCCTATACCCCGCCCGCAGCCTGAGGGCTCTTCAGTTTTGTTAACAAGCCAAGGCAGGAGCAGGATAGGAGAGACGGAAGACTGGTACACTGAGGAATCACACTCCCACACAGAGAAGGAAACAAGTGGCCAGGAGAAGAAACCCATAGAAGCCAGGAATGTCAGGGCGGGTGCCCTGTGGACCCTATGGACTTTGAAGAAAGAGAGTTAACCAAGGTAAGTTTTACCATAACTCTCCTTTTCTTCTTCAGGGTTCATAGGGCTTCACAGGGAGACATTGGGGACTTCTCAAAGCAGTTGTTCAAACAGTGGCAAACACAGGATTTCTAGAGGGGGGTTTCCAAATGCTTGATTTTAGAGTGAGTGTGGCCAGTCCATGAAGAGGGTATAATTAGCACTTACCCAGCTATAATATGTGTCATACAAAGTATATTGTGTTGCATAATTCCAGCATATACAGGACCAGCGATCATAGTATGCCATTAGATGTGGCAGTCGGTCTATCCTGTCTGAGCAGAATGGTTTTTTTTTTTTTCAGATTTGGGCACCATTCCTGACCATTAGAGCAAGTCCGTGAGTCTGGGGGTGCAGCAGAAGAACCTAGCCCTGCTCTGGACATATATGTACATATCGGTCTCCTTATGTACTGGATAGTGTATAATTATACAGTATTAATTATTAACCCTATTGATGGTCTATAGCAGTGCACCCCTAACAGTGCATGTTTTTCACATCTCCTAGTTGGTGCATAGGTATATTTATTACTGGCTGACACATTTTAAAAGATCCACAGTTGGTGCTAATCATTTCATTTGTGATACTGAGAAGAACATGCAGCACTAGTAGCATTCTATTATATTACTATTTCTATTGTGGTCATGGTGTGTGCTAGGCAGGGGGGTTTCCAGGCAGATGGAAACCCCCTTGCGTTTGCCTATGTCAAGGATGGGAATGCTCCTGAGCTGATAGGAGAACCCTACGCCCGAAGGAAGCATCCTGAGAGGCAAATGTATCAAAGCCAAAAAACCTATGAAATAACCTAATAGAGACCATTCTCCTGCATGCACATCGTGAAGGCTGAGGAAATCCGCTTCTCAATTGAGAATCCCCGGGATGAACACTGTGGAGATTGCGTTAGGCCCATGTGAGAATGTGGGACACTTCTGTCATTGCTGACTGAATTTGAGTGCCCCCTTGGTGATTGAGGTATCCCACAGCCGTGGCGTTGTTGGACTGTACTTGTACTGGCCTGTTTTTCAGAATATTCTGTGCCAGAATGAGAGCTCTGTAGAATGTGGGACACTTCTGTCATTGCTGACTGAATTTGAGTGCCCCCTTGGTGATTGAGGTATCCCACAGCCGTGGCGTTGTTGGACTGTACTTGTACTGGCCTGTTTTTCAGAATATTCTGTGCCAGAATGAGAGCTCTGTTCCAGGATGTTGATTGGTAACACTGCTTTGACTGGGGACCATTGGCCCTGGAAGGAGTGCTGGCCGGTTACTACGCCCCACCCTCGGAGTCTTGCATCCGTAGTGAGGAGAGCCCAGTCCAGGATCCAAAAGGGACGACCCTTGTTCAAATGGGAAGTAGCCACCAGGCCAGGGAAAGGCGAACCTCTGGGGGGGAGGCTCATCGTCTGGGATTTGAGCAGATGAGGTATCCCATTCCACCTGGAGAGGATCAGGTGTTGTAGGGGCCTGGAGAGAAACTGGACGAACTCCACCATGTCTAAGGTGGACACCATTGATCCCAAGGCCTGCATTGCAGAGTGAATTGACACTCGGCGATTGTGGAGCAGTCTGCGTAGTCTGTGCTGCATAGCTGAAATCTTGTCCGCCGTTAGGAAGAATCTCTGAACTCGGGAGTCCATGAGGGCTCCCAAATGTACCATCCCTTGAGAGGGTGTTAGGGAAGATTTTTTCCATTTGATCAGCCAACCGTGCATTTGAAGAAAAGCAATGGTTACCTGTAGATGGCGCTGAACAGTCTCTGGGGAGCTGGCCAAAAACAAGAGATCGTCCAAGTATGGGAGCAGTTTGATCCCTTGACAACGAAGAGAGGCCGCCATAATTACCATGATCTTGGTAAAGACCCAGAGAGCCTGAAATTGGTAATGTTGCTGTAGTATAGCAAACCGGAGATATTGCTGATGAGAAGGCGCTATAGGTAAATGTAGGTAAGCGTCCTGAATGTCTAGAGATACCATAAACTCCCCAGGCTCCATAGCTAGGATAATGAAATGGAGGAATTCCATACGAAACCTGGGAACCCTGATAAACTTATTCAGAGATTTGAGGTTGAGGATAGGCTGATGAGACCCATTGGGCTCTTGAACTAAAAAAAAGGGTAGAATAATAGCCCTTGCCCCGTTGTGAGGAGGGGACACGAATTATTACTCCTGAATTGAGTAAAGACTGAATGGCTTTTTGGAGCAGCAGGGCCTTGGTTGGGTCCGATGGAGGTCCTGTGCAAAAAAACTGAGGGAGAGGCCCGCCCAGTCAGGCTGTAGGATTGTCCTCAGACTTGGCAGGTGGATGTCTAGTAGGCCAAGTCTGTTTGGTCCTAGGCTTGGAGGCCTTGGTTGAGATCTGATGTCGTGGAAAAGACTGACCCTTGGCTTTTTCCTGAGGCCAAAAGGACTGAAAGGATGACGTCCGAGGCTTTGTATTATATGTAGAGGGCAGGAACGCTGTCTTGTTAGCCAGCAAAGTAATCACAATTTTATCTAATTCTAGTCCAAATAGGATGCCTCCTGCATAAGGCAGACACTCTAGAGCCCGTTCTGACTCTGAATCTGCTTTCCAGGAACGTAGCCAAAGAATACGGCGGGCCACTACCGAAGTGGCAAATATCCTGGAGGCCAGGAGAGCCGTATCCATAGCTGCTTCACCTAAGCAGGAAGCTGCATCTCTAATGTAAAATATGTAGGACAGCTGTTCCCTCGAAACAGGGGGAAAAGTCTCTTCTAGGGCCTCTGCCCAACTGTCAATGGCTTTTGACACGCTTGCTGTAGCCCTAGCAGGACGAGTAATAGCTCCTGTAAGAGAGTATATAGATTTATGACAAGCTTCTATACGTCTATCTGTAGTCTCCTTCAAGTAGGTTACAGTATGAATGCGTAAGGTGGCATTTTTAACCAGACGTGTTACATGAGAATCCACTGCTGGGAAAACTTCCCGTTTAGTACAATCAGTAGCTGGAAGAGGGTAAAAGGAACTGAACCGTTTTGGAATTTGAAACCTTTTACCGGGCATATATCAAGCTTCACTCATGTGATCAGATAGCTGGAAACTCTGGTAAAACAACCTTTTGTTGCTTAAAAAGTGCAAGTTTTTTTCTTAGGAGCGGGTTCATCCTCTTCTATTTGTAGAATAGTTTTAACAGCTCTCACAAGATATTTAGTTTAGTGGGTGGCTCCTCTTCTCCTGAGAGAGATCTACATCCTCTGCCTCCCCAGATGCCAGATGATATCTCAGAATCAGATAACTGTGTGGATTGGGAAGATAACATAGTATGTTTAGTAGGCTTAGTGGGATGTAGTCAGGATGCCGACCGCCGAAATCCCTACAGCGAAAGCCAGGCATGGGACTTAAGATAGGCGTCTAAATACCGACACCTATCATTAGCTCCACGACGAAATCACAAACCCGGCAGACCGAACATTGGTTAAGCCGGGAGTCGGGAACTCTTACCCGCGGGGGGTGTGTGGGAGGGTTAAGTTTAGGGACTCCCAAGGGGACTTAGGTTTAGGCACACCCCCCGGGAGGGTTAGGCAAGGGGAAGGGGGGTTTGGGTTAGGCACCACCGGGGGGGAGGTTAGGGAAAGGCATCCTCCCGGGAGGGTTAGGTTTAGAGTGCGGGGAGTGGGGGTTAGGTTTAGGCACCCCTCGGGGGAGGTTAGGGTTAGGCACCACTAAGGGAGGGTTAGGGGGGAGGAGAGGGGAGGGCTAGGGGAATTACTCTAGTCAGGATCTTCATCTGCCGGCCTTCCGGCGTCGGGATTTCATACCGATTCCAGCTATGGGCCGTATTCAATTAGAAGCGAAAAGCCGATATCCGCGAAAAAGTATCGCCGATTGCGACTTTTCACCTGTCGGAAACTTATCAATTCCATCCGCTTTTCGTGTACGCGGAAAGTCAATGCAATGTAATATGCGAAAAAGATTCGCCTCTGAATAGCAGGAGAAAGGAAGTGCAAAATTTTTATGGGACAGCCCCTCAAAGGATAACTGCGTCAAAGAATCCCTAAAAAAAAGTGAAATGCCCCAAAAAAGTACTTTGAATTTCGGGGCGAAAAAGCACAAAGTGGGGGGACAAATTCGCAAACTAGCGAAATAAGGTTCTGGGGGTGCTCTAAGAAGGGGTCAAGTGTTTTGGGGATTGTGGGTGCTTTTATGAGGGTGGAATTTCACTTTTATTAAAACTATACTTTAGAGCACAGGTTCTCAAACTCGGTCCTCAGGACCCCCAACAGTGCATGTTTTGCAGGTCTCCTCACATAATTGCTAGTGATATAATTAGCTGCACCTGTAGATCTTTTAAAATGTGTCAGTGAGTAATGAATACACCTGTGCACCTGCTGGGTGACCTGCAAAAAGTGAACTGTGTGGGGTCCTGAGGACCGAGTTTTAGAACCACTGCTTTAGAGACATTAAAAGATGCTTGCACACATTTTCAGGTACCCCAAATTTGCTAGGACTACTTATTTTCTCCAAAAAATACTGCTTTATGCCATTCTTCACCACTTGTGCAAAGACGCTAATTAGAGGCAATTGTACCAATTTAAGTACCCCAAACAGATTTATTAGGGCTAATTGGGCACTACTACATTGATCCCCAATATTTCTGCATCTTTTTGGGGGGTTCAGGCTGATTTCCCCAATTCTGACACCACTTTTCGCCTGTTCTGACTTCACTTGTCGTCGTTTTCACATCTTTTGGAATTGAATAGGGCAAATAGCGGGTACACGCACAATAAATTTCCGCTGCTAAAATACGCTATGTAGGTGAAAAGTCCGGCATGCAAAACTTTATCGCGGGTGCGAAACTAATTGAATACCGCCCTTAGTAGGTAAAGGCTTTTCTTTTTGCAGCATTTGCTGAAAAACCGTACAGATATTAGCCAAACTCTGTACTGAGGTAGACAGTACGTCTACCCATAGGGGAAACACAGGATTTGCAGGGAGTACCTGCTGTGGCCATCCCATAGGGGGAGCTACCACGGGGACTGCTACTTGGTCCGCAAGTTTTGCCAGCATTTGCGAAAAGGCTGCCCAGGGTGGGTCCTGAGGAAGAGAAGCCGGAGATGTAGGGCCTGGGGCTGTAGCATCAGGCTGCTTGTTATTCTTTCCTCTGCCAGCAATAGCCACAAGAATAATAACATACACAGTATGATACAGGGCAGTGAAAACCCTGGATTATATGGCACAGTGTAGCGTGCAACCGCGTTATAAAGTATGTGATAGCACTCACAAATATCTGGGAAGACAGGATTTTGGTACTTACCGATAAATCCCTTTCTCCGATTCCACAGGGGACACTGGAGTCTCAGTACAGTGCGGTATAGATGTGGGATAACCGGGAGCTGGCACTTTAATAAATCTGAATAGAAGCTAGCTCCTCCCCCTCTATACCCCCCTACAGGTCAGTCTTAAGAAACGGTGACCAAGCAGAGCTGGAAAGTAGAATAATAGAGGAGAAGAGAAGCTAGAACATACATGAACAAACAAGCAAATATGCAAACAAATCAAGCAGACCTTGAAGAAAAACGACTGTCCAAACCAGGAAAAACAATAACCAATGCAGGTGGAACAGCGCCGGGTGGGAGTCCAGTGTCCCCTGTGGAATCGGAGAAAGGGATTTATCGGTAAGTACCAAAATCCAGTTTTCTCCTTCATCCACTAGGGGACACTGGAGGCTTCATGATAGTTGGGACGTCCCAGAGCTCACATCTCGGGCGGGAGAGCGCTGAGAACCCTGCAAAACGGCACAGCCATACTGTGAAACAGATGCCGCAAACGTGTCAAAACGGTAATACTTTGCAAAAGTATGCTGGCCTGACCAAGTGGCTACCCAACAAAGCTGGGTCAGGGAAACACCACGAAGGACCCACCGAGCGCGTAGAATGCGCTGTGATTGAAGTAGGAGGTTGTTTTGATGCAGCCAGATAGGCTTGTATGATTGTCAGATGAATCCATCTAGAAATAGTTGCCTTAGAAGCCAGGCCATCCCGAACGCGCCATATCATATCGAACAAACAGCGCATCCGACTTCCGGAGGGATGCTGTCCTTATCAACATAAATCCGAAGAGCCCGGACAATGTCTAGGGATCTGGAAGCCCAAGAATCGTCTTTAAACACCGGAACCACAATCGGTTGGGTTAATGTGAAACGCAGACACTACTGTCAAAGCCGGATAATTGGCTGAGACAGGATCGGTTTAAAATTAAATCTGCACGAGGCCATTTTGTGAATGGCAATGAGACGCCATCTTGCGACTGGCCGCCCAGCGTCATTTTAGTGAATCTCGCCCATTATAAGTACATACGGCGATGCTATTATTTAGCGTCGTGCGATTCCCATGCAATAGAAAGAAGTTAAAAGTCCTCATCATATAAATACAGACAGTCACTAAAACATATAAAATTATCAACCCTGCAAAACACGTACCATGGTGTACTCCACAAACACGTAGTCGCACAACGCTAACTAGCGTCTTTTCTCAATACCCCAATACTTACACACTGCACACTTACATAAAAGGTTCCCTAGTATTAAAGTGTAATATTCAAGGTTTATTCAGTATTAGTAATGTTGTGAAATAAATGTTATTTGATATCTAAGGTTTAGTACATGGTAAGCAGACCGTGTTTGGTGTTGTACTGATCCACTATGTCTTTGCAGATTTCCGGTATCATCGGTGAGAAGATCGCAACATGTGTCTGCAAACTATGTACCATAGAGAGTTAAACATTAAAATGTACACTGTAATGTAGCCAGCTTAGATTATTATGCAGCGGGAAACAGGACACAAAGAGCTGTTGGAGGTTTGATTGTGTACATACGAACTGACCTATGAACTATACTGTAACAGAAGAACCAGGAAGAAGAAACAATGGAATCATGCCAATCTGTTCTATTGTATTGCCTATCTCTGTAAAAGTATATATGTGGGCTCTCTGAAACTAAATGCTCAGTCTTCTTGCTTTGCTGTTGACGGAGGTTTCTACTTTGATGCCGGGATCTGGGTCCAGAGCGCGTGCGTATGTAACGACTGTACCTTGGACCTGTATGATTTATTTGCGCTAATTGTATTTAGAGCACAGCGTGTAACTATCTGTTTTTATGTTGAATAATAACTTTTTGTGCTTTGGAACCACAATCAAAGTCTGAAAGCAATTATTTCTTGTGCGACTCATAACGCTAAACAGCGACAATTATTTTAGAGTGTATAGGTAGGTAGGAATCGATAGATAGGAATCGATACTACCTTAGGCAAAAAAGATAACTGCGTACATAGCTCAGCCCTATCCTCATGAAAAATGAGTTAAGGCGGACAACAAGAAAGCGCCCCTAGCTCCAACACGCCTAGCAGAGGCGAGCGCCAAAAGGAGAACCACTTTTCATGATAAAAATTTTTATTCCACAGTCTGTAAAGGTTCAAATAGGGAAGACTGGAGAAAAGAGAGGCCCAAATCCAAATCCCATGGGGCCATTGGAGGTACAAACGGAGGTTGTAACCCGACAACTCCTTGTAGAAATGTTTGGACATCCAGCAATAACGCTAGTTTCTTCTGAAAGAAAATCGACAGAGCCGATATTTGAACCTTCAAAGATCCCAGACGAAGACCTGCTGATAAACCAGCTTGTAGAAAAAGAAGCAGCCTGGCTAAGTTGAATTCTGATGGTGTCTCTCACACCAGAGACATACGCCTTCCATATACGATGATAGTGCGTTGAGGTAACTTCCTTTCTAGCCCTTAACATAGTAGGATTTCACCCTGGAAGGAATACCCTTTCTTCTTAAGATAGCCCTTTAAACAGCCACGCCGTCAAACGAAGCCGCTTTAAGTCCTGTTAGATAAACGGACCCTTTTGCAGTAGATCTTCTTGCAAAGGAAGAGGCCACAGGTCGTCTATCAGTAGAAGATGTAGGTTGGAATACCACGCCTGTCTGGGGCAGTCTGGAGCCACCAACAGAACCTTTACCCTTTCTCGTTTGATTCTTTGAAGCAGACGAGGAAGAAGTGGGAGTGGTGGAAACAGGTAAACAAACTGAAACCGCCAAGGAGTTGTTAGAGCATTCACTGCCTCCGCCTGTGGATCTCTTGTTAGTGAGCAGTAAAGTGGCAGTTGATGGTTCAACCTCGATACCATGAAATCTACCTGAGGGAGACCCCAAAGCTGAATCAGTTGTTGAAAGATTGAGCATCCATTCTCCCGGATGAATGTCTTGTCGACTGAGGTAGTCGGCCTGCCAATTTTCTAACCCTGGGATGAAAATTGCTGATATCTCTACAGCAAATTCCTCTGCCCAGAGAAGAATGCGGCTTAACTCCCTCATGGTGGACCGACTCTTGGTGCCGCCCTATCTGTTGATGTACGCCACAGCCGTGGCATTGTCGAAATGCACTCTGATGGCACGGCCCTTCAAGAGAGGCTGTGCTACCTGAAGACCATAGAACACGGCCCTCCAGAATGTTTATGGGCAGTACCACCTCCAGTACCACCTCCAGTCCAGAGGCCCTGAAAGTGTCTTCCCCGAGTCACTGCCCCCATCCTCTCAGACTGGCGTCTGTGGTGAGGAGATTCCAATCCCATATTGCAAACCGCTTGCCTGCCAATAGGTGAGAGGAATTCAGCCACCAAAGGAGAGATGTTCGAGTGCTGGGTGACAGCTGAACTCGCTGGTGAAGAAAAAAGTGGGACCCTGACCACAGAGAGGAGGTCCACTTGGAATGGACGGGCATGGAACCTCCCATATTGGATGGACTCGAAGGTCGCAACCATCTTCCCCAGAAGGCGAATACGCAGGTGTACTGACACCCTGCGATGATGCAGTATCAATCACACCATGTGTTGGATGGAGGTGACCTATTCTTGTGGAAGACATACCTTCTGCTTCACCATGTCCAAAATCATCCCTAGGAAAGGCAGACTCTGAGTAGGCTGTAGATGAGATTTTTGGTAATTCAGGATCCATCCGTGTTGTAACAGAAGACTCTGTGTTACCCGGATGTCCTGCAGTAATTGAGTGACTGATGGAGCCTTGAGAAGCAGGTCGTCCAAGTACGGGATGATAGTAACCCCTTGAATCCGAAGAAGGGCCATCATTACTGCCATGACCTTCGTGAACACTCTTGGTGCTAATGAAAGACTGAAAGGTAAGGCCTGAAATTGAAAATGAGAGGTCCGCACTGCGAACCGAAGAAATGCCAGATGAATAGGAAAAATGGGAATGTGGAGATAGATATCCTTTATGTCCAAGGATACAAGAAACTCGTCCCTCTCGAGACCTGCAATGACAGACTGCAGGGACTCCATTTTGAACTTGAAGGTCTGCAAATATGGATTGAGATGTTTCAAGTTCAGAATGGGTCTCACTGAGCCGTCCGGCTTGAGAACTACAAACAAGCTGGAATAAAAGCCTTGACCCTGCTGATGGATAGGTACATGCACTATTACTCGAGAAGACAGTAGCTTTTCTATTGCTTCCTGTATTACAACCCGTTTGTCCGCTGATGCCGGCAAACCGGTTGTGAAAAAACGAGGAGGAGGTTGGATCTGAAAATCCAACTTCAACCCCTGAATAATAATGTCCCGGATCCAAGCGTCCTGGCAAGACTTGATCCAAACGTCTTTGAAATTGCGAAGGCGAGCTCCCACCCTGGCGTCCCCCAGGAGAGAAGGGAGCGCGTCATGCTGGAGGCTTAACTGAAGACTTATCCTGCTGGGAGGAGGATGCAGTGGCTCTACCCCTGCCTCTGGAACCACGGGAGATAGCGGAAGCTCCTCTGCCACGACCCCTGAATCTCCCTGGGATACGAAAGGACGGTCCAGCAAAGGGTTTCCTAGGAGGAGGAGCAGCAGATGGGAGATAACTGGATTTACCACCTGTGGCTTGAGATATCCACTTATCCAGTTCCGTTCCAAACAGAGCTTCACCTGTGAATGGAAGCGCTTTCACGGCTCTCTTAGATTCCGTATCCGCCTCCCATTGTCTCAGCCACAGGGCTCTGCGGGCTAAGACATCCAAGACCGAGGATCTAGAGGAAAGACTACAAATATCTTTTGAAGCCTCTCCAAGAAAAGAAGCAGACTCTGCAATCTGTTCCGCTAGAGGAACCAGATCCTCCGCCGGAACACCAGTCTTAAGGCCCTCAGCAAGCTGTATAGCCCATGCTTCCACCGCCTTGCTGACCCAACAGCTGACTAATGCGTGTCGAAGGGACACTCCCGCTAAAGTGTACATAGACTTTAAGGTACTTTCTAACTTCCTGTCAGAAGACTCCGTTAAAGAAACTGCTCCTGGAACAGGGAGCACTGTCTTTTTAGACAGACGTGACACTGAAGGGTCCACTGAAGGAGGTGTTTCGCATAATTTCATGCTCTCTGCAGGAAAAGGATAGTAGGATAAAAGTTTACGTGAGATCTGAAATTTTTTATCTGGGTGTTTCCACACTGAGGTAAGGATCTCGTTCAATTCCTCAGACACTGGAAAGGAAGCTGCTAGTCTTTGTTTCTTATTAAAGATAGACGGCCTAACTTCCACAGGGTCCATGTCCTTAACATGTAACACCTGGCGTATGGCTGCAATCAGTGCCTCTACACCCTGAGATACAGGCTCCACTTCCTCTGGCGCCTGTTCCTCTATAGGGTCCTGTACCTTCCCTTCCTCTGTATCAGGCATGTCATCCTCTTCTGGATCATCCCACATGAGGGGATTCGGTATTAATCTCCTAGCAGGGACACTAGAGGACGATGCCACTGGAGGAACCTGGGCTGACATAACCCCTGTGAACCCTTCTACAGACCTTGCTAAAGACCGCGCCCAAAAAAATGGTAGTTGCTCAGATCAGCTTAATTGCATAACACAGGTGCTAGTAAAGGGCGGGGTTTACACTGAACACAGAAAAAAAAAAGAGATTTGCCTCCCAGCACACTGCAGCAAAAACAATACTTAAATCCTACATAATAATAGCGATTCAGAGGTATTAGTTACACACATTTGCAAATATATGAATAAGCGCCAGGCCAATCGTCAAGGCTCCTCTATACTGGCGTCCCTAAAATTAAGGGGCTCACGTCCAAGAAGCAAGGCACCCCAAAAAAATTCCAGCCAAGGGCCATCCCCAGGGCATCACACGAAAAAGGGAAAAAAGGTGATAGTGAAGTATAAAGAAAAGATGTGTAAAGATAAATCAATAAGTGTTAATGAAATGATAAAGAATTAAAATGACATAAATAATGTACAAACAAATAGAGAAGTGATAAAAGTATTCTATGTGAATTAAGTGGTGATGCCATGAGAAAGGCCGAGTCAGAACCCCCCCGGGGGCCCCACTCCCAAACGCTCCCCCCAAAATAATTATTGCTACATAATGGTAGCACCCACTCCGGGTCATATAATTACAATTGATGTACTGCATGATAACAGAACATATATAAGCTGAGAGCTAACTTACCTTGGAGTTACCCCAAAAAACCTCCACATGGCACTATAAGCATCAGCACCTCCTCCTAATGCTGACAGCCTTCATGCCTCTCCAAACTTGCCAAAAAAATGGTAGTTGCTCAGATCAGCTTAATTGCATAACACAGGTGCTTGTAAAGGGCGGGGTTTACACTGAACACAGAAAAAAAAAGAGATTTGCCCCCAGCACACTGCAGCAAAAACAATAATAATAGCGATTCAGAGGTATTAGTTACATATATTTGCAAATATATGAATAAGCGCCAGGCCAATCGTTAAGGCTCCTCTATACTGGCGTCCCTAGAATCGCTATTATTATGTAGGATTTAAGTATTGTTTTTTGCTGCAGTGTGCTGGGGGGCAAATCTCTTTTTTTTCTGTGTAAAGACCGCGCCCAGTCTGGTTGAGAGAAGGCAGACCTCTGAGATCTTTCAACCTCTCTCTCCCTGCGAGAAGCTTCCAGCTCTGCAGACATTTGAGACATAACTGATGTAAATTTATCAGCCCAAATAGGGTGTTGTGGGGATGCTGCAGTCTGTGTTTCTGAAACACACTTCTCACACAACAGTGAACTGGATGATAGTCCCTGTGTAAACTTCTCTGCACAATTCTTACAGGAGAAAGCTTTTTGTGCAGCCTTAGGGAGGAGCAGCCCAGGGAACACCAAGACTGCAGTGGAATAGCACCCTGGACTGGAGGAGGGGCTGCAGGGAGAGCACCTTCTCCCCTTGCTGACATTAACCACCGGGCCCCCTGACCTCCTTACATATGCCCCGCGCCAGTATGTTATATGCCCTGGTGGTCTAGTGGAGTCATGGGCGCACCAGTGTCCACATCAGCGCCTACGGTCTGTCTCCTGAGACCGTAGGCAAAACTGAGCAACAATGCGGGCCCCCACGAATGGAGTTCGACCTTACACGTCTCCTGAATTCCGGGCTGAAATGGGGTCCGAGGAGCTTGCTAGCTAGTCCTCCTCGGAGCCCCGCCGGGAGTACCTGGCACAGGCTTGGGTCACGGCACCTCGGAGGGGTGATGGGGCGGCAGCACAGACGTATAAAATAAAAGCTTGGACTGCTTTATGCAGCCCCCTGTTATAATGGTGGTTCAGCTCCTGCCAGACACCAATGAAACTCAAGTGCCCTCAGGCTGTGGGCGGGGTATAGGGGGAAGGACCGGAGCAACCTGGGATTGAAAAGCTTTGCTGTTGTCCGATCCTCAAGGTCCCACCTACACCCCATTGTCTTCCTGTGGAGTCCTATGGATCCTGAAGAAGAAACATCCACGTTAAGTGCAGGCATCGGGCGGAACTTAAGGGCTATTTGAATAGCCCCGCCACGATCAATTAGCAGTGCTACTTTAGCTGCTAATTGGATACCCCCCTATATATATGAATTATGTCTACAATATCTTTATCCACAATCTTTTCTAAATAATATCACGTTAATAAGTACTTTAATCACCACAATATCAGCTGTAGAGTATCTTCTTAGTGCTAACACAGTGGTGGAGGAAAATCCTTCTCATTGGGCATGGCTGGAACCTTGATTCAACAAATTCTAGTACCTGTGTTTGTCATACTAAGGAAAGCTGCCGTTTGCTCAGTACCACCTGGGGGTTCTGCTTCCACTGAGATTTCAATAAACATTGTTTAAACACACTAGCAATGATAATCATATCTCAGAACGTTTTCAGTCCCTCTAATAACTTACAGCTTTTTTGCTATTTATGTATGATTTTATGTTGCTGATGAGAGCTTTTAAAAGACTGTCTGAGAGATAAGTTGGTACATATGATCTAGGATGGTCCCACTCTCATAGGAGTTCTGTCCATGAAAGTATCTCCTCAGAGATCATTGATATCTTTAGGAAACGTAGTCTGCATCATGCAGAGACCAAGCCTGAACGCTGTTTATAGTATTTGATGGTAACAACCAACATGAGTCATTTACACATTTTCCTGGTGGTCGCATTTACATTCTCACAGGCAGTCTGCAAATGCTCCCAGTAGTGACAATCATACACACTAGACAGACAAGAAGTGATTTAGCAAAAAAACTGACTGAGAATGATAATACTAGTCAGAGACTGTCATTAGTGAAAGTGTGCAGAAACAATGGTAAATAAATTAACATCCAAGAATGGAATATACAAGATGCATAAGATGCAGAGCTGGGGACACTAATAAGTAAAACTACAAGATAGCAATTACCAAAATTCATGAAAGTTACTCCATAAAACATAGAACTATTAATGTGAGCACATTTCTCTTATACAGCAGCTGTGACAAGCACACACTACTCTAGTACAGGAAATAGGCTGCTGTACACTAGCACAGGAAAGGGGCCAAACAGTTTCCAGGAGCAATATTTTACATAAAAGACTTATTCACAGCAACACCCAAGGGCACAACCAGTGGCAGGCGTACACATCTAACAGCAGCCACTGCACCAGTCCCAGGCACAGTAAAAATGCAGATCAATAATAACCTGCCATAAAATAATCCACTCTCTCCAGCATATTGTAATACAAATAATCACCTACAGTTTATAGATAAGCAAAGCAATTAATCAAAAGTGATTTCATTGTAAGCAATTGATACACACAATACCATGTACTCAAAAGGACAGTAACTTAGAGAAATGTATATAGCTCAGGGGAGTTTATAGTTTTTTCACTCTGTGCAGACTATTAGTAAACTCGGCTTGTGCTTCTGCTTCTACTTTGATTGTCCTCTGTCATAAATTCAGTTCTTTCCAGGATTGACCACACCCACAAAAATCTCATGCCCTTTCCCAAACACATTATTCATGTTCCATGTCCACTCCCCCAAGTTATTGTATTGCATAAGGATTCACACACCCCATTAGACAGAGAGTGGAGATAATAAAAAAGTTTGGGGACATACAGGACTATTGGGAAGAGAAGAGAAGCAATGGCATCTCTACTAAATGGTGAGTTTTGTAAGCAGGATTTACTAGCACTGACACAGGAACCAAGGCCCTCATTCAGAGCCGTTCGCTATTTGCGGTCGTTCGTTCAAAAACAAGGGGTGGCTATTCAAATGAACCGTTCGCAAATTGCAGTCTGTTCACACCTCTAAGTCTGAACGAGCGAGCAAAACATACGCTCGTTTATTTGATAAAAACGCCCCCTGGCCGCTCGCACCATACGTCATGTCCGCTATTTATTAGATTAATCGAGTACATCGTACAGCGCATGAACTGCTCGCTATTCTTGTGGTTGGTTTTTTCAACCGCTATTTTGCGAACAGTGGTGAGTTAAAAAAAAACAAGTGACGCTGCTGTATTAATTATGCACTCCCTTAAAACGCCCGTTTTGACCTTTAAGCACGCCTGCGTTCGAATTCCACTCCCCCGTTTTCAAACACCTTCCCCTGTTACCACCCACATACGCCTCATTCTGTCACTCAAAATAGCAGGCACTCGCTAAATAGCGTACAAACGATTTTCGGCCGCACTGGCTGGTTTGCGCATGCGTACTAAAAACCGTACGCATGCGCAGATGTGCGAACATCGCTCGGAACGAGCGTACGGCCGCTAGCGAGCGGCTCTGAATGAGGGCCCAAGTTCCTTAACAAGGACATTTTTAAAAAGTTCACAATATTTAGGCAAATACAAAGAGAAAATAAAAAAATGATTGTTAGAAATCCCTTCATAAGTGTATAACAAAAACAGTTTGTGCATAAAGAAGTGTAATATATTATCCATACTGTGGGGCTAAATTTCCGCATGGTGTTATACAAAATACAAAACAATGTACAACCATTTTGAACCAGTCTATCGGTTTGACATGGACCTACCTATATAACAGCCTGTTATATAGGTAGGTCCATGTCAATAATTGTGTGCCTGGGATGGCTCTGCCTCTGCCCATGAATGCCAAAGACACTGTCTCTCGGTTATTAGCAGAAGTTGTGTGTTAGAGACACCATTGTTTTATACAAGTATGGTACTGGGGAATAATAATGTAACACAGATCCTGGGCTCACTCACCTCGGCTTCCTTCTGCTGCAGTATCATGTCCTTGTCCAAAACTTCCTCTTCCACTGGCCTACAGCAAGTAACAGATTATTGTTCAATTCAACAAGATGTGGCAATACTGGCAATAGACAAGAAACATCAAAGTATACCGTTACATATACACTTACTTGCCAGTACGTTTTAATCTCTCAGAGCGGAAGTTTTCATAGTGCAGATCCTGAGTGACCTCTTGTAGGTCCTGCATGTGTGTCCTGTGGAGACAAAAACACCATAGTTATCACACCATGAAGGATTAGCAGCAATACAGAAAGAAGCTATGTGACTAACACGCATGAACACACTCATTTCTGATAGAAGAAAGACTTCCCGCTGAGGGGTGACAATTAGACTTCAAGGGCTTAGATGTCAGACATTTAGAATTCCTTTGTCAAAAACAATCTTTAAACATAATAAAAAAAAAAAGTGCAAAGGATGTATGGAGTAGTACATAGCACATGGAGACTGCCTTTTTTGGAGTAGCTGCCTTTTTTTGTCCCCCTGGCCTTAGCTCAAAATTCCTTCATCACTTGGCTTCCTGGCTCCTAATCTTCACATGGGCTCTCAAGACTCCTTTCTTCCTCAAAGCTTTCCATCGCTCATCCAAACCCACTACTCCAGGCTCCTTCCTCGCAATCCAGCCCATCTGGGTCACCCCTGTTTGTCTGTCCCTCCCCTTTAAAATGTAAGCTCTCACGAGCAGGACCCTCTTCCCTCACATGCTTCTCCTTCCCTTACTTATACTTTAATTTACAGCAGCACTTAACACTTGGTTGCTGACGCCCTGCTGCTTATTTAAGTGTTACGCTGCAATGTTTATAAATCATTTATTTCTCCTGCATTGTTTGTGTACTATTAATAACTGTTTTTCTTGTGTGCTCATTTGTCTTTGTACTGTGTAAGGACCTGAGGAACCCTTGTGGCGCCATATAAATAAAGAATAAGGATAATAATAATATAATATATATATATATACACATACACACAGCGGGTAAAATAAGTATTGAACACATCAACATTTTTCTCAGTAAATATATTTGTAATGGGGCTATTGTAATGAAGTTTTCATCAAGTGTCAACAACAACCCATGCAATCCACACATGAAAAGGAATCAAACCATAGATGTCCATAAATTAAGTTGTGTGTAATATTGTTAAATGACACAGGGAAAAAGTATTGAACATGCTACTGAAATTAATTTAATACCTCGTGGTAATGACAGCTTCAAGACACCTCCTTTATGGAGAAACTAGTCGCATGCATTGCCCAGGTGTGATTTTGGCCCATTCTTCCACACAAAGGGCCCAATTCAGACCCGCTCGCAAGTGGACCGATGGTGGCCCAGTGCACATGCGAGCCCCGGCGCGAGCGCAAAAAGCACTCGCTCCGTGGCTCACTACAAAAGGGGTGGCTGTCGATGTTGTCTATTAGAGCCGGAAGCTCTCTGGGGTTTGTGGCCACGAGACCCTTGTGGGTCTCGTGGCAAGCCCGATGGTCGCGATGGTCTTGACCATCATCCTGGCCGCTCGCAATAGCTGTGCGTGGGCACCTCCCAGTTATGCGAGCGGCCAGGAGGCTGCTCCAAAAAAAAAAATGCACTGATTCAGAGCGAGCACTCTTTCAGAGCGTCCGACTCTGAATCAGGCCCAAAGTGTCTTCAAATCTTGAAGGTTCCGTGGGCCTCTTCTATAAACTGAGGCCATGGCGGTTGAGTGCATTACTTATTATTTTCTTTGAAACAATTGTACCTGCTAATTCCAGGAGTTTCTGAAGCTCTCCACAAGTGGTTCTTGGCTCTTGGACAAAACTCTGATAATTCTTTTCCTCTGTCAGAAATCTTGCGAGGAACACCTGGTCGTGGCCAGTTTATGGTGAAATGATGTTCTTTCCACTTCCGGATTATGGCCCCAACAGTGCTCACTGGAACATTCAGAAGTTTAGAAATTCTTCTGTAACCAATGCCATCAGTATGTTTTGCAACAATAAGAGGGCGAAGGTCTTGAAAGAGCTCTTTGCTTTTATCCATCATGAGATGTTTCCTGTGTGACACCTTGGTAATGAGAAACCTTTTTATAGGCCATCAGTTGGGACTGAACCATCTTATAATAATTTGCACTGACAAGGGGCAGAATTGCTTTCTAATTACTGATAGATTTCAGCTGGTGTCTTGGCTTTCCATGCCTTTTTGCACCTCCCTTTCTTCATGTGTTCAATACTTTTTCCCTGTGTAATTTCACATTATTACACATAACTTAATTTATGGACATCTATGGTATGATTTATTTGCATGTGTGATTTGCATGGGTTGTTGCTGACATATGGTGAAAATTTCATTACAATAGCCCCATTACAAATATATTTACTGAGAAAAATGTTGATGTGTTCAATACTTATTTTATCTGGTATATATATATATATATATATATATATATATACATACACACACACATACACACAGACACATTCACCGTACATATAAAAAATTCATTGGTCTACTTGTTTGTTTGTCTTTCTGTCTGTCTAGTTATGCATTCGGACACCACTGCACCAATTGGGATGAAACCATCGCGAGGTGGTCCAGTTGGATCCTGGCCAGGTGTTCGGGTCCCAGTCGGACCTCCCGTAGTTGTACGCTGGGCAGTACTTTGACCCAGGGAGCCTGTTCTGAGCCTTCCACTGGATGGATTTGGACGAAGACTTCAAAGAGTGGTAACATTGGATCCCAGAAGATATACTAGGGGGTTGAGGTACCGGTCGGACCTCCCGTTGTTGTACGCTGGGCAGAACTTTAACCTGGGAACTATGGCCCTGATTCAGAGCCGGACGCTCTGAAAGAGCGCTCGCTCTGAATCAGGGCGTTTTTTTTTTATTTTGGAGCGGTGTCCTGGCCGCTCGCATAGCTGTGGGTGACCACCCACAGCTATTGCGAGAGGCCAGGATGATGGTCGCGATGGTCAAGACCATCGCGACCACCGGGCTTGCGACGAGACCCTTGTGGTAGGGTCTCGTGGCCGCAAGTCCCAGAGAGCTTCTGGTTCTAATAGAGCAGGAAGCTCTCCCACTGACATCACTTGTGATGCCAGTGGGGCCACCCACAAACGGCAGGCGTTCGCTTGGGAACGCCTCCGTTTGTGAAGCCACCCCCCGGCCACGCCTACCAAATGGGGCGAGCTGTCAATTACCATCGACAGCTCGCCCCTTTGGTGCGAGACCCGAAGCCGGGTCTCGCGCATGCCCAGTGGACAAACATCAACCTGGTTGCGAGCGTTCACCGCTTGCGACCGGGTCTGAATCAGGCCCTATGTTCTTAGCCGTCCACTGGATGTATTTGGATGAAACTTCACAGAGGGCTGGGAATTGGTCTGGGATGCCTAATGGAGTGGTTGGAATCCCAGTTGTACCTCACGGCAGAGTGCGCCGGGCAGAACTTTGACCCATGGAGCCTGTTCTGGGCCTTCCACTGGATGGATTGTACGACATCACATCATTTAGAATGGTAACATTGGACCCCAGAAGACATACTAGGGGGTTGAAGTCCCGGTCAAACCTCACATTGGTGTATGCTGGGCAGAACTTTGACCCGGGTAGCCTATTCTGAGCCTTCCACTGGATGGATTTGGTTGAAGACTTCACAGAGGGGTGGCAATTGGTCTGGGATGCCTAATGGAGGGGTTGGGATCCTGGTCGAACCTCACGGCGGAGTGCGCTGGGAAGAACTACTTGATGGATTTGGATGACATGACATAATAAAACTGAATAACTTGAACATTTAAACCCATGCAATGCCGGGTACTTCAGCTAAAATATACATACATTATATATATATATATATATATATATATATATATATATATAAATAAATAAATAAATATATACCTCAGGACTAGCACTGAGCATGTTACATCTCTCTGAACCCAGAACAGCAGCAGGGGACCGATCCTGCACATCAACTAACCACACTATATTACCAGTAAGATTAACATTATTTTAACACTGTGCACAAAAAAACGCCACACCAGTGCAAACACACACAGAGTCATGGTATAAATTTTACAAAGTGGAGAGATGCTTTCAAAATTCCTGTACAATCAAAGTAAGCACCTGGTACTGGGCTGGGTACACTCTTGTGCGACCCAGTAGCTGCCGTCTCGTCGTTCAAACGGACGTTTTGGTAAGCTATACACAATTACCAATCGGTCGCTCGATATATCTGGCCAGACATCACAACTGGGTGGGCATTTAAATTTGGCTGCCCAGTTGTGATGTCAGTGTCGGCAGTTCCTGCGGAAAGTGTACGGGCGGTCAGTAAGCTGACCGTACCCCACAGCCAGATGTACCGATATTTCTGGATGATATACCAGCATCGGCTGTGCTGAAGGGCCGACCTGAGATGTGCGTGAACTACGACATTTTTATTTTTTTTAATTAAGTGCTTTTTTATTGATTTTCAAAAAAAAAAAAAACAACAATAGACAAACATAAAACAAACATAAGACGAAATAAAAGGATGTAAGACTAGCATATCATTGATGTCACATTACAATGAGCAAACAGACTAGCATATAACACTTATATACAACAATTGTCCACATATACATACACATATATACAAAAACATATATATATATATATATATACAGTCCAACGGAAAGAAGGGCACTCAGAGACAGCATAGGTACAACAAAATCCGTGTAAAACGTTCAAATGTGTATGTTCCTGATGACGGGGCTGTGTCCCTGAAAACGTTTGAACGTTTTACACGGATTTTGTTGTACCTATGCTGTCTCTGAGTGCCCTTCTTTCCGTTGGACTGTGTTTTCTCCTTTGGGAGCACCGGAGCAAGTTGCTTACATTGAGTGCCGGCAAACTGCGATACATATATATATATATATATATATATTCTTTCCCTTCTCGCACGCACCAATAAGTGATTCTGTAGCATTATTTCCCCCATTGGTACTATTACATAACAGCACTAAATGAAGAATTGGAGACAGAGAGCTGGTGATGTGCGGTCTGAGCATGAGCAGAATTAAGCCATTTGGCCCATATGTGTTCAAATTTAGATTCAGCGTTTCTAGCCAAGTAGGTATATTTTTCATGTGCAATTGTGGCAGAGACTAAGGATAACCAATCATAATATTCCGGCCCTGTGGAGGCCATCCAGGAGCGGGCAATGCAAACTTTGGCCAACATGCAAACATTCAGCACATACTGACGAGTGTGTCTATCAAGCAAGTGGTCTTCTATAATTCCAAGCGTACATACAATAGGAGTAAGAACAGCCCGCTGAACTCCTGTAGAGGAGATTACCCTGAGTATTTTTTCCCAGAATGACATAATCTGAGGACAATCCCAAAGCAAATGCCAAAAGTTAGCCGATGGGGTGCTACATTTAGGGCAATTTGAATCTGAACGACCACCAAACCTAAACAGACAATCAGGGGTTAAATAAACCCGGTGCAAAAGGAATAGCTGGATTTGTTGAAAACTAATTGAGGTGGTAGCTAATCGTGGACATCCCAATGCATCCCGCCATGAATTGTCCTGTATTGCACCCAGATTAACCTCCCATTTAGCTCTGAAAGCTGGCAGATCATCATGGTGGTAAGCCTGCATTACAAAGGAGTAGGCATGAGAAACAAAACGACGAGGTCCGCCTATAGACAAGAATTTTTTGACTGGGGAATCTTGAATGTTTGGGGAAGCATCGGGGAATTGGGTCACTAGCGCCTGTCTAAGTTGCAGGTATCTAAAAAAATGTGACTGTGGGAGGCCAAATTCAAATTGTAACTGACTAAAGGATTTAAGTACACCTGCATTATATAGCTGTCCCAAGGAGACCACTCCCCACCTGCCCCAAATCCCCCTGGTTTGCAACGCCAAAAGGTCAGGCAAAGCTCGAGAGCACCATAATGGAGTAGCCGGGTCTAAGCCCTGTCTTCAGAAGTTTTGAGACAGAGGGCCTGATTCAGAGCCGGACGCTCTGACCAGAGCGCTCGCTCTGAATCAGGGCCCTCCTCCATGAAAATGGAGCGGCCTCCTGGCAGCTCGCATAGCTGTGGGTGACCACCCACAGCATATGCAAGCGGCCATAATGATGGTCGCGATGGTCTTGACCATTGCGACCATCGGACTTGCGACGGAGACCCTGCGGTAGGGTCTCCCTGCCACAAGCCCTAGAGTGATTTTGGCTCTATCAAAGCCAAAATCACTCCCACTGACATCACTAGTGATGTCAGTGGGGCCGGCTTCAGACGGTAGGCATTCCCATGGGAACGCCTCCGTTTGGCCGCCACGCCCCCGCCATGCCCACCAAAGGGGGCGTGCTGTCAATCAACATCGACAGCACGCCCCTTTTGGTGCGAGACCCGGAGCGATGGAAAGCCCGTCGCTCCCCGGGTCTCGCACATGCGCATGACGGAGCTCCCTCCGTTGTGCGCATGCGCAGTGGGGAACATCGACCCACTTGCGAGCGTACTGCCGCTCGCGAGTGGGTCTGAATGACCCCCAGAGTCCCATATTCTGACAGCTTGATTAAGTATAGGTAGCATAGTGTTAGATATATTACCACTAAGTAGTGCCTGCAGAGGAGTATGACCTGGAGCAACTTGGGAGATCATAACAGCATGCAGGGCCAGAGGGTCAGTGTCATTTATCCAATGCCACAGTTGAGATGCAAAATAATACATGCGAAAGTGGGGAAGTGCCAGACCCCCCTGTGAACGTGGCTTAGTAAGCACATCCAATTTTATGCGAGCTCTGCGATCCGCCCAGACCAGAGAGGAGACCAAACTATTTATTTGATGGAAAAGTTTTTGGGGAAGATAGATCGGAGAGTTATGGAGTACATATAACAGTTTAGGTTGTAGCACCATTTTAAACTACGACGTTTACAGACATATCGGGTGTACACACCTGCCGACGCACTAGCGATATTTTGTCCGAACTAACAATATATCGACAAGAGATTATTATTGTTATACACTGTTCAGAAGACACTATTCAGAAAGGAACTAGACTAAATATATTGTGCAGAACTTATTATTGACCACCACTTGATAATTAGCAGCTAAATTATCAAAATCCGCAGTGTATAAGACTTATGGTACTGTCCAAACATAATATATGGAAACGTATTGAAATCTATTATGCTGAATAAAAAAATTATTTTATTTCATGTGTATGATAACATTATTTATAAAAAGAAACATATCCTGAAATTAATTTATCACATAACAAACCTACAATTGTTACTAGAGGAAACACATCTGCACCTACACACGCACACACAAAACAAACAATTGAGCGTTGGGAACCTACAACCAAAACACATTCTAGATTGAAACAACTTGTAAATTATGCTCAAAGAATGATTTTTCTGTTTTGAAAATGATTTCACCCATAAGTTATTAAGGGGTCTATTAAGCAGTGTTAAGAGACAGAGTAAAAAGTGATAAGAAAGTGATAAGGTGCCAGCCAATCAGCTCCTAACTGCCATCTCACATGCTGTGTTTGAAAAATGACTGTTGGGAGCTGATTGGCTGGCACCTTATCACTTTTCACTCTGTCTCCTAACACTGCTTAGTAAATAGACCCCACAGTATTACATTTATTAAGTTTAAGCAGAAAGTAAAACGAGTGATGTATTGAATAGTGCTGACTAAAAGCCTGCAGGTGGCACTGTGTCACTATAGCGTACCTAAAGCATTTCATCAAATGAAGACACGTGATCCATGGACATTTAAAAAAAAAAAAAAAGAGACTGCTCATCTTAAAATGTTGTACAGTGTATCATCATTCCTCTTTACAGTAATGTTCCTTAAGCAATTTCATAAGCAATACATTATTCTGTGCACTCATTTATAAATACAATTTCTAAATATTCATGTTTCTATGAGTATAATAATTACCAAAACATATACATCTGTTTGTATAACAGTTCATTAGGGCTCTGTAAATATTTAGCACAACTCAGAGTGCTAAAATGATGCAATAAGACAAAAACTCTTCGTGAAAAGTGTGGTTTCACATTTGATCTCTCTCTAAAGTATATATAAATCATAAGTGTGAGGTCTTGAATTGCATAATATATGAAAACACTTAAGTTGGCCATACTCCAGGTCGTTACCGTTCCAACCAGCCAACTAGTTGGCTGGTTGGAATGATAATAGTCTATTGTGTGGGGGCAATAGATAATCATTAGTTTGCTCCCACACGCCAAAAAACGGTAAAAAACGGTTGTTCCAACTAGTTGAGAAGTTCAAACATTTGATATTTCCCAACTAATCGTTCTAGTTTTAGGGGAACTTTCCCCCCAACTGAGCGATAAGTAGACGGGCACTGCCCAGCAGTGCCTGCCTACTTCTGTCACAATCAGCTCTCATGACAGCCCCTCAGAGAGCCGCCAGTACTGCTGCGCCTCTGTGGGGGGAAATGTACTAAGCTCTGGAAAGTGATAAATTGGAGAGTGATAAACTACCAGCCACTCAGCTCCTAACTGACAGTGAAGAGCTGATTGGTTGGTAGTTTATCACTCTCTACTTAAACACTTTACAGATCTTAGTACATCTGCCCCTGTATCCTGGCCTGGACAGAGGGGCCAGTGGTGTCTTTTCATGGTCAATAACAAATAAAACATTCCATAATTATACTGAAATAAATTTAAACAACAAATATTTATATATTCAAGACATGCAGAAGTAGGCAGACACTATCCGCCTACTTCTGTAACCTCACAAGTTGGAGAGAAGTTGTCTAGGTGTGTGGCGTAGCGTTTTAGTTTGACAGACAAGTTGGACGGTTGGAGGAAAGTTGGTCTAGTGTATGGCCAGCAAAACACCTTGCACGTTTCACCCAAGGCAATTAAATGTTTTAACCATGTGCTGTTTGACCTGATAATTAGAGTACTGATAGAACAGTAGAAGAAATATGGGGACTGGGGAAGGGGGGGGAGGGGGGACTGCCAGATAGACAAGTTATCTCAGCATAATTAATTGAAATGAAGTGTTGCACATCTCTTTTTCTACTAATCACGTTATTTGTCAGTTAGCATTAGACACATTAGAAGCCCTGGCAAATCTTATAATATGCAGATGTGGTATAAGAATACAGTCTACATATTTACATGTAGGACGTAAGAGTTTAATATTCTCACTGATGCAGGGCTCTCGTGGGTTTAGTTCTAAGCATGGCTCTATCTTTGTGGCGTTTGCATGTTCTCCCTGTGTTTGTATGGGTTTCCTCCAAGCAGTTTGGTGTCTCCTACACTTTAATACAAAATGCAGAGTTAATTTGGCCCTGCAAAGTGGACTCTAGTGGGTGTTTGATGGTAGGGAGTTTAGATTGCAAGCTCCAACTGGGCAGGAACTGATGTGACTAAATGGTCTCTCTACATTGCTGATTCGCCCTGCAATTGTTTTAAGTAATATATCAGCAAAATTATGAAAATCCCAGAATGTGGGAGTTCATACATTTCGTAAGTGTCCCCCTTTGACCAAGTCTTCTCGCCATCCCTTTTCTTTCATAAAATAGGCTGCCCTCTTTCAGACCACCCATCTAACATATATGGCTAAACTTACTAATGCACTTTTCAAAGCCTCCGCATCTTTAGGAGGTTTCAGCTGCTGATTAAAGGGACAACAGTATTAAACACAATATTGGCAAATTTGGCCCATAATATTTTGCCAACCATTCTGACCACATGGCTTTAAGGAGGCCCCTAATTGAATGATCTCATTACAAGTATAAACCATTGCACATAGGTTTGTGTAATGGATCATAAATATTAGGGTAAGTTTTGGGGATATAAGTTAACATTATGTGCCAGAGAAAACAAGAGATATGGTAAGAACTTACCTTTGTTATCTCTGTTTCTACGAAGTTCATAGGGTCCACAGGGTTGACCTTGGGGTATAGCTGGATCTGGATCCACGGGCACCACGCAGTTAAAGCTTTCACTGCTCCCAGGATGCACTTGGGTCCATCCTCCTCTATACCCCACCCCCGAGCCACAGGCACCTCAGTTTGTAAGCAGCCAAGGCCGGAGGAGGAGACTAAACAGAGAGAAGGAAGACTAGAACACACAAGAAACCATACTCACAGAATTGGGAGACGGAAAAACCGGTGACCAGCCACACAGCCCATATGAAGCCAGGTGCGTCAGGGCGGGCGCCCTGTGGACCCTATGGACTTCCTAGAAACAGCGAAAACAAAGGTAAGTTCTTACCATATCTCTTGTTTTCTACTTCAGGGTCCATAGGGGGTCCACAGGGTTGACCTTGGGGATGTCCCAAAGCAGTTCAACTAAGGGCGGGGACGCTCCTGTCCAGAAAGGAGAATCCTGCGCCCGAAGGATGCATCCTGAGAGGAAAAGGTGTCAAACGCATAAAACCTCAAACATGTCTGAATGGAAGACCAAGTGGCCGCCTTACACAACTGAACAGCGGAGGCGCCACGTCTAGCAGCCCAAGAAGGACCCACAGACCGAGTGGAATGAGACTTAACAGAGGCTGGAACAGGTAAACCTTCCTGTATATAAGCCTCACGAATAACAGAACAAAGCCAACGGGCAACAGTTTGTTTGTTGGCAGGCCAACCCCTCCTGTGAAAACCAAAGAGGACAAACAAAGAATCGGACCTCCTAACAGAAGCAGTCCGGTCCACATAAATTCTGAGAGCACGGACAACGTCTAACGTAGCCTCACCAGCTGTAAGATCAGGTGACTGAAAAGCTGGCACCACAAGTTCCTGATTGATGTGGAACTTAGAGACCACTTAAGGCAAAAACCCAGGACGAGTGCGAAGAACCGCTCTGTCCTGGTGAAAAATCAAGAAGAGGGGACTACAGGAGAGCGCCCCCAAATCTGACACCCTCCTGGCTGAAGCAATCGCCAGGAGAAAAACAGTCTTAAGTCTTAACCACTTGAGGTCAACCGACTCAAGAGGCTCAAAAGGAGGGCCCTGCAGGACCTGAAGAACCACCGTCAAATCCCACGGAGCCACAAAGGGAGGCTGGATTCTAAGAACCCCCTGGAAAAGGGTGTGTACATCAGGGAGTGTAGCGATTCTACGTTGAAACCACACTGACAAAGCCGACACATGAACCTTCAGAGAAGCAAGAGGTAAGCCCAGGTCCAGTCCTGACTGAAGAAATGCTAGAATCCTAGAAACCCTGAACACCTGAGGATCAAAGTTTCTGGACTCACAACACTGAAAGTAAGTGTGCCACACTCTATGGTAAATCTGTGCTGAATCGGGCTTACGCGCCCTAAGCATGGTACTGATGACAGAGCTTGAAAAGCCCCGGGACCTTAAGACAGCTGTCTCAAGAGCCACGCCGTCAAAGACAGCCGACCCAGATCCGGGTAAAGGCAGGGCCCCTGAGACAGCAGGTCTCGACGCTGAGGCAGAAGATACGGAACGTCTATGGACAAGCTCCTGAGATTGGAGTACCAAGGATGTCTGGGCCAAGCTGGAGCCACCAGCAGAAACGTGCCTCCATCTTGTTTGATTTTTCGTAGTATCCGAGGCAGCAGGGAGATCAGAGGAAACAGGTACGCTAGGTGAAATGTCCATTTCACGGACAGCGCAACCACCAGACTTGCGCCTGCGTCTCTTGTCCTTGAGCCGTACACAGGCAACTTGTAATTGTTACGGGAGGCCATCGGGTCCAACTCCGGCAGTCCCCATTTGACCACGAGAAGTTGAAATACCTCCGGGTGAAGCGACCATTCCCCGGGATGCACGTTGTGATGGCTGAGAAAGTCCGCCTCACAATTGAGGACATCCGGGATGAAGACTGTCGAGATTGCAGGAAGGTGGCACTCCGCCCAAGCCAGGATGCGAGACATCTCCGACATCGCTGCTCGACTGTGAGTTCCTCCCTGGTGATTGATGTTCGCCACCGTAGTGGCGTTGTCGGATTGCACCTGAACCGCCCTTCCGTAAAGAGTGGTGCCTGATGACAGTAGAGCCCTGTACACGGCCCGCAGCGAGCCTGTCACTGTCCCCCAACCCTGGAGACTGGCATTTGTTGTGAGCAGAACCCAATCCGGGATCCAAAAGGGGCGACCCTCGATGAGATGAGCTGTCTGAAGCCACCAAGCTAGAGACAGGCGCACTTCCGGAGACAACACCAGACTCTGAGACTGGATCCAGTGAGGTAACTCGTTCCATTCTGATAGAATCTGCCCCTGCAGGGTTCTGGAATGGAACTGGGCAAATTCCACCATGTCGAATGCCGACACCATGGACCCTAGAACTCTCATCGCTGAGTGGACCGACACCCTGCTCAGGCAACTGTGTATCCTCAGCTGTAGGGAGGAGACCTTTTCCGGAGTCAGGAAGATCCTTTGCTGACGAGAATCCAGAAGGGCTCCCAAATGGACCATCCATTGTGATGGGATCAGAGAGGACTTCTTCCAATTTATTAACCACCCGTGTGCTTGGAGACAAGCAATGGTCAGGTGGAGATGTCGAAGCAGTACCTCCGGGGAGCTCGCCAGCAGAAGAAGATCGTCCAGATAAGGCAACAGCCGTATACCCTGGCTCCGAAGGTGGGCGGCCATAATTGCCATCACCTTGGTGAACACCCTCGGAGCCGTGGAAAGGCCAAAGGGCAACGCCCGAAACAGGTAATGATGTTGCAGAATAGCAAACCTCAGATACCGCTGGTATGCAGGTGCTATGGGCACGTGGAGGTAGGCATCCTGGATATCCAGAGAGACCATGTAATCCCCGGGTTCCATCGCCAGAATGATGGAACATAACGTTTCCATCCTGAATTTGGGAACTCTGAGGTATTTGTTCAGAGACTTCAAATTGAGGATAGGGCGATGAGGACCATTGGGCTTCTGCACCAGAAACAGAGAAGAGTAGTACCCCGTCCCATGTTGAGACTGTGGAACGGGAACAATGACCCTGCTTGCAGCAAGGACTCTGTAGCTACCTGAATCTGTGAGGCTTTGGTCTTGTCCAGAGAAGGACTCGTGCAGAAAAACTGGTGGGGTGGCCTGAGCCGAAAAGACAGGGCGTACCCCTGGGAGACTACTTCTCGAACCCAGGCATCCGTGGTGGTATTGTGCCAGCACTGGGCGAATTGAAGAAGTCGGCCTCCCACTCTGAGGTTCCCCAGAGGGAGGCCCGTCCCATCAGGCAGCAGGTTTATCCTCCTGCTTGGAAGAAGGGCGCCTAGCACTCCATGCTTGCTTCTTGGGCTTCGAGGTGGCCTTAGTCGCCGAATGCCTCGGGAAGGACTGACTGTTAGCCTTACCCTGAACCCGAAAGGACCGAAAAGCAGAGCTCCTCGCCTTAGCTGGTGCTGAAGGGTGGAAGGCCGACTTGGATTTAGCCAGGGTATCTACTATTTTGTCCAAGTCTGGACCAAATAGCAACTCTCCATTAAAAGGCAAAGCCTCCAGGCCCTTTTTAGAGCCTGCATCAGCCCTCCAGGACCTCAGCCACAAGGACCGACAAGCAGACACAGCTGCAGCCGAAACCCTAGAGGTCAGCAGACTGGCATCCAACGACGCTTCTCCAATATAGGAAGCCGCATCCCTCATCTGTCCTATTAACGCTCTCTGGATATCTGGAGCATCCTCAGGGAAGGTATCCTCCAAAGCGTTGGCCCAGCTCTCGATGGCTTTAGCCACCCAGGAGATGGCCATGGACGGGCGAGCTACCGCCCCTGAGAGAGAGTAAATGGACTTCAAACAAGTCTCCACCTTCCTGTCCGTGGGATCCTTCAAAGAGGAGATAGACGGCAATGGCAGCGTAGTGCTTTTAATCAAGCGGGTGACATGGGAATCCACCGCCGGTGGGCTTTCCCATTTCGCGAAATGAGCTTCAGGAAAAGGATAATTAGATGCCAACCTTTTCTGTGGTTGGAATCTCTTACTGGGCAACTGCCAGGCCACCGCCATATGATCCATCAATTGGTCAGACAGGGGAAAAACATTCGAAGTTACCTTAGCTTTTTTAAAATTAGGATACTTCGACCTAGGAGCCGGTGCATCACCCTCTATATGGAGGATAGCCCGCACTGCCATAACCAATGCCGGCACATTAATGGAGGACTTAGTCTCTACCTCCAGGCCCATGGCATCAGAGTCCTCATGAATCTCTCCGTCATCTGTAGACACATCAGAGTCCGACAATTGCGCCGTCAGTGAACCCACGACATGACGCTTGGATGCCTTTGGTGGCACATCACTTTGCAACATCGACTGAAACGCTGAAGATGAGGCCGCCAGACTCTGTACAGAGCTGGAGAGAACATCCACCCAGGGTGGAGGAGCCGCCTGAGGAAAACTCTGAAAAGGCACCACAGACTGCTGCGTCGCAGGGGGATTCTGAACATACACAAACAGCCCCGTATAGGGACCCACAGTCTGGGATCCGGGGGGAGACTGCAATAACTGCGGAATACCCGGGGAATGGGGGATGGTGGGCTGGGGCAACGCCCTAGAAGGGAGTGTTGTTGGGACCGATAAACGGTCCGCAATTGATGCCAGAACCTGGGAAAACATTGCCCAAGGAGGATCCTGCGATATAGGGGGTTTAGAGGGGCCAGGTACCAGCTGGCACCGCCTGCACAGACCATCCTGAGATAAATCCTCCCTATCAACTCCCGCAGAACAGCGTCTGCAGGAAAACCATACAGGAGCCACGGAGTGCTCAATCTCCTCATCAGACATGACACAGTAAATACTCAATGAATACGTATCACCAGAGGAATTATGGTGTTAACACCCGCGCACTCACCAGTATGCAACACAAACAGCCCACAATATGGTACTGTGTAGCACACAACTGTATGTGACTGACCTCACAAATACTTGTTTTATATAAGCGAGGGTCACAGAAAAACGCCCCTCCCCCACACACCTGCCGGGCCGTAGGAGAAGGAAAGGGATAGGTATAAGCTGACAGTAAGTAGAAATAAGTCACAGACAGGCAGCACTAGCAAAAGTCCCATACAATGCAGAGAAGATATACTCAATGCACCTTTCGCTACAATCAACCTCCCAGATTCAGTGTCTGGGAGGGCTATAGCGCTGTGTACACTGTCCTCTAGCAGGGGAGAGGTACACAGGGGGACCGGTCCACTAGTACCGCCTGGGAGATCTGCGACGCCTGCCAAAAGAAGATGGCCGCCGGAGACCTCAGAGGAGAAGTGGCCATGAGATAAGAGCAGCTCAGCGACGCCAGACCCGAGTAGAAAGGCGCGCTGAGCTGAGGAGCAGTTAGACAGGGAAGGCTGCCTCCCCTGGCTAGCAATTAACCCCAGGGTTGCCGGTCCCGCTGCCAGCCTGTCACCCTGGTGGTCTAGCGGTCACGCGGGGTATGCCTCTGAGAGGGGGAGCCCTCCGCCGCTGCTAGCGCCTCCGGTCTGTCCCCAGAGACTGGAGGCATCCGACTGACCCGCGGCTTACCTTGATCCCCGAACGCTTCCGGCAGTCATGGGAGTCCCCAGAGCCCGGCTAGTACAGACTCTGCGGACCCGCCGCGATCCCCAGATCTGTACTGGCGTCGCAGCGCCAGCGGGGAGTAGAAGCGGCAGCGTGGACGCCCTAAAGGACAGTCTGATGCTGCCGCTCTTAACAGTGTAAAAATCTGAGATATGGTAAGAACTTATCTTTGTTATCTCTATTTCTACGAAGTCCATAGGGTTCCACAGGATACCTTGGGGTATAGGTGTGACGTCAGTCATCGGGCACCATAGAGTTAAGCTTTCAGCCTCCCAGGATGCACTAGGGTCCCCCTCCTATACCCCGCTCCCGAGCCAAGGCACCTCAGTTAGTTACCAAGCGATAGGCCGGAGGAGGAGAAGGAAGAGAGAGAAAGAAGATCTGGATACACACAAGAATCACACTCTCACCAGAGGGAGACGGAAAAACAAGTGACCAGAACAAAGCCCATCTGCAGCACAGGTGCGACAGGGCGGGAGTCCTGTGGAACCCTATGGACTTCGTAGAAATAGATATAACAAAGGTAAGTTCTTACCATATCTCATATTTTCTACTTCAGGGTCCATACGGTATCCACAGGATACCTTGGGGATGTCCCAAAGCAGTATCCTTCAAGGGTGGGGACGCTCCTGTGCTGAAAGGAGAATCCGCCGCCCGAAGGAAGCATCCTGAGAGGCGAAGGTGTCAAACCTGTAATACCTCACGAAGGTATGAACAGAGGACCACGTAGCAGCCTTGCAGATCTGGACTGCAGAGGCACCATGTCGAGCTGCCCACGAAGGACCCACAGACCTAGTGGAATGAGCCTTCAAAGAAGGAGGAACCGGCAGACCTTCATGAAGATAAGCTTCAGAAATAGCCATACGGATCCAGGCTGCCAAAGTTTGCTTTGAAGCAGGCCAACCCTTTTTACGGAAGCCATAGAGGACAAACAAGGCGTCCGACTTCCTAAACGAAGAAGTGCGGTCAACATAAGTCCTTAAGGCCCGCACAACATCCAAAGTGGCCTCACCCACTGAAAGACCAGGTGAGTTAAAGGCCGGAACAACTATTTCCTCGTTAACATGAAACTGGGAAACAACTTTGGGAAGAAATTCAGGCCGAGTGCGGAGCACTGCCCTGTTCCCATGAAAAATCAAGAAAGGGGGTCTACAAGAAAGAGCCCCTAAATCAGAAACACGTCTGGCCGAAGCTATGGCCAGAAGGAAAACAGTCTTAGCTGTTAGCCATTTAAGATCCACTGAGCCCAGTGGTTCAAACGGCGGTCCCTGGAGAGCCCTCAGGACCACAGCCAAATCCCAAGGCGCCACAGGTGGAACAAAGGGCGGCTGAATGCGGAGAACACCTTGCATAAAGGTGCGCACATCCGGGATTGTAGCAATCCTACGGTGAAACCAGACAGAGAGGGCCGAAACCTGTACCTTCAAAGAAGCAAGGAGAAGCCCATGATCTAGTCCCGCTTGTAGGAAAGCGAGTATCCGAGACAGACGAAACTCCCGCGGTGCATAACCTCTCGGTCGACACCACTGGAAGAACGTATGCCACATGCGATGGTATATCCTCGCGGAAGACGGTTTCCGAGCTCGTAACATGGTACGCACTACAGAGCTGGAAAACCCCCTGGACCTCAACATGGCCGTCTCAACAGCCACGCTGTCAAAGACAGCCGAGTCAGGTCCGGGTGAAGACAAGGACCCTGCGACAGAAGGTCCGGTCGTAGCGGCAACCGCAGAGGACTGTCCACGGACAGACCCTGAAGGTCTGAGAACCAGTGCCGTCTGGGCCACGCGGGAGCTATCAACAGGAGCGTCCCTCCTTCCTGTTTGAATTTCCGGATTACCCGTGGAAGAAGGGAAACCGGAGGAAACAGGTAAGCGAACCGGAACGTCCACCGGACGGACAGAGCATCCACCAGAGACGCCTCTTCGTCTCTTGTGTGAGACCCGTACACCGGCAACTTGTTGTTGTGCCGGGACGCCATGAGGTTGATCTCTGGAAGACCCCACTTGTCCACCAGCAGTTGAAAAACGTCCGGGTGCAGGGACCATTCCCCCGGATGAAAGTCCTGGCGACTTAGAAAGTCTGCCTCCCAATTTAGCACTCCCGGGATGAAGACAGCTGATATGGCCGGCAGATTGCGCTCCGCCTATACCAGGATCCGAGACCCCTCTACGAGAGCCGCCCGACTTCGGGTTCCTCCTTGCCGGTTTATGTAGGCCACGGTGGTAGCGTTGTCCGACTGGACCTGCACTGGGCGACCCTGGAGAACCCGATGTGCCTGCTGGAGGGCATTGAAGACCGCACGGAGTTCCAAGATATTTATTGGAAGCTCCGCTTCTGTCGGAGTCCACCTGCCCTGGAACAAGTGTGGACCCGACACTGCTCCCCAGCCCCGAAGACTGGCGTCCGTTGTCAACAGGACCCAATTTGGTACCCAGAACGGACGTCCCTTGCTGAGATGGGTAGTCTGCAACCACCAGGCAAGGGACAGGCGAACCTCCGGGGTGAGCACCATCGTCTGGGACTTTAGAGACTGAGGCAGCCCGTTCCACTTGGACAGGATCAGGTGCTGCAGAGGTCTGGAGTGAAACTGGGCATATTCCACCATGTCGAACACCGACACCATGGAGCCCAGTAACCTCATCGCCGAGTGTAGAGACACCCGGCGGCTGTGCAGACAACTGCGCACCCTCGACTGTAAAGCAGAGATCTTTTCCCCCGTCACAAAGATCCTTTGCTGTCCCGAGTCCAATAAGGCTCCGAGGTGCAGAATCCGCCGAGACGGGATTAGAGTGGACTTCTGCCAGTTTATTAACCAGCCGTGCCGTTGCAGTAGCGCAATGGTCAGGTCCAAGTGGCGCAGAAGGAGCTCCGGAGATCCTGCCACTAATAAAAGGTCGTCCAAGTACGGCAACATGCGGACTCCCTGCAGCTGCAGAGAAGCCGCCATGACCGCCATCACCTTGGTGAACACACGTGGTGCTGTCGCCAGGCCAAAAGGTAACGCCCGAAACTGAAAGTGGTCGCTGCGGATTGCAAACCTGAGGAACTGTTGATGGAGCAAAAGAATAGGGACATGCAGGTAAGCGTCCTGTATGTCCAATGACACCATGTAGTCCCCAGGTTCCAGCGCCAGAATGATGGACCGTAGGGTCTCCATCCGAAACTTCGGCACCCGCAAAAACTTGTTGAGAGCTTTGAGGTTGAGAATCGGACGATACGACCCATTGGGTTTCTGCACCAAAAAGATATTAGAATAGAAACCCTGGCCCCTCTGGGAGAATGGAACAGGCACTATAACTCCAGCCTGGAGCATAGTGTGCAAGACCTTCCGCAGCTCCGTGGCCTTGTTCCGGTCTGATGGTAGACCCGTGGTGAAAAATCGAGCCGGGGGTCTGTGCCGGAAAGAGAGGGCGTACCCGTGGGAGACCACCTCGAGAACCCAAGTGTCTGTCGTGGTGACCGACCAACACCGGGCGAACTGCAGCAGGCGGCCTCCCACTTTGGGATCCCCCAAAGGGAGGCCCGGACCGTCAGGCCGCAGGCTTGTCATCTGGCTTAGGGGCCGGACGTCTGGTACTCCATGCCTGCTTCCGGGGCTTGGCCGATTTTTTGGGACCAGCCTGTCGGGGAAAAGACTGTGGTTTGGGCCTGCCCTGGGCCCTATAAGACCGAAAGGACGATGGTCCTGAACCAGAAGGAACAGCGGCCGACGGGAGACATTCCGATTTGGCTGCCGCCAGCGTGGCCACAATCTTGTCCAGATCTGGACCGAAGAGAACTTCTCCATTAAAGGGTAACGCCTCCAAACCCTTTTTGGAATCAGCGTCCGCCTTCCAGGATCGCAACCACAAGGTGCGACGAGCAGCCACCGCTGCTGAAGAAATTCAAGACACCAGGGTACTAATGTCTAAGGCCACCTCGTTGATATAAGTGGCCGAATCATGGAGATTACCAATCAACTCCGCCTGATCGTCCAGACAGTCGGAATCAAAGGACGCCTCCAATGAATCCGCCCAGTGCTCCATCGCTCTGGCAACCCAGCAAATGGCCATAGCCGGCCGCGCTGCCCCCCCCCCGCAAGGGAATAAGCGGACTTCAGGCAGATCTCCACCTTGCGGTCCGTAGCATCCTTAAGGGAGGAGATGGATGGCATCGGCAATGTGGCACTACGGACAAGACGGGTCACGTGAGAATCCACCTGTGGAGGGGATTCCCACTTAGCAAAATAATTATCCGTGAACGGATAAGCCACCGCCATGCGCCTCTGCGGCTGGTATCGCTTGCCAGGCTGTTTCCACGCCTCCTCTAAATGGTCCACTAACTGACCCGAAAGAGGAAAGACTGTGGCGTCACCCTTCACTTCCTTAAAAAAGGCATACTTGGATTTAGCCGCTGGGGGAACTTCGTCCTCAATCACCAAGGCTTTGCGGACTGCCCGAATAAGTCCAGGAATATACACCTTGGACCTAGCGTCAGCGTCCTTAGTATGGAGAGGTTCCTGATTGTAAGGATCCAGAATCTCCCCATCATCAGACGTCCCTTCGTCATCCTCATAAGGAGCCGACAGAGACGCCACCGGCCGTTTATGTGACCGCATCACAGCCTCCCCCTGCAACACATCCGACAAGTGCTGTACAGAACTCGTCAGGGAGTTAACCCACGCCGGCTCCTGAGAAACCGGGAGAGGGGAAATAGGGAGACTGCGGGGTACCACCAATTGTCTTGGGAAACCCTGCATGGGTGACGACACCACTGACTGCTGGGACAAACCCATCTGCGTAAACGCGGGCTGCGGAGCTAAGTGGCCCACTAAGGTTGCAAGCGCCTGAGTGAAACAAGCCCGGGACGGCTCCTGTACCGGTGCTGTAACCGTAATAGGCCGCGCCATTGACAAACACTGCCGGCAGAGGCCCTCCGCGCTACCCTCCCCCTCCGCTAAAGGTACTTTACACGTAGTACACTGTAGCCGGAGAGGAAAATCACTTTCAGACATGATGGTACAAAGTATGTGACCCCTCTCACCAATTGTTTTTTTAAAGAGGCGAGAGACCACCCTGCAGCACCGCACTGCAAGGGCTTAGCAGAAAGAACAGGGACAGTAATAAAGCTGACAGTCAGAATAGAAGATACAGGCAGCAGCGCTAGCACAGTCACATACAATGCAAAGAAAACCAATTCCTGCACTAACCAGCGCTGATCAATCAACTACGCAGACACAGAGTCTGGTAGGACACAGCGCTGCATACACAGACCTGACCACAGCGGAGGAGAGGTATGCGGGGGGACCCAGACCACGATGCCTCCGTCCAGGCTCCCAGCATCGTTCACCATGCGTTCAGGAAGATGGCCGCCGAGGAGCAGAGAGGAGGCCTGGGGGAGGAGCGCTGCCATAGGGCCAGTCGGCAGTGTGCAGAGAGGGCTGTGTGCAGCGGGGGAGGCGCCGGCTGTAAGACAGGGAAAGCACGCTCCCCTAGCATGCATTTAACCCCCGGGACGCCGCATCGCTACCGCTCTTCTGCGGTCCGCTGTCCCAGGGGGGTAGTGGAAGCGCAGGTTACATACCTGGCTCCACGCTGCAGCCAGTCCCCAGGGAGCCCCCTGCCTGGGGACTCTGGACCATGTAACAGCGGGGACCCACCGCGGGACCCCGCTGCTTACCTTGCTGTCCCCCTTGATTCCGGCCATGGTCCGGAACATCTGGGGTCACCGCTAGCTGTGACCCCAGATGCTCACCAGCATCCCCGGATCGGTACCGGCATTCTGGTACCGGCAGGGGTATAGGGAAGACAGCATGGACGTCAGGACTGACTGTCCATGCTGTACATCCAGATGTGCAGCCACAGCTGCATGCAGGAAAACTTCAGGGGCTCTTCTTAGCCCCCACTCCAACAGGTGCACCCGACTCCGGCCGGGCACCAAACTAAACTGAGGTGCCTTGGCGCGGGGGCGGGGTATAGGAGGGGGACCCTAGTGCATCCTGGGAGGCTGAAAGCTTAACTCTATGGTGCCCGATGATTGACGTCACACCTATACCCCAAGGTATCCTGTGGATACCCTATGGACCCTGAAGTAGAAAAACAATTTTTCTTCTTTAAAGAAAAGCTTAGGGGCTGCTGCTGCAGCCCCACTGCGACAGGGTGACCGACTCCGGCAGGAAGTAGAAAACAAGAGATACGGTAAGAACTTACCTTTGTTATCTCTGTTTCTACGAAGTCCATAGGGTCCACAGGGCGCCCGCCCTGACGCACCTGGCTTCATATGGGCTGTGTGGCTGGTCACCGGTTTTTCTGTCTCCCAATTCTGTGAGTATGGTTCCTTGTGTGTTCCAGTCTTCCTTCTCTCTGTTTAGTCTCCTCCTCCGGCCTTGGCTGCTTACCAACTGAGGTGCCTGTGACTCAGGGGCGGGGTATAGAGGATATTGGACCCAAGTGCATCCTGGGAGCAGTGAAACCTTTAACTGCGTGGTGCCCGTGGATCCAGATCCAGCTATACCCCAAGGTCAACCCTGTGGACCCCCTATGAACCCTGAAGTAGAAAAGGCTGTTTTGCCTACAAGCTGTGCATATCTTTAATATGTCCAAGCTGTTTATACTCTGCTTCACACCAAGCTGGGGTGACTGAGTCCTGTGTGGTATTGCTGCATATACATGGGTACAGCACATAAATCCTGTTATCTTGGAATTTTTTAGAAAAAACTGAGAAATGCTTTACTTTACTTGGTTCTTACATGACAGTTGTTAAAGCCAATATACAGATATTTAGTGAACATTCCTAGTGTTAGGACTTATTTTGCTCTTAATTTACTTTCCAACAGTTAAGGTAAGCAACAATGACAAACTGTTTAATATGGAATAAATGCTAGATAGGAGAATATGAAACACTAGGTTTACGGAATGTTGCGCTGTTCCACATTATTAGGGCCATGTCTGCACACACTTACACCAGCATGGTACGAAGCTTTAAGAAGTCATTGTGTTCCGGGTTCTCCACTTCCACAACACCCCATGGGTACAAACGTCCACGGATTTTCTTTCCTTTCACCTCAATGAGCTGATTTGATCCAATTACAGCAAAAGGGATGCTGGCCTAAAGGAAAAGATAAATATTAGATTAGTTTACCACACACTATGCTATTCTGTACACAGAATCAGGAGGAGCAATCTACTGCTATTATATATTTTCCTTCTAGAACAAGCAATGCACTAAATGCCCTCCATTCAGTGGCAGTTTCCATTTGTTAAATATTGTAAATCACCAGTAAAGGTGGCAAAATTTACTGATCTCCAGCTGTTCAACAAATGAATCCATTATAAGATTAGTGGCTACCAGTTTGCCAGTAGCCGCAGCAGAACCGCCAGGGAGACAGTAAGACACAATCAAATCACAAACTAGTACAATTATGACCTTAAAAAAACCTAAAATCTTAATCGGGCTTAATCAAATGGGGCAACTCATTGTTCTGCCGATGCCTGGGTTATGATAAATCTGCAAAATGTATTATCTCGATTTGCCGATTCAGGCGCAAACATGATCGGTGAGTCTGGGTTTTTAACATGTTGTATTTTCTTGATTCGACTGAGAAATCGCCGAATCTAATCGGTACAGGGGAATTACCCGTTAGATGTATGGCCCAAATTACTTTTTCAATTGTAGAGTATCGCTTTCACTTTCATAAAAAATGACTGGAGATTGTTCGGATTACAATTATTAGACACACAGAGAGGAAAAATCAAATAGATAAGAAAACTGATCAGGACAAGGAAGGAAGAGGTATTAAACATTTAGGCAGTTACAAAACCATGAACAATTTGATTGATCAGATCAATGCACAACTTTTGCAAATACAATAGAGCAAGCTAATAAATGTTCAATATTCAAAATGGATGACTGTAAATGACCAACAACCCACACAAACACTTCTTTCCATTTAAGAAAAATACTGATCGGTTGGTTGACAAAAATGCTCAGTATCAGAAGATTTACGGAATGATTTTGTTTCTCAAATTAGATATTTTGATCTGAAGAAGCCTCTTTTTAACAATTTTAAACAATAAGAATAGACTCAAATCGATGTGTGTATCCACAATTTTTGTTTCACCATGGGAATAGGTAAACATTATATGCATTGTGAGCGAAGGGCCTGATTCAGGTTGGATAGCAAGGCTGCGTTCGCACCCAGCCAGCCGATGTTTGCATTCTGCGCATGCGTATAAGATGCAGTGCGCGTGCGCGAACCGGTCACTGCGATCAGGAAGCGATCGCAGTGAGCACGCAGAGTCCTCATACTGTGATTGACAGGAAGTGACCGTTTGAGGATGGTGACGGGCGGTGGTCAGAGAAACGCAGGCGTGCCTGGGCGTTTAAATACCATTACAGGGGTGTGCATAATTAAGCCCCTGCGATAGCATACACTGGCAGACAGGAAGATGGCGACAGGAAGCTTAACTGTTTGTGCGGTAGGGTCAGGTCAACCACAACTGTGCGGATGGTTCTGATGTTACCAATGTTTTTGCTTACTTGCGGATGCATGTCATAGGAAGTGGGTGGCTTTATACAGTGATGGGCGTCTTGGTATAGAGCTGTGGTTGCCGTTCGATTGCATTAATTAGCATATTTTCACAGCGAGCAGGGTGTGTGCGAACACAGCCTTGCGAACCAACCTGAATCAGGCCCTTAATCCTAACATAACTGGAGGTCTATGAAGCCGTTGCATGCATTAAACGATGTGTAAAGTGATTGCAGCATTGGTCACTTCACTTTGTGCTGCGGGACCCCTGGCTATCTTCAGACCACACATGTGCAAGTGGCTATAACCAGGGAGGGGATCCAGAGGAACCCTCTCACTGTAAAATCTGAGATATGTAGCCTATAGACTACAATGGCTAACTCCAGCTTAAGAAACCTATGGGGGCTGCTATTATGGTCGGAAACGAGGGAACCTCTACATACATCCAGGTGATTATTACATCTTGCAGCTATCCCCTGAAAACTGATGTTTCTGGGGGATTCCCTGTAAAATGTGTTTAATATATGCCTCTTATTGAGAAAAGCCATGTATAGCACTATTCAGCAGGATGGGAAAAACTCACACACCTCTATGCACGCAATGCCCAGATTTAGCTACAGATTGTCACATTACAAGCGGCTTAAAAGGGGAAGGGGCATGGGGATATAAAGATGTTAGTACAGTGTGGCAGAATAGGTTTCAAATGACAGACTGCTCATGCGTCTGTGTGGAGATTTATTCTGTATTTATAATGGGTGTAGAGCTTAGACTTGAGACCATCAAATGTCACACCATCAGGGACAGCACATGCAATATAATCCTCCCCCACCCCCATCACCCCAGTATTTAGCCTGCTGATTACAACTTATTATTAGCAGGAGTTCTTGGGAACATCAGGCTGCTTTGCATTGTGTACAAATCTGTAAGAACAGCTGCTATTTGAACATACCTACCATACAATTCATTAACCATAAATGCTTTTCTTATGGGAAATTAAACACATGAAATGAGTAAACATAGTGAACTCTTTTGCACTTACATTTAAACATTTCTCCATTGTGGAGGGAACCATTTAGCACTTAATTTCATTGACTATTAATTTCCACCAAAAGGCAGAGTAAATAGTATTTTGGAGCAGTCCACAATACAACATAATCTGACTGGTCACCTTCAGTACTCGTGTCTGCTCCTTAAACTCCTCATCTTCATCAGAGTCAGCATCTGGGAGCTGGTAGATTCGTATCCCATGTTCAGCAATCTCATCTAGGACCTGTGATAAGAGAGGAAGACATTACATGCAACCTGCAACTGGCACAGCATACAGAGTGAGAATATATAGTCCTAGATGAAGACCAGGGTCATTCCCTACAAACAAGCTATCACTACAAGCACTGTGGACTTTGCATTAGTCAGTCCACCTTCCTGTCCCTGGAGGGCATATGTCTCTACTGGCATCAGCTTTTTTGAAAACTCACAGAAGAAAAAGTTCTCAAGAGAATGGAGGTTTTGGTTTGGGAACAGTAGCTTTGCCAGGCTCTCAGCATGCAAGGGGAAATTCTGCCACTACTGTCCTCATGAGATTTGGGAAGATAATTAAACAGACTGCATACCAGCATTTAAAGTTTAAAATGTTGTCAAAACATCAAAAGGACTTGGGCGTTAAATTTTCCAAACATTAGCAGTGTGTCTCCTGAGATGATCTCTCTTCCTTTTAGGGAGACTTGCCCTAATTTCTAACTGAACTTGGTGTGTGACTAATTTATATTTAACTAATTAGAATCAGAAAATGTTTAAAAATAAGTCTGAGAAAGTGCTGCTTAATGTACATGAGGTAAAAGCTTAAAAATAGCTGGTTTTGAACCACATTATAAATGTTAATTCATCTTTCCGGTCCCCAAAATTTATTTATGTGCATGGGGCTGTCCCGCAAAGCACGAAAAAGTCTGGCAAGAGTATCCCGAATTCCTGAACACTGACCTTACAACAGCATAGAATCTTAACATTTACAAATGCCAAAAAGGGACAAAATAGACCCCGCACATGATCCATTCCAGTCAGAAACACCCACTTCAGAACATTACTGTACACACATATGCACTACAAGTCAAAAGTCCATTTTTTAATTTTTATTGAAATGTATGCAGTTTGAGGAGTCAATGTACTCTGAAATTAAAGCACAACCCAATATAAAGAATTATAGATGAAAAAACATATCACAATCATTTTGTTTAACAAAATTGAATCTAAAGTGGCCATCTTTTGCAGATATAACTGCCGAACACAATTGTTGCAGGGGAAATCAAATAATGACTGGAAGGTTCTTCCCAACACTCTTATAGAAGTTCCCACAATTGTGCTGTACTTATAGGTTGCTTTCAGCACTATGGATCTCATTCAGACCCGCTCGCAAGTGCCGATGCGCTCGCCAGCGGGTCGATGTAGAGGCCCTGCGCACGCGCAGCAGCCGCATGCGCAAGCTCCGAAGCGAGAGAGAAATTCTCTCGCTCCGGGAGTTACTACAAAAGGGACGGCTGTCGATGGTGATCGACAGCTCGCACCGTTTTGTAGGCAGGGCGGGGGGGATGGCTTGCCAAACGGAGGCATTACCAACGGAACGCCTGTCGTTTGGGGGCGGCCCCACTGACATCACTCGTGATGTCAGTGGTGAGCTTCCGGCTCTAATAGAGCCGAAAGCTCACTGGGGCTTGCGGCAGACGAGATCCTACCACAAGGGTCTCGTCGCAAGCCGCGATGGTCTTGACCATCGCGACCATCAACATGGCCGCTCGCTAAAGCTGTGGGGGTCACCCACAGCTTAGCGAGCGGCCGGCTCATTTTAGAGATGCGGCCGCCCTCATTCAGAGCGAGCGCTCACATTTTGCGAGTGGCTCTGAATGAGGTCCTATGTCCAGTTCATCCCAAAACAGCTCTATAGGGTTTAAGTCTGGAGACTGTGCTGGCCATTCCATGATTTGAAGCCTATCGTCTTCTTATTTTCCACGAAAGTAGTCCTGACATAGCCTGGAAGTATATTCTGGGTCATTATCTTGCTGTAGGATGATCAACTAGATGTAGACCAGAGGGTATTGGTGCTGCAAAATGCTGTGGTAGCCATTAAGGTTCAGGGTTCCAGTCACTCTGTGCAAGTCATCCAGCAAAAGAGCCCCGACCATCACACTTCCTCCTCTATGTTTGGCAGTCACAGCAAAATATGGGGTGTTTTGCTGTTAAAAGCATTGTCCTTTTACATTTTGGGCTTAAACACATAGGGAAACAGCAGTTCTTACAAGTTACTGCTTAGTAAATAAATCCCACGTATAAAGGAGCCATCTTTTCACCTACTCAATGACGTACAGAAGCCACACACACACACTTATATAATTAAAAGTTTTCATATTGCTTTTATTGAAGTTCACAAGGGACCAGCATGCATTAATTCTTACTTGGATTATAAACTGCAGGCCAATCAAGAACAGAATCCTGCCTATTCTAGCTGGTGAGTGCCAGCTGCCTACAGGGTACAGCAGTCCCAGGCTCCTGCAGGAATCTAGGCTGATCAGCATGCTGTGGGCTTCTGGCATTCTTAGCATGATCAGAGTATGACCCTGTGGCCAGGGCTCAGGGCCTGTTAGATGTCCTGCTGGCCTACAACCTGTATTGTTTATCTCCTGCATTATATGAAACACCACTCACTGCTGGCATGTTTATCAGTGTCTAGAGATCAGCTAAGGTCACTGATTACAGAAGTTAGGCTAAAATGCAATTTAGATTATGTTCTCTATTGATCTTTTGGGCACAGTAACATGCAATTACTTATACAACAGTTGTGCAGATGTGTCTACATACATCCATCCTATGAGCACTACAAGTCACATTACACATAACGTGTGAGAGCCGTGTGACTCGGTAGCACCAAGCATATTTTGGTGCGACTTTTTACCTTCAAATGTGTCTTACTCACACAGTGGTACAAATAGAACGCACAAGCAGCTTCTGCTGATTAAAATGATATGCGACATGCCTATATTCTGTGTGCGGCTGTGGGTGTATCGGCATGCGAAATGCTACGTTACAGTGTAAGTGGCTGTGACACTGTAACGCAGTGTTTCGCGTGCATATACAGTCGCGCACATAACATAGGCATGCCACATATTTTAATCAGCAGAAGCTGTTTGTGTGTTCTATTCACATTGCTGTGTGAATAAGACACATTCGAATTTAAATAGTCGCACCAAAAGGCGCGACTAGAAGAGTTGGTTAACGTACAAAGGCTAGATGTACAGTGCATCCGAAAAGTATTCACAACGCTTCACTTTTTCCACATTTTGTTATGATACAGCCTTATTCCAAAATGGAATAAATTAATTTTTGTCCTCGAAATTCTACACACAATACTCCATAATGACAACGTGCAAAAAGTTTTTTTGAGATTTTTGCAAATTGAATGAAAAAAAACCACTAAGAAATCACATGTGCATAAGTTTTCACGGCGTTTGCATGAAGCTCAAAATTTAGTTCAGGTGCATCCTGTTTCCACTGATCATCCTTGAGATGTTCCTACAGCTTAATTGGAGTCCACCTGTGGTAAATTCAGTGGATTGGACATTATTTTGAAAGGCATACACCTGTCTATATAAGGTCCCACACTTGACAGTGCATGTCAGAGCACAAACCAAGCATGAAGTCCAAGGTATTGTCTGTAGACCTCCGAGACAGGATTGTCTCGAGGCACAAATCTGGGGAAGCGTACAGAAAAATATCTAATGCTTTGAAGGTCCCAATGAGCACAGTGGCCTCCATCATCCGTAAATGGAAGAACTTCGGAACCACCAGGACTCTTCCTAGAGTTGGCCGGCCGTCTAAACTGAGCGATCGGGGAAGAAGGGCCCTAGTAAGGGAGGTGACCAAGAACCCGATGGTCACTCTGTCAGAGCTACAGCAATCCTCTGTGGAGAGAGGAGAACCTTCCAGAAGGACAACCATCTCTGCAGCAATCCACAAATCAGGCCTGTATGGTAGAGAGGCCAGACGGAAGCCACTCCTTAGTAAAAAGCACATGCCAACCCGCCTATAGTTTGCCAAAATGCACTTGAAAGACTCTCAGACCATGAGAAACAAAATGCTCTGGTCTGATGAGACAAAGATTGAACTCTTTGGCATGAATGCCAGACGTTATGTTTGGAGGAAACCAGGCACCGCTCATCACTAGGCCAATACCATCCCTACAGTGAAGCATGGTGGAGGCAGCATCATGCTGTGGGAATGTTTTTCAGCGGCAGGAACTGGGAGACTAGTCAGGATAGAGGGAAAGATGAATGCAGCAATGTACACAGACATCCTGGATGAAAACCTGCTCCAGAGCGCTCTTGACCTCAGACTGGGGCGACGGTTCATCTTTCAGCAGGACAACGACCCTAAGCACACAGCCAAGATATCAAAGGAGTGGCTTCAGAACAACTCTGTGAATGTCCTTGGGTGGCCCAGTCAGAGCCCAGACTTGAATCCGATTGAACATCTCTGGAGAGATCTGAAAATGGCTGTGCACCGATGCTTCCCATCCAACCTGATGGAGCTTGAGAGGTGCTGCAAAGTGGAATGGGCGAAACTGCCCAAAGATAGGTGTGCCAAACTTGTGGCATGATATTCAAAAATACTTGAGGCTGTAATCGCTGCCAAAGGTCCATCAACAAAGTATTGAGCAAAGGCTGTGAATACTTATGTACATGTGATTTCTTACACATTGCCATTATGGAGTATTGTGTGTAGAACTTTGAGGACAAAAATGAATTTATTCCATTTTGGAAGAAGGCTGTAACATAACAAAATGTGGAAAAGTGAAGCGTTGTTAATACTTTCCGGATGCACTACATATGGACACATCTTTATTAAATAAAATGCTGTTTAGGCATTGCTAAATACATTTAATTTACTTTTGTTCAGCGTATCAAAAGACTTAGGACACAATATTGAAATAAACATTTTGCAAATAAAATGTTACTGAGCAGAGAGAGGCACAGCATGGACTGATCTCTGGGAGAACGTTCTGTCCTCAGGACCAGAGCATGTTCACACTTTAAGGATGTTAAACACAATACTTGTGTAGCTGAAGGAGGACTGGTGTGATAACAAGTGCAAGACTTCAAAGATTAACAGCATGGAACAAAGTCATTTACGTTGGAAAATACGCACATTCAATGTCTGATTGCAGAATGATGATAGATGTTCTCTTTTCTGAGCTCCCCCATTAGGTGCATGAATGTCACAGTACACACGGGACTCTGAGTGGCCTAACTCTATTACTAACAGTGGGACTTGCAGCTTTTTGGCGGCAAATGGGCAGGCAGAGGGGTGTCTGCGGGTTAATCAGCAATGCTGGATTGTAATGCTGGGATTAACAGTTTCAATCAGCTCAGAGATATCACATAATACCCTATAATTAACTGCTTGGGTCCCAGCTCCCAATGCAATAAGATTAAAATACAAAGCAGTTTGCTTACCCCATTCACAAAGGACTCTAGTACCAGAGCTATGACATACAGATGTGTCCTCATAAACTGAGCGTCACTACAACATATGTCACAAGACACCCGGAGCGACAGACGATCAGAGAGGAATAGCTTACAGTTTTTTTCTTAAAATTTTGCGACATAGGGGGGTATTCAATTAGGTGCAAAAAGTCCCAGACTTTTCGCCGTTATTGCTGATTTTGCATGCGGAAATGTATCGCGCTCATCCCCGCTTATACCCGTATTCAATTCCAAATCACCGAAAACGGAAACCGGCTAATTCGAAACCTGCGAAAAGTGCTGTCAGATTTGGGGAAATCAGCCTGACACCCCCCAAAATAAGCACTGACATTGGGGATCACTACAGATCCCCCCGAATAGGCCTGCTGAAGGTATTTGGGGTACTTTAATGCTCTCAATAGCTGCTAATTAGCATCTCTGCAGAAGTGGTGAAGAATAGCATTTAGCATTATTTTTTTGAGAAAATAACTAGTTCCAGCAAAATTGGAGTACACGAAAATGGGTGCTAGCATATTTTAAAGTTGCTAAAGTGTTTGAAGGCAGCTCTTTGTGGTCCAGGAGGGGAGTCTTCTCCCTTGGACATTTGTATAGTGATGGAGTTTGATACTCATAAGACTGAATTTGGGGTCCCGAATTCTATGTTTTTCTGCTATTTACAGTTTAGACATGCCCTATCCGTCCAATTTTCTTCTGGACCTCCACAATTTGCTCCTGGGGTCGGGGGGGGGGGGGGTTAGGGCTCCCGAGGGGACTTAGGGTTAGGCACCCCCCCCCCCCCGGGGTACTTCGGTTTAGGCAGCGGGGAAGGGGGGGTTAGGTTTAGGCACTTAGAGGGGGGATTAGGGTTAGGCACTTGGGGGGGGGAGGTTAGGGTTAGGCACCCCTAAGGGAGGGTTAGGGGGTAGAATTAGGTTAGTGATACTTACCTTAGGGACGATCGGGATTTTCACCCTTGATGGGCTGCCGCTGTCGGGATTTGAACCACCGGCCATGCGTCCGGCGGTAATACCTACTACACCCGTTCTGGCATCTCCTCTGGGAATGCTCTGCTGTCCAAGTGTTTTGGTCCCGGGTCACCAAATGTCTCACTAGAACAGGAGGAGGAATTCCCATTTTATCCCTAAAATGTGTATTTTTGGTTTGGGTCTCTTGGACAGGGTTGATCAGTTAACGGTCCAATACATAATTAATGCTTTGACTCTGGCAAAGGTCTGTATTGAGTGGTGTGGGCTGATGAATGAAGTTGTGGGGCATGAACGATTTTTATATACTAAGCAAAATTGTATTCGCAAATATGATCGTATTTGGGGTCCATGGATTGCTTCTTCCCATTATGTTGATGGAGGGAGTGGGATTTCAGACGGAGATGGACTGGCACGATGTTTTGGTATTCTAAATCTATACTTGTACATTTTCTACTGTTTTTGATGGTTGAGATTTATTGTGCAGATATTTTAATTATGATTCTATTTTCATGGGTATATATGACAATGGCTGTATACTAAAAATGTTTTTTGGTTTTCTGGGGGTGGGGGGATTTTGTTTATAGTATTGGTTTCTGTTTTTTTTGCTATGAAAACAAAAAAATTTTCATAAATAAACTCAATTTAAAAAATAAAATAAAAAAGTTGCTAAAGTGAACTTTGAAAATTTTTAAAAAATCCACCTGACACATCCACCTGCAAATTTAAAAACACCTGGGGAATACTTGGGTACCCCCTTTGGAGTCTATTTTGCTAGTTTAGAAGTTTGTCCCCAAAATAAAAGTACTTTTTTGGGGTGTTCTTAACTTTTTTATAAATGTTTTTTTGACAGTTTTTCCCTTTGGGGGACTGTCCCAAGAATGCTGGGTGGTTTTGGAATTGAATTCGGGGATAAGTTTTCGCCTGGCGAAATGACGTCACCGGCAATGCAGTGAGAAATCGCTCACACTGTACTAGAGAATCTGAGTTGCGACTTTACCCGCAAAAGAACTGGCTTTACATACGAACAAAGTCGCAGATGAAGCACGACGGAACTTGGCGTGAGGAAAAGCAGTGGCTGCTCGCGTCTGATTCAGACTCAGTAACGCACAGATGTACAAATCTCGCACACCCGTGTGGTCAGTCCATGCTAGGAATGCAGTTGTGTTGTTTCAGGCTGTTGAATTTATGCAAATAAGACGCAAAATAGATATTCAGCGTGGCTGAGTCACACAGGATCTGGCGAGCTGAGGACACATCTGTAAATGGTGCTTTGTAATGCACAATACACCTTCATATACACATGTGTTCTCATATATTTAACCTTAATATGCTATGCAGCGCAAGATGCCTGGCGTGAGTGAGCCGCCAGCTCCCATGCAACTCTGCTAGCATCGGGCACCTTATGTTGCCGAAAATGTATCTTAGTCTCAATGCTATTATTATTATCAGTTATTTATATAGCGCACACATATTCCGCAGCGCTTTACAGAGAATAGTTGGCCATTCACATCAGTCCCTGCCCCAGTGGAGCTTACAATCTATGTTCCCTATCACATGCTCACAAACATACACACTAGGGTTAATTTTATGTTTTTGGAACCAATTAACCTACCAGTATATTTTTGGAGTGTGGGAGGAAACCGGAGTACCCGGAGGAAACCCAAGCAAGCACAGGGAGAATATACAAACTCCACACAGTTAGGGCCGTGGTGGGAATTGAACCCACGACCTCAGTGCTGTGAGGCAGTAACGCTAACCATTACACCGTCTAGGATGCAGCAGGAGAATGCACTGATTATTTTGATATGTGACACCTGTATATCTGGGTGCGACTGAGTCTGTAAACGGCACTTGGCAAAGATAAAAGCTGCGGCCGTTACAGTGCAGCATTTCATTTACAGATACATACAGGGGTATTCAATATGGGTGCGATAACATCGTTTTTGCGTTAATATCGGAGGTATGACGTCATTATCGCAGGTTTTACTTTTACACCGTATTCAATTTCAAAGACTTATCGCAGTTTTGAAAAGTCTTTGATAAAAAATGGGGATAACTTTTCACCATTGAATAGGTGTTGAAAAAAAGTGCAGAATTGGGGTTTAGGGGTGCAGGCTTAAAAAAAATAGCCTGCACCCCTGGGAATGACATTTAAAAAAGAACTGTGTCAAAAAAAGGAAAAAAAAAAAATAGGGACACCCCAAAAAATAATTTTAAAAATTGGGGTGAAAAAAAAAAAAAAAAAGGAGAAAATTGTTTAAAAATAGGGAAATAGGTTCAGGGCTATTCTGCATGTATGCAGCAGGTGTTTTCTAGAATAGAATTATAGCGGCAGGTGCACAAATGCAGAATTTTGAAAAAATTACTTTAGGGACTTAAAAATATGCTAGTTCCCATTTTCATGTACCCCAAATTTGATGGGACCACTTAAAAAAACGAAAAAAATAACCTAAGTGCTCTTCTGCATCACTTATTCAATGTCGGGAAAAAAACACCTGCTGCGGCTATTTAAATCCCCGACTTTCAATTAAAGGCTAAAACGGGGGTACCCATAGTGTTCCCCCATGTTTTTACAACTTTAGGGGGGTCTTACAATTATTTTAAGGAAAAATTCGTAACTTTACGCAAATCCAACTTCAGAGTTTCCCGTTCTCGTTAATTTTATATTGAATACGGGGATAAGCGGGAGCGCGCATCATACCTTAACGCAGAAAAAAACTCCGATATGAAACGCTAACTTCGACAGTGAAGTTAACGTTTCATATTGAATACCCCTCAAAGACTCAGTCGTACATGTCGCAGATCAACTTAATCAGCAGTTTCCTGGTGCGTCCTCGTCCCATTGCATTGCGACGTAAGACACATTAGCAGCAAAAAAAGGCACCTAGGTGCTAGAAGAGTCTCACGGGACCTGGTGCGCCGAGAGGGGCTGTTTGGAGCGACTGCAGGACACATCTGTAACCACAATGTCATAAGACCGACGTAAAAGACAAAACAAAAATAATTTAGGTCTGAACTTTGACTTCCTAGATAACATAATAGGTACAAAATATGTCGGAAATATTATATTACTAAAGCTGCAACCATTTACTGTACAGTTAAAGGCTCAAAACATCTACCAGAGATGAAAAACTGTGTTTCACAAGAAACACCAAAAACTATATCAGGCCATAAGAATGGAGACCAGTGATCGAAAATACGCGCTATAGTGCGTATTTTACCCTCAAATGAGTACCAGGGACTCACTTTTTCAGAATGGGTGGGTCCCCGGGACGCGCTCTGCCACCGGCCAATCCCCAGCTCCTGGTTACATGATTGATGTCTCCCCTGGCTTGGCTGCAGGGGAGACATCAAAAAGGAGGTGGGGCCAACTGTTACACGCCCCTTGATGCTGCAGCTCGCTCAGCAATCAGCGTTACTTTGAGTGGACTGCCCCGGCGTGAAGACGACTGTGGCCCACCCCCAGCGTGAATACGACAGCGGCCTGGCCCTCGGCTTGAAGACGATACCCAGCACCCTACAGCAGGTAGCGCTGTGGGTGGGATTGGTGTGGTGCGGGGAGGATTGGTTTTGGGAGAGTTACAGATGTACCGCTGGCTGGTCCACCGCTGTCCGGCTAGAAGTGCAGCCGTGAATTAACCCTTCCTCCTGTCCCTGCCTACCCCTAAACCTCCAATATCCAGTGGCACCCAGACCCTTCTACTCCTCCTGTCCCTAGTTACCCTCCTCCTCCTGTACGTTGCTCCCCTCCACATTTAATACCTGGCACCCAGCCCCTTCTTCTGTTCCTGCCTACTCCTCCTGTCCCCAGCTCCCCTCACCTATAATATCTGACACCCCGAATCCCCCTGTTCCTGGCTCCACACCTCCTTCTCCTGTTCCCGGCTGCCCACCTCCTACTCCTGATCCCGGCTCCCCACCTCCTACTCCTGATCCCGGCTCCCACCTCCTACTCCAGTTCCCGGCTCCCCACCTCCAACTCTGGTTCCCGGCTCCCCACCTCCAACTCCGGTTCCCCACCTCCTACACTTGTCCCCAGCCACCTGCCTCCTACTCCTCTGCCCAACTGATGAGGACGATGAGGAGCAATAAGGATCTGCAGCATGAGCGCAGCCGCCCCCCATCCAGCTCACACAGAATAAAAGGTCAGAAGAGTACACAGCTAGAAGCAGAGAAAATATTTTAAGTATATTTTTAAAATGTATTCATCGGCTCGCGGTTTTTAAAAAAATTATGCAGAAACAGTTTATGCATAATTTTATGTATCACTGCTATGTAAGAACAGTCTAATGCAGAAGATTTCACAGAAATCTCCTGCAGAAGACTAACTACTGCAGCAGACTGTAGTTCCCATTATTGCTAATGGGTACTGCAGTCTGACCTCTATAGTATAAATTATGATGGGACCCAGAACTGGTCAGGTGGGACCACATTTTTTTTAAAGTGGTGGGTCCATGGGACCCACAAATTTTGCTGCTCAGCGCGACCACTGGAGACAATTTTTCCTATGAATAAGAAAAAAAATAAGCTGGGGAGTCGGGCACTAACTAATTAAACATGGCTCCCACCCCCTATATAACCCCTCCCCTTCCACCGAACCGCAGTCTATGTTTAACAAAGCCGGAGAAAGACCCGCAGAAGAACTAACTGAGAAAACCAGAAACCAACAGGTAACTAGTACGAAATCAAACAAGGGAGGGATCCCGGCATCCTCCAGATGGACTCCAAGGAAGAGATTTTACGGTAAGTAAAAATCTTATTTTTTTTTTCATCCATCTGAGGAATGCCACTACCTCTGGGATCTACCAAAGCAAGCCAATCAAGGGGGGGGAGCTTCGGAACACGGCTCCAAACGTGTGGAAGCGGTAATATTTTGTAAGTGTCTACGGTAGCTGCTCTACCGAGGCACCATGCCTCGAAGCCCAAGAAGCCCCGACAGCACGAGTCGAGTGGGCCCGAATTGAGGCCGGAACTGCCACATCTGAAGACAAATATGCCTGCCGGGTGGCAAAAGTGACCAATCTAGCGATGGATCCATTTCGAGTTTGGGCACCCTCTTTTTGGTGCATCAATGAACACCAGCAAGAATCCGTACGCCTCAAAGACGCAGTGTGCTCCAAGTAAATGCATAACACACATACCACATCCAACAGTGCTAAGAAAGAAGCTTCACTAGTCACTGAAGCCTGGCGAAAGGCTGGAAGTACAATATCCTGTTTAAAGTGGAAAGCCGATACCACTTTCGGTAGTGTTTTACACTACCTCATGAAAAATGAGAAGCGGAGATTTACAAGAAAGAGCCGCTAACTCAGATCCCCTTACAATGGGGAAAAGAAAAAAAAACATTCAAAGTGAGATATCGCAATTCTAGAGATTCCAAAGGCTCAAATGTTGCCTTTTGAAGAGCCTCCAAAACTAAATTCAAGTCACAAGGAGGAACTGGCGGGACATAAGGAGGCTGTATGCGAAGAACCCCCTGCAAGAAGGTTTGAACTTCAGGAATGGTGGGCAATTTCTTCTGAAACAGGCGATAGGGACGAAATTTGTCCTTTAAGAGAGGACAATCTAAGACACTTAACCAACCTATCTTGCAGAAAAGACGAGAGACAAGACAATCGGAAACTTTCAGGTTTGAACTTGTGTCGTTCACATCAAGAAATATATATCTTCCATACCCGATGATAAATCTGGGAACTGACTGTTTGCGAGGCTGTATTATGGTTTTCACAACAGATTCTGAAAACCCTATGGCCCTCAAGATGTTGGATTCAAGAACCATGCCGTCAAAGCCAAGCGAGGCAAATCTGGGTGGCGGCATGGACCCTGAAGTAATAAATATGGATGCAGGGGCAGATGATACGGAACGTCTGCCAGCATATTCCGAAGAAGTGCGTACCAATGACGACGAAGCCAGTCTGGAGCCTCCAGAATGACCGGCTGTGTCACTGATCGAATCCGCTGAATTACCCTTGGTAACATTACCAGAGGAGGAAAGATGTATCCCCGCCGGAACACCCAAGGTGCTGTCATGGCATCTATCAGAGATGCCTGATGATCCCGGGACTGAAATCCGTACCTTGGAAGTTTCTTGTTGAGACGAGAAGGCATTAGAGCTATGTCTGGAGATCCCCATCTGGAAACCTACTGGTGTAATTCCCATTCCCCTGGATACACACTGTGGCGACTTAAGAAGTCCACCCCGGAATGTAAAGTGCCGAAATAGCTGGAGCCCAACTTTCTGCCCAATGAAGGATGTGAAAAACCTCCCTCATTGCTCGCCAGCTGCTTGTGCCATCCTGCTTGTCTATTTAAGCAACTGCCGTGGCATTGTCTGATTGGATTCGCACTGATAGGCTCCTTAGATGGGATTGAGCCTGAACTAATGCATATTGAATCGCCCTTAATTCCAGTATATTTATGGACAGAGAAGCTACCTACACGGACCAAAGAACATGTATGTGCATGTCTAGAATCACCTGCCCCCAACCTGTTAGTCTGGCATCTGTGGTGACAATTATCCGATTTATTTCTGATGATTGCCAACCCCTGTTCAGATTTGCATCCTGTAGCCACTAAAGAAGTCACTAACGGGTCTGCAGAAATAATCTGAACATTGGCCTATTTAATCGAGGGTCTGAATTCACCAATCGAAGAAGCAATTGGTTTTGCAGTGGTTGAGCATGAAATTTGGCGAAAGGAACGGCTCGAATGAAGCCACCATTTTTCCCAGTAGCTGCATAGCCCTGAGGACTGAGATATGATGCATCTGTAAACTTATCCTAATTTTGGATTGAAGATCCTGAATCTTTGCTTGCGGAAGAAACTCTGTGGCACTGGGTGTCAAAGAGAAGACCCAAAAACACCATCCTCTGAGATGGAATTAAATTTGACTTGAGAACAGTGATGATCCAGCCGAATCTCTGGAGCATACCTATTGTAATCTGAAGATGTTGCTGCAATAGGGCTACTGAGGTGCTCTTAGCAACAAATTGTTCAGATAAGCCAACACATTGACCGCCCCACCCCACTTCTGAGTAGGGAGATCATGTGCGCCATTACCTTTGTAAAGACTCTGGGAGCGATGGACAAAACGACTGGCAAAACCTGAAAATGCCGATGCCCCACTGCAAACCGCAGAAGATGTTGATGACCCCTTCATATAGGAATATGGATGTAGGCATCATTGAGATCTATGGAGGCCAGAAATTCCCCTTCCTCCATAGAACAAATGACTAACCTATGTACTCCATCTTGAATTTTTTTTAAGTGGAGATAAACATTTAACCTCCTGAGGTTGAGAATGGGACGAAATGACCCGTTCAGTTTGTCTACAAAAAAAAACCCACTGGATTAAAACCCCAGGCCCTGCTGTAGTACCGAAATCAGAATAGTTACTCCGGAATTGGAAAGCACAGAAATTGCCTGTATGAGAGCCGCCTTTCTACAACCATCCACAGGAGGAGGAGTGGAAAATAATCTTTTTGGAACAGGACCATCCAAATCTAAAATGTAACCCCTGGTTACAAGTTGACTTCTCCAAATATCCGGGTTGGAATGAATCCAAGTTTCCCAGAATTTGAGCAAGCGGCCTCCCACCAGAGGACAGGTCCCAGTCCTGTGAGAGTCATGTGGATTGACCTGCTGACTTAGCAGCAAGGCAACGGGTGCCGAGGACACCATGCCTCTGAAGGCACCTCTACGGGGACCCCTAGGCATATTCCGGAAGGCCTGAAAGCTTCCTCTGCCTTGAGTTTGAAAGGAACGAAACCTAGGGTATTTTGGTTTTGGTGTTGATATGGGAAGGTAAGGACTTTTGCCTCCCTTGACCTGAGAAATAAGTTTAGGTAATTATGGACCAAACAGAAAACCTCCATCAAAAGGCAATGCCTCTAAAGCATGCTTGGACTCTATGTCTGCCTTCTATGTTTTAAGCCATAGAGAACGTCTAGCGGAAATGGACAAAGCAGAAATATGACACTGTACATTATTAGTATCAATTAAAGTATCACTTATATAGGTCAGAGGAGAGCTTCCAAAATCTGACCAGCTAAAGTACTAGCTTCAGACAGATCCTCTGATTGAAACCCAGCAATCATCTGGGTCATCATCCAGGGATTGATAGCCTTTATCACACAGGCGCTGGCCAGAACAGGGTGCAGCGACACTCCTGACAAAGTGAATATAGACTTAAGTACAGTCTCATTCTTTCTATCCATAGGATATTTAGATGTTACAGACTGTGCTGTGGGAATAACAGTATTACTGACCAATCCAGCAATAGGAGTATTTACCACGGGAGGAATTTCCCAAAGCTTGGTATCCTCTTCCGAAAAAGGATAATATACTTAAATTTTTTCGGAATATGATATTGGAATCAGGTTTTAACCAGGCTTCTTTAAAATATTTCTTCAAAATGTGAAAATTATGGGAAAACAGACACGTTTCTTCTTACGTTTAAAGAAAGAAACTGAACTAGTCACTGAAATAGCTGTTTCCTGTAGATGCAAAGTCTCCCTGAATGCATCTATCAACATAGAAACCCCTCACAGTATGAGGTGTCTTCCCAGTCATAATCCAATTCCCCTTCCTCCTGGGAGGAGGTGGCTGAAGCCTCATCTCCAGGAAAATCCACTGAGGAATGGCCTGAACGTCTCTTAGTGGCTATGGTCCCTGCTGACGTTACTAATTTCTTTAGGGGTGTTGCCATCTCAGCGAGACAATGTCCCATATCCTGGGCCCATCTAGGCTCTACCGAGGGATCAGACACACTAGGTACTTGAGCACAGGGTATAATATAATTTGCCTGAGAGTGATGTAAATCACCTATGGCCTCAACCATAGACCTGACCCAATCAGGCATCACCGACTGTTCAGCTGAACCGCCCGTTAATGAATCTCTCTGTGAACAACCAGCACAGAGCGACCCTAGTTCCGTACAACCTTTTGGCAACTTTTTATCACATTTTGTACAAGTATAAAAAGTGGCTGACTGTTTTTGGAACCCTTGTCTGGCTTCTCCATATTGAGAGAGAGAGAAAGACAATCCTAACCAATACAGATAGCTACCTAAATTCCACTGGAAAAAGTCTAGCACTGTTTAAATAGAAAAAAAAACAACAAAAGAATGGCTTTTTTTTTTTTTTTTAGAATAACAAGCCCTGCTTCTGAAACAACAGCAAAAAGAGAGGAGGCTTAATAAGACTTAGTGTTCACTCTAGCTCCAGCGGCAGGCAGGGCCCCGGAGCTAGAGAGGGCAAGCTTGTGCGCATGCGCCCGGAGTCTATTCTCTGGCGGTGACCGGGTCACCGCACGTTTCTCCACCCGCGGGACACTGCATCCCGCGGGTAAGGACGGCACCCGCAGGCTGTGAGGGGCAGGGCGCTTTTTGCCCTCCTCCTGGAGGGCAGGGTGCTTTTTGCCCTCCAGAAGGAGGGCAGGGCGCCGCACCCCGCTAAAATAGCCTAGGGGGAATGCTAAAGATTAAATCACCTGTTTAAATGCAAATAAACCGGACTCCTTGAAAGCCACATTCACTTGCAAAAACCAAAAGGCAAACCAAAAATCTTCAGTACAAAACACTGTATGTTACTGCCTAAATTCCTAGGAAATACTGCAGTAAAGGTGCTTATATATACATAACAATGTTATAAGACCAACATATATCACCAGGTTAATACCCAAAGTAATAATCCCAGTTTAACTGCTTATCTGATAACAAAACAGCCATCCCCCTGCAATTTGCAGTGAGTCTCAGTCAAGCAGACAAACACCTGCCAAAATAATGTTTGGGCTGTGGCTATGAAGCCCCGTGAGCCTGCCGTCACTGAAATACCTGGGGGAGGCGTTTCCTAGCCACCAGCGCTTCCATCCAGAGAACCACAGAGCTCTGAAGTTAACGCGGCTCATAGTGATGACGTCAAAGAATGGACGCCTGCATGTGCAGCGGCGCCGCATCAGCATCAGCCTCCCTCTCCCACAAAAGCCAGCAGCATGTTCTGCTCTGTAACCTCAGCCGGAGGTTCCACGGAAGGAATCCGGGGGGTTGAAAGTGGCAGGTGCTGCGGAATCCCGGGGTGGTGGAGGCACGTGCACCGAGCACCTACAGCTGCTGCCACATGAGTTAATAACATGCCCGGGCGCTCTGCTAAAGCGTTGTGCTGGGAAGAAGTAAATACAGCAAACAAGGGCCCTGATTCAGACCCACTCGCAAGCGGCTGTCCGCTCGCAAGTGGGTCGATGGTCTGCACTGAGCATGCGCGCGACGGAGGGAGCTCCGTCGTGCGCATGCGCCAGACGCGACGAGCGAAGGAAAGTCCTTCGCTCGTTGTGTCTGATCAAAGGGGGCGTGCTGTCGATGTTGATTGACAGTACGCCCCCTTTGGTGGGCGTGCCTCCCTGACGGGGGCGTTCCCACGGGAACGCCTCCCGTCAGAAGCCGGCCCACTGACATCACTAGTGATGTCAGTGGGAGTGATTTTGGCTCTGATAGAGCCAAAATCACTCCGGGGCTTGCGGTTGAAAACCTCAACCGCAGGCTCCAGCTCGCAGTTTCGATGGTCGCGACCATCAAACTGCACGCTCGTATAGGCTGTGGGTGGTGACCCACAGCTATACGAGCGTCCAGGAGGACGCTCCATTTTTATGGAGGGCGGCCCTCATTCAGAGCGTACGGCTCTGAATGAGGGCCAAGGTCTTTTACATATAAAATGTATCAATCTTACCTTTTTGCCAGCGCCCCCCCCTTAGATGTGTGTCTGGTATGGAGAGAGACCCAGGGACTATGTGGTTTGGTGACTCTCCCAGGGGCCATCTTTAGAGTGGGATACAGGGTTCACCACTCTGCTAGTGCTTGTCGCCAGGAACTAAGCACCCAAACCAAACAAAAATGAAATCCAACTAAAAGCTAGGACCTAGCTAGTGCCTAACTCCAAGGCACTAAAAATAAGACTGGGGTTCTAGTGGAAGGGGAGTCTTAATTAGTTAGTGCCTGACTCCACAGCTCACTATGCATAACCCCAGAGGTAATGGCATTCCCCAGAAGAATGAAAAAGGAATTAAGTTGTAAAGACAGCACACGTGTACATTAGTGTTCCCGCTAGGCTGTTTCAGTGGTGCGCTGCATCTTACCCGATTTTAAAGGGACAAAATGTGCCCAGCCCTTTTAGAGGCACCCCACTAAAACAGCCTGCCCTGTGCCTTTCCCACCACGGGGAACGTTGTTCACAGACAAATTGCATCGGCTGTGCAGCACAGCTAATGGCAGATGTATCTGCTAATCATGCTGTGTGTTAGGGCAGTCAACCGACCACCAGTACACTTGCAGCATAGGCCGCTGGGGAGGGGGTCGCGATGTCCAGTTGGACCGCAGTGTACATTGTTCAGTGTGTATGAACAACCATCTGCAGATATATCTGCAGATCAGGCAATCTGCATATATACCCACCTTAAGTCCTACCCCATATCTTATGTTACATAGTGCATTAGGCTTGAGCAGCAGCTACTATAACATATGGAATTCTCAACTTTACTTACTAATAGTGCTGACCACTTGCAAGCATTGTTTTTAAATGTACGTAAACTACTTTGCTTTGAAAAAATAAACTATATGTTATTATAATGACGGGGCATTTCCAGCTCTCTGAATTCCCAAGGAGCAGGGAGAAAGAATTGCCTTTGTTTTGTGCATAGAGTGCATCTGCCAAGCACAAATCACATGCAGCCCAATGTCTGGCAACCACAATATTCTGCTTTATGGTTTCCTTTCAGGTTTGACAAGAAAAGGTTTGGGGAAGCAGTGTTTAAGGAAGTTCACGAGATGCCAAAACACTCAGGTAGTGATTTGCATCATGAACTTGTTTTCAGGAAGAATCGGAAAAAAAGTGGGCACTTTCCAAAAACTTTAAATTCTTAATTGTGGATCTCAACAAATTAACTAAATTTAAGCACAGCTGTCAGATTATGTTATTTATTAAAAGGAATATAAAGATGAAAATAAGGTCTTGTAATTGAGCGCAGACTGGTACTCACCCTCCTCTTCAGTCTCTCTCTCTCCTTCAGGGTTAAGGTGTCAGCTTTAGCAATGACAGGCACTATGTTCACCTTTCCGTGAAGTGCTTTCATGAACTCCACATCCAATGGTTTCAATCTGCCAAAAAAGATTAAACAATAATAAACTGTAAAATAAAGGACATTTTACAAACCTGACCACTAATTATTTTCCCCAAAAACAATAAGGAATATTGAAATCATAGAAATATGTCAACTACCCTAGAATCCTTTCTTTTTTTTACATTTACAAAAAGAAAATATACTTTATTTATTTATGAAATCAGTTGCTCATACATCATCCAGGTGCTCCGAGATCTATGGGCAACAGAGGTTGGTAAGCTCCTATTTGCAATGCTCACTCTGGAACTGGGCTCAGTGACAGCTCCAGGTCTCAGTGTTCCTGTCTATTGGACACAGTATTGATGCTGCTGGAACCATTGTTTCAGTTCAGTGATTTAATCACTGCTGTTTCCCAGCAAGAGAAAGAGTTCATGCCTCCTAGACTAAGTGCCTGTTAGAGTATGCAATCCTATTTATGTTGCATACTTTTATTAGTATCATGGCTAATATTTTTTCTTTCTAAATATATGTCATTTCACACAATTCGCCTATAATGTGTTAATGCAAATGCTTTGACAGTGTTTTATTCCTCAGTCAGGATGACTTGTCACTCATCGCTGTACAATTAAACTATAGATGCCTGCAGTAACAATATATATAGTATATGTTTTTTGTCCACTCAAAATCAGAGTCAATTGAAGATCCCATTAGAGAAAAGAACGATCAATAATAGTACAATCTGGTTTCTCACCGTATAGGCCAAACAGCATGTGCAGCCTGAAAAGGTAAGTTGTGAATTTTCAAAAGCCATACAGATTTGATCAGACAGAACTATCAAAGTGTTTGGTAGAAGTGAATATTGGCATGTGTATTTATTCATGGGGTGACTGTAATGCTGGATTTCTCTGATTGGTCCAATTACTAAACAGCCTGGCTCCATACTATTGTTCAAAATGGTGAAAGATTTGGTTAATCAGCATGGCAGGCGGTGTTCTCAGCAGGATGGAGAAACAAAATGACTACTGTGGGAATAATCCAAGGTTGCAGGTGGATGCAAGTGTAAAGTAGTAAATGTTGGAGTAGAATGTAAAAACTGTAATAAAACTCTAATTGCAGTAAATGGCCATGTCCACAGTTATGTCATCAACGGCTATGTCACGTTTCCTGCATTGTGAACTAGGGGCCTGATTCAGACCCGCTTGCGAGTGCTATGCGCTCGCAAGCGGGTCGATGGTGGCCCAGTGCGCATGCACACGACGGAGCCGGCTCCGTCGTGCGCATGCGCGAGACCCGGATTGTGACAGGCAAACCGTCGCTCCGGGTCTCGTACCAAAGGGGGCGTGCTGTCGATGTTGAGTGACAGCACGCCCCCTTTGGTGGGCGGGCCGGCTGCCCAAATGGAGGCGCTCCCATGTGAACGCCTCTGTTTGGGGAGGCCCCACTGACATCACGAGTGGGGCTTGCGGGGCCTACCACAAGGGTCTCATCGCAAGCCCAATGGTCACAATGGTCTTGACCATCGCGACCATCTTCCTGGCCGCTTGCTATAGCTATGGGTGGTCACCCACAGCTATGCGAGCGGCCAGGAGGCCGCTCTAAAAAACAAGAAGGCCGGCCCTGATTCAGAGCGAGCACTCTGTCAGAGCATCCGGCTCTGAATCAGGGCCTAGGAGCCCAGACCTGCTGGAAATGTGGGCAAGCAGGTACAACATGTACACGGTATGGGAAGAGGGTGGCATCATGTGTACTTCTTACACATAAATCACAAGTCTGCAGTGACCTTCCATCCCCCTTCATTACAATCCCTTTTTTCTGACTGAAAACTAATCCATCAAAGCAGAAATAATTAACAACATTAGTTTTAGTGGCATGTTAAAGTGGGAAGGCAAAGTAGCTAAAACAAGCAGCTTTAGTAATATGTAATGACTGCTACCGCTCCTTTGAAATGCCACATGACAGAACTAACAAGGACAATTGGTATTAAATGAAGCCTGCAAAAACACAAATATTTCCCTTATTATAGCTACTAAACATTTCTCACACTTCGGTAGAACAGCGCCGGCTAATTTACTAGACATTTGCAGCGCTGCAGTCAGTCAGATATAGAGTTGCCAGAGACTAGAGATTTTCATAGCTGTTTTGCTGTTCAACAATTCAGGATAACACAACGTAGATATATCACCAAGCCTCAGACTACTCATGGTTGTTTGTCATTTTTGACCCAGAATCTGGCATAAGTCTGTAATCCATCTTTGGGGACCAGTTCAGTTTAAATACTTTGTCAAATATATCCTTTACACAGGATTATGTTACAAACAAGAAAAAGCAAAACGTCTTTTTTTTGGGTTTATGATCTCACAGGTCTCTAGATGTGGAGCTACCAGGGATCTACATGGTAGTCTTCTCTTAACTGTTTGAAATGCACAATATTTGTATATGAGCTGGCCCTAACTAGCATGCGAGGGTTCAATGCTGCTTCAGGATGGCCGGGTTGCTTTCTGTTTCCATATCATTGCATATGTATGAATGAGCAAAAGCACATGTTCTTTCATAGTAGTGAGTTTAATCACAGCTATAAACGTCTCATGATTTTATACCACTGTATTCAATGTAAAAAAAGAGACAGTGATGATAGTAGATAATACTATGGCAAGTAAGTTTTTAGTTTGCAAGTTTGTAGTTCTGGTGAAAAAGTAGCTTAGAATAATTAAGAAGGAAAAGCTTAGGGACAAAGTACATGGGAATTTGGTCATTGCATTAGTCATTATCTGTGTTGCTTAGGTTTTCATGTACTAAAGATTTTAAATCACACAAATAAAGGACCTGTGTCACATAACACTGTTGTTTCATAGAGGTAAACCACCAGGCTATTAGTCTACAGGTTACTTTTATATGAGAAATAACAATTCCTCTACTCTTATTTTCACACATGCCTCATGTCTGTAACAGTTATACAAGTTTACTACCAAAATGTGTAAAAGAGCTTTGAACGTGTGTAAGCATCTCCTAATTTGTAATCATTTCTCTTAATTTTTAGAACATATCGGGCTTAAAGGCTGTATCAAAGCTTGATGGGAGATAAAATTGTGAAATATATATCACCAACCAATCAGCTCCAAAGTATAATTTCTTAAACACAACCTGCAAAATGTAAGTTAGAAGCTGATTGGTTGGTGATATATATCTCACAATTTTATCTCACATTAAGCTTTGATACATATTCCCCTATATGTAATAGGGTGAGAGAAATTGAATACCACCTGTGCTTACTCTTGGGGTAGTAGTATGAGCAGCGGGCACTAGGAGTAATACCCACTCCTAATTAGCATAAGTAAAAACAATAGTTGTGCCTGCGCGTGAAAGATGATGAGGTGGCTATGAGATAAATGAGTACAGATAACGAAGTGTAGATGGTAAGTATTTTATTTGTTTATAAGTTGCAGAGTTATTATGGAGTCACAGTGCTCCTTGTCTGCTAGGGGGGAAGGTATAGGGAAGGGAGATAGTGATGGATCCCGGATTGAATCCGGAGGTGTCTAGTGCCAAAATGGTTGGGACTAGTAATTGTTGTTAGAGGGGGTTGTGTGTGTATAGCACAATGGATATGATCATTGAGGGTGGGTAATTGTCACATGGAGCATCCAAATAGATAGTGGGGGGAAAAAAAAAAATTAGGATAGAAGATAGATAAAAAATTATAGAAAAAAAATCTAGATAATGGCGCTCTGGAGGGGCGGCGTCCGGTGCCCTCCGGTCCGTCAGCTTACGCTATGTCCTGTGAAACACCACGATCCTCCACTGTCCTTGATGGTAATCGACCTGCTGCTTGAGTGTGTGTGGCGTTGCACACTCGCTGTGTTCCTTCCTGTTCGCCGGCCACGGGGATGTCTGACGGAGCCCCCGCTTACTTGCGGTCACGTGGTCCCGGCTGACTGATGACGCGGCCGGCCACTCGACCAACCAGCCAGTCCAACGCGTAGTGGCTGGTTAGTCTTCTTCAAGTCCCTGAAGAAGGCTAACCTGCCGCTACGCGTTGGACATAGACAGTCCTACACACACCATCATCTTTATTGATTTATTGCCAGCGAATCCACCAACGAACCCACTGACTTTGTCCGGCACACAGCATATGTGCACACCCGGAGCTGCATAATAGAACTACATTTCCCAAGTCTCCCCACCGGCTGGTTGGTCGAGTGGCCGGCCACGTCATTAGTCAGCCGGGACCATGTGACCGCAAGGAAGCGTGGGCTCCGTCAGACGTCCCCGTGGCCGGCGAACAGCACACTCAAGCAGCGGGTCGATTACCATCAAGGACAGTGGAGCATCGTTGTATTTCACGGGACATAGGGTAAGCTGACGGACCGGAGGGCACGGGACGCCGCCCCTCCACAGCACCATTACCTAGATTTTTTTCTATCATTTTTTATCCTAATTTTTTTCCACTATCTATTTGGATGCTCCATGTGACAATTACCCACCCTCAATGATCATATCCATTGTGCTATAGACACACAACACCGTCTAACAACAATTACTAGTCCCAACCATTTTGGCACTAGACACCTCCGGATTCAATCCGGGATCAATCACTATCCCCCTTCCCTATACCTTCCCCCCTACCCACCCTGCGTCATAAGTGTTTAGCAGACAAGGAGCACTGTGACTCCATAATAACTCTGCAACTTATAAATAAATTAAATACTTACCATCTACACTTAGTTATCTCTACTCATTTATCTCATAACCACCTCATCATCTTTCAAGCGCAGGCACAACTAATGTTTTTACGTAATAGGGTGAGAGTTTAGAAAATGACAGTTTAGCAGTATACTCTCACACTATTACATTGGTCGAGTTGTATCTTCAAAATGGGAAAACATCTGGATGAGAGTTTAAATCGTGAGAGTTTTTTGAGTCTGAAAAACATGCGAGTTTATATGTTCCTCGGACTCTATTACATTGGCCCAGTTTAATAAGTGTGAGAAAACTCACATTTTCTAAACTCTCACCCTATTACATTTGGCCCATCATATGCTTTCTACTACATTCCTTAGCCCAATCTCAGTGATACAGGTTATTTTACCTATTCATTCCCGTACTCAACTTTTTATTTCTTGTTCCATAGTGTTTGGTACATATGTAACACTGAAACCCAAATAAATATTACTAAGACATTGTGCTGGTGTCTTGTCATACACATCAATTAGGTGAGAGTTAGACAGGGCCTGTAGCTTGGGTGGGTGTTCAGTAACTTACCCATGTCCAAATGGGGAAATAAAATAAAAGCAGCAGTGCACGCGATTATCAATGATGTGCCGCCTGTTCAGACCACTCTCATCATGAAGGTAGCGCTCAAATTGGTTATCTATGTAGTGAATGATGGTTTTAAAACTGAAGAAAGAAAAAAGAAACCAGTGTCAGTGTTATACTATAACATAAATAGCCTCTGGCAACGGGAGATCATTAACCGCTTCCACAATTGAAATGTTATGTTGAACAGGTGCATTAAATCCTTAGCACCACATTCAAAGAAAGTAATTAACATTTTCAGGATTAGACTGTCTCTCTTGTGCCATTCTCGGTGCTATGTAAGTGTAGCAAAATAGTCATAATATGTAATGGAAAGTTCAGAGCAGAATCAGGCAAAGGAGAAACAGCTGTGCTAACAGATGCTCATCCTCCTCCCGCAACAATATCAGAAACATTAAATCCCAGGAAATGAGACAGCTTGAAATAACCAGGTCTTCCTAAAGGCAACCCACACACTGTACTGTAAACATGGGGCCTAGTCACACAAAGCCAAAGAAATCTCACTATGTGATCCTAAGGAACAAACAGGTAGACATTACATAGTTAGTAGGTTTATCAAATAACTAACTCAAGTCAGGGAAAGTGAAGCAAAACCATCTAGGTTTTATTGTAAGAAAAATCTGTATCTTACAAAAATTATAAAGGTGCATATCCATTAGGCGATTAAACAGGCCAATTGAACGATAACGACATTGTTATCGTTCAATCGCTTGTTAATCGCCTGCAAATCGTTCACATATCGGCCAGGTAAATGTAAAAAATGACCAGCGATGCGTGAGCCCACTGGTTGTTTTTGCCATCTATCATCGCCAGTACATGCTGGTCAACCTGACAATCACATCAGGTTCAGCTTGTACAGGGATGATGGATGTGCCTACAACTGAACGACTGAACTTACAGTGTAGGCAAATCACAGACATAGAAACGACAGCACGATTACAATGTGCTCTCGTTTCTATGTCTATTAGTGGATACGCACCTTTAGACAGGAATTACAACAATATCTGTAGTGCTAAAAAGTCAGATATTTCTCTGGATAAATATTACTGTCATGGGGCAGGGAGGTATGGTCCCAACGGAGAGAAGGGCAGGTCCCAAGGACAGGATTCCAAAGATGAGTGTTCCAGGAAAGAGCGTTCGAAGGCAGAGAGTAACAGGGGGGGGGGGGCAATAAAGTGCTAGGGTGCAATCCCAGAAGAGAATATCTCAGAGGACAGGATGCCAAGAGAGAAGAGATGCTTACATGCCATTACAGGAGAGCAGTGCCACAGTAAAGTCTAGGAGCTGGCTTTCGATGAACTGACGTAAGCTGGTTTATAGGCCTTTAGGCCCTCATTCAGAGCCGTACGCTCTGAGCAGAGCGCACGCTCTGAATGAGGGCCGGCCTCCATTTTCATGGAGCGTCCTCCTGGACGCTCGTATAGCTGTGGGTCACCACCCACAGGCTATACGAGCGTGCATTGTGATGGTCGCGATGGTCGAGACCATCGCGACCATCGAATTTGCGAGCCGGAGCCTGCGGTTGAGGTTTTCAACCGCAAGCTCCGGAGTGATTTTGGCTCTATCAGAGCCAAAATCACTCCCACTGACATCACTAGTGATGTCAGTGGGCCGGCTTCTGACGGGAGGCGTTCCCGTGGGAACGCCCCCGTCAGGGAGGCACGCCCCCGGCACGCCCACCAAAGGGGGCGTGCTGTCAATCAACATTGACAGCACGCCCCCTTTGATCGGACACAACGAGCGAAGGACTTTCCTTCGCTCGTCGCGTCTGGCGCATGCGCACGACGGAGCTGCCTCCGTCGTGCGCATGCTCAGTCCATAACATCGACCCACTTGCGAGCGGACAGCCGCTCGCGAGTGGGTCTTAATCAGGCCCTTAGTGCCTAGGTAGAGCAGCATCCAACAGCTCCTAACATGGTGCCGTCAGAAGCTGAGAGGAGATAGAGTACCCAAAGCAGGTAGCACTAGATCTGGAAGTGGGTAGAATAATAGCAGCCACAATCATTCAGATCTCAGGGTGTGATTGGATGACAAGGGCTATCCTTGTACGAGATACAGAGTGACGACATTTTGGGGCTTTTTCCGTTTTAACTGAAACCACCACTAAAGTCCACACTGGAATTTTTCAGGCTTTTTGTGTTAAAACTAAAAAAATGGAATCCCTTAAGAGTTTATACAGCCCAAAATAACCAGTATGTCATACCAGCCTTTAGAACATTCAGAAACCTATTATACCAGTCTTTTGCACACTACTAACATGCCAGCCTGTGCCCAACCAACACAATAGCACACCAATATTTACACGGCAGCATCAGCCCCATTAATACATTAGCATGCCAACCTGTGCCCTATCTGCACATTATGAAACCAGATATCTGAGACAGAGGTCTCATTAATTCCATGTGCTGATATTATATCTACTCATACTGTAGGTTGGAACTGAAATATAAGAAACATTTAAGCTATTGTAATATATGGAGCAAAAACTTGCTTTTCTTTCTTTCTTTCTTTAATTAGGTATAAAATTATGGAATAAGCTTCATATTTTTTGGTTTGGAGAATGTTGATTATTATGGTGACTTTAGAAATCCATGTGTTACTTTATACGGCTTTTCTATACGATTGTAATTTTTTTGAGAGATTTACAGGGAATTCCACACTGATTCTGAAAGATCTTTTCTCTCAAGCACGCAGTTTTTGTAATGACTATTTATCTTTAGTGCTCTAAGGTTGATTTGCTTGCTTCCAGGATTAATTAGACAAGTGTAGATTGCAAGCATGGTGTGCTATAGAAGGCACCCAAAGCTGTGACCGCAGGCAGGTGCTTGCTGGGGTCCTGATTCTGAGTCGGATGCAGTGGAGCGATGTTTTTCATCTATGCATGCGTCCCGATTTAGAGTCGCAGATCAAATTTAGATGCGCAGTAATAATCAGTCTTATGGGAGTGTTGCATGTGTGTTACTTAAAGCAGTTGCATACAGAGATGTACGCTAATGTCACTGTAGCTGCGATCCCGTGCACAGTGTCTATGCGAAAATATGCATATGTCGCAGACGCCAAAGAATGTATTGAGACGCCTACCTGCAGCTTTGCAGTTCCGAGCATCTGTGTTCAAAGATGTAGTACCTGCTGTAGATTATTCTAATTATTGGTCTTCTGGGTAACCATATGGTTGCGCAGAATGGCAGTGGGAAGCGAGATGCCGGTGACATTTTTATTGCGTACAGGATCACAGACGCAGGCTGTGACACACCCCAAAAATGGACGCAACACACCTGCGACTTTTGCCGCCACTCCCAGTTACCTTTCCGTGCCTGTAAATCACACTGCGAGCAAAAGTCGCTGCAAACTGCCACGGTAATGTAAAAAGACAGAAAATATACACTTGAGCGCTCCTCCTCTGAAGTAAATAATCCCAATAAATTAATTAAAAGACAGTTCAAAAAAGTCCAAATGATCTCTTCAAATTCTTCAGATGTAATATTCTTGTTAGTACATTTTCCTCCAATAAAAAATGAAGTAAACACGACAATGTCCTTTTTCAACACACTAGTATACAACCCCTTCAGTGTCAAACAGCACATCCAAACAAATGCTGAAGAATTTGAAGAGATCATTTGCACTTTTTTTAACTGTCTTTTAATTAATTTATTGGGATTATTTACTTCAGAGGAGGAGCGCTCAAGTGTATATTTTCTGTCTTTTTATGCTTATTTGGTGACGTGTGTAGGTCACGATTTCTTGAGTTGCACTCCTGATTCATTGGAGCGCGGGTGTTATATATTATTTTTTGTTCTGCTACGGTAATGTACCTTGACACATACGCAGTTTACCAATAATCGCTGAACTGTGTAAATATCGGCATTGCGTACATCTCTGAATCAGGCCCAGGGACGCACAGCCGCTCACATAGGAGAAACTGCACCTGCCATGGGGCCGGAGCAAGATTCGATGTTGCAACTGATGGTGCTCCTAAAGAAGCACCAGATGGTAATGCAGAGTCTATAGACACTGCTAGTAGGCGTCTCAGTCCTTGCACATTTGGACCCACGAATGTACACCAGGGAAGGGTTTTGTAGCAGCATTAGAAACTGTGGAAAAAGATGCCAGGACAGACACAACTACATCCGACTCAGAATCAAACCTCTTCAGTAGATTTGCAGCTGTGCAATCTATAAATGCTGAGGATTGTCGGGAGCGAGAAAATCTGGCGAAAAAAAAATTCTTCTGCAAAAGTCTTATGGTGCATACACTCGTTCAAATCAGACAATGATAAAAATATTGTTGTCTGATCTGATCTGGGACTCTGTCAACAGGTGCAACAGCGAACGCAGCTGCGTCCATCTCTGAAACAGGTCCTTTAAGCAGATACCTACTGATCACTCAGTAGGTCAGAGACCTACTGATCACTACAAGCAGCCCAATGTCCATACTCCCTAGAAAATATGATAGACCCATACTTTGATGATCACTTAAGCAGCAGGTATTACATAGCCTTTAGCTGTATAAAGACTGCCAATTTATTCTTCCCAGAAGGTCAGTAAACAAACAGCCATCCTGCCGCTCTGCCCTCCCTCTTACTGAACTTTCTATTAGAGCATGATGGAAGATAGAATGTAACATAAGCTGGAGGGCGCTTTGTGTAATGGTCTGAACGATCAACAAATTTTATGCCAGTAATAAAAAATATATAACCTAAAGAGATTGATGATTCGGAAACCTCTCCGCACCTTTTGGACGGAGGAGCTTGCTATGATTTACCAAGAGGTCTGTAGTTCTCTGGTCCTTCTTCACTACTTTTAGTATTTCAGCTTTTTGAAGTCTTTGTGGTTTCCTGGGACATTTAGCAGTATGACAGGATATGCCCTCAGTAAGCAGGTGCTTCCCATAGCATGACACAATAGCTCAGAACGCTAGCACACCATATAACCAAGAAAACATGCAGCAGGAAGTGAATTCACTCTTCTTCCTCTTGTTATTCCATTTTATCTTTAACTCATTTTTTTTCTTATGCAAAAGCATTTTTGTAAAATTACTTGGGAGCTGTCAAAATGGATCATATATTATTTTTTGGGTAAAAATAAGTCCCATAAGTCAGGACATTATTTTATTAACTAAAAAAATAACAAATTTGCAGGACCAACAAATTAGCTTGTTCTGTTTTAGGTGGGAATTCAATTGGTAAAAATGTTGTTTACTTCGGCTCCAATTAACGCGCTTATTGTAATGTAATTTTACTTAGCATAACTATGCGCGCTCCCACTTCACGTTCAATCCAATTTTAAAAAGTGGTTGCACTGCAATTTTCTATGATGTTAAACACGTTAAATATGGGGAAAAAATGGGTAAGTCAGCCTTGGCCCCCAAAAAGTGCACACTAACATTGGATAACAATTCACAAAGTATATCAGTGGCCATAAGGAAAGTAATTGGGGCCCCTAAAAAGTGTCAAATGACTGATTTTTGCATATTTTTTAAATGAAAAAATTATATAAAGCAAGTGTTTTCAGCAAATTAAATCCTCTAGCTTAATTTGGGGCGCATAAACCTGCCTATACAGTGCCTCCGGAAAGTATTCACAACCCCATAATGACAAAGTGTAAAAAGTTTTTTTGAGATTTTTGCAAATTTAATAAAAACCAAAAAAAACACTAAAGCTGCATACACACACAACGATTTTTTTAATGATTATCGTTAAACGATATCGTTTAACGATAATTGTTTGCAAAAATCGTTCACTTTCTGAGTCAAACGATGAACGATTATCGTTCATGCGCGTTCACGTTTGTAGTTTGTCGTTTGTAGTTCAGTCAGACTTGTCAACTCAACGATTTTCATTAAGGGAATATGCAAAAATCGTTGGTAGTTCATAAAAATCGTTCATGACATTTAGTAAATGAACAACTTTAGTAAACGATTTTAGTACATTTTTTCAAGGGAAAAAATCGTTTACTAAAATCGTTCATTAAAACAATCGTTGTGTGTGTATGCAGCTTAAGAAATCACATATACATAAGTATTCATGGCCTTTGCCATGAAGCTCAAAATTGAGCTCAGGTGCATCCTGTTTCCACTGATCATCCTTGAGATGTTCCTACATCTTAATTGGAGTCCACCTGTGGTAAATTCAGTTGATTGGACATGATTTTGAAAAGCATACACCTGTCTATATAAGGTCCCACACTGACAGTGCATGTCAGAGCACAAACCAAGCATGAAGTCCAAGGAATTGTCTGTAGACCTCCCAGACAGGATTGTCTCGAGACACAAATCTGGGGAAAGGTACAGAAAAATATCTGCTGTTTTGAACTGAGCGATCGAGGGAGAAGGGCCCTAGTCAGGGAGGTGACCAAGAACCCGATGGTCACTCTGTCAGAGCTACAGCATTCCTCTGTGGAGAGAGGAGAACCTTCCAGAAGGACAAACATCTTTGCAGCAATCCACCAATCAGGCCTGTATGGTAGAGTGGCCAGACGGAAGCCACTCCTTAGTAAAAAGCACATGGCAGCCCACCTGGAGTTTGCCAAAATGCACCGGAAGAATTCTCAGACCATGAGAAACAAAAAAAAAAAAGAACTCTTTGGTGTGAATGCCAGGCGTTATGTTTAGAGGAAACAAGGCACTGCTCATCACTAGGCCAATACCATCCGTACAGCGAAGCATGGTGGTGGCAGCATCATGCTGTGGGGATGTTTTTCAGCGGAAGGAACTGGGAGACTAGACAGGATAGAGGGAAAGATGAATGCAGCAATGTGCAGAGACACCCTGGATGAAAACCTGCCCTTGACCTCATATTGGGGCGACGGTTCATCTTTCAGCAGGACAACGACCTTAAGCACACAGCCAAGATATCAAAGGAGTGGCTTCAGGACAACTCTGTGAATGTCTTTGAGAGGCCCAGCCAAAGCCCAGACTTGAATCCGATTGAACATCCCTGGAGAGATCTGAAAATGGCTGTGCACTTACGCTTCCCATCCAACCTGATGGAGCTTGACAGGTGCTGCAAAGAGGAATGGGCAAAACTGCGCAAAGATAGGTGCGCCAAGCTTGTGGTATCATATTCAAAAAGACTTGAGGCTGTAATTGCTGCCAAAGGTGCATCAACAAAGTATTGAGCAAAAGTTGTGAATACTTATGTACATATGATTTCTTAGGTTTTTTTTTTTTTTTGTATTAAATTTGAAAAAATCGCAAAAAAAACTTTTTACACGTTGTGTGTAGAATTTTGAGGAATAAGGCTGCAACATAACAAAATGTGGAAAAAGTGAAGTGTTGTGAATACTTTCCGGATGCACTGTAAGATGATTTTTTTTTTTGAATTTGAGCCACTTTTAATAATTTGTTTAAAAAAAAAATCTGTAACTCCCACCTGCAGGCCTAAAAACACTTGTCCCATGAATATACAACACCCTTATATTTACCTGTCGCACATTAACCCATTATTCTGCATTTTGCAGAATATTACATGTCATTATTGGGCAAATTAAGCTAATTAAAAACTTCTAGGTGCCTAATTAATCATATAGGGGGGTGTCCCGGGGGTTCTAAACCAAGTCAAGACATTTATACCTTAATATAGGGATTTTCCCAAACTTTTCACCTGCTCAGGGGCTGCGAGAAAAATAAACACACTAAATCCTTTGGAAAGTTAACTGGCTAACAAAGAACTCACGGCCACTACGTTAAATAGCTTTAGCAACATTAACCTGTTATTAAACGTGTTAATGCGGCTATTTGAATTCTCAACTTAAAGCTTGTTCATACTGACAGCTTGACTTCTAACATTGTAAAGGCAGGAATCAGTTATCTGGGTGCCGGAACTACTTTTAGAATGATAGCGTTCCCGCTAGGCTGTTTTAGCGGGGTGCAGCGCCCTGTCCTCCTTCTGGAGGGCAAAAAGCGCCCTGCCCTCACAGCCTGCGGGTGTCGTCTTCACCCGCGGGACGCAGTCTCCCGGGGGTGGAGAAATGTTTGGTATCTACCGGCATCTATTCTCACTGTCTGCAGCGCTTGGGGGCTGCCCGGCGTGTCTGTAAGTGCCGGGCACGCCCCCAAGTATGACTAAAAGGGGAAGCGTCTTATAGATACGCCCCCTTTTCATGGCCACGCCCCTGCTTCGGCGCGCGCACAAAGTTGCCCTCTCTAGCTCCGGCGCCCTGCCTGCCGCCGGAGCTAGAGTGAACACTAGAATGGACCAGCTCCCCACTATAACCAACAGATCAGAGAATAACCTGGGGGACTGGACCCTAGGAATATTTTTTCTAAATATTTTCTGCATTTGCTTGTGTCAGTATGTTAGCCTTGGTTCATACCACACAGTGTCAGTACAAAAATTGGCCTATTGGGCACTTGGATTCCATGTCCACCTCCAGACCAGCAAGCCAAATGTCCTACCCATTTAAAGTTTGAAAACAGGTTGACATCATTACTGACCTAAGAAGTATAATCATTTGCTTTACCATATAAAGGTGTGAGGGGCATACTTCACTAAAGCACAGTGAGCAACATTTGTTTTCTGCAAAATACATTCTGGTCAGGATCTAACTAATCATGTTTAAGTTTCTAATTATGTGGGAGCAGGGGACATAAACAATCAAATGGCACAATCTGTAAGGATTAAATGTTAATATAATAAAGGTAATCATCATCTGCTATAACAGGGGTGAGGAACCTATGGCTCCACAGAGTATACTTGAAGTTATACTTTAACAGTCCAAAATCCATAGGCCACCAAAGTCTAGTCACCAGTGTGAGGGTGTGCTAAATTCTTGCTGACTTGATGAAATAGGAATACAGGGCTTATACTACATTAGAGTTCACATATATGAAGGTTGACACTTACAGATGTGTGTTCACTCGTTTTTGCTGCGGTTGCACCAAATAGCCCCTCTTGGCGCACCTGGTCCTATGAGACTCTGATATATATATCTATGTGGGTTTCTCACGCAGCATGTGAAGTGCTATGATGTAGCGGCCACAGCTTTTTTCCACGTCAAGTTCCGTTTACAGTCTCAGTCGCACTCAGATATACAAGTGTCACATATCAAATTATTCAGCACAGTCTCCTGGTGCATCCTAGTTGCATCACATTGTAACCTAGAGTTATTTTCGGTAGAAAAAGATACCAGACGCTAGCAGAGTTGCACTGGACCTGGTGGCTCACTCATGCCAGGCATATCAGGCTGCATAGCGTTTTGAGGGTAGATGAGCAAGGATACATCTGTATGTTTGATTTCTGCTGTGGGTTCAGCAATAAATTTATATAAGAAAACAGTACTTTTAATAGAACCACCCCCTACCCTATACATGAACCAGATGAAGAAGAGAAAACGATGCTTCGAAATAAATTAAAAAACACAATTAAATAAAAAACAAACAACTTTGATTTATAAGAAACACCAACAAGTTTTGTACTGGAAATAATTCCCATTATGGATTCCCGTACTGTCAGCACTGGAACCCGTAACATGTACAAACACCATCATTTAGGGATAAATAATATAATGTACTGAAGAAATCACAAGTCTATTCCCATCGTCGCTTCGAGTAAGTTAATACAGCATTACACATTCTGTGAACGGTACAGGGAAATTTGCCTCAATACACTTGTAAAATAGCACCAGGCCTAAGGACAGACACAATGAGAGGCACATCTATATACATCAATAGATCAATGGAATGCATGCTTTCTGAACATAATAAGCATAGAAAACAGTGGACCTCATTCAGAGTCGGTCGCAAGCGCTCAGCGGGCGAAACCGGCTCAATGGTTAGACCCTGTGCACGCGCAGCAGGCGCACCGCGCGTGTGCAAGCCCCGAAGCAAGAGAGAAACTCACTCGCTCCGGAGCTCACTACAAAAGGGCCGGCTGTCGATGTTGATCGACAGCTCGGCCCGTTTTGTAGGCGGGGCCTGTGGGGGGTTTCACAAACGGAGGCATTCCTTAAGGAACGCTTGCTGTTTTGTGGGCGGCCACACTGACATCAGCAGTGATGTCAGTGGGGAGCTTCCTGCTCGATCAGAGCAGGGAGCTCCCTGGGGCTTGCGGTTGCCGAGACCCGACCTTAGGGTCTCGTCGAAGCCCCGATGGTCGCGATGGTCTTTACCATTGCGACCATCAACCTGATCGGTCGCTAAGCTGTGGGTGGTAACCCACAGCTTAGCTAGCGACCAGGAGGCCGCACTAAAAAATAGAAGCGGCCGCCCTCATTCAGAACGAGCGCTCACTTCTTGCGACCGTCTCTGAATGAGGGCCATTGTGCGATAATCATGAGAAGGTTAGTGAGTAAATGACAGTGTATAATTTCAGGGCTGAACGAATTGCAAGAATGTATATTTATTTTATTCATGCCGGTTTTCCTTATAAAAGCCAAAAAAAATGTACATTTAATATACTGCACAAATGTCAATTTACTTGACACAAAGGCCTCTAACTTTTAAAGGCAGCATCATTGTAACACAATGATGTAACACAGATATAAGAAACGATGTACAGAGCAAGAAAAGGCAACTCCATAAAACACAGGGAACTCTAAATAAGTCATATTTTCTATACATTCATAATAGTTCTCATCCGGACCACAGGCTGACCAAGATTCCCTCTGCACAATACACAGAGAATTTAGGGCTACAATCCCACGGCAGTAAATCAGATTACATTCGATGGAATTCAGTTTTGTTTAAAAGCAACAAGTGTTCCAGAACAAACTTTGTGATAAGAGATCCACGTGGTGGCTCCAGATTTCATATTAGAGCAGATGCATGTGACCTGTACATGGTCACAAAGATCCAAGTAGGGGCAGCCAGAAACATTTCAATGGAATAAACAAGCTGAATTAGCACACAATCAACAGGAAGAGCTGCTTGAAACACAATAATCTGGCCGGGAGCTCCTGCAGGGGCACGACGGCAACGGAAGGAAAGGGGGGACCTTTGCACATCGTACAGTACCTACCCACTGTAAGCTACATATATCCCATTTAACCCTTATTCTGCTGGAGCCACAAAATCCCTTTTGCTACTTTTACTGGGGCATAAAAAGGAAGAGGTCAATAAAGGCAAAATTCTAAATATTCTTCAAATTCACTGCTTTGTTCTTCTAAATGACCTTACACATTTTGCACTTATCCTTCTACAAGCCAACTGCATAATTGCTATTAAAACATATAAAGGGGTTTTGAGAAAATGGAGCAAAAACAGATGCTAAATGTGTAGTATAAACACGAATGCTGTGAAATAACATATGCTATATTGATCGTATGTGCATTACACATTGTTCTATTCCAGTGGTTCTTAAGCTCGGTCCTCAGGACCCCACACAATTCACGTTCTGCAGATCACCCAGCAGGTGCACAGGTGTAGTCATTACTCACTGGCACATTTTAAAAGATCCACAAGTGCAGCGAATATCTCACTTGTGATTCTGTGAGGAGACCTGGAAAACATGCACTGTTTGGGGACCTGAGGACCGAGTTTGAGAACCTGTGTTCTATTCATTGTACCATGATTTTGTGTTTTTGTAAGCAAGTCATTTATAGTCACTGGATGTACAGTTCTCAAGAGCTAGCCAGGAAATAGCACTCTGAGGTGAGGGGTGGTGTTCAAGTAATGTAAGCATAGTGTGCCAGGCACTTCTATGGCAACATAACACAAAATAACAATATTAACAACAAACTTACCTTCAATTTTATATGAAATAGACCAAACATTGCAGCTAAGGAAAATTAAAGCATCGGTTGCATGTGTGTTATTTGCTTTGATCCATTTCACACCTTCCACTATAAATCACCTCAATCTTCTCCAAAAATTTTAAATGTATTAGAATGGCTACAAACCAATTGTTGTACACGGTACAAATTATGGACTGTCAGCTCTCATTTACTAATATTGCTATACCAAAATATCCAAATTCACTTCTATACCAAAAACATGTGTTCAGTTCTCACAGCTCCCCACCAGCTCCACCACCTACCAGTCCTGGCTGTTTATTGCGTCACCATAACCTGGTGTGTCCACTACAGTCAGGCGAAGCTTCACTCCGCGTTCCTCAATCTCTACAGTGGAGGCTTCGATCTGAACCGTTCGCTCAATTTTCTCTATTAAATCAATTATAAAAGAGTGTAAGTTTCATTATCGTACATATAACAATTCTGATATGCAATAGACAATGGTTATAAGTATATCTATATGGAACAAATAAACAAGATTCTCATGGAGGCACCAGTAGAACATTGTTATGTATCAATGTTTTTAAGGACATGTATGGGATCAGAGCTACCTGGGAGGACTGGTCTTTGTATTACCATTTTAGGCAGTGCCTGGTAACTTAAAATAATATAAATATTTAACCCAATAAAGGGACTCTACTTGTAGATAGCTAGTACTCCACAGAGGCTGAAATGTGGTGAAGTAGCCTATCAAGTAGTATCATATATTTATAAATGCGTGCAACGAAGATTTCTACATTTTTAGGTACAAATACAATAGTAGCTTTTTTACTGGTGGACAGAAGTGCTGGGGGATTTTTCACTGTGTTTCCATTAGTGGCGTCACAAGAGGGGTGCGGGCCGCACCCGGGTGTCACCCACCGAGGGGTAACACCAAGGTGCCGACTCCCCCTCAGTGACAGTAGCCGGGTGTTGCACTGTAGCATTAAGTGCAGCACTCTGATCCTGTCACAAGTGAGGGAGCCGGCACTGCACCCCCACCACCACTACCAAGTGATGAGAACGGGGGTTCGGCCGCAAGACCATGCTCCCTTTTGGCAGCACACTTCAGCTATCCCCACACCGGGTGTCACTGATTTCTATGCTCCACTAACGAACAGGTGTCAGACAAATAACATGAAATAAATGAGCGGCATTTAATTAAAACAATGAATAAACCATCTGGTATTTATAGGAAGGTGCATTAAGGGTGTAGAATAGGTTTATTGTACAATACAGAGAGGAAGGCAATGCAGCTCAGCCTAAGCTTCATAGAGGTCAGTGCTGTCACTACAGTCTTTTTGTTAACTGAATTGTTCTCTACAGTGAATTCAAACAAAAAGACATAACTCAACCAACCAAAGAAAGTAGGAAAATAAATTATAAATATTTATAATTGAAAGGAAACAGCAGCTCATATTGTTATTTGAGCTATGTAAGCTTTGTATTTTTACATCTCGGACATTATTTGGTTGTTTATTTGAAGCTTGTGTTATTTGCAGATTGTGATTTGGGAGGTAATCATCATCTACAGATGTGTCCTCATACATCTAGTCTCCTTGCTCATTAAACATTCGCTCGTGACTCTGTAGCGATGCAATGAGAATAGTTAGCACAAGCAGCTTCTGCTGATTAAAATGATATGCAGCATGCCTATATTCTGTAAGCGAGTGCGGGTGTATCTGCATGCGAAATGCTATGTTACAGTGTCAGCGGCTGTAACACTAACGCAGCGTTTAGCATGCAGATACACCCTCGCTCCAATTAAATATGCCCTAATGTGTTGTTTTTTTTGTGGGGGCAATGTATGATTTTGGCAGGACAGACCCCATGCCCCTTGCTGCAAAATCACGCTCCCTTTTTGCACGCCATGCCCCTCTTTCGGGCTGGCGCCGCATGCAAGTGTGCATAGATCACAAAAGGTTTTTAGCTTTATAAGTAGATCACAAAGTCCAAAAATCTGGCCACCCCTGCATTAAATGGTATTTTATATACGGGTTTATGATCTCATCCACATGGAATCAAAATATGAAAAGCATTTCAACATGAGATTGTAAATAAAATCCCCTTTATACTTTGTACAGTTAAAACATATTTTTACACTGCTGAGATAAACATTACAAGTGCGCACTCTGGTGCAAAGCCAACAGGGATCTCAATGATACACAACTGTGAATAAACGAAGAGAAAAATTTATGTCAGGGAAAGATAGGCGCACAAACATTCAAGAGATAAATCCTTCACAGTGAATACCTGCAGCTCCTGGTATGTACCTCTCAGGATAGAGGTCAGTAAGGAACAAACTGTTGATCAAAGTAGATTTTCCCAACCCAGACTCCCCTGCAAGCAAAATGGATTTTTAATATTGGAATATGGCAAACTGTATAAAACAAACTGTACAAAATACACACACAAATGTATGTAATTCATTGCAAAACATAATGTTTACATTGGTCCAGTGAATAACATGATTATCTCGTTACATTGGCAACTGTCAAGGGGTGGGATATATTAGGCAGCAAGTGAATAGTTAGTTCTTGAAGTTGATAGGTTGGAAGCAGGAAACATGGGGAAGCATAAGGATCTGAGCAACTTTGACAAGAGTCAAATTGTGAGACAACTGGGTCAGAGCACCTCCAGAACGGCAGGTCTTGTGGGGTGTTCCCGGTATGCAGTGGTTAGTAACTACCAAAAGCAGTGCAAGGAAAGATAACCATTTATCCAGCAACAAGGTCATAGGTGCCAAAGACTCATTTAGGCAAGTGGGGAGCGAACGCTAGCCCATCTACTCCTATACCATAGAAGAGCCACTGTATCACAAATTGCTCAAAAAGTTAATGCTGGCTATGATAGAAAGGTGTCAGAACACACAGTGCATTGCAGCTTGCTATGGGGCTGCATAGTCGCTGACTGCCCAGTGTCCATGCTGACCCCTGTCCACCACCGAAGGCACCTACAATGGGCACGTCACTGTTAGAACTGGACCGTAGAGTAATGGAAGAAGGTAGCCTGGTCTGAAGAATCACGTTTTCTTTTGCATCATGTGGACAGCCGGGTGCGTATGTGCTGTTTACCTGGCAAAGAGATGGCACAAGGATGAACTTATTATCTGCAAGCCGGCAGAGGAAGTGTGATGCTCTGGGCACTGTTCTGCTGGAAAAAGATTGATGTTCTTACCTAGTTAAATCCTTTTCTTAGAGATCCATAAGGGACACAGGGATTACGCTGGGTACAGGATGGCAGTAGAGTCTGGGCACTAAACAGTTAAACTCTTGACACTCTGGCAGCCCAGGCTCCTCCTCCCCTATACCCCACCCCCAGCCCAAAGCAGGCCAGTTAATTTAGCAAGGCCAAGGCAGGAGCAAGCAGAAGGAGGAAGACCGGCACATACACACACAAACACACCTGAAGAGACGAACAGGGGAAACAGAAACAGAGGAAAACCCTGCAAGCCAGGTGCGTCAGGGTGGGCACCCTGTGTCCCCTATGGATCTCGAAGAAAAGGATTTAACTAGGTAAGAACATAAATCTCCTTTTCTTTTTCACTCCATAGAGGACACAGGGATTATGCTGGGACATCCCAAAGCTATTCCCCTAAGGGAGGAGATACTCTTAAACTGCAGAGAACCCTCCGCCCAAAAGCTGCGTCTGCAGAGGGGAAGGTATCAAAAGAATAGAATCTGAGAAATAATTGAGCAGAAGACCACGTGGCTGCTCAGCAAAGTTGATCAGCAGAGGCGCCACGACGAGACGCCCAAGAGGTACCTTCCGACCTGGTGAAATGAGCAGTCACCACGGCCGGGGCACACGTGGCGAATAGTCAAAAGGAGACATCTAGCCAAGGTCTGTTTCCTAGCTGGTCAGGCCTGATTGTGTAAGCCATACAGTGCGAAAAGAGAGTTAAACATACGGATATCCCTAGTACGCTCCACATAGATCCAAAGGGCCCACACAACATCTAAAGAGGCCTCCTCCGCAGAAAACATCCGGTGACTCAAAAAAGCAGGACCACAATCTCCTGATTGATGTGAAACCCGGAAACTACCTTCGGAAGGTAGCCTAACCGAATCCGAAGAACGGCCCGTTCTAGTGAAAGACTAGAAACGGAGAGTGACACGACAGTACGCTTAATTTTGACACTCTCCGGGCCGAACCAATGGCCAGAAGAAAGATGGTCTTCCACGTGAGTCAACGAATGTCCACTGAGTCTAAGAGTTCAAAGGAGGAAGACTGAAGAGCACGAAGCACTAGAGCAAAGTTCCATAGAGCCACCGGAGGAACGAACGGAGGATGTACGTGAGCACTCCCTAAAAGAAAGTCCGTACATCAGGCATCAAGGCAATCTGTCTCTGGAAGAGAACTGAAAGGACCGAAACCTGTACTTTCAAAGATGAAAGGCATAGGCCCAAATCCAGACCCGCCTTTAGAAAGCGGGTCTCGGGAAAGCCGAAAGGATCCTGGGCTAAGGCCAGTGGTTGAACCCAGGAGTAGTATGTACGCCAAACCCAATGATAAATCCTAGCAAAGGAGGGCTTACAGGCAGCATGGTATGATGTCTACGGAGCCACCCCATCAAAGTGAGACGAGCCAGATCCAGGTGCAAGCACGGCCCTGTGACAGTAGATCCGGCCGTAGAGGAAGACGCAGCGGAGCGTCGATGGAAAGGCTCTGAATATCTGTGTATTAAGCCTGTCACGGCAATAGGGAGTCACCAGGTCCATGGTGCCGCCTTCAAACATCAACTTGCGGAGAACCCACGGAATGAGCGAGTTTGGGGTGAAAATGTACATGAGATGGAAGGCCCACCAAAACGGTAAGACATCCACCAGAAGAGCTCCTGGATCTCTGGTGCAAGAGAAGTACCTTGGCAACTTGTGGTTGTGTCGAGACACCATCAAGTCAATGTCCAGCAGGCCCCAGCGACGAACCAGAAGTTGAAAGACGTCCAGATGAAGAGCCCACTCGCCCGAGTGGACATCCTGGTGGCTTAGAAAGTCAGCTTCCCAATTCTGGACTCCGGGAATGAAGACTATTGACAGAGCCGATAGTTGACGCCTTGTCCAGCTGAGAATGCGACTCACCTCCTTCATGGCGCAGCGACTGCTGCCTTGATGCTTTATGTAAGGGACGGCCATCGCATTGTCGGACTGTACCTGGACTGGGCGATACTGAAGGAGCTGCTGTGCTAGACAGAGAGCCTTGAAGACATCCCAGACTTCCAGGACGTTGATCGGATGGCGACTCTCCTGAGCCGTCCATGCACCCTGGAAGTACTGCTGGTAGGTCACTTCCCCTGACCTGCGAAGATTTACATCTGTGGTGAGGAGGACCCATTCCTGAATCCAAAAGGGGCAACCCCTGTCTAAATGGGACCCCTGGAACCACCACACGAAGGAGAGGTGGACCCCCAAAATAGGATGATTGTCTGCAGTTTGATCTGTTGATGGGATTTGTTCCAGTGAGCCAGAGCCTCCATCTGCAGTGGCCGGGAGTGTAACTGGGCATACTCCACCATGTCGAAGGTGGAGAGACAGGTAAACCCAGGATCCGATGCAGGAGTGTATTGACACACGGCGGTGATGTAAGAACCTGTGAATCCTGCCCTGTAGTTCCCGAAGTTTGTCTGCAGGGAGGAAGACCCTCTGAACCCTGGAATCCAGCAAGGCCCCCAGATGGAGCATCTCCTGTGCGGAGTCAAGGAGGATTTCTTCCAGTTGATGATCCATCTGTGAGATTGGAGAAGATCTATTGCGAGACAGAGGTGTTCCCGGAGGACGTCTGGAGACTGGGCCAGAAGTAGATCGTCCAAGTAAAAAAGGATCCTCACACCTCTGCGCCGCAAATAAGTCGCCTTGACGACACGAGGAACCAAGGAAAGACCAAATGGCAATGTCCGAAATTAGTAGTGTTCCACCAAGACCGCGAACCAGAGTAAGCGCTGCTGATTGATCCGGATACGAACATGTCAATAGGCATCTTGGATGTCCAAGGAGGCTATGAAATCCCCCGGTTCCCGCGCCAGAATAATGGAATGCAGAGTCTCCATGCAAAACCTGGGGACCTGCTAGCAGAGAGTGAATGGATTCCCACAGTGCTTTTGCTTTTCCTGGATCCCCTGGAAGAACTGTGGGAAAAAACCTTGACGGAGGATGCTCCTGGAAGGTTAGTGCATAGTCCTGCCACACTACACCGTGTACCCAGGCGTCTGTCGTGGTCGCCATCCAGGCCTCTGACAAAAGCAGAAGCCGGTCCCCCAGGTGGAAGTCTGCCCCGTCAAGCAGCCGGCTTGTCGGCTGGCAGACCAGGGCTCTTTGCTTTTGGGCTTGGAGGAAGAATTCTGGAACCTAGAAAAAGACTGGTCCTTGGCTTTTTCTTGAGGACAAAAGGAGTGAAAAGATGCTTGTGCCCTAGGGGCTGTTGCAGAAGAAAAAAACGCTGTTTTGGAAACCGCCAAAGTGGCTACAATCTTGTCCAATTCTGGACCAAAGAGAACGTCGCCAAAGTAAGAAAGAACCTCAAAGGCCTTTTTGGAGTCTGTGTCAGCGCGCCAGGAACAAAGACAGAGGAAGCTGACAAATTGGTGGTTAAGATACAAGTGTCAAGGGCCGCTTTGTCAAGATAGAAAGTTGCCTGTCTTATATGTGACACGAGAGATAATAACTGGTTTCTTTGGGTACCAGAAGAAAGGCCCTCTTCCAGGGCATCAGCGCAAGTGCCGATTGCTTTAGCCACCCAAGCAGATGCAAAGGCCGGACGTGCGATAGCATCCGAATGGAGAATAAATAACCTTAATGAAAGTTTCCAACATCCTATCAGTCAGATCCTTAAGGGAAGCCGTATTAGGGATAGGGAGGGTAGAGCTCTTAACTAGGCAGGCAATATGCGTCAACTGGGAGAGGAGACTCCCACTTGTTATGCTCTTGCATCCTCTGGCCCAGAGCAGACAAAAGGCAGCGATGCACTTGGAGACCTGAAAGCGCCTCTTAAGAATGGCCTAAGCCTCCACTAGAAGTTCTTCAGGCTATTCAGAGTTAGGGAATTCTACCAAAACCCGTTTCTGATGCTTGAAAACTGGAGCTTTGCAACTAGGGGCCGGCTCCTCGTTTTCAATCGAAAGCACTGATTTAACCGCCTTAACTAAGGCACTACATTCACCTGAAACAAGGATTCTTTCTGGACAGAGGAGGTCTCACCATCTGAAGCAACGGATAAATCCTACTACTGGTCTGAGGAGACTTCAGAGTCTGAAGCATAACCCGCCAGGGGGGCAGAGCTTTCGTGCCAGGAAGCACGGTCCTTATCTAGCAACTGCTGGATTGAAGCGGACACTTGCGCTAAACCCTGCACTGACTGGGAGAAGGAACTCATCCATGAGAGTTCCAGAGCGGGTGTCTGCAGATGAGACTGCATAATTGGGGAAGACTGGCCCCCATATTAGGGAGGACAGGTGTAGGGGTATGTATGGCGATCAACCACCTGTAAAATTACCTGCGACAGGGAGGCCGTCCAAGCCGGTTCCTGGCTGGAAGCTGTAGATGGGACCTCACACTGAGTGCCTGTGCAGCACCGGATACAGAGACCATCCTGGACCATGTCCTGTGAGGAAAGACCAGCAGAAAAAGTTCTACAAGTGCGCAGCACAAAAGCCTCCACCTCCTTGACTGCTTTAGGGGCATATTCATTTATGTGCGAGAATAGCAAAAATCCGGCACCAGCAGGTGCATAATTTTTGCTATTCAATTAGGTGCAGGGCTTTTCAGTTTTTGAGCACTGGGAAGTTTTTTCCTCACACCTCCAGAGCAAGTCTGATTTTTCCAAAGATCGTTGATTTTAGGAAAACTCAGTGGGACTTGCTCTGGGACCCTGATGGCAACCCCTCTGAGGACTAATTAAGCAAATGGAAGCCTCCAATTAGCATAATTAATCCTTAATTATTCACCTTCCAAAGCAGTGTCTTCTTCCTCCAGCGCTGGTAGCCGGGTCTTCTGCAGTAGGCTGAGTATGTCAGTGTGTGTGTGTTTGTGAGTGTGTGTCCCTGTAACCGGCGCTGGAAGAACTACATCCCAGCAGCCCCCTACCCAGTGACAAAATAGAGGAGAGGCCAATGGGAGGTCCCCTGGACTGGTGAGTATTCTTTTTTTTAACAAGCCGCATGGGTGTCAGAGCAATTTATTTCTTATTGGATACCGCGAGTATCAGGAATGCGCATACCCAGGGTAATCCAAAACTGTGAGCAAGGTTTTTTACCTCGCTAAACCTCACACCCAACTGTATATGCCCAATTCTTGGAAGGCATGGTACAGAGGCCCTGATTCAGACCCAGTCGCAAGGCTGCGTTCGCACGCAGCCTGTCGATGCAAGAATATGCTAATGACAGCATACACAATGTAACCACAGCACAATAAGTAGACACCCAACACTACATAATGCCGCCTACTTCCCTTCACTGACGTTCTCGCAAGACAGCAAAAACATCGGTAACATCAGGAACCATCGGACCCACACGCACAAGTTGTGGTTGACCTGACCCTACCGCAGACATTGCTAATGTTTGTGCGTGTAACTAGACTTTCGGATGCGTATGCCGTCGCTGGGGCCTAATTATGCATGCCCCTGAAACGGCGTCTAGACGCCCAGGCACACCAGCTTTCCTCTGACCACCACCCTCAAACGGTCACTTCCTGTCAATCACTGTATGAAGCCTCTGCATGCTCGCTGCTGTCGATTCCCAACCGATCGCAGCGGCTGGTTCGCACACTGCGCAGAATGTAAACTTCGACAGGCTGCGTGCGAATGCAGCCTTGCAACCGCATCTGAATCAGGCCCAGAATTCCAGGGCAGTTCCCACACACCAAGTTATAAAACAAAGGTGTGCACGAAGGAACAGTGCAATGAATGTAGGGGCTGCACAAATGAAACAATAAGTGGGGCTTAGCAGAGGGAGAATTCAATGAACCCCTCACACAGTATACACGAAGGTATCAGAGAGAAAAACAGAAGAACTGACAGGTAGAATAAGTAAAAGAGCTTTGGAAATGAGAACAAGCACACAGTCACATTCAATGCATAAAAATAGACAGCTAGTGCTCAACATTCCAAATCCCAGTCAGCTGGATGGAGCTAAACTGTATAATAAGACCTGAAAGTGAGGTACACAGGGAGACAGGAGCCCAGCTCTCCAGAGACCAACTGCAGGCAGCAAAGCACTGCAATGGCCGCTCAGCGTCTGTGACAGGGAGGAGAGAGGAGGAAAAGTAACCCAATGGCAAGAAGCCTCCGCAAGGGAACATACCATGGGCCGGGGAGGAGCTAACGGGGCAAGCCTACCTCCCCCTACTGACATAGAGCCCCATGGCAAAGGCCGTCTACTAAGTAGGGCCTCTCACTACCCGGGTGCCCTGGTGGTCTAGCGGGGGTGCGGGCGACCCGGCCACCCGCTGTCAGCACAGTCGGTGGTGAGAGCCGTGCCGGGGGGACTTGCCTGCACCACAGCATCCAACTGCGGTCCTGTGTTTGCTGTGAAGAAGGACCCGGCCGAAGTTGCGGACCCACTCGCCAGTGCTGCGGCCACCGGTGCCAGGGCTTGGTGGAGGACGTCTGGCGCTGCCTACTCATAAAACAAAAAAAAGAGTGAAAGAAAATAATCGAAGTGTGAGGCTGCTTAAGCAGCCCCTAATAACAGTGCCGGCTCCTGTTGCACCAAACAAAAACTGCCTGCCTGTGGCTGGAGGAGGAGGAGCCTGGGCTGCCAGAGCATGTGTGTGTGTATATATATATATATATATATATATATATATACACACACACATACATACATACATACACACACCACTCACTCTCCCCAGCTCACTTAGTTGTACTCTGCAAAAATATCTTCAAGCCAGGTCAGTGATCGCATATATGTGCGCGCGTATTTTATCCACAAATGAGGACCGGGGAGTTTTGGCTGCCGGCCAATCTCCTGGCTCCTGGTTACATGTCTCCCCTGGCCCAGCTGCAGGGAGGACTATAAAAAGAAGGTGAACTGGAGTGGACTGCCCTGGCGTTCCGGCCCGGCCCCCATAGTGAAGACTGCGGCCCGGCTTGAAGACTGCACCCGGCACCTTGTCTACAGAAGGCACCGCGGACCAGGCAAGACACTGCGCGTGTGGCTGCACACCCTGGCACAGGTATGTGTAAAGAGGGTAGCGCTGCGGGTGGGGGTTGGTGCGATAGCGGGTTGAAGTTGGTTTGGTTACAATGTGCAGCGGTGACACTGTTGCTAATAATACAAACAGGGTCTGGGGGTGCTGGAGGAAATGTCATTCACTGCCGCCTCTCCTGCTGCTTGGAGCGGAGACCAGGCTCACATGGAGGAGCAGGCCCCTGCCTGCTTTCTGAGGTGTCAGCCTCAGTTTCAGAATAGCCAGCTGGGTGCCTGCTGTGCATGACGACGGAGGGTACCGCAGCGTGCCTGGCTCCAGCAGTCTCTGGCTTTCTGCTTCTAATCCCTGCCTCCTCTCCACCTCTATTACACCCAGTCCCTTCTCCTGTCCCTGCTTACTTTTGCGGTCCCTAGCTCCCCTCCTCCTGTGCGTGGCTTCCCTCCACATCTAATACATGGCCCCCAGCCCCTTCTCCTGTCCCTAGCTCCCCTCCACCTATAATCTGACTCCCTGTTTCTTCCTGTTCCGGCTCCCCACCTCCTCCTCCTGTTCCCGGCTCCCACCTCCTCCTCCTGTTCCCGGCTCCCCACCTCCTCCTCCCGGCTCCCCACTTCCTGCTCCCCACCTTCTAGACATGTCCCCGGCTTCCCACCTCCTACTCCTGTCCCCAGCTCCACTCCACCAATAATCTCGGATTCCGTGATTCTGCCTGTTCCTGGCTCTCCACCTCCTACTCCTGATCCTGGCTCCCCACCTCCTACACCTGATCCCGGCTCCCCACCTGCTACTCCTGTTCCCAGCTCCTCACCTTCTACTCCTGTTTCCAGCTCCCCACCTCCTACTCCTGTTCCCAGCTCCCCACCTCCTACTCCTGTTCCCAGCTCCCCACCTCCTACTCCTGTTCCCAGCTGCCCACCTCCTACTCCTGTTCCCAGCTGCCCACCTCCTACTCCTGTTCCCAGCTGCCCACCTCCTACTCCTGTTCCCAGCTCCCCATCTCCTACTCCTGTTCCCAGCTCCCCACCTCCTACTCCTGTCCCCAGCTGCCCACCTCCTACTCCTGTTTCCAGCTCCCCACCTCCTACTCCTGTTCCCAGCTGCCCACCTCCTACTCCTGTCCCAACTCTGCATCCCACACATCAAGATGAGGAGCCATAAGGACCTGCAGCATGAGTGCAGCCGCCCCCATCCAGCTCCCACAGAATAAAAGGACAGAAAAGTGCACAGCTAGAAGCAGATAATTCTTTAAACATTTTTGTTCAAAGGTAAGAGAAGAAAATCTTTTTGGTATATTTTTAAGTATTTATTGGTTCGCGGTTTTTCAGAAAATTATGCAGAAACTACAGTTTCTGCATAATTTTATGTATCACTGCTACAGTCTAATGCAGAAGATTTAACAGAAATCTCCTGCAGAAGGCTAACTACCACAGCAGACTGCAGTCCCCATTATTGTCAATGGGTACTGCTGTCTGACCTTTATGTACAAAACTGATGCTATTGGGGGTATCAGATGGCCATTCCAGGGGTATGTGGGGATGTGTGATGGCATGTGGGAAGGTCTGCGGGGCATATGGGGAGCTCTAAAGCATAAATTATAATGGGACCCAGAAATGGCCAGGTAGGACCCCATTTTTTAAATTTAGCGGGTCCCTGGAACCCACTTAGTTTGTCGCTCAGTGCGATCACTGCCAGGTGCAATACAATTTACTTGAGGATTCAAAGATAGTCACCTAAAAAAATATAAGTAGTTTCTATACTACACTGGAGACTTAGCTAGCAAATAGGAACAGGTATTTATTTTGAGGAGTAAATATTACTAAAATTCAACATGTAACAGAGGTGTGCATTATATAGAATGGTTTGTAGCTCAATGGAATAGAAGACAGTCCCTCTAACAATGTGGAGTTCCCCACTGACATAGAGGCAGACCTACAAAATGATAGAGGTACATCTGTTATGCAGGGTAAAAGCTTTTATATGTATTAACATACATAAAAGGCTTGTAGAGGCACAAGTATGCTTCCATTAATCCTCTTGTGTATAGCTGCTTGGGGTGTGTGGGAAACTTGCATATTTGTGCACCCAGCATTTATCACTGGTCTGCAGAATGCATAGATGGTTTCAGACAGACCTGAGGCCATATTAACTATAATTTTGTAATGTAAATAAATGAGAACTGCCCACATAAGTGGATACTTTGGGTCAGTCAGTAGTGCAAAATTGTTTAAAAGGCAAATATTTCCTTTCTAGAAGCCTTGTGTATAAGGAATTGAGATTACAATAAGGAAGAATTATAATAATAAATATATAACAATGTGTGAGAAGCATAGATAAAAGCAGTACTTAGTTAAGGTTTGTGGTTGTTTTTGTCTTTTGCCTATTAACTTACCAACTACCATGAGAGTGAATTCAAACCCTTTCTTCACAGACTTCCTATGAACCTGGTTGGGTAGGTTGGCAAATCCCACATATCCAGCAGAGTCAGAAAACTAGGAGAAATGGAAGGAGAGTTCTGTCAAAATGTGTCCAAAATAAAATTGCATAACAGATGTTTATAAAATAGGATGAAAGGCCAAAAGTATGACAATTGGTGAAGGACATGGACGGATAGGAGAATTATATGGTTCTCTGGAAGGGAATCGGTATGATTCGCTTGTCCGGCAGTTGGAATCCCGACAGCGGCTGCCCGACATGAGTGAAAATCCCGATCGTCCCCAGGAAGTATTGACTAACCTAACCTCCCCCCCTAACCATCCTTAGGGGTGCCTAAACCTAACCTTCCCCCCAGTGCCTAACCCTAATCCCCCCTCAAGTGCCTAATCCTAACCCCCTCTTCCCCGCCGCCTAAACCTAAGTCCCCCTTCCCCTAGCCTAACCCTAACCTCCCGGGGGGGGTGCCTAACCCTAAGTCCCTCCCGGGAGCCCTAAACCTAACCCTGCCCCCAGGCTGTCCGCGCTCTGCATCTCTTCGATCGGGATGCCGGGCGCAGCTCTCCCGGCGTCGGTAAAATGACAGGCATCTAGATTTAGACGCCTGTCATTTAACCCTCGCCGGGATAAAGCAGTCGGGAAGCCGGCCGTCGGGATTAAGTCCGCCGGCTTCCCGACTGCATACCTCTGGAAGCCATGGTATTTATAATACAGTAGTGACATATGCTGTCTGTTATTATTATTATTACAAAACCTACCTTGACCTTCTCTCCAGTTTGTGACATGTTGTAATACTTGGAAGCCTTAAACCTAAAATCACACATCAATAAGAAAGTCAGTATACACTGGAAATAATGTACAAACAGAATATCTGAGGTTAGCTGTGATCATCTGTAATTATTATTTCTAAAACCTAAAAATTGAGATCAGTCAATATAATGCAGGGCTTGACAAATTTTTCTAAAATCTAGGAGCCAGGATGAAAGTGTAGGAGCCAGACCACCGTCCCCCCAAAAAAATTACAGGGGTGATTGAGGAGCACAGCTCTGTGTGTTATGCAACTGTTATACACACTATACTAGTCCACAAAATGGTCGCGGTTGAATGGATATAGTAACATGGAGGCCCCCTCACTGCTCTGCACAGCTCCCCTTCTCCACCCCCCACCCTCCAGTAATAACGAACCACATTTCATATAAAACAATGGTGCCAAAAAGTACAACAGAACCCCCCTCCCCTCGTGGTCACACCACTATCCCTCTGAAGCCGCTCCGCAATCCCTGGCCACGCATAGACCCTACTACCGAAGAGCTCTATGCAGCCGGAGACAGGAGACAGTAGACAGCCGGGACATACAGAAGGATCAGTGTAGACTGAGACAGACAGCATGGGTCAGAGCAGGACAGGAGGAGGCAGCGCAGGATGGGATGGACAGGAGTAGTTAGCGCAGGCCAGGATGGACAAAGGCACAGCAGTCACCGCATGTGACACTCAGCACATGCACTCCTGTGCATGAAATGAACACCGCAATACTATAGGCAGGAATCTCCGTGGGGGCTGATGAGGATCTGCTTCCTCCCTCACTGCAAAATCTGGTAGCCAGGCAGCAAAATCTGATAGCCATGGCGACCTGGCTCCTGGGATTTGTCAAGCCCTGATATAATTGATACAAAAAAATTCCTAATAATCGTGAACTATATGAAAACTGGGTTAGAGAACACAACCAGTTGCTAAAAACCCATGTACATACATATAATGCAGCAAAAGACAAAGTAACTGGTCTCAGAAGAACCTGCAAATGAGCGCCTTCCTAAGCGAGTGCATGCCAACAAGACACCATGTTTACACATAAGGCTGTGCACAAGCCCCCATCCTCTCCTGGCACAACGCATCATCCATTCACTGCTTCTTTGTCAGAGTGCATCCCAAACCTCCCTCCAGCCCGCGGGTGGGACAGCGCGGGAACAGTGGGACATCACGATGAATCAGGAGGATTGGGTAAGACACACAAAGGATAGAATATAAGTGTTGTGTAATCAGATGATTTAAATACAAATTATTTAAAATAATCTTTATGTGGAGCAAGATTTATATGTGTGTACTGAAACTGATACTAGTTTGGTCTCATAGTTCTCTAAAAACAAAATACAATGATTGCTGTATGTGTCTGACATAACAATGGCTTTGATTGATCATCCAGATAAATCTGAAAAAGTCTGCCTGAATAAACAGCATACTGCAACCAGCTAATGACTAGCAGTTCTGTCAGCAGAAGTCACATATACAGCTGAACGTAACTTCACAAACAGGAATTCATCATCAAAAAACAGAATACTTAACAAAAGAAAAACAGTTAATAGGTTCCACTTAAACTACAAGTGCAGCCTAATCTAATTTTATGCTGTAATCCAGTTCATGGCACCAATGCCTTCAGTTTGACCTCATGCCCTGACTTGGATTACATGATGTGGACCTGCTTATCCCTGCTACTATGTTATCTCCTGCTCTATGTTAAATCACTGGCTGCACTGGACTTCAGCTTGCTGTGACCTCCGATGTACTGCCATTTAGGAGACTCTTCATTGGGGTTCCTTTAAAGTAAAATAATAATGAAAATGTAACCGCAATCTTCTTTTGAGAAGAAAATGGAATGTTGTCTTACATTTCAATGCCAACTTTATATAAGATATGTATTTGGTATTCTTCTGCCGGGAAAGCAACAAAGACCGTATATAAATAACATGTAAATAATGTTAAAAACAAAACTAAAAAGATTGTTAACTCGGACTGGGTGACCCTCTAATGAGCTTCAGGGCCTGGCTTAGTTCCGTAAGGAAATCAAAAATGTGAACATATAAAGAGCAAGTTCAGCAGCAGTTTAGAATAATAATACTGTGATCCTGTGGGGTTCTGCAAATACTGTAAAGTCAGGAGCATGTTGAGATAACTGGTAAGCCAGCGTACAGAACAAATAGATCACTTATTTTGAAAATAATATCGAATGTTTTTGCTTAGTTAAGGCATACTAAGCAAGGGGTAAAGTCTTATGCAAACAGTACAATGGATGAGTATTTGAACATTCAGTCTATGAAGTGCCTGGCACGCCAAATACCATTTCTACTTAGAGAGGGTCTTTTATTTGCAGAAGGACATTTACATGCCATCAGTACATCCAGTACATGTGGCAACACTTCATACATTACACACATTCCTCTATACTCTACTATTCAAATCCCCCATACAAATGTCTTACTATTGCTTAAACTTGCCAATATTATGTTAATAATGCAAGAGGCTAAAATTAGGTCATCAGCTTTGCTCTAAGATCATTATACCATTGCAGCTTATGATGCAGACGTGTTGGATAAAGGTGTGGTACAGGCCAATTACTTTCAAAATAAGGAAACAGCAGAACACACACTGTGACTGTACTTGTGTAATATGGATTGGGGAATGTTTTAAGTGTGTAGAATAATTTTACAGACACTCTTGGTGCATGCACCCAGAGATAGCTTAGATTTAGAAGCTCTGCAATCCCAGCTCAGCAAGAATCCCTGACTGGGGAATATCATTTCCTGTCATATATCCGACAGTAAAGAAAAGAGATGAGGCCTGCTAGGCTATGTGGGTAAGAGTAGCGCTCTAAATATGAGACTTAAGAAAAAAAATTAATAAAAATAAGTTACACTGGAGATCAGCAAGGATAACAGTGCTCTACATGAGGCGATTTCAATCTTATAGGCTCCCTGCTCAGACAGAACTATAAGACCGCACAGGAATGTGCACAGCAAGCAGATGCAAAGCTTTACACACAGCACTATCCAACTAAACTCGGGTCAAGAATCGCAGATTGTGACTACGGACTCTAGTAACACCTCTGCATTTTTCCATAGCTTTTCATGCATAATGAACATATGAAACCAGCATGGAAAACACTGGAAAATAAAATGTAATTTACAAAGCAGGAAAAAAATGCCACCCACAGCAAAAGTGCCATTTTGTGATATCATGCGAATATTTGACTCTTCGAAGCTGTACACAGATTAGCCACAAAAGTGGGCGTCTGCTGCTGGGATATTGCACTTTCTGATAGAAGAAATTGTGCAGATGTGGTCATTCCCTGCTAAGTACGGACTAGGGGCCTGATTCAGCTTGGATCATAGTTGCTAACACGAACGCAATCGGCCGATTGTTGCATACTGCGCAAGCATCGCAGTGCACGTTCCGGCCACTGTGATCGGGTCTGCGATCGCAGTGACCACACAGACCCATCGTAGAGTGATTGAGAGGAAGCGCCGTTTGTGGGTGGTGACTGGCGGGTGCGCTTCGGTGAAATGCAGGCGTGCCAGTGCGTTTGAACGCCGTTGCAGGGGCATGCATAAAATAGCCACTGCGATGCCCTACGCAGCCTGAGGCCTGATAGTGTGCGCTGAGGTTAGCAATTTCTGAGTAAGGTCAGACCTTCTGCAAGTGTGCGTGAGGCTGCGATGGTACTCGATTGTATTGACGTTTTCGCAGTCTTGCTAAACATTACGGACGTGTGTACGGTATATTTGGCGTCCTTATGTATCGCTGCAGCAGCATAGGATCGCAATGAATTAGCATACTATCACAGTGGAACTGCGTGCGCAATCGCGATCCTTACTGAATCAGGCCCTAGGCTCACTTTTTTTAAGCCCAAGTGTAAAGCCAAGATTTCATTTGCGGAATTATATTTATATGGCATTCAAGGGTCAGAGAGATGCATTTATGGGGCCCTTGGAGCCTATTTCGGTCTGCAAAAGAAAATATTTTTGACAGATGAAATTTGAACTCAATCTATACTTTTAATCGGGTGTCTTTCACCTGCCTCATTTATATCACTTTCATATATAAGATAGAAATGTTAGTTTAACAAGATAAGAAGTATTTTAGGGGAGAAATAAGAGTAAAGATGAAATTAATTGGCATGTTTACCATTTACACGATGGCCATTTTTATTTTCATCGGCACCTGCGATTTATCAAAAATTTGGTGAAGAGTGTTTTTTGGGCCAGTTTTCAACAGCAGAAATTCACACTTTGGGCCGTATTCAATTAGCCGTGAAAAAAAGTATCGCCGACTGCGACTTTTCACTAGGCGGAAACTTATCGCCGTATTCAATTGCAAACACTTGCAAAAATGCAATTCAATGTTATAGGCAAAAAAGATTCACCGCTGAATAGGTGGAGAAAAAAGTGCAAAAATCGCTATTTTGGGGTGCAAAGGTGGGGAAACCACTCAGCACCCTTGGGACAGCCCCCCAAAGGATAACTGCGTAAAAAAAAAAACTAAAAAAAGGTGAGGAACACCCTAAAAAAACACTTTGAAAAAGGGGGCGAAAAAATGCAAAGTGAGGGGGCAAACTTAAAAACTAGCGAAATAGACTTTTTCGGGGTCTGCAAGTATAGGTGAGGTGTTTTTTGGATTGCAGGTGCTTGCTTCATGTGGTTTTTTTTAACGTTTCTATAATCTTCAATTTAGCGACTTTAAACTATGCTTGCACCCATTTTCAAGTACCCCAAATTTGACAGGACTACTTACTTTCACAAAAAAAAAAAAAAAACAACAGCTTAATCATATCTTCACAACATGTGCAAAGACGCTAATTAGAAGAAATTGACACACCTTAAGTACCCCAAATAGCTTTATTAGGGCTATTCGGGGACATGTACATTGATCCCCAATGTTAGTATCAGGCTGATTTCCCCAATTCTGACAGCACTTTTCAATAGGTTTGCACTCGCCGGGTTGCGTTTTCGCGTGTTTTGGAATTGAATAGGGCGAATCGCGGGTACGCGCACGATAAGTTTCCGCGGCTAAAATACGTGATGTAGACGAAAAAGTATCGCGGGTGCGAAACTAATTGAATACGGGCCTTAGTATTCACTTAGACCAATACACAGTGACAAGTCTACTCCAATTTCACTTAGGAATGCAGTTTCCTAGCATTTTCATCTGCTTTCTTAATTTATTCAATGCACTGACATCACACAAACCACCCTGAAGACACATCTTACACACAAATTATGTTTGAGCAATTTTTGTGCACTTAGGAAAAATAACTTATCACTGGTGAAAACATAGTTGTGTCGCTAGGACTGTTTTCCATTTGGAATTCCTGCATAAAAAAGCAAGTACAAATACAAATGGAAATCAGTGCAAAAAGAATGCGTGGGTGTCAGGATGTTACAAAGCAAAGGAAAGCAACAAAAATATATCTGAACACTTTCCGCTTAGGGCTTCCACACAAACAGAATTCAGAGTAAGTTTTATTAAAGTTATCTGCATCAAAAACTAAAGTATGCTTCTGGAGAAAAATAACAGCTAAGTATTGGGGTAGATCTATTAGTATTTGGGGATGTGTGTCAGCCAATGGCAAAGTGTGGCCACATAGAAGTTAAAAGAGTAGGAAACAGGGAAGACCCACAAAGCAAGGCAAAATACCAATTGTTGAGAGACGGGAGAGTTACCCGTTACGGGGTCAGGGGTCCCATATAATTGTAGACCCCGCACCAATAACCAATATTACTAAAGAGAGAGGGCGAGTGCCCACACACAAAAGCCCTTGCAGCTACATAATGGGAGATCGGTATAGGAAGGCAGCATTGCTCAAGTGGTGAAGCCCAATGTGAGACAATACTAAGGCAGAAGAGGAGGATGTGATGGCTGAGTGGAAGCCAGTGTATATTGCGAAGATAAATCCCATATAAGAAGCTGCGTGAAGTGACGATTGGGAGCATCAACTCCATTAGATAAACGGGTACATTGCTAGTTCCATAAGTGAGGGGACAAAGTAAAGAGAGACAGTATATTGCTAGTCCTTTAGGGGGAGCAAAGAGTCAGAATGCATGAAAGCTTATATGGAGTGCCGCAGACGGTGTGGTAAGTTAGGTCGACAGTTATGTTGGCATGAAAATGTCGACATGGTCGAAATGTTGACATGCTTAGCATATCCACATTCACCAGGTCTACACGGATAACATATCGACATGATAGAATGTCGACTTAATATCTCAGGTGGCCCAGTTGTCAGTTACCTAGTCCCGATGGCTGCAGCGGTTCCATCACAACTTCCGGGTCCTGGAAGTTATGTGACCATGACTGACGGAGTGACGGTTTGGATGAGAATTCTCCCCCCCTCCCTAACCCCTACCGCCAAGTCTTAAAACCCTCACAGCCTAACCCTAACCTTCCCCTAGTGTCTAACCCTATGGTCGAGCACACATCAGAACAACGTGTTTCCCAGCAGACTCTACGTCCTATGGAAAGATATATCGGGAGGCTGCATGATCCAGTGTACGACCGAGCGCGTTATACCCTTCCATTCCGTATTCATCTGCATGCCGTCGTCAGCCTGATCAGCCCATCTGAAGTGCAGCACATCAGATGGGACAACGTCGCTGACGATGGATGTGAATGCGCGACTTAAGGTACACATTGAGCGATATGGACGATCGTTCCGATCCGCATTGGAACAATATATCGTCCAATATATCACCTGATCCATACCTGGCCTAACCGTCCCGGCAGCTCCTAACCGGGTACATTCTGAGTATGTCGACATTTCACATGGTGACATTTCAGATAGTGACATGTTGAACCATGTCGACATTCTAGTGTCAACATTGTGGTGTTGACATGGTAACTGTCGATAATGTTATTGGATCCCGCTGCAGACTTGGAATGAGAAGCAGTAAGTACAATCTGCGAGTGTCAAAGCTGCATGTGCAGAAGGTGTAAACCAAAAGCCTGTGACGGAAAACAGATGTGAACCAACAAGTGCCTAATGCCGGCCATACACGGTGCGATATAGTAGCCGATCCGATGGACTGGCACGATATAGCTGCTATATCGTACCGTGTATAGGCATGATATCGTCCCGTATGCTTTCCAATGGAGTCGCATCCCCTAATCTTACGGAAAATTCACTTGATCAGGGGATGCAAATTACGTCTCCATGTTGCGCTATGCGGGTGAGGGAGGGAGGTGGCGGCATATCGGGCGATCGGCCACTACTTCATTCCGTGTGTGGGAACAGCCCGATATGTCGGGCATCGGATCGGCCGTCGTCATACATGCTGCATATCGCACCATGTATGGGCCGCATAAGAGGACCAAACAAGTTCCATTATGTTTTAAGATTCTGCAGAAGAGTGAGTCTAAATAAACATTGTAACCAAATTTGTTGTATATGGCTTAAAGGCTGTGACAGAGGGAAATGCATGTTGTTCACTTGTTTTGAAACAAAATATGAGCTGGAGGAGTCATTGGAGACGGTTATAAAGATTACAAAGAACAATATATACAAGTACTGAGCTGGAGGAATTGTGTAAAGAAAATATTTGTTTGGAATACAGATGGTCTGGCATCCAACTACTGTGTAGCGCTTCATCGTAAAATAACCTGCGCCCACAACCATAAAAAACGATCCTGCAAAACCCGCATGTGCAAGGACCCCTCATTTATTGCTCACACCCAAGAGCTAGCAGGGCAGAGAGTCAGAAAGGAGGTGCACACGCCCACCTCATGCTTTTGGGATCAATCGGACCGTTAGCTGCAAGCCAGGCCCTATTGCCAAACATAAGCAATTGCCCAACCACAGTAACACTCTTGTGGCCAAACGGACAAGAATCATGTTCGAAACCATGTTCCAAAATCTAGTGGAAAGCCTTCCCAAAAAAGTGGAGGCTCCTATAGCAGTAGGGAGAGGTGGGGGCTGGGACACCATACTAACGTTCATGATTTTGAACTATTCAACAGGCACATATGAGTGTGATGTTAGTGTGTACACGCACTTTTGTCCATGTAGTTTTATTTAGATATATTACACATCAGTGTCTGCCAGTTATCTCAAGAGTATATGCAAGACATTAGCGCACTGAGGAACAAACTTATATCGGAATGGCCGTGGGGGTCAGTAGGAACCTACAAAAAAAAAAAATGACACAACACCACCCATTCAAACATCAATCAATATCCATCCTTGTTGGCAAGAAAAGGGCAGAATTACTGAATAAATTAGCGATAACGGATAAAAGAACACTGCATACTATTAAGAAAAATTTTTTTTTATTACCTTAATAAATATCTTCAAAAGATAAAACATATCTGAAATTACTGAAATACTTGAGTTATTTTGTGTGTATAAAAAGCAGGAACGTCAGTTTACTCTATGTAGTTTTTTTTCCACAAAAAAAGGGTGTTTGTGATCTCTCCAGTGTTATTTAAGTAGATAAGAAGCCGTTAGCTGTGTTACTCAAAAAGAGTGGAAAAAATACACTATGTATTGTCAGTAAACTCATTTTATAGGGTGTTTTCCCCCTTTATGTTTTTACATTGAATACAATGAGGCATTAGGCGGGCTCTCTTGGGGCTGATGCTAGGACATGCGTTGTCCTATACACATTGTACTCGGGCAGCACCTGCATGAGTCAGTCTTTAGTGACAGGATCAGCCACAAACAATGACCTCATTTTACGTATGGTACCAACCACGCAAGCCACAACTACCGACATGCAGGAAAGCACGAGGACAGAAGAAAAAAAAATTAAAAAGGGATTAGGATCATTTCCTGCGCTTGTTCCAGGAAACAAGAAGTAAACTTTCTCATCAATGTCCGAGTGTGATTTTCCTGGTCTCTGTAGCCGTTAAAAACACAGAACATTTGAGTTAGTATGCATGCACTACGTAAGAAAAAGCAGCCCTGCTGTTATTCCTATGCCATATAAAGTGTAAAGTATCAAACCTGTGCTGTAATGCCATTTCAGATACAGTTTGAATTTTTTTTCTTTAAATTAAGATATGTACAGGAAATGGTATCAGTATGATTCACGTTCAAAACCCAGCAGCGGAAGCCCGGCAGGGGTGAAGATCCCGACAGCAGATTTAGGTAAGTACTGCTAACCTAATTTCCTACCCTAACCCTCCTTTAGGGGTGCCTGACCCTAACCTCCCCCGCCCCCAAGTGCCTAACCCTAAGTCCCCCCCCGGGAGCCCGTAACCTAACCCCCCCCCCTCCTCCGCGCCTGGCTTACCTTTGATCGGGATGCCGGGTGTATGGCTCCCGGTGTAGGTAAAATGACAGGCGCCGGGATTTTGACGCCTGTCATTAGACCCTTGCCAGGATTAGACAGTCGGGATGCCGACAGTCGGCATTTAGATAGTCGGCATCCCGACTGCATAACCAGGAGGGGCCATGTTTGCTAATTATGTGAGTGTCATAATAATAGGCTCTTATAAAAACAACATTATTTTCGTTGTGAGAACTGCTAAGACTGTGTATTATTTTCTGTAATTGGGCTTTAGTAGTATAGAAGACTCTTCTACAAGTAAAGTATACTTGACTATCAGGAGAATGGTTAATTACTAGATAAGTAATACAAAATACACTCAGCTCACTGCTGTCAGCCAACTGTAGATACTTAAAATTGCTTAAAAGGGGCGATTCAATAAGCAGTGAGACTTGCTGCTGAATTTTAGCTCCCGGGTTAAGTGTCCGGAGCTATTCAATTATTTGGCTAAGGTGCTGTAAGCCACAGCTCCCAGGTTGAGTGTCCGGAGTTATGCAATTATTATTATGGACTGTAGCACTAGATAACATGGATTTCTGCTCACACCGCGGGGCTAGTCGCGGGCTTACAGAGGACAGTCATTGAATAGCTCTGGGCACTCAAACTGGGATTTAAAACCCTGTGCTAAGTCTCGCAGCAAATTGAATCGCTCCCAAAGACTTCCAATTTGTATATTATTGTCTTGCATGAGATCAGCAGCTGACGGGGAATGACGGGGATCCTTGTACTGATTGCTTTTTGAAGGAACTATACCACTGCTGAGTTTGCTCTAAATTTAAAAACACAATAATTACAAAATATGGTTATGCTCACTGGTTAGGACCATCCTTACCATATATTTACAAATGTGTGTAACTAAAGCCTCTGTGTTTTATTTTTGAATAGTATGCATATTGATTTAGTTACTTTTACTGGTTCACAGTAAGGTGATAGGGGTCCTTAGGACGCTTTAGACGGTCACACTCCTCAGGATGCTCCGGGCATTGCTGTAATCACAGGTGATTGTGGTCGCGCCCCTGTGTGACGTCACACGGAGGGGGCGTGGCCTGCACTGGGCCCGCGAATAATGTTATACATGTCAAAATGGCCCTCGGCAAAAAAAAGGTTCCCCACCCCTGCTCTAGGGAAAAGAAAGTGTGTAAATGTCACAGTTGTACATTATCAAAACAGGCCACAGAATATTTCCATCTGTATATAAATATGAAATAATATAAATAAAGTGGACACATGTTGTTCCTTCGAAAAGCAAAATAAATGTTCCACTTGTAGGACCCCTTCCAAAAGAAAATAAAAAAGGGAAGTGCTACTCAGCTGGTACCCAACGCTCCACCCTATCATAACAAAGAATCAAAGCGAACAAACTGCTGCCAAAAATGAGAAAGTAAGGGGCAGCCTAATCTTCTCATATGCCTAGACCATTTAACCCCTCGAATACTAGGGCCAGGCATAGCCAAATAAAAAATAAAATCATCCACCAAGAGGTAACTTATTACAGCAATAATTTACCAATGATTCTTTACACCACTTATACTTTTCCCAAAGAGTTGTTAAAACTTTCAGTGATAAATAGCAAAAAAGTCTTTACAAGTATATAAACTAACACAAAAAAATAACCTAGGAGTTGATTTTATGGCCGTTTACTTTAGCCACAGAAACCAAATTGTGGTTGTCCCAAATATTCGGGAAAAGAGCGTACTCCCTGACATATATTTTGCGCCCACCCACAATACAAAGGCATCAGCAGGATTCCAGAGCTATTTGGCCAACCCAGTCACATGGTCTCCCCAAAATAACAAATAGCAGCAAACACAGTGAATATTTGTTTTTCTCCCCAGAAACTTTTACTATACTACCCCCGTTCACTGTCCTGACAGCAACTATAGCATCTAAATAGATAGCACAATCTAGTTTGTACAATACTCAAAAGAAAAAGATTTAGCAAAACTACCCTATTCCCAAATTTACCCATTGAATCTCCATTAAGAGGTTTTAAAACATTTTTTTAAGTATTTGGTTAATCAAAAGAAAAATCATATTATTGCTTGTGGTCCTACATTTACCTCAACCCACGTATCTGACAGTTGCAAATTTTCAGGGGCTTCGCTAATTGTGTAAAAGTATCTGTGTAAAGAAGTTAGGAAAAAAAAAGCTTTTTTGTGATTACATCCCTATCTCATCTGCTACCCATAATAAAAAATATGTAAGTCAATATGCTACCATATAAAATATTTATCATGGTTTAATAAAACGTGGAAATAAAAAAGTAATGATCACCATTATCACTAGGAGCTAACTATTACCTCCCCATTCCCCAGAGTTGCTCTAAGTAAGCGGACTTCCTGGTGCTTAGTTGTTTATCTAACAGCGATGGACAAAAAGATAACAGATGGGGGACTTACCAGAAGAGTCAAACTAAAATGTTCCCAACTTTAGGCGGTAATGAGGCATTAAAAGGAAAGCATAATTAAAGTTTGTGTTATTATTATTATTTTACTTCTAAAGCATTTACATATTTTGTATTCTGTGTGTGCGCTATATTAAATAACTGGTAATAATAATATTCTGTGCAGTAAGGACATGAAACAAACGCAGCTTGCATTAATGACCATGGAGTGTAATAACATGAATTAGCCCTTAGGAATTCCACTTTTTTTTTTTTACAGGCGCTAACATTGTTCCTGTCCCTTTCTATTCATTCAACTGCTCCCACCATTTCTGCTGCCTTTACAGTTTTACAAGTGTTTGTCTAATGTCAGAGAGACCCTCCTTGCAAAGTCACAATTCCTGGGAAAACGTTTTACATTCCTCCATAAACTAACCACAGACAAGGGGTGAATTTACATCCTTTTCATGTAGAAAGTGGTGTAACATCTTACTAATGTATGTACACAGCAAATGAGGATGATTACCATGCAGACATATATATATGAGTAATAAGACAATTATACAATGCATGATCTGGTTATGTAGCCATGATCACTACATAAACGTGGTGTTATGGGAATCAGATATCTCATGCATTGCTAACACCCGTTTTATACCAAAAGTCCTGGGTCTGTCCTGGGGTTTGGAACACGTTTCCAATCTGGATCAGACCCGGAACAGACCCCTTTCACATTGCGGTGTCAATCCGGGTTGGCACCATTCACACCACACCCGGGACTTCCGGCAATTGCAGTGGACGCTTGGAGATGACGTAATCTCCAAGCGCCGCTGGAGCCGGCCAATCAGCTAGCATGCAGCGCGACCCGGGTCATCGTGAACGGGGTCACATCATTTACACTGCAGGGTGACACGGGAAAAACCCATGCTCAACCCTGCAAGCTAGCTGGGCCGGATCCCCGGGTCCCTGGACCCGGGGTGATCCGTTTACACTAACAAGAATCCCGGGTTGATGGGCGTTCACGTGCATCAACCCGGGATTTTTAAGTCAGTGTAAAAGGGGTATTAGATGTGATGTTTCTAATCAGTGGGATAGGAGGAAATAGATTGTTGAGGCTTTTGCAGCCACGAGGCTGTTAACGCTGCACTAAGATGGAAACAGCATCGCGGCCGGATCTTAAGTCGGATATCTGCTGGCACCTCAGGAGGGTGCGAGAAGAAATCCTGTAGTCGAACTAAACAGAGTGTCAATTGAATAGCTCCGGGAACTCCTTCTCGGGGACTATTCAAAATTGCACTGAATTGATCACTCAATGAAATAGATAAGTTGAACTCTGGCGCACACACCGTATCAGCCCAATCCCACTCCAAAAATCCTGCGCAATCAGGTTAAACAATATACTATAATACAATAAGGACAGGATCAAAGGTGAATCTTACAGGTGGATATTAGCAAACCAAAAAAAAAAGGTCCAAAACCAAGGGAATGTTTCCAAAATCAGTCAAAGCAACTCCTTCCTCTCATATCAAAGTGACATCATGTTGTGGAAATGTATATGCAAAAAAATGAGAAAAAAACACAAAATGGGAAATACTGATAAATCAAATGAATATGTCTCCTTGTGTTGATGGTGGGAATAGTGCTTATATAGTCTCCAGTATATACCAAACAGAATGGAAAGGGCCTCGCCACCAATATCTTCCAAATTTTTGGCGTACCAAAAACTCACATAAGTGGTACGACGACAAAACACATAATGGTTTCTTTGGAAAAGGTTCACCACTTCAAATCACACAAAGCAAAGAATATGAGGCATACCCCAACTCGCATCTCAGATGGTTGGGATGCACACATCAAGGCTTCTTTATACAGGTTGAGTCTCCCATATCCAAAATGCTCGGGACCGGGGGTATTTTGGATATCGGATTATTCCATATTTTGGAATATTTGCATACTATAATGAAATATCTTGGGTATAGGACCCAAAACTAAACACAGAATGCATTTATGTTCTATATACACCTTATACACACAGCCTGCAGCTCATTTTATACAATATTTTTTATAATTTTGAGCATCAAAAAAAGTTTGTGTACATACATGAAATTCATTTATGTTTCATATACACCTTATACAAACAGCCTGAAGGTTATTGTATACTGTATTTTAATGAATTTGTGCTTTAAAACAAGTTTGTGTACATTGAACCATCAGAAAGCAAAGGTTTCACATTCTCAGTCATACTAAAAATATTCCGTAGTTCGGAATATTCCGTATTTCGGAATATTTGGATATGGGAGACTCAACCTGTACTTGTAAACACTTTGTCACATGTCACACATGGAGATTCATCAAAAACCAACAATATTTTATTACCAAGAATGTAAAAGAAGAATGTAAAAAGATATATTAAAATTGTCTTTGGTAGAATTTCCAATATTAAAATTCAAATAGAGTCCAGGATCAAAATGTGGAAAAAATGGATAATACGCACTAGTAACACATTACAGGACATAAAGGCCCTCATTCAGAGCCGTACGCTCTGAGCAGAGCGCACGCTCTGAATGAGGGCCGGCCTCCATGAAAATGGAGCGTCCTTCTGGACGCTCGTATAGCTGTGGGTCACCACCCACAGGCTATACGAGCGTGCATTTTGATGGCCGCGATGGTCGAGACCATCGCGACCATCGAATTTGCGAGCCGGAGCCTGCGGTTGAGGTTTTCAACTGCAAGCTCCGGAGTGATTTTGGCTCTATCAGAGCCAAAATCACTCCCACTGACATCACTAGTGATGTCAGTGGGCCGGCTTCTGACGGGAGGCGTTCCCGTGGGAACGCCCCCGTCAGGGAGGCACACCCCCAGCACGCCTACCAAAGGGGGCGTGCTGTCAATCAACATTGACAGCACGCCCCCTTTGATCGGACACAACGAGCGAAGGACTTTCCTTCGCTCGTCGCGTCTGGCGCATGCGCACGACGGAGCTCCCTCCGTCGTGCGCATGCTCAGTCCAGAACATCGACCCACTTGCGAGCGGACAGCCGCTCGCGAGTGGGTCTGAATCAGGCCCAAAGTCCGGACCTACATCCGAATGGGAACCACTGCATACCTCCGAACAAGTCCAGATCTCTGTAATCGTCCTTATGGATGCCCACTAGTCACAGCACCAACGCTGTTTCGATCCTGACTGGATCTTTATCAAGGTGTGATCTGATAGATCACACCTTGATAAAGATCCAGTCCTATTTGAATTATTTTTTTTGAAATACAATCTACCAAACTGAAGAGAAAAGAAGTTACATAATAACTAATAATTTATATCACAATTTTTTTGTGTGCCACTATTCGTTTACTATATCACCTGCTCGCCCATACTAACCTCAGGTCAACATATATATGTATATTATATAGTTAGAGGGCGGGATGCAGCAAAGGGAGAAATGTGGTCAAACCCCCAAAATGAAGGTTTGACCGTATTTCTCATACGCACCAAGCCCCGGATGTGGTGGGTAACGCCATCTTCAGATGGCGGTACCCTATAGAAGCCTGTGGGCTTCTATCCAGAGAGTGCTGTAAGATTGGATCCCTTCCTGCACCCCCCGCGGGTATAAATGGCGACCATCGGCATCCCTACTGTCTAATTCCGGCAAAGGTCTAATGACAGGTGGCGAAATCCAGACGCCTGTCATTTTACCTACGCCGGAAGCCTGACTCCCAGCATCCCAATCGAAGGTAAGCCAGGCGGGCACGGACAGCCACGGGGGAACTTAAGGTTAGGCACCCCCCCCCGGGAGGGTTAGGCTAGGGGAAGGGAGGGTTAGGTTTAGACACTTACAGGGGGGGTTATGGTTAGGTACCCCTAAGGAGGGGTTAGGTTAGTTAGTACTTACCTTAGCTGCTATCAGGATCTGCACTGGTGCCAGTCTTCCAGGGTCGGGATTTGACATGCGTCCGGCGGTATTTCATACCGATCCCCCCCCCCCCCCGCGGTGCGTAGGTCATTCTGTGAGGGAATACTGTGTCATAGACCCAGAAGTCCTTTACTCGCAAAGGGCGGCTCTTACAGAGAGATCTGTCCTTTGTGATTTGATTCATGCATACCGGCGTAACTAACGCTGGCAGCATGCGAAGGGTGGTGGGGTGTTAGATTAGTTTACTTAATATTCTGAACAAGTTTACTGATGTTCTGAAGCAGTTTAGATATGCTAACCCTTGGGTCCCATGTTCTGAACTTGAACATATACATATATATATATATATACACACACTATAACATACAGAAAGCATTTCAGATAGTCTGTATGAGCCATTGGGGGAGATGCATGAAGCCCAGAAGCGGTATCAGCGCATGTTATGTATGCTGATATCGCTTCCTCCCTTATGTATGATCAGGGGTCTACAAGATAGCAGCGCCGATAGCCTGGGTCATGTACAAACGGTCATATCGCCTGACTGTTCAGCCCGCTGTAGCTGTCATTATCGACAGCTACAGACTGGCGCTAGCCTATCCCCACAGCAGGGATAGCGCTGTCTCTGCTGCCAGCTCCAGGCTACACGCGGCGATCTCGCGATACCTGCGAAATCCCGCGCATGCTCACTGGAGCCGGCCGGGACTGACACACAGCGCGTCGGCACTAGGCTGATGCGCTGTGGTCTCTAGCGGGTAGCGCCGGAGGGGGAGTAAACGCTCCCCCTCTCCGGCAGATGAGATGTTTATATATCTCATCGGTAGTGCTTCCTGCTTCGCCTCAGTAAAGAGGCGAAGCGGGAAGCGTTATAGCGGCACATTAAGTGCCGCTATCATACATCTACCCCTCTATACATTATGTACCTCTGCAGAGCAGATCACTGTTGATATTGTTAAATATATTTAACAAGCTGAAATGTCCTCCACTGTTTTTCAAATTGTAATTTAGAATCGAATGTTTTAAAATAGTATGTGCTGAGCGTTCCCTACTTCTATTGAATGATTATACAGTATGGCTATGGACACAAGTCTTCCTACAGTTAAAACAGAACACTGAGCCATGCACTCTAGAGAGCCTTCCCTGATAAGCGGTAACTAGCGGCTTCACCTGAGTAAAAGGCACTTGTAGCTGCCGCCTGTCCGCCCCGACAGTATGTATCACGGCGCCGCTCCTCTCCGGAATCCGGTCCCCTCCCAACAGCTGTCCTCCAAGCTCCCACACTGCACTGCGGTCCTGTCCGACTCGATGGTGTGCTCCTAGGCAAGGGCGATACAGTGTGCTAGAGCCAGAGCGTCTCCCAGCAGTAGGGTCTCTGTGTGATTGAGCGTAGACAGTTAGATAGAGCTGCTGTGTCTGTGGCGTGCCTGAGGGAATTGCTGCTCTAGCCTTTCCGTGGGAACGTGTCCTGAGAATAAGACTGAAGTATGTACAGTACTATAGAAGTCAATGTAAACCCAATTGCAAAGGATAAAAAAGTTTTACAAGTAATAGGTTTACCGTTATACATATAATAACACTTATTTGACCCATGTAATTTGTGTTAGAAAGCCTTTTTTGTATTAAGACCATGTTTGTATAAAAAAATAGCCATAGGCAAATGCAGAGGGTTTTCAGGTTACCTGGAAACCCCCCTACTCAGGCCCAGACCATGACCGCAAAAGCAATAGTCTATAATACAATTTTACTAGAGTTGCATATTTTAAAGATCTCTTCAATATAAGAAATGAAATGATTAGTACCTCCTATGTTTTTTTTTTTTTTTTAAATGTGCAAACCAGTGGTTCCCAAACTGCGCCAAGGCACAACTGCGCCGTGGCACCCTGGGGTGCCTGGGGACACTTGCAGGGGTGCCTCAGTCTGGTGGTCCAGCATCAAATCAAAATCTTTATGGTCAATGTAATGTAAATATGTGGACAAACAGAAACACAAACCTGTCACCCACTATGTAACCAAACCTAAGGATGACCGGTAAGCACAATTTATTTCACTGTACTACTAAACTAAATTGTTTTCTGAATTTCTCAATACAAAACTTTCCCTTAGGGGTGCCGTGAAAACAATGCTGAGGTACTAGGGCGCCGTGATTCAAAAGAGATTGGAAACCACTGGTGTAAGTAATGAATACACCTGTGCACCTACTAGGTAATCTGGAAAACATGCATTTAGGGGTGCACTGCCATAGCCCATCTATACGGGTTATATATTAATACTGTATAACATACACTTTAGAGTGCACAAGGAGACCAATGTGTACATATAAGTCCTAGGCTGGTGCAAGCCTCTTCTGCCTTCAACCAGACTCCCAGACTTGCTCCAATGCTCTGGAATCATGGCCGCATTTGAAATAAAAACATTAAACTCAGGCAGGGTGGCCCTATTTTTGCATCTAATGGCTTACTGTGATGGTCCTGTAAATATCCGAATTATGACACATTTTGGCCCTCATTCAGAGCTGCTCGTAAGCGGTCGTACGCTCATAGTCGTCCGATGTTGTTAAACCACGCATGCGTCGGTGTAACAGTGCGCATGTGCGTACGGCTGATTGCGATAATTTTTTCAGTCGTTCATCGAATAGCGAACAGGAAGTGACATGTCAAATGTGATTGACAGAACTGTCCGTTTTGGGGCGGTGACTGGGGTGGAGATGGGAAAACGCAGGCGTGTCGAGGCGTTTTTTGGGCGTACATAAATTATCTGATGTGAACGGAACAAGTGTTACGTCACTGTCTGATCTACTTTCCATTAAAACTGCTCGCTCAGCTTGTGGTCTGGTATTCTCTACCGCAATGACGATGGTCTCTTCGTTCTTCCCGAGGCTCATCAATGGTTTTCCGATTTATCAATTGAGGCCTCAAAAACAATCAGTTTTGAATTGCAAAAATGCTTGTAAGGTGTTTAGCCAATAGCCTTTTTTTAGTAGCAAAAAACCGTACGCAGGTGAACTACTCAGCTGCTAATTTCTGGGTTAGACAATCAATTAGCTTACAAATTTATTTTACATTTGCTTGTTTTTGCCAAATTTGTTTTCTTTTTTTTTTAGGGCAACAATATTGTACGCATGTTTGTTGTTTTTCTTCATTTTTTAGGGGCCAAGAAAACAATCGTCCTTTTGTTTTTTTGCTAAGTGTTAATTAAAACTCCTAAATTGTTTTTAACCCTTGGTTTTTTTATTCAAAAATAATGTTTAGATTTCCATTGTATTGTTTGTAATGTTGTTTGCGGGATTACCTTTTAACCAGTTTTTGAATAAATTAACAATAGAATTGTGCAGATTTTCAACTTTATTTTATTTTTTGTTGTTTTTTTATGAAAAATTTTGGGGAAATAATCAAAACTTGATAACGTAAAAACAAATAACAAATTATTTTAGAAACACACAAACAAAATAAGTGGCATTTGAAATCCACAAACAAACACAATTAATAAAAATTTCACAAGAAAGGAGAGGGAGGTTTTGGGCATTAAGGAATATGGGGCAAACACTGAGAAGGATTGTGGGAAAATTAGCCAGTGCTGTCATCGCCTTTTGGCCCGTTTGGCCGGGGTAGGGAGGGAGCCTGAACGGGTCCGGGATGTCCTTCTGCTGGCCAGAGGCAGATGTAGTGGCCTCTGGACTAGGCATAGGGCTAGGCACATTTGGAGGGATGGCTGTTGTTGTGCCAGAGGTGGACGGTCCTGATGTTCCGGCAGGAAGGGAGGCCGGCTCCAACATGTGCTGGCGAACGAGCTGCTCCAGGGCATTTGCTATTCGCACGTTGGCCCCAGTATTTTCCGCCAGGGCCTTAGCAATGGTCACGTTGGCCGCAGCACTTTTCTCCAGGGCGTCCGCCACCCGTAGCAGATTGGCGTCCATCCTCAGCAGAATCTCGGTCTGCTGATCCGTTTTAATATTGAGATCAGTGAGGAGGCCCACTGCCTGCGAGGGGGAATGCCCTGGACTGTCTGCCACAGGGTCCCCAGCCGGATCTACTGCTTCCTCCCCTGCAGAGCCAGCAGAAATTCTGCGGCCAAAGCTCCCCTCTGGAGCAGACTCATCCGCCTGTGTCTCTGTGAGAGAAAAGAGTAACATTATAATCTAGATATTGTCCCAAACACATTTCTGAGTTGTTAACATTACAACATTTACCTGGGGCAACATGAGGAGCTGCAAAGTCTGGCATGTCGGTAACCATGTTCGACACGCCAAACACCTCCTCATCCTGCACACACCCCTGGGTCATCTCCACTAAATCTGTGAGCTCCAGTGACATAGGGGTGGGACCCCCACCTGTCCCCCCTGCATGCCTAGCCCTATCAGCCAGTTTTTGCTTAAGACGATTTTTGAAGTCGCTCCATCTGTGGGGTAAAAAGTTGGCATTATTCCGGCAGTATTTGGACCTGTAAACACTTTTTACTAAAATGTAGTTTTTACGTACCGGCGTTTGACCTCCCGGGTTGAACGTTCAAAATCACCCACCCTATTGACACCACTGGCTATGTCATCCCACATTTTCCATTTCTGGCTTGCACCCATATTCCTTGCTGCCTGTGGCAGGTTGTCATTGCACATTTGCACCAAAACCTCCATCTCCTTTCTTGTGAATTGTGGCTGCCTTTTTTTTTTTGTTTAGTTGGCCTACTAGGCCCAGCAGCCTCTTCCATGGCATCCTCAACACCTTTTTTGAAAATGGGATTAAAATTTATAATGTAAAATGTTCCCAAAATTATTGTTAAACAGAATCCTTTTGCCCAAAAAAAGAGAAATACTTATCTGGCGCCTCTTGGCCATTGCTTTGCTGCTCTGTAGTCATTTTGGACTTTCAGGTCTCACTACAGCAGACCGATTTGGCTTTTCAGTGACGTTTTTATACATGCGTCAGCATTATTCGGCCACATCATTGACTGTGCGCTCCTATTGTCCGTCCTTAATTTGAGCGGGAAAATAAAGACTATTTATGGCTTGGTGTGACTGGAGTCGATGTGGCATGTTGTTTGTTGGAGATTTGGCGTTGGAGTGGTTTTGAGGCTTAGTGAGTAGAAGGAGGACATTTTCGGAGCGATATTTTGTTTTTTTTCTAGCTTCTTTCTTTTCCGTTGGTTATTTTTTTAATTGTTTGGCTATTTTTTTGTGATTTTTGGAGTAAGTATTATAAAAAACCACCGTAAAAATAATAGTAAATAGTTTACAAATGTTTTTAATATTTTTTTTTTTGTTTACAGTTAGTTTGGCATTGCCCAAGTGAAGTTTTTGAACTTTGGGATATTTGTCTGTTTTTGGTAAGTGTTTTTGTTTTCATGATTTTACAAATTAGTTGTGTTGTTCTTAGCATATGTTTCGCAAAGTAATGTTGTTTATTTTCTGGGAACAATCATGTCTTACCACTAAATGTAGTGTACTATTTAGCGAAATAATGTGTGAGTGGTTTTAATTGTAAAAGTAGCGTACTATTTTGCGAACTAATGTGTCTTGATTTAACTGTAAAAGTAGCGTACTATTTTGCGAACTAATGTGTCTTGATTTAACTGTAAAAGTAGCGTACTATTTTGCGAACTAATTTGTCTTGATTTAACTGTAAAAGTAGCGTACTCTTTAGCGAACTAATGTTTTTTTTAAATTTTCATTGTAAAATCATGTCTTAACACTAAATGTAGCGTACTATTTTCTGAACTAATGTGTGCTCCCTTCTTTATTTTTTCACGAAAACAATTTGTTTACAATCATATTTTATTTAATGAATCTTAAACATATTTTCTACTTTTGAAATGTAGGGTGTTCTGCACATGACACGTCCCAGGCCTGTAAGCATCTTTGGATTTCTGGAAAAGATAAGTATATTTTTCTTTACACATTTGTCTAAAACAATAACTACGTGGCTTACCATTTCAGGTTGATGTTGGTCGTATTATATTGGCCATGGTTCCAGAACCCGACCAACCTCAACTTCGTCCCAGGCGTAGGCCTCCTAGGCGTGCAAGGCCCCAAATATATAGAACACGTGTCACCCTTTTTGGAATGCCAGATGATGAGGTGTTACGGCGATACCGTCTGCCGCCCCAAATCATCATAGACACTCTCTCATTAATAGAGAGTGATCTTGAACGGCAAATTGACAGTCCTACAGCAATACCACCACTTACTCAATTAATGTCGGTGTTACATTTTTGTGCCTCAGGATCCTTTCAAACCACTGTGGGAATAGTTGCCGGAATATCCCAATCCTCCTTTTCAAGGATCCTGAGGGCAGTGATGGAGGCCCTTTTTAAACACCTCCATCATTTTATTAAAATGCCATTGGATATGGGTACCCTTAATGTGGCGAAGGCTAATTTTTACCAAATAGCTGGCTTCCCACACATCATAGGGGTTGTGGATGGCACTCACATACCACTTCAGCCTCCAGCAAGGCTGGAGTCTATTTTTAGGAACCGCAAGCACTTTCATTCACTGAATGTAATGGTGGTATGTGATGCCTCCCTCCAGATCCTGTCCCTGAATGCCAAATTCCCCGGCAGTGCACATGATTCCTTCGTCATCCGGCAATCAGGGATTTGACACAAATTAAACAACCTACAAGCTGGTGATGCGTGGCTTCTGGGTAAGTTGACACCTTCTGTTGAAACCAATGCAAAGCTTGTTACACAATGGTCCTGATGTTTGTTTTAGTTTTTTCACAGGAGACAGTGGTTACCCTTGCACGCCCTGGCTGCTCACTCCTTATTTGGTTCCCACACCAGGGCCACAAAGTGAGTATAATTCCGCACTTACAGCCACCAGGCAGGTGGTGGAGCGCTGTATCGGCCTTTTAAAAGGCCGATTCAGATGCCTCCACCGCTCTGGTGGCGACCTCATGTATTTTCCGGCTATGGTTTCGAAAATTGTGGTCCTGTGTGGGATATTTCACAACATCGCCATAAGGAGTGGTGTCCCAATGCAGCCAGAGGATGCCTTTCCTGAGGACGGCCCCCCCGAGGTTGGTTGGACGTCAGTATGTGGGGGGGCCATACGCGATGAAGTTGTGGCCAGATATTTTAGGTAATTATTTCCTCATAATGTTTAAAAATGCCACAATGTAGACATGTAATATTTTAAAGTTCACTTTTAACAGTTTTTTTTTTTTCTTTCTTTTTAATCCCTAAAATGACCATAAAAAACCATGCCTACTACCTGATCAACACAAATGACTTTATGTGGACATATTGGATATAACTTCGGGAACAATGATTTCTTCTCCTCATTTGTGGATTCATGTTGGCATGCTACTTCTTCAAACAGTTCCTGATTGTGTTTTTTAGGGGTTTTGGGTGTGATTTTTAACTTGTGTGTGTGGTTTGGTTTTTTGAAATTATTGTGTGTATTCACTTGGTGTTATTTGTGTGCATTCAAATTTTATTTGACGTTCACCAACCATTTCCATCATAAATTACAACCAAGTGTAACCTGTTTCTAAAAATGCAAAGTTGCTTAATGCCTAATACTGTAATTTCTTATTTGGAAAAGTTTAGTACCCTGCTTTGTTGCTAAATCAAACACCAAAGGTATTATGGTGAATCCGTATGTTTGCAATTGTAGGCCTAAGCAGGTAGCTTTCATTGTAACATTACCCACAACAAACAATCTTCACATTTTGAGGTTACTTCTCCAAACCTATTGGTATTGTTATGTGTTTAATGTGCAAGCTTACATACTTACTTGAGCTTTCGACAAACACATTTACATTTCTTTAAAAAACATGGACAAATAGTAGACTTATGTAAGGTTCACCAATCGAAAATTGACACACAAGGAATGAGACTTAAACCAAAATATAATTTATTTTTTTCAACATTTTTGGAGGTGTAAAAAAAAAATTAGTGGCGCAGGCATGCCAAAATGTGATCCAACGCCACAAGCAGCCCAACTACATGGCCCCTCATAATCTGCAATCCTGCATAAATGTCTTCATAACGCCTCTGGTCCTCTGTGGGTAAAAAAAATGTGCAGATTACTAAAATGACACCTTAATTTATATGTGAGAAAACAACTAAAAAAACAGACTATACAAAAAAAGGTGACACCAAAAAACAACCAAACAAAATGAATGCCAAACGAAAAGATTGTGGAAAAACAAAGACAAAAATTATTTGGACAAAATAACATAAAAGAGAGTTACAACTACGCAAAAATACTACATTTGTTGTTACCATAAACAAGAAAGACACAAGTATGAGTGTTTGGACATGTGTCATATGTGTAAGGGGAAAACATCCTAGACATTGTTTCAAAATATATCTCCAAAACATTAGAAATACTCTACAATTTTGAACGGCACAGGCAAAAGGACAACATCACCCAAAAACCAAAAAATACAAAAGCAACCATAGTTTAAAAGGGAAACATACCGGGCCTAATGCTGCCTGGGCCAGGTGCCCTGAAATCGTCCTCCTCAAAGGTGGGCCAGTGCTGCACGGAGGGAGGAGGGGTGATTTGGGAAGACGTTGAGGGTGAGGAAAAGAGAGGGGGGGTGGAGGGGAGGGTGAGGAAAAGAGAGGGGGGGTGGAGGGGAGGGTGAAGTTGGAGGGATGGGAATGTGAGGAGAGGGAGGGGCCTCACGGTCTGCAAGGTCTGGGGTGGAGGGGGAAGAGTGGGGAGAGGATGTTTGGGTGGGAGAGGGGATGAGCCCGACGTCGGTGACGTTGGAGACGTCGTAGTCTGCGCTCAGCCCCTAAATGATGTTGAAAAATTTATATTATTAAATATTTTGAATCCAAAATTTACACACCAAAAAAAAAAACAGGGCTATACGGGAAACATGCACACGCAGGTATGTCCAAAATAAAGAAACAGGGCTATACGGGAAACATGCACACGCAGGTATGTCCAAAATAAAGAAACAGGGCTATACGGGAAACATGCACACGCAGGTATGCTTACATTTTAAATATTATAAAAAAAAACACTTTCCATGATTTGCTGACGCAAATTGTCCAACAGGCGTGGGGACCGGCGCCGGAGATCGGACCACTGCCTTTCCAACTGTCCGATATTTCGTCGGAAACCGATCCTACGCAGGCGGCGCCGCACCTCCGCGTAGGCAAGCCGCTTGCGGAGGTTAGTGATGTGGCCCGTGGAGTTCGTTAATCTCCGGTCCATCACATCAGTGAGGACCAGGAGTTCTCTGCGGCAAAAAGCTGCGGCTCTCATGCTGGCAATGATTTTTTTTACACCAAACAGTTTTAATAAAGGTCCTAGAAAAATTTTGATTGGCTAATGTACTTTATAAATTAACAGAAAGCATTCTATTGGTTATTGTATGAGTCATGTGACCTACACCCTCACAAATATAATGTGAGTTATGATGGGCTTCATGCAGTGACATGCGTAAGCTAATTTAAATATTAATAAAAAAGATGAAAAATATATATATAAAAAAATGCAAAACAACAGTAGCATTCAAACAAACTTTTAATTTTGAACAACCATCCCCTTGGTCCAACCGTACGTATTCTGCGGAATCAATGACACACACTAACAATAATAAAGTTTATTGACATTGAAAAAAAAAAAAGTATTGCAAACATGTGAATACCAATTAAGGTAATTAATATAGTGATTGCCATTAATCGATTCAAGTATGTTTGCTGAATGAAATAGGCAATCGAAAACTGACAGGGCCACTTCCGGAATTGACTTGTGCGAGCGTTCACTGCAACCAAAGAGGAGATGGACGGTCGCTATTTAGAACGTTCGCTAGCTAGAGGAGGGGTTGGGAAACTATGGGGCGGAAGATTAGCTGCGAGCGAACATACGAGCGAGCGCTTGATTTTACATTTTTACGCTCGTACGCTGAACGAGCGAACGGCCACTTGCGTCCGGGTCTGAATCAGGCCCTTTGTTTCATGCATATTATAGCTGATTTTTTACTAATTATGCCCTCTTTGTGGACTGTCTACACTCACTCTAAAGTCCCCTGATATCTCTATATTGGCTTTTTTATAAAGAAAAAATGATACATCGTATAATGCCGTGGACCAAAACAAATCAGAAAATATATAACACATACATAACATCACAATATGAGGAGTAGCCCCGGTAAAAGAGCTAAACCCCCTAAACTGTGTACAGCGTCGTACAAGCAGATAGTTATGAGCAATTATCATTGACAGTACATACAGTCAAGATAAACGAGTAGTCACGTGAAAGTAGAGCATCCAAGGAAACCAGTAACATCAAAACATAGGAGGGGACGTAATAGGGTTAAAAAATAGGTGAAAGAAGGTTATCTGTGGCAGCACTGTTCTCAGCCTGATTCATTACGGATCGCAAGTGCGATTCCGCACGCAGACGGCTGATTGTTGCATACTGCGCATGCTTATGCATTGCGGTGCGCAAAGGCTCCACTGTGATTGCACTGCTATCCAGTGTCCACGCAGACCCATCGCAGAGTGATTGAGAGGAACTGACCGGTTGGGGGTGGTCAGGCGAAACGCAAGCGTGTCAGTGCATTTGAACGCCGTTGCAGGAGCGTGCATAAATTAGCCACTGCGATGGCATATGCAGCTTGAGCTTTCACTGCGTATAGGAGGTTTAGCAATTTCTGAGTAAGGTCAGACCTTGTGCGAGAGGCTCCGATGTTACTTGGTGGTATATATGTTTTCGCAGACTTGCAAGGTATTACGGATGTGAGTAAGGGGAAGTGGGCTGCGATGGCATAGCGATTGCAGACATTAGTATATTTTTAAAACGCGGGACTGCGTGCGTAATCCTAGTTGCTATTAGTAATGAATCGGGCCCTCTATCCCATGCACCATGTTACCTGCAAATTCGAAGAGGATAAAGGCTTCATTGGACGTGAACCTCCTAATTAGGGATGTGCAGGCTCGGATAGGTTCCAGTTTGCACGCTGAGTTCGGATTTTTCCCTCCAAAAAAATGGAACTCAGAAAGAGGCAAAACCTCATCTTGCATGGACAAACATCATCATTCCTGGACTTTAGGAATGATGATGTTTGTCCATGCAAGATGACGTTTTGCCTCTTTCTGAGTTCCGTTTTTTTTGAGGAAAAATCCGAACTCGGCGTGCAAACTCGAACCTATCCGAGCCTGCACATACCTACCCTAATACAGTATAAATATATATACAAAATGGCAATAGAACGTTTTCAGGAAACTGTCCCATACAGGGCAAGGATAAATAGGGGCAGGGAACATTAACCAAGGAAAACACTTTGGTATTAAGAGAAATTAGCCAATTGACGGTAAACCAGACCTTTTTTTCTGTTTTTTTTGTTTAATCAACATTTAATGTGGCGATGCCCTTCTGATATTATCTAGTTTATTATTAACAACAGTCACTAACTTCGAAGGATAGTTAAGGTTTTAAAGATTTATACGTGGAAATGTCCCTATTTCTTATTATTGACCAATTAATTTTTCTATTAATAGGGCTTTAGAAGTTATTGCACATTACAAACACATCTTAAACAACAGCTAGTGTAAAAGAAACTATTTTATTAAAAGAAGACATTGGGGGGAATTAAATTCAGCATGATGAGCCACTCTGATCCCCAGCTATGCACATGATGGGCACTTATGTGCCTACATGACAAGTTTCCCCTTGCAAATCCATGGAACCTGAGAGAAACCTTGTGATGCCCCTAAATTAGGGAGGAAACGCGTCAGAAGACCTCTGCTTGTTACCATTCTTGTGCCCAGAACTTTCCATTGGCACACCAACATTCATACGGTCTGTATCTACGGCAGATATTCTGACTGCCTGCAGCCGCACTACTTCCAGTGCTTCCTGTGGGGTATATAATTTGACTGTTTCCATGCTTTGAATTTACAACAACCATTCTGATGATATGCCTCCTAGTATGCTGGCTTAGTGGGCCTGATTCAGAAAGGGACGCTAATGCGAACGCAGCTGCGATTTTGCACGGTGCACAGCTGCGAAAATATGCTAATAGTTCCAAAGCTTACCAGAGCATAAGGACGCCCAACGCTGCCTTTTCATATGCGTATAACGTCTCTTACCTGCGTAAATATCGGTAACATTGACGCACATCAAGCAGCCATCTTGCCCTTGCGACAGGTCCTACCTGCCACAAACACTGCAGCTCTCACACGGAGAGGGCTGTCATGCTGCGTATGTAATTGCAATGGCTAATTTATGCACGCCCATGTACCAGCGTTTAAATGCTAAGACACACCTGCATTTTTCTGCCCCCCCCCCCGTTACCTCCCCCAAATGCTGACTACCTATCACTCACTTTGCGAATGGGTTCTCTGTGTGCGCTGATTCGCAAGACAATCGGAGCATGTGCGTAGTGCAGCTTATACGCATGCGCAATGGAAAACAATTTTTCCTTCTGTGTAAAAATCGCCATTGCATCCGTCTCTGCATCAGGCCCAGTGTCAGCTGCAATGATACACTGACACCTCCAAAGGTTTTGCACAGCAGCAGCCACAGTAGTACATTGATATGCATACTAAGTGCAAGAAACTACAGCTGCCCCAAACTACAAAGGAGCAATTTACGGGATGTTCAGCATTTGCTACAGGAGTATCTCATTCATTGATCTAGTTCTCAAAAGCAGAGTGAGGCCATGTTTAGAGGATTTTCAGAAAGAGACTGCACCAGCCAAAGCACATCGTAAGTGTCAATGGTGATCACGATGGTGCACCGCTGATGGAATGTTTGAGACCACTGGTGTATTTGCACTCTCCATGGACATTGAAAGTGGTAGTCTCAGGGATTGCATTATTTGGCACTCGCAAGTATACAAGGGGAGGGCTGAAACTAGCATTTGCTTATTATCTTAGCTGAAAATCTAAATTAAAAGGCAGCCGCTGATGCATTAGTGTCCACCTCTGTATAAGGCCCACAATCTCTTTAAGTAAGCAACTGGTCTGAATTACTGGTCCTTCAGGATTGTCTGTAGAAACAAGAGTATTTGTAAGTATTCATATAACATAGGCCTGGGGATGCACTTTACGCTCAGTAATACAAATTAGCACCTTAAGGGCCAATTTATCATATATTAGACTAGTACTTGCAACAAAATCTTCCAGGGATAGTATTTACTGACTTCTGTTATTCCACTTCCAAATAATGAATTGTAGCCTGGATGGTTTACATTCACAGAGGTGCGGATTGCCCCTCCAGTTGCCGGGACTCTATGCTGCAAGTACCTCACAGCACAGCACGGTTCTCCCTTCTAGGTTGGTAGAGAGCTGCCACGCTGCCAGAGACTGTGGGACACAGGACAGAGGCCACATCGCTGATTCTGACCGGGTTGCCGGCAGACAGCACCATACTACACAGGTGATATGCGGTCCCTGCACAGGGTCACTGCTGCTTAATATCTGATAAAGTTCCCTTGATCTCCCTGGCTTTTCTCTACGAGACACTGTAGTAATAGAGTCTAAGACCCCAGCAAGTTAGTTAGTAAACTAAATTGCTGGAGTCTTAGAGTACATGTGCAGTACTTTGCAATCCTTTTAAACGCAGTCTTATCTATATACACTTCTGGCTGAATGTGGACCTTTGAAGTGGAATCAGTATTTGATACCAGATGAAATACCGACAGCGGATGCCCGACGGACCTAATTACCGACTGGGGCAGGTAAATACTCTAACCCTCCCCTCCCTTAGTGTTGCCTAACCCTAACCTCCCCCCTAGTGCCTAACCCTAACCTCCCCCTGTTAGTGCCTAAACCTAACCCCCCCTCCCCGCACCCTAAACCTAGCCCTCCCAGGGGGTGCCAACCCCCCCTAGTGGTGCCTGACTTAAGTCCCCAGGGGTTCCCTAAAACTAACCCTCCCCTTCCAGGCTGCCCGCTAAGACACCCGGCTTACATTCGTTCGGTATGCCGAGTGTCGGGATTTTACAGTCGGGCTAATGATAGGCGTCGGGATTTCGACGCCTATCATTAGTCCTATGTTGGGCTGGTAGTGTCATCATATCGGCGGGCGGCATAGCGCCCACCGGTATCCTGTCTGCATCCCCTTTGAAGCGTATGAGATGCTTTTCAGCTAATCCTGCTTCTACTAACATAAACTGCTGTCTATATGTGATTTTATTTGCATTAATGATTAACCTATTAACTATCTTTGACTTACTGAGGTGCCTCTAAATTAACATTTCAGCATTAATCCATTTGACTGGTCCTGGATTCTAATAACTTTTATATTTTCTATTGTATATTATAATATAAAAATGCAGTATATGCTCTCCCTTTTTTTCCTTTATTTCATGAATCCTAACAGGGAAACCTAAATGTGGCCAAATTTGTATCTAGTAGAACTTTGCAGGCTAATATCCTATGCTAGTCACTGGTAACTCCAGGGCTACTAATGTGGCTTATTAATGCTAAGCATTATGGAAAGGATTAGAAAGCAAGCATTGGAACACACTTTTAATATAGGTATAGGAATAACACAAGCTTAGTCATACAAATTTTGAATATTGTCCCTTTAACATACCGTCATTTTTATGAGTTGTGGCTTATTAGGAAGAAAGGCTGGATACTTTCTTGTGAACTTGTACTGAAAATATAAAATTGTGTTTTATTATATTTATTATAGACAAAGGAAAAGAAGAAAAAGATAGTTATTTTGTTCGGTGTACCCTATTTACTCGTATGTTCCACAAAATATTTTTGATAATTTACATCTGTTAAAATTATTAACCTTTATTATTATATTATTGAAATATGTTTAATAAGGACACCAGTGCAGCGAAAAATTTATAAAACAAATAAAAAGATTCTCAGAAAACAGTTCATACAAAATAAATGTGAATGATATAAAAAATGAAATAAAGTGCATTAAAAGTTTTCCAAGTACCGCTGTCTAATTTATTGGACCAATATCAAGTAGCAGAATTTCTCATTACTCTTGTCTCCCAAACCTATGTCTTTATTTGTTAGTTTGTGTGATCACTATAACAGATATGCTTCATACTATAGATATCATTTATTCCAGTTATGGAGCATACACACGGTCAGATTTATCAGATGAACGATTTGAACGATTTTACCAAAGTTTTGAACAATTGAACGATTTTTGACTGCATTAAAATGAATGGAATCGTCCAAGTTTGACTGCAAACACATCAGATGTCAGATATCGTTATCTGACAAACGGGAACGCGCATCGTTCATCGTCCATCGTTCAGGCATGTCAGATATGTCAGATTTTCCTTCAGATATGAACGACTGAACGATTTTTAAATCGTTATCGTTCAGATCTTAAGGAAAAATCTGACCGTGTGTATGCACCATAACAGTTTATTTGTGTCAGCATCTCTGTATTCCTTTTTAGTTACATTTGGCATCTATTTCCCTCCACTCATAATACAGCTAGATTGGGGAGAGACATTACCAGAATAGGATATTAATATTAGGCTTTGTTCAATTTTCATATAGCCTATGCTGTAAATTGTGCGTATAGTGACAGTAGCGATCGGCCAATCAGTTTAGTGCTGTTACATGCACTACATGTTAGTATCATTGACATATATTATATATGATCCTCCTTCCTTATAATATAGTAAGGGGAGAAGATTAGGCTCTGATCTGCTTTCATATAATATGCGCTACGGGCTGTACGTATAGTTATAGTAGCAATCAATCAGTCCCTTTTAGGCTGTCACATGCAGCATATATTGATGTTATTAACACACAGCTTATGTGATCCTCCATCCCTCTGATACGACATGGGGGGGGGGGGGGGGGGAGAGAAGAAATAACTCTATCTTTTTCTTCTTTTGCTTTCTCTATAATTCATGTAACAAGTACAGTTTTGGTAGCACCGCCTAGGTACGAAATCCTCAGAATACATTGTTGGATTGTAAACAGTGAGAGGAACATACACATATATATATATATATATATATATATATTCTTTTTTTTGATACCTGGAAACAATAGAGATCTGATAATTAATTAATGGTGCGGAATCGTTTTTTTGTTCTTATTTTATTATATTTGTTATTAATAATCAAGCCCAGGAAAGTTGGATGCCATTTATTGAAATAATAAATTATTTAAATTTGTCAGCGGATTCAATCTAGTTTCTACTTCTCCTTCATCCATTCTCATCACATCTGTTCTGTATGCTGCAGCAGTGATTGAGTCACCAAAGAGCTATACATCAATCTATTGAGGATTAATATGTTATTATGCTGAAAGTCGTTCCAGTCCTTTTCTGTATCTACATTTTTCTGGAAAGACATTCCATGTGTTTTACTGTCTCTACAGTAAAGAATTCCTTAAATAGTTGACTTTGATCGTGTATTTTTTGCTATATAATGGTATGTCCCAGTGTTTTCTATATTATAGAATATTATCTCTGTTATTACAATATGAAATGGAAATTAAAAAAAAATATTTCTTGCTGTACACAAAAAAATTGTTGACAGCTCAGGAACAGGAAAGAAACACTGTATAACATGCACCACAGATGCAGAAATGACATGCACATAATACTCAATAGACTCAAACTCTAAAAAGTAACAAGATCAGCTCTAGCTGCTTGGAGAATAGCTTCTTTGACGTGATAAAAGTGGATATGCAGAAGAGTATCTCTCGACGCAAAAGAAGGCAGATTATGGGGTTTGTTAAGACGATGGATCCGGTCTATAAGCAGGTCAGAATCAGCCGAAGATGGTAGGAGTTTCCGAAAATATAGACAAAGCAAAGTCTTGGAGCTCCGAATTTGACACTGATTCCGGGATTCCCTGAATTTTAATACTGTTGCGACAGGATCGATCTTCCAAATCCGCCAACTTGTCTCTCAGTGCAGAAAGCTCCGCCACAGTGGAATCATGAGCAGTAAGGAGAGTGTTATGAGAGGTCAAGAGCTCCTCCATTTTTGTTTCAAGATGATCAGTCTTGTCTCCTAAATCAGTTAACCACTGCTTAACATCCTGCAATGCAGATTGCATATCAGTCATGAGATCCACCTGGAAAGATTGGAGCATTTGTTGCATCATTCGAGCTGTCCATCGAACCCGGCTGAGCAACCTGAAGAGGAGAGCCAACTGAAGGTGACGGGGCAGGAGATGATTTGCAAAGGTCAGCTGAACCCATAGGAGGAGACTTGTTAGCGGCTGCAGATCCACGAGGCTGAAAGCGAAGTGCTTGAGTCAAAGAAGAAAACTTCTGATGTTTCTTATAGTGTTCACTCTAGCCCTGGCGGCAGGCAGGGCACCGGAGCTAGAGAGGGCAACCTTGTGCGCCCCCGAAAAGGGGGCGTGGTCATGAAAAGGGGGCGTGTCTATAAGACGCGTCCCCTTTTCGTCATACTTCGGGGCGTGCCCGGCGCTTACGGACACGCCGGGCAGCCCCCAAGCACTGCAGAAAGGGAGAATAGATGCCAGGCGCATGCGCCCGGCGTCTATTCTCCGGCGGTGACCAGGTCACCGCATGTTTCTCCACCCGCGGGACACTGCGTCCCACGGGTGAGAACGGCATCCGCAGGCTGTGAGGGCAGGGCGCTTTTTTCCCTCCTCCTGGAGGGCAGGGTGCTTTTTGCCCTCCAGAAGGAGGGCAGGGCGCCGCGCCCTGCTAAAACAGCCTAGCGGGAACGCTATCTTAGGAGCCATGGTCAGCCACAACAACCAGTCTGACATTCAGAGATCAGTAGGTCGAAGGTCAAAGAAGCAGAAAACAGCTAAAAAGGGTTCACCAAAAAAGAAAATGTTGCATGGGCAGGCAAAAGGATATTATTCACATGGCATTATCCGGGAGCACACATATAGCAGGTGACCAGGTTAGCACAATGGAGAGAGCAGCAGTCACTGTAACTAGAGAGCCACCATCCAGGAGCAGCAAAAGGGGGGAAAAACAGGTATAGTCCCCAGAGCCTTTATATGGTGAAGGCAGGAGGGAATTTAAATGCAGCCCTGAGAATTTCGGGATCACTCTGGGTCCTAGAGAATACTGAGCCACAGCACAGCTGCAGTCCTGCTCTCCTCCAAGATGGCAACCGCCTGGAGCCCAACACCGCCTGGCATGCAATGGGGACTTCACCCTGGAGAAGGCCACCAGACCCAGTTACATGCAAGGAACAGCGGCAACTGTGTGGACGGAGGTTGGAGGACCGCAATAACGGCGGGTCACGTGGCCAAAATCGAGGTCCCGGAGCAGGCCGCAGCGGAGACCAGGTATCCGGAGGGTCGGGGACAGCTGCATATGGTCCCCATGGGTTGTGCTGACCTCAGGAGCTGCTCGGGTATATGGAGGACGAGCCCAGGCACGCTACACACCGGAGGGTAAGTCCGGTAGCAGGAGCTCCCAAAGGACACGTCTGTTCCCGGCAGCGTCCAGGCCACACCCCTGGAATACATTATTTTTTTTTACTATCTGCATCAGATTTTAAAATAATGCCTTTGTGTGTCCATGTGTGTTAGGCCCTAGAATCTGTCCTATCTAGTCTTTCTTATTAGGCAGTTAAATGCTGAGTTACCTGTATATACCTGTACATGTAAACGGATATTTATTAAAACAGCACTGGTATTAGATTTGCATAGTATGTAAATCATGAAAAAATAACTGCATAGAACTATTACAGGTATAATGGGCAGTTGTGTTCCATCCAGATGAACTTAATGTGGAGTTAAGCCCCAGGAATGAGATATATGCTTTAAAACAAATTTTATATTTTTCAAAGGGTAAGAACAGAACTGGGAAATTCATGGTACTTATCTGGGAGCTCTCATTTTCTATAGAGAGACAGCTCCCACCAGTTACTTAAAGATTTTTGATTTAAGAAGTAGAAACAGATATTTTTCATATATATGTCTTCTGCCAGAGGAATAAAGTATTGCACATGCAAAGAATTCACAAACACAGACATGATTTATCCCATGACAAGCTGAGATTTGGCACCATTCCTACAAAGCCAATGTAATAAGGTAGCCGATGAATTACTGAGAGGCAATTGTTAAAACACAGCCAGCAAAGCTTTTTGATACTAATGAAAATATGTACAAACTTACAAAGCAACTTACGTTATTAACTGAAAATGACAATGCTAATATTAATAAAATTGACCCTTTGACGTAAAAGGTATGCAGTCGGGAAGCCGGCGGACCTAATCCCGACAGCCGGCTTCCCAACTGCTTTATCCCGGCGAGGGTTAAATGACAGGTGGCTAAATCTAGACGCCTGTCATTTTGCCGATGCCCGGAGACCGGCGCCCAGCAACCCCATCGAAGGGATGCCAGGCGCCGGGCGCGGACAGCCGCGGGGGGGGGAGGGTTAGGTTTAGGGCTCCCGGGGGGGGACTTAGAGTTAGGCACCCCCCCCCCGAGAGGTTAGGGGATGGCATCCCCCCGGGGGATTTAGGCTTAGGAGGCGGGGAAGGGGGGGTTAGGGTTAGGCACCCCAAAGGGAGGGTTAGAAATAGGTTAGTGAATACTTACCTTCGACGATCGGGATTTCCACCTCTGCCGGGATGCCGCTGTCGGGATTCCAACCGCCGGCCAGGGGTCCGGCAGTAAATCATACCGATTCCGGTTTAAAAAGCACATAGACACACACCTAGAATTGGTGGTACTCAAAGACACTTCCGACAAAGTTAAATTGCTGCTCTGGAACTGATAGACATGCTGCTACGTTTTGGGGGAAGATCGGGGGCGTGACTGGCTGCCGTTCCCAGAAATGGGGGTGTGTCTCCCCCTTTTTTCAGGAAGGAGGAGGCCAGGGTCTGCGCTGGTGGTTGCAGATTTCCTGGCCTTACAAGTGACCAGACACTGGCCAGGCTGAGGTAAACTTCAGCTTACGCAGCCTGGCCGATGGAGCGACCATCGCAAACGATGATCTGAGGCTATTTCATACAGACACCTCCTGCTACATTTACATTTTGTTGAGCGGTATTACACAGCCACTTCTGTGCGGCTGTGCAATACCGTCCATCTCTGAATCAGGCCCTTAGTCTGAGGCGTCTGAGTTCCACTGATTCTAAATTGTATATTACTGTGTGCATCTTGTTGTATTGGTGGTGGGCACTAGACCCAGTGCACTCAGCAGCATGGAGTGCTACCAGCACACGCACACACATATATTATTGTCTATTTATAAAGTACTGACATATTATGCAACACTGTACATTGAGGTGATTATAATACAGACTATACAGTGACGTGAAACAGGAGATAAAAATGACCCTGCCTAGGTGATCTTATACCCCTTTTACACTGGCCAAAATACCAGGGTTATTGCCGTGTCAACCCGGGTAGCGGCTCAGTGGAAAAGGCTCCTAGGAAAAAAATCCATTGTCGATTGACCAGGGATTTCTTCCCGGGTCTCGAGCAGAGTTCGCGGGTAAAACCCTGGTCAGGCTCAGTGGAAACGGGTAACCCGGGTCTTCCGACCTGGGACAAGGTTACAGCATGCTGATTGGGTGCTATTCGGAAGCTGTCAGCTCCAGTTTGGTATACAGGGGAGAGCTGGAGTTTTCGGCGCTTGGCGATGACATTATCTCCAAGCATTGGCACTGCACCTGTTGCAGTAGGAATGGGGTAAATCCTGGGTTTGACCCGGCTTGGATTTGGAACCGTCTTCAAAATCCTGGGACAGACCCGGGATTTTGGTGGAAAAGGGGTATTATAGTCTAAAAGAATGTTTGCAAAAAACACTTAATATATAAAATCTTTAGCTGCTGGTGAATGTGTGTTGTTATAACAAGGCAGCAGCATTACCTGACATCAATAGTAAAGCAGCCCACAGTAAATGGCATTTCTGTGCAGACACCAGAGATATGTCATGGCTGAGACGAGGAGAAACAGCAGAAAGCGGAACTTTGAAACAGGAACCAGACACTGTATACTGGTGTCTATTTCAAAAGTCAATTTATCTACAAATTACAGTAATAACATGTCTAGGAAAGGATGTGATCTAAGAGGGCAATGACAAATTATACAGTAGTTCTCAAAATAGTTGATTAGCAGCATTTGGGAAGACTTCTGGCATTACTGGAGTGATACAGAGCCTGACAGGCATGACCAGGTACTCATAATACCCATCCTGTATATAGAAGGACGTTTTATATTCACCACCGGTGGCAGATTTTATCTAGGGGATGCAGTGCTGCAGGCCCCCCAGTAAAATCCGCCACCCCCATTGAGACAGTGAGTGTTCCCTGACACTGGCTTTCAACTAGAAGTGCTATCTGTTAATTACAGCTGGCTAGGCAGTCTCAGGGGAGGTGTTTTCTTTCCCTGGGCTGCCAGTCCAGACTGCGATTAGCACAGCGAGCGCTTCCAATGAGAAGCCATTCCTCTGCCTTGCTGTCAGTCCTAAACAGCTTCTAGGGGCTGCAGCTGATGCAGTCCCTAGAAGCTGGTGTTTCTGCACATGTGCCGGTCGTGGGCCCTGCTAGATGCGTTGCACATGCTCAATGCACCTGGGAGGTGCCAAAGAGAGCAGAAGCCAGCCAGGTCGCTGACCGAACTGCTGCACAGGCAGCCTCCTTGACACAAAAAGGTAGGAGCCGCCTCTGTTCACCACCCTCTTTTATTGATTAAGTTATTGTCTCCACATCAGTCAGACTCAAACAGTGAAGGTACATGGATATGATCAAACAACTGATATAAAGGATGAGGATAAACATTTTTAGTGGTTTAATTGGGGCTTCTGTAGACACACAGAATATCTATGGTCGGGAATCTGTGCAGGTGCCGGACCTGTACTATGCATGTGCAGTACAGGTCCTGTATGATCACCCACAGAGCGGCAGCAGACTGTCAGTGATTATTGAATGCAGCACTGACGGCTCTCATAGATCAGACAGACAATCCTTGAAATATGTCCGGCAGGTTATGAGCAAAAAGTAGCGGTCAATATCAATCTTCTGATGTCTTTCGCTTCCGGTCCGAGAAGCTCTGTCAAAGAGTATAGTGAGGTAGGACAAGGTCTCACCCTTTATTCCAGTCCTCATTCCTAATTTGATACTTTCATTAATTAATTGGCTTCCACATGTGTCCTAATCACATCGTTCTCAAGTGTATGAACCACAGGAAGCTTAAAACATATAATACACAATTTAGTGTCTTGATCCTATAAGGATTAAAGAACCTATAGCCAACCATTTCCTATTAGCTTATAAATCTATATCAAAATAAATAAAAAAAAATTGCTCATAACCTGCCGGACATACCTGTACTTCAAGAATTGTATCTCTGATCCATGAGAGCCGTCAGTGCTGCATTCAGTATGCGCTGTGAGTACGCTGCACTTGGACTTTTTGTGGAAAAAGGTGAAGGCGGTCACGAGTTGACTTCATTACAGCCTCCGGACGTGCATGTCTTTGGATCACCTGTCAGCGGTCTCCAAACAGGAGACATTACACCAGCAGCTTAATCTACAGAGCCCAGTAAGTGCCCGATCATTATTAGACCTGGAGGTCACAAACGAGTGGCTCAGTTCCACAATACATAGAGGGCCTGATTCAGAGCCGCTCGTAAGCGGCCGCTCGTTCGTTCCGAGCGATGTTTGCACAACTGCGCATGCGTACGGATCGTAATATGCATGCGCGAACCAGTCAGTGCGGCCGAAAATCGTTTGTTCGCTAAATAGCGAATGCCTACTATTTTGAGTGACATGAGGCGTATGTGGGTGGTAACAGGGGAAGGTGCTTGAAAACGGGGAGTGGAGATCCGAACGCAGGCGTGCTAAAGGTCAAAACGGGCGTTTTATGGGTGTGCATTAATTAGCAGCGTCATTGACCACGTCACTGGGTTATTTTATAGTCAGAACTGCTCGCATGATTGCGGTAGGAAAAACCAACCACAAGAATAGCGAGCAGTTCATATGCTGGTCGATGTACTCGATTAATCTAATAAATAGCGGACATGACGGATGCGAGCGGCCAGGGGGCGTCGTTTTCCAAAAAACGACAGCAAGTTTTGTTCGCTCGTTCAGACATAGAGGCGTGAACAGACCGCAAAGAGCGAACGGTTCATTTGAATAGCCACCCCTTTTTTCTGAACGAGCGAGTGCAAATAGCGTCCGGCTCTGAATCAGGCCCAGAGTTTATTAACGCCTTAATACTACTAGACCTGGAGGTCGGAGAAGGTGAACTAAGACTTTAATTATGTGGATGAATGTCCGGTGAGACTGTCATATTTTTTGGACAGATTGCTTCACACATATACGGTCCCTAAACAGGGAATTCACTTATCAGCAATTTTAGCAGTTTCTATTTTATAATATAACCAGACTAGTCTGTATAGACTTCTTATAAAGAAGTAGATTTAATTGTTGTATATTGCTGCATTATTACATAATATTGTTACATTTGATTTATATTATATAAAGAACTATTTCTTTCTATACTTTTGGTGTCTTGATTTTGGTTTCTGCCATGTCCAGTCATAATTATTTATTTATTAGCGCAACACCTATACCTTCTGTTAGCATCTGGCTCTGCCATGCAGAATGTGGCTGGCTGAAGGATACCACGAATGACACCACTTTGTAAGAATCCTGCTTACAAATGACACGCTCCCCGGATCACACAGTCTTTGTATCCTTCCCACACATCCCAAACCAATCACACCCATGCAGTGCACCTGTGTGTAGAACCCTTCCTGCAGGTAACAGCAGGTGTCTGCCCCTTTTCCTGGGACATGATTCCTGTTCTGTTCTGGACACAGTACATTATAGCTAAAGTTATAATATACTAATTTGGGATGCACCACAATGTTGACAGTTATGATGTTGACACTAAACATGTAGGCAACTGCAGAATTTTGACATGTTCACAATGCTGACATTTTGCAGGTACTGGAAATAGAGGGTTATGGTTAGGCTGTGGAAAGGGAGGTTAGAATTAGGCACTTTAAGAAGGAGCGTTAAGCTACAAGAGAGGATGTTAGGTTTAGGCACTAGGGAGAAGGTTAGAGGTTAGGATTAATTAGTAATACCAGAATACTGTTAAGTCATGCAGGATCCGTCGGAAGTCAGCTGACCACCAGACCTGGAAGACACTGCTGGAGCCACCATACCAGGTAAGTCACCACTAGACCACCCTTTGACACCCGGGACGTTTTGTTAACATTTCATCAGTGCCGTCATGACAAATGGTGACATGGTCAATGATGACATGCTAAACATATCGACATTACAACCATGTTGACTTTCTAATGTCAAACACACATCTTCAGTTGCGCTAACCGACATTTTCTGACTTAAGTGGCTTTAGTCTGACTTAAATTGAATTGATCTGCCCCCAAATAGAGAGATTTATGAAAACAGAAAAGTCATAGGGTTTGGTGTGCAGAGTTGTATTACACTGTCAGAAAGAACTTACTAGGGCTGACTCGGACTCTGAAATCCTTGGAAATCTACAATTGTCCCCTGATTTCTCGGCAGCCACCATTGTCAAGTCCCGCACCTTCTACCCTCTCACCTCAACTCTTTGTACTAACGAGATTTCATACCACTGGGGATTCCGGGTCAAACTCCGTATACGACGGGATGGCTCGACTGTTGTGGTGTCCTCTTTAGAAGCGGAACTTAAATTGCTAGAGGAATGGAAAATTCCAGCCTCCTCCAAGTCCAAGCTTACGATTGCCCCTGAGTGGTCATCGGTTAGGTAAGCCTGTGCAGTATCTGGATATTTGCCTTTTTTACTCTCACCGCCCCTCCTTGGACTGAGGGTTTCTGAGAGAGGTCTTCCAAGACTTCTGATGTATGTTATATTGTGAGTCATTAGTTAGTCACACAAACAATGTATAGGTCCTTCTATTATTGGGTTCTTGTATCTTATTTTGAGTTATATTGTTTTTTATAATGTCGTATGGGTTGGCTGCCTCCGGCCTGCCCCAATGTTCTTCGTTTTGCCACATTTAATTTCTTGTGGCAAATACTTCTGCTCGATATACTGGGCTTGTTTTTTTTTTTCTCCCTCTGGTGTCCTTCCCCTCCTTTATTGTTGTTCTGGGGGGGGGGTTTTTCTTTTCCGATATGTTTTTTTTTTCCGGAGTTTATTTTTTTTTTTGTGGGTTCTGGCTAGTGAATTATCGGCCTCATCCTATAAGTTTTATTTATGGTTAATCTTTTTTCACTTAATGTAAAAGGGTTAAACTCCCTTAATAAACGACGTTTAGCCTTAAGTACTTTTTATGCCCATAAGGCTGAAGTGGTGGCTTTACAAGAAACACATTTCTCTGCCCTTAATCCCCCTGTGTTAAAAGATTCTAGATATCCTGTTTGCTACACAGCCAATGGGCAATTTAAAACAAATGGAGTTGCTGTTTTATTTCACTCTAACTCCCCTTTCACCCCATGTAACAAAATTGCTCACAAAAATGGGAGGTATCTCATACAATACCCAGGTCACCTTGGTTTCCCTATATGCTCCAAATTCCCGGCAGGTCTCTTTTTTGTGAGGTCTTTATTGAGATTCAGAGAGGTTCCCTTATGATATGCAGAGATTTTAATATTGCCCCTGATCCTCGTATTGATAGATCTGGTGCTTCTAGATTTGGTGTACACCCTGGGGATCTAGGTCTGTCAACGGCCTTTAATAAATTGCTTGCTGAATTTGATATATATGATATATGGCGGACCGAAAAGACTGAGGTCCGAGATTATACTTTCTTTTCCAATGTTCATAACACATACTCATGTATAGACCTTATTCTAGCTGATAATGGACCCTCCAGCTTACTCACACTATTAAAATTCTACCCATTACTGTCTATAGGTTTATGCTGTCTTATGCGATATGGATATGACTTCAATTGTATTGTTCTTATATATTTCATAATGTGTTGTGAATGTCATTGTATTCTTTTCCTTGAATAAAAATTATGGTTAAAAAAAAAAATTCTACCCATTACTTGGTCAGATCATGTCCCCTTATTATGGATATGGAACCTATCCGAGTCTGGCTCCCCAGTTCGGCAATGGAGGTTATCTGACCACATCCTTCAGTCCCCTGAAGTAGTCCAGGCGCTTTTAGCCTCCCTTTCTCAATATACTGACACTCTCCTGAGGACACTTCTGTTTTTACCCACTGGTGTACTTTAAAAGCTGTGATGCGGGGTACAGCCATTCAACAGGGGGTCCGTTTAAAGAAAATATTTATGTTTACAGAGAGATTTAGAATCCCAACTTGCTACATTGGAATCTCAAAATCAAGACCATTCCACTAGAGAATTAAAAAAGCAGCTGGTTAGATCAAAGCTGCAGAAACTCTTTATGGGTCGTAAGTAGGCATAAATTCTATACAGCAGGTGATAAAGCAGGTAGAATGTTAGCTCGCAGGTTACGTGGCCAACGGGCACGGAATAGAATCCATTGTTTGATGGCCAGAATAAAAAGACATTTAACCCCCAACATATTTCCAACCTTTTTGCATAATATTATGCTGCTCTCTATGATCTACCGTCTGACACTGTAACCCCACAACCTACTAGTGATACTATTTCTTCTTTTTTCTCTAGTTTGAAATTGCCATCTTTGTCTGGGGAAGATTTAGCCTCACTAAATACCCCTTGGACTCTTGAGGAAGTTGAGCATGTTATTAAAAATCTCCCAAAAGGCAAAGCTCCAGGTCCCGATGGCTTTAGTAACACCTTTTATACTTCTTGTTCAGCTTGTTAGCTCCTATCCTAGTAAACCTTTTTAACGAAGCTACTAAATTAGGCCGTTTCCCTGCTGAACTTTTGGAATCCGAAATAGTTACTATCCATTATTGATACCCCTTAATCTCTATATCTAAATGTCGCTATTTAGCGGTGCAAGTCGCATAAGAAATAATTGCTTTCCAATCGAATTGTGGTTCCAAAGCACAAAAAGTTATTCAATGAAAAGTATAACGCGCTGTGATCTAGACAATTAGCGCAAAAAGCAAATAAATACAAAGGTACAAGCCGATACATACGCGTGTGCACTGGTCCAATATGCAGTATTTCAATTCTGAATTTGCGGTCACCGTCACCCAAGGATGTGGAGAAATGACTGACTACTGCCCCAGCTCACAAGCCTATATTCGGTACAGGTGTCAGAGACAACAAAGACATAGGATAACAGATGCTCATTGGTTCTTGCTTCAGGTCACTCCGTTCATTAGTTAGTTCATATTGTGTCATCAGAGGTATGGATCAGTTTTTCAACAGCTTCTTTGTGTAGGTTTCCTGCCGAAGAACTGGTTTAAACTAGCCAAAGATACTACATACAGAGGTATACATTCTAACCACCAATTCCCTATAATTCATAACCTGCAGACGCATGATGCAATCTCCTTGCCGATAGAACCGGAGATCTGCGAATAAACAGTGATTTAGAATGGTAAGAAACATGACATGTCTACTAGTTTCTGTACCTTAAATACCATATACATTACATTTCACAACATTAGCGTTTGCTAATAAAACCTCTAATATTAAGCTTAATGTGAGGGAACCTTTTTATAAGTGCGTGCATGTGTGAGTGTGAGAATATTGTGTACTTTCGCTAGTATGCATTGTGTGTCTGTTTTGTGCTTATCTGTAGGCTTTGATGTGCAGCGCAAATGTGTGTTATGCGTCTTGTATATTTTATATGTATTATCTAATGTGCGTATGGGTTTTGTTTGGGCTTTCAACAATATGCAGTAGTTAAGCAGATGCACAATGCTAATAACCAAGTATAGCATTGTAAACAATGGTATCGTGCTGACGACGCAAAATGGCGTCGCCAGATGTTAATTTAAAAGATTTGGCCTCAGCCAATCATCCGGCTTCGACACCCTAAACCGGGTAAAGATCTTTCAGATGTTAAGAATTTCCACCCTTCTCCCACAGCTTATACACCCCGATCAGGTTGGTTTTGTCTTGGATCGACAAGCCTCTGATAATACCCGCAGAGTTTTTACTATAATTCAATTGCTGTCTCAGTCCCAGGAACAATTTATCCTGCTTTCTTTAGACGCTGAGAAAGCCTTTGACAGACTTATTGGGATTATATGAAGTATGCGCTGTCTCCTTTTTGGTTTTGGCGGCGCCATTCTGGATTCAATAATGGCTTTGTACCAACACCCCTCTGCTCGGGTCTTTAGCAATGGCTTTCTCTCCAACACTTTCCCCATCTTTAATGGCAATAGGCAGGGCTGTCCGCTTTCCCCTCTCATTTTTGTTCTTGCTATGGATCCCCTAGCTGAAAAAATCAGGGACTCTACATAATTTCCTGGTTACCCCTCTCAAAATGGTCCTCACAAACTTTGCCTCTTTGCCGACTATGTCGGCCTATTTGTTACCAAACCTTTAACTTCTTTACCTATTTTACATAATATTTTGGATAATTTTAGTGAAGCTTCCTTGTACAAATTAAATACATCTAAATCCGATGCCCTCCCAATCAATATTTCCCCGTCTGTACTATCCATTCTCAAACGTAATTTTCCTTATAATTGGAAAACTGTGTCTCTCACTTCTCTTGGTGTGCAGATTCCAACCGATGTTAAAGATGTTTTTGAAGTTAATTTACCTCCACTATTCACACATGTCTGCCCGCATCTGGGGTTCCTATGAGATATCATGGTTTTGATGCCTTTAAAATGACATTACTTCCTAAATTAATGTATCTATTTCGAACTATCCCTTATATGTTTACTTTCCATTATTTAACGATGTTTAAAAAAAATTTTCTCCATTGCTCTTGAGTAAACTATCTTCACAAACCTCTAGGGGGGATATTTCTTATTGGTATGTGTTTATACAGTCTACGTCTATCAACAAGTCTACAACGCAACTCCAATAAGAATCTAATTTGCAGTATACTTTTACTCTACTACAATGGGAAAGTATGTATACTAACTCATTTCACATGTCTAGGTGTACTAATCATATAGAGATGCATTTTAAACTACTCCATAGACTTTATCTCACCCCAATTAAATTGCACAAAATGTGGTCTTCCTGCTCAAAATTCTATTGGAGACAATGGCCCTGATTCAGAGCCGGACGCTCTGAATCAGGGCGTTGTTTTTTTTCGGAGCGGCCTCCTGGCTGCTCGCATAGCTGTGGGTGACAACCCACAGCTATTGCGAGCGGCCAGGATGATGGTCACGATGGTCAAGACATAGCTGTGGGTGACCACCCACAGCTATTGTGAGCTGCCAGGATGATGGTCACGATGGTCAAGACCATCATGACCATCGGGATTGTGATGAGACCCTTGTGGTAGGGTCTCATGGCCGCAAGCCCCAGAGAGCTTCTGGCTCTAATAGAGCTGGAAGCTCTCCCACTGACATCACTGGTGATGTCAGTGGGGCTGCCCACAAACGGCAGGCGTTCGCATGGGAACGCCTCAGTTTGTGAAACCACCCCCCGCCATGCCTACAAAACGGGGCGAGCTATCGATCAACATCGACAGCCGCCCCTTTTGTAGTGAGCCACGGAGTGAGTGCTTTTTGCGCAGTTCGCACTGGGCCACCATTGACCCGCTTGCGAGCGCTATGTGCTTGCGAGCGGGTCTGAATCAGGCTCAATGTTCGCAGGAAGGTACTCTTTTCCATGTCTTCTGGGATTGCCCAATCCTTCATGGTTTTTGGATTGAGGTATTTTATTTATTATGTAAAGTTCTTGGTATGATTGTTAATCCAAATCCGGTTCTAGCATTGCTCAACTGGTGTCCCCGTTCTATTCCTATATTTTGCTGGCGGCTAGAGCTACATTGATCCCCCATTATATCTTGAGTATTTTCAAAAATTCAGTATAATTTTGAAATGGAGACTTATGATGTTCCCTACTCTACTTCACCTAATTCTCCTTTGAAGAAATGGATGTCTTGGCATTTTTACATTACTGAGAGAGCTGGTGCTCTTAAACAGATCCCTATATCCAGTCCTCCTACTCCAGATTTCCAAGCTCTACCACAGCAAGATACCTGATTTAGATTTTAGTTTGTTGTATTTGTTGGTAAGATATTACCCACATGCTGTATATGTATTTCACTGTGTCTCCGGATGTTTCTATGTGACATTGTTAATTGAATTTTTTTTTTCCCTCTTATTTTAATTTATTTATTTACCTTTTTTATTTTTTATTTCTTCTCTTTATTTTTCTTTTTCTAATATATATAAAAAGTTGTATTTGAATATTTTAGATTTTTGTATTTGAAATTTTTTTTTTAATAAATATTAATGTTAAAAAAAAATTATGTATTCCAAATGCAATTTTTCAAATACAATTTCTGACAAGCATTAGCTTTGTTTTGCTTCACATCTAATATAGTGTTTCTCGTAGCATTCAGAAAATATAGTTAGAGTATCCTCACAGGAAAGCCATAGAGAGAGACCTGCAAGAATACCAAAAGGGAAGAACCCTTTGCGGGGGCACTGCTTGAAAAGAATATGTGACAAATGGAAAGAAATTTAAAATGTAACTTTTAATATATATAAGTAAGAAAACGTCAGGCTTGTATAGCCTGAATGTTAAGGTGCCCACACACATACCGACTTTTCATCCAATTTGGCCGATTTCGACAAATCGTGATGACGAATCGGGTAATAAAAGTACAAATCGTGAGTTAATACTCATGAGCACGATGCCGATGCACGTCCCCGCTCATCGTTCCTCGCATCCTCTGATCTGTAGTGCTGTAGGGCAGATTAGCCAACCTGGAACACGATGGGAGCCGATCGTGAGGAATTTTTCCCTCATGAGGAATCGTACAATTCATCGCACAATGCGTAATTTGATTGATAGCTTCCTGTGCACGCCCCATCGCCATCTTGTGCAGCATCGTGTATGGAGGATGATAGACGCACTTTGGGAGCCTGCACACTGGAAGTCTTGTTTTGTTGGAAGTTTGGTGAGTATTTGTACAGTTTAAATGCAACCAGACTGACCACCAATGTGCTCCCCCACTGCCCACCAATGTGTGCCCCCAGGTAGTAAATGCATGACCCAGCCACCGCCTGCCGTATTGAGGCGGGTGGTGGCTGGGTCATGCATTTAAGCTCCCACTGCCCACCAATGTGTGCCCCCAGGTAATAAATGCATGACCCAGCCACCGCCCGCCGTATTGAGGCGGGCGGTGTAAAGAAGGTGGATGACTCCAATAAATCAGGAGCGGGCACAGATGAAATATATATTCCTGCGCAGTGGTACTACCATATGATGTCATTCATCAGTGATCAAGAGCCTCAAAGGGAATCTATCGTCTTGATGGCTGAGCGTGAGGGAGAAGAGGAGGTTGCAGAAGTCTTGGTAAGTAGTGACACAGTTTAAACCAAAATCCTTAATGTTTTTGTTGTTAAATCCCAAATGTCCAATTTAGTCAGTAGTTCACAGACAGTCCTCCTGCCATGGTACAGCACCTGGTCCATTAAAATAGGTCATGTACTCCTCCCTCACTTCTTTGGCACGTGCGTGGATGTTGTTGTAATTGGTGGTGCAGACACAGATGTCAAATGTTCAATGTCCTCCAGGGGTCCTACATCTTCTGGTCTAGCTGGGACTGGTCCTCGTTGAGTAGATTTTCTTTGCAGAAAGTTGTGCAGCACACAGCACGCCATCACGACCCAGTCTATCTTCTCCACACGTAGATTGATGGTGGTGTGGAAAATGCGGAAGTGGTTACTCATTATTCCAAACGCATTTTCCACAATTCGCCGTGCCCGGGATAGACGGTAATTGTAGATCCTCTTCTCTCTGGTCAGGCCCCTCTGTGCATATGGCTTCATCACATGTTCATGTAACGCAAAAGCCTCGTCTGCGACGAAAACGTAATTTAGGCCGTGCTTTGTCTGGTCCAGTGAGGGCAAGTGGAGGGTTTTGTTGGCGAGTCTCTGGTAGAAAGCCGTCTTTTTGAAGGACCCACCATCTGAAGCACGGCCATTCTTGCCGACATCCACAAACAGAAATTCATAGTTGGCATTCACCACTGCCATGAGAACGATGCTGAAGAATCCTTTGTAGTTGTAGTAATATGATCCGGTGTTGGCAGGTGGGTTGATGCGGATGTGTTTCCCATCGATGGCTCCTCCGCAGTTAGGGAAATTCCAACTTTGTTCAAAATCTTCCGCGATGCTGGTCCACTCCTCCATGTTGTTAGAAAACTGTAAAAATAGTAAAAAAGGGGATAAAACATGACTATAATATTTTTTTTATTTTTTTCCTATATAGACTCCCACTCAAGACCCTGATTTAGCATCCACACCGGACCTCAGTCTGCTCGGTGGTGACAGTGAGCCGGAGAATACCACACAAGTGGAAACTCCACTTCCACCTGGACCCTCATCTTCTTCACAACAACCGCAAAAAAAGAAAAATAAACGGGAGAAAGGAGAACCTTACAGAACGTGAGGACAATTTTTTCCAAAATGCAGAACGGCTGCTGCAGAAACCCCCTGATGCAATAGATGATTTCACAGCTCATGTGAACAGCACATTGAGAAATATAGATACAGATATCCAAAGAAATTTTCTCAGGTTAAACTACGACCTGTTGAGTCGCTCTATGAGCAAAAATATCTCCAATTCTACATACATAGGAGACCCAGTGCTATTTTCCCCTGCCCCAAATAGGTATGCCCACCACCCCCTGCTCAGTTAGATATTACTCCCCCACCAAGAACCCCAAACACCAGCACGACCTTGTATAATGCTCTGCTTGATGCAGCCAATGAGTCGCCCCAATATACAGAGATGTAAATTTTGTCTTGCTTTTAATATCACCAAATTTTATGAATTCTAATAGGTGCTTGCTGCATGGGATAGGGTGGTGATGATACAATTTGGACAAGGTCACTACGTACATGGCACAAGTACACATTGCTGGAAGCCGGGGCCACAATGTATACTTGTGCCATGTGTGTACTGGCCTGTTCAAACTGGCGCCTGACCCACCCTATCACATACAGCCGGCTACCTATTGGGATTCATAAAATTTGGTGATAATGTTCTTTTGTAAAATTGTTATAAAAAAAAGGATATTGCACACAGTTTAGTGCACACTTGCCTGCAGGTCAGTGCACATTGTACTAAATGAAGGCTATTTTTTGCTTTATGTTGAGTAAAAAATAAAAGAAACATTTTTCTTTACACAAGAAACCAATGTCTGGTGTGTTTTTTTTACTTACCTTGCAATACTGGTACTGCAGCACTTTAACGATGGCTTTGCAGGTATCCGGAATGATGACGCTCAAGGACTGAGGTGAGATGAGTGTCCCAAACTTCAGGTCTTCAAATGACCTTCCTGTAGCCAGGTACCTCAGGGTAGCCACAAGTCTCTCTCCAGCAGGGATTGCCATCCGCCACCTTGTGTCCTGTCTCTGGATGTGAGGGGTCACCAGATGCAGCAATTCCTGGAAGGTGGCGTCATCCATGCGCAGGTACTTCCGATAGTCATCTGGGTTGTTCTCCTCGATCTCCATCAGCAGGGACATGTGAGAGCGGGTATCCCTTTGTAGAAGCCTATCCTTGGTCCAGCATGCTCTCGTCCTTCTTCGCTGGGCCCTCTTCCTAATCCCTCGGACACCGGCTTCAGCGACCAACACTCTATACCGATAGGGATGCATCAGTACAGAATTCAGGAACAGGATAGAATGCAGGTAGGTAGCACACACTTGCAGGTAGAATCAACTTTCTAAAATGCTAGCCAAATACAAAGAGCACAGTAGCAATGTACCGGATTCAGCAGGAATACACCTAGCCCTATTCTAGTAGCAGAGCAGAATGTACACAGAGTTTAAAGGGTAATGAAATGGAGAACGGATAGCGCCACAGTGTCTGACCCGGACCAAGAAGACAGTAAATCCAAATAATATAAAATATGTGTTTTATTTTTGGTAAGTCAAAGAAAAAACCTTAATTAATATAGAATTTCAGTATAAAGCCATACAAATGTAATTAGCACCAATCAATATATATTGTCAACAATCATAAGTATTAATAACAAATGATATGGTCTAAAACAGCATAAATAAAATTGGCACCAGCTGTGTGCCCTGTTTGCAAACAGTAAAAGGTTTATACTAAAATTCTATATTAATTAAGGTTTTTTCTTTGAATTATCAAAAATAAAAAACATTTATATTATTTGGATTTATTGTCTTCTTGGTCCGGGTCAGACACTGTGGCGCTATCCATTCTCCATTTCATTATTCTATTTTATCAGGGTGTTGTAAGACCCCTAGGAGAGCTGCCTGTGTTCTGTTTGATTGCAGACAGATTTCCTTATTTAAACTACTGGAGTTTAAAGGGTGCCTGCTTTTTATACTCCCTAGATAGCCCATCCCATTGTTATGGCTATTTAAATTTCCCACCATTAGTCAAGAGCCTGTTTTTTGTTTTTTTTTAAACTCACGATTTGTTGTGGCCAATCTCACGATGCGTACGATACAATGGTTCGTGAGATCGTAAAACAGATTGGGTGTCTTTTTTCTAAAATCGTGATCACGACGGCAAGGGAGCTCCCGTGAAAGTTCATGAGGAAATTGGACAAGAAATCGGATCGTGAGCATATCGGTATGTGTGGGCACCTTTATTCTTCACAGGAAGTTCATACACTAGACCAGTGGTTCCCAAACTGGGTACTGTGGCGCCTTGGGGTACCTCAGAGCTCTTGCAGGGGTGCCTCGGGTTGGTGGTCCAGTACCAAATAAAATGATTTTTAGTCAGTGTAATTGGCAAAACCAGTGCTAATGACTGCCAATCAAAAAATATGTGGACAATAATAAGTGCAACCCTGTCATCCACCACATAGCTGCATCTAAGAGTGACCTATAAGCACATTTTACTTCATTACATTTTTGATTATTTTCTCATCTTTTGGCCCAGGGGTGCCATGGAAAAAATGCTGACACTCTAGGGCACCGTGAATCTAAAAAGTTTGGAAACCACTGCACTAGACTCAGTCATCAAAGATAGTAAAAATCAAATAAAGGCATATGTAAGTATCAACCTTGTTTATAAAGATTAGTTAATATTCTAAATCTAAAGAAAAAAAATATAGTAAATAAAAATATTAATTTAAAAGGTATAATTAAAGGCTTATTAGAACAATATTCTTAACTTGGTATCATTTTAGTCTCACAAGACATATACATGTGAGATCATAGCAGGAGAGAAAAATTATATACCCCTTGTATGGATTGAGGCATTAACAATTTTTTGGCGGTTGGACAAAAATATCTATTATTCATCAAAATCGCTCATTCACAAAAAATCACTGTGCGCAGCAAACTGTATATCCACAAAAAAAAACCCACTAATTTTTGCAAGCAGAATGTCTGTGGACCCCGAGTGCAGGTATGGATCAGTAACATCAGTGTGAAAAATTACTGGATTCCTTATTGATTTAAACTGCAGGTCTGCAGTAATTATCTCTTATTCTATACCAGATGCAAACAGGTATCCTACAGTATACACATTGTTACAGCAGATGTGCATGTGGTCATAATGTAACAAATTGTTGTTATTCTGTACTTTGGAGTGTAATGTGAAAAAAATCATCTATTGGTCTCAATTTAAAAGTCAGAAATTAACAAGATACAAATATCATAGGGGACATCACATAATGCATAACACATAGTAGTCGTGAGATACAGTGCTGCTGGGATATTTTACATCGATCTGCAATGGCGTGTATGCACGTTAGATTTCTAGTGTTCACTCTAGGTCCGGCGGCAGGCAGGGTGCCAGACCTAGAGCAAGGGCACTTCTGCACGCGCATGCCCAAAAAGGAGTCGTGGTCAATGAAAAAGGGGCGTGTCTTTATGATGCATCCCCTTTTCGTCACTTTGGGGGTGTGCCCCCAAGCACCGCGGTCATTGAGAATAGATGGCAGGTGCATGCACCCAACATTCATTCACCAGCGGTGACTGCTGCTCTGCCGTTTTCCCCACCCGCGGGCCACAGAGGACAGAACCCACAGGCTGTTTCAGCAGGGCGCCCGACTAGGGGAAGGGTGCTGGTGAGAGCCAACCTTTGGGTTGTTGGAGCAGCCTTGAGGGCCGATTTAGATAGTGGCGGCCAATGGACCAATGGTGTGATGCAGCCAATGGGCTGTTGAAGCAGCTTTGAGGGCTGGTAGCGGCCTGAGGGCTGGGAGCAAGCTACCAATGTCACCGAGTTGACACTGGCGATGATGCACAGGTTTGCGCACATAGAACGCTGAGTAGCTACCAGTGCCCCCGGGATGACACTGGCGATGGTGCGCTGGTTTGTGCACTGGGGTCGCTGAGTAGCTACCAGTGATGCTGGGATGACACTGGCGACGGTGCGCTGGTCTTCGCACTGGTGATGCTGAGTAGCTACCAGTGCCGCCGGGATGACACTGGCGATGGTTCGTTGGTTTGCACACTAGGAATGCTGAGTTGCGGCCTATGTCGCCGGGTTGACACAAGCCGCCGGGCGAGACTGGCGCTTCAGGAGGAGGAAGCACACCGTGCCGCCTAGATGACACAAGCGACATGGGCAGGTGGAATGCAGCTTGTGTCGCCTGAATGGTACAAACGGCAGCAAACAAACAGTAAACTGGCACAGGAACTCGACTGAGAATCAGGAGACTAGAACAACCGGAAGCACGAGAACTATCACCGGCATGGAGTGAAGGGCTGGCTGTAATTTAACAGATACAAAGTCCAATCAGAGGAAGCCTTGTAAGCCTCCCTAATGACAGACCAGTGAGCAGCTGGCTTGTGCACACTTACAAATAAATTAGTGAGCAGCTGATACTGCACACAGACAGTTAATTACTGAACACATGTGATCAGCACACAGGATTAAATGCAGTGTTTCAATGGCAATTAAAAAATTATCTGCTAAGCGCAGATCCCAACAGGTGCTTTCTGCCCTTCAGAAATAGGGCAGGGCGCGGCGCCCTGCTGAAACAGCCTAGCGGGAGCGCTAATTTCATGAGATAAAAAGACAAACGAAAGACATAATCATGAATAATTCAGACGTCTCTGATAAACTCATAATTCAAATGTATTCAGATAGTAAAAATAAAGAAGTTTTACGGTCGTGGTCAATACCCCAAAGCCAGATGTGTGCTAAAAGCAGTGAACAAGCAGTATGAGGGGGCAGAGACACGGCGGTAACAGATAGAAGAAAGATAGGTCACTTCTGCTGTCCATATAGAAGTTAACCAGCTGAGTTCCTGATACACATTATTGCAGGGCACCTTCGTCGGACTGGATGAGAGGGTGACTAATGAGGAGAAGAAGAATGACTATGGATCAGCAGGATCAATGGGGTTCTCTAATAGCCATCGAATTAAACTAGCAAAATAATTTTCTAGCATAACAAGTTATGTGGTAATTTCATGAGATAAATGAAACGAATGAATGACATAATCATGAATATATATACAGTTCAGACGTCTCTGATAAGCTCATAATTCAAGTGTATGCAGATAGTAGAGATGAAGTTGTATGGTCGTAGTAAAAACTCCAAAGCTGGACGTGTGCTAAATGCAGTGAACAAGCAGTATGTGGGGGCAGAGACAAGGCGGTAACAAATAGAAGATAGATAGGTCACCTCTGCTGTCCGTATAGGAGTTAACCGGCTGGGTCCCTGGTACACAGTATTGCAGGGCACCTCCGTCGGACCGGATGAGAGGGTGACTAATGAGGAGAAGTAGAATGCCTATATATTGCTGGGTCAGCAGAATCAGCGGGGTTCTCCAATAGCCAGAAAGAGTGAGTTCCTGTCGGCACCAACGGGAACTGTAGCTGGACACACGTTTCACCCTTTGTCAGCGGGGCTTGTTCACCAGTAATCGGCCTAACCTGTTGGTGCCTCGGTCTGGGCTGAAATAGCTGTAATGAGCATATAACATTGCAGATATGGATGAGTGGCATGTCTATTAGCGAATAGCAATTTCACATAAGTATCCTGAATGGTGTCCTAGAGACATCACCTGAGCGCGAGGTACAGATGGAAAGATAACGAGTCACAGGTGTAGCAGCTCAGGCACTAAACTAGAGCCACAGCCAGACAATACAAGTTGAGTCTCCCATATCCAAATTGCTTGGGACCAGGGGTATTTTGGAATATTTGCATGTCATAATGAAATATCTTGGGAATGGGACCCCAATATACACACAGAATACATTTATGTGTTATATACACCTTATACAGACAGCCTGCAGGTAATTTTATACAATATTTTCAATAATTTTGTGGCTCAAGCAAAGTTTGTGTACAGAAATGAAATTCTTTTATGTTTCATATACACCTTATACACACAGCCTGAAGGTAATTTTATACAATATTTTTAATAATTTGTGCCTTAAACAAAGTTTGTGTACATTGAACCATCAAAAATCAAAGGTTTCATTATCTCAGTTATGTCAAAATGATTCCATATTTCGGAATATTTGGATATGGGAGAAATTACTGTGAAATAACACTTAACATATAAAGGAAAAATGCAGCTGTCACAGAAAACAATGTCAGTGGAAATGAATAATAAATAATATATAGAAAAATAATGTCATAAGATGGGTAGTACAAAATAGGTATAAAACTAAATATATCATTGTGAAATATTATTGGAATAGCTCAGAGGAAGAAAATGTACTAAAAAGTGTACATCGGCTGTTGAAAGTAAAGTGCTGTAATTGTTAAACATAGAAAAGACTCCTCTGTCAGGTAAAAGGTAGCCTCTCACATAGTGAATATACAATGATATAAATAAAAGAGAGAGAAAAAAATAGCATGAAACGTTCTATTCCTAGGATCACAGAGAAGGCCAGAGACATATCAATGTGCAGAAAGAAATGATAACAACAGTGTGAAAGTAAAAAAAAAATATATATATATGTATATATAAAAGAAATAAGGGAGAAATAAAAATCTGGAAACATCTATAGTACAAAAAAAAGGCGGGGGGTTGTAATAAAAATGAGAATAAACAACTGGGGAGTTCATCTCCATAAAAAGTCCACCAGTGGGAAATATGAAAAGAAAAATAATAATGCTAAAAATGGAGTGAAATGTAAAAGTAAGGAATAGAGTGTGAAATAGAAATAGAGAGAGTGTGAAATAGAGACAGGATAGAAAAAGTATTAAATATTAGAAGAAAGGGAAATGGTACCTGAACTAAAACATATATACAGTATAAAAGGAAGGAGAAAAATATAAATGAATAAGGGGAATATAAATGGATAGTATGTATGTGTATATATATATAAATGGAAGCAGTATGTAATGCCGGCAGCTCAATAGCTGCCGGATCATATACTGACACCAAAAGACAGGAGCCAAATCCTGATTGGGGCTGGTAAGCACACTAACCCTTTCCCTACCCTAACCCTCCCTTAGTGGTGCCTAATCCTAACCTCCCCCTAGTGCCTAACCTCCCCCCGTTAGTGCCTAACCCTCCCTCCCCAAACCCTAAATCTAACCCTCCCGGGGGGGTGCCTGTCCCTAAGTCTCCCCCCCCCCCCCGCGGCTAGAACCTAAAACACCCGGCTTACCTTCATTCGGTATGCCGGGTGTCAGGATTTCGTAGTGTGGCTAATGATAGGCGTCGGTTTTTGACACCTATCTTTAGTCCCCTATCGGGCTTGCAATGTTGGGATATCCCGCCTGCCGGTAACCTGACAACTGCATCCCATATATATATATATATATATATATATATATATAGTGAAGTCATAAATGTGATAGGAAAGAGTAATAAAAGTGAGGATGAAGAGTCAATGTATAAAATCAAGTGTATAAAAAAATGGGTGTGTGAAAAGAATAAGTATTGTCATAAGGAAAAGTGTTCATAGTGATAATTCTGAAGAGGTGAGAAAAATAGACCCTAAAGATGTGATGAGAAATATGGGAAGATGTGCCGGGTGAAGTGAATGATGTCTGTAAGAATAAAGCTAATGTATGTGAAAAATGAAATGTTAAAAGTGTGCATGACATCAGATATAGGAGAGTGTCTAGGACTGAGAGTTATTTTTTTTTTAAATACAACAAAATAAATGAGACAAACTAGATCCAAATGGCAACAATGGAATAAAATACCAGACAAAAGGAAACAATCCAGAAATTACCTAAAGGTTAAAAAAAAAGGGTGGGGGGGGTTTCTAAGTTCTAAAGAGATATCAAGTGGGAAGAAAGTCCACATACTCTCCTTTTTCAGAAGTTCGGTAGTTACATTGCCACCTCAATTACCTAGGTGAAGTTTCTCAAGTCCAAAGATTTTTAAATCCTTGTAAGTGTTTCTATGTTCAAAATGAAAGTGCCTCGCCATGGTAGTTAATTCTTTGTTCTTCTGGAGGTCAGAGGTGGCATATCTAATGGATCCAATGCTCGTTGCTTAAGCATCCTAGTTGTCATTCCTACATACATAATTTGCCAATCCCAGGTAATGCAATAGACCACATTCATAGCGCGCCAATTCTGAATTGTCTGATATCAATGATGTTACCAAATTTGTCTGTTACTGAGTTTTTCTTCAGTATATGTTCACAAACTTTGCAGGATCCACAAGAGAATGTACCTGTTCTCAGTGGCTTCTTAGGAAAGGTCTTGGTGTAGTGACAGCGGACCAATTCATCTCTGAGATTAGGAGACCTCCTCCAACTCATAGCTACTTTATCCTTAAAATGTATGGCTAAATCCATATTAGTAAGAAGGATGAGTCAATAAGTTCGTATTATGTCTTGTATGGTACTCCACTCATCACAGAAATCACCTACAAACCTAATTGTGGTGTTTTTGTCCATAGGTTGTTGCTCCTGTCTGAAGATGAGAGATTCTCTGTCCATGTGGTCTGTGAGATCTTTCGCCTTCTTGATTGATCGTCCACTGTATCCCCGTTCTTTAAGGTTATGGATGAGTTTAGTGTTCACTCTAGCTCTGGCGGCAGGCAGGGCGCCGGAGCTAGAGAGGGCAACCTTGTGTTCGCGCCTTTGTTGCACGCACGTCCAAAATGGGGGTGTGGTCATGAAAAGGGGGCGGGTCTATAAGACTCGTCCCCTTTTCGTTATACTTGGGGGCGTGCCCGGCACTTACGGACACGCCGGGCAGCCCCCAAGCCCTGCAGAAAGGGAGAATAGATGCCGGGCGCACGGTTCTCCACCCGCGGGACACTGCATCCCGTGGGTGAGGACGGCACCGGCAGGCTGTGAGGGCAGAGCGCTTTTTGCCCTCCTGGAGGGCAGGGTGCATTTTGCCCTCCAGAAGGAGGGCAGGGCGCCGCGCCCCGCTAAAACAGCCTAGCGGGAACGCTATGAGTTCCTGACTCTTGACTTTATACACTCCATCATCTGAGCAATTTAGCCTGAGTTGGAGAAATTCTCCTATTGTGATGTTATGCAGGGTAGGGGGGAAATGTGAACTAGAGTAGTGTAGGAGACTATTTGTAGCCATTGCTTTCTTGTACATAGATGTTTAAATTGTATTGAATAAGATCTAGATATATCTTGTCCTTATTGATGTCAAAGGTCAGTTTGAGGTTGACAATATTATCATTGAGAATCTTCACAAAGTCTTTGAAAGAGTTTTCTTCACCCTCCCATATCAGGAATATATCATCAATATACCTTAGCCAGTTAATGATGTTCTTAGTATGGGACTCATTCTTGTCACAAAACACATATTCCCTTCCCCACCAACCTAAGAAAGGTTAGCGTATGTGGGAGCATAGGTACTAGTCATTTCTGTGCCCTGGCGTTGTAAATAGAATTTATCATCAAAAGTAAAAAAGTTGAAATGTAACACACAGAGTAGTAATTCTAAAAGGAACTCTTGGAATTCATTAAAATCCTCCATAGATAAGAAGTATTTAATGGTCCTGATACCTTGATTGTGGTCAATATTAGTTTAAAGTGTTTCCACATCTAAACTCACAGTGTCCTGTACATATGATGTTAACTCAAGTGTCAGGATGCGGCCTGTGCCTTAATGAGCATATCCACATCTGGATTCCTAGTGACTTATTTTTGTCTTACTTCAAGTCCCACCTCAGTTTATCTTCCTGTGTTAATCCAGCTCTGCCTCATTTACCTAGTTTCCTGAGTCTCCTCCTGTACTATTCCCCAGCAATAGTTTCAAAGGTAAAAGGTTGTCATTTTTGGATTGTTGACCTTCAGAAAATCTTATTCTGATTTGTTGCCATCTTTCAGTCCTTTGTTGATGATTCTGGTATAATAAATCACAAAGTTGTCAGTTGGATTAAATAAGACTCTCTTATAACATTGGCTGTTGTCTAATTGTTTGTATGCCTCTTTGGTATAAAGGTCTTTTGGCGAGATGACAATGTTTCCTCCCTTGTTTGAGGACTATGGACCTGATTCAGACCTGCTCGCTAGGATGCAATCGCCGATTGCTGGCTGATATTTGCATTCTGCGTATGCATCACATTGCGCGTGCGCGAACCACTGCGACAGATCAGGAAGCACTCGCTCACTCAGCATAGACAGCCCAGTTGATTGAGTGATAGGAGAGGCCGTTTGTGGGTGGTAACATGGGGCAGGCCACTAGAAACGGGGAAGTGGAAGTACAAATGCAGGCGTGCCTGTGTGTTTCAACGTCATTTAATAGGCGTGCCTAATTAACAGGCAGCGTCATTGTACACTGCCAAATAGTGTCCTGTGGAAAAAAAATTGATTTTGTTCTGCAAATGGGTCTATAGACTTCATTCAGAGTCGGTCGTTGCGGTCGCTTGGTTGTACGCAACCGATGTTCGCTAAACTGCGCATGCGTAAAATTTGCAATGCACGTGCGCAAACTAGCTGTTACGATCAGAAATTGCTCTCTCCTTGAACACAGCCAGGTCGTTAGTTTGAGTGACAGATTGAGCCGTTTGTGGGTGGTAACGGGAAGGTGCTTGTGAACGGGGGAGTGGAGATCTGAACGCAGGCGTGCCTGACTATGCAAACGGCATTTTATGGGAGTACATAATTAACTAAGTAGTGTCATGGCACATGTGACATGGGAGGTTTTTACACTGACTTGATCATAGTTAAGAGGGGGTATGGTCAACCTTAAGCTCTACAACCAGCTCCGATGGTCTCAATTAATCCTTATATGCCCGGAGATGACGTGTATTGTGAACGAGAAGGGGGCATGTTTTTAGTCTTACGGCCGCATCCTCCCCTCGCTCGTCCAGCTAACGATCCCATCTTAACGACGCAACTTGCGAGCGCTTCATTTGCATATCCGGCCCGTTTTCCCTTATGACCAAGCGGCCGCAACGACCGACTCTGAATGAGGTCATATGTCCTTTAGGTCAGAAGGGTTCAAAGATTCCCCCTCTAAGTCTTCCAGCATGGATGAGGCTACAAAATCCTCATCAGAGAAATTATCGATGGTAGGAGAGTCGTCAGGATTGGTATTATTAAGAGGGAGGGTTACGCCATCCATAGAGGATGTGGGAGTTGGTCAAAAGAAGTTTCCTCCCAAACATTTGTAAATTCTTTTCCCAACCAAACCTATTGAAATGTTTAGTGGGAGAGAAGGAAAGACCTTTGGAGAGAACTCTAACTAGGACATCTGTGAGTATATGTTAGGAAAGGTTACTATTTTGAGGGAAGAAGTCTCAGTTATCTCCTTGTCATTCTTGTCTCGTACCTCGATGGAGATGGGGGATCCCATCTTGAATAATCCTTTTCTTGAGGCTCCTCCTCTTCTTCCTTTTAGAGGTCTCACTCTTGCTCCTGGGCAGCTCTCGAAAAAAGTAACGTTCACTGCTTTTAGCACACATCCAGTTTTGGGGTTTTGACTATGACCATACAACTTCTTTATCTCTGCTATCTACATACACTTGAATTATGAGCTTATCAGAGACGTCTGAACTGTGTGTGTGTGTGTGTGTGTATATATATATATATATATATTCATGATTATGTCATTCATTTGTTTATTTTATCTCATGAAATTACCACATAACTTGTGATGCTACAAAATTATTTTGATAGTTTATTTATTCAGTGGCTATTCGAGGACCCAGTTGATCCTGCTGACCCATAGTCATTCTTCTTCTCCTCATTAGTCACCCTCTCATCCAGTCCAACGAAGGTGCCCTGCAATAATGTGTATCAGGGACCCAGCCGGTTAACTTCTGTACGGGCAGCAGAGGGGGTGTAGTAGGTATTCCCGCTGGCCGCATGGCCGGCGGTTCAAATCCTGAAAGCTGCAGCCCGGCAAGGGTGAAGATCCCGATCGTCCCTAAGGTAAGTATCGCTAACCTAATTCTACCCCCTAACCCCCCCTTAGGGGTGCCTAACCCTAACCTCCCCCCAAGTGCCTAACCCTAATCCCCCCTCTAAGTGCCTAAACCTAACCCTCCCCTTCCCCGCTGCCTAAACCTTAGTCCCCTGGGTGGTGCCTAACCTCCCCCCGGGGTGCCTAACCCTAACCCCTCCTTCCCCTAGCCTAAACCTAAGCCTACTTAAGTCCCCCCGGGAGCCCTAAACCTAACCCTCCCCCCCCCCCGCAGATTTGCGTGCCCAGCTTATCTTCGTTCGGTATGCCGGGTGTCGGTCTTCTGGCGTATGGTTAATGACAGGCGTTAAATTTTCGACGCCTGTCATTAGTACCACACCGGGATTAGAGAGTCTGGAAGCCGGCGGTCGGCATTTAGACCGTCGGCTTCCAGACTACATCCCAGCAGAGGTGAACTATCTTACTTCTATTTGTTACCGCCGTGTCTCTGCCCCCTCATACTGCTTGTTCACTGCTTTTAGCACACATCCAGCTTTGGGGTATTTACCACGACTGTACAATTATTAAAAATTATTTTTACTACATTTGAATTATGAGCTTATCAGAGACGTCTGAATTATTCATCATTATGTCTTAGATTTGTCTTTTTATCTCATGAAGTCACCACATAAACTTGTTCTGCTAGAAAATTATATTGCTATTACACTTATTTGGTGAGGAGTAAGATTCTTTCTCCTCTTTGTACAGTTTTTGAAATTTGGAAGATGTACTAATTAGGACATAGGGCCTCTAACGTGCATACACGTCATTGCAAATCGATGTACAATATCCCGGCAGCATTGTATCTCACAACTACTGGTGTTATGCATTATGTGATGTCTGTGGTATATATCCCCTATGATATTTGTATCTTATTAATTGTTAATTTCTGACTTAAAATGAGACCAATAGATGACTTTTGTCACATTATACACAAGAGTGCAGAATAACAACAATTTGTTACATTATGACAGCATGCACATCTGCTGCAACAATGTGTATAGGATACATGTATGCATCCGGTATTGAATAGGAGATGATTTACTGCAGACCTGCAGTTCAAATCAATAAAGGTGCATACACACATAACGATTTTGTAACCAACGATTTTCTGTCAGATTTTCCCTTGAAAAAGTGAACGATTTTTTGAAGTGTAATGTACTATTTTTACAACGATGAATGAAACATGTTCCTTCCCTTAATGAAAATCGTTATGTTGGACAGTCTGAAATGGACGATAAACTACAAATTACAAACGGGAGCACGCTTGAACGATTTTTTTGAACGATAACAGTAATCGCGGTGAGTGACAAAATTTATGGGTCCCAGGGACCCACCACTTTGACAAAATGCCTGACCATTTCTGGGTCCCATCATAATTTATACTTTAGAGCTCCCCATATGACTCTCAGAACTCCCCACATCCCCCTAAAATGCCCATCTGATACCCCCAACAGCATCAGATATCCCCACAAGCCCCTTAAATGCATGTTTTAATGCCTCCATGATCTTTCAGGTAATATGACTTGTCTGTTCACAAAACCCATAGTGAATAAGTAGGTTTACCAGATCATCACTTTAAACTGGAACACTCATGGATTACACAGGTTCTGTGGCTCATTAAAACCAGGTGAAATCCAGGCATGAATTCAGCCAGTCAATTCATGAGTCCCGTTTTAAAGCAATAGTATGGTTAGCCTATGAATAATACTTTAGGTAATAGGCATATTTATCAAAGGATAAATGCCCGGTCTTTACACATTATGCCACACATTAATACCCTTTATACATTATGCCACACAGCAATGCCCAGCCTTCACACATAAACCACACATTAATGCCCAGCCTTTACACATAATGCCACACAGCAATGCCCAGCCTTTACACATTATGCCATGCATTAATACCCCTTACAAATGATGCCGCACATTAATGCCCTTTACATATGATGCCGCACATTAATGCCCTTAACGATACTGGATCAGAACCTCTATATACCCCTGCCTGTACCTTCTAAAATCCTTCCTATAAACCTCTAAGGATGACGCTAATTTGCATATGCAGTCATACAGTAAATAAAGAATTAGACCTGGAATCTGTGGTTCCAAAGCAGAAGTGTTATTCAAGTAAAAGTTCAGACAGTTACAAGCAATTGACCAAGACACAATTTAGGCGCAAAAGAAAATTATACGGACCCAAGTACAGTATACATACGCAGCGCTTCCGGACCTGAAGATAGGCATCAGCAAGAGACCCCTCGTCATACAGCATTCAGCACGAAGACTAAAAACCCAGCGTTTGAGCACACATATTTATACCCCCCCAGAATAGACAGGACAATAGAGAAGTTTGTTGCTGATGTCATTGGTTCCCAGGGGAGAAGCATCTGTTACAGAGCATTTAACAGGCTGGTTCAAATAGACTCTCCCTGCCTCTAACAGCTGGGGATCTTTCCCTTCCCGCCCCCTGCAGCATCCTAACAGTTGTTCATGAAATATACATTTTGTTGCTTGTAGGCTCTGCGATCCATAACTCGAGAATGCATGATGCGATCTCCCCACCGATAGCACCAGAATACTGTAAAAAGAGTACACATCAGTACGAAACCAAACACGACTTGTTTAGCATGTATAAAACCTTAGTTATCAAATATCTTTATTTCTCAGCATTTAAACTAACTGAACCAACTTAAATTATATACTTTAAAGCTTATTAAACCTTATTTGTGAATATGTAATGTGTGAGTATTCGGGGTTTGATATAAGGACGCTAGTTAACTTGGGGCAGATGCGTGCGCATAAAGCTAATAAAACAGCGGTTTCATACAAAGTCCTATGCATTCACTAATATGTGACTAGTTAACAGCGCAATTGTGCATATTAATGTGTGTATGAGAAATGGTGAAATATGCAGTCGCATGGTGCTAATAGTATTATCGCCACATGTACTAAAATGTGAATATATTTAAAATGGCGCTTTGGCGGCCATTCGCAAAATGGCGTCTTGCGATCTCATTTTCAAGATGGCGTCTTGCGGCCAGTCGCAAGATGGCATCGTCATGATTAAATTTTAAACTGAACTTGTCTCAGCCAATTATTCAGCTTCGACAGTCCACCTTTTGATAGCAAACAACATGCTATCACAATCTGCTATTAGAATTTAATTTAGGCTTACATTTACATATTATTTAGTGTTATTATGGGATGGCACAAGGTGGTTCTTAATCCATCAATAATGTGTCTCTGGGTGGGGACATAAAACTACTATTATACGCACACCGCGGATCTTGGAAGATCATGTGAAAGGTGTGGGAATGCACCAGTCTTATAAAAGCAGTCTTGAAGGGGAATTGAGACTTTACATTATCTGAGGTGTTCTATAAATAACATTTCAACAATACATTCTATGCATGTCTAAATATAATACATCAAACGATAGTATTTCCTAGTTCAGGGTTGTAATGCAGTTCTATATTTACCTCGGTATACATATTGTCATTACTGACCACCATCATAGTTTCATTTGTATGTTTTACTCTGTTTTTACATTTTCCACACTTCAATACAATAGGAACACACCGGACGCATATGCCAATTATTATGATGACAATCAGTATAAGGATTAAGAATTTGCCTATGCTGGCGATCACTTTCTGGACCCATTCCCCTAGACCTGAGAACCATTTCACTGGGTTCAGCCATGAAACCCATCCTTCTATTTTCTCCCCTACTTCAGCAACTGAAGCATTATGGTTCTTACGAAACTCCCATTTTAGCTGCAGAATTTCATCCATCTTTCGGTCTATCACCTCCTTGGGGTCGCTAGTATTATTGTTGACATAGGTGCAACATTTTACTCCAAATTGGGTGGCTAATGTTACGCAATACCCTCCAGTAACAGCAGTTAAATAATTCAGCACTAGCCTGTGTTGCACTAATTCTTTCTTGTACGCTTGCAATTCTCTCCCTGTATACCTGAATGTGTCATCGTACATCTCGGTGATATTATCTATCAATTTAGCAAGTTCCTGCATATATCTAAAATTTAATGTACCCCGAGCGATCCTGGTGGGATCCAATGCGACTATAACTTGAAAGCCAGTTGTCTCACTGATTAACTGAGTGGCTTTATGTACGTCACCAGGTACCATATTTCTTTTGCCTCTGTGTTCATATTGTGTGTGAAGATATGGTGACGGTGTGTTTTTATGTATACCCAGCATTTCAACATGTGTGAGGGTCATAACTTCTGGGACTACTCTTCCCAGGTAACATAAACCTTCGGAACTCGGGGAGAGCCATTTATACGCTTTTCTTCCACAGATGACATATACATTATCAGGGAGAACATAAGGAATGGTATGCATCATTATCATTAAGCACATTTCCCTTGCAAACAATCCTATTTCTGGTTCTTCCATCTGGTACATACAAGATTCTGGCTGTATTATTTTAGCACAATAACCATTTGGCACCTTACCAATAATTTCTTTGGTGGAACTCAATGTATACCGATACCTAAAATGTTTCCCACCAGACTTAATGGAACGCAGCAGATCATGGTTTATGGACTCATTATCAGCTCTTTGTGAGAAGGTCATCATCTGATTATTCCCCGTCACTTCCCAACTCCCGGGTTTATTGGGGTTGGTTATGTTTAAACACAAAAGTGATCTATCTACTTGGAATTGATAGAGTTTGAAATGATGTGGTTTGGATGAGAGGAATTTTCCATCCAATGTTTTCCCTTTTTGTAATTCTAAAATTTCCGTGATATTCAGCGGAAATGGCACCAACCCTACATTATGCTGTCCCTGTGGCACATGTGAACACACCCAGCAATCAGTTTGATTTAACACTTTGCCTACCATGCTATTATAATCCTCTAGAGGATACCCACCCCAGTACGGATTATATTTAGGTTGGCACCGTTGGATACAGTTCTCATCAACTAGGGACCCACAAAGCTCACAAATACAGGAATCTTCAGACGATGAACCTCCACACTTTCCCCGAGTATCCGGAATGACAGCTCTCTTAACAATAACAGTACTAAGATTGGTCAGACACTCCCCTGATTGGCATTGCACTCCTCCCGACTCCACTCCATCAGCGCTGCCATCAGCTCCCGTTTCCTCAATCGGTCCCCCATCACAGACACAGACATTCTGGCAGCACAGACGGTGTAATGGTTAGCATTACTGCCTCACAGCACTGAGGTCGTGGGTTCAATTCCCACCACGGCCCTAACTGTGTGGAGTTTGTATATTCTCCCTGTGCTTGCGTGGGTTTCCTCCGGGTACTCCGGTTTCCTCCCACACTCCAAAAATATACTGGTAGGTTAATTGGCTCCCAACAAAAAAATTAACCCTAGTGTGTATGTGTGTGTGCATGTGATAGGGAATATAGATTGTAAGCTCCACTGGGGCAGGGACTGATGTGAATGGTCAACTATTCTCTGTAAAGCGCTGCGGAATATGTGTGCGCTATATAAATAACTGATAATAAATAAATAAATAAATATCCCCGAACTGACCAGGATGGTGAACACTCTAAAAGAGAATATGAAAATGAACACAGCAGGCCTGTCCATTGTCACAACAAGATCTGCAAATTTCCCTCAGTTCAGGTATCTCACTACAACCTGTTCAATCCTCCCGGAACAAGCTCACGATCGACAGGTCCACGCTATCAGCTTTGTCTCCGACTTGTTTCTCCACCGGTTGATTGACCTTTTTGCAGTGAGTGGAATGGGCCCAGGTATCTCTCTCGGCCACCTTCAAAGATGTAGTACTCGTCAGCAGCACCTGGTATGGACCCTCCCACCGATCAGTCAAACAACCTGAACGCAAGAAATTTCTGATCATTACATATTCTCCTGGTTCAATATCATGACAGTTAGTTTCAGGCATATCATTAGACAACAATTTCAGTTTCTGCTGCCGTTGCTTTAACTGCTTACTCATTGATATAAGATACTTTACAGTTACCTTGTTGTTACCCTTCAGGTCTTCCTGTGGACTTATAATCAAATGAGGTTGTCTACCGAACAATATTTCAAATGGGGACAGATTCAGACGAGGTCTGGGAATGGTCCTCATGCTATGTAGGACCAAAGGTAACGCTTCTGGCCATCCTAGTCCAGTCTCTGTCATGATTTTACTTAGCTTATTTTTAATAGTCCCATTCATCCTCTCTACCTTGGCACTGGCTTGCAGTCGGTAGGGGGTGTGAAGTCGGCTATTAATACCCATCAGCTTACACATATTTTGAAAAACATCACCTGTGAAATGGGTACCCCTATCACTCTCGATGATTTTAGGGATACCGTACCTCCATACAAATTCCTGAACTATTTTCTTGGCAGTAAACGCAGCAGTATTAGTGGCCGCTGGGTAGGCCTCAACACAGTTAGAAAATACGTCTGTGCACATTAATACATACTTAAGGTTCCTGCAGGGTGGTAATTGGATGAAATCAATTTGTATCACCTGGAAAGGTCCATCAGTGGGTGGAATGTGGGACGGTTCGGTAGGGATCGCTTTCCCTATATTCTTTCTCAAGCAGGTCAGACAGGACATTGCTATCTTTTCTGCTTGTGAAGAAAAACCTTGTGCGCACCAGTATGCCATTACCAACTTGCACATACCCTGTTTACCCAGATGAGTCAGGCCGTGTGCTGCCACAGCCAGACTGGGGTAATATGCCTTGGGGGCTACTGGCTTACCATGTCCATCCCTCCAGAGCCCAGAGGACTCTTGCCCACATCCCTTGGACTTCCAAATGGATTTTTCCTGAATTGAACACAAATTTTGCATCTCAGTTAATTTCAGCATATCAATAGTTTGAAATTACATAATTGTTTTAGTTGGAGAAAACATTTTTAACCCTGCTGCCCATTTTGCAGCTTCATCAGCTCTGTTGTTGCCCAGTGGCACCGGGTCATCCTCACATGTGTGGGCTTTGCATTTAATTACTGCCACAGCTTTGGGCAGTTGAATTGCTTCTAAAAGATGTTTTATATGTCGGGAATGTGCAACTAGTGTGCCTGCTGCTGTCATTAAATTTGTCAGACGCCATAGAGCCCCAAAATCGTGCACCACCCCGAACGCGTACCTCGAGTCAGTGTAAATGTTAGCAGATTTGCCTGCTGCCAGTTCACACGCTCTAGTCAGTGCTACTAACTCTGCCACCTGGGCTGAGTGAGGAGGACCGAGAGGTTTAGCTTCTATGATGTCTGTGTCATTTACAACAGCATAACCTGTACATAACTCACCTGTGTCTGTTTGTCTATAACAACTCCCATCCGTATAAAAAGTTACATCCACATTCTCTAAAGGTGTGTCATGTATGTCAGGTCTAGCAGTAAAGGTCTGATTCAGATATGTCTTACAATCGTGCGTATCCTTATGTCTGCCGAACTCACCTCCCACCAGCAACTCCTCTCCTTCCACCCTTTGTACATTATGTTGTACATATGGTAGGTATGTTGCTGGATTCAGCGTACTGCAATGTTTAACAGTAATATTTGCAGGAGCGATTAGAGCTAGTTCCCATTTGGTGAACCTAGCCGAGGAGACGTGTCTGGTTTGAGCTGAGTTCAACAGAGCAGATACAGCATGGGGAGTGTAGACAATCATATCATGGCCCAATACTACGTCCTCACTTTTACTCACCAATAGAGCGGTAGCTGCTACACTTCTCAAACAGGTGGGGAGTTATCTTGCCACAATGTCCAATTGGGCACTGTAGTATGCTACGGGCCTACTGGCATCACCATGTTTTTGTGTAAGGACACCTGCAGCACAACCATCGGCTTCCGTACAATACAAATCAAAAGGTTTTTCATAATCAGGTATTCCCAATGCAGGAGCTTTTGTTAGACTATCCTTAAGATTAATGAAAGCCTGCTCTGATTCCTCTGTGTGTATGACACGATCAGGCTTTGAGGAAGAGACTAATTCCTGTAAAGGTAAGGCCAAAATAGAAAAACCTGGTATCCACATTCTACAGTATCCACACATTCCCAAGAAGGTACGAATTTGCTGTTGATTCTGCGGCAGTGTCATGTTTTGTATGGCCTGGATTCTATCTATTGTAATGTGTTGTAACCCCTGGGTTAGGCAGTGTCCCAAATATTTTACTCTGGATTGGCACGGCTGTAGTTTGTCTTTAGCCACCTTGTGTCCTGTTTGTGAGAGATGAAGTAACAAAAGTTTAGTATCATTCAAACATGACATAAACGAGTCAGAACATAGCAATAAATCGTCCACATATTGAATTAGAACAGATCCATTGGCAGGTTGAAAAGATTGTAAACAGTCGCGCAATGCCTGGGAGAAGATACTAGGGCTGTCTATGAAACCTTGGGGTAATCGTGTCCATGTGTATTGTAAACCTCTGTATGTAAATGCAAATAGATACTGACAGGATGGAGAGGCACAGAGAAGAAAGCAGAACAGAGGTCAATGACAGTGAAATGGGTTGCATTTGGTGGGATCTGCATCAAAATGACAGCTGGATTCGGCACTACAGGGAATTGGCTCTCTACTACCTTATTAACACCTCTAAGGTCTTGTACTAGCCTATAACCCCTCCCACCACTCTTCACCGGAAAGATGGGACTGTTGGCTACACTAGCTATACGAACTAAAATTCCCTGTTGCAATAATCGCTCAATTATTGGAAAAATCCCTAATTCTACCTCCTGCTTTAGTGGGTACTGGGGAATTTTTGGAGCTTGCCTCCCGCTTTTTAAATTTACCATTACTGGGCTTACGTCTGCCATTAATCCAGTGTCCTGTCCATCTTTAGTCCAAAGGGAATCTGGAATTAGGGACAACATTTCATCTACCTGTGATGGAGTTTCATTTAAAACTGTAGAGTGATACATTATCCTTTGAGGAGTGTCTAACATATCCCACACCTCGTATACCATTCTCTCTGGGATATCTAAAAATACACCATCAGGGGTGCAATATATAACACATCCCATCTTACATAACAAGTCTCTGCCCAGTAGGTTAGTAGGAGCCGCAGCAGCCAGGAGAAAAGAATGCCTGGTATGCAACAGCCCAATAGTAACCTCTGTGGACATTGTTAAAGGAAAATGTTCCACTTTACCTGTTATACCCATTGTTGGTACTGTCTCTTTGGTCACATGCAAATTAATGGGAGATTTTTTCACTGACCTGGTCGCCCCGGTGTCTACAAGAAAAGGATATTCAGTACCAGCTACATCAACCATCATGACCGGTTCTTCCCTAGTACTTCCCGTTAACCTGACTATCTGTAGACTACAGGTATGACCTGACCCCTAGCGTTGGCTATCATTCTCCAATAAAGCATTTACGGCTACAATTGGAGCTGGTGCCTGCTGAACATTTGCTGGCCTCTGTGCATATCCCTTATGGGGATATCCAGGTCTTCCCTGATGTGGGATCCCTACTCTTTTTACTGTACAGTTTCTACTTAAGTGTCCTGTTTGTTTACAGTTAAAACATGTTCGTGTATCGGGTGAAGACATGTGGTGTTGTGAGGTTTGCGCAGAGGGTAAAGGTGGTGGATATGGGTAAGGATAGGGAGGGTAAGGGTATTGTGGGGTATAAGAAGTTGGTGGGTAGCCTGGGACCTGTGGTTGCATTGGGTTAGTGGGATAGAGTTGTGTTTGTTGTTGCGTGGGGTTAGTGAGAGCACATACTTGTTCAGAAGTGAGTGTGTGTGCAAGTGTGTCTGTTGGCTGTGATGTTACCGTCATTCCCTCCAGAGCTTGTATACTGACAGCCATTAGTTTTTCGTTCTGGGCTTCTCTCTTCTTGGAGATGTTTTTATCATGTTCAATGGCGGTTTCTATGAGGTTATCTATTGTGAGTCCCCGCCAGCCAGGCTGTGAGGTCTGAACCCGAGTTTTTAACCTCTCTATCAGACAGTCAATAAGTACTGTGACTATCATTCCCCGGTGGTGAGTGCTATCTTTAATATCCTCTATCCCAGTGTACTGGGTGATAGCCTGCAGAGCCCGATCGCAATAATCTTCTGCAGTTTCACTCTCCTTCTGCTAAATGGTGAAAATTTTGTTCCAGTTAACTACTACTGGAAAATATATACCCAATTGAGTTACAATGCGGGAAATGTTAACTTGGTTTACTTGGTCTGTTAAGGGAACGTCACCATCCAATACACAATCCGTGATAAATTTTGTCGCGTCGGTATTGCGTGGCAGACAGGCCCTTAACACCACACGCCAATCTTTATTAGTGGGTTCATGTGAACTACCCAAATTTCTCAAAAATCTTTGACATTTGGCTAATTCCTTTTTGGGATCGGGGAAATCATTTATGATGGAATTTAGTTCTGCTCTTGTCCAAGGACAATGCATTACTACTTCCCTCGTGGGCACTACACCGTTTGCATCTGCATTTCCATTTAGAACAGTTATTGTCTGAATGGGATGCAAACCAGTAGCGCTGCTACCTTTGACCTGATTACCTGGCTGGGGGTTTAGTCTGCTGCTGCTACGTATGGTATGAACAACTTCCTCTACGGGTGCAGAGGGCATTAACACTTCCCTTGCTGTTACCAATGGAGATGGCGGCACCACTCGTGATTGTGGTGATGCAGCATCTATCATCTGCACAGCATGGGAAATGGCAGACATTACATTAGTCTCATCATCCGCATCATGAACATTTTCTTTATAGTTGCTTAAGAGAGGGTACAAGTTGCTTGTTACATTTTTATGGGTATTTTTGGTAACTGTACTTGCACCTCCATCCACATAAGGTGGGGGAGGTGAGCATGAACTGCTAGCAATACTCTCCACAACGCTACCTTGGTGCACGGGCGCGCCATTTTGCGGCTCGCCCGTATTGCAATTTAGCGCCGCGGATGCATTTTCTGGCAATGTGCTCACGACGCTAGTTTGCGTCGTTTGAAAATTTTTAAGCCACGCATCCCCTTCATGCTGCCACAGTTTTAAACATTCAAAATATTTAACCTTTTTCTCTCGGGAGCGCATCAAACTGATGTGATCCTGGACATTGTCTAACACATTTTTATCAAAACTACCAATTCTGGGAAACGGTCTAACACTCTTCCTCGTCATATTAAACCATAAATCACAATACCTTATTGCATAAGTACCGTACTTAGTATGCATGATACGACGGGCCGATCCGATCGGCGCCTCCATTAGCAGCACATCATTTTCTAACATCTCCACTGTTTGCGTGGCTCCCATTCTGAGACAACTCCTACGCTTTTCAATAAAGATTTAAACTGGTGAAAGACAATCAAGATAGTTTCACTTACCTGTTGCCGATTTAAGTCGGCGGCCCCCCACTCCTGGATAAGATTTAGTAAGGCAACTTCCACACCTGGATAAGATTTGAAAAAGGCAACTTCCACACCCGGATAAGATTTAGTAAGGCAACTTCCACACCTATGAGAGTTTATATGTCGGCTACTCTCACGCACCTCTCTACAACAAAGACAACATGTACACCTGCTACTGTGTATAGAACGGTAAAGCTACTTACTGAGCGGCTAGACTAACATCTAGCCCTTAAAGGTCATACGGTACCCTTAACTTTGTACAAAAACTATTCACTGTTACACACTTTTTTCCTACGCAGAAAAATAAAGTTAACACAGATATTGGTAACAATTGGGAGAAATTGTAAACCTCAACGGCTCTGGTAAAACACGTGGCAGCAGAACCGGAAGTGCGTATACACTATTGTGCGACCAGCCGCATACACAATAATGCGACTACTACACAACCATATAATGACTTTTTAACTGCGTACACAAAAGTGCGTCTTTTGCTATGCGCAAACCTGCGACTTAGCCGCGTACTCAGTACTGCTGAGTACATAAGGTTCTATCAACAGAGGAAAACAAACTTTTTCCTCTCTTGTCCCTGGATTCTAGTCAGCTTCTTTGATTCACATGGAGACGGATAGCGATCTTTCAGCACAAAGCGGTTGCAGGCAAACCCTGCATGTGGCCACTGCACCCTTTGCTGAAATATCGATAGCCGTATGTACCGTGTGAGCAGGTAAGTGACTTCACTACGAGCCCCCAACTAACGATACTGGATCAGAACCTCTATATACCCCTGCCTGCACCTTCTAAAATCCTTACTATAAACCTCTAAGGATGACGCTAATTTGCGTACGCAGTCATACAATAAATAAAGACTTAGACCTGGAATCTGTGGTTCCAAAGCAGAAGTGTTATTCAAGTAAAAGTTCAGACAGTTACACGCAATTGATCCAGACACAATTTAGGCGCAAAAGAAAATTATACGGACCCAAGTACAGTATACATACGCAGCGCTTCCGGACCCGAAGATAGGCATCAGTAAGAGACCCCTCGTCATACAGCATTCAGCACGAAGACTAAAAACCCAGTGTTTGAGCACACATATTTATACCCCCCCAGAATAGACAGGACAATAAAGAAGTTTGTTGCTGATGTCATTGGTTCCCAGGGGAGAAGCATCTGTTACAGAGCATTTAACAGGCTGGTTCAAATAGACTCTCCCTGCCTCTAACAGCTGGGGATCTTTCCCTTCCCGCCCCCTGCAACATCCTAACAGTTGTTCATGAAATATACATTTTGTTGCTTGTAGGCTCTGCGATCCATAACTCGAGAATGCATGATGCGATCTCCCCACCGATAGCACCGGAATACTGTAAAAAGAGTACGCATCAGTACGAAACCAAACACAACTTGTTTAGCATGTATAAAACCTTAGTTATCAAATATCTTTATTTCTCAGCATTTAAACTAACTGAACCAACTTAAATCATATACTTTAAAGCTTATTAAACCTTATGTGTGAATATGTAATGTGTGAGTATTCGGGGTTTGATATAAGGACGCTAGTTAACTTGGGGCAGATGCGTGCGCATAAAGCTAATAAAACAGGAGTTTCATACAAAGTCCTATGCATTCGCTAATATGCGACTAGTTAACAGCGCAATTGTGCGTATTAATGTGTGTATGAGAAATGATGAAAGATGCAGTCGCATGGTGCTAATAGTATTATCGCCACATATACTAAAATGTGAGTTTATTTAAAATGGCGCTTAGGCGGCCATTCGCAAAATGGCGTCTTGCGATCTCATTTTCAAGATGGCATCTTGCGGCCAGTCGCAAGATGGCGTCGTCGCGATTACATTTTAAACTGAACTTGTCTCAGCCAATTATTCAGCTTCTACACCCTTTAGTCCCCCTATGCAGTGCCCCCAGTAGTAGCCCCCCTATGCAGTGCCCCCAGTAGTCCCCCCCTATGCAGTGCCCCCAGTAGTAGACCCCCTATGCAGTACCCCCAGTAGTAGTTCCCCTCTGCAGTGCCCCCAGGAGTCCCCCATATGCGCCTCTCAGACCCCCTATGCAGTGGAGGTAGCTGCCCCTCAAATAGGAGTGACCTGGGCATTAGGCCCAGGTCACTGAAGGACAAATTGGTGGATCAACTACTGGGGACCCACCTATTTGCCCTTTAGTGACCTGGGCCTAATGCCCAGGTCACACACCTATTTGGGGGGGGCAGATACCTTCAATTGAGCCTAATGCCCCCTATGTAGCCTGGGCCTTGTGCCCGCTTATATACCTACAGGCCTATTGTCTGAATTTATGCCACGGGCCTAGTGCTCACGATCGACAGGTCCACGCTATCAGCTTTGTCTCCGACTTGTTTCTCCACCGGTTGATTGACCTTTTTGCAGTGAGTGGAATGGGCCCAGGTATCTCTCTCGGCCACCTTCAAAGATGTAGTACTCGTCAGCAGCACCTGGTATGGACCCTCCCACCGATCAGTCAAACAACCTGAACGCAAGAAATTTCTGATCATTACATATTCTCCTGGTTCAATATCATGACAGTTAGTTTCAGGCATATCATTAGACAACAATTTCAGTTTCTGCTGCCGTTGCTTTAACTGCTTACTCATTGATATAAGATACTTTACAGTTACCTTGTTGTTACCCTTCAGGTCTTCCTGTGGACTTATAATCAAATGAGGTTGTCTACCGAACAATATTTCAAATGGGGACAGATTCAGACGAGGTCTGGGAATGGTCCTCATGCTATGTAGGACCAAAGGTAACGCTTCTGGCCATCCTAGTCCAGTCTCTGTCATGATTTTACTTAGCTTATTTTTAATAGTCCCATTCATCCTCTCTACCTTGGCACTGGCTTGCAGTCGGTAGGGGGTGTGAAGTCGGCTATTAATACCCATCAGCTTACACATATTTTGAAAAACATCACCTGTGAAATGGGTACCCCTATCACTCTCGATGATTTTAGGGATACCGTACCTCCATACAAATTCCTGAACTATTTTCTTGGCAGTAAACGCAGCAGTATTAGTGGCCGCTGGGTAGGCCTCAACACAGTTAGAAAATACGTCTGTGCACATTAATACATACTTAAGGTTCCTGCAGGGTGGTAATTGGATGAAATCAATTTGTATCACCTGGAAAGGTCCATCAGTGGGTGGAATGTGGGACGGTTCGGTAGGGATCGCTTTCCCTATATTCTTTCTCAAGCAGGTCAGACAGGACATTGCTATCTTTTCTGCTTGTGAAGAAAAACCTTGTGCGCACCAGTATGCCATTACCAACTTGCACATACCCTGTTTACCCAGATGAGTCAGGCCGTGTGCTGCCACAGCCAGACTGGGGTAATATGCCTTGGGGGCTACTGGCTTACCATGTCCATCCCTCCAGAGCCCAGAGGACTCTTGCCCACATCCCTTGGACTTCCAAATGGATTTTTCCTGAATTGAACACAAATTTTGCATCTCAGTTAATTTCAGCATATCAATAGTTTGAAATTACATAATTGTTTTAGTTGGAGAAAACATTTTTAACCCTGCTGCCCATTTTGCAGCTTCATCAGCTCTGTTGTTGCCCAGTGGCTCCGGGTCATCCTCACATGTGTGGGCTTTGCATTTAATTACTGCCACAGCTTTGGGCAGTTGAATTGCTTCTAAAAGATGTTTTATATGTCGGGAATGTGCAACTAGTGTGCCTGCTGCTGTCATTAAATTTGTCAGACGCCATAGAGCCCCAAAATCGTGCACCACCCCGAACGCGTACCTCGAGTCAGTGTAAATGTTAGCAGATTTGCCTGCTGCCAGTTCACACGCTCTAGTCAGTGCTACTAACTCTGCCACCTGGGCTGAGTGAGGAGGACCGAGAGGTTTAGCTTCTATGATGTCTGTGTCATTTACAACAGCATAACCTGTACATAACTCACCTGTGTCTGTTTGTCTATAACAACTCCCATCCGTATAAAAAGTTACATCCACATTCTCTAAATGTGTGTCATGTATGTCAGGTCTAGCAGTAAAGGTCTGATTCAGATATGTCTTACAATCGTGCGTATCCTTATGTCTGCCGAACTCACCTCCCACCAGCAACTCCTCTCCTTCCACCCTTTGTACATTATGTTGTACATATGGTAGGTATGTTGCTGGATTCAGCGTACTGCAATGTTTAACAGTAATATTTGCAGGAGCGATTAGAGCTAGTTCCCATTTGGTGAACCTAGCCGAGGAGACGTGTCTGGTTTGAGCTGAGTTCAACAGAGCAGATACAGCATGGGGAGTGTAGACAATCATATCCTGGCCCAATACTACGTCCTCACTTTTACTCACCAATAGAGCGGTAGCTGCTACACTTCTCAAACAGGTGGGGAGTTATCTTGCCACAATGTCCAATTGGGCACTGTAGTATGCTACGGGCCTACTGGCATCACCATGTTTTTGTGTAAGGACACCTGCAGCACAACCATCGGCTTCCGTACAATACAAATCAAAAGGTTTTTCATAATCAGGTATTCCCAATGCAGGAGCTTTTGTTAGACTATCCTTAAGATTAAGGAAAGCCTGCTCTGATTCCTCTGTGTGTATGACACGATCAGGCTTTGAGGAAGAGACTAATTCCTGTAAAGGTAAGGCCAAAATAGAAAAACCTGGTATCCACATTCTACAGTATCCACACATTCCCAAGAAGGTACGAATTTGCTGTTGATTCTGCGGCAGTGTCATGTTTTGTATGGCCTGGATTCTATCTATTGTAATGTGTTGTAACCCCTGGGTTAGGCAGTGTCCCAAATATTTTACTCTGGATTGGCACGGCTGTAGTTTGTCTTTAGCCACCTTGTGTCCTGTTTGTGAGAGATGAAGTAACAAAAGTTTAGTATCATTCAAACATGACATAAACGAGTCAGAACATAGCAATAAATCGTCCACATATTGAATTAGAACAGATCCATTGGCAGGTTGAAAAGATTGTAAACAGTCGCGCAATGCCTGGGAGAAGATACTAGGGCTGTCTATGAAACCTTGGGGTAATCGTGTCCATGTGTATTGTAAACCTCTGTATGTAAATGCAAATAGATACTGACAGGATGGAGAGGCACAGAGAAGAAAGCAGAACAGAGGTCAATGACAGTGAAATGGGTTGCATTTGGTGGGATCTGCATCAAAATGACAGCTGGATTCGGCACTACAGGGAATTGGCTCTCTACTACCTTATTAACACCTCTAAGGTCTTGTACTAGCCTATAACCCCTCCCACCACTCTTCACCGGAAAGATGGGACTGTTGGCTACACTAGCTATACGAACTAAAATTCCCTGTTGCAATAATCGCTCAATTATTGGAAAAATCCCTAATTCTACCTCCTGCTTTAGTGGGTACTGGGGAATTTTTGGAGCTTGCCTCCCGCTTTTTAAATTTACCATTACTGGGCTTACGTCTGCCATTAATCCAGTGTCCTGTCCATCTTTAGTCCAAAGGGAATCTGGAATTAGGGACAACATTTCATCTACCTGTGATGGAGTTTCATTTAAAACTGTAGAGTGATACATTATCCTTTGAGGAGTGTCTAACATATCCCACACCTCGTATACCATTCTCTCTGGGATATCTAAAAATACACCATCAGGGGTGCAATATATAACACATCCCATCTTACATAACAAGTCTCTGCCCAGTAGGTTAGTAGGAGCCGCAGCAGCCAGGAGAAAAGAATGCCTGGTATGCAACAGCCCAATAGTAACCTCTGTGGACATTGTTAAAAGAAAATGTTCCACTTTACCTGTTATACCCATTGTTGGTACTGTCTCTTTGGTCACATGCAAATTAATGGGAGATTTTTTCACTGACCTGGTCGCCCCGGTGTCTACAAGAAAAGGATATTCAGTACCAGCTACATCAACCATCATGACCGGTTCTTCCCTAGTACTTCCCGTTAACCTGACTATCTGTAGACTACAGGTATGACCTGACCCCTAGCGTTGGCTATCATTCTCCAATAAAGCATTTACGGCTACAATTGGAGCTGGTGCCTGCTGAACATTTGCTGGCCTCTGTGCATATCCCTTATGGGGATATCCAGGTCTTCCCTGATGTGGGATCCCTACTCTTTTTACTGTACAGTTTCTACTTAAGTGTCCTGTTTGTTTACAGTTAAAACATGTTCGTGTATCGGGTGAAGACATGTGGTGTTGTGAGGTTTGCGCAGAGGGTAAAGGTGGTGGATATGGGTAAGGATAGGGAGGGTAAGGGTATTGTGGGGTATAAGAAGTTGGTGGGTAGCCTGGGACCTGTGGTTGCATTGGGTTAGTGGGATAGAGTTGTGTTTGTTGTTGCGTGGGGTTAGTGAGAGCACATACTTGTTCAGAAGTGAGTGTGTGTGCAAGTGTGTCTGTTGGCTGTGATGTTACCGTCATTCCCTCCAGAGCTTGTATACTGACAGCCATTAGTTTTTCGTTCTGGGCTTCTCTCTTCTTGGAGATGTTTTTATCATGTTCAATGGTGGTTTCTATGAGGTTATCTATTGTGAGTCCCCGCCAGCCAGGCTGTGAGGTCTGAACCCGAGTTTTTAACCTCTCTATCAGACAGTCAATAAGTACTGTGACTATCATTCCCCGGTGGTGAGTGCTATCTTTAATATCCTCTATCCCAGTGTACTGGGTGATAGCCTGCAGAGCCCGATCGCAATAATCTTCTGCAGTTTCACTCTCCTTCTGCTAAATGGTGAAAATTTTGTTCCAGTTAACTACTACTGGAAAATATATACCCAATTGAGTTACAATGCGGGAAATGTTAACTTGGTTTACTTGGTCTGTTAAGGGAACGTCACCATCCAATACACAATCCGTGATAAATTTTGTCGCGTCGGTATTGCGTGGCAGACAGGCCCTTAACACCACACGCCAATCTTTATTAGTGGGTTCATGTGAACTACCCAAATTTCTCAAAAATCTTTGACATTTGGCTAATTCCTTTTTGGGATCGGGGAAATCATTTATGATGGAATTTAGTTCTGCTCTTGTCCAAGGACAATGCATTACTACTTCCCTCGTGGGCACTACACCGTTTGCATCTGCATTTCCATTTAGAACAGTTATTGTCCGAATGGGATGCAAACCAGTAGCGCTGCTACCTTTGACCTGATTACCTGGCTGGGGGTTTAGTCTGCTGCTGCTACGTATGGTATGAACAACTTCCTCTACGGGTGCAGAGGGCATTAACACTTCCCTTGCTGTTACCAATGGAGATGGCGGCACCACTCGTGATTGTGGTGATGCAGCATCTATCATCTGCACAGCATGGGAAATGGCAGACATTACATTAGTCTCATCATCCGCATCATGAACATTTTCTTTATAGTTGCTTAAGAGAGGGTACAAGTTGCTTGTTACATTTTTATGGGTATTTTTGGTAACTGTACTTGCACCTCCATCCACATAAGGTGGGGGAGGTGAGCATGAACTGCTAGCAATACTCTCCACAACGCTACCTTGGTGCACGGGCGCGCCATTTTGCGGCTCGCCCGTATTGCAATTTAGCGCCGCGGATGCATTTTCTGGCAATGTGCTCACGACGCTAGTTTGCGTCGTTTGAAAATTTTTAAGCCACGCATCCCCTTCATGCTGCCACAGTTTTAAACATTCAAAATATTTAACCTTTTTCTCTCGGGAGCGCATCAAACTGATGTGATCCTGGACATTGTCTAACACATTTTTATCAAAACTACCAATTCTGGGAAACGGTCTAACACTCTTCCTCGTCATATTAAACCATAAATCACAATACCTTATTGCATAAGTACCGTACTTAGTATGCATGATGCGACGGGCCGATCCGATCGGCGCCTCCATTAGCAGCACATCATTTTCTAACATCTCCACTGTTTGCGTGGCTCCCATTCTGAGACAACTCCTACGCTTTTCAATAAAGATTTAAACTGGTGAAAGACAATCAAGATAGTTTCACTTACCTGTTGCCGATTTAAGTCGGCGGCCCCCCACTCCTGGATAAGATTTAGTAAGGCAACTTCCACACCTGGATAAGATTTGAAAAAGGCAACTTCCACACCCGGATAAGATTTAGTAAGGCAACTTCCACACCTATGAGAGTTTATATGTCGGCTACTCTCACGCACCTCTCTACAACAAAGACAACATGTACACCTGCTACTGTGTATAGAACGGTAAAGCTACTTACCGAGCGGCTAGACTAACATCTAGCCCTTAAAGGTCATACGGTACCCTTAACTTTGTACAAAAACTATTCACTGTTACACACTTTTTTCCTACGCAGAAAAATAAAGTTAACACAGATATTGGTAACAATTGGGAGAAATTGTAAACCTCAACGGCTTTGGTAAAACACGTGGCAGCAGAACCGGAAGTGCGTATACACTATTGTGCGACCAGCCGCATACACAATAATGCGACTACCACACAACTATATAATGACTTTTTAACTGCGTACACAAAAGTGCGTCTTTTGCTATGCGCAAACCTGCGACTTAGCCACGTACTCAGTACTGCTGAGTACATAAGGTTCTATCAACAGAGGAAAACAAACTTTTTCCTCTCTTGTCCCTGGATTCTAGTCAGCTTCTTTGATTCACATGGAGACGGATAGCGATCTTTCAGCACAAAGCGGTTGCAGGCAAACCCTGCATGTGGCCACTGCACCCTTTGCTGAAATATCGATAGCCGTATGTACCGTGTGAGCAGGTAAGTGACTTCACTACGAGCCCCCAACTAACGATACTGGATCAGAACCTCTATATACCCCTGCCTGCACCTTCTAAAATCCTTACTATAAACCTCTAAGGATGACGCTAATTTGCGTACGCAGTCATACAGTAAATAAAGACTTAGACCTGGAATCTGTGGTTCCAAAGCAGAAGTGTTATTCAAGTAAAAGTTCAGACAGTTACACGCAATTGATCCAGACACAATTTAGGCGCAAAAGAAAATTATACGGACCCAAGTACAGTATACATACGCAGCACTTCCGGACCCGAAAATAGGCATCAGCAAGAGACCCCTCGTCATACAGCATTCAGCACGAAGACTAAAAACCCAGTGTTTGAGCACACATATTTATACCCCCCCAGAATAGACAGGACAATAAAGAAGTTTGTTGCTGATGTCATTGGTTCCCAGGGGAGAAGCATCTGTTACAGAGCATTTAACAGGCTGGTTCAAATAGACTCTCCCTGCCTCTAACAGCTGGGGATCTTTCCCTTCCCGCCCCCTGCAACATCCTAACAGTTGTTCATGAAATATACATTTTGTTGCTTGTAGGCTCTGCGATCCATAACTCGAGAATGCATGATGCGATCTCCCCACCGATAGCACCGGAATACTGTAAAAAGAGTACGCATCAGTACGAAACCAAACACAACTTGTTTAGCATGTATAAAACCTTAGTTATCAAATATCTTTATTTCTCAGCATTTAAACTAACTGAACCAACTTAAATCATATACTTTAAAGCTTATTAAACCTTATGTGTGAATATGTAATGTGTGAGTATTCGGGGTTTGATATAAGGACGCTAGTTAACTTGGGGCAGATGCGTGCGCATAAAGCTAATAAAACAGGAGTTTCATACAAAGTCCTATGCATTCGCTAATATGCGACTAGTTAACAGCGCAATTGTGCGTATTAATGTGTGTATGAGAAATGATGAAAGATGCAGTCGCATGGTGCTAATAGTATTATCGCCACATATACTAAAATGTGAGTTTATTTAAAATGGCGCTTAGGCGGCCATTCGCAAAATGGCGTCTTGCGATCTCATTTTCAAGATGGCATCTTGCGGCCAGTCGCAAGATGGCGTCGTCGCGATTACATTTTAAACTGAACTTGTCTCAGCCAATTATTCAGCTTCTACACCCTTTAGTCCCCCTATGCAGTGCCCCCAGTAGTAGCCCCCCTATGCAGTGCCCCCAGTAGTCCCCCCCTATGCAGTGCCCCCAGTAGTAGACCCCCTATGCAGTACCCCCAGTAGTAGTTCCCCTCTGCAGTGCCCCCAGGAGTCCCCCATATGCGCCTCTCAGACCCCCTATGCAGTGGAGGTAGCTGCCCCTCAAATAGGAGTGACCTGGGCATTAGGCCCAGGTCATTGAAGGACAAATTGGTGGATCAACTACTGGGGACCCACCTATTTGCCCTTTAGTGACCTGGGCCTAATGCCCAGGTCACACACCTATTTGGGGGGGGCAGATACCTTCAATTGAGCCTAATGCCCCCTATGTAGCCTGGGCCTTGTGCCCGCTTATATACCTACAGGCCTATTGTCTGAATTTATGCCACGGGCCTAGTGCTCACGATCGACAGGTCCACGCTATCAGCTTTGTCTCCGACTTGTTTCTCCACCGGTTGATTGACCTTTTTGCAGTGAGTGGAATGGGCCCAGGTATCTCTCTCGGCCACCTTCAAAGATGTAGTACTCGTCAGCAGCACCTGGTATGGACCCTCCCACCGATCAGTCAAACAACCTGAACGCAAGAAATTTCTGATCATTACATATTCTCCTGGTTCAATATCATGACAGTTAGTTTCAGGCATATCATTAGACAACAATTTCAGTTTCTGCTGCCGTTGCTTTAACTGCTTACTCATTGATATAAGATACTTTACAGTTACCTTGTTGTTACCCTTCAGGTCTTCCTGTGGACTTATAATCAAATGAGGTTGTCTACCGAACAATATTTCAAATGGGGACAGATTCAGACGAGGTCTGGGAATGGTCCTCATGCTATGTAGGACCAAAGGTAACGCTTCTGGCCATCCTAGTCCAGTCTCTGTCATGATTTTACTTAGCTTATTTTTAATAGTCCCATTCATCCTCTCTACCTTGGCACTGGCTTGCAGTCGGTAGGGGGTGTGAAGTCGGCTATTAATACCCATCAGCTTACACATATTTTGAAAAACATCACCTGTGAAATGGGTACCCCTATCACTCTCGATGATTTTAGGGATACCGTACCTCCATACAAATTCCTGAACTATTTTCTTGGCAGTAAACGCAGCAGTATTAGTGGCCGCTGGGTAGGCCTCAACACAGTTAGAAAATACGTCTGTGCACATTAATACATACTTAAGGTTCCTGCAGGGTGGTAATTGGATGAAATCAATTTGTATCACCTGGAAAGGTCCATCAGTGGGTGGAATGTGGGACGGTTCGGTAGGGATCGCTTTCCCTATATTCTTTCTCAAGCAGGTCAGACAGGACATTGCTATCTTTTCTGCTTGTGAAGAAAAACCTTGTGCGCACCAGTATGCCATTACCAACTTGCACATACCCTGTTTACCCAGATGAGTCAGGCCGTGTGCTGCCTCAGCCAGACTGGGGTAATATGCCTTGGGGGCTACTGGCTTACCATGTCCATCCCTCCAGAGCCCAGAGGACTCTTGCCCACATCCCTTGGACTTCCAAATGGATTTTTCCTGAATTGAACACAAATTTTGCATCTCAGTTAATTTCAGCATATCAATAGTTTGAAATTACATAATTGTTTTAGTTGGAGAAAACATTTTTAACCCTGCTGCCCATTTTGCAGCTTCATCAGCTCTGTTGTTGCCCAGTGGCACCGGGTCATCCTCACATGTGTGGGCTTTGCATTTAATTACTGCCACAGCTTTGGGCAGTTGAATTGCTTCTAAAAGATGTTTTATATGTCGGGAATGTGCAACTAGTGTGCCTGCTGCTGTCATTAAATTTGTCAGACGCCATAGAGCCCCAAAATCGTGCACCACCCCGAACGCGTACCTCGAGTCAGTGTAAATGTTAGCAGATTTGCCTGCTGCCAGTTCACACGCTCTAGTCAGTGCTACTAACTCTGCCACCTGGGCTGAGTGAGGAGGACCGAGAGGTTTAGCTTCTATGATGTCTGTGTCATTTACAACAGCATAACCTGTACATAACTCACCTGTGTCTGTTTGTCTATAACAACTCCCATCTGTATAAAAAGTTACATCCACATTCTCTAAAGGTGTGTCATGTATGTCAGGTCTAGCAGTAAAGGTCTGATTCAGATATGTCTTACAATCGTGCGTATCCTTATGTCTGCCGAACTCACCTCCCACCAGCAACTCCTCTCCTTCCACCCTTTGTACATTATGTTGTACATATGGTAGGTATGTTGCTGGATTCAGCGTACTGCAATGTTTAACAGTAATATTTGCAGGAGCGATTAGAGCTAGTTCCCATTTGGTGAACCTAGCCGAGGAGACGTGTCTGGTTTGAGCTGAGTTCAACAGAGCAGATACAGCATGGGGAGTGTAGACAATCATATCATGGCCCAATACTACGTCCTCACTTTTACTCACCAATAGAGCGGTAGCTGCTACACTTCTCAAACAGGTGGGGAGTTATCTTGCCACAATGTCCAATTGGGCACTGTAGTATGCTACGGGCCTACTGGCATCACCATGTTTTTGTGTAAGGACACCTGCAGCACAACCATCGGCTTCCGTACAATACAAATCAAAAGGTTTTTCATAATCAGGTATTCCCAATGCAGGAGCTTTTGTTAGACTATCCTTAAGATTAAGGAAAGCCTGCTCTGATTCCTCTGTGTGTATGACACGATCAGGCTTTGAGGAAGAGACTAATTCCTGTAAAGGTAAGGCCAAAATAGAAAAACCTGGTATCCACATTCTACAGTATCCACACATTCCCAAGAAGGTATGAATTTGCTGTTGATTCTGCGGCAGTGTCATGTTTTGTATGGCCTGGATTCTATCTATTGTAATGTGTTGTAACCCCTGGGTTAGGCAGTGTCCCAAATATTTTACTCTGGATTGGCACGGCTGTAGTTTGTCTTTAGCCACCTTGTGTCCTGTTTGTGAGAGATGAAGTAACAAAAGTTTAGTATCATTCAAACATGACATAAACGAGTCAGAACATAGCAATAAATCGTCCACATATTGAATTAGAACAGATCCATTGGCAGGTTGAAAAGATTGTAAACAGTCGCGCAATGCCTGGGAGAAGATACTAGGGCTGTCTATGAAACCTTGGGGTAATCGTGTCCATGTGTATTGTAAACCTCTGTATGTAAATGCAAATAGATACTGACAGGATGGAGAGGCACAGAGAAGAAAGCAGAACAGAGGTCAATGACAGTGAAATGGGTTGCATTTGGTGGGATCTGCATCAAAATGACAGCTGGATTCGGCACTACAGGGAATTGGCTCTCTACTACCTTATTAACACCTCTAAGGTCTTGTACTAGCCTATAACCCCTCCCACCACTCTTCACCGGAAAGATGGGACTGTTGGCTACACTAGCTATACGAACTAAAATTCCCTGTTGCAATAATCGCTCAATTATTGGAAAAATCCCTAATTCTACCTCCTGCTTTAGTGGGTACTGGGGAATTTTTGGAGCTTGCCTCCCGCTTTTTAAATTTACCATTACTGGGCTTACGTCTGCCATTAATCCAGTGTCCTGTCCATCTTTAGTCCAAAGGGAATCTGGAATTAGGGACAACATTTCATCTACCTGTGATGGAGTTTCATTTAAAACTGTAGAGTGATACATTATCCTTTGAGGAGTGTCTAACATATCCCACACCTCGTATACCATTCTCTCTGGGATATCTAAAAATACACCATCAGGGGTGCAATATATAACACATCCCATCTTACATAACAAGTCTCTGCCCAGTAGGTTAGTAGGAGCCGCAGCAGCCAGGAGAAAAGAATGCCTGGTATGCAACAGCCCAATAGTAACCTCTGTGGACATTGTTAAAGGAAAATGTTCCACTTTACCTGTTATACCCATTGTTGGTACTGTCTCTTTGGTCACATGCAAATTAATGGGAGATTTTTTCACTGACCTGGTCGCCCCGGTGTCTACAAGAAAAGGATATTCAGTACCAGCTACATCAACCATCATGACCGGTTCTTCCCTAGTACTTCCCGTTAACCTGACTATCTGTAGACTACAGGTATGACCTGACCCCTAGCGTTGGCTATCATTCTCCAATAAAGCATTTACGGCTACAATTGGAGCTGGTGCCTGCTGAACATTTGCTGGCCTCTGTGCATATCCCTTATGGGGATATCCAGGTCTTCCCTGATGTGGGATCCCTACTCTTTTTACTGTACAGTTTCTACTTAAGTGTCCTGTTTGTTTACAGTTAAAACATGTTCGTGTATCGGGTGAAGACATGTGGTGTTGTGAGGTTTGCGCAGAGGGTAAAGGTGGTGGATATGGGTAAGGATAGGGAGGGTAAGGGTATTGTGGGGTATAAGAAGTTGGTGGGTAGCCTGGGACCTGTGGTTGCATTGGGTTAGTGGGATAGAGTTGTGTTTGTTGTTGCGTGGGGTTAGTGAGAGCACATACTTGTTCAGAAGTGAGTGTGTGTGCAAGTGTGTCTGTTGGCTGTGATGTTACCGTCATTCCCTCCAGAGCTTGTATACTGACAGCCATTAGTTTTTCGTTCTGGGCTTCTCTCTTCTTGGAGATGTTTTTATCATGTTCAATGGTGGTTTCTATGAGGTTATCTATTGTGAGTCCCCGCCAGCCAGGCTGTGAGGTCTGAACCCGAGTTTTTAACCTCTCTATCAGACAGTCAATAAGTACTGTGACTATCATTCCCCGGTGGTGAGTGCTATCTTTAATATCCTCTATCCCAGTGTACTGGGTGATAGCCTGCAGAGCCCGATCGCAATAATCTTCTGCAGTTTCACTCTCCTTCTGCTAAATGGTGAAAATTTTGTTCCAGTTAACTACTACTGGAAAATATATACCCAATTGAGTTACAATGCGGGAAATGTTAACTTGGTTTACTTGGTCTGTTAAGGGAACGTCACCATCCAATACACAATCCGTGATAAATTTTGTCGCGTCGGTATTGCGTGGCAGACAGGCCCTTAACACCACACGCCAATCTTTATTAGTGGGTTCATGTGAACTACCCAAATTTCTCAAAAATCTTTGACATTTGGCTAATTCCTTTTTGGGATCGGGGAAATCATTTATGATGGAATTTAGTTCTGCTCTTGTCCAAGGACAATGCATTACTACTTCCCTCGTGGGCACTACACCGTTTGCATCTGCATTTCCATTTAGAACAGTTATTGTCCGAATGGGATGCAAACCAGTAGCGCTGCTACCTTTGACCTGATTACCTGGCTGGGGGTTTAGTCTGCTGCTGCTACGTATGGTATGAACAACTTCCTCTACGGGTGCAGAGGGCATTAACACTTCCCTTGCTGTTACCAATGGAGATGGCGGCACCACTCGTGATTGTGGTGATGCAGCATCTATCATCTGCACAGCATGGGAAATGGCAGACATTACATTAGTCTCATCATCCGCATCATGAACATTTTCTTTATAGTTGCTTAAGAGAGGGTACAAGTTGCTTGTTACATTTTTATGGGTATTTTTGGTAACTGTACTTGCACCTCCATCCACATAAGGTGGGGGAGGTGAGCATGAACTGCTAGCAATACTCTCCACAACGCTACCTTGGTGCACGGGCGCGCCATTTTGCGGCTCGCCCGTATTGCAATTTAGCGCCGCGGATGCATTTTCTGGCAATGTGCACACGACGCTAGTTTGCGTCGTTTGAAAATTTTTAAGCCACGCATCCCCTTCATGCTGCCACAGTTTTAAACATTCAAAATATTTAACCTTTTTCTCTCGGGAGCGCATCAAACTGATGTGATCCTGGACATTGTCTAACACATTTTTATCAAAACTACCAATTCTGGGAAACGGTCTAACACTCTTCCTCGTCATATTAAACCATAAATCACAATACCTTATTGCATAAGTACCGTACTTAGTATGCATGATACGACGGGCCGATCCGATCGGCGCCTCCATTAGCAGCACATCATTTTCTAACATCTCCACTGTTTGCGTGGCTCCCATTCTGAGACAACTCCTACGCTTTTCAATAAAGATTTAAACTGGTGAAAGACAATCAAGATAGTTTCACTTACCTGTTGCCGATTTAAGTCGGCGGCCCCCCACTCCTGGATAAGATTTAGTAAGGCAACTTCCACACCTGGATAAGATTTGAAAAAGGCAACTTCCACACCCGGATAAGATTTAGTAAGGCAACTTCCACACCTATGAGAGTTTATATGTCGGCTACTCTCACGCACCTCTCTACAACAAAGACAACATGTACACCTGCTACTGTGTATAGAACGGTAAAGCTACTTACCGAGCGGCTAGACTAACATCTAGCCCTTAAAGGTCATACGGTACCCTTAACTTTGTACAAAAACTATTCACTGTTACACACTTTTTTCCTACGCAGAAAAATAAAGTTAACACAGATATTGGTAACAATTGGGAGAAATTGTAAACCTCAACGGCTTTGGTAAAACACGTGGCAGCAGAACCGGAAGTGCGTATACACTATTGTGCGACCAGCCGCATACACAATAATGCGACTACCACACAACCATATAATGACTTTTTAACTGCGTACACAAAAGTGCGTCTTTTGCTATGCGCAAACCTGCGACTTAGCCGCGTACTCAGTACTGCTGAGTACATAAGGTTCTATCAACAGAGGAAAACAAACTTTTTCCTCTCTTGTCCCTGGATTCTAGTCAGCTTCTTTGATTCACATGGAGACGGATAGCGATCTTTCAGCACAAAGCGGTTGCAGGCAAACCCTGCATGTGGCCACTGCACCCTTTGCTGAAATATCGATAGCCGTATGTACCATGTGAGCAGGTAAGTGACTTCACTACGAGCCCCCAACTAACGATACTGGATCAGAACCTCTATATACCCCTGCCTGCACCTTCTAAAATCCTTACTATAAACCTCTAAGGATGACGCTAATTTGCGTACGCAGTCATACAGTAAATAAAGACTTAGACCTGGAATCTGTGGTTCCAAAGCAGAAGTGTTATTCAAGTAAAAGTTCAGACAGTTACACGCAATTGATCCAGACACAATTTAGGCGCAAAAGAAAATTATACGGACCCAAGTACAGTATACATACGCAGCGCTTCCGGACCCGAAGATAGGCATCAGCAAGAGACCCCTCGTCATACAGCATTCAGCACGAAGACTAAAAACCCAGTGTTTGAGCACACATATTTATACCCCCCCAGAATAGACAGGACAATAAAGAAGTTTGTTGCTGATGTCATTGGTTCCCAGGGGAGAAGCATCTGTTACAGAGCATTTAACAGGCTGGTTCAAATAGACTCTCCCTGCCTCTAACAGCTGGGGATCTTTCCCTTCCCGCCCCCTGCAACATCCTAACAGTTGTTCATGAAATATACATTTTGTTGCTTGTAGGCTCTGCGATCCATAACTCGAGAATGCATGATGCGATCTCCCCACCGATAGCACCGGAATAATGTAAAAAGAGTACGCATCAGTACGAAACCAAACACAACTTGTTTAGCATGTATAAAACCTTAGTTATCAAATATCTTTATTTCTCAGCATTTAAACTAACTGAACCAACTTAAATCATATACTTTAAAGCTTATTAAACCTTATGTGTGAATATGTAATGTGTGAGTATTCGGGGTTTGATATAAGGACGCTAGTTAACTTGGGGCAGATGCGTGCGCATAAAGCTAATAAAACAGGAGTTTCATACAAAGTCCTATGCATTCGCTAATATGCGACTAGTTAACAGCGCAATTGTGCGTATTAATGTGTGTATGAGAAATGATGAAAGATGCAGTCGCATGGTGCTAATAGTATTATCGCCACATATACTAAAATGTGAGTTTATTTAAAATGGCGCTTAGGCGGCCATTCGCAAAATGGCGTCTTGCGATCTCATTTTCAAGATGGCATCTTGCGGCCAGTCGCAAGATGGCGTCGTCGCGATTACATTTTAAACTGAACTTGTCTCAGCCAATTATTCAGCTTCTACACCCTTTAGTCCCCCTATGCAGTGCCCCCAGTAGTAGCCCCCCTATGCAGTGCCCCCAGTAGTCCCCCCCTATGCAGTGCCCCCAGTAGTAGACCCCCTATGCAGTACCCCCAGTAGTAGTTCCCCTCTGCAGTGCCCCCAGGAGTCCCCCATATGCGCCTCTCAGACCCCCTATGCAGTGGAGGTAGCTGCCCCTCAAATAGGAGTGACCTGGGCATTAGGCCCAGGTCACTGAAGGACAAATTGGTGGATCAACTACTGGGGACCCACCTATTTGCCCTTTAGTGACCTGGGCCTAATGCCCAGGTCACACACCTATTTGGGGGGGGCAGATACCTTCAATTGAGCCTAATGCCCCCTATGTAGCCTGGGCCTTGTGCCCGCTTATATACCTACAGGCCTATTGTCTGAATTTATGCCACGGGCCTAGTGCTCACGATCGACAGGTCCACGCTATCAGCTTTGTCTCCGACTTGTTTCTCCACCGGTTGATTGACCTTTTTGCAGTGAGTGGAATGGGCCCAGGTATCTCTCTCGGCCACCTTCAAAGATGTAGTACTCGTCAGCAGCACCTGGTATGGACCCTCCCACCGATCAGTCAAACAACCTGAACGCAAGAAATTTCTGATCATTACATATTCTCCTGGTTCAATATCATGACAGTTAGTTTCAGGCATATCATTAGACAACAATTTCAGTTTCTGCTGCCGTTGCTTTAACTGCTTACTCATTGATATAAGATACTTTACAGTTACCTTGTTGTTACCCTTCAGGTCTTCCTGTGGACTTATAATCAAATGAGGTTGTCTACCGAACAATATTTCAAATGGGGACAGATTCAGACGAGGTCTGGGAATGGTCCTCATGCTATGTAGGACCAAAGGTAACGCTTCTGGCCATCCTAGTCCAGTCTCTGTCATGATTTTACTTAGCTTATTTTTAATAGTCCCATTCATCCTCTCTACCTTGGCACTGGCTTGCAGTCGGTAGGGGGTGTGAAGTCGGCTATTAATACCCATCAGCTTACACATATTTTGAAAAACATCACCTGTGAAATGGGTACCCCTATCACTCTCGATGATTTTAGGGATACCGTACCTCCATACAAATTCCTGAACTATTTTCTTGGCAGTAAACGCAGCAGTATTAGTGGCCGCTGGGTAGGCCTCAACACAGTTAGAAAATACGTCTGTGCACATTAATACATACTTAAGGTTCCTGCAGGGTGGTAATTGGATGAAATCAATTTGTATCACCTGGAAAGGTCCATCAGTGGGTGGAATGTGGGACGGTTCGGTAGGGATCGCTTTCCCTATATTCTTTCTCAAGCAGGTCAGACAGGACATTGCTATCTTTTCTGCTTGTGAAGAAAAACCTTGTGCGCACCAGTATGCCATTACCAACTTGCACATACCCTGTTTACCCAGATGAGTCAGGCCGTGTGCTGCCTCAGCCAGACTGGGGTAATATGCCTTGGGGGCTACTGGCTTACCATGTCCATCCCTCCAGAGCCCAGAGGACTCTTGCCCACATCCCTTGGACTTCCAAATGGATTTTTCCTGAATTGAACACAAATTTTGCATCTCAGTTAATTTCAGCATATCAATAGTTTGAAATTACATAATTGTTTTAGTTGGAGAAAACATTTTTAACCCTGCTGCCCATTTTGCAGCTTCATCAGCTCTGTTGTTGCCCAGTGGCACCGGGTCATCCTCACATGTGTGGGCTTTGCATTTAATTACTGCCACAGCTTTGGGCAGTTGAATTGCTTCTAAAAGATGTTTTATATGTCGGGAATGTGCAACTAGTGTGCCTGCTGCTGTCATTAAATTTGTCAGACGCCATAGAGCCCCAAAATCGTGCACCACCCCGAACGCGTACCTCGAGTCAGTGTAAATGTTAGCAGATTTGCCTGCTGCCAGTTCACACGCTCTAGTCAGTGCTACTAACTCTGCCACCTGGGCTGAGTGAGGAGGACCGAGAGGTTTAGCTTCTATGATGTCTGTGTCATTTACAACAGCATAACCTGTACATAACTCACCTGTGTCTGTTTGTCTATAACAACTCCCATCCGTATAAAAAGTTACATCCACATTCTCTAAAGGTGTGTCATGTATGTCAGGTCTAGCAGTAAAGGTCTGATTCAGATATGTCTTACAATCGTGCGTATCCTTATGTCTGCCGAACTCACCTCCCACCAGCAACTCCTCTCCTTCCACCCTTTGTACATTATGTTGTACATATGGTAGGTATGTTGCTGGATTCAGCGTACTGCAATGTTTAACAGTAATATTTGCAGGAGCGATTAGAGCTAGTTCCCATTTGGTGAACCTAGCCGAGGAGACGTGTCTGGTTTGAGCTGAGTTCAACAGAGCAGATACAGCATGGGGAGTGTAGACAATCATATCATGGCCCAATACTACGTCCTCACTTTTACTCACCAATAGAGCGGTAGCTGCTACACTTCTCAAACAGGTGGGGAGTTATCTTGCCACAATGTCCAATTGGGCACTGTAGTATGCTACGGGCCTACTGGCATCACCATGTTTTTGTGTAAGGACACCTGCAGCACAACCATCGGCTTCCGTACAATACAAATCAAAAGGTTTTTCATAATCAGGTATTCCCAATGCAGGAGCTTTTGTTAGACTATCCTTAAGATTAAGGAAAGCCTGCTCTGATTCCTCTGTGTGTATGACACGATCAGGCTTTGAGGAAGAGACTAATTCCTGTAAAGGTAAGGCCAAAATAGAAAAACCTGGTATCCACATTCTACAGTATCCACACATTCCCAAGAAGGTACGAATTTGCTGTTGATTCTGCGGCAGTGTCATGTTTTGTATGGCCTGGATTCTATCTATTGTAATGTGTTGTAACCCCTGGGTTAGGCAGTGTCCCAAATATTTTACTCTGGATTGGCACGGCTGTAGTTTGTCTTTAGCCACCTTGTGTCCTGTTTGTGAGAGATGAAGTAACAAAAGTTTAGTATCATTCAAACATGACATAAACGAGTCAGAACATAGCAATAAATCGTCCACATATTGAATTAGAACAGATCCATTGGCAGGTTGAAAAGATTGTAAACAGTCGCGCAATGCCTGGGAGAAGATACTAGGGCTGTCTATGAAACCTTGGGGTAATCGTGTCCATGTGTATTGTAAACCTCTGTATGTAAATGCAAATAGATACTGACAGGATGGAGAGGCACAGAGAAGAAAGCAGAACAGAGGTCAATGACAGTGAAATGGGTTGCATTTGGTGGGATCTGCATCAAAATGACAGCTGGATTCGGCACTACAGGGAATTGGCTCTCTACTACCTTATTAACACCTCTAAGGTCTTGTACTAGCCTATAACCCCTCCCACCACTCTTCACCAGAAAGATGGGACTGTTGGCTACACTAGCTATACGAACTAAAATTCCCTGTTGCAATAATCGCTCAATTATTGGAAAAATCCCTAATTCTACCTCCTGCTTTAGTGGGTACTGGGGAATTTTTGGAGCTTGCCTCCCGCTTTTTAAATTTACCATTACTGGGCTTACGTCTGCCATTAATCCAGTGTCCTGTCCATCTTTAGTCCAAAGGGAATCTGAAATTAGGGACAACATTTCATCTACCTGTGATGGAGTTTCATTTAAAACTGTAGAGTGATACATTATCCTTTGAGGAGTGTCTAACATATCCCACACCTCGTATACCATTCTCTCTGGGATATCTAAAAATACACCATCAGGGGTGCAATATATAACACATCCCATCTTACATAACAAGTCTCTGCCCAGTAGGTTAGTAGGAGCCGCAGCAGCCAGGAGAAAAGAATGCCTGGTATGCAACAGCCCAATAGTAACCTCTGTGGACATTGTTAAAGGAAAATGTTCCACTTTACCTGTTATACCCATTGTTGGTACTGTCTCTTTGGTCACATGCAAATTAATGGGAGATTTTTTCACTGACCTGGTCGCCCCGGTGTCTACAAGAAAAGGATATTCAGTACCAGCTACATCAACCATCATGACCGGTTCTTCCCTAGTACTTCCCGTTAACCTGACTATCTGTAGACTACAGGTATGACCTGACCCCTAGCGTTGGCTATCATTCTCCAATAAAGCATTTACGGCTACAATTGGAGCTGGTGCCTGCTGAACATTTGCTGGCCTCTGTGCATATCCCTTATGGGGATATCCAGGTCTTCCCTGATGTGGGATCCCTACTCTTTTTACTGTACAGTTTCTACTTAAGTGTCCTGTTTGTTTACAGTTAAAACATGTTCGTGTATCGGGTGAAGACATGTGGTGTTGTGAGGTTTGCGCAGAGGGTAAAGGTGGTGGATATGGGTAAGGATAGGGAGGGTAAGGGTATTGTGGGGTATAAGAAGTTGGTGGGTAGCCTGGGACCTGTGGTTGCATTGGGTTAGTGGGATAGAGTTGTGTTTGTTGTTGCGTGGGGTTAGTGAGAGCACATACTTGTTCAGAAGTGAGTGTGTGTGCAAGTGTGTCTGTTGGCTGTGATGTTACCGTCATTCCCTCCAGAGCTTGTATACTGACAGCCATTAGTTTTTCGTTCTGGGCTTCTCTCTTCTTGGAGATGTTTTTATCATGTTCAATGGTGGTTTCTATGAGGTTATCTATTGTGAGTCCCCGCCAGCCAGGCTGTGAGGTCTGAACCCGAGTTTTTAACCTCTCTATCAGACAGTCAATAAGTACTGTGACTATCATTCCCCGGTGGTGAGTGCTATCTTTAATATCCTCTATCCCAGTGTACTGGGTGATAGCCTGCAGAGCCCGATCGCAATAATCTTCTGCAGTTTCACTCTCCTTCTGCTAAATGGTGAAAATTTTGTTCCAGTTAACTACTACTGGAAAATATATACCCAATTGAGTTACAATGCGGGAAATGTTAACTTGGTTTACTTGGTCTGTTAAGGGAACGTCACCATCCAATACACAATCCGTGATAAATTTTGTCGCGTCGGTATTGCGTGGCAGACAGGCCCTTAACACCACACGCCAATCTTTATTAGTGGGTTCATGTGAACTACCCAAATTTCTCAAAAATCTTTGACATTTGGCTAATTCCTTTTTGGGATCGGGGAAATCATTTATGATGGAATTTAGTTCTGCTCTTGTCCAAGGACAATGCATTACTACTTCCCTCGTGGGCACTACACCGTTTGCATCTGCATTTCCATTTAGAACAGTTATTGTCCGAATGGGATGCAAACCAGTGCTGCTACCTTTGACCTGATTACCTGGCTGGGGGTTTAGTCTGCTGCTGCTACGTATGGTATGAACAACTTCCTCTACGGGTGCAGAGGGCATTAACACTTCCCTTGCTGTTACCAATGGAGATGGCGGCACCACTCGTGATTGTGGTGATGCAGCATCTATCATCTGCACAGCATGGGAAATGGCAGACATTACATTAGTCTCATCATCCGCATCATGAACATTTTCTTTATAGTTGCTTAAGAGAGGGTACAAGTTGCTTGTTACATTTTTATGGGTATTTTTGGTAACTGTACTTGCACCTCCATCCACATAAGGTGGGGGAGGTGAGCATGAACTGCTAGCAATACTCTCCACAACGCTACCTTGGTGCACGGGCGCGCCATTTTGCGGCTCGCCCGTATTGCAATTTAGCGCCGCGGATGCATTTTCTGGCAATGTGCTCACGACGCTAGTTTGCGTCGTTTGAAAATTTTTAAGCCACGCATCCCCTTCATGCTGCCACAGTTTTAAACATTCAAAATATTTAACCTTTTTCTCTCGGGAGCGCATCAAACTGATGTGATCCTGGACATTGTCTAACACATTTTTATCAAAACTACCAATTCTGGGAAACGGTCTAACACTCTTCCTCGTCATATTAAACCATAAATCACAATACCTTATTGCATAAGTACCGTACTTAGTATGCATGATACGACGGGCCGATCCGATCGGCGCCTCCATTAGCAGCACATCATTTTCTAACATCTCCACTGTTTGCGTGGCTCCCATTCTGAGACAACTCCTACGCTTTTCAATAAAGATTTAAACTGGTGAAAGACAATCAAGATAGTTTCACTTACCTGTTGCCGATTTAAGTCGGCGGCCCCCCACTCCTGGATAAGATTTAGTAAGGCAACTTCCACACCTGGATAAGATTTGAAAAAGGCAACTTCCACACCCGGATAAGATTTAGTAAGGCAACTTCCACACCTATGAGAGTTTATATGTCGGCTACTCTCACGCACCTCTCTACAACAAAGACAACATGTACACCTGCTACTGTGTATAGAACGGTAAAGCTACTTACCGAGCGGCTAGACTAACATCTAGCCCTTAAAGGTCATACGGTACCCTTAACTTTGTACAAAAACTATTCACTGTTACACACTTTTTTCCTACGCAGAAAAATAAAGTTAACACAGATATTGGTAACAATTGGGAGAAATTGTAAACCTCAACGGCTTTGGTAAAACACGTGGCAGCAGAACCGGAAGTGCGTATACACTATTGTGCGACCAGCCGCATACACAATAATGCGACTACCACACAACCATATAATGACTTTTTAACTGCGTACACAAAAGTGCGTCTTTTGCTATGCGCAAACCTGCGACTTAGCCGCGTACTCAGTACTGCTGAGTACATAAGGTTCTATCAACAGAGGAAAACAAACTTTTTCCTCTCTTGTCCCTGGATTCTAGTCAGCTTCTTTGATTCACATGGAGACGGATAGCGATCTTTCAGCACAAAGCGGTTGCAGGCAAACCCTGCATGTGGCCACTGCACCCTTTGCTGAAATATCGATAGCCGTATGTACCGTGTGAGCAGGTAAGTGACTTCACTACGAGCCCCCAACTAACGATACTGGATCAGAACCTCTATATACCCCTGCCTGCACCTTCTAAAATCCTTACTATAAACCTCTAAGGATGACGCTAATTTGCGTACGCAGTCATACAGTAAATAAAGACTTAGACCTGGAATCTGTGGTTCCAAAGCAGAAGTGTTATTCAAGTAAAAGTTCAGACAGTTACACGCAATTGATCCAGACAATTTAGGCGCAAAAGAAAATTATACGGACCCAAGTACAGTATACATACGCAGCGCTTCCGGACCCGAAGATAGGCATCAGCAAGAGACCCCTCGTCATACAGCATTCAGCACGAAGACTAAAAACCCAGTGTTTGAGCACACATATTTATACCCCCCCAGAATAGACAGGACAATAAAGAAGTTTGTTGCTGATGTCATTGGTTCCCAGGGGAGAAGCATCTGTTACAGAGCATTTAACAGGCTGGTTCAAATAGACTCTCCCTGCCTCTAACAGCTGGGGATCTTTCCCTTCCCGCCCCCTGCAACATCCTAACAGTTGTTCATGAAATATACATTTTGTTGCTTGTAGGCTCTGCGATCCATAACTCGAGAATGCATAATGCGATCTCCCCACCGATAGCACCGGAATACTGTAAAAAGAGTACGCATCAGTACGAAACCAAACACAACTTGTTTAGCATGTATAAAACCTTAGTTATCAAATATCTTTATTTCTCAGCATTTAAACTAACTGAACCAACTTAAATCATATACTTTAAAGCTTATTAAACCTTATGTGTGAATATGTAATGTGTGAGTATTCGGGGTTTGATATAAGGACGCTAGTTAACTTGGGGCAGATGCGTGCGCATAAAGCTAATAAAACAGGAGTTTCATACAAAGTCCTATGCATTCGCTAATATGCGACTAGTTAACAGCGCAATTGTGCGTATTAATGTGTGTATGAGAAATGATGAAAGATGCAGTCGCATGGTGCTAATAGTATTATCGCCACATATACTAAAATGTGAGTTTATTTAAAATGGCGCTTAGGCGGCCATTCGCAAAATGGCGTCTTGCGATCTCATTTTCAAGATGGCATCTTGCGGCCAGTCGCAAGATGGCGTCGTCGCGATTACATTTTAAACTGAACTTGTCTCAGCCAATTATTCAGCTTCTACACCCTTTAGTCCCCCTATGCAGTGCCCCCAGTAGTAGCCCCCCTATGCAGTGCCCCCAGTAGTCCCCCCCTATGCAGTGCCCCCAGTAGTAGACCCCCTATGCAGTACCCCCAGTAGTAGTTCCCCTCTGCAGTGCCCCCAGGAGTCCCCCATATGCGCCTCTCAGACCCCCTATGCAGTGGAGGTAGCTGCCCCTCAAATAGGAGTGACCTGGGCATTAGGCCCAGGTCACTGAAGGACAAATTGGTGGATCAACTACTGGGGACCCACCTATTTGCCCTTTAGTGACCTGGGCCTAATGCCCAGGTCACACACCTATTTGGGGGGGGCAGATACCTTCAATTGAGCCTAATGCCCCCTATGTAGCCTGGGCCTTGTGCCCGCTTATATACCTACAGGCCTATTGTCTGAATTTATGCCACGGGCCTAGTGCTCACGATCGTCAGGTCCACGCTATCAGCTTTGTCTCCGACTTGTTTCTCCACCGGTTGATTGACCTTTTTGCAGTGAGTGGAATGGGCCCAGGTATCTCTCTCGGCCACCTTCAAAGATGTAGTACTCGTCAGCAGCACCTGGTATGGACCCTCCCACCGATCAGTCAAACAACCTGAACGCAAGAAATTTCTGATCATTACATATTCTCCTGGTTCAATATCATGACAGTTAGTTTCAGGCATATCATTAGACAACAATTTCAGTTTCTGCTGCCGTTGCTTTAACTGCTTACTCATTGATATAAGATACTTTACAGTTACCTTGTTGTTACCCTTCAGGTCTTCCTGTGGACTTATAATCAAATGAGGTTGTCTACTGAACAATATTTCAAATGGGGACAGATTCAGACGAGGTCTGGGAATGGTCCTCATGCTATGTAGGACCAAAGGTAACGCTTCTGGCCATCCTAGTCCAGTCTCTGTCATGATTTTACTTAGCTTATTTTTAATAGTCCCATTCATCCTCTCTACCTTGGCACTGGCTTGCAGTCGGTAGGGGGTGTGAAGTCGGCTATTAATACCCATCAGCTTACACATATTTTGAAAAACATCACCTGTGAAATGGGTACCCCTATCACTCTCGATGATTTTAGGGATACCGTACCTCCATACAAATTCCTGAACTATTTTCTTGGCAGTAAACGCAGCAGTATTAGTGGCCGCTGGGTAGGCCTCAACACAGTTAGAAAATACGTCTGTGCACATTAATACATACTTAAGGTTCCTGCAGGGTGGTAATTGGATGAAATCAATTTGTATCACCTGGAAAGGTCCATCAGTGGGTGGAATGTGGGACGGTTCGGTAGGGATCGCTTTCCCTATATTCTTTCTCAAGCAGGTCAGACAGGACATTGCTATCTTTTCTGCTTGTGAAGAAAAACCTTGTGCGCACCAGTATGCCATTACCAACTTGCACATACCCTGTTTACCCAGATGAGTCAGGCCGTGTGCTGCCTCAGCCAGACTGGGGTAATATGCCTTGGGGGCTACTGGCTTACCATGTCCATCCCTCCAGAGCCCAGAGGACTCTTGCCCACATCCCTTGGACTTCCAAATGGATTTTTCCTGAATTGAACACAAATTTTGCATCTCAGTTAATTTCAGCATATCAATAGTTTGAAATTACATAATTGTTTTAGTTGGAGAAAACATTTTTAACCCTGCTGCCCATTTTGCAGCTTCATCAGCTCTGTTGTTGCCCAGTGGCACCGGGTCATCCTCACATGTGTGGGCTTTGCATTTAATTACTGCCACAGCTTTGGGCAGTTGAATTGCTTCTAAAAGATGTTTTATATGTCGGGAATGTGCAACTAGTGTGCCTGCTGCTGTCATTAAATTTGTCAGACGCCATAGAGCCCCAAAATCGTGCACCACCCCGAACGCGTACCTCGAGTCAGTGTAAATGTTAGCAGATTTGCCTGCTGCCAGTTCACACGCTCTAGTCAGTGCTACTAACTCTGCCACCTGGGCTGAGTGAGGAGGACCGAGAGGTTTAGCTTCTATGATGTCTGTGTCATTTACAACAGCATAACCTGTACATAACTCACCTGTGTCTGTTTGTCTATAACAACTCCCATCCGTATAAAAAGTTACATCCACATTCTCTAAAGGTGTGTCATGTATGTCAGGTCTAGCAGTAAAGGTCTGATTCAGATATGTCTTACAATCGTGCGTATCCTTATGTCTGCCGAACTCACCTCCCACCAGCAACTCCTCTCCTTCCACCCTTTGTACATTATGTTGTACATATGGTAGGTATGTTGCTGGATTCAGCGTACTGCAATGTTTAACAGTAATATTTGCAGGAGCGATTAGAGCTAGTTCCCATTTGGTGAACCTAGCCGAGGAGACGTGTCTGGTTTGAGCTGAGTTCAACAGAGCAGATACAGCATGGGGAGTGTAGACAATCATATCCTGGCCCAATACTACGTCCTCACTTTTACTCACCAATAGAGCGGTAGCTGCTACACTTCTCAAACAGGTGGGGAGTTATCTTGCCACAATGTCCAATTGGGCACTGTAGTATGCTACGGGCCTACTGGCATCACCATGTTTTTGTGTAAGGACACCTGCAGCACAACCATCGGCTTCCGTACAATACAAATCAAAAGGTTTTTCATAATCAGGTATTCCCAATGCAGGAGCTTTTGTTAGACTATCCTTAAGATTAAGGAAAGCCTGCTCTGATTCCTCTGTGTGTATGACACGATCAGGCTTTGAGGAAGAGACTAATTCCTGTAAAGGTAAGGCCAAAATAGAAAAACCTGGTATCCACATTCTACAGTATCCACACATTCCCAAGAAGGTACGAATTTGCTGTTGATTCTGCGGCAGTGTCATGTTTTGTATGGCCTGGATTCTATCTATTGTAATGTGTTGTAACCCCTGGGTTAGGCAGTGTCCCAAATATTTTACTCTGGATTGGCACGGCTGTAGTTTGTCTTTAGCCACCTTGTGTCCTGTTTGTGAGAGATGAAGTAACAAAAGTTTAGTATCATTCAAACATGACATAAACGAGTCAGAACATAGCAATAAATCGTCCACATATTGAATTAGAACAGATCCATTGGCAGGTTGAAAAGATTGTAAACAGTCGCGCAATGCCTGGGAGAAGATACTAGGGCTGTCTATGAAACCTTGGGGTAATCGTGTCCATGTGTATTGTAAACCTCTGTATGTAAATGCAAATAGATACTGACAGGATGGAGAGGCACAGAGAAGAAAGCAGAACAGAGGTCAATGACAGTGAAATGGGTTGCATTTGGTGGGATCTGCATCAAAATGACAGCTGGATTCGGCACTACAGGGAATTGGCTCTCTACTACCTTATTAACACCTCTAAGGTCTTGTACTAGCCTATAACCCCTCCCACCACTCTTCACCGGAAAGATGGGACTGTTGGCTACACTAGCTATACGAACTAAAATTCCCTGTTGCAATAATCGCTCAATTATTGGAAAAATCCCTAATTCTACCTCCTGCTTTAGTGGGTACTGGGGAATTTTTGGAGCTTGCCTCCCGCTTTTTAAATTTACCATTACTGGGCTTATGTCTGCCATTAATCCAGTGTCCTGTCCATCTTTAGTCCAAAGGGAATCTGGAATTAGGGACAACATTTCATCTACCTGTGATGGAGTTTCATTTAAAACTGTAGAGTGATACATTATCCTTTGAGGAGTGTCTAACATATCCCACACCTCGTATACCATTCTCTCTGGGATATCTAAAAATACACCATCAGGGGTGCAATATATAACACATCCCATCTTACATAACAAGTCTCTGCCCAGTAGGTTAGTAGGAGCCGCAGCAGCCAGGAGAAAAGAATGCCTGGTATGCAACAGCCCAATAGTAACCTCTGTGGACATTGTTAAAGGAAAATGTTCCACTTTACCTGTTATACCCATTGTTGGTACTGTCTCTTTGGTCACATGCAAATTAATGGGAGATTTTTTCACTGACCTGGTCGCCCCGGTGTCTACAAGAAAAGGATATTCAGTACCAGCTACATCAACCATCATGACCGGTTCTTCCCTAGTACTTCCCGTTAACCTGACTATCTGTAGACTACAGGTATGACCTGACCCCTAGCGTTGGCTATCATTCTCCAATAAAGCATTTACGGCTACAATTGGAGCTGGTGCCTGCTGAACATTTGCTGGCCTCTGTGCATATCCCTTATGGGGATATCCAGGTCTTCCCTGATGTGGGATCCCTACTCTTTTTACTGTACAGTTTCTACTTAAGTGTCCTGTTTGTTTACAGTTAAAACATGTTCGTGTATCGGGTGAAGACATGTGGTGTTGTGAGGTTTGCGCAGAGGGTAAAGGTGGTGGATATGGGTAAGGATAGGGAGGGTAAGGGTATTGTGGGGTATAAGAAGTTGGTGGGTAGCCTGGGACCTGTGGTTGCATTGGGTTAGTGGGATAGAGTTGTGTTTGTTGTTGCGTGGGGTTAGTGAGAGCACATACTTGTTCAGAAGTGAGTGTGTGTGCAAGTGTGTCTGTTGGCTGTGATGTTACCGTCATTCCCTCCAGAGCTTGTATACTGACAGCCATTAGTTTTTCGTTCTGGGCTTCTCTCTTCTTGGAGATGTTTTTATCATGTTCAATGGTGGTTTCTATGAGGTTATCTATTGTGAGTCCCCGCCAGCCAGGCTGTGAGGTCTGAACCCGAGTTTTTAACCTCTCTATCAGACAGTCAATAAGTACTGTGACTATCATTCCCCGGTGGTGAGTGCTATCTTTAATATCCTCTATCCCAGTGTACTGGGTGATAGCCTGCAGAGCCCGATCGCAATAATCTTCTGCAGTTTCACTCTCCTTCTGCTAAATGGTGAAAATTTTGTTCCAGTTAACTACTACTGGAAAATATATACCCAATTGAGTTACAATGCGGGAAATGTTAACTTGGTTTACTTGGTCTGTTAAGGGAACGTCACCATCCAATACACAATCCGTGATAAATTTTGTCGCGTCGGTATTGCGTGGCAGACAGGCCCTTAACACCACACGAAAATCTTTATTAGTGGGTTCATGTGAACTACCCAAATTTCTCAAAAATCTTTGACATTTGGCTAATTCCTTTTTGGGATCGGGGAAATCATTTATGATGGAATTTAGTTCTGCTCTTGTCCAAGGACAATGCATTACTACTTCCCTCGTGGGCACTACACCGTTTGCATCTGCATTTCCATTTAGAACAGTTATTGTCCGAATGGGATGCAAACCAGTAGCGCTGCTACCTTTGACCTGATTACCTGGCTGGGGGTTTAGTCTGCTGCTGCTACGTATGGTATGAACAACTTCCTCTACGGGTGCAGAGGGCATTAACACTTCCCTTGCTGTTACCAATGGAGATGGCGGCACCACTCGTGATTGTGGTGATGCAGCATCTATCATCTGCACAGCATGGGAAATGGCAGACATTACATTAGTCTCATCATCCGCATCATGAACATTTTCTTTATAGTTGCTTAAGAGAGGGTACAAGTTGCTTGTTACATTTTTATGGGTATTTTTGGTAACTGTACTTGCACCTCCATCCACATAAGGTGGGGGAGGTGAGCATGAACTGCTAGCAATACTCTCCACAACGCTACCTTGGGCACGGGCGCGCCATTTTGCGGCTCGCCCGTATTGCAATTTAGCGCCGCGGATGCATTTTCTGGCAATGTGCTCACGACGCTAGTTTGCGTCGTTTGAAAATTTTTAAGCCACGCATCCCCTTCATGCTGCCACAGTTTTAAACATTCAAAATATTTAACCTTTTTCTCTCGGGAGCGCATCAAACTGATGTGATCCTGGACATTGTCTAACACATTTTTATCAAAACTACCAATTCTGGGAAACGGTCTAACACTCTTCCTCATCATATTAAACCATAAATCACAATACCTTATTGCATAAGTACCGTACTTAGTATGCATGATACGACGGGCCGATCCGATCGGCGCCTCCATTAGCAGCACATCATTTTCTAACATCTCCACTGTTTGCGTGGCTCCCATTCTGAGACAACTCCTACGCTTTTCAATAAAGATTTAAACTGGTGAAAGACAATCAAGATAGTTTCACTTACCTGTTGCCGATTTAAGTCGGCGGCCCCCCACTCCTGGATAAGATTTAGTAAGGCAACTTCCACACCTGGATAAGATTTGAAAAAGGCAACTTCCACACCCGGATAAGATTTAGTAAGGCAACTTCCACACCTATGAGAGTTTATATGTCGGCTACTCTCACGCACCTCTCTACAACAAAGACAACATGTACACCTGCTACTGTGTATAGAACGGTAAAGCTACTTACCGAGCGGCTAGACTAACATCTAGCCCTTAAAGGTCATACGGTACCCTTAACTTTGTACAAAAACTATTCACTGTTACACACTTTTTTCCTACGCAGAAAAATAAAGTTAACACAGATATTGGTAACAATTGGGAGAAATTGTAAACCTCAACGGCTTTGGTAAAACACGTGGCAGCAGAACCGGAAGTGCGTATACACTATTGTGCGACCAGCCGCATACACAATAATGCGACTACCACACAACCATATAATGACTTTTTAACTGCGTACACAAAAGTGCGTCTTTTGCTATGCGCAAACCTGCGACTTAGCCGCGTACTCAGTACTGCTGAGTACATAAGGTTCTATCAACAGAGGAAAACAAACTTTTTCCTCTCTTGTCCCTGGATTCTAGTCAGCTTCTTTGATTCACATGGAGACGGATAGCGATCTTTCAGCACAAAGCGGTTGCAGGCAAACCCTGCATGTGGCCACTGCACCCTTTGCTGAAATATCGATAGCCGTATGTACCGTGTGAGCAGGTAAGTGACTTCACTACGAGCCCCCAACTAACGATACTGGATCAGAACCTCTATATACCCCTGCCTGCACCTTCTAAAATCCTTACTATAAACCTCTAAGGATGACGCTAATTTGCGTACGCAGTCATACAGTAAATAAAGACTTAGACCTGGAATCTGTGGTTCCAAAGCAGAAGTGTTATTCAAGTAAAAGTTCAGACAGTTACACGCAATTGATCCAGACACAATTTAGGCGCAAAAGAAAATTATACGGACCCAAGTACAGTATACATACGCAGCGCTTCCGGACCCGAAGATAGGCATCAGCAAGAGACCCCTCGTCATACAGCATTCAGCACGAAGACTAAAAACCCAGTGTTTGAGCACACATATTTATACCCCCCCAGAATAGACAGGACAATAAAGAAGTTTGTTGCTGATGTCATTGGTTCCCAGGGGAGAAGCATCTGTTACAGAGCATTTAACAGGCTGGTTCAAATAGACTCTCCCTGCCTCTAACAGCTGGGGATCTTTCCCTTCCCGCCCCCTGCAACATCCTAACAGTTGTTCATGAAATATACATTTTGTTGCTTGTAGGCTCTGCGATCCATAACTCGAGAATGCATGATGCGATCTCCCCACCGATAGCACCGGAATACTGTAAAAAGAGTACGCATCAGTACGAAACCAAACACAACTTGTTTAGCATGTATAAAACCTTAGTTATCAAATATCTTTATTTCTCAGCATTTAAACTAACTGAACCAACTTAAATCATATACTTTAAAGCTTATTAAACCTTATGTGTGAATATGTAATGTGTGAGTATTCGGGGTTTGATATAAGGACGCTAGTTAACTTGGGGCAGATGCGTGCGCATAAAGCTAATAAAACAGGAGTTTCATACAAAGTCCTATGCATTCGCTAATATGCGACTAGTTAACAGCGCAATTGTGCGTATTAATGTGTGTATGAGAAATGATGAAAGATGCAGTCGCATGGTGCTAATAGTATTATCGCCACATATACTAAAATGTGAGTTTATTTAAAATGGCGCTTAGGCGGCCATTCGCAAAATGGCGTCTTGCGATCTCATTTTCAAGATGGCATCTTGCGGCCAGTCGCAAGATGGCGTCGTCGCGATTACATTTTAAACTGAACTTGTCTCAGCCAATTATTCAGCTTCTACACCCTTTAGTCCCCCTATGCAGTGCCCCCAGTAGTAGCCCCCCTATGCAGTGCCCCCAGTAGTCCCCCCCTATGCAGTGCCCCCAGTAGTAGACCCCCTATGCAGTACCCCCAGTAGTAGTTCCCCTCTGCAGTGCCCCCAGGAGTCCCCCATATGCGCCTCTCAGACCCCCTATGCAGTGGAGGTAGCTGCCCCTCAAATAGGAGTGACCTGGGCATTAGGCCCAGGTCACTGAAGGACAAATTGGTGGATCAACTACTGGGGACCCACCTATTTGCCCTTTAGTGACCTGGGCCTAATGCCCAGGTCACACACCTATTTGGGGGGGGCAGATACCTTCAATTGAGCCTAATGCCCCCTATGTAGCCTGGGCCTTGTGCCCGCTTATATACCTACAGGCCTATTGTCTGAATTTATGCCACGGGCCTAGTGCTCACGATCGACAGGTCCACGCTATCAGCTTTGTCTCCGACTTGTTTCTCCACCGGTTGATTGACCTTTTTGCAGTGAGTGGAATGGGCCCAGGTATCTCTCTCGGCCACCTTCAAAGATGTAGTACTCGTCAGCAGCACCTGGTATGGACCCTCCCACCGATCAGTCAAACAACCTGAACGCAAGAAATTTCTGATCATTACATATTCTCCTGGTTCAATATCATGACAGTTAGTTTCAGGCATATCATTAGACAACAATTTCAGTTTCTGCTGCCGTTGCTTTAACTGCTTACTCATTGATATAAGATACTTTACAGTTACCTTGTTGTTACCCTTCAGGTCTTCCTGTGGACTTATAATCAAATGAGGTTGTCTACTGAACAATATTTCAAATGGGGACAGATTCAGACGAGGTCTGGGAATGGTCCTCATGCTATGTAGGACCAAAGGTAACGCTTCTGGCCATCCTAGTCCAGTCTCTGTCATGATTTTACTTAGCTTATTTTTAATAGTCCCATTCATCCTCTCTACCTTGGCACTGGCTTGCAGTCGGTAGGGGGTGTGAAGTCGGCTATTAATACCCATCAGCTTACACATATTTTGAAAAACATCACCTGTGAAATGGGTACCCCTATCACTCTCGATGATTTTAGGGATACCGTACCTCCATACAAATTCCTGAACTATTTTCTTGGCAGTAAACGCAGCAGTATTAGTGGCCGCTGGGTAGGCCTCAACACAGTTAGAAAATACGTCTGTGCACATTAATACATACTTAAGGTTCCTGCAGGGTGGTAATTGGATGAAATCAATTTGTATCACCTGGAAAGGTCCATCAGTGGGTGGAATGTGGGACGGTTCGGTAGGGATCGCTTTCCCTATATTCTTTCTCAAGCAGGTCAGACAGGACATTGCTATCTTTTCTGCTTGTGAAGAAAAACCTTGTGCGCACCAGTATGCCATTACCAACTTGCACATACCCTGTTTACCCAGATGAGTCAGGCCGTGTGCTGCCTCAGCCAGACTGGGGTAATATGCCTTGGGGGCTACTGGCTTACCATGTCCATCCCTCCAGAGCCCAGAGGACTCTTGCCCACATCCCTTGGACTTCCAAATGGATTTTTCCTGAATTGAACACAAATTTTGCATCTCAGTTAATTTCAGCATATCAATAGTTTGAAATTACATAATTGTTTTAGTTGGAGAAAACATTTTTAACCCTGCTGCCCATTTTGCAGCTTCATCAGCTCTGTTGTTGCCCAGTGGCACCGGGTCATCCTCACATGTGTGGGCTTTGCATTTAATTACTGCCACAGCTTTGGGCAGTTGAATTGCTTCTAAAAGATGTTTTATATGTCGGGAATGTGCAACTAGTGTGCCTGCTGCTGTCATTAAATTTGTCAGACGCCATAGAGCCCCAAAATCGTGCACCACCCCGAACGCGTACCTCGAGTCAGTGTAAATGTTAGCAGATTTGCCTGCTGCCAGTTCACACGCTCTAGTCAGTGCTACTAACTCTGCCACCTGGGCTGAGTGAGGAGGACCGAGAGGTTTAGCTTCTATGATGTCTGTGTCATTTACAACAGCATAACCTGTACATAACTCACCTGTGTCTGTTTGTCTATAACAACTCCCATCCGTATAAAAAGTTACATCCACATTCTCTAAAGGTGTGTCATGTATGTCAGGTCTAGCAGTAAAGGTCTGATTCAGATATGTCTTACAATCGTGCGTATCCTTATGTCTGCCGAACTCACCTCCCACCAGCAACTCCTCTCCTTCCACCCTTTGTACATTATGTTGTACATATGGTAGGTATGTTGCTGGATTCAGCGTACTGCAATGTTTAACAGTAATATTTGCAGGAGCGATTAGAGCTAGTTCCCATTTGGTGAACCTAGCCGAGGAGACGTGTCTGGTTTGAGCTGAGTTCAACAGAGCAGATACAGCATGGGGAGTGTAGACAATCATATCATGGCCCAATACTACGTCCTCACTTTTACTCACCAATAGAGCGGTAGCTGCTACACTTCTCAAACAGGTGGGGAGTTATCTTGCCACAATGTCCAATTGGGCACTGTAGTATGCTACGGGCCTACTGGCATCACCATGTTTTTGTGTAAGGACACCTGCAGCACAACCATCGGCTTCCGTACAATACAAATCAAAAGGTTTTTCATAATCAGGTATTCCCAATGCAGGAGCTTTTGTTAGACTATCCTTAAGATTAAGGAAAGCCTGCTCTGATTCCTCTGTGTGTATGACACGATCAGGCTTTGAGGAAGAGACTAATTCCTGTAAAGGTAAGGCCAAAATAGAAAAACCTGGTATCCACATTCTACAGTATCCACACATTCCCAAGAAGGTACGAATTTGCTGTTGATTCTGCGGCAGTGTCATGTTTTGTATGGCCTGGATTCTATCTATTGTAATGTGTTGTAACCCCTGGGTTAGGCAGTGTCCCAAATATTTTACTCTGGATTGGCACGGCTGTAGTTTGTCTTTAGCCACCTTGTGTCCTGTTTGTGAGAGATGAAGTAACAAAAGTTTAGTATCATTCAAACATGACATAAACGAGTCAGAACATAGCAATAAATCGTCCACATATTGAATTAGAACAGATCCATTGGCAGGTTGAAAAGATTGTAAACAGTCGCGCAATGCCTGGGAGAAGATACTAGGGCTGTCTATGAAACCTTGGGGTAATCGTGTCCATGTGTATTGTAAACCTCTGTATGTAAATGCAAATAGATACTGACAGGATGGAGAGGCACAGAGAAGAAAGCAGAACAGAGGTCAATGACAGTGAAATGGGTTGCATTTGGTGGGATCTGCATCAAAATGACAGCTGGATTCGGCACTACAGGGAATTGGCTCTCTACTACCTTATTAACACCTCTAAGGTCTTGTACTAGCCTATAACCCCTCCCACCACTCTTCACCGGAAAGATGGGACTGTTGGCTACACTAGCTATACGAACTAAAATTCCCTGTTGCAATAATCGCTCAATTATTGGAAAAATCCCTAATTCTACCTCCTGCTTTAGTGGGTACTGGGGAATTTTTGGAGCTTGCCTCCCGCTTTTTAAATTTACCATTACTGGGCTTACGTCTGCCATTAATCCAGTGTCCTGTCCATCTTTAGTCCAAAGGGAATCTGGAATTAGGGACAACATTTCATCTACCTGTGATGGAGTTTCATTTAAAACTGTAGAGTGATACATTATCCTTTGAGGAGTGTCTAACATATCCCACACCTCGTATACCATTCTCTCTGGGATATCTAAAAATACACCATCAGGGGTGCAATATATAACACATCCCATCTTACATAACAAGTCTCTGCCCAGTAGGTTAGTAGGAGCCGCAGCAGCCAGGAGAAAAGAATGCCTGGTATGCAACAGCCCAATAGTAACCTCTGTGGACATTGTTAAAGGAAAATGTTCCACTTTACCTGTTATACCCATTGTTGGTACTGTCTCTTTGGTCACATGCAAATTAATGGGAGATTTTTTCACTGACCTGGTCGCCCCGGTGTCTACAAGAAAAGGATATTCAGTACCAGCTACATCAACCATCATGACCGGTTCTTCCCTAGTACTTCCCGTTAACCTGACTATCTGTAGACTACAGGTATGACCTGACCCCTAGCGTTGGCTATCATTCTCCAATAAAGCATTTACGGCTACAATTGGAGCTGGTGCCTGCTGAACATTTGCTGGCCTCTGTGCATATCCCTTATGGGGATATCCAGGTCTTCCCTGATGTGGGATCCCTACTCTTTTTACTGTACAGTTTCTACTTAAGTGTCCTGTTTGTTTACAGTTAAAACATGTTCGTGTATCGGGTGAAGACATGTGGTGTTGTGAGGTTTGCGCAGAGGGTAAAGGTGGTGGATATGGGTAAGGATAGGGAGGGTAAGGGTATTGTGGGGTATAAGAAGTTGGTGGGTAGCCTGGGACCTGTGGTTGCATTGGGTTAGTGGGATAGAGTTGTGTTTGTTGTTGCGTGGGGTTAGTGAGAGCACATACTTGTTCAGAAGTGAGTGTGTGTGCAAGTGTGTCTGTTGGCTGTGATGTTACCGTCATTCCCTCCAGAGCTTGTATACTGACAGCCATTAGTTTTTCGTTCTGGGCTTCTCTCTTCTTGGAGATGTTTTTATCATGTTCAATGGTGGTTTCTATGAGGTTATCTATTGTGAGTCCCCGCCAGCCAGGCTGTGAGGTCTGAACCCGAGTTTTTAACCTCTCTATCAGACAGTCAATAAGTACTGTGACTATCATTCCCCGGTGGTGAGTGCTATCTTTAATATCCTCTATCCCAGTGTACTGGGTGATAGCCTGCAGAGCCCGATCGCAATAATCTTCTGCAGTTTCACTCTCCTTCTGCTAAATGGTGAAAATTTTGTTCCAGTTAACTACTACTGGAAAATATATACCCAATTGAGTTACAATGCGGGAAATGTTAACTTGGTTTACTTGGTCTGTTAAGGGAACGTCACCATCCAATACACAATCCGTGATAAATTTTGTCGCGTCGGTATTGCGTGGCAGACAGGCCCTTAACACCACACGCCAATCTTTATTAGTGGGTTCATGTGAACTACCCAAATTTCTCAAAAATCTTTGACATTTGGCTAATTCCTTTTTGGGATCGGGGAAATCATTTATGATGGAATTTAGTTCTGCTCTTGTCCAAGGACAATGCATTACTACTTCCCTCGTGGGCACTACACCGTTTGCATCTGCATTTCCATTTAGAACAGTTATTGTCCGAATGGGATGCAAACCAGTAGCGCTGCTACCTTTGACCTGATTACCTGGCTGGGGGTTTAGTCTGCTGCTGCTACGTATGGTATGAACAACTTCCTCTACGGGTGCAGAGGGCATTAACACTTCCCTTGCTGTTACCAATGGAGATGGCGGCACCACTCGTGATTGTGGTGATGCAGCATCTATCATCTGCACAGCATGGGAAATGGCAGACATTACATTAGTCTCATCATCCGCATCATGAACATTTTCTTTATAGTTGCTTAAGAGAGGGTACAAGTTGCTTGTTACATTTTTATGGGTATTTTTGGTAACTGTACTTGCACCTCCATCCACATAAGGTGGGGGAGGTGAGCATGAACTGCTAGCAATACTCTCCACAACGCTACCTTGGTGCACGGGCGCGCCATTTTGCGGCTCGCCCGTATTGCAATTTAGCGCCGCGGATGCATTTTCTGGCAATGTGCTCACGACGCTAGTTTGCGTCGTTTGAAAATTTTTAAGCCACGCATCCCCTTCATGCTGCCACAGTTTTAAACATTCAAAATATTTAACCTTTTTCTCTCGGGAGCGCATCAAACTGATGTGATCCTGGACATTGTCTAACACATTTTTATCAAAACTACCAATTCTGGGAAACGGTCTAACACTCTTCCTCGTCATATTAAACCATAAATCACAATACCTTATTGCATAAGTACCGTACTTAGTATGCATGATACGACGGGCCGATCCGATCGGCGCCTCCATTAGCAGCACATCATTTTCTAACATCTCCACTGTTTGCGTGGCTCCCATTCTGAGACAACTCCTACGCTTTTCAATAAAGATTTAAACTGGTGAAAGACAATCAAGATAGTTTCACTTACCTGTTGCCGATTTAAGTCGGCGGCCCCCCACTCCTGGATAAGATTTAGTAAGGCAACTTCCACACCTGGATAAGATTTGAAAAAGGCAACTTCCACACCCGGATAAGATTTAGTAAGGCAACTTCCACACCTATGAGAGTTTATATGTCGGCTACTCTCACGCACCTCTCTACAACAAAGACAACATGTACACCTGCTACTGTGTATAGAACGGTAAAGCTACTTACCGAGCGGCTAGACTAACATCTAGCCCTTAAAGGTCATACGGTACCCTTAACTTTGTACAAAAACTATTCACTGTTACACACTTTTTTCCTACGCAGAAAAATAAAGTTAACACAGATATTGGTAACAATTGGGAGAAATTGTAAACCTCAACGGCTTTGGTAAAACACGTGGCAGCAGAACCGGAAGTGCGTATACACTATTGTGCGACCAGCCGCATACACAATAATGCGACTACCACACAACCATATAATGACTTTTTAACTGCGTACACAAAAGTGCGTCTTTTGCTATGCGCAAACCTGCGACTTAGCCGCGTACTCAGTACTGCTGAGTACATAAGGTTCTATCAACAGAGGAAAACAAACTTTTTCCTCTCTTGTCCCTGGATTCTAGTCAGCTTCTTTGATTCACATGGAGACGGATAGCGATCTTTCAGCACAAAGCGGTTGCAGGCAAACCCTGCATGTGGCCACTGCACCCTTTGCTGAAATATCGATAGCCGTATGTACCGTGTGAGCAGGTAAGTGACTTCACTACGAGCCCCCAACTAACGATACTGGATCAGAACCTCTATATACCCCTGCCTGCACCTTCTAAAATCCTTACTATAAACCTCTAAGGATGACGCTAATTTGCGTACGCAGTCATACAGTAAATAAAGACTTAGACCTGGAATCTGTGGTTCCAAAGCAGAAGTGTTATTCAAGTAAAAGTTCAGACAGTTACACGCAATTGATCCAGACACAATTTAGGCGCAAAAGAAAATTATACGGACCCAAGTACAGTATACATACGCAGCGCTTCCGGACCCGAAGATAGGCATCAGCAAGAGACCCCTCGTCATACAGCATTCAGCACGAAGACTAAAAACCCAGTGTTTGAGCACACATATTTATACCCCCCCAGAATAGACAGGACAATAAAGAAGTTTGTTGCTGATGTCATTGGTTCCCAGGGGAGAAGCATCTGTTACAGAGCATTTAACAGGCTGGTTCAAATAGACTCTCCCTGCCTCTAACAGCTGGGGATCTTTCCCTTCCCGCCCCCTGCAACATCCTAACAGTTGTTCATGAAATATACATTTTGTTGCTTGTAGGCTCTGCGATCCATAACTCGAGAATGCATGATGCGATCTCCCCACCGATAGCACCGGAATACTGTAAAAAGAGTACGCATCAGTACGAAACCAAACACAACTTGTTTAGCATGTATAAAACCTTAGTTATCAAATATCTTTATTTCTCAGCATTTAAACTAACTGAACCAACTTAAATCATATACTTTAAAGCTTATTAAACCTTATGTGTGAATATGTAATGTGTGAGTATTCGGGGTTTGATATAAGGACGCTAGTTAACTTGGGGCAGATGCGTGCGCATAAAGCTAATAAAACAGGAGTTTCATACAAAGTCCTATGCATTCGCTAATATGCGACTAGTTAACAGCGCAATTGTGCGTATTAATGTGTGTATGAGAAATGATGAAAGATGCAGTCGCATGGTGCTAATAGTATTATCGCCACATATAGTAAAATGTGAGTTTATTTAAAATGGCGCTTAGGCGGCCATTCGCAAAATGGCGTCTTGCGATCTCATTTTCAAGATGGCATCTTGCGGCCAGTCGCAAGATGGCGTCGTCGCGATTACATTTTAAACTGAACTTGTCTCAGCCAATTATTCAGCTTCTACACCCTTTAGTCCCCCTATGCAGTGCCCCCAGTAGTAGCCCCCCTATGCAGTGCCCCCAGTAGTCCCCCCCTATGCAGTGCCCCCAGTAGTAGACCCCCTATGCAGTACCCCCAGTAGTAGTTCCCCTCTGCAGTGCCCCCAGGAGTCCCCCATATGCGCCTCTCAGACCCCCTATGCAGTGGAGGTAGCTGCCCCTCAAATAGGAGTGACCTGGGCATTAGGCCCAGGTCACTGAAGGACAAATTGGTGGATCAACTACTGGGGACCCACCTATTTGCCCTTTAGTGACCTGGGCCTAATGCCCAGGTCACACACCTATTTGGGGGGGGCAGATACCTTCAATTGAGCCTAATGCCCCCTATGTAGCCTGGGCCTTGTGCCCGCTTATATACCTACAGGCCTATTGTCTGAATTTATGCCACGGGCCTAGTGCCCGACAACCATGGTGGTCTAGGGAGGGGTAAATAACGGTGGCCCAAGGCCGCTTACCCGCACGGTGGAAGAGGCTGCGGGGGGAGCTTCGATAGCTCTTTTACTTTCCACCCCTGCAGTCCTTTCCGGTACTCAGTTTCAGTCTTCTGCCGCTGGCCCTGTCCTGGCCAGCGGCGCTGCATCTTCCTTCTTGATCGCGCCGTCTTCTGGCCTCTTGCGCGGCCACCGGAACTGTTCCTGCGCCGCTCTTCACTTGTCTTCGGGAGGTCTTCACTCCTCCCCTCCGCCGACGGATTGAACGTTCCCGCTCAGCATCAACTGCCGCGAGTGGGCGGGGCTATGACGTGACGAGCCGCGATTGGCTTGTCGCGTCTGCCTCATATTGGCTGCTGGACTGCGAGCCAAAAGCTTGCGGCCAGCGCCAAACCACCACTGCCGCTACTTGGATTCCCGGGCAGCGAACTCAGCTCGCACCCAGAGCCAAGCTTCTCCCGCTGCCACTGGCCCGATATTGGGTAAAATACGCGCTATAGCGCGTATTTGCGAACACTGGATAACGATGTCGTTACGTGTGTATGCACCTTCAGGAATCCAGTAATTTTTCACACTGATGTTACTGATCCATACCTGCACTTGGTGTCCACAGATATTCTGTTTGCAAAAAAAAATTTTTTTTCCTGGATATACAGTTTGCTGCACACAGTGATTTTTTGAGTGTGAATGAACGATTTGGATGAATAATAGATATTTTTGTCCAACTGCCAAAAAATTGTCAATGTCTTAATCCATACGAGGAGTATATAATTTCTCTCCTGCCATGATCTCACATGTATATGTCTTGTGAGACTAAAATGATACCTGACCATCAACTAATAACCATTTAATTATACCTTTTAAAAAGTGGGAGGCACATATAGAAACCGTTGTAATTCCTACACCGTTCACCTGATTTGGATGTAATTACCCTCAAATTAAATCTGAAAGTCTGCAGTTAAAGCACATCTTGTTTGTTTCATTTCAAAGCCATTGTGGTGGTGAATAGAGGTTACAATATGAAAATTCTGTCAATGTCCCAATATTTATGCACCTGACTGTATATATTTATTGTCTTTTTTGTAAAATCTAGGAGCCAGCTTAAAAGTTTAGGAGCCAGACCATCGTCAGCGACCAAAATATATGAAAACTTGTATAGGCTACCATACATGCCCCTTAAATGCCCCTTAATCTCTCTGCATGCCATCAGACCACCAAATATGCTTCTTCAATGGTCATCAGATTCTATCACATGCCCATAGCTGTCCCCAATTCATGTTATGCCACATAATATACCCCAAATTCAGTGAAGCCCTTTCACAACACTGCACACAGAACATACCTGTTTCAAAGGTTGATCTATCCAGCACTGACTAGCTAAAGGGGTAGCAAACGTGCGGCCCTCTGGCTGCTGTGGAACGACACATACTAGCATATCCTGCAACAATTTGGCTGCTAGGGCATGCTAGGAAGTGTGGCTCCATATCAGCTGCAGTGCCTCATGTTGCCCTGGTCTAGCACATTAAAGACGATAACTATTGCAGAGTCTTTTACATATATGGAAATTACACTTTGGGTTAGTCGGATGGCAGGTCTCAATACAAAGGTGTGGATGGCAGATAGACCCTGTAATCCCCTCCTCCAGAATGAGGCCAGGCCTCTCCATTCATAGCACCATTGACAGATGACAGGACAGAGGGACAGTTATTGGTGACTACCATATATACAGCTGGGGGGACAGTTATTGGCAAGTGGCACATATATTGGGGGTGGGGGGCAGTTACTGATGGGCGGTACACATACAGAACACTGTAATGATACCAATACCCACCACACAGGGTACCAATATAATAATAATGCCCTCCCCTAAGCTGCTGTGAGGGGTGGGTGCGGTGCAATGCCTGCTGCCGTGCAGGTGTACGTCTGTTACTTACCTTGCGTCGCACCCTCTCACCTTCAGGCCGTGTGTTGAGCAGACGGTCCTGGAACCTCCAAATAGAACACGGACACGATGACCTAGGGGGAAGGAGACGAGGTGAGTACTGTCCTTCCTCACGTCGACCGACGCACCCTACCGAAACGGGGGATAAATTCAGGTTTTAAGTGAAGATCATCATTGGCACTTTTGGCCTCAGATCCCGAATTTTCACCTATCGGTACTCACGCACCAGGTGAAGATCCGTCCTTGCACCGGGTTGCAAGGTTCACCGTCCGCCCAGAAGGAAGGAGAGATAGATAGTGACAAACAAACAGGGAGAGACAGTACACACAGATATTCCTCACCGTGTCCACTCTTGCTCTTCATCCGCTCACTCACCTACAGGTCCCTGTAAGGAGATACACAACACAGCCGTGCAGGGCCTAAACCTATGTCAAGCAACTACACATACTAAAACGGCATCACCCTCAACCTATGGTGTGTGTAGTGCGACAGATATAACAACAACTAAACATTTGCAATGCACGGAACACCAATCACAGACTAAATATACAAGAGTAAAACACAGTACTGTCTCTTTAAATGTCTGCTACCTACCTATCCAGAGCTGGCCAGCTCCTCTTCTTGGTGACTGGGGAAACCACTACCTCATGGGTGGAAGCCGTACAGCTCTCCACCACTGCTCACACCTCTCATCAGCCTCTCTGGTAGCGCTGCAGCTAATGGGCTCAGGGCCCTGGGCCTAACGCCCAGGGTCTTACATGCGCCTCAGGCCTAGGTGCCTACCAAACGGTGGGCTCTGGTAGTGGTCTGGGCCTAATGCCCAGACCACTTTTTATGGGTACAGGCCTATTTGCCTGCCTATCTGTGGGGCTCATATATATAGGGCCTAGTGCCCTCCTGTATGGGTACAGGCCTATGCCTGATTTATGGCCACGGGCCTGGTGCCCGCCTACTTTATTGAGTAGTGACCTGGGCCTAGTACCCAGGCCACTTATACCTAATTAAGAGGGGATCCTTTTATGGAGCCTAATGCCCGCTACTGTGCCCCGGGCCTTGTGCCCGACTAATTGCCCACGGGCCTAGTGCCCGACAATGCTCCACGGGCCTAGCGCCCGACAACCCTGGCGGTCTAGGGAGTGGGGTATATGGTGGGCCTCACGGAGGGCCTACCTGCTACGTTGGAAGAGGCTGTGGGGGGGAACTTCGTGACGCTCTTTCACTTCCCTCACCCGCAGTCCTCTCCGGTCCTCAGCCTCATTCTTCGGCCGCTGGCCCGTCCTGGCCAGCGGCGCCACCTCTTCTTCTTTTCTTCCAGCCGGCGCCGCCTGTCTTCTTTCTTGACAGTGGCGTCTTCTGGCCTCTTCCGCGGCCGCCGCCCCTGTTGCCGCGCCGATCTTCCGCTCTTCGGGTGGTCTTCTCTCCTCCCTCTCCGCCGCCGAACTAACTGTTCCCGCTCGGCGCCGTCTAATACAAGACAGCGCGAGTGGGCGGGGCTATGACGTGGCGAGCCGCGATTGGCTCGTCGCGTCCGCCTCTGATTGGCTGCTGGCCCGCGAGCCAGGTTTGGCTCGCGGCCAGAGCCAAACGCCCGCCGCACTGACTGCCACGCCCAACGCCTGACCGGGGTCTCTACCCTTCGGCTCCTGCTCAGGAACAATGGGCACCTGCGAACGTACTTCCAGCAGGCTCTTCTGCTCCACTTCCCTGGCTTCTTCTATCCACTTCTGGGCTCGGCCATCCAAGATCATCCGGTTTTCGTCCCACGGACAATCTCGAAGCTCATGCTCTGGATCTCCACATCCTTCACACCGGAATTCTTCATCCTCCTGGTGCCACTCTTCATCACGTGGACAGCTATTATGCTCATGCCCGTAGGTTCCGCAGAGCATACACCAGAGTCTCTTCACAGAGTTCTTCTGACCACACCTCTGGACCGCTTGCTGGGCCATCTGTGTGATCTCCAACGGGGACATTTCTTCCTCTTCTGTCGCCCTAAATTCACGCCAGGGACATTCGCTGGCATCATGTCCCAGCCGGTGACACGTCTTGCAGAGGATTTCTTGCGCCCCTTCTCCCGGCGCTCTTCCTTACCGCGCTGTACCGACCGCTGCACCATCTTCATGATGTCTTCTCCTGAAACCGTAATCCAGTCACTCTTGTCCTCATACGCCCGGGGATGGTTCCACTCCGGAGCTGTCCATAGGGGGGTCCTCTTGCCGGTGGTCCACATCGTGTCCGTGATCCTGCCGACTACGCCAAAATGTGAGGGGTTGGTGCGGTGCAATGCCTGCTGTTACTTACCTTGCGTCGCACCCTCTCACCTTCAGGCCGTGTGTTGAGCAGACGGTCCTGGAACCTCCAAATAGAACATGGACACGATGACCTAGGGGGAAGGAGACGAGGTGAGTACCGTCCTTCCTCACGTCGACCGACGCGCCCTACCGAACCGGGGGATAAATTCAGGTTTTAAGTGAAGATCATCATTGGCACTTTTGGCCTCAGATCCCGAATTTTCACCTATCGGTACTCACGCACCAGGTGAAGATCCGTCCTTGCACCGGGTTGCAAGGTTCACCGTCCGCCCAGAAGGAAGGAGAGATAGATAGTGACAAACAAACAGGGAGAGACAGTACACACAGATATTCCTCACCGTGTCCACTCTTGCTCTTCGTCCGCTCAGTCGCCTACAGGTCCCTGTAAGGAGATACACAACACAGCCGTGCAGGGCCTAAACCTATGTCAAGCAACTACACATACTAAAATGGCATCACCCTCAACCTATGGTGTGTGTAGTGCGACAGATATAACAACAACTAAACATTTGCCCTGCACGGAACACCAATCACAGACTAAATATACAAGAGTAAACCACAGTACTGTCTCTTTAAATGTCTGCTGCCTACCTATCCAGAGCTGGCCAGCTCCTCTTCTCGGTGACTGGGGAAATCACTACCTCATGGGTGGAAGCCGTACAGCTCTCCACCACTGCTCACACCTCTCATCCGCCTCTCTTTTAGCTGCAGCTAATGGGCTCAGGGCCCTGGGCCTAACGCCCAGGGTCTTACATGCGCCTCAGGCCTAGGTGCCTACCAAACGGTGGGCTCTGGTAGTGGTCTGGGCCTAATGCCCAGACCACTTTTTATGGGGCTCAGGCCTATTTGCCTGCCTATCTGTGGGGCTCATATATATAGGGCCTAGTGCCCTCCTGTATGGGTACAGGCCTATGCCTGATTTATGGCCACGGGCCTGGTGCCCGCCTACTTTATTGAGTAGTGACCTGGGCCTAGTACCCAGGCCACTTATACCTAATTAAGAGGGGATCCTTTTATGGGGCCTAATGCCCGCTACTGTGCCCCGGGCCTTTTGCCCGACTAATTGCCCACGGGCATAGTGCCCGACAATGCTCCACAAGCCTAGCGCCCGACAACCCTGGCGGTCTAGGAAGGGGGGTATATGGTGGGCCTCACGGAGGGCCTACCTGCTACGTTGGAAGAGGCTGCGGGGGGGAACTTCGTGACGCTCTTTCACTTCCCTCACCCGCAGTCCTCTCCGGTCCTCAGCCGCATTCTTCGGCCGCTGGCCCGTCCTGGCCAGCGGCGCCGCCTTTTCTTCTTTTCTTCCAGCCGGTGCCGCCTGTCTTCTTTCTTGACAGTGGCGTCTTCTGGCCTCTTCCGCGGCCGCCGCCCCTGTTGCCGCGCCGATCTTCCGCTCTTCGGGTGGTCTTCTCTCCTCCCTCTCCGCCGCCGAACGAACTGTTCCCGCTCAGCGCCGTCTAATACATGACGGCGCGAGTGGGCGGGGCTATGACGTGGCGAGCCGCGATTGGCTCGTCGCGTCCGCCTCTGATTGGCTGCTGGCCCGCGAGCCAGGTTTGGCTCGCGGCCAGAGCCAAACGCCCGCTGCACTGACTGCCGCGCCCAATGCCTGACCGGCGCTGGGAGCAGGTACTCTTTCCCAGCGCTGGCTACCCGCCGCTTCTTGGCTGCCGGGCGCCAAGCTCCGCTGAGCTTGGGCCCAGAGCCAAGCTTCTCCCGGCGCCAAAGTACCGCCGGCACTGGTGAAAGGGACCAGGCGGTCCCTTCACCAGGTGCCCGCGGTATCTGCACCGACGCTATGGACATTACTGTCCCAGCGCCGGCAACGGATGTGTCCCGCAGAGGACACATCCCCTCTGCCTGCCCCTGCACCTCGGCTGATGCTGGGATCAAACACGTGATCCCAGCACAGCCTTCCACACTGCAACACAACTCACCCAGCTGCAGACCTGCAGTGGTGTTAATGACAGACTCCCTCATACAACAATAGGGACTTTCCCCTTATAGTCACTACACCAGGCTGAGGAAACTTGTAGGGGAACTACAAGTACCAGCATGCACTGTAAAAACCCCAGGCTGTAGTGGTTGCAGGCTTATCTACCCCACGCTGTTCAAGCTAGTCTGAGCCCTTATCCTCATTGGACTGGGTCTGCATGGGCTCCCTGTCAAAGTTGATCCCACGGGTGTGAGTCCAGGAAGCTGCGGCGGCCCCAGCAGCACCCTGCAGCCTCTGGCGGAGGACCACAGTCCTGCAGCAACACAGTCAGGCAGGGTGGGCTCCATCCATTCTGGTGGGCAGTCACAGCGACCCGTGAAACTGTCGGTCTGTCCGTCCGTCTGTCCCCCTACACGGTGAGGCTGAGGCGGCTCTGGTGACTACTTCACCACAAACGCTGCCTTGCAGGAGGGAGGAGGCGGAGCCACACTGAATGTGGTGAGTACACACTCCTCCTCCCATGACAGGCATGCCTCACCTACCATGACAGGCATGCCTCACCTACTCCTGTAACCATCTCCAGAGAAGCGCTTTTTTTTTTTTTAAACAATTAGCTTTACTTGTACTGTACCTGGCCCTTGTAAAACCTTTTCGCCAGGTCTAAAATCTTGGTCGCCATGGCGACCTGGCGACTGGGATTTGTCGAGCCCTGCATTATAGAATTCATTCACTGCAGTATTAATGGATGATTTAGCAATATGTTAGCGAATACACAACCATCCTCCCACGTCCAATGAGATGCCCAGGGTCTGTTTCCAAGCCACTTTAAATGGTTCTGTCAATGAGGAAGGGGGAGGCACAATAGTGCTGTACAGAAAAATAGTTCCATGGCCATCCGGGTTATGCTATCAGGGTTATAGACATATTTCCGTTCAAATGGAGTTTGAAAGCAAAGTGTAGATGATTTTATTTACGTTTCGATGAAACTCTTCATTTGAACGTATAAACTGGAGGTTTGAAGGGAGGTTATAGCTATCCCGCACAGCAGCAAAAGAATTTAGGGCAAATGGCCCCATAATATGCGAAAGCCTGTCTAGCCTTCTGCAACCAGGGGAAAGAGTGGATGCTTTCAAAGTGGCATAAGCGAGGAGAGGTACAGAGCCAACTGAAGTTTCTTGTTCAAAGTATCCCAATCATTAAAGGTAAATTGGATGGTTGGGTAGAAGTAGGAAGAGACTAGTTTTAAGGTGCGTATCCACTAGCAGACTGTGAAACGATTGAACGATTATGACATTGTAATCGTGCAGTTTCACAGTCTGTGCTGTGCCTACACTGAATGATCAGTCGTTCAGTATAGGCACCCTCCCTCATCCCCGAACATGGTCACTCTGTCGTTATCGGCAGATTGACAAGCATGTTCGGGCGATGATTGATGTCAGAAGCGACCAGCGGTAGTTCGCATCGCTGGTCGTTTCTGACATTTGCATTCCCAATTAACAAGCGATTGAACGATAACAATTTCGTTATCGTTCAATCGCTCTGTTTAATCGGGTATTGGATACCCGCCTAAAGATCCTAGGGAGCCAAGGTATACAGTTAACACCTTAATGTCGTTTCAGCGCATCCTCTATAACACTGATTTTTTTTTTAGAGCCCATGGTGGAGTACCAGTAAAGAATATGACTCAATTAGGCGGTATAGTAGTAGTTTTTAAATATTGGCAGGCCAAGTCCCCCATTGTGGCTAAACAGATTCTCCTGATTCTGTTTTTTTACAACCCCAAATAAACAAGCCAGAGAGTGATTGGGTGAAATGCTAAAAAAGGGGTTGGAACTTTTTCTGAAATAGTCTGAAACAGATACAGCAGACGATTAATTTTTATCATTGATTCTCTTGAACCAAAATATTTAAAAAGGACTCAAATTCTTTAAGTCGTGTTTTAGAATTGAGATCCGCAGGTAATAGGCAAGGAAGAGTTAGGCATAAGTTTTTTTTAGGGCGATTCCCAAATATCGGAGCGCCATGGGACACTATTGAAATTTAGATTTGTCATATGGGTCATTCCATGTCAAGTGAACCAATTTTGAAGATCATCAAATCATCAATCCGGGACACGATTTGAACCAAATCGTGAGGTTTTTTTTTTAGTCACGACGTATCGTACATTGGGGAATTTGAAGGACAGGACCCTGGACACGCCCAATCGCCATATTGTGCAGCATCGTGGAGAGTGAAAAAGGAAAGCACGATAGTTTGGTGAGTATTGGTACTGTATTTAATGCAACCCCACTGACCACCAATGTGTGCCAGCCACTTCTAAATGCATGACCCAGCCACCGTCCGCTGTAATGAGGCGGGCAGTGGCTGGGCCATGCATTAACCTCCCACTGCCCACCAATTTGTACCACCCACCTACCCACCAATGTGTGCCAGTCATTTATAAATGCATGGCCCAGCCACCACCCGTCGTAATGAGGCGGGCTGTGGCTGGGCCATGCATTACCCTCCCACTGCCCACCAATGTGTGCCACCCACCTACCCACCAATGTCATGTGACAAATATAAAATAACCTCACATTAAAAAATCACTCAAAAATGTTATAAATTGATTAAAAAAAATTTAGTTCAACAACAAATATAAAAAAATTAAAACAACAACGATACATATATAAAATTTGTTTTTGTTGCTGTGATACATTAGTTTATGATGTTTGAATATACCACCATAAACAAATGTATGTCAACAATATAAACATACACATTGCAACATCAAAAATAAAACATATTAAAATACATATAAAAACAGAACATTTCTGGAAAAAAAACAGATTTAAAAACATAAAAACACATAACATTCCTGTAAAAAATAATGATTAAAATACATATAAAAACATAACGTTCCTGTAAAAAAACTGATTAAAATACATATAAAAACACAGAATATTCCTGGAAAAAAACTGATTACAATACATATAAAAACACAAAACATTCCTTGAAAAATATAATATAAAAAACAAAAAAACATATAAAATATACCAAAAATTTGAAAAAGGTGAAAAATGTACAAAACAATTCACTTTTGTAGATTATTAAAATGTCTTTATTTTTTCCTCCTAGCAATGTCCGTGGATAGTGAACGGGAATTTGTTATCGGGTTTCCTAGAGATCCTCCAGGAAAAGGAGTGCCTTTGGAGGATATCCTGTTGACAGTACCACCACAAGTCGGCAAAATTGGCAGCTTTGAATGTCCTCTTGGAATATACAAAATGGTTCATTGCGGATGCTGACCTTAAAGCAGTACAGCACAAAATACAGAATCTGCGTACCGTGTATATCAAAGAAAAGCAAAAAGTTGATGAGTCCAAAAGTTCCGGGGCTGGCAGTGACGACGTGTGCCACCCAACATTCTGGTACTATGACCTTTATAAGTTTTATAAGTGATCAAGAGCCACAACGCCAGTCAGTGGTCCTGATGGCCGAGCGAGAGGGAGACCAGGAGGCTGCAGAAGTGATTGCACCATCTGAGGATTTGGTTGGTAAGTAGAGACACAGGGCCTGATTCAGAGGCACTCGCAAAAAGCGAGCTCTCGCTCTGAATCAGGGCGGCCTTTTTTTTTGTCCGGCCTCCATGTCACAATTGGTGTCTGCGAGTTACCTGATCGGGTTTCAACGGAGGCCGGCATGACTGGAATCACAGATAATGTAGATAGCTCTATTTACAAGACTTGTGTAGCAGTGAAAACTGCCTTTGATGATAAATGACAGGAACTGGAGGGACCGGACTGGGACCGGCAGGAAGACTTGTTGAATTGAACTGATGAACTAAGAACTTGACTCTGGACTGGAACAACGTGGACTGAACTGATGAGCTTGGAACTTGACTCTGGACTGGAACGGCGTGGATAGAACTGATGAGCTTGGAACTTGACTCTGGACTGGAGCAACGTGGACTGAACTGATGAGCTTGGAACTTGACTCTGGACTGGAATGTGACAATGGCTGAAGGGAAGTCAGGTAATGCTGAGATGAGGGCTAAACAGGGTAATCTGGAATTTCTATAACAAAGGCTGGAACTCAGGTGCAGGCTGGATTGGATAATAGGGAATAACAGGTTTCAGGAAGGAATGGGTAGGTTTGGGAATTTTAGGTTCAGGGAGGGAGTAGGTAGGTAAAAGGGGCAGGAGTTGATCCACAGCAGGAAGCAAGGCAGGGTGACATGATGCAGGTTTACAGAGTGCCAGGGACCAACCAGGAGTAGGACTAGCAGCAGAGCACAGGCCAGGTATAGCTGTAACAGGACGACTGGATGCCAGGTATTACTGTAGCAGGTTTTCGGGATGCACCAAGGGTTGCTGTCAGCAGATTTACTGGATTGCCAGGTTTAGCTGTAGCAGGTTTTCTGGAAGCATCGGGGGTTCTGCCAGCAGATTTACTGGATTGCCAGGTACAGCTGTAACAGGTTTTCTGGATTGCACCAGGGGTTGCTGTAGCAGGTTTCAGGGATATACTTGAATGCAGAAACAACATGAACCATACACCACTGGAAGACGAGATGTTCAGGCCCAGAATGCTATCAGGGGAGGATATATATACCCTGGGTCTGGCAGCAATTGGTGGATACGGACAGGTGGTGTGGCAGTAGCATTCTGAGTGGTGGAAGGCACAACATGCAGAGGGAGTATTCATCAGAGGAGAGACCAGGTGCAATAATCAGAGCAAATCCTCCAGGCAAATTACACACACAGATCCATGGGGCAGCTGGCAGGGGTAAGTCTCAAGGCAAAAAGGTGACAACTAGACAGGGTCGTGACATTCCAGGCCGCTCGCTAAGCTGTGGGTGACCATCCCCTTGTGGTAGAGTCTCGTTCCCACAAGCCCCAGAGAGCAGGAAGCTCACTACTGACATCACGAGTGATGTCAGTAGGGCCGCCTACAAACGTCAGGCGTTCTTTCAGGAATGCCTCCGTTTCTCCAGCCACCCCCCTACCCGCCTACAAAACGGGGCGAGCTGTGGATCAACATTGATAGCCGCCCCGTTTGTAGCGAGCTCCGGAGCGAGTGAATTTCTCACTGGCTACGGGGCTTGCACACGTGTGCGGCATGTGCGCAGTGCCCCACCATCGACCCGCTTGCGAGCGCATAGCGCTCGCGAGCAGTCTGAATCAGGCCCACAGTTCATAAGCTTTTTTGTTGCTCAATCACAGTTGTCCACTGTAGTCATTTATCTCACTGATAGCCCTCCTGCCAGGGGACTGCGCATGGTCCGTTGAAATAGGCCATATACTCCTCCCTCACTTCTTTGGCACGTGCTGTTGATGTTGTTGCATTTGTCGGTACAGACACTGATGTAAACTGGGCAATCTCCTCTGGAGGTCCTACATCTTCTGGTCTAGCTGGGACTGGTCCTCGTTGTGTAGTTCTCCTTCACAGAAAGTTATGTAGCACACAGCACGCCAACACGACCCAATTTATCTTCTCCACACGTAGGTTTATGGTGGTGTGGAAAATGCGGAACCGGTTGCTGAGTATTCCAAATGCATTTTCCACAATACGCCTTGCCCGGGATAGACGATAGTTGTATATCCTCTTCTCTCTGGTCAGCCCTTCTGTTCAAATGGCTTCATCACATGTTCATGTAATGCAAAAGCCTCGTCTGCGACGATAATGTAATTTAGGCCGTGCTTTGTCTCATCCAGTGATGGCAAGTGGAGGGTTTTGTTGGTGAGTTTCTGGTAGACAACAGTCTGTTTGAAGGACCCACCATCCAAAGCACGGCCATTCTTGCTGACATCCACAAATAAAAATTCATATTTGGCATTCACCACTGCCATGAGAACGATGCTGAAGAAGCCTTTGTAGTTGTAGTAATATGATCCGGTGTTGGCAGGTGGGTTGATGCAGAAGTGTTTTCCATCGATGGCTCCTCCGCAATTAGGGAAATTCCAACGTTGTTCAAAATCTTCAGCAATGCTCTTTCACGGTGTTAGGAAACTGCAAAAATAGAAAAATTATTTTTTAGATAAACATAACTTTATTTTTTTATTTTTTTCTCCTATATAGACTCCCACCCAAGATCCTGATTTGTCCATTATGCCGGACCTCACTTTGATCTGGGACAGCGAGGTGGAAAACTTCACCACAGTGGCCACACCCATTGAACCAGGAGCATCATCCTCCTCAATACCACCCCAAAAAAAAAAAAAAAAAGCAAAAACACACAGAACAGGAGGAGTTGTTTCTACAAAAAGCAGAAAACTTCCTTCAAAAAGCCCCTGATGCTATTGACGGCTTTACTGCTCACATTAATAGTCAAATGAGAAAAATGAATGTGTAAATTCCAAAAATTTCCATAGGCTCATCTATCAGCTTCTCATTCGATCCCTCAGCAGTAATTTGCACGACTCCACCTATATTACTGACCCTATGCTTTATTCCCCTGCTCCAAATGCCTATGTCAGGCACCCCCCAGCCCAGTTGGAGATTACTCCCCCACCCAGCACCCCAAACACAAGCAGCACCATTTACAATGCTCTGCTGGATGCAGAGGAGGATTTGCCATGTTACTCTTAATGTCTTTTTTTGGCTTCTTCTGTACTATCACCAAATTTCATCACTCCCAATAGGTGCACGCTGTATGCTATATACTGGTGATGACAAGAATTGGACAAGGTCACTACAAACATGGCACAAGTACAGATTGCTGGAAGCCGGGGCCACAATGTGTACTTGTGCCATGTGTGTCTTGGCCTGTTCAATCTGGTGTCTGACCCGCCGCATAGCATACAGCAGGCTACCTATTGGCCCTTACCTTTAGCGGGGAAAATCCCGGTGGGCCTTTTGGTCTGTGGGGCCGCTTTTCAACTGTGGCCCCGTCCCCTGAATTGCGTCACCTGGCTGTAATTTTTTTTCTGCAGCATGACAGGCAGCCTGGCTGTCAACTCCCTGCGGCCTGCCTCTATCGCGAGAAGAGGCTTTGCCGAAGAGAGCTATGTCAGACGCCGGGTGCCAGCACATGACCTGGTGGGAAGAGCATTTTGACACTGGTCCTTGGCCGGCGGCAGTGACGGCATGTGGGGTAAGTAACTTGCCGGACAAGCAGCCAGCCAGGGCCCGGGCAACCCACTCAGTCAGCAGAGCCTTCACTGCAGGGAGGCGACAGGCTGGAGAGGCGCTCTCCCTGCAGCTGCTGCTGCAGGCTGCCGCTACTCCTGTCACACTATATGACAGTCAGCAGCAGTCTACAGCAGAGAAGAATGGCTCTTCACCCCTTGCTGTTCCCCCTCCTGGCTGGGTCCTCTCTCCTCTCCTTCCCGCTGCTGCACTTCGCTCCACTTGACCACAATGGAACAGGCTTTGTGCCTTGACGTTAGGCATTGGGCCGAGCCAGGGGCCACAGACATTGGCAGGGGTTGCTGTGTGTGTCCAGTAAAATCGGAAGGTGTTGTTAAGTGTGCCCAGTAAGAGTGAGGGTAGTGCCGAGGGAGGGGGTGCCAAGTGAGCCCAAGAAGGGGGTAGTTCTGTCCTGACACTGTCCTGTGCCTGTGTTCTGGTTTTGTCTCTTCTGTCCTGGTGCTGTCACCTGTGTCCTAACCTGCCCTATGCCCTGTCACCTCTGTCCTGCCCTGTTACTTCTGTCCTGCCCTGTCACCTCTGTCCTGGTCCTGTCACCTCTATCCTGCCCTGTCACCTCTGTCCGTCCCTGTCACCTCTGTCCAGCCCTGTCACCTCTGTCCTGCCCTGTCACCTTTGTCCTGGCCATGTCACCTCTGTCTGGCCCTGTCACTTCTGTCCTGGTCCTGTCACCTCTATCCTGCCCTGTCACCTCTGTTCGGCCCTGTCACTTCTGTCCTGACCCTGTCACCTCTGTCCTGGCCCTGTCACCTCTGTCCAGCCCTGTCACTTCTGTCCTGGTCCTGTCACCTCTGTCCTGCCCTGTCACTTCTGTCCTGGTCCTGTCACCTCTGTCCTGGCCCTGTCACCTCTGTCCAGCCCTGTCACTTCTGTCCTGGTTCTGTCACCTCTGTCCTGCCCTGTCACTTCTGTCCTGGCCCTGTCACTTCTGTCCTGCCCTGTTACCTCTGTCCTGCCCTATCACTTCTGTCCTGCCCTGTCACTTCTGTCCTGCCCTATCACTTCTGTCCTGCCCTGTCACCTCTGTCATGCCCTATCACTTCTGTCCTGCCCTGTCACTTCTGTCCTGCCCTGTCACTTCTGTCTGGCCCTGTCACTCTATCCTGCCCTGTCACCTCTGTCCTGCCCTGTCACTTCTGTCCTGGCCCTGTCACCTCTGTCCTGGCCCTGTCACTTCTGTCCTGTCACCTCTGTCCTGCCCTGTCACTTCTGTCCGGGCCCTGTCACCTCTGTCCTGGTCCTGTCACCTCTATTCTGCACTGTCACTTCTGTCCTGGTCCTGTCACCTCTGTTCTGCCCTGTCACTTCCGTCCTGGTGCTGTCACCTCCGTCCTGGTCCTGTCACCTCCGTCCTGGTCCTGTCACTTCTGTCCTGGTCCTGTCACCTTCGTCCTGGTCCTGTCACCTCTGTCCTGGTCCTGTCACTTCTGTCATGGTCCTGTCACCTCTGTCCTGGTTCTGTCACTTCTGTCCCGGTCCTGTCACTTCTGTCCTGGTCCTGTCACCTCTATCCTGGTCCTGTCACTTCTGTACAGGTCCTGTCACCTCTGCACTGTCCCTGTCACCCATCTCTGCTGTCCCCTCTATTCTGTCTTGGCCCTGTCACTCCAGTCCCATCTTTGCTTGCCCTGTCACCTCTATCCTGACCCTGTCACCCCTCTCTCTTGTCCCCTCTGTTCTGTCTAGGCCCTGTAATGTGTCTCCTTTTTCCTTGCTCTGTCACCTCTGTCCTAGCCCCTCTGTCCTGATCCTGTACCTGTCACCTCTATCCTGGCTGACTGGGTGACTTACATTGGCACCTAATGGAGGTGGCTGATAGGAGAGATCTGTCTCATGGGGGAATGCCTGGTGGGAGGAATTATTCTGATCTGAGGGGGGAGGGGGGTATTCTGTAATAAGGGAATATGATCTGTGTGTGGGGGGAGTGCCTAGGGTGGGGGGGAATTAATGATGATCTATGGGGGGTGTTATTCTGTAATAAGGGAATATGATCTGTGTGTGGGGCTATATGTGCTAGGAGAAGCAGGATAATGTCACTGGGGAGACGCAGGATGATGGCATCGGGGACACCCAAGGCGATGGTGCTGGAGGCACACATAGAGGACGGTAGGACTGCTGGTACTATTAGAAGAAAAGACTGGGGGACAATAATCTTCAGTAAGACAACAAATCTAATGAAACCATATTACTGATGCAAATGGAACCAAATTAGCAAATATATTTTATTAATATAAAATTGTTTGATATTGGAAACTCACATTTGTCCTGTCCCAAAACTTCTTTTACTATCGGGCTGAACCTCTGTTGCATGATGATGACATTTTCTTTATTACCACACAAACAGGCAGCTTCCAGACCATGTGATCTCCTGCATGAATAGTAAATACTGACTCAAGACACTGCCTGTCCTGGGAGGATACATTTCTTCAAGGTTCCTTTGTTGCAGAGAAATCATGTAGATAAGAAAATGCTCATTCACATGCTTGCTGTGCTTATTCACTGGCGAGTGGGACTGGGGAGATGGCTATCAGCTATGGCTGTGGGCATGCCCCTAGCATGACAAAAATGGGGGGAGTGGCTTGTGGGCATTTCATATTAGACCACACCCCTGCCACAAGGCCACACCCACTTTTAGGTCGCGCGCCTAAGGCGTGCACACATAGGGCCACTTTCAGACTTTTTTCCAGGGCCACTTTAGATTCCCAATCCGCCCCTGCTATTGGGATTGATAAAATTTGGTGATAATGCTGTTTTGTACTGTTTATAGTTTTATACACATGTTTATGTAATATATTTAAAATTACATAGTGTTGTGTTCTTGCCACACAAATGTTCATGACTGCTATGCAGCACAGTTTTGATAATGCAGCCTTATTGGCTGTCACAGTTATATAAAGAGTTAAATAGAAAGAAAAAAAAAATTTTTTTTCTTTCACAAGAAACAAATGTGTGGTTTTTTTTTTTTTTAACTTACCTTGCAATACTGGTACTGCAGCACTTTAACGATAGCCTTGCAGGTCTCCGGAATGATGACGCCCAACGACTGAGATGAGATGAGTGTCCCAAACTTCAGGTCTTCAAATGACCTTCCTGTAGCCAGGTACCTCAGGTAGACACCAGCCTCTCTTCAGCATGGATTGCCCTCCGCCACCTTGTATCTTTCCTCCGGATGTGGGGGGTCACCAGATGCAGCAACTCCTGGAAGGTGGCATCATCCATGCGCAGGTAGTTGCGGTAGTCGCCTGGGTTATTGTCCTTGATCTCCATCAGCAGGGACATGTGAGAGCGGGTATCCCTTTGCTGCAGCCACTCTTTGGTCCAGCATGTTCTTTTCCTTCGCTGGGCCCTCTCCTGGATCAACTGGACCCCAGCTTGGGTGACCAACACTTTATACTGATAGGGATGCATCAGCACAGAATTCAGGAACAGGACAGAATGCACACTTGCAGGTACAGTAGATCACACACTTTGTTAAAGGTAAAAGCCAAATACAAAGCAGAGCACAGTAGCAATGTACAGGGTTCAGCTGGTATAAACCTAGCCTCACTAGTATCAGAGCAGAATGTGCACAGGGTTAAAATGGTGGCTGCTTTTTATACACCCTGGCTAGCCCCTCCCTTTGTTATTATTTAAATTTCCCACCAATTATGAAGAGCCTCTTCTATTGTTTTGGGGAAGTCAAGATGAAACTCACGAATCGTACGATCCAATGGATTATGAGATTGAAAGTCAAATTGGCATGTTTTTGGACCAAATCGTGCTCACGACTGTCGGGGAGCTCTCGTGGAGAGTTCAAATCGTACACGTCGTCGGATCTGTGAGCACATCGCTATGTCTGTGGCTAGCTTGACTTTCATTTTATCCTGATACGGTCATTTTTTGCCATGTGTCTGTACGTCCCTATAAATGTGCCTTCTTCATTCCTTCAATTACCTTGTCCTGCAAAATTAACCTTATTGCATATGGGTGCAAAGTAGACACTTTAACGCGCCTAACCCACTCTCAGCAAGAAACGCTTCACGTTTGACCCAACTACTCCATCTGAAGATGCAAGATTTTGCACCACTGAAGACCTACCTTTTAGCCCCAAAAACAGGGTTCCCCCTCCTGAAAAAATGGTGCCGTAGATGAAAATAACTCACAAAACTACATTTGCCTAGCATGTTATTCTCCACTTACAGAAACAGGAATATGAGATATCTGCATTTCCTGTTTGTAGGGCATCATGAATTCAGTGGACATTGTTACATTATTTGCCACCTGAGCCTTCTGGTCCTATATACAATGAATAAACTAACCTTATTTCAGTGTGCAGAACGGGGCAATCCAGTCACAACTCTGTATACGGTTGAATATCCTTGCACACTATGGCCCGTATTCAATTTGGAGCGAAAAGCCGTTTTCACGTGTTTTGGGCGAAAAGTTTTCGCCGTATTCAATTCCGACTTTTCGCCAAAAAACCAAGTGAAAAGTTTTCGCCGGTTTCATTTTTCGTCTGGTCATCCGTTCCCCATAGGAAATGATGAGATTTCGCCTGTTCGGGTATTCAATTTAAACAGGCGAAAAAGTATTGCCGATTTCAAAGTACTTTTCAACTGTTTTTTTTCTTCACATGCAGAGTGGAGAACACCAAAGAAAAAATTTTCTTTTACATTACTAATAGTATATCAATATACTGAATAGTGTTTGTTGTAATAAGAATTTTTTTCTTCGTAATGTAATAGGTGAAAAAGATTTGCCGCTGATTAGCAGGCGGATAGAAGTGCAGATTGGCGTTGTTGAGGTGCAAATGTCTGGAAACCACTGTGCACCATTGGGACAGCCCCCTAAAGGGTAAATGTGTCTAAGAAAAAAAAAAATTACAATCACCCCAAAAAACCACTTTTCATTTTGGGACGAAAAAGTATGAATTTGGGGGAGAAGTATAAAAACTAGCTAAATAGGCTTCTGGGTAGTCCCCAAGTATGGAACAGGTGTTTATGGGATTGCAGGTGTTGCAACTGCTGCATTTTTTATGCTTTTTAAAAGTACAATTTAGCAACTTTAAAATATCCGAGCACGCATTTTAAAGTACCCCTAATGTGCTGGGACTAGTTAGTTTCTCCTTAATAATAATAAATAATACTATTCTTCACCACTTATGCAAAGTGGCTAATAGGATTCAAATGAGATAAATTAAGCACCCATAATAGCTTTATTAGGGGTACTAGTACATCCCTATGGTGATTCCCTATGTAAGTGCAGCTTTTCGGAGGATCCAGACTGATTTCCCCATTTCCGACATTATTATTCGCCTGTTTTGAATTAGCCGGATGTTGTTTTTGCTTCCTTAGCAATTGATTGAGGGTAAAAGTGGGGGCGCAGACAATACTTTTTCGTCTACATAAAACACACGATGTAGGCGAAAACCGGCTATTTTTTTGCGGGGAGGTTTGCTTGGAAAAAATTGAATACCACACCAAGTTGTATATATGTATGCATATATATATATATATATATATATATATGTGTGTATGTATGTGTGTCTGTATATATATGTATATTTATCTTTGTGTATATAATTAAGTGTTTGTGGTTATTACATGAAATGTAAGCTGGCTCTCAGTTTGGATGCATTTATGTATGTGCCTTTATCAGGAGGCCTTACATTTAACAAAATTTATATGTGCCTTTATCATGAGGCCTTATAATTGGTATATTTTACATTTGTGGTGAGCGTTTGGGCGTAGGGCCCCCAGGGCTGGTCTGGCTGGGCCTCCTCAAGGCATCACCACTTAATACACATAGTTGCTTTTCACATCACCTGTTATGTTTGTATTTTATTCATGTAATATTTTACATATATTTTAACTCCTTTTTTCAACACTTATTAATTAGTCTTACACATCTATACTTTACACTGTCACTCTTTTTCCATTATTCGTGTGATGCCCTGGGGGGGTCCTGGGCTGGACGGTTTTTGGGGTGCACTGTGCCCTGGACGTGAACCCCTTAGTGTTAGGGACTGCTAGTGACAGAGAAGCTGTGGCGTGGCCTAGCAGCTTCCCATGTATTTGCAAATGCATGCAACCAATATCTCTGAATTTCTATGACCATATAGTCTTCATATATTGTTGCAAGTATTATTCAGTGTGCTGAGGAACAATAGGGGGTTAAACCCCCCTCCTTTTTCTACTTAGTATGACCCCTCCCTTTCATGCACCTGATTAGTACTGCTAGATTGATTGAGCAGCTGCCATTTTTGTTTGTTTGTTATGAGTTGCATGAAGGAGCCAGCATTAGTAGGGCATGCTGGTTCTAGTAGTGCTAGTTGGAGTTCCCAGGGGTGACTCCCAGGTAAGCTGGCTCTCAATTTGGATGCATTTATGTATGTGCCTTTATCAGGAGGCCTTACATTTAACATAATTTATATGTGCCTTTATCATGAGGCCTTATAATTGGTATATTTTACATTTGGGGTGAGCGTTTGGGCGTAGGGCCAGGGGCTGGCTGGCAACTTTCATCCTGGGGGGCAAGCATAAGCATGTGACCCCAGCTGGGTCGTCTGTAAATGGCTTGTGCTCGTGCCCTAATTTTTGTGACATGTATCCTACTTATTCTCCCCATGTCATATATACCCTCCTGTCATTCTCTCCTTGTCGCATGTGCCCCAACCTCCACCTCATCCAACAAGTCCCTGCCAAGCATTTCATGACTCCAGTCTTCAGCCCCTTTGTTTTTCCAGCCTCCTGCACTCTTGTCTTTCCAGCCTCTAGCACTCTTGTCTTTCCAGCCTCCAGCACTCTTGTCTTTCCAGCCTCCAGCACTCTTGTCTTTCCAGCCTCCTGCACTCTTGTCTTTCCAGCCTCCAACACTCTTGTCTTTCCAGCCTCCAGCACTCTTGTCTTTTCAGCCTCCAGCACTCTTGTCTTTCCAGACTCCTGCCCCCTCTCTTTCCAGCCTCTTGCCCCCCCCTCTTTCCAGCCTCCTGCCCCCTCCCCCTCTTTCCAGCCACCTGGCCCCCTTACTTTCAAACCTCCTGACTTCACAGACTCTGTCCCCCTCACTGAGTCTTACCATTTAATAGGTCCTCTGGTAGCTGGTCCTCTCCCGGGTGGCTGGCGGCTCCTCTTTGCGGCAGGTAGCATGACATGTCACGAGGTCAACGTCGCGCTCCCAGCCGGATTGCTCTGCACACAGCGTCGTGCTCCCAGCCAGGTCCCTGCTGCACACAGCGCTTCTGGCGCTGCCAGAGATATGCTGCCCCTTCACTGCAGCGAGGGGCAGAGACACAGGCACACAGTGGGGTCATCGCTGCCACCGGCCGGGGAGCAGGCAGAGAATGCTTTCCGACTGACAGCATTACAGAGCGAGGCCGCTGGCTGCCTGCCGGCGGCCCCAAAGTGTCAGGATTGTACCGGCCCGGGGGGCAGATGGCACCCTGCCCCCCAGCCCACCTCTGCGTAGGGCCCCCGGGGTTGGTCTGGCTGGGCCTTCTCAGGGCATCACCACTTAATACACATAGTTGCTTTTCACATCACCTGTTATGTTTGTATTTTATTCATGTAATATTTCACATAGCGATCAAATACGTTGCCCATGCAATATTGATATTGACCAGTTAAGCCTGTTTACAATAGGGACCCAAGATCGTTGATTTTTGGTTGTTTTATTTTTGTGGGGGGTTTAATGCATGTGTTGGACATGCAGGGCCAACACACAACGATCATCTGATAGTTGTCATCGCTCCGTGTCTGAGCATTAACCTTACCTTTGATTAGAGTATCAACCCCTGGCCAACGCAGTAACAGCTGTTACCTGGTTGGTTCTTATACATTTCAGTAGTAAAAACTAAGGATATTTATTGCAAATACAGTGGTTAACACAACCACTGTAACTGCAAGTCCTGTGGTTCTACATAACCTTGAATATTTTTAATCTGACTTAAAAATATTCTTAAAAATGTGTATAATTAATAAATGCAGCAGCACTGCAATTATTAAAACATATGTTACAAATTTTTACATTAAACTTATCACTCTAAAAATAAAAACAGACAAATAAGGTTTAAATGAAAACTTTTATTTTGTACAAAAAGTAACATTGAAAATGATAGAAATAAAATATATTATAGCTAACACACTTATTTTTCTGCAACAAATCTGTGCATGATCTTTAATTATCTTTTTTCAAGCTTTTCTTGATGATAAAGGTAATTGCTTGTAAATGAAAATAGATTTAAATTATTATTATTATTTTTTTTGGGTAGCAACAAAGATTTGACAAAGTAGTAAGTGTACAACTAAACATATAAGCAAAATGTGTATGTGGACAAATTATCCCTAACTGTACAACTCCAATAACAATATAAGGTTCTGAGATTGGTAGGATAAAGCTACTCACAGGCAGTGAAGGTATTAAGATACGTGCTGTTTTGCAAATGCACCAGGAGATATGACACCTTCTGCTGCATTAACAAAACAAGCATTGCGTTACAAGTTGCATAGTTGACTTCAACATTGCAACCAATCATGAATGTATTTAGAAAGGAATTTGTATGATATCCTGCCAGATATAAGCCAGGCGAATGTCATACAGGTGCCGGGAGGAAGAACAGTGAAAATGCCGACAAGGTAAGTCTATAAGGTATCCCTTAACTCCTTCCCCCATACCTCCCTTATTGGAGCCTAACGCTAACTTTCCTCCACCCATATTGCATAACCCTAAACTCCTCCCAGGGGTGCCTAAACCTGACCTACACCTCTCCACAGCCTAAACCTTCCCCTAGGCAAACCTTTCCCGGGGTTGTGCCTAACCCTTAAGGCACACATTCACAAAAAGACATGGAAATGACAGCAACATTACAACATTGCAATCGTGCTGTCGTTTCCATGTTTGTGATGTGCCTACACTGAACGTTCAGTGTAGGCACATTAGTAATTTCCCTACCATGCTCAATCTGACGTTATCATAAGGGTGTACGGCATGTTTGGGCGATGATTGATGTGGGATGAGACCAGCGGGAGTGCACAACGCTTGTCGCATCCAACATAAATGTTCACTATTTGTGGCAAATTACTGAGCGCTTGCACGAATGCGATATTGTAATTGTGCAATCGCTCAGTATTAACGCTAAGTGGATGAGTGCCATAAATGCCCCCGGGGGTCCCTAAACTTCCCCCCCCAGGCTACTTGTAATAATTACCCATTAGCTTACGAACGGTGTGGTGGGGTACGGGATGAACATAGGCGTAGGTATATTGTCGTCTCTGTTATATTCCTTCCCGGGATTATGCCTTTAGGTAAACTGGCGGTCGATATATCGTCCGCTGGCTTCAAGACTAGTTTAATGCATTTGTGTAAATGGGGTGAAGTGGAAACTTACCTTATCAGCAATTATATGCGTGTTTAAGTGTGAAGTTGAGGCTTTCATAACTTTGTCCTCAGAAGTCCAAACAGTGCATGTTTGTTAGGTCTCTGGACAAAAGTTACACATTAAATATATCCTGCATGCCATGTACATTGTGTACATTAATGGCATGGACTCATGACTACACCTGTCTACTGTTTTAGAGACCACAGATAACCTGACCTGTGTGGAGTCATGTGGGCTGAGTTATAGAAAAACTAATGTGAAAGTATAAAAATGTAATAAGCATAGTGATACCTAAACAATAAACCTTTACAATTTTAAAATTGATCCAGTGTAGTGTTTTACAATCACTAGCATAGTCAACTTTTGTGTATTATACAAAATCATTACAATGGCTATTTGTGCATGTTAACTCACCAAGATTACGGCCGATCCAGTAAACTCATTTGAATTTTTTCATTCTTCTTCCAAACTTGATAATTAAAGCAAGATTTGTACTAAAAGGCTCCAAACACCAAAAAAAAAAAAAAAAAAACACAGACGGTGAGTTCATTTCTTTCACATAAATACTATACATATACATTACAAACACATTCATTGTCATAAAAAAAATAAAGAAAGTGGGCTCAGAACGCTCACTTAAGGCCCATGATTAATACATAAGCGTATGTATTATCTAACGCCCTCACTCCCTATTGTGTACCTAGATTGTTTGGGAGAAATGTATACATGTTAATATAAAACATTTTCAGAAAAATAAAAAACAAAAATGGAAAAATATCACCGTTTAAAATGTGTCCCTCGATGATTCTTCATGGGGTCTCTTCCTCTGTATATTCCACTCTTCATGGTAACTATGACCTCCATCGTATCTTCATGGTTGACGCTCCTCCGGATCTTCCTCTATTCTTCTGCTTGGTGCTGGTGGTTGTGTTGTTGGAATTGGAGGCGGTGCTACCGGTGGGTAGATGTATCCTCCAGGATACTGTTGCAATTGTTGGGCATTCGGGGTAAACCATTGCTGTTGAGCTGCATGGGCATAGGCTCCTTGAACTGGAGAGGTCCGCTGTGTTGCCATGAAGAGTGTCATCTGGTTGGAGATCTATTGGAGGGATGTGGCGATGAGGCTGTTGTTGGCGATTATTATTATTATCGTTTATTTATATGGCGCCACAAGTATTCCGCAGCACCTTACAAAGTACGTAAACAAATAGATTGATTTACAGTGACTTACAGTACAGTACAGTACAATACATTACAGGACATGGATAATAGACATTGCTACATTCGCAACCATGACACCCAGATAAGCAAAAATGCAAAGCAACCAAGTGTTAGGTGCCCTGGTAGAAAGTAAGAAGTAGATGAAGGTAGAGTAAGGAGCAGCACAAGAGGGTAGAGGACCCTGCTCACAGGAGCTTACATTCTAAGGGGCGATCTAAGTTTGACTCAACACTACACATTCAGAGTTCTCCACGAGTTTGTTGAGAGTGATGGTAATGATCTTCAGCTGTTCGGCGAAGGTTTTCATGGTCTCCCTTGTTTGCTCATCTCCTAGTCTTTTCTGCCTCTGTTCTTCTTGTACTACCTCTAGTACTCTTCCAATTGATCTGTCCATTTGCTCCAGTCTTCTGTCAAAGGTGTCTCTGAAGCTGATCTGACAATCATCCATTTCCTGGGCGATGCCGTCAATCCTCTGCACCTGTGCTGGCGGGAGTCCAGTTTGAAGTCGTCTTACAACTTGGAGTTGTTCCACTTGAAAAGAAACAAAAATTATATATATATATATATATATGCCATATGACATAACTTGCGTCTTTAATTTACAAATCCTGGCTGTCTGGATGCTGTTGCGCAAATTGCAGACAGCAGCAACCACAAAGCCAAAATCACAAAACCTATAGAAATTAAAGATTACTATTTTACCTGGATCTACACTAGCCCTTCCTATTGTCTAAACCTAATCCCTCATACCTAGTTCATATACTAAACCTCCGCCCCCCCGATCTCTAAACCGAATACCCCCTCCATGGTGGCTAACCTTTAGGCTACCCCTAATACCTAATTCCGCTATACCACGCTAAGCAAAGAACATAACCCCACACAGAAGGTCTGGATACTAGTGCTTGTATCCTGTTTTTACAGGATTTCTGCAGCAGTATTCGGAGCATCACCATCACACATGCTGGGATGCTGACAACAACCCCATGTACACATGCTGAATCTAAACTTTCCCCAAGTTCTACCTTTTAAAAAAATTGAAAGAAATGTTATAGTAAACATTTTTGAACATAAATTAAATAAAAAACAAATTATCAACAGGAGTCGGTCTTCTTGTTGTATCTTCTGCCACGTCCACTTGTTCATCATCATCTTCATCTTCCTGTAGGAGATCCGGCCTGAAGAAAGGTCCAATTGCCGATGCTCCTCCAGTCCTAAAGAAGGTCCAACGACCAGCTCCTCCAGTGCTGGTCATTGGTCCTTCTTGCGTAATGTAATATGGTAAAAAAAAAAAAAAAACATAAAAACACATCCTTCTTGAAAATCAAGTATCTACTTAACTTTTTTGTAATTAGCAAACCCCTAAATTAATTATAGATGTGTTTTAAAAAAAATAAAAAAAAAATTACCTTGTTGTTCGCTGAATTCTGGCATCCCTATGCCCAAATCTTCCTCAAATCTTGGTCTTCCAGGTTCCACTACAGTTGCTGGTGTATCCTCAATTTGATCCTGAATCCTGCTGTCTGTTTAATAAATATTGAACATTTAAAATGTTACATACCATACCCAATTGTTTAAAATATAACTTGCACTAGCATTTGTTCTTCTATCACTTCTCCAGATCACTTTACCTGCATTAGAGATATGGAGAAACGATGAAGACACACAATCAACACAATGCTAGGGATGAACGGATGATTTTTAGGAGAATGAGGGGTTCCAGTCAGTGGCAAACGCAGGATTTCCAGAGGGGGGGTTTCCAAAGCCTTAATTTTAGAGTGAGTGTGGCCTGTCAATGAAGAGGGCAGAATTAGTACTTAACCAGCTTTAATAAGCGTCATACAAAGTGTATTGTGTGCAATAATTCCAGCATATAAAGGACTAGCGATCACAGTAACCCATTAGATGCGTCAGTAAGCCATCTTGCCTGAGCTGAATGTATTTATTTTGGATGTGAGCACCATACCAGACTATTGGAGCAAGTCCTGGAGCCTGGAGGAGCAGCAGCAGAACCTAGCACTGCCCATGACATACTGTATCTGTACATATTGGGCACTATAGCAGTGCATCTCTAATAGTGCCTGTTTTCCAGATTTTCTAGTTGGTGCACAGGTTATTTATTACTGGCTGATACATGTTAAAAGAACCACATGTGGTGCTAATTATTTCATTTGTGATACTGAGAAGAACATGTAGCACTAGTAACAATCTATTATATTACTATTTCTATTGTGGTCATGGTGTGGGCTGGGGAGGGGGGTTTCCAGGCAGATGGAAACCCCCCCTGCGTTTGCCTATGCCAGTATCTGGGATGGCCGGTAATTTAAATGCTCTGTTTGTAAGTGAAACAATATTATATATTACCTTCCAATCTTGGACCTGGAAAATCCAAACTGATGCTGGGGAAAGTTGATGGAATTGGCTCCTTCTCACGGCGAATTGAAGACTGGATCATGGCCGTTTTCTCCTTTCGTCTCGTGGGCTATTTGGTCTTTGCTCTTCGTGTTGAATCTATAAAATATTTAAAAAAATTTAAAAAAAATCACGCAAATGTAAAAAAAAACCAATATAAATTAGATAAACATTTTATTGAATAAAATGCAAACTTAAGATATTTTTACCACTACCTTTCGTTTGGACCGTTCCCAATGTCGAATCCCTCTGTCTGCCAGATGATGTCCTTTCTTCTGTATGGGGTTCCATCATTCTCCTTTTTGTTGGTGACGCTGAAGATGTTCTGTCTAAAAATACAATAAAATTTGTTTACATAAAATTTCTGATAGATTTGATTCAATACTTTTTACATTTAGATAATTTACCATCTAGGAGATGTGTTTCTTGATTGCGGCTGTCCAGTAAGCCTTGTACACCTGTCACCATTATAGGATTCATGTGATCCCGGATCTTCTCCCACGGAAGCCAAAGAATGGTTAAAGGTGGTCCTCCTCCGGTTCCTCTTCCGAGATCTTGAACTTTCTTCATCTTTTCCTTGGCTTGTCTCTTGCAGTTGGTGTACCTCTTCTTGCACACGTCGGCATCTCGATATCTTCCAGAGGATGCGGTGACCTTCGACGCAACCTCATCCCAGATGTTCCTCTTCTCCCGGGCCGATGTATTTTGAGCACGTTGACCGAAGATCTTGTCATAATGCTTTTAGATTCCATCGATGAGCGCGTTGTTCTCTGTCTAACTGAAGCGGATCTTCCTTGGCTTCTTGGATGACTTTCCACTTGCTTCAGTTGCTCCTTCTTGGGAAGAAGAGATGCCTTCTGTCCTGCTGGGCTGTAAATAAATAAAATACATTTTTATTTATTAAAATACAGAACAAACAATAATTAAGAATCATTATTTAAAAAAAAATAATCTGCCACAATTCTCACTACAATACACGTGTTTATGCGGTATATAAAGAAAATTGATAAATTACATTTATCTATAATGAGTTAAAAAAAAACACTAGGGCAGTATGAAATTTATATATGTTAGGTTCTATTTATGGTCTCTGTATTCCTTTTTTTTTCAACAATTTTTTATATTAGTTCAACTTTCATCTTTAGTTTATTCTGCATTCATTTATTTGCAGTGTAACATGCAGTGCCACCCATGACTCAGATAAATAAGCTTTAGCAAAAGATTAAGTAGCCTCTGAGCTTAGAGTGGAACTGCATGTTACTCGGCTAATATTGTCACTCAAGATTTAATAAAACACAACTGTACCACTACTATAAAAAAATTGAAAAAAAAAGGAACTACAGTGAGGAACATGAAACACTCACACTTACTTAAAAGGGGAAATACACAAATGTCTTACAACACTTTGGCCCATAAGAATGAAAACCATAGCTCTGGCATGCACTGAGTTGCTATTATTATTATTATTATCCATTATTTATATGGCGCCACAAGTGTTCCGCAGCGCCTTACATAGTACATAGAACTAATAGGTGAACAAGAAACAAGTAACTTACAGTACATTACAGTGCAGGACAAGGACACGACTTATATACATAGCTGAAATAGTGATTAAAGCACTCACAATAAGCTGCCGGGAGTTGGCGGTCCCGTGTTAGGTGCCCTAATGGGGAGTAGAGAGTAGAAGAAAATGTAAAGAGAAGCACATGAGGGAAGAGGTCCCTGCTCGTGAGAGCTTACATTCTAAGGGAATTCTACAGTTCAACAATAATCCTTATAGGAGAGTCTTACAAAGAAATAGGTATTACTCTTGGCCAGCAATAAAATACATTTCTATAAAGAGCCTTTGTTGTCCCTATTTGAAAAAAAAGTAAGTACTTCTCCTAAATCCCCAAATTTTAAGACGTGTATACAGACTATATACTAGCCGCAGCACATGTATAGTTATGTGCTTTAATATATAACTTTAATATATATATATATATATATATATATATATATATATACTAATTATAATCGCACATACAGTCAGGTGCATAAATATTGGGACATTGACAGAATTTTCATATTTTGGCCTCTATTCACCACCACAATGGCTTTGAAATGAAACAAACAAGATGTGTTTTAACTGCAGACTTTCATATTTAATTTGAGGGTAATTACATCCAAATCAGGTGAACGGTGTAGGAATTACAACGGTTTCTATATGTGCCTCCCACTTTTTAATGGGCCAAAAGTAATGGGACTATCAACTCAAAAGCTATTTCATGGACAGGTGTGGGCTATTACCTCGTTATTTCATTATCAATTAAGCAAGTAAAAGGTCTGGAGTTGATTCTAGGTGTGACATTTGCATTTGGAATCAGTTACTGTCGACTCTCAATATGAGATCCAAAGAGCTGTCACTATCAGTGAAGCAAGCCATCATTAGGCTGAAAAATCAAAACAAACCCATCAGAGAGATAGCAAAAACATTAGGTGTGGCCAAATCAACTGTTTGGAACATTCTTAAAAAGAAAGAATGCACTGGAGAGCTCAGCAACACCAAAACACCCAGAAGATCACGGAAAACAACTGTGGTGGATGACAGAAGAATTACTTTCCTGGTGAAGAAAAACCCCTTCACAACAGTTGGCCAAATCAAGAACACTCTCCAGGAGGTAGGTGTATATGTGTCAAAGTCAACAATCAAGAGAAGACTTCACAGAGTGAATATAGAGGGCTCACCACAAGATGTAAACCATTGGTGAGCCTCAAAAACAGGAAGACCAGGTTAGAGTTTGCCAAACAACATCTAAAAAAGCCATTACAGTTCTGGAACAACATCCTATGGACAGATGAGACAAAGATCAACTTGTACAGAGTGATGGGAAGAGAAGAGTATGGAGAAAGAAAGGAACTGCTCATGATCCAAAACATACCACCTCATCAGTGTAGCATGGTGGTGGTAGTGTCATGGCGTGGGCATGTATGGCTGCCAATGGAATTAGTTCCCTTGTATTTATTGATGATGTGACTGCTGACAAAAGCAGCAGAATGAATTCTGAAGTGTTTCGGGCAATATTATATGCTCATATTCAGTCAAATGCTTCAGAACTCATTGGACGGCGCTTCACAGTGCAGATGGACAATGACCCGAAGCAAACTGCAAAAGCAACCAAATAGTTTTTTAATTCTAAAAAGTGGAATGTTATGCAATGGCCAAGTCAATCCCCTGACCTGAATTCGATTGAGCATGCATTTCACTTGATGAAGACAAAACTGAAGGGAAGGTGCCCCAAGAACAAGCAGGAACTGAAGACATTTGCAGTAGAGGCCTGGCAGAGCATCACCAGGGATGAAACCCAGTGTCTGGTGATGTCTATGCGTTCCAGACTTCAGGCTGTAATTGCCTGCAAAGAATTTGCAACAAAGTATTAAAAAGTGAAAGTTTGATTTAGGATTGTTTAGTTTGTCCGATTACTTTTGGCCCCTTAAAAAGTGGGAGGCACATATAGAAACCGTTGTAATTCCTACACCGTTCACCTGATTTGGATGTAATTACCCTCAAATTAAATATGAAAGTCTGCAGGTAAAGCACATCTTGTTTGTTTCATTTCAAAGCCATTGTGGTGGTGAATAGAGGCCAAAATATGAAAATTCTGTCAATGTCCCAATATTTATGCACTTGACTGTAAATATACATTTGTACAGCCTAGTATAAAGCCTGTATACACATGTCTAACACTTTTGAAAAGGTTGGAAAAAAGACTAGTTGTACTTAGCTGTCGCCGGTCATCCGGAAAGCAGTCACAGACACTGAGCTGAGTTACACATTGTTACAGGGACTTCTGGGAAAATTGCCATCAGTCCCTGCAGTTTTAAGGATACTGAATATTTTTTTTTGCAAATAACGCCAATCAGTGATGGTGTTATTTCAAATATTTTTTTTAAATGATTTATCCCTTTGTTTTTTTACTCAGAATAGCAAACTGTTATAACACTGTAGAGGTCAAAGGCCTGACCCCTACAGTGCGGTACTATGCAAACAGGGATTTAATGGAGAAGAGAAATGTATATCTTCACCATTATCTCTTTGCCGTAATTAAAAAAAATATATTATTAACAATTTAGATATCCATATTGTAAAAATAATTTATTATTTGCCGGACAGACCTTTAGGGGTTAATTTAGTCAATCTTATTAGAGATGCTTTTTAGAAGTTGTGTTGCCCATAGCAGCCATTCCATTTCTAATTCACATTTAACTATTGCCATCTATAAGATAATAACTAAAATCTAATTGGTTGCTATGGGCAACATCACTTTTAATACTCCTTCTAAAAACTGTGAGTATAGTAAATTTACACCCTATTGTCTATGGGGTTTATTTAGCATTGATTTTTAAGCATATGAAATACGGAATCTATGAATCCCATATTTTATATGGAAATCCCAAATTCAGCTATAGGATAATGGAGAAGATAACACAATTGTCTTCTCCACTTATTCCCATCTCTGCACTGTAGGGATAAGATATTGATCTCTACAGTTCTTTAACACTTGTTGCTATTCAGCATAGCAAAAAGTCTTAAATCACTCGATAAAACATTACTTTATATAACGCCATTTGAGAATGGCGTTATATAAAGAAAATGCCTTAAATCTCCCGAAAAATACAGGGACAGAGGGATTATTTCCCATAAGTCCCTGCACCATCTTGTGAGCTTGGCCAGGGGGGTATTCAATTTGGAGTGAAAAGTCCGTGCTGGACTTTTTGCTCCACATCGCAATTTTCCGGGGATAAAGTATCGGGTGCGTGCCCACTTTATCCCCGTATACAATTAGGAATCAACGAAAACAGCCGGCGGAATGGTAAGTTTTGGTATAAAAAGGGAATTTTCGGGAATTGTTCCTGGGACCCCCCTAAAGATGTGTAGACATGGGGGTTAACTTTGGGTACCCCCATTTTTACCTGCTGAAGGAAGTCGGGATATGTAATAGCCGCGGCAGGTGCATAATGGGTGAGGAATAGCACTTACAATTTTTTTTGTGGAAAAAAACTATTCCTATCAAATTTGGAGTACATGAAAATGGGTGCAAGCATATTTTTAAGTCCCTAAAGTGCATTTTGAATATTCTTCTAAAATGCACCTGCCGCTACTACCCGCATTTTTCAAAACCCCTGTGGCATACATGGGGACCCCCCTGAGCCTATTTCGCTAATTTTAAACTTTGTTCCTCAATTATTATTTTTTTTGCACACCCCAAAATTCAAGTTAAGTTTTTGGGGTGTCCCCATTTTTTATTTTGAAAGTATTTTTGACACAGATAATTTTCTGTTGACATTCCCAGGGGTGCAGGCTATTTTTTTTTAAGCCTGCACCCCTAATTCTCAATTCTGCACTATTTTTCACCATGTGAAACATGGTGAAAACTTTTTTTTTTTTTTTACAAAGACATTTTGCATCGGTGAAAAGTCTTTGTAATTGAATATGGGGATAATTGCAACATGCGAAAATGACATCATTGGCGATAATTTATCGCCAAGTTCAACTTTTCGCAGCCTAATTGAATACGGCCCCCACTCTCCGTCTGTGCCTCACGGTGATCGCCGGTAAGTAAAACCAATTAGAGTCTATTAAACTTTCCAAAGGTGATTGACCTGTGCATACAGGCTTTATACTAACCTGTATATAGATGTATATTTATGTGCTATTGATTTAAAATGTATATATAAATTTTAAATACTAAAGTACATAAATATACATGTATACAGTCTAATATAAAGCCTGGTCAAACTATTTGGACAGACTAGAGCTGTACTTTCCCCTCAGCGGTCACTGGGAAGCCTGGACAGACAAAAAACAATGTGTTCTGTAATATCACAGGGACAGCGTGTTACAACCACCGCTGTCCCTACACAAAATTTTGCTGAATAGGGACCATAAATAATTTAAGTTGCTAAAAATTTGTGAGGATGTTGCCCAAAAATATTCTGGGCAACATCGTCACTATTACTGAATAGACTTCTTTTTTTGTGTGTGTGTGTGTGTGTGTGTGGTATTGTGATATCATTACTATACCTGTGTGGGACGATCTCCACGGCCCTGTCTTTGTGTTGTCCCCGCCGCACTCCTCTCCATCTGTCTTGACCCCTCTTCCTGTGACGCCTGCCACTCGTCACTGGTTTCGGTGGACTCGTCAGAAGAGCGGGACAAACTGTATGAATGTGGTCTCTTCTCCTTTAGCATTTCTTCAATTCAAACCTATAATATAATAAGAAATATATTTAAATTTTTTTTTTTTTAAATGGTGAAATATACATAAAAAACATTAAAGGCACAGAGAATAAAATAAAAAATAAAAATGATTTAGGAGTACATGTACTGTTTATTTACAATTATTAACTAGTGACATCATTTAAGTATGGTGTCCGAAATTGGCAATATCATTTAGCTACAGGTCTAATTGGCCAGAGGAGAAGTGGACTATGGTAGTGTAAGAGTAAAAATTAAGCAAAAAATGTATTTACTAAGTGGGGGGGGTTGGGAAAAGTTAAACCTTGCATGCATTTTAAATTAACTTAACAACAAGCAAATATACTGTACTTATTAAAGGAAAACATTTTTGCAGATGCAAATAATATTGGGGGGAGGGTTTTAAAGGGGCGCAGCACAGCCTGTGTGAGTGCATGGGTCTGGGTGCAATTAGTTTGCATGGGCATAAAATGGGAAAGGGACCTATAGGGGTGCAGCACTGCCTGTGTGAGTGCATGGGTCTGGGTGCACTTAGTTTGCATGGGCATAAAGGGGGATAGGGACCAATCGGGATGCAGCACTGCCTGTGTGAGTGCATGGACCTTGGTGCAATTAGTTTGCATGGGCATAAAGGGGGATAGGGACCAATTGGATCCAGCACTGCCTGTGTGAGTGCATGGGTCTGGGTGTAATTAGTTTGCAAGACGATAGTGAGCAATAGGGATGGTGTTACAGTGCATGTGCTTACAAGGGAGAGGTCACTATAGGTTTTCTGCACGGGCTATGTGCGTGCATGGTGAAGGTTGGTATTACTGTGCATGTGCCTACAAGGGACAAGGGTGTAGGTGTCCAGCACTGGCTATGACAGTGCATGGGGCAGGATGGGCTTACAAGGGAGAGGGCACTATTAATTTTCTGCGGTTATTATGTGAGTAAATGGGTCAGGGTGGTGTTACTGTGCATGGGCTAACAGGGTGGGGTGGGGGGGTTATGGTAGAGATATGCAAAAGCTGTAAGGGTCAGTGTCTGCGCGAGGGTAGGGTCTCTAGGGTACAGGGCATACTTGCCGACAAACTGGCTGCCTCTTCCGGGAGGAGGCAGCCAGCTCGGCACTGCAGTGGGGGGAAAGGGGGCGTGACCCAGTTTGGGGGCGGAACAGCGGGTGTGGCCGCATCGTCGCGTCATCGCGGCCCCTCCCCCGCTTCACAACACATATTATCAGCGTTGTGTAGCCGGAGGCGTGGCCACGATGACTTGATTCAGCGCGTATCGCATCATCAGCTTCCCCGGCCCAGCCACTTTGACCAGGTAAGTGGTGACGCCGGCGGGGGAGGAGCGGACGCATGCGGGGGGTGCAGGCGGGCTGCGCCGGCCGGGAGCCTTTCCCCCTCTTCCGGGGGTCGGGAATGACATCCGATTTTCGGGAGGCTCCTGACCATTTCGGGAGGGTAGGCAGGTATGGTATAGAGACAGATTGCACTTACCTGTGCAAATAGAAATAGGACCAGATATCTTCCTCCACGGGCTGGCTCCTCTGCTCCCAGATGCTGTCTTCTCTCCACTGGATCCTGGATTGCTGGTCACACTGGATGGTGGTGGTGCTGCTGCTGCTCTCTCTTGCTGACTTTGTTCACCAAAGGTGCCCTTGCTAGTAAGCCAAATTGATCAGAGACACTGCACTCTCTCCACGCTGCAGGCTGATCAAAATGGTGGATCACCAGCTGCCAATCAGAGCCTGATATACCCTGGAGAAAAAAGCGCCAATCCGCCGATAAGTTTTTGCCCCCGGCGAAAACCCCTCCTCCAGATTCGCGTGATTGGCCACTTTCCGCATGTGTGGGCGTTTCGCCTGTTTCAAATTGAATAAGGCGGAAACGGACCCAGCAAAAACTTTACGCGACACGCATTGACGGCGAAAAAGGCAAATTGTATACGGGCCTATGCTACAGCAATTATGGCCGACTTGTGATCAACTGCATTGGCCCCATATTCCCTACCACACAAACCTGCACATGTAGGTGTATTTGTGTCAGAAGACAATTAACTTCCCAGTATGTTTTATGACTGTAGGAGAAAATTTCAGAGAGATAAAGTACCAACCAATCAGCTCATTTTACAGGCTACATTTGAAAAATGTCAGTTAGGAGCTGATTGGTTGGTACTTTATCGCTCCACTCTATCTAATTTCAAGCTTTGATAAATCTCCCCCTATATCTCCTACTGTATTTACTCTCAGCACTGTCTCCATAGGTTTTAATCGTCCCTATTTGCAGTATCAGCTGAGCTGTATTCACCCAGCAATGAACTCTGGGCCTGATTCAGACCCGCTCGCAAGCGGGTCTATGTTGGCCCAGTGCGCATGCGCACGAGGGAGCCGGCTCTGTCGTGCGCATGCGAGAGACCCGCATAGCGACGGGCAGACCGTCGCTATGGGTCTCGCTACAAAGGGGGCGTGCTGTTGATGGTGAGTGACAGCACGCCCCCTTTGGTGGGTGTGCCGGGGACGTGGCTGGCCAGACGGAGGCGTTCCCATGGACCATCTTTTTGGCCGCTCGCTATAGCTGTGGGTGGTCACCCACAGCTATGCGAGCGGCCAGGAGGCCGCTCTAAAAATGTAGAAGGACGGCCCTGATTCAGAGCGAGCGCTCTGTCAGAGCATCCGGCTCTGAATCAGAGCCTCCGTTCAGACAGAACATACCAGGGGTGCAGGGAAAATAAACCAGTGTACGAACCCTCTGTGACTACAAATGACAATGATTTCTATAATAACAGATGTTTTCACTATGACCACCGCACTTGAGATACAAAGTTAATCACAGTTATCTGTCATTTTAGTTCTATCGAATTTGAAACTGTAAAATTTTCTCAGCACTGAAAATTTTAGAAAGGAAAATATTTTCAAAAAGTGTTATATACACATACCAATCGTCTGCACGATGTGCTGGGCTTGACAGCCTAACTGACCGTGCATTTAAATTGCCCGACCAGTTGAGCTATCAATCACCGCTGGATCTCTGATGTAAGTGTACAGGCTATTAGCGATATATCGCCAATCTGCTGGGCTGCACAGCAGATCGGATATGTACAGTATGTGAACGACGTTGTTCACAGACATATCCGCTGTACACACCCAGCGATGCACTATAGATATATCGCCCGTTCATTGGAGCGAGCGATATTCTATCAGTGTGTACCAGCTTTAGCAACAACTTAATTTAACATGATAAGTGTGATTCAGCAAAGAACGCAAGCTAGCAGACGCACGCACGCGGCCGCTGTGAGAATATGCTAATCAATGCATACGCACGGAGACTGCAGTACAAGATGCAGATGCCCAGCCCCACATTAAGCCGCCCATCTCCCTTTACTCACAGCCTGATCAGTACGCAAGATAACGTAAACATCAGTAAAATCAAGAACCATCGGACCTGTACGCACAATAGTGGTTGACCTGACCTACCGCAGGATTTTGTCCACCTCCTGTGTACAGTTTACGGTATGGCTGCGTATGACACTGCACCTCCTTAATTATGCACTGCCCTATAATGGCGTCCCAACGCATCAGGCACGCCTGCGTTCGCCTGACCACCCTTCGTCACCACCCACAAACGCCACTTCCTGTCAATCAAAATCAGAAGGGTCTGTGTACACTGCGTGTATTCTGCGTACCCTAACCCGATCGCACTGGTTGGTTTGCGCACGTGCAGTGCGACACAGTGTGAAAACATCGGCCAAGTGCGTGCGTTCTCTCATTTGCATTACTTGCTGAATCAGGCCCTAAATCTTTGCCCCTTAATATAATCCTTAATGTAATTGTCTATTATTACAAGTGCTTTTCCTTTCTGATCCTCTTTTTGCTTACTTGGCTAATATACATTTCCATGTTTCATTAAGTTTTATGATTCACATTGTTTTTCCAGTCACTGTGCCTGCCACGCTCCTGCATCAGAGGAAGACCTCTTGTTCTGTAGTATTTGTCTTTTTCTTAGATGTTTTATTGGCACAAAATTGTATTTTCATTTGTGTGTTGCATGGAATTTTTCAAGAATAGCTATTCATCTACATCATTAATGTTTATCGTAACCAGATGCAGTCCAAGGACACTGCAAGCTAGTACTACATATCACCGCTTTCTCCCACTTCAAAGGCCACACCCTTCCAATTACTGGTAGAAAAGAAAAACATAAGGGTGCATGGCAATGAGAAACACAATGCCCATCTTTATTTAGTATTTTTAGCATGGGAGATCAGAAATAAAAATGTTTTAAAAACTGTGATCTAAATCCCAACATTTTCCTTCCTGGTTAAGCCCAATAATTCCTGTACTTGGAACATTTTGTATGAAAGAAAACGACTGATGTGTAATTTATTTACCTAGTGCTGCCAAATCACCAGTGTAACTGTGCCAGTCAGCTCTACAATGCCTGCCAGAGAGAACAGTGTTCTGAATCTTCTCCGTGGAGCCTTTCAAGACACAACCTCTGTAGGCCTCTTATGGGGGTTAGTGCTGAGTGCTAATGGTGTCTTAGTCCCATGAATGAAATCCTGGGGCTCAGATAAAATGTGTGAAATTCTCTCGGATCAGACGCTTATCTATCACTTGTCATTGGCTCTATGATGTGTGAGGGGACAAAGTAAAGGTTTTGTGATAAAACACTGTTGTTTGGTTCATAGACCGTTTATTCACCTACAGACGCTACAGTTTAATATCTGTCAATTTGATATTGGAGACATGCACTGGCACACATACTTAAAATTATTTATACAATTACATTCTTAATGTAATAGCACACGTATATGTCTGTGTAACAAATACAGTGGTGCTTGAAAGTTGGTGAACCCTTCAGAAGTGTCTATATTTCTGCTGAAATTTGACCTAAAACTACCTCAGATTTTCACACAAGTCCTAAAAATAGATAAAAGAGAACCAAATCAAACAAATGAGACAAAAAAATTAGATGCTCATTTTTTTTTTTTTTTAGGAAAATGATCCAATATCACATATCTGTGAGTGGAAAAAGTATGTGAACCTTTAGGCTTAGATATTTTGAAGGTGAAATTAGAGTCAGGTATTTTCAATCTATGGTATGACAATCAGGTGTGAATGTACAGCCTGTCTTTTCAAAAGAACAGGGATCTATCAAAGGGCCTGATTCAGACCCACTCGCGAGCGGCTGTCCGCTCGCAAGTGGGTCGATGTTCTGCACTGAGCATGCGCACGACGGCGGGAGCTCCGTCGTGCGCATGCGCCAGACGCGACGAGCGAAGGACTTTCCTTCGCTCGTTGTGTCTGATCAAAGGTGGCGTGCTGTCGATGTTGATTGACAGCACGCCCCCTTTGGTGGGCGTGCCGGGGGCGTGCCTCCCTGACGGGGGCGTTCCTAAGGGAACGCCTACCGTCAGAAGCCGGCCCACTGACATCACTAGTGATGTCAGTGGGAGTGATTTTGGCTCTGATAGAGCCAAAATCACTCCGGGCCTTGCGGTTACAAACCTCAACCGCAGGCTCCGGCACACAGTTTCGATGGTCGCGATGGTCAAGACCATCGCGGCCATCAAACTGCACGCTCGTATAGGCTGTGGGTGGTGACCCACAGCTATACGAGCGTCCAGGAGGACGCTCCATAGTTATGGAGGACGGCCCTCATTCAGAGCGTGCGCTCTGCTCAGAGCGTACAGCTCTGAATGAGGGCCAAAGTCTGATGTTCACAACACATTTGTGGAAGTGTATCATGCCACGAACAAAGGAGATTTCTTAGGACCCCAGAAGATGCGTTGTTGATGCTCATTAGACTGGAAAAGGTTACAAAACCATCTCTGAAAAGTTTGGACTCCACCAATCAACAGTCAGACAGATTGTGTACAAATGAAGGAAATTTCAGACCAGGCCTGACCTTCCCAGGCGCGGTTGACCAACAAAGATCACGCCAAGAGCAAGGCGTCTAATAGTACGCAAGATCACAAAGGAAGGCCTTTTTCACATTAGTTAATGTTCATGAGTCGACCATCAGGAGGACACTGAATAACAATGGTGTGCATGGCAGGATTGCAAGGAGAAAGCCGCTGCTGTCCAAAAAGAACATTGCTGCCCGTCTGCAGTTTGCTCAGGCAGTCCCAAGTTTTTTATTTTATGTTTTATTTTATTTGTACTTCAGAGCAAGCAGCACTAGGTGTACCAAAGGACGCCTGTGTTGCTGCTCCACCTACCACCACCGACGCTGCAACACCAGTAACCGGACTGGTGATTTCAGCAGGCACCAGCGGAGCTTGGCTAGCGGCGATGCTGGGACCCGGGACTGAAGCCGGAAGCACGGGGACGCAGGTAAGGTGGATCCACATGGCAGTCTGTACCTCCGATGGTTGGAGACCTGCAGGAGGTTGCATTAGTGGGAGCGACCGCTGCGTCTGCTCACTAGACCACTGGGGCAAGTCAGTCTGGCATGGGAGACAGTGGAGGCGGCCTTGTTATAAGGCCAGCGCACCATGGAGGTTAATACAGCATAGGGGAGGTAGGCTCTCCTCCTATCCTACTCTGTATATGAGATGCCCAGCGACCACTATCAGTGCTTTGCTGAAGTTGCTGGTCTCAGGAGGTTTTTGGTCTAGTCTCCCTATATACCTCTACCCAGAGGCCAGGTTATACAGCGCTCAAAATCCTACCAAGCCTTGTTTTTGAGTAGTTGATTCAGGGCCCATTGCAAGTATATTACATATGCATTGCATGTGACTTTTACTAGCCCTGCTGTGTTGTTACTTCCTTTACTGCCTTTATATCTGTACTGTCAGGTATAACTATCACTGCTATTTCTGCTTAACCCTTTGCTACAGGTGTGTGGGGAATGTTTTTTTGTTGTTCTCAAATTGTACTTCACATTTATTGTTGCTTGTGAAGGCAGTCACATTTGCACTTATTTATTATTTCTAAGAATACGGGTAAACAGGAAGCTGAGGCCCCGGTGTTTGTTTCATGGCTGGCTTGTCTTCTCAGGACTTTATACAGGATGGTTTGTGTGCTATTTGTTAGAAAGAACCACCTCACCAGTCCAGTCTACCAGCCCCTATACAGGAGCCATCTTGGGTGTCCTCCTTGTCTCAGGTTATGATGCAGCTAGTGGACAGTTTGGCTACTCCCACACTGCCTCCCATAATGGGATACCCACAGCAGTTCCAGCCTGCTATGTTTGTCCTCCCAATACATCCTTCCCGGATGGATGTTTATGCCCATTCAAGTCAGAGCACAGCTCAGTCAGGTGCTGTGTTTCAACAAATGTTGCAGGCAAACAGACTGGTAGCCATTAAAGTGCCTAAGGGGACAATATAATTTTGTTAGTCTGCCCAGCATGTAGATTCAGACAAATCAAGAGGAGTCAGCTGATGCATCAGGTTCTTCTCCAGGGTCTATCTCAGGAGAGGAGGACCATCCTTCTACAGTGGATGTCCCTTCCTTGGTGAGGGCAGTCAAATCAATCCTAAATATAGAGGATGATGAGCCAGCTCCTAGACCTAAGGCTCCAGTGTTTAAATACCAGAGGGTGGTAAAAGCTGAGTTTCCTAAGTCTGAGCAGCTCACTAAACTTATGGGAGAAGAATGGAGTATTCCAGATAAACTGTTCCATGTTACAAAAAGATTAGCATCCTTTGTATCCTTTCCCACCAACTGATTGTACTAAGTGGGAAGTCCTTGCTACTGTTGGCGCTCATGTGACACATTTAGTCAGGAGTGTTACGTTGCCTATACCGTCCGCATCTTCTCTTAAAGATCCTACAGAAAGAAAACTTGAAACATGTCTTAAATCAGTGTTTTCACTATCTGGAGCTGTTACTAGGCCAGCTATGACTGCGGCCTGGATATCCAAGGCTGTTGAAGAATGGACAGGGGCATTGGAAGATACCCTACCAAATGCTACCAGAGAACAGCTGACATATATCTCCCACATACGAGGAGAAGCTGAAATAGATGCTGGACTCCTAGCTTCTAAAGCATCAGTGGCTTTGGTTGTTGCTTGTAGAGCCCTTTGGTTAAAGTCCTGGAAAGCAGATGCGGGATCCAAGAATGCTCTGGAATCCTTGCCGTTTATGGAAGCATACTTTTTGGAGCAGAATTGGATAAGATAGTGGCTACTCTGGCAGCCTCAAAATCTGCAGGTATGCCATCAACAGCTACATCAAAGTCTAGGCAGTCCGCTTTTTCGGTCCGTTCGCCCTCAGGGAAGAGCAAAAGGATAGCCTTTTTCCAGACCTTCTAGTTCTCGCAGGACCAACAAGCAGCAAACTAAGAGGCCCTGGCCGTTCAGATGGTCAGCTTCCAAGCCGGACGAGAAACCCTCCGCCTGATGGGGGATCCCAGGGAGGGATAGCCGACTTCTTCATTTTATGGACTAGTAACAAACCAGAACAGACACCTGGGTCCGAGAACTGGTCTCTCAGGGGTATGCCCTCACCTTCTGGAGGCATCCTTCCCAGAAGTTTTTTGTACAGCTCCCACATCAGATTTTATCAAGGCCTTGGCCCTCCAGGAGGCCATGTACTCCCTGCTGTGGGCAGGGGTGATTATCCCGGTTCCTGTGGTTCAACAGGGAAGGGGTTTTTATTCCAATCTGTTTTTGGTTCAGAAACCAAATAGGTCTCATCACTCTATTCTAAATCTGAAAACCCTCAACAAGTTTATCCGTGTGCCTAAGTTCTGTATGGAGATCCTTCAGTCAATTATTTTGACGATGGAACCTGGGGATTTTATGGCTTCCCTGCACATTCAGGATGTGTATCTGCATGTGCCTATTACACCATCCCACAAACAATTTCTATAATTTGCTGTCCTGTAACAACATTACCAATTTCAGGCACTGCGCTTTGGTCTATCAACAGCCCCTCGGGTCTTGACGGCCTACCTCAGGCATCAGGGAGTCAGAATACTGCCATACCTAGATGACCTCCTGATATTGGCACAGTCTCCAGCTGTTTTACAACACCATCTCCAACTTACCATTGTCTGTCTCCTGACACACGGCTGGATAATCAATTGGAAGAAATCCTCCCTTTCTCCAATACAGCGGATGGTACATCTGGGGGCACTTCTGGATTCTCAGGCACAAAGGGTGTTTCTGCCAGGGACAAGATTTCGTCCCTATTATTGTGAGTGCGCAAATTGCTCCGCAAGCGAACGGTATCCATTATATCAGCGATACAGGTCATGGGGTCAATGGTATCCACCTTCGACATTTAATATGCTCAGTTCCACTCCAGGCCTCTGCAACAATTGATTATCTCCTGGTGGAACGGGCAGTATTATCTAATACGGTCTCAGAGGATCCTACACAATCCGGAGGTTCGCTCTCTGTCTAGTGGTGGCTACAAAAGGCTCATCTGGACAAGGGTCGCCAATTTGGATTCCAAACAGGGTGCTCCTCACCATGGATGCCAGTCTTCATGGATGGAGGGCGGTGACAGGTCATCATACCTTTCAGGGAAGATGGACAAAACAGAAAAGTCACCTGACCATAAACATCCTGGAGCTTCGTGTAGTATACAAAGCCCTCATCCTGGCACAGGACCTACTCCAAGGCAGGCCGGTCCAGGTCCAGTCCAACAACACAACCACGGTAGCCTATCTCAATCATCAGGGAGGCACGCAAAGTCAGGCAGCCATGAGGGAAGTGACAAACATTCTGATCTGGGCAGAATGTCATCACCCAGCTATCTCAGCAATATTCATCCCAGGAGTCCTCAAATGGGAAGCGGCCTTCCTAAGTCGTAAGGACAGGCCAGAGAGTGGGCTCTCCGCCCTGGTGTTTTTCAACTCCTGGTGAACAAATGAGGCCTACCAGACGTAGACCTCATGGCCTCACGTCACAACCACAAGGTCCCCAGGTACGGATCCAGGACCAGAGATCCCTCAGCTGCCTTCATGGACGTGCTAGCAGTGAGATGGGACTTCAAGCTGACGTACCTCTTTCCTCCGATTTCCCTCCTCCCAAAGGTCCTCAGGAAATTAAAGCATGGAGGCGGCACAGTAATACTCCTGCTTGGCCCAGGTGCCATTGGTTCACCTACATACGGAATCTATCCATAGATATTCCGTTTCCTTTTCCTCTATGGCCAGATCTGTTAGTGCAGGGTCCCTGCCTGCATCTGAACTTACTTTGTCTGTCTTTGATGGCGTTGCTCTTGAGTCTTCCATCTCCAGCTCTGTGATTCAGACGATACTTAGGGCACAAAAGTCTTCCTTTGCCCGCATCTATTACAGAGTTTGGCACTCACAGAAAGTATGGTTCGAAAGGATCGCTTCTCTGCCGGATGTTAAAAAAAAATTTCAGGGTGTTCTCCAAGTTTAGCCACTTGTTGTCCCACCGGTGGCATCGTGGGATTTGTCTTTGGTTCTCAAGGGGCTACAGGCTCCCCCATTTGAACCACTGGATTTGAAGTGGATGACATCTAAGACATGTTTTCTCTTCGCTATCTCCTCTGCCTGCAAAGTCTCTAATCTGGCAGCTCTCTCTTAACGCTCCCCCATTTTATTTTTCACCAGGATAGAGCTGTCCTCCATACACTGGCGGGTTAACGTCCTAAGGTAGTGTCCCATTTTCATGTGAATGAGGAGATTGTGGTTCCATCTTTCCAGTCTTCACACCTTTCTGCAGGTGAAGCCTCCCTGGATGTGGTGTGTGCTCTCAATATCTATGTGGATAGTACAAACTCTTTATCATGACCAGGGCTGTGAGGGGTCGGGGTCATCGGCACTTACCTGTCCGGACGCTCTGGCGGGGTCCTTCTGGGGTGTAGGCACATGGAGGTCCACGCTGCATGCTACAGGGGTCTTAGCTGCTGGTGTGAGTAATACATACCTTGGCAGTGCTGCAGCACAACATGGGCGCCGCCATCTTGGATGGGGTCAGGTGACTCCTTTCGGCCAATCCAGGCAGAGCATTCCAGGAGTCCTAGCAACCAATCCTGCACTTCCTCTGGGTATTTAAGGCCTGATCTGCAGTTCTTTCATTGCCAGTGCAATGTTATTCCCAGCCTAGCAGGGTGCTAGTTCTCTGAGCTCCTTGCCTTACCTTGCACCTGCTAAGTCTCACATACTGTATATGCTATTGCTCCAGGTTCCAACCTCCTAGACACTCTGCATACCAGCGGTGCTACTCCCTACTACAACCCTTAGAGGGAGGCCTGCTTAAGAGCCATTCTGACAGTCTGTGCTCCTCCCGAACTTTCCAGTGACCTGTTGTGAATATCTACAGTCCATTCCGGGTGTATCTCTACATCAGCATCACTTCTCTGTCAGTGGGCCATCCATGAGCAACACACATCTTAGACCTACGTCCTTTCAATATCAGACGTCTGCCCTAATAACCTCTACTGGATCCACCCCGGGTTCATCCGCACAAGTACTTAATCCTCCTGTGACACTCTTTTACAAAATTAGGCACTCTTTTTGTGTTGTATGGTTTTCACTAACGAGGCTGGCCAGCTAACAAACAAACTCTGGCTCAATGGTTGCGCATGACTATCTCTCAGGCTTACACGAAGGCTGATCTCCCTGTTCCAAACACGGTGACAGCACATTATACTCGGTCTGTGGGACCATCATGGGCGTTTAGACGTGGCGCCTCTGCTGAACAGTTGTGCAAGGCAGCTACATGGTCTTCTGTCCACACCTTTCTTAGGTTCTATCCCCTTGACACTATTACCTGGATGCTTCCTTTGGGAGGCAGATTCTCCTTTCTGCTCAGGAGCATCCCCACCCTCAGGGGAACAGCTTTAAGACATCCCCATGGTATCCATGTGGACCCCTATGGACGCTGAAGTAGAAAATAAGAGTTATGGTAGACTTACCTTTCTTAACTCTTTTTCTTCGAGGTCCATAGGGTGCACAGGGCACCCACCCTGACGCACTTGGCTGCATTGGGTAAATTTTCTTTCGGTCACGGATTCCCTCATCTTTTGTGAGAGTGTTTATGGTGTACATTGTCCTTTCTTCTCCTCTTTCCTTCTCCTGCCTTGGGCTTGTTTACAAAAACTGAATGCCTGTGGCCAGGGGCAGGGTATATGTGGAGGAGGACCTGAGGCATCTTGGGAGCTGAAAGCTTAACTGTTTGGTGCCTGGATCACTCCAACCACATTTCCCCCATGGTATCCCTATGGACCCTATGGACCTCGAAGAAAAAGTTAATAAAAGTAAGTCTACCATAACTCATATTATTTCTAAGGTGGCCACACCTCCAGTGATTATGCTATACCCCCCAAAAAGTACCCGGGCAAGCTTTGTACAGCCCTGCCCATAAGTAGATGCCTAACTAGTATAAAGGCCCCCATACACAGTGAGATTCAAAGTTGGTAAGTTCAGTTGTACGATTTCCCTTGAAATTCTTCATAAGATGTGGTCAAATGGTGTATGATTGATCATTAAGATCATAGGATAAGATGCATAGAAGTGTATCACATCGTACACGATCAGTTGAGGTCTCTCTGCAAAATCAACTGATCTGCAATCCAACTAGACGACGGCAGGGATGCGCATCAGGGTCGCAGAAGACTCAAAATACAACTATTTGCAAACAATTGGTCTATCCAACTTGTATAAACTGTCAAAATCGTGTCAAAAATTGGCCCGTGTATGGCCAGCTTAAGAGTCTTTTAGTAGCATTTTAATCAAAGTGACCAACCTGAAGATAACACCTTTTTTATTATACAGCAAAGTATGTTTTATTGGGCATGATCAGTAATATGAATTATCTGTAGGCCAGCAGGTGGGAGAAATATATGCAAACCATTAAGAGTTCTGTGTCAAAGAAAAAACATTGGCTGATATATGTGTTCTTCTCTTATCCCTCACTTCATAATTTACTCCATGAAGCTGCATGGTTTTATATTCCAAGTAAACGTCATTCAGATATTTGGTGTATCCGAAAGCCAAACTCCAGTTTAGTAGAAAGACTGAATAAAAGCTTTTTTTCATTGACTTCAATAGCAGTCAGTTATTTTGTAGAGTGTAGATAACCTCTCTGATGAACTCACTGATAAACTGCATCTCCTCCACAAACAAACAGCCATTTACCAGAAAGGTGCTGCTTACTGTATGCTGATCATTCTGATTAGGCTGCAGAGAAGACAAATCAGCCAAGATGTAAAGGCTTTAACCACTTAAATGATGATTTAAAAAAAAAAATGCTCAGAGAAAGTTTTTTTTTTATTTAACAAAGCTTTAAAGTATTTTTAAGAATATAGTAAAATACTTTGGTATTTTGCATCCCCCCATGTCCATAAGCCCCAATTAAAAAAAAAAAAACTTCCCACCGCCCATTGGCACTAGACCCCTGGTGGTCATAAATCCTATTAATATTAACCCCACCCCCACACCCCCTAAATAGTAAAAAAAAAACAAAAAAATGCCCTGTTTTGTAAAACAGTCCAGCCTGTAAAAAACATGTTTTTGCACACACACACACCCTCCTACTGTATGACCAGTTTAATATTTTATTATTTTATCCCCCCTCCCCTCTCAGCATCATAAGCTTTTATTTTATCCCATCCCCACTTATGCCAGATTCCCCCCCCAGGTGGTTACCCTCCTACCCCCATGGACAGCCCACCTCCACTCCATCTCCCCCACATGCAGAGCGCAGCAGAGCATTGTGCAGAGGGGACTGATCCCTCCTGCTGCCGCTGATCTCTGCACACGCAGAGATCAACCTAAAGTGCTTAGTTCCCCTCCTCGCACTGTGATCCCTGGGCGCATGCAATCCAGAGTGCAGTTCGCACAGCATTCTGGGGCGCGATCCTGGCAATGATGTTGGCGGTCACTGCCGCATATTGGCAAACAGATCACTTGATTATTTTTTCTTCCTTTCATTTGAAAAAAAACAAAAAACATGACAAAACATAGGGGCTGATTCTGAGTCGCACAGATTTCTCTTCATGGGCGCAAATGGTGTGTTTTACATAGGACACATGCGCAGGAGCAACTTATGTAGGTCTATCCTACTCTGACTCGGACGGGCCTTGGTTAACAGCCCGTCAAAATAACAGAACATTGACTTGCACGCAAAAAGTCCCATTTGAGGGCTGAAAGGGGTCACTTTTCAGTCATTTAGGCTCGCCAGGTCGGGGGGGCTGCGAGTAGAAATGTCAGCGTCCGCGGCTGTGCGTGCCCAAACGGATTGAATTGTGCTGCCCCCTGTATAGTCCTGTCCTCTGTATAGTGATGTCACTTCTATAGTGTTGCCTCCTTGTATAGTACTGTCCCCTGTATGGTGTTATCCACCTAATAGACTTGTCCTCTGTATAGTGCTGTCCCTTGTATAGTGTGGCCTCCCTGTATCGTGCTCTCCATCTAATAAACCTGTCTCTGCGTGTCCGAACCAAGCAACAATTGCGCCCGGGAAAAGTCCTGAAATGGGTAACTTTTCTGTAATTTCTGCTCGCCAGCTCGGGGGGCTGCGAGTAGGAATGTCAGCGCCGGTGGCTGTGCGTGGCCGAACGAAGCAACAATTGAATTGCTCCGTTGGGCACCATCTAGTGGCTGCAGGCACGCAAAACACTTGAATTCTCCCCATAGAGGTGAGGAGCAGCGTTAGCCTTATATATACAGTGCATCTGGAAAGTATTCACAGCGCTTCACTTTTTCCACATTTTGTTATGTTACAGCCTTATTCCAAAATGGAATAAATTCATTTGTGTCCTCAAAATACCACTGTCGAAGCCAGATAATTGGCTGAGACAGGATCGGTTTAAAATTAGATTGAGGCAATGAGACGCCATTTTGCGACTGGCCGCCCAGCGCCATTTTAGTGAAACTCGCCATTATAAGTACATACGGTGATGCTATTATTTAGCGTCGTGCGATTCCCACGCAATAGAAAGAAGTCAAAGGTCCTCACCATACAAATATAGACAGCCATTAAAACATATAAAATGACTATCCCTGCAAAACACGTACCATAGTGTACTCCACAAAACACATAGTCGCACAACGCTAACTAGCGTCTTTTCCCAATTCCCCAATACTTACACACTGCACACTTACATAAAAGGCTCCCTAGCATTAAAGTGTAATATTTAAGGTTTATGCAGTAATAATTAATGTTGTGCAATAAAGGTTATTTGGTATCTAAGGTTTAGCACATGGTAAGCAGACCGTGTTTGGTGTTGTACTGAACCACTGTGTCTCCACAGATTTCCGGTATCATCGGTGAGAAGATCGCAACATGCATCTGCAAACTATGGACTATAGAGAGTGAAAACATTAAAATGTACTTTGTAATGTTACCAGCTTAGATTAGCATGCAGCGGGAAAAAGGACACAAAGGGTTGCTAGAGGCTGTTTGTGTCCATTCGAATTGATCTATGAACTACCCTGTAACAGAAGCACCTTTAAGTAGAACCAATGGAATCATGCCAAACTTGACTACTGTATTGCCTATCCCTGTGAAGAGTATATATGTGCGCTCTCTGGGCCTGTTTCAGACCCGGTTGCAAGCGCTGAGCGCTCGCAACTGGGTCGATGGTGGCCCAGAGCGCATGCGCACGACGGAGCCGGCTCCATCATGCGCATGTGCGAGACCCGGATAGCAGCGGTCAATCCGTCGCTCCGGGTCTCGCACTAAAGGGGCGTGCTGTTGATGTTGAGTGACAGCACGCCCCCTTTGGTGGTCGGGCTGGGGGGTGGCTGCCCAGAAGGAAGCGTTCCCATGAGAACGCCTACCATCTGGGGGCGGCCCCACTGACATCACAGTGGGGCCAGTGGGAGAGCTGTCAGTGGGAGAGCTTTCAGCTCTGTTAGAGCCGAAAGCTCTCTGGGGCTTGCGGCCACGAGACCCTGCCACAAGGGTCTCGTCGCAAGCCCAATGGTCGTGACCATCATCCTGGCCGCTCGCATTAGCTGTGGAGGCCGCTCCATTAAAAAAAGTCCAGTTCTGAATCAGGGCCTCTGACCCCAGTCGAGAGTCTTCTTGCTGTGCTGTTGACGGAGGTTTCTAATGCTGATGCCGGTATCTGGGCCCAGAGCGCGTGCGTATATAACAACTGTACCTTGGGTCTGTATGATTTATTTGCGCTAATTGTCTTTAGATCACAGCGTGTAACCATCTGTTTTTATATTGAATAATAACTTTTTGTGCTTTGGAACCACATTCAAAGTCTGAAAGCACTTATTTACTGTGCGACTCATTACGCTAAATAGAGACAATTTTAGAAAGTATAGGCAGGATTTTAGAAGTTATAGACAGGATTGGATAGAGGTTTTAATCAGGTATCGATACCCCATAATGACAATGTGTCAAAAGTTTTTTTGAGATTTTTGCAAATTTAATAAAAAAACTAAGAAATCACATGTACATAAGTATTCACAGCCTTTGCCATGAATCTCAAAATTGAGCTCAGGTGCATCCTGTCTCCACTGATCATCCTTGAGGTGTTCCTACAGCTTAATTGGAGTCCACCTGTGGTAAATTCAGTGTGAATGCCAGGCGTTATGTTTGGAGGAAACCAGGCAGTGCTCACCACCAGCCCAATACCATCCCTATAGTGAAGCATGGTGGTGGCAGCATCATGCTGTGGGGAAGTTTTTCAGTGGCAGGAACTGGAGGACTAGTCAGATTAGAGGGAAAGATGAATGCAGCAATGTACACAGACATCCTGGAGGAAAACCTGCTCCAGAGCGCTCTTGACCTCAGACAGTGGGTGATGGTTCATCTTTCAGCAGGACAACTACCCTAAGCACACAGCCAAGATCTCAAAGGAGTAGCTTCAGGACAACTCTGTGAAAGTCCTTGAGTGGCCCAGCCAGAGCCCAGACTTGAATCCGATTGAACATCTCTGGAGTAATCTGAAAATGGCTGTGCACCGATGCTTCCCATCCAACCTGACGGAGCTTCAGAGGTGCTGCAAAGAGGAATGGGCAAAACTGCCCAAAGATAGGGGTGCCAAGCTTGTGGCATCATATTCAAAAAGACTTGAGGTTGTAATTGCTGCCAAAGGTGCATCAACAAAGTATTGAGCAAAGGCTGTGAATACTTATGCACATGTGATTTCTTAGTTTTTTTTAATTAAATTTGCAAAAATCTCAAAAAAACTTTATACACGTTGTCATTATGGGGTATTGTGTGTACAATTTTGAGGACAAATATTAATTTATGCCATTTTGGAATAAGGCTGTAACATAACAAAATGTGGAAAAAGTGAAGCGCTGTGAATACTTTCCGGATGCACTAGCTAATATATATATATATATATATATATATTCTTGTAACTGTTTCTACATATGTTTGACTTGTAAATGCATATATTTGTATAACTTAATGTATATTAACAATAGAGATTTGCGCCGACCCCCGTGTTTTGGTCTTGGATCTGGATTGGTTTTGCCAAAAGCTCACCTCCGTGTTTTGTTTTTCGGTTTTGGTTTTGGTTTTGGGTCTGGATTTTTTCTTAAAAAAATCATAAAAACAGCTAACATCACATAAAATGGGCCTGTTTTTGTTCCTACAGTACTATTAACCTTAATAACATTTATTTCCAGTCATTTCCAATCAATTTTGACCACCTCACAGCTCACTATATTGTTTTCATCCAGTTTAGGCCCAAAATTTGCACCAAGCTAGCTGGCTGACTAAGCTATGCAGCAGCAGCAGTGGGTGGCACAAAAATGCGGCAGTTCAACTTCCAACATGGCACATCAGGAAACAAATGTTTTTTTTATTCAAGAGAGGCCTGAGGGAGTTGGAGTATGTATATAGTTGAAGGCAGGGACAGGAAGGGTTTGGTAGTAAATTTAATTTCATTTTTTTATTCAGAAGTAAATTTATGAATGAGAAGGGGAGGGGAGGAGGCATTTACAAAAAATATTTTACTCATTCACATCAGTCCTTGCCCCAGAAGAATCCTTGAGCACCATGCCGCTGCTGGGAGTGGATTTTCTCATCCCAGAAGGGGACCAGGAAGACTTCTAGTAGTGCTTTCCACATGAAAAAGCATTTCCCAACCTTTACAGGGACATAAAAAAAACATAGTTAGTGGCCTCCAAACTGCCACTTAACCAGCACAAAGATATTAAGGGGTAAATTTAATTTACTAAAGTGAGAGTTTTTAGAAGTGCGTTTTAGAAGTGATGTTGCCCATAGCAACCAATCAGATTCTACTTGACATCACTTTCTAGAAGATAATAGCTAGAATCTGATTATTTTCTATGGGCAAGCAACATCACTTCTATAACTCACCTCTAAAAACTCTCACTTTAGTAAATTAAATGTACCCTTTAAGGTCTTATGTTGTGTCTTTCTTGAGAATCCTGTGCCAACTTCTGCTGCTAAGAGTGGATTTTCATCCCAGAAGGGGACCAGGAAGACTGCTTTCCAAAACTTTGACTGTAAAATAATCCTTTGCAAAGCTTCCACATTGAACATTTCCCACCCTGTACAGGGACATGAAAAAAAAACATAGTTGGTTAGAGGCCTCAAAGTGCCACTTAACCAGCACAGATATGTGGACAAGTGTAAGATCTATGATTTAAGGCAGGGGTAGCCAGGGTTGGTCCTCAAGAGCTACCAACAGTGCATGTTTTCCAGGTCTCACAGAATCACAACTGTAATAATTAACTCCACCTGTGGATCTTTTCAAATGTGGTACTGAGTAATGAATACACCTGTGCACCTGCTAGATGGTCAGGAAAACATGAACTGTTAGTAGCTCTCGAGGACCGAGGTTGGCTACCCCTGATTTAAGGCCTTACGCTGTGTCTTTCTTGAGAATCCTGCGCCTGCTTCTGCGGCTAGGAGTGGATTTTCATCCCAGAAGGGGACCAGGAAGAGTGCATTTCCCAACCTGGTAAAAAACATAGGCCCTCATTCAGAGCCACTCGCTATTTGCGGTCGTTCGTTCTAAAACAAGGGGTGGCTATTCAAATGAACCGTTCGCTGTTTGCGGTCTGTTCACGCCTCTAGGTCTGAATGAGCGAACAAAACTTGCGTTCGTTTTTTGGAAAAATACGCATCCTACGTCATGTCCGCTATTTATTAGATTAATCGAGTGCATCGACCAGGGTATGAACTGCTCGCTATTCTTGTGGTTGGTTTTTGCTACCACAATTTTGCGAGCAGTTCTGGCTATAAAAGAACCCAGTGACGTGGTCAATGACGCTGCTGTTTTAAATATGCACACCCATAAAACGCCCGTTTTGACCTTTAAGCACGCCTGCGATCGGATCTCCACTCCCCGTTTTCAAGCACCTTCCCCTGTTACCACCCACATACGCCTCTTTCTGTCACTCAAATTATCAGGCATTCGCTATTTTGCGAGCACATGAATTTCGGCCGCACTGAGTGGTTCGTACGGATCGTTATACGCATGCGCAGTTGGGCAAACATCGCTCGGAGCGAACGAGCAGCCACTTGCGTCCGGCTCTGAATCAGGGCCATAGTTAGATAGTGGCCTTCAGTTCAAACTGCTGTTGTATCCACTGTCCACTTAACCGTAGCAGATATTGTGGACAAGCGGAACAGAGTAGCAAATGCAACATTTAAGGTTTAAGTCTTATGTTGTGTCTTGAGTGCCATGCCTGCTGCTGGGAGTGGATTTTCATCCTAGAAGGGATAAAGACATTGTTTTTTCTTCCCAATGGACACAGATCTGAAGAGATGTAAATAACTACTGACAGGAAAAAGAGGCAATTTGGAGGCCCTTACACAGAACTGCCTTTGCTTGAGCTGCCCACTTTCCAGTGTGTACTCAGAAAGAGTTTTCAGCACAGTCAGGAACCCTGTCAGTAATCGCCATATGACTACTTCCCCAAAATGTGGAAAAGATGATGCCCATCAAAATGAACTACAAATTCTACGAGAAAGACCTTTACCGTCAATTACGTGCAAAAATTATAGAGGCACCTGTAATGGTGGATTCCAGCGGGGACAAATGAATATTGCGTGAAGAGGATGATGTATATACATCACCCCAGATTATACCATCACCCAAACCTATATCGTCATCCCATCCTGTGTTGTGTATAAATTACAGCTGCCCTCCCTTTTAGATTGGGGACTCATTGTCCACTTTAGTGGATGTGAGCTCCATTTTAGTCCATATCATCACCACACCCCCTACACATCTTCTGACCTGGGCTGCAGGAGGAGCAGCTGCAGTCTGGAATATGGTTGCATGGAGTTGCCCCATTGCCTCGCTGAAATTTAGATAGAGGGGCCATGGGTAGAGACTGAGAGTAGGGACACTGTAATCAGAGAACGCAGTTTTAGCTGCTTTATTCCATTTTTTAAACCATATCCTCTAATTTCAACTTTGAAAATGTTTATGCAAATATCAGCAGAGGCGTTTTGTGATGCCACGCCTAACATACACACACACAAAAAAAACCTGATTGATTGATTGAATTCATTTTTTGAGGGCACTTGGGAGGGAGAGCACCCGAACGAGGCAGCAGACTCTTGATAAACGACACAGGCAGCACCCCTGACACACAAAAATAAAAAGATTGATTGATTTAATTAATTTTGGGGGGGCACTTGGGAGGGAGAGCACCTGAACGAGGCAGCAACCTCTTGATAAACAACACAGGCAGCACAGCACCCCTGCGCACCTATGTTGCTGATAAATGTGGCTAACAGCACACACAAAAAAATTGTTTTATTTTATTCACTGGTGGTGTGGCTAACACGCACACGCAAAAAACTGTTTTTATTTTTTTTACACTGGAGGTGAAGAGCACCCCCTGGACAACACAGCAGAACAGCCAGCCCCTATGGAGAGGACAACATCCAGCCCAAATATAGCAGTGGCAAACGCAGGATTTCTAGAGGGGGGTTTCCAAATGCTTGATTTTAGAGTGAGTGTGGCCAGTCCATGAAGAGGGTAGAATTAGCACTTATTAATCTTTAATGTGCGTCATACAAAGTGTATTGTGTGTCATAATCCCAGCATATACAGGACCAGAGATCACAGTGAGCCATTAGATTCGGCAGTAGGGCCATCCTGCCTGAGCTGAATGTTTTTATTTTAGATGTGAGCACCATTCCAGAGTATTAGAGCAAGTCCTTGAGTCTGGGGGAGCAGCAGAATAACCTAGCACTGCCCTGGACATATATGTACATATTGGGCTTTATAGCAGCACATCCCTAACAGTGAAAGTTTTCCAGATATCCTATTTGGCGCACAGGTTATTTATTATTGGCTGATGCATGGTAGAAGATCTACAGGTGGTGCTGATTATTTCATTTGTGATACTGAGAAGAACATGCAGCACTAGTAAAATTCTATTATAGTACTATTTCTATTGTGGTCATGGTGTGGGCTGGGGAGGGGGGTTTCCAGGCAGACGGAAAACCCCCCTGCGTTTGCCTATGTATAGATTAATATGGACAACAGCCAGACCCTATGGACAACAGTCAGCCAGCCCCTATGGACAACAGCCAGCCAGCCCCTATGGACAGGACAACAGCCAGCTCCTATATGGTAGGGATTGGACAACAGCCAGCCAGCCCCTATGGACAACAGCCAGCCAACCCCACAATTATTGTGCACAACAGCAGCGCAGCACAGCTCACAATTAAGCAACAGCAGCACAGCATAGCTCCCAGCTTCCTCCCTCTTCACTCTCCACAACCGGGATGAAAAATGGTGGCGATCGCGGGACCTTTATACAATCCAAAACCTGTGAGAATCTGACAGAGGAATGATGACATTTTGCCTCGTTTTGAGATCCGAGTCAGGCCAAACCGACTCGTATCTGCTAAGTTCGTGGGGGTTCGGTTCTCAGGGAACTGAACCCGCTCATCTCTAATTAACAAGCATAGTCAGTATTTTTATTAGTATGCAAAGCATTGTGTACATTCAACCATACACTTTAAAATTATTTTTTTTTAAAGTGCAATGTATCAGTGTTACTAAGTTAATACATATCCATGCAAGAGTAATATCAAAACAGACTAATTGTGTTTTTCTACTCACATTGGAAGAAGGGAGAAATATATGTGGTATTTGGTTGGTAATTCCTCTGTTCAGCACCTTTTATTGGCATATTTTCACATTGCGGTTAAGTGAATCCTTTGGGGAAATGTGTCAAAGTGGGAACCTAACAGCAACTATAAATGTTGACCTCACACAGTGCTGGCCCAGGGAATTCACTTATTTCAGATGCAGAATTTCACACCACCAGCACGGCCATCTTCAAATCATCACAAGAAAAGATGAAAGACTTAAAGAATTTTTTGGCAAGCAATAGAAAATCATTGAGCATAGTCACACCTTGTTTCAAGCAGACCTGAAAGTAGTTATGGCAGATTTGCATTCCTCCATTGGTGGCTTAGGAAGTGCAAGGCAGACCTTAAGGCCATGATGTGCTCTCAAACCAGTAACAACCTTAGTGCAAGGCAGACCTTAAGGCCATGATGTGCTCTCAAACCAGTAACAACCTTAGATCCAAAAATAGCTACGAACTATACAGATTAACTTAACTTGTAATAAGCAATATGGTATATCAGACTGTCGAAGTAAACATACGGCTTTAATTGCATCACAAGCTATATGTACAAAATGTAGAATTTGTTCCTTTGCTGAAAAGGAGACCTACAGATTGACAGGCTGCGGCCATGTGATTGGGGATGTTTGACAAAACAGGGGCATGTCAGCCCCGTTTTGTAGGCGTGCCAAGGACAGTGTCTACGTCTTCCATTGCAGATTTACTGGCCACTGCAGCACAGTTCTCGAATTCCGTAAATATCGCCATTGCATACATTTCAGAATCAATCCCAAAGTGCTTTCACCATTCCAGTTAGAATGTGTGTTATAAGAGGTGAGGGAGTACAGCACTGCAATGGGGAGGGGCGGATATATGTGAGTAGTAGTGGTGGTGATGAAACTGTGGTGGCGTGTGCTGTGGGTGGTGGGTGTATATACCTGAAATAAGAATTGCACAATTGTAAGTGGGAAACAATAGTTTATTATTATTACAGGCATTTTTAGAGTCACAGTGCTCTTGATTCAGGTGAGATCCTTTAGGGATTACCCTTAACTTGTATGCAGGTAGGGGACTGTCATACTCCTACTTGTTGATGAGGACCCGTTAGTAATAATTCTTTAGGAACACCCTTAGTATAGCTAGGGATGTGTGCCGGACCAATTTTTGCTGGATTTGGAGTTGGCTCTGATTCGTTGTCCGGCTTTGGATTTGCCAAACCGCCGTGACTGGTTTTGGATTTTTTACAAAGATTGACAAAAAAAGCTAAAATTACATAATTTGGGCATTTATTTGTTCCTAGGGTATTATTAGCCTCAATAACATTAATTCCCAGGCATTTACAGTCAATTTAGACCACCTCAAAGCTCACAATATTGTTTTCACTATTATTGGCCGAAGCATTGAGCTGGCTGGTTATTAAGCGACAGAGCAGTGGCACAGACACCGCAGTGTAAAGCACATCTACAGTATGAAACAATGTCACACAGCAGTGGCAGAAATGAAAGGTAGTGCAAGATGGAATTGTCCTTAGGATGTGGGGTATGGCCAGCAGAGTCACAGTACAGTACTTGTATAGACAGTGTGCTACGGCCCAAGGAGTCACGGTGCTTGTATACACAGAGGGCTAAGGCCCAAGGACTTACAGTGCTTGTATACAAGAGGGCTAAGGCCCAAGGAGTTATGGTGCTTGTATAAACAGGGCTAAGGCCCAAGGAGTCATGGTGCTTGTATACACTGAGGGCTAATGCCCAAGGAGTCACGGTGCTTGTATACACAGAGGGCTAAGGCCCAAGGAGATATGGTGGTGGTATAAACAGGGCTAAGGCCCAAGGTGCTTGTATACACAGAGTGCTAATACCCAAGGAGTCACGGTGCTTGTATACACTGAGGGCTACGGCCTAAGCAGTTACGGTGCTTGTATACACAGTGGGCTATGGCCTACAGTCACAGTACTTGTATACAGTACACAGTGGGGTACAGCACAAATAAACAGTTTTGTTTAAATTTTATTTTTTTTTACTTTTTTTATACTTTTCTTGCGTTAACTTGTCACAGTACTTGTGTGCTATGAACACTCAGTGGGCTACAATCCAAGGAGTCACAGTACTTGTATACGCAGTGGTCTATGGGCCAAGGAGTCACAGTGCTTGTATACACAATGGGCTACTTCCCAAGGAGTCACAGTGCTTGTATACACAGTGAGCTACAGCCTGCAGAGTCACAGTACTTGTATACACAGTGGGCTATGGCCCAAGGAGTCAAAGTACTTGTATACGCAGTGGGCTACAGCCTGCAGAGTCACAGTACTTGTATACACAGTGGGCTATGGCCCAAGGAGTCACAGTGCTTGTATACACAGTGGGCTATGGCCTGCAGAGTCACAGTGCTTGTATACACAGTGGGCTATGGCCTGCAGAGTCAGTGCTTGTATGCACAGTGAGCTACAGCCTGCAGAGTCACAGTACTTGTATACACAGTGGGCTACAGCCTGCAGAGTCACAGTACTTGTATACACAGTGGGCTATAGCCCAAGGAGTCACAGTGCTTGTACACAGTGGGCTATGGCCTGCAGATTCACAGTGCTTGTATACGCAGTGGGCTACGGCCCAAGGAGTCACAGTGCTTGTATACATAGTGAGGTACAGCCCAAGAAGTCACAGTGCTTGTATACACAGTGGGGTACAGTACCAAATAAAAAGATTTTTCTCTTTTTTACTTTTTAAACTTTTAACTTTCTTGAAAGTTTTTTTTACTTTTTTAAAACTTTTTCTTTTCTGTACACACAGCCACTTGTGAGTCTCTGGATACAGCCACTTTAATAAGCAGAGTATAGCGCAGCATACATCAGCGTGCAGTGTGCCCCCTATACACAGTCACTTTGCCAGCACAGCCACTTATAAGTCTGGACACAGTCACTTTAATCAGCAGAGTATAGCACAGCATACATCAGTGTGCAGCGTGCCCCCTATACACAGTAACTTAACAGCACAGCCACTTATAAGTCTGGACACAGTCACTTTAATCAGCAGAGTATAGCGCAGCATACATCAGCGTGCAGTGTGCCCCCTATACACAGTCACTTAACAGCACAGCCACTGGAGTTTAGACACAGGCTACTATAGCCACTTTAATTAGCAGAGTAGCGCGGTAAACATCAGCCTGCAGTGTGCCCCCTACAGTCACTTAACAGCGTCAGCCACTAGTCTGGAGTAAACAGCCAACTTAATGCAGAGCTGTGCGCAGCGTGCGTGATGACTATCAAATGGCGCCGAGTCCCGGTAGAACCAAGTCTCGCGAGAATCCGACGTCGGGAGGATGACGTTCGGCCTCGCAGTGGAATCCGAGTGAAGTGGGAACACCCAAGCTGCAGACTCGGATTCCACATGTTCCGAACCACTCATACCTAAGTATAGCTAAGCTATATTCCACTACCAGTGTTTATAGTCACTTTTGTGGTGACTGGGGGTCACTGATGCGGTGATGGGCTCTCTGATAAGGCCCTTGTGTAATAAACTCTTGTTTGGTCACAAATTTGTGAAAGCAACATTGAACGGCGACATCTCACCGTGTGTGGTTCCACTCACCGCATCTGTGACCACTAGTCACTGAAAAATCTCTTCCCATAACTTCACACTTATATTTCCTGGCATCTGAAGCTCTTGAGGTTTTAACTTACTGTAGTTTCAGATATTTACAGCGACAATGGAGAGACATTGGGAAGTAATACATTGCAAATGTGGGGTATCACACTTGAAGCAGCCAATTGTAATAAGAACCTTATTTACAATGTATGTATTTTATTAAAAAGGTTAACAAACAAAACATAACCCTTGTCATGGGACTGATGAAGGTCTCCTGTATTGGACTGTTAAGGTGCCCACACACACAGCGATCTGCACACGATCCCATGTGTGTGTGTGCGATTTCTCCTGAACTCTCCCCCGGCAGCTCCCCGGCAGTCCTACACACGATTTGGAGTAAAAAGCATCCAATCTGACTTAAGATCTATCTTGCATCTTAACTTTTTTTTTTTTCCCAGTGCATTCTGTCCCAGATTGTCAGATCTGCTCTACTGCACGGCAGATCTGACGATGTGATGTGCAACCAGCGGGGACGTGCATCGCATCGTGATCGTGAGTGGGTACTCATGATTTACTCTCAATTTGTCCATATTTTACATGATCTGTCGTTCCAATGTGTCGGAATCGGCCAGACTGGGTAAAATATCACTATGTGTGTGGCCAGCTTCAGACTTCAAACACGCCAGGCTCAAACCACTGATGTTTTGACTGTCCTTTCCTGCCCATTTATGAACTCCGTGAAGGAAATCTTTAGGGTCCCTATGTGCAGGGCAGTAACTAGGGGTGTTCGTCATATGCCGTTGCACAGGGCCCTGGGGTGGCACCGCCACTGCCCCACAGCATCTGCATATGACTTTGAATGGCACCCTGCAGTCAGCGATACTGCAGAATCACCTGCAGCATCTACGGGATACTCCGGGCAGGCAGGCACCCAGCAGCCTGAGGACCTGTCCGGAGTGTCCTTAAGATGTTTCAGGCAGTGCTCCACTTCCTAGAGCCAGGAAGTGTCACAGGTTTAGGGGGCTGGGCCAGCACAGTGTGCACTGCTGTCCTTTTATGGTATTGCCTGTGTGTGCTCAGTATCCATTGCTCTGACACTGAGGGGCCCATTTATCTAAGTATATTTGAGGTATAATCCCCGAAAACACCCGTTTTCTGGGGTTTACTTTAAATACTAAGTATCCCCTAGATGTATTAAGGAGGTACCGCAGCAGGTATCTCCGATACCTGCTGTGATCCCTCTATTGCCGCTGGCAGCCGCCTCCCCCATAGGTTTCTACGGGGGATGCGATGCTGTAAAATTTACCAATATCCGGAATGCAATGCATTCCAGATATTGGCCACCGCAGCTAACACCATCTGAAGGGGGCATTAGCCACTGTAACCTATGGGCTACATCGTGCACAATTAGCCGGCCGTAACCCTCCCTGACTATGCGCAGCACTCCCTGTACTGGCCGGCAGCTCGCCAGAGACATCGCAGTAGTGGGCTCTTTTCGGAGCCCGTGTCCCTGCATGTCCCGGAGGATACATCCGGCCGTTATGATCACATTTTGCAATGTGATCATGGGCGGCACTGACATGTCCTGATCGCACTGCAAAAGCGATCATTAATAAATGGGCCCCTGAGAGTGATGCTCTGCCAAAACATTTATGATGCTGATGCATGCCTATGTGCATGTTTTCACAATACACAGAACTGAGCATACATAAGTACAGGTGATGCTGATACATGCGCATTTCCATCATATCTCCACTTTCACTCTGTGGAGGTGGAACTGTTGGTGTTTTTGGGTGTTAAAGCAAGTCCCACTCCCATCATCTTTACCTTGAAATAAGGCAAAGGGGTCACTTTTCGGTAATTTCTCCTCGGCAACTTGGGGGACTGCAAGTAGAAATGTCAGTGCTGGCTGCTGTGAGTGCCCGAACCGAGCAACAATTGAATTGCGATGCCCCCTGTATGGTGCTTTCCACCTAATAGACCTGTCCTATGTATAGTGCTGTCCCTTGTATAGTGTTGCCTCCATGTATAGTGTTGTTCCCCGTATCGTGCTTTCCACCTAATAGACCTGTCCTCTGTATAGTGCTGTCCCTTGTATAGTGTTGCCTCCATGTATAGCGTTGTTCCCCGTATCGTGCTTTACACCTAATAGACCTGTCCATGCGCGCCCGAGCAGGGTGTGGTATAAGAGATAGACAGTAATTAGATAGACAATGTCTAGTTAGACACCAGGGGCCAAATGTAATAGGGTGAGAGGTTAGAAAATGTGAGAGAAAACACGTGATAAATAAGTGTTTAGGGGCTCTATTTATTAACATTACTTTTACTAAAATAAAGTGAAAAAGGATGTTTTCACACCCTCTTCACATTATTTTAGTATCACCTATAGTTATTACAGGGCAACTGGAGTAGAATTCGTAAAATTCTACTCCAACCCCTAAGTATCACTTATTTTTAGTAATCAGATCGCATTTCCCATAATTGTAATGGGAAATGTGATCTGGCCAAAGTTACTAAAAATAAATTGTAAAAAAATATCGAGGAAAGCCCTGTGATAATAACGCCACCTGAAGGTGGCGTTATCCAGGGTCTCCCCTGGTTACCGGTCTCCTACTCTGCTCTAAAAGGCAGAGCCCGGAGCCGGGCCCAGTGATCAGTTGTGTGGTCTAAACAGACCGCAAGCTGATCTCTGCTAAAAAAAAAAGTAAAAAAAAAAATTTACTTACCTGACTCCATGGACTGGTGGTCGGGGCTCCGATGATGACTCCCCTCCGGTCAGCTGGTCTCCCATGGTGCACTGCAGCCCGGTCATCAGGTGATCGGGTCCCAGTGCAGTATGGGAGATCACCTGATCTCCCATGGTGCACTGCAGCCCGTTCATCAGGTGATCGGGTCCCAGTGCAGTATGGGAGATCACCTGATCGGAGGCATGGAGGACATCACTGGAGCACCGATGACTGCAGGTAAGTGCTATTAAGGGAGGGGGGGTTGCGGGGGAGGGGGTCCACGATAGCGGGGGCAGGGCTTAACAATGAGGACGGGGCTTAGTGCCGGGGGGTAGCAGCGGCTGCCGGTCAGTGCATGCGCGGGCACTTAGTCACGGTATTTTTTGTGAAAATCCCGTGATTAGTGTGTTGAGGGGATTCGCAGGGACAGAGCTTTATCGCAAGCTCTGTCCCTGAAAGGGATTTGTAGTAAATCCCTGTGATATTGCCTGAATTCGCAATGCGAATTCAGTCGATAATATCACACTACAATCTGCATTCAATATGCGGATTGTAGTAAATAGAGCCCTATGTGTGATAAAATTTAGTCGCTATTCAATTGAACATTTTTTGGTTGTGATAATTGTGGTTTATCACGCCTACATTTCGGACTATCTGTAACATGGCCAGGGCTATTCAATTGTTGGAAATTAGGTGTGATAAAAAATATTGGTCTACCTATATTTCACTTTATCACCTGTAATTTCTCACCAGCCCTAAGGGGTGTGAGTTTTTAATAAAAAGTCTTTAACTATTTTAATTTTGTTTATATTTAATTGGTATGTAATTGTTAAGGCTTATTATCAATTATTCATCAAATATTTCAATAAAATACTTTTTTTTTTGCGTTTTTCATCCCCATCTTCTGGTTTCTTACAAGAAATTGCAGCTGTGAGGAGGGTTGCGGACAGACCCCAACAGCTTGGGGACACATTTTTTTTTTCTTTGCAGATAATATTCAGACAAAGGGGATTCCTGTTGCTTAAAATACAGTTGCTGGTTACCAAAGGTAAGTATCGGGGTTCGGGGGAAGGTTAGGGGTTACACACACACACACACACACACATATATATATATATATATATAATAATGCAAAAAGATATTTAGGTGGCACTCAGAGTAAATATGCAGAAGAATCACACAGGGCGGAGATACAACAATTGAATTCCACAGGCTGCAATGTGACCGGGTTAGTGGAGGCTCCCCCTCTGCAGATCCTATCACCCTCCGATGGGAGGAGAAAGTGATACAATACATAACATGGTACCATACATAGCATTACAGGGCCGATATGGCTGGGATAACACAAAGGTGCCAGAAGACGGGCGGCTGCAGAGCAGGAGGGCGGGGAGATGTATGGAGGATGTTGCCTGTCAGAGTCGGGATGAGGCCAGGGAGGTCATGCACCCAGCAGCATCCACAATGAGCACATAACACTGGTCCTCTGTGCCATGCAGCACAAGGCTAGGCGTGCAGTGCCCTGTGCTGGAGGACACCCAATCAGCCATGTGCCACCACTGCAGAGGATGGGAGGGAGGGGGCACAGCATCCAGGCAGGAGGGGACATGGCTGACCTATGATGGCACGGAGGATGACAGGCCTGCATGTATGTACCATGTAAACACACAATAGAGCCAGTGATCCGCCCAGCTCACTATCAGCCTCCATTACAGAAGTGGGGAACCCACTCGCCGGTCTGAGCCCGCAATGCCCGGTGAAGGCGAGGGGGCATTGGGTATGGTGCACCCGCCCTGAGCCCCCGCCCACTCCCCAGAACTGACCTGGCAGAAGCGCTGGTAGTGGTCGCTGGCCGCCTGCACGGCCTCGTCCTCTCCCACAGGCGGCTCTCCAGCTTCTTCAGCCTCTCTTCCAAACAGGGGATTACAGCGGTAATGTCCGGGGTCGCTGTCGGCCACCCGATCCGCCTTATTCACATCCCGCTCCGCAAACTCTCCTGCCTGCTGCTATACAGAAGCTCTGCTGGTGGGTGGGCATGGAGGACTGCTGGGCGTTCACGCTGGAAGCGCACATCGCCTCCCACTAGTTCTACATGCCCACTAGTTCTGACAAGCCGGATGATTAGCCGCGATGGTGGCGAAGAATACAGGGCGCAGAAATAAGATGCCCTGACACAAACATTTCAATTCCCCCCTGAGAGTTTTACTGCTAAACTCTCAACATTTTCTAAACTCTCACCCTATTACATTTGGCCCTAGATATTAGACAGTCAATAGTTAGACAGGGACAAAAGTTAGACACACTATAGTTCGACATGTAAGAAGGTCGACAGGTACAAAAGGTTGACAGGGTGAAAAGTTCGATATGAAAATGGTTGACACTTTTTTTTTTTTAGCCCTAATCTTCACCCTAACCCTCCCCTTGGTCGCCTAGCCCTCCCTCCTGGTGCCTAGCCTGGGTAAGTGTCTAACCGTGGGCGTAAGTGCCTAATCCTAAAAAAAAAAAATCATGTGTTGGCCATTTTTGTGTTGACCATTTTCATGTCAAACTTTTTACCATGTCGACCTTTTGTACCGGTCGACCTTCTTACATCTCGAACTTTAGTGTGTCTAACTTTTGTCCCTGTTGACCTTTTGTCCCTGTCTAACTATTGACTGTCTTTCTAGATATTGTCTATCTACAGTCCACAACCTGCCCGAACAGAGCAACAATTGAATTGCTCTGTTGGGCGCCATCTAGTGGCTGCCGGCACGCAACACACTTGAATTCCCCCCATAGAGGTGAGGAGCAGCGTTAACCTGAACATAAAGTCCCATCTGAGCAGTCAAACATGTCACTTTTCGATCATTTTTGCTCGCCAGCTTGTGGGGCAGCAAGTAGAAATGTCAGCGCCGGCAGCTGTGCATGGCCCAACAGAGCAATAATTTAATTGCTCCGTTGGGTGCCATCTAGTAGCCGCCAGCGCGAAACACACTGTAAGTCCCCCCATAGAGGTGAGGAGCAGCGTAAGTCTATATATATATATATATATATATATATATATATATATTGTGTATATATATATATATATATATATATATAATGCCCTTATTTTGTGCTGTGATGTAGAGAAATTGCTGCACCTCAAGTGGAACCCCTGTTAGTGGGAACCCAACAAATTAAAACAAACAACCAATACTTAGAGGGCGCAATAATGTCTAAATATTTTTGGCATATAAAAAAATTCCAGTTGTTTTCAAATAAAATGTCCATAGCAGCTTTCTATTGGATCATATACAATTTTGATGTGTATACCCCTGATGAAGTCCTAACTGAAGAAACGCATTGAGTTGTGATTCTTAATTCATTTGTCAGAAGTGAGAAAGCTGCCTTGAAATTTGAAGGCAAGAGTGAGGGAATTTTTTTACCTTTTACCCCAAAATATATTTAGATATTCCAACATTACCCCCTTGATTTGAAAGTAAGGAAATCTTATAGTAGTGCCCCCATATAATGCCCCTGTAGTAGTGCCCCCATAGTTATGCCCCTGTAGCAGTGCCCCATATAATGCACCTGTAGTAGTGCCCCCATATAATGCCCCTGTAGCAGTGCCCCCATAGTTATGCCCCTGTAGCAGTGTCCCCAAAGTTATGCCCATGTAGCAGTGCCATAGTTATGCCCCTGTAGCAGTGCCTCCATAGTTATGCCCATGTAGCAGTGCCATAGTTATGCCCCTGTAGCAGTGCCTCCATAGTTATGCCCCTGTAGCAGTGCCATAGTTATGTCCCTGTAGCAGTGCCCCATAGTTATGCCCCTGTAGTAGTGCCCTCATAGTTATGCACCTGTAGTAGTGCCCCCATATAATGCCCCTGTAGCAGTGCCCCCATAGTTATGCCCCTGTAGCAGTGTCCCCAAAGTTATGCCCATGTAGCAGTGCCATAGTTATGCCCCTGTAGCAGTGCCTCCATAGTTATGCCCCTGTAGCAGTGCCATAGTTATGTCCCTGTAGCAGTGCCCCATAGTTATGCCCCTGTAGTAGTGCCCCCATACTTATGCCCATGTAGCAGTGCCCTCAGTAATGCCCCTGTAGCAGTGCCCCCATAGTTATGCCCCTGTAGCAGTGTCATAGTTATGCCCCTGTAGCAGTGCCTCCATAGTTATGCCCTTGTAGCAGTGCCATAGTTATGTCCCTGTAGCAGTGCCCCATAGTTATGCCCCTGTAGTAGTGCCCTCATAGTTATGCCCCTGTAGTAGTGCCTCCATAGTTATGCCCCTGTAGTAGTGCCCCCATATAATGCCCCTGTAGTGCCACCATAGTTATGCCCCTGTAGTAGTGCCCCCATAGTTATGATCCTGTAGCAGTGCCCCCATAGTTATGCCCCTGTAGTGCCGCTTGTGCAAAAAAAAACAACACTTACCTTAATCTCCGCTCCCGCCGCCGTCCTGTCCGGCAGGCTGCTCCTCCGAACTATGGGATAGACATCATGACGTCTCTCCCATAGTGCGCATAGAGAGAGCCGGAAGCTGGAGTTCAGAAGAGAACTCCAGTATCCAGCTAAAGCGGCGCTGCAGGGAAGGAGCTGGCTGCGCCGCTGCACACGGCACCAGTGACCTCCATTCCTGGGGGTAATGGACGGACAGCTGGGCATGCAATGATTCATATGCATGCCCGGCTGTCCGTCCATTACCACAGGAATACATTTTTACCCCATGTGGGGTAGTTTACCCCTGTTCCCCGACCTCTGCTATAAGGGGAAACAGCAGGATAATTAATGTCATCCTCCACTACTATAACCAATGGAATACTAATTGTGTAAGCAATTTTATGTACAATTCTTTTTATGTCAACTTGACAGAAAATCGTTTTAATACATATATTATCTACCACATCTAATAGTAGGCCATTGGGCCATTTCTTGGGTGTTCTTTATTGGTGAGTGGGTCTGTTTTAGAAATTTACTTTTGGAACCTATGGAATTTACTATCAACTTTATTGGAGTTTCTATCAAAGGGAAGAGATATATCTAAAAGGACTATATTGGACATTTTATTTTAAAACAACTGGAATTTTTTTATATGTCAAACATATTTAGAGATTATTGTGCCCTCTAAGTATTGTTTGTTTATATATATACAGTCAGGTGCATAAATATTGGGACATTTACAGAATTTTCATATTTTGTCCTCTATTCACCACCACAATGGCTTTGAAATAAAACAAACAAGATGTGCTTTAACTGCAGACTTTCAGATTTAATTTGAGGGTACTTACATCCAAATCAGGTGAACGGTGTAGAAATTACAACGGTTTCTATATGTGCCTCCCACTTTTTAAGGGGCCAAAAGTAATGGGACTATCAACTCAAAAGCTATTTCATGGACAGGTGTGGGCTATTCCCTCATTATTTCATTATCAATTAAGCAGGTAAAAGGTCTGGAGTTGATTCTAGGTGTGACATTGGCATTTGGAATCAGTTGCTGTCAATTTGAGATCCAAAGAGCTGTCACTATCAGTGAATCAAGCCATCATTAGGCTGAAAAATCAAAACAAACCCATCAGAGAGATAGCAAAAACATTAGGTGTGGCCAAATCAACTGTTTGGAACATTCTTTTTTTTTTTTTTAAATATTTTATTGGTAACTGTATACATTAATAAAACATATATAGTATACAATGTATCACAGTCAAATGTATAAACAGTTACATTTTATATTTACCATGAAACATATATATATATATACAAGTTGTCAGAGACAAATGGATTGAGAGAACTGCACGTATCCCCAATAAACATTATGGGTCAGCCAAATTACTACTTTAGAAGGGTGAGCCTCCTGTTGAAACAACTTCTAGGTTGTACCAAGTAGTTAACCTCACCGCTTGGCGTAAATTATCTTTTTTCTCAGAAGGTAACGCACAAACATATGGTAACCATGTCTTGAAAAACTTTTTGACCTTTTTTTCCTTGTTAATTGACATTTCAAGCCAGTCCATATGGAACAAATAGGAAATACGAGGTATTAATAAAGATAATGGCAAGGTATCTGTGGATATCCACTGAGACAGGATGGTCTTCTTTCCTGCTGCTGCAATTTTAGCTAACAAAATTCGTTGACCCAGTGGTGGTTTAGGTAAATTTTGATCAAGGTATATGTCCCAAAGGGCCCATTCGGGAGAGATATTAATAGTTATACCTAAAACATCTTTAATATAAGTTTGAATTATAAGCCAAAATTTTTTAACTTCAGGACAATTCCACATACAGTGATAAAGATCTGCTTCTAAAGCTTGACATTTGAAACATTTAGAATCATTGGAGGCCCCCATCAAAAAACACAACTTGGGTGTGTAGTAAGCACGATGTAGCAGTTTATAATGCATTTCTGTGTAAGAAGCGGAAATAAGTATTTTATTTAGACAAATAAAAGCTTGAAGAACATCATTAAGTGGAATGTCAGGAAAATCAATCTTCCATTTAACAATACCAGACTGTAATTTTTCCAAATCTATAGATCATTTAATTTGAGAATACAAATATGAGATAGAGCAACTTCTTCCTGAGCAACTACTCAACACTCTATTTAATGTATGTGTCTTGTCAGAATCTGTTAGTTTGGAGAGAATGTTAGTCACATAACTTCTAAGTTGGTAATATGTAAATAAAGTAATAGTTATCTTGATAAACCAGTCTCGGACTCCCTGAACCCCAAAAACGCACTAAAGTATGATGTAAAGCAGAGAATCCTTGAGACCTTGTATTATGATATATGGGTAAAAAAATAGTGTTATATGTTGATATACCCATCTTGCGTCTAGATAGATGCCAGGCTGCGCACGTAGTGGTTAACAACAACTTATTAGTAACCGAGAAAGGAAAATCTGTGGGTCTCATATGTAATAGGCTAGAGAGTGTAATGTCAGGACAAAAGGCTTGTTCCAAGCCAGTATTAGCGAACTCTTCAGAATTCTGTAACCAATCAACTGCATAACGATAGTTTGCAGCTAGAATATAGCTTTTTATACAGGGAAGGTTAATACCTCCCAATTGTGTGGATTGACTTAATTTGAATAAAGATATTCTTGGTTTCTTATCCGCCCAAATAAACTTGCTCATAGCTTTATTCAATAACTTTAGATCTGAATCTTTTAAAAGTAAGGGTAACATTTGTATTGGGTATAGCAACCTAGGAAAAGAGATAATTTTTATCAAGTGGCATCTACCTATGTAAGACAGTGGCAAGTGTTTCCAGGCCTGAAAGTCAGCAATAATACAGGATATTACAGCAGGAAAATTAGCCATGTAGAGATCAGAGGGATTAACAGGTATATGTAAACTTAAATAAGTCGAAGAGGTATTCGCCCATCTGAAAGGAAAAGAACCATTCCAGGCAGCCTGGGCACCATCGTGTAAGGCATAATTTCAAAATCATGTAGAAGTTGCATAAAACCTGGGAAAGTAGCTTGTGGATTAGCAAAATACAATAGCAAGTCACAGCGTATGCTGACAGTTTTAATATTTGACTTCCAATTCGAATTCCTTTCCATTCAGTCTGCAAATAAAAATGTCAGATAAGGGGATCCAACGCTAAATTAAAAAGTAGGGGAGATAAAGGGCACCCTTGTCTTGTACCGCGATATAATTGAAAGTTCTCCGTATTTAAACCATTAATGGTGAGAAATGCTGTGGGGGTATTATATAGTGAATTAAAAAATCGTATAAAACTTGGACCAAAATTTTGAAATGAAAGACGCGTAACAAATGTGTCCAGGACACACGGTCAAATGCTTTATCAGCATCACAACTGACCAAAAGAGACGTATCCTCTGAGTTTTGTAGCGATTGCATTATGGCTGCTATTACCTGACGAATGTTATGTACTGAAGATCTATTCTTTACAAAGCCAGATTGTGATGTATGGAGTAACCTGGGTAAAAGCATCTGTAATCTTTGTGCCATAATGGAGGATAATAACTTTAAATCCTGATTTAATAAAGATATGGGACGGTAAGACTGTACTAATGTTGGATCTTTGCCCGGCTTCGGTAACATTATTATACGGGCTTCATTAAAAGAAAATGGAGCCGCTGTGCCAGAGAGAATAGAATTAAACAATTTTAATAAATGAGGAGTAAGAGATGGAGATAATAATTTATAATATTCTGCACTAAGCCCATCAGGGCCCAGAGCTTTACCAATTGCTGAATGTCCAATAGCCGCCAAGATTTCTTGCTCAGAAATTAAATCAGTCAGTATCTCCTGTTCCTCCTCAGTTAATATAGGGGAACCTGCAGACTTTAAAAATTCCATACCTAAAATTTGGTTATCTGGTGGTGCAGTGTATAGATTTCTAAAGTATTCCAAAAAGGAATTTGTTATATCAGAAGTAGAAGTAAGAACATGAGATTCCGAGACAATTTTTGAAATGTTAACCTGAGGACGCTGATTTCTAACCACATTGGCCAACAGTTTCCCTGCCCTATTTCCCCACTTAAAATAACAATGTTTCTGGTAATCTAAAGAACATTGGGCTTTTTCTGTACATAGTGTGTCATATAAATTTTTAGTATCAATATAAATCTGACGAGTTTCTGGGGTATTAAACCTTAATAAATTTGTATAAGATGTAGAAACAGCTGTACTAATAGCTTGAAATTTTTGGGAGAGTTCTTACATTTTCTGGCAACATAAGCTATGATCGAGCCACGCAAAACTGGCTTGGATGCTGCCCAAAATAAATTGATATCTTCAATATGTTGATTATTATCGTTGACATAGTTCCCATATTGTTACAAATATAGCGTGAAATCAGGACAATTCTATAAATAGGAGGGGAATCTCCAATTAAAGGAGGAAGGTTTTGGTGTAGGAAGGGATAAGGAGAACCATGTTGGGGCATGGTCAGAGATAGCTATATTTTCTACTTTAGCATCATAAACTTTAGGAAGGAGATTTGTGGGAAGAAGCCAATAATTAATCCTGGAGGATGTGTGATGTGGGTGTGAGTAAAACGTATAATCACGCTCCACGGGGTGTTGATACCTCCAGGGATCAGAGAGTTGAAGAGAAGATATAAGAAAATCTAAAGTATAGTGCCCCTTCCCCCATCGCCTGATCTGTCTAATAGTGGGTTGAGAGTAGTATTGAAATCCCCCCTAAAATAATGGTCCCTTCGGCCCAATCCTGTATTCGAACATATAAATCTGTAAAAAAAACACTGTTAGGACCAGTTGGTGCATATATGGTGACAATAGTATACAAAACCCCTTCCAATTGTATTTTAACAAATAGAAATCTACCCTCAGGGTCAACACAATTTATCAAGTATAGTGTAGTTAAGGGACTTGCGTAGAAGAAGAACCACACCTCTTCATTTGGAGGTATATGAAGCGGCTTTGTATTCATTCAACCAATTGCTCCTTAATGTATTTGGATCCCCCTCCCTCCAGTGCGTTTCCTGAAGCACAGCCACATCTGGTTTGAGCCTCTGTAGGTGTTGTAATACCTTCCGCTGTTTGAGCGGTGTGTTAAGACCCTCTACATTCCAAGTGAGGAATTTTATACGATCCTTATAATTAACAGGTGTACCCAAGGAATTCAAGTTATCAACCAATACCTTGTTTCATGAAAATACTAATTTGTTGAAATTCATTAAACATAGCATCCCATGTCCCAGCGAGTAGGGACGCCATTGTTATTATAAACGCACGGTCTCTCAATCCCATTATCACTACATTTAACCAAACATATATACACCAAAATGATACAGTTCTACCATTTTGTGTTTTTCGTTGAACCCAAACATAAGGCCATTGTGGCCAATAATAACCAGTAACTATATTCCAAATATAAGAAAATTTAAAAAAAAATTCAAAATCAAAACAAATAATAAAAAAGAACAATTTATAGGAAACAGAGTTTTCCAGAAAAATAGTAAGAAATATACATAATATGCAAAAACAGATGAGAATCAATTTCTCATTAACAAATATTAATGACATAATGAGGCATATGTGAGTAATATAATACTTGCGATTTAAGCATTAACTCAGTGTTCATCGACAGATGAGAGTACGTTAGATTCTGAAAAAGAAGTAACAAATGTTTTTGCCGGGGACACCGAATTAAAGAAATACTGTTTGCCATCATGTTGTACTCTAAGCTTAGCTGGGTAGAGGAGGGCAAATCTGATTCCAGCATCAAAAAGCGACTTGCATATCGGTGAAAATTCTCTTCATTTCATTGCCACTTGATAAGAAAAATCTTGAAAGAGAAGCAACCTGTCCCCTTTATAGGATAAATTTTGAGATTTACGATAAGCCTCCATCAGTCTGACTTTATCCATATAATTAAGGAACCTGAAGATAACAGGTCTAGGTCTGCGGCGATCTGCTTGACGATCCGGACCAATTCTGTGTGCACGTTCGATAAGTATAGGGCCTGATGTAGACCTGCAAGCCAACTCCTGAGGAAGCCAGGTGGAAACTAAGTCCATAAGTTCCCGCTGTTTGACAGATTCCAGTAAGCCAATCAGACGTAGATTATTGCAGCGGTTGCGATTCTCCAAATCTTCCAGCTTTTCCTGCATGGTGACAATGGAAGCTTCCTGCGTTTCAATTACCGATTTGGCCGTAGTAAGATCGTCTTAAAGATTTGAAATGCGTTGTTCTGCTTCATCAAACCGCACACTATGTAAAAATAAACAGAAATTGAAGAATGGCGCTACTTGCTATGTCACAGAATAACGGTAATAGGGAAGATGGATACTTATCCGTATAAGTGGAACTAAAATGTGCCCCTCTTAAGATGATTTTTCCTTTTTATTCTTCTACCGAAGGCTCCGTGGACACCCCAACTCACTAATTCAGAGGTGGGTGTACTCCTATAAAGGTATCTTTATCCTCCAGCAGTGGTACACATGTCCCCTGTGACACCACTTAATAAGAAGATTCCATAAATGTAAAAAACAGGCGTACCCCAACTCACTAGGTAAGAGATGGGTATATTCCTATAATGGTTTCTTTAAATCCAAAATTCGTGAAACACGATCTGAACACACACCTAAACTTACACATATATGGCAAGATGAGATGTATAAAGGTATCTTTAACCCAGAATAAAATTTTGAAAGCAGAAAGCGTACCAGTACTCACAAGGCTTCTAGCTGTAAACAACCTATAAAGGTATCTTTCATTTCAGGTTATTCAGCAACCTCCCATATGTGGAATGTACACCATTCTTCCAACAATCCACAGATAATAAATGGTGGTATGAAGATGGTGATGGATAAAGTTTTATTATAGACAGATAGTAACATAAATACACTTTGTAAAAAACATTCTCAAGGGGATCAGCTCCGTAGTGACAGACTGAGGCAATTTAGGTGTGGAGATAATGGGGTCTGGATCCCGACTATACAGAAAACTTGATCATAAATAAGCAAATTTTCCAACACCCACCTCAAGTGTGTACACCCACTGCAGCGGTCCCCGTGAGAAGGTCACCTTCCAGGCCAACGTGTTTTGAGAATAACTTCTCTTTTTCAAGGCATGAAGGTGAATGTTCAGTCTTCCGTTTATATACACATCCCCATGTGACTACAAAGATGGCGTCTTCTCTCATTCCGGTCCGCGTTGTGTGAATAAATTCATAGTACTAAGAGTTATATAAAATATTTGAGAAAAGAAGAATTATTTATAAAAACCATTTTAACTCAAAATCTTGATTAAGGCCATTTGGGTGAATGGTTTTAAGTTTAAAAATTGTTCTCATCTCTGTCTTAGCCAAATTTTTTTCGACATTCTTATCTCTCCAGGTTGTCTTCACATGTATTATCCCTAAAAATCTTCTAATGTGAAGAATTGAGCATTCATGCACATTTTTAAAATGGTTGGAGAGAGAGTGGGTGACAAGTCCTTTTTTAATATTCCTTATATTTTCAGATAGGCGTACTTTTAATGGTCTTGTAGTCCGCCCTATATATGTGAACCCACATGTGCATTCCACAGCATAAATAACATTAGGAGTGTTGCAGGTCACGAAATCACATATTTTGAAGTCAATGTTATTGATCCGTATTTCGGTATACTTTGTGTTGTTATCCTTAACATTTCTACACCCCATACACATCCCACATCTGTGGAAGCCCTTTGTGCGTATGAGATTTTTCTTTGGTGCGGGTAACATGCTTTTCACTACAATATTCCTTAAGTTTCTGGACTTCCGGTAAACAAATGTAGGATGATCTGGAATTAATTCCCGTAATATAGCGTCCCTTTGTAATAGGTACCAATGTTTTCTGAATATTTTTTCTATCTTTTTATATTGGGAATCATAACCAGTAATCACTGCCAATTGTAATTTTTCATTTTTCTTTATACTTTTACTCATCCTATTGTCACCGTATAAACTTGATCTCTCTTTTTGTGACGTTTCTTCTATTACTTCATTTAAACTTTCCAATTGGTACCCTTTAGCCAGAAAATCTGTTTTCATTTCCATAATCTGGTCTTTATAAACTTCTTCTTTGCTGCAATTTCGTTTTACCCTTAAAAATTGACTTTTAGGTACTCCTTTAAGCCAATTTGTATGATGTTGACTATCTTTGTGAATGAAGGAGTTGATATCAGTTGGTTTTTTGTAAGTTTTGGTCTGTATCCTATCATCCTCCACATAGATGGTTAAATCCAAAAAGTTAATTTCCAATTGGCTGTACATCAAGGTGAGATGGATATTAACCTCATTGGTATTCAAAGGTGAAAAGAAGTGGACAAGACTGTCCTTTGTCCCTTTCCACAACAACACCACATCATCGATGTAACGATACCATTTGATAGGTTTGTGCCCCAAGTTACGCCACTATATACATTGGTTTCCTCCCAGAAACTCATAAACAGATTGGTGTAACTTGGGGCAAATTTGGTCCCCATCGCCGTGCCTGTACGTTGGAGAAAGAATTCACCATTAAAAAGAAAATAGTTATTTTCTAATATGAACATAATGGCTGTTTGTACAAAATCCTTCCTCTCCGTGGATAATTCTGTTTTCTCCAGAGACCATTTAATGGCTTCTAATCCTCTCTCATGTATAATGCAGGTATACAAAGACGTGACGTCAGCAGAGGCTAACCACATTTCTTTTGTCCATGTGAAATCGTCCAATTTCTTCAAGATGTCCCCTGTATCTCTCAAATAGGAAGGGTTGGCTATTACTAGTGGTTGTAGAATCCCGTCTATAAGTGATGATAAATTTGATGTCAAACTGTCTGTACCCGCTATTATGGGTCTCCCTGGGGGATTAGTTGTGCTTTTGTGCACTTTGGGTAACACGTACATGGTGGGAATGATAGGATTCTCAATGTTTATATAATCAAATTCATCTTTTGTGATACCCCCTTTATCCAGATGTTCATTAAGTAATTTAAGTAAACTTTCCTTAATTCTCTGAGTTGGATCGTTTTTTAGTCTAATATAAGTGGAGGTATCCGCCAACTGTCTATCCACTTCTTTAACATAGTCAACCCTATTCATAATGGCAATGTCCCCCCCTTTATCACAGGGCTTAATGACTATGCTTTCTTCCTCACCGAGGTTTTTTAGAATATCTCTGTCCTTTTTGGTTAGATTAAATCTAACCTTGGGCTTCTTCATTGTATCCAACTCCTCTAACACTACTTTAGAGAAGGTGTCTATGAAATTTCCTTTTATATGAGTGGGATAAAAGGTGGATTTCTTCTTATGATTATTCTGAATGGTCTCAAGGGAAGATTTTAGGGAAGGGTCTAAAATATGCACCAACTTCTATCGTGAACCACTTTGAAAAATTTGTAGACATTCACAATTTTATAAGAAAAATCAGTCTAAAAAATTTTTTCACCATGAAAGATAAATAAAATGGGAAGAAAGAAACAACAACAACGAGAGATCAGACCACTCAGAATAATCATAAGAAGAAATCCACCTTTTATCCCACTCATATAAAAGGAAATTTCATAGACACCTTCTCTAAAGTAGTGTTAGAGGAATTGGATACAATGAAGAAGCCCAAGTTTAGATTTAATCTAACCAAAAAGGACAGAGATATTCTAAAAAACCTCGGCGAGGATGAAAGCCTAGTCATTAAGCCCTGTGATAAAGGGGGGGACATTGCCAGTATGAATAGGGTTGACTATGTTAAAGAAGTGGATAGACAGTTGGCGGATACCTCCACTTATATTAGACTCAAAAACGATCCAACTCAGAGAATTAAGGAAAGTTTACTTAAATTACTTAATGAACATCTGGATAAAGGGGGTATCACAAAAGATGAATTTGATTATATAAACATTGAGAATCCTATCATTCCCACCATGTACGTGTTACCCAAAGTGCACAAAAGCACAACTAATCCCCCGGGGAGACCCATAATAGCGGGTACAGACAGTTTGACATCAAATTTATCATCACTTATAGATGGGATTCTACAACCACTAGTAATAGCCAACCCTTCCTATTTGAGAGATACAGGGGACATCTTGAAGAAATTGGATGATTTCACATGGACAAAAGAAATGTGGTTAGCCTCTGCTGACGTCACGTCTTTGTATACCTGCATTATACATGAGAGAGGATTAGAAGCCATTAAATGGTCTCTGGAGAAAACAGAATTATCCACGGAGAGGAAGGATTTTGTACAAACAGCCATTATGTTCATATTAGAAAATAACTATTTTCTTTTTAAAGGTGAATTCTTTCTCCAATGTACAGGCACGGCGATGGGGACCAAATTTGCCCCAAGTTACACCAATCTGTTTATGAGTTTCTGGGAGGAAACTAATGTATATAGTGGCGTAACTTGGGGCACAAACCTTATCAAATGGTATCGTTACATCGATGATGTGATGTTGTTGTGGAAAGGGACAAAGGACAGTCTTGTCCACTTCTTTTCACTTTTGAATACCAATGAGGTTAATATCCATCTCACCTTGATGTACAGCCAATTGGAAATTAACTTTTTGGATTTAACCATCTATGTGGAGGATGATAGGATACAGACCAAAACTTACAAAAAACCGACTGATATCAACTCCTTCATTCACAAAGATAGTCAACATCATACAAAGTGGCTTAAAGGAGTACCTAAAAGTCAATTTTTAAGGGTAAAACGAAATTGCAGCAAAGAAGAAGTTTATAAAAACCAGATTATGGAAATGAAAACAGATTTTCTGGCTAAAGGGTACCAATTGGAAAGTTTAAATGAAGTAATAGAAGAAACGTCAAAAAAAGAGAGATCAAGTTTATACGGTGACAATAGGATGAGTAAAAGTATAAAGAATAATGAAAAATTACAATGGGCAGTGATTACTGGTTATGATTCCCAATATAAAAAGATAGAAAAAATATTCAGAAAACATTGGTACCTATTACAAAGGGACCCTATATTACGGGAATTAATTCCAGATCATCCTACATTTGTTTACCGGAAGTCCAGAAACTTAAGGAATATTGTAGTGAAAAGCATGTTATCCGCACCAAAGAAAAATCTCATACGCACAAAGGGCTTCCACAGATGTGGGATGTGTATGGGGTGTAGAAATGTTAAGGATAACAACACAAAGTATACCAAAATACGGATCAATAACATTGACTTCAAAATATGTGATTTTGTGACCTGCAACACTCCTAATGTTATTTATGCTGTGGAATGCACATGTGGGTTGACATATATAGGGCGGACTACAAGACCATTAAAAGTACGCCTATCTGAAAATATAAGGAATATTAAAAAAGGACTTGTCACCCACTCTCTATCCAACCATTTTAAAAATGTGCATGAATGCTCAATTCAACACATTAGAAGATTTTTAGGGATAATACATGTAATGACAACCTGGAGAGATAAGAATGTCGAAAATTTTTGGCTAAGACAGAGATGAGAACAATATTTAAACTTAAAACCCTTCACCCAAATGGCCTTAATCAAGATTTTGAGTTAAAATGGTTTTTATAAATAATTCTTCTTTTCTCAAATATTTTATATAACTCTTTGTACTATGAATTTATTACATTTTAATGCACCGTTTTTATATAAGTGTAATAGAGATTTTATATGCATTGAATATACAATGTGGATTTTAAATACATTTTTATTGTCATTTATATTGACACTACATTCTATTTATAGAACCATTGAGGCTAATTATACTGCCTGTGGAAAGATCAAGATTTAAGAAATTCCATCTATTTTAAGAAAAACGACATCCCCCAGAATCCTATGGGATACGATGACTACTTCCGGTATAGCTCCGGTGAACTTAATTGACCTAAGTCGGTTTACTGAGCGGACGGGAAGCCCGGATGTTTGTAGCATCAGTGAGGAATGTGGAGACATTGAAAGTGGATGGTTACTCTAGCGGGAGAAGAATGGCCGGTTATCTCAGCGGAAGATTAATGGGGACACACAACGCGGACCGGAAGGAGAGAAGACACCATCTTTGTAGTCACATGGGGATGTGTATATAAACGGAAGACTGAACATTCACCCTCATGCCTTGAAAAAGAGAAGTTATTCTCGAAACGCGTTGGCCTGGAAGGTGACCTTCTTACGGGGACCGCTGCGGTGGGTGTACACACTTGAGGTGGGTGTTGGAAAATTTGCTTATTTATGATCAAGTTTTCTGTATAGTCGGGATCCGGACCCCATTATCTCCACACCTAAATTGCCTCAGTCTGTCACTACGGAGCTGATCCCCTTGAGAATGTTTTTTACTAAGTGTATTTATGTTACTATCTGTCTATAATAAAACTTTATCCATCACCATCTTCATACAACCGTTTATTATCCATGGATTGTTGGAGGAATGGTGTACATTCCACATATGGGAGGTTGCTGAATAACCTGAAATGAAAGATATCTTTATAGGTTGTTTACAGCTAGAAGCCTTGTGAGTACTGGTACGCTTTCTGCTTTCAAAATTTTATTCTGGGTTAAAGATACCTTTATACATCTCATCTTGCCATATATGTGTAAGTTTAGGTGTGTGTTCATATCGTGTTCCACGAATTTTGGATTTAAAGAAACCATTATAGGAATATACCCATCTCTTACCTAGTGAGTTGGGGTACACCTGTTTTTTACATTTATGGAATCTTCTTATTAAGTGGTGTCACAGGGGACATGTGTACCACTGCTGGAGGATAAAGATACCTTTATAGGAGTACACCCACCTCTGAATTAGTGAGTTGGGGTGTCCACAGAGCCTTCGGTAGAAGAATAAAAAGGAAAAATCATCTTAAGAGGGGCACATTTTAGTTCCACTTATACGGATAAGTATCCATCTTCCCTATTACCGTTATTCTGTGACATAGCAAGCAGCGCCATTCTTCAATTTCTGTTTATTTTACATTTGCTCAGATCTTTTAGGGAAGATTTTATTGAAGGGGCTGCAGCTTGCTTAGAAGCACCAACAGTTTTTCTGACCATTTTAAACCGCACACTATGCTCGCGAAGCTGCGTTACAGCCAAATCTATCGCCTCTTTCAGACCAGCCAACTTTTTATCAAGCAATGGTGAGAGAAGATCCGAGATTTCCTGTGCTTTGGCCACAGACGCAGCACTGAATTTGGAAGGATTAGACACACCATCCATGATATCATCCCCAGCCGGGGAAGTAGGAGGACTAGAGGTGGTAGATGCTGTGGTTCTGGTCTCTCTGTTTCTAACACCTGGACCTCCCTTACCACCCTTCTGTATTTTGGTCACGTGTTTATCCATATATAAATCTCAGATAATGGACTTTGCTAGGAAAATTGATTATATTTAATATGCCAAAAAAAAACAAAAAACTGAATAGTCCTGACCAGCAGGGGGATCTGATATAGATATAGTGCCTTTGGAGATCCAGAAAAACTCTCAGATATGTCTCTGTATAGAATTGTGTTACAGGAACAGCAGCTACAGAGCCCTGCCTATCCCACGATGGCGGCTGTGGGCTAATACACTGCACTGCCCACACAGCACTTATTTATCACCTGTATTACAGGGGACCAGTGAAGCCAGAGAGGCAGGAAGGTAGGTGACCCCTCCGATATTACACTTGAAGGGAAGAGGTGACAGGGGAGGCAGCTGCACGATCCGGCCGGATCCAAAATGGCGGCCGTGATTAGTGGTGCTATGTACTGCACCTAAACTCCAGGGTTATTTTGATGGTGGGGAGCCGGGAATAGTCTCCGCTTACCCACTGCTATCTCCAATGTTCGCGCCGATGTCCACGCCTCACTGCTCCCGGCGCTGTGGGTGTTATATCTGTGCCAGTATGTAAAGGGAGCAAGAGCTTTCTAAAATGCGGCCATCTGCAAGGTCCGCCCACCGGAAGTCTCTGTTTGGAACATTCTTAAAAAGAAAGAACGCACCGGAGAGCTCAGCAACACCAAAAGACCCGGAAGACCACGGAAAACAACTGTGGTGGATGACAGAAGAATTATTTCCCTGGTGAAGAAAAACCCCTTCACAACAGTTGGCCAAATCAAGAACACTCTCCAGGAGGTAGGTGTATATGTGTCAAAGTCAACAATCAAGAGAAGACTTCACAAGAGTGAATATAGAGGGTTCACCACAAGATGTAAACCATTGGTGAGCCTCAAAAACAGGAAGACCAGATTAGAGTTTGCCAAACAACATCTAAAAAAGCAATTACAGTTCTGGAACAACATCCAATGGACAGATGAGACAAAGATCAACTTGTACCAGAGTGATGGGAAGAGAAGAGTATGGAGAAGGAAAGGAGCCGCTCATGATCCAAAACATACCACCTCATCAGTGAAGCATGGTGGTGGTAGTGTCATGGAGTGGGCATGTATGGCTGCCAATAGAACTGGTTCCCTTGTATTTATTGATGATGTGACTGCTGACAAAAGCAGCAGAATGAATTCTGAAGTGTTTCTGGCAATATTATATGCTCATATTCAGTCAAATGCTTCAGAACTCATTGGACGGCGCTTCACAGTGCAGATGGACAATGACCCGAAGCATACTGCAAAAGCAACCAAAGAGTATTTTAAGGCTAAAAAGTGGAATGTTATGCAATGGTAAGTCAATCCCCTGACCTGAATCCGATTGAACATGCATTTCATTTGATGAAAACAAAACTGAAGGGAAAATGCCACAAGAACAAGCAGGAACTGAAGACATTTGCAGTAGAGGCCTGGCAGAGCATCACCAGGGATGAAACCCAGCGTCTGGTGATGTCTATGCGTTCCAGACTTCAGGCTGTAATTGCCTGCAAAGGATTTGCAACAAAGTATTAAAAAGTGAAAGTTAGATTTAGGATTGTTTAGTTTGTCCCATTGTCCTTAAAAAGTGGGAGGCACATATAGAAACCGTTGTAATTCCTACACCATTCACCTGATTTGGATGTAATTACCCTCAAATTAAACCTGAAAGTCTGCAGTTAAAGCACATCTTGTTTGTTTCATTTCAAAGCCATTGTGGTGGTGAATAGAGGCCAAAATATGAAAATTCTGTCAATGTCCCAATATTTATGCACCTATATATATAAAATATCGTAGAAGGTCCTGCACTCACATCAAGTAGGAAAACTTCGGGGTGCTATCCAAGGTCCTATATGGCCCCGTAGATGATTGACAAATTTCCAGAAAGGAAGGAAGCACTCGCCAATTCAAATGTTGATTATCTGTCTTTTATTAGTGATTGTAGTTCATCATATATGAATAATATAGCCATAGGTCTGGTCGACGTTTCAGTCCCAAATTGAACCTCTCAAGGCCTGAGTTAATGGCTCAAAAAGCCAACCACATTATTAGCAATGTTGTAAATCTGTGGATACAAAGAGAACATAATTGACAATGTCTGCCAGGCTCCAATAAAAAATATAAACACAAATGTCACTATGACCATGTATAGACACCTACAGAAACAGTGCACACATAAATACCCTAGAGACAGCGTATCGTGCTGATCTAGTAAACAGTCTAATACAACATGCACACTCCATAGTGAGGATACTAATCCCAAATTGACAGAGACTACAAATATGGTCAATAACCGCAATAGACCGACTATAGTGTATATAACATGACAAAAGTCTATATGCAAAATAAACTATAGATTGTACCTTAAAACATGATCCAAATGCAGACATCCCATGAAAAAATTATCTGGAAATACAGAGTGCATGACACTAGTAACCATCAAAGTCCGCATACAGATAGCATATACCGGGAGAAAAGGCTAACAGTCATACCTGTTTAGACACAGAATCCATATTAGGGGAAACATGTATGCCAATCTGGCAAGACGCTTTCAGAAGGGACACCTCAGCATAGAATCACAGTCTGAATGAGCCACGCGCACCCAGTTATCAGCCGTCACAGCCAGAAGTGCTAATCAATGTAAACAGGCTGCCTCAGATGCGGTCCGACATCAGTATCACATGATACTTCCATGTTCCAGCCCGGCACGCATGCTGTCCATTATAGTGGGCACAGTGTCTAAATAGGAAGGCAAAGTCTTGGAGGCGGGAGTGGGAGGAAGTAATCAGTTGGCATGAGAGGCGGTGTGCATTTGTTGAACGAAGACTGCAGACAGGAGAGTGAAGGGAGATGAGGTCAGAGATGTAAATGGGAGAGGAGTGTGTGAGGGCTTTGTAAGCGAGTGTGAGAACCTTGAATTGGGTTCTGAAGGGGAAGGGGAGGCAGATGTAGAGCGTTTGGAGAGGAAGATAAGCCGTGCAGCAGCATTAAGGATAGACTGGAGAGGAGAGAGATGGGATTTGGGAAGGCCAGATAAGAGGAGGTTACAGTAATCCAATCTGGAGATGACCAGTGAGTGTATTAAGGTCTTAGTAGCATCCTGGGTGAGAAAGGGTCTGATCCTGGAAATATTTTTAAGATGGAATTGACAGGACTGTGGGCCTCATTCAGAGGCGGTCGGAGGATGCAAGCGGTCGCTCAGAAACTGGGCGGCCGCTTGCATCCTGACCGCCCGCCTCTGTGTCGGTCGTTAGGCTGTGGGTTAACACCCACAGCTCTAATGACTGCTCAGGTGATGGTCGCGATGGTCATAGACCATCACCACTATCGGGGCTTACGACGAGACCCTAGGGTAGGGTCTCACTTGTCGTAAGCCCCGGAGAGCTTCTGGCTCTGTCAGAACCGGAAGCTCTCCACTGACAATGACATATATAGTATACAGTAGATGAAAGGAAAAAAACTTTTTACTCTACTCCCACTGAAGGTTCAACTGCATCTTAATGTTGGAAGTTTTATTATCATCTATCGAAAAAGCTTGATAGACATATACTTTTATGCCTTGATGTTTAAATTAATGAATATTAAACTGCCCAAGTTTTAGAGACTCAAATACTTACAAATTTTACATCAGAGGCCGGGCTAAAATAATAAACATTTTTAGCCATGACTTTTAAATTACAGGGAGAGATAACCAACTCTCCATACATCCTACCCTACCAGTGATATATCAAGAGTTCAACAAAAATGCAGATGGATGCCCTCATATAGAAACAGAAAGTCTTATATTTGATTACAAACTATGTTTAAAAGCAAGGCTAAAAAAACAAGATTGGATGCTGTTACAAAAATAAAAACACTGCATGCATTTTATAGGATTACACAGACTCATAGTTCTGATGTGTCGGAATGCAATCGGGAAGCCGGCTGACATTATACCGACAGGCGGCTTCCCGACTGTCTTATCCCCGCGAGGGAGAAATGCCCGGCGTATAGATGTAGACGCCGCTCATTTCACCAACGCCGGAAGACCGGCGCCCGGCACCCCGATCAAAGGGATGTCGGGCTCCGCGAGTGGACAGCTACGGGGGGGGGGGAGGGTTAGGTTTAGGGCTCCCGGGGGGGACTTAGGGTTAGGCACCCCCCCGGGAGGTTAGGGTTTTAGGCACCCCAGGGGGGAGGTTAGGCTTAGGCAACCCCTGGGGGGCTTAGGTTTAGGCAGCGGGGAAGGAGGGGGGTTTAAGTTTAGGCACTTAGAGGGGGGATTAGGATTAGGCACTTGTGGGGGAGGTTAGGGTTAGGCACCCCTAAGGGAGGGTTAGGGTTAGGGGAGTAGGTTAGGTTAGTTAATACTTACCTAGGGACGATCAGGATTTCCAGCGCTGTCGGGCTGCCGCTGCCAGGATCTGTTCCAGTGTCGGCCTGACACTGTGGCCGGCGGTATTACATACCGATTCCGATGTGACTGCCACCCATGATCTGCAACAAATCCATAATGTGTTTTCTAATTATTTCTCTATTTGTACTCTGTTACATAATGAAAGTGACCTTTTATTCAGAACTGTAACATAACTAAGGTTACTTCCACTCAGTTGCCATATATAAATATTTCTGTTTTCATGATGCCAGATCTAATATTATAAAGACTAAAATTTGATAGAAGATGCTAGGATGATGGCCACCTTTTCATCCTGCATTTAATCTAGTCATGCAGTTAGGGGTGTAGCGAGGGTGGCTCCAGTGGAGTACCCGCACCGGCGAGGGCGCTGGAGATCAGCCATCCGACGAAGGGCAGAGCACTTGCAGAGATGAGCGTGAAACACATAAAGAGATCAGTGCCTCCAGACAGGGGGCATGGTGTGATCGGAGCGCCGCTTGTGGCTCCACCCACACCACGCCTGCAGCATGGACGCATTGATCTCTTTATGTGCTTCAGGCTCAGCTCATCAGCAGGTGATTCCCCCCCCCCCTCCCCAGTAAAATGACTGATCTCCGGCGCCCTGCAACAGTAAGGAGGGGGGAAGGAGATCTGATTAAGGGGGAATATCTGTGTGTGTGAAGGGGGGGAGAGCTGTGTGTGCGGGGTTGGTCTGTACGAGGAGTGGAGATCTTTGTGAGGGAGAGAACTGTGTGTGTGAAGGTAGGGATCTGAGTGAGGAGACGTTCTGAGTGAGGGGGAGCACTGTGTGTGTGAGTGGAAGCTGAGTGAGGGAGGAGAGCTGTGTAAGGAGAGGTGAGCTGTGTAAAGGGGGTGTCATGCGTGTTTGAGGGGAGGATATATGTGTGAGAAGGGGGAAGATCTGAGTGAGTGGGCAGAGCTGTTTGAGAAATGTATACACTATGTATTTATATATACTGTACATTAATATGGAGCCCCAAGGCAGTATTTTGCATACGGCCCTGTGGGATCTTATCTGGCTCTGGGACTGAACAGAAGGAGGAATGGTGGAGCCACGGGTAATAACAAAAAGTGAGGAGGCGGTCCCCTCCTATCATCATCATCCTTCTGCTCTCTGAGGTGGGTCCCATCTTCCACTCTGGCATCAGCCAGCCCAGTTTAAGAACATGGTGACTGTGTCCCTGCTGCTAAGGGGAGGCTTAAACTGGGTGCTGCTGAGAGCCTTGGTCATGGCACCCATGACTGGGAGAAGCCTGAGCAGTAATTCTGGTGAGGTCACGTCTGACTGCTCTGACATCAAATGCCAGTAAGGGGCACTACTGTGGCATAATGTGTAAAAGGGACATTACTGTGGCATAACTTAAATAAGGGGCACTATTGTTAGGCATAATGTGAATAAGGGGCACTACAGGGGCATAATGTGAACTATGGGAACTACTGTGTAGCATAATGTGAAAAAATAGCCCAAACTGTGGCATAACGCTAACTAATGGGCACTAATGTGTGGCATAATGTGTATTGTGGCCATTATTTTGTAACATAATGTGAATAAGGGGCACTACAGTGGCATAACATGAATAAAATACACTACTGTATGGCGTAATGTGAATAAGGGGCACTACTGTGTGGCATAACGTGAATTGTGGGCACTGCTGTGTGGTTTATTTTTAATTGGTGGAATTACTTTAGTGGGTTGGAATATATCTAGCCCTCCATGTCCCAGTTTGATACTGCCCCTAATATTTATTTTTATTTCCCTTTAATTTGCCCCTACATGCTGGACACCAACCCCTACCTGGCACACTTGCTCTGGGCTCCATGGCTACACACTACACCCCTGCATGAAGTGAAAGGTGATGTGCTTCCCCCAGAGATGATATTGATTTTCAAACTAGAGAGAGTTCCAACGAAAGATAAAAAATACCACCCAGTATCATGACCAGTCAGGCCTGAGCATTTGTGACATGGGTGAGAATCAGCTCCTTAATTTCCTTCTTGCTCTCACCTTGACTAGGCCACAGGCTTTAGATAATGTATGTCCTTGTCATCCCTACTTACAGAAATTAAAGAAATTAAATGTAAAGATATTTATTTTCATGAGAGAAAAGGGGGTTATCAGTCTCAAAACCTTAGCTGTGTTATTGGATTGCTATACTGAGTTACTGTATGGCAAAAACAAAATTCTCATCTACCCATTTATCCCTTCCTCAGTTAGATGCAGTTTTGTAAATATATTTTCAGATGAACATATGTTCCCTCTCTCAATTTTTATTAAACATGCCTTGTGTCAAGATCCATATTCCTTGTGATTTATTCTAAGATTTATCAGACTAAGCATACTCAGCACTGCATTTTTTTCTCAGCGTTCTTATGTCAGGTTGAGCATGCCCAGAAAAACATGTGTTCTTAAATTCAGTTATCATATTTGACACACTCGGTCAACCTGTGTGTCCTTCTAGAGCTCATCCTGCTTACTTGCAAGCAACAGGTTAATTAAAGCTGCTTTCAGCTTTCAGTCTGTTACATTGTACAACATTTGCACCAAGCTTAGCTGCTGACCGTTGCTGTTTCCAGATCTGTCCTGCTGCCTTCATCTGCGGAGGGTGTTGTTGCTTCTATTTTTCTGTTGCATCAAGCCATTGGGATTTGCCTTGTCAAAGATGCATTACTGCTTCCTACTCTTCTGCCTGTGATTCTGACACCCTGGTTATTTAAAATAAATGATGCAAGGCTTTAAATCTATATAATGAGATATCCTCCAGGGAACACTAGATTGGCCTTCTCTGGGTTGAAAACCCATAAAGCTAGTATTCTGGGGCTCATTCAGACCCGCTCGCGAGCGGCACTACGCTCGCAAGCGGGTCGATGTTCCCCACTGCGCATGCGCACGACGGAGGGAGCTCACCATCGCTCCGGGTCTCGCACCAAAGGGGGCGTGCTGTCGATGTTGATTGACAGCACGTCCCCTTTGGTGGGCGTGCCGGGGGCGTGCCTGCCAGACGGTGGTGTTCCCATGGGAACGCCTACCGTCTGAGGCCGGCCCCACTGACATCACTAGTGATGTCAGTGGGGGTGATTTTGGCTCTGATAGAGCCAAAATCACTCCAGGGCTTGTGGCAGGGAGACCCTACCGCAGGGTCTCCGTCGCAAGTCCGATGGTCGCGATCGTCAAGACCATCGCGACCATCTTTTTGGCCACTCGCATATGCTGTGGGTGGTCACCCACAGCTATGCGAGCGGCCAGGAGGCCGCTCCATTTTCAGGTCTGGTCAGAGCGTTCAGCTCTGAATCAGGCCCTCTGTTCCACTTTTACTCCAGTGGCTCTAGGATAATCTTCTCCCAGCTACAAGAAAATAAAAAAAAATCAGATTTGAAACTTCTTGTACACAAATCTCTCACTTCTTAAGCATTATCAGTCATTTTGATACCATTATGCTTACATGAATGTATGCAGTCAGTAAAAAATTGATATTTTTTTAACGTTTTACTTAATTGAAGCTCGATGTCACAACAGTAGTAAAGCATTTACATTATATGTTTTAACTGTTATGAGTCATACAATACAAATTGATACATTTCTAGAAAAAGAATCTTTGACCTGACCTGCAACAGGTGCCTTTCCAATAATTATTCATATGCTTAGCGTTGCTTAGATGCCGCCAGGACTTCCGTGTGGACAGTAAGAATTTATCCAAAGTAATGTGTATTTAAGGTAGTTTAACAGGACACCCAGGGCTGGTGCCTGGGTGTTCGGCGCCCTCCTGCAGACTATAAATTTGCGCCCTCTACACCTATGTCAGGAACAGGCAGCTGCCAGCTGTCTCTCTATCACTCACTGTTCGGCTGGTCTTTCTCCTGGCGTTGCGATGCACAGCTGAGGCAGCTCCTACATTGCTCCTCTTCTTGGGCACAACACACCAAACACAGAGCAGGTAATAATGCCACATATAAAAGATAAGCCAGGGTTTACCATTGGTAGTGCATTATTGACATCAACAAAACGATGTATGGTGAAAAAATATATACACAGTAACATATTACTGTTTAATTAATCTTTAACTTTTTTTGAAATACCAATTCTAGTAGTTCATTTTATAGATTTCGCTGAGGTTATCTATAACTCCTTCCCTTTCTTTCAGTCAGAGAACTGCACTAGTCTGGGCATGAGGTTGATCACTGTTGAAAACAACACATTTAATACTGTAGCTCAGCGATGGCCGAGCCGCATGCGGCTATTTTGTTGATGTGATGCGGCTCAGGGCACTCACAGATTACCATTGCAACTGTCGAAGCTGGATTATTGGCTGAGACAAGATCAGTTTAAAATTGAATCGCAGCGACACCATCTTGCGACTGGCCGCAAGACGCCATTTTGCGAATGGCCGCCTAAGTGCCATTTTAGATAAACTCACACTTTAGTTCATGTGGCGATAATACTATTAGCATCATGCGATTGCATCTGTGACCATCGCCATAAGTTATGGTGATTCACCAAAAGCCCATTTCATGACTTTACGTAGTTTGGGTGCTCTGGATAAAGTGTATATTATTATAATTCCCCTAAAGGATATATTGCATTAGCTAAACAGAGCAAATGGCCACGTGACAACTAGCCTGTGTAGACAAGCTTCCTGAATATAACGTCTGCTCTCACTCCAGGTGGCCCTGCTTGAATACACACCTTACATTAGCAGGCTTCCTGCAATAAAATACCTTCAAAGCCAAGAGTGTTATCTTAGGTTTGGGTCTTGTAGCTGGGCTAATTAGCATTTACACAAGAGTCTGGGAGAACAAAGGACTTTACTTTTGAGCCTGGGAAGGGTGGGGGCTGCTGAGAGAGGGGGGCGTGTGGAACTATAAGGCTCAGCATTCCACACTGCTAGGTGTTCACTTAGGATAAGTGAGATCTAAGTGCACCATTTCTCATACAAACATTAATACGCACAATTGCGCTGGGAACTAATCGCATATTAGCGAATGCATAAGATCCTATATGAAAACACTGTTCATTAGCTTTATGCGCACGCATCTGCTCCAAGTTAACTAGCATCTTTACATCAAACCCCGCATACTCACATATCACATATTCACATACAAGGTTCCATAAGCTTAAGGTATAAGATTTAAGTTTGTTCATTTAGTATAAATGCTGTGAAATAAAGATTGTTTGGTAACTAAGGTTTTATACATGCTAAGTAAGCCGTGTTTGGTTTTGTACTGATGCGTACTTTTTCAACAGAATTCCGGTATTATCAGTGTGGAGATCGCATCATGCATTCTCAACTTATGGACCGTAGAGACTTCAAGCAAGAAAATGTATATTATATGAACAACTGTTAGAATGTTTCATGGGGCGGGAAACCAGTGACCCTCAGTTGTTGGAGGCTGGGTTGTGTCTATTTGAATCAGCCTGTTAAATGCTCTGTAACAGATGCATCCCCCCTGAGGACCAATGGCATCAGCAACAAACTTCTCTATTGTGTTGTCTATTTCTGGGGGGTATAAATATGTGTGATCCAACACTGGGTCTTAGTCTTTGTGCTGAATGCTGATTGACGAAGGGTTTCTTGCTGATGCCTAACATCCGGTCCAGAAGCGCTGCGTATGTATACTGTACTTGGGTCTGTATAATTCCTTTGTGCCGAATTGTGTATGAATCAATAGCATGTAACTGACTGTACTTTTACTTGAATAATACTTTGTGCTTCGGAACCACACGTTCCAAGTCTGGAGTCTTTATTTACTGTATAAACTGCGTACGCAAATTAGCGTCATCCTTAGAAGGTATAGGCAGGATAGTAGAAGGTATAGGAAGGAGTGTATAGAGGTTCTAATCCAGTATCGTTAGTTGGGGGCTACTAGTGAAGTCACTTACCTACTCACACGGTACATATGGTTATCGATATTTCAGCAAAAGGGGGAGTGGCCACATGCAGGGTTTACCTGCAACCGCTTTGTGCTGAAAGATCGCTATCCATTTCCATGTGAGTCAAAGAAGCTGACTAGAATCCGGGGACAAGAGAGGAAAAAGTGTGTTATCCATTGTTGATAGAACCTAATGTTTAAAGGGGTGCCGCAGTATTGAGTACGCGGCTGAGTCGCAGTTTTGCGTACAGCAAAGACGCACTTTTACGTACGCAGCTAAAAAGTTGTCATATGGTTGTGTGGTAGTTGCATTATTGTGTATGTGACTGCACCATAGCGTATACTTACTTCCGGTTGCGCTGCCACGGTGTTTAAACAAAGCCGTTGAGGTTTACATTTTTCAATTGTTATCAATATCTGGTTTAACGTGTATTTTTCTGCGCAGGAAAAAGTGTGTAACAGTGAGTATTTGTTGGTCGGGGTATCCTGTTCCCTACAGTTAGAGGTACCGTATGACCTTTAAGGGCTAAGTGCTAGTCGCTCGGTAAGCAGCTTACCGTTCTATACACAGTAGCAGGTGTACATGTTGTCTTTGTTGCAGAGAATGTGTGGAAGTTGCCTATTTAAATCTTATCCAGGTGTGGAAGTTGCCTTTCTAAATCTTATCCGGGTGTGGAAGTTGCCTTTTTCAAATCTTATCCAGGTGTGTGGGTGCTGCCGTTTAAATCGTCCACAGGTAAGTGAAAGTATCTTGATTGTCTTTCACCAGTTTAAATCTGTATTGAAAAGCATAGGAGTTGTCTGAGAATGGGAGCCACGCAAACAGTAGAGATGTTAGACAAGGATGTGCTGCTAAAGAAAGCGCCGATTCGATCGGCCCGTCGTATTATGCATACTAAGTACGGTACTTATGCAATAAGGTATTGTGATGTATGGTTTAAAATGACGATGAAGAGTGTTAGACCGTTTCCAGAATTGGTAGTTTTGATAAAAATGTACTAGATAATGTCCGGGATCACATCGGTCTGATGCGCTCCCGAGAGAAAAAGGTCAAATATTATGAATGTTTAAAATTGTGGCAGCATGAAGGGGATGCGTGGCTTAAAAATGTGCAAGCGACGCAAACTAGCATCGCGAGCGCATTGCCAGAGAATACATCCGCGGCCCTAAAATGCAATACTGGCGAGCTGCAAAATGGCGCACACATGCGGCAAGGTAGCATTGTGGAGAGTATTGCCAGCAGTTCACGCTCACCTCCCCCACCTTATGTGGATGGAGGTGCAAGTACAGTTACCAAAAAATACCCATAAAAATGTAACAAGCAACTTGTACCCTCTCTTAAGCAACCATAAGAAAATGTTCATGATGTGGATGATGAGCCTATTGTAATGTCTGCCATTTCCCATGCTGTGCAAATGATAGATGCTGCATCACCACAATCACAAGTGGTGCCGCCATCTCCATCGGTAACAGCAAGGGAAGTGCTAACACCCTCTGCACCCGTAGAGGAAGTTGTTAATAACGGAATTGGAATGAAATACCGCCGGCGGTTCGATTCCCATCAGCGGCAGCCCGACAGGAGCAGAGAAAGCAAGAAGCCCGACAGCGCTAGAAATCCTGATCGTGTAAATAGGTAAGTATTTACTAACCTAACCTAACCCCCCTAACCCTAACCCTCCTTAGGGGTGCCTAACCCTAACTTCCCCCCAAGTGCCTAACCCTAATCCCCCCTCTAAGTGCCTAACCCTAACCACCCCCTTCCCCGCTGCCTAAACCTAAGTCCCCCGGGGGGGTGCCTAACCCTAAGTCCCCCCCGGGGGTGCCTAACCCTAACCCTCCCTCCCCCTAGCCTAACCCTAACCCTTCCGGGGGGGTGCCTAAACCTAAGTCCCCCCCCGGGAGCCCTAAACCTAACCATTCCCCCCCCGCGGCTGTCCGCTCGCGGCGCCCGGCATCCCTACGAGCTCTATTCCACAAACCCTATACAACCACAGGTCCCATACAACTCACAAACCTCATATCCCCCACAGTACCCTTACCCTCCCTATCCTTACCCATATCCACCACCTTTACCCTCTGCTCAAACCTCACAACAACACATGTCTTCACCCTATCCACAAACATGTTTTAATTGTAAACAAACAGGACACTTAAGTAGAAACTGTACAGTAAAAAGAGTAGGAACCCCAAATCAGGGAAGACCTGGACATCCCCATAAGGGATATGCACAGAGACCAGCAAATGTCCAGCAGGCACCAGCTCCAATTGTGGCCGTAAATGCTTTATTGGAGAATGGTAGCCAACGCTAGGGGTCAGGTCATACCTGTAGTCTACAGATAGTCAAGTTAACGGGAAGTACTAGGGAAGAACCGGTCATGATGGTTGATGTAGCTGGTACTGAATATCCTTTTCTTGTAAACACAGGGGCGACCAGGTCAGTGATGAAATCTCCCGTTAATTTACAGGTGACCAACGAGACAGTACCAACAATGGGTGTAACAGGTAAAGTGTAACGTTATCCTTTAACAAAGTCCACAGAGGTTACTATTGGGCCGTTGGATTACCAGGCATTCTTTCCTTCTGGCTGCTGCGACTCCTACTAACCTGCTGGGCAGAGACTTGTTATGTAAGATGGGATGTGTTATATATTGCACCCCTGAGGGTGTATTTTTAGATATCCCAGAGAGAGTTGCACACGAGGTGCGGCATATGTTGGACACTCCCCAAAGGATAATGTATCACTCTACAAGTTTAAATGAAAATCCATCTCAAGTAGATGAAATGTTGTCCCAAATTCCAGATTCCCTTTGGACTAACGATGGACAGAACACTGGATTAATGGCAAACGTAAGCCCTGTAATGGTAAATTTAAAAAGCGGTAGGCAAGCTCCAAAAATTCCCCAGTACCCATTAAAACAGGAGGTAGAGTTAGGGGTTTTTCCAATATTTGAGCGATTATTGCAACAGGGAATTTTAGTTCGTACAGCTAGTGTAGCCAACAGTCCCATCTTTCCAGTGAAAAAGAGTGGTGGGAGGGGTTATAGGCTGGTACAAGACCTTAGAGGTGTTAATAAGGTGGTAGAGAGCCAATTCCCTGTAGTGCCAAATCCAGCTGTCATTCTGATGCAGATCCCACCAAATGCAACCCATTTCACTGTCATTGACCTCTGTTCTGCTTTCTTCTCTGTGCCTCTCCACCCTGACTGTCAGTATATATTTGCATTTACATACAAAGGTGTACAATAAACATGGACACGGTTTCCCCAAGGTTTCAATGGCAGCCCCAGTATCTTCTCCCAGGCATTGCACGACTGTTTACAATCTTTTCAACCTGCCAATGGATCTGTTCTAATTCAATATGTGGACGATTTATTGCTATGTTCTGACTCGTTTATGTAATGTTTGAATGATACTAAACTTTTGTTACTTCAACTCTCGCATACAGGACATAAGGTGGCTAAGGACAAACTACAGCCGTGCCAATCCAGAGTAAAATATTTGGGACACTGCCTAACCCAGGGGTTATGACATCTTACAAATGATAGAATCCAGGCCATACAAAACATGACACTGCCGCAGAATCAACAGCAAATTCATACCTTCTTGGTACTGTGTGGATACTGTAGAATGTGGATACCAGGTTTTTCTATTTTGGCCTTGCCTTTACAGGAATTAGTCTCTTCCTCAAACCCCGATCGTGTCATACACACAGAGGAATCAGAGCAGGCTTTCCTTAATCTTAAGGATAGTCTGACAAAAGCTCCTGCATTGGGAATACCTGACTATGAAAAACCTTTTGATTTGTATTGTACGGAAGCCGAAGGTTGTGCTGCAGGTGTCCTGACACAAAAACATGGTGATGCCAGTAGGCCCGTATCGTACTACAGTGCCCAATTGGACACTGTAGCAAGATCATTCTCCACTTGTTTGAGAAGTGTAGCAGCTACCGCTCTATTGGTGAGTAAAAGTGAGGACGTAGTACTGGGTCATGCTATGATTGTCTACACTCCTCATGCAGTATCTGCTCTGTTGAACTCAGCTCAAACCAGACACGTCTCTTCGGCTAGATTTACCAAATGGGATCTAGCTCTAATTGCACCACCAAACATCACTGTTAAACATTGCAGCACGCTGAACCCAGCAATGTACTTACCATATGTACAACTTGATGTACAAAGGGTGGAAGGAGACGAGTTGCTGGCGGGAGGTGAGTTCAGCGGACATAATGATACGCATGATTGTATGAAATATCTGAATCAGACCTTTACTGCTAGACCTGACATACATGACACACCTTTAGAGAATGTAGATGTGACTTTTTACACGGATGGGTGTTGTCATAGACAAACAGACACAGGTGAGTTATGTACAGGTTATGCTGTTGTAAATGACACAGACATCATAGAAGCAAAACCTCTTGGTCCTCCTCACTCAGCCCAAGTGGCAGAGTTAGTAGCACTAACTAGAGCATGTGAACTGGCAGCAGGCAAATCTGCTAACATTTACACTGACTCAAGGAACGCGTTCGGGGTGGTGCACGATTTTGGGGCTCTATGGCATCTGAGAAATGTTATGACAGCAGCAGGCACACCAGTTGCACATTCCAGACACATAAAACATCTTTTAGAAGCAATCCAACTGCCCAAAGCGGTGGCAGTAATTAAATGTAAAGCCCATACATGTGAGGATGATCCAGTGTCACTAGGCAACAACAGAGCCGATGAAGCTGCAAAATGGGCAGCAGGGTTAAAAATGTTTTCTCCAACTGAAAAAGTTATGTCTTTCCAAACAATTGATATGCTGAAATTAATTGAGATGCAAAATTTGTGTTCAAGTCAGGAAAAATCCATTTGGAAGTCCAAGGGATGTGGGCAAGAGTCCTCTGGGCTCTGGAGGGATGGACAAGGTAAACCAGTAGCCCCCAAGGCATATTACCCCAGTCTGGCTGAGGCAGCACATGGTCTAACTCATCTGGGAAAAAAAGGTATGTGCAAGTTGGTGAGAGCATACTGGTGCGCACCAGGTTTTTCTTCACAAGCAGAAAAGATAGCAATGTCCTGTCTGACCTGCTTGAGGAAGAACATAGGGAAAGTGATCCCTACCAAACGGTCCCACATTCCACCGACTAATGGACCTTTCCAGGTGATACAAATTGATTTCATCCAATTACCACCCTGCAGGAATCTTAAGTATATATTAGTGTGCACTGACGTATTTTCTAATTGGGTTGAGGCCTACCCAGTGGCCACTAATACTGCTGCATTTACTGCCAAGAAAATAGTTCAGGAATTTGTATGCAGGTACGGTATCCCTAAAATCATCGAGAGTGACAGGGGTACTCATTTAACAGGTGATGTTTTTCAAAATATGTGTAAGCTGATGGGTATTAATAGCCGACTTCATAGCCCCTACCGACCGCAAGCCAGTGCCAAGGTAGAGAGGATGAACGGGACTATTAAAAATAAGTTAAGTAAAATTATGGCAGAGACTGGACTAGGATGGCCAGAAGCGTTACCTTTGGTCCTACATAGCATAAGGACCACTCCTAGACCCCCTCTAAATCTGTCCCCATTTGAAATACTATTCGGTAGACAACCTCATTTGATTATAAGTCCACAGGAAGACTTGAAGGGTAACAACGAGGTAACTGTAAAGTATCTTATATCAATGAGTAAGCAGTTAAAGCAACAGCAGCAGAAACTGAAATTGTTGTCTAATGATATGCCTGAAACTAACTGTCATGATGTTGAACCAGTAGAATATGTTATGATCAGAAATTTCTTGCGTTCAGGTTGTTTGACTGATCGGTGGGAAGGTCTCTACCAGGTGCTGCTGACAAGTACTACATCCTTGAAGGTGGCCGAGAGAGATACCTGGGTCCATTCCACTCACTGCAAAAAGGTCAATCAACCGGTGGAGAAACAAGTTGGAGACAAGGCTGATAGCGTGGACCTGTCACTCACGAGCTTGTTCCGGGAGGATTAAAAAGGTCGTAGTGAGATACCTGAACTGAGAGAAATTTGCAGGTCTTGTTGTGACAATGGACGGGCCTGCTGTGTTCATTTTCATATTCTCTTTTAGAGTGTTTACCATCCTGGTCGGTTCAGGGATATCCAGTTTCTGTGACGGGGGACCGATTGAGGAGATGGGAGCTGATGGCAGTGCTGATGGAGTGGAGTCAGGAGGAGTGCAATGCCAATCAGGGGAGTGTCTGACCAATCTTAGTACTGTTATTGTTACGAGAGCTGTCATTCCGGATACTCGGGGACGGTGTGGAGGTTTATCGTCTGAAGACTCCTGTATTTGTGAGCTTTGTGGATCTCTAGTTGATGAGCACTGTATCCAACGGTGCCAACCTAAATATAATCCGTACTGGGGTGGGTATCCTTTATAGGATTATCATAGTATGGTAGGCAAGGTGTTAAATCAAACTGATTGCTGGGTGTGTTCACATGTGCCACAGGGACAGCATAACGTAGGGTTGGTGCCATTTCCGCTGAATATCACAGAGATTTTAGAATTACAAAAAGGGAAAACATTGGATGGAAAATTCCTCTCACCCAAACCACCTCATTTCAATCTCTATCAATTCCAATCCAAGTAGACAGATCACTTTTCTGTTTAAACATAACCAACCCCAATAAACCCGGGAGTTGGGAAGTGACGGGGAAAAATCAGACGATGACCTTCTCACAAAGAGCTGATAATGAGTCCATAAACCATGATCTGTTACGCTTGGAAGAAAAGTGTATAAGTGGCTCTCCCCGAGTTCCGAAGGTTTGTGTTACGTGGGAAGAGTAGTCCCAGACGTTATGACCCTTGCACATGTTGAAATGCTTGGTATACATAAAAACACACCATCACCATATCTTCACACACAATATGAACACAGAGGCAAAAGAAATATGATACCTGGTGACGTGCATAAAGCCACTCAGTTAATTAATGAGACAACTGGCTTTTAAGTTTTAGTACCACTGGATCCCACCAGGATCGCTCGGGGAACACTAAATTTTAGATATATTCAGGAACTTGCTAAATTGATAGATAATATTACCGAGCTGTACATTGACACATTCAGGTATACAGGGAGAGAATTGCAAGCATATAAGAAAGAACTGGTGCAACACAGGCTAGTGTTGAATTATTTAACTGCTGTTACTGGAGGGTATTGCATAATGTTAGCCACTCAATTTGGAGTAAAATGTTGCACCTATGTCACCAATGATACCAGCGACCCCAAGGAGGTGATAGACCGAAAGATGGATGAAATTCTGCAGCTAAAATGGGAGTTTCGTAAGAACCATAATGCTTCAGTGGCTGAAGTAGGGGAGAAGATAGAAGGATGGGTTTCATGGCTGAACCCAGTGAAATGATTCTCAGGTCTAAGGGAATGGGTCCAGGAAGTGATCGCCAGCATAGGCAAATTCTTGATCCTTACACTGATTGTCATCATAATAATTGGCATATGTGTCTGGTGTGTTCCTATTGTGTTGAAGTGTGGAAAATGTAAAAAATTGGGTGGCCAATGTTATGCAATACCCTCCAGTAACAGCAGTTAAATAATTCAACACTAGCCTGTGTTGCACCAGTTCTTTCTTATATGCTTGCAATTCTCTCCCTGTATACCTGAATGTGTCAACGTACATCTCGGTGATATTATCTATCAATTTGGCAAGTTCCTGGATATATCTAAAATTTAGTGTACCCCGAGCGATCCTGGTGGGGTCCAATGCGACTAGAACTTGAAAGCCAGTTGTCTCACTGATTAACTGAGTGGCTTTATGTATGGTAACATATTTCTTTTGCCCCTGTGTTCATATTGTGTGTGAAGATATGGTGACGGTGTGTTTTTATGTATACCCAGCATTTCAACATGTGTGAGGGTCATAACTTCTGGGACTACTCTTCCCAGGTAACACAAACCATCGGAACTCGGGGAGAGCCATGTATACGCTTTTCTTCCACAGATGAAATATACTTTATCAGGGAGAACATAAGGAATGGTATGCATCATTATCTTTATGCACATTTCCCTTGCAAACAATCCTATTTCTGGTTCTTCCATCTGGTACATGCAAGTTTCCGGCTGTATTATTTTAGCACAATAACCATTTGGCACCTTACCAATAATTTCTTTGTTGGAACTCAATGTATACCGATACCTAAAATATTTCCCACCAGACTTAATGGAGTGCAGCAGATCATGGTTTATTGACTCATTATCAGCTCTTTGTGAGAAGGTCATCGTCTGATTATTCCCCGTCACTTCCCAACTCCCGGGTTTATTGGGGTTGGTTATGTTTAAACACAAAAGTGATCTATTTACTTGGAATTTATAGAGTTTGAAATGAGGTGGTTTGGATGAGAGGAATTTTCCATCCAATGTTTTCCCTTTTTGCAATTCTAAAATTTCTGTGATATTCAGCGGAAATGGCACCAACCCTACGTTATGCTGGCCCTGTGGCACATGTGAACACACCCAGCAATCAGTTTGATTTAACACTTTGCCTACCATGCTATGATAATCCTCTAGAGGATACCCACCCCAGTACAGATTATATTTAGGTTGGCACCGTTGGATACAGTTCTCATCAACTAGGGACCCACAAAGCTCACAAATACAGGAATCTTCAGACGATAAACCTCCACACCTTCCCCGAGTATCCGGTATGACAGCTCTCGTAACAATAACAGTACTCAGATTGGTCAGACACTCCCCTGATTGGCATTGCACTCCTCCTGACTCCACTCCATCGGCACTGCCATCAGCTCACATTTCCTTTATCAGTCCTCCATCACAGACACTGAGTATCCCCAAACAGATCATCATGACAAAAACTCTGGAAAAAAAAACAACTAGGATGACCACAGCAGACCACTCCATTGCTGAAAGCACTGATCTACACATTTCTTTAGCTCAGATATCTCACCGTCACCTTTTTAATTCTTCCGGCACAAGCTCGCAATCGACAGGTCCACGTTATCGGCCTTGTCTCCGCCTTGTATCTCCACCGGTTGGTTAACTTCCCTATAGTGAGTAGAATGGACCCACGTATCTTCCTCGGCCACCCTTTGTGGATGTAGTATCGTCAGATATGGACCTTTCCACCGATCAGTCAAACAACCTGAGCTAAAAAAAATTTGGATCATAACAAATTCTCCAGATTTGACATCATGACAGTTTGCATTAAATATCTTAGTTAATAACACTTTCAATTTCTGTTATTCGCATTCATCTTCGTGAGACCCTTTACAGTAACCTCATTATCATATTTTCACATGAGGCTGCCTGTTTGAACAGTATCTCAAAGGGGGGGGCAAATAAAGGAAAAGACAGTCTGGGATAATCTTAGTGTTGTTACCCATCACCTTACACATGTTCTCGGAAACGTCACCTGTAAAATAAGTCCCCTATCATTTTTAATAATTCTAGGGATATAGTATCTGCATACAGGTTCCTGCAATTAAATCTTGTTATTAATAGCTACTGCTCTAAATAATTCCTGGGCCACTGGGTTGAATACTTTTCCGAGTAGTCGACCTCAGCCTGGCATGGCTGCCGTTTATCCTTAGCAACCTTGTGTCCTATGAGTGGGAGATAAAGCACAACAGTTTAATATCATTTAAACATGACCTAAAATACAACAATAAATCGTCCACATTTTACATTAGAACAGATACATTGGCAGGTTGAAAAGATTGTAAACAGTCATATAAGGCCTGGGAGAAGATACTGGGGTTACCTATGAACCCATGGGAAACTCATGTTCCTGTGTGGTGTTCTTCACTTTGCAGTTCTTACTTACGTGTCCCACTTGGTGACAGTTAAAACATAATTTTGAATGGTGTGGATGTAAAGATTGTTGTGGGATTTGAGCAAGAGGGAAAGGTGGTGGGTATGGGTAAGGATAGGGAGGGTAAGGATATTGTGGGGGATATGAGTATGGGACCTGTGGTTGTGTATGATATGTGGGGTAAGGATGTGGTTGCTGTGGTGTGGGATTGGTGAGGACGTGTAATTCTTCAGGTGCAGCTTTGTGTGTGGGTGCAGGTGTGTCGGTTGGCTGTGATGTTATTGTCATTCCTTCCAGAGCTTGGATACTGACAGCCATTAGTTTTTCGCTCTGGGTCTCTCTCTTCTTTGTGATATTTTTATCATGTTATATGGCAGACTCTAAGAGGTTATCTATTGTAAGTCCCCTCCAGCCAGGCTGTGAGGTCTGAGCCCGAGTCTTTAAGTCGTCTCTCAGACCATCCATGAGTACCGTGACTATCATTCCCCTGTGGTGAGTGCTATCTTTAATATCTTCTATCCCAGTGTACTGGGTGATAGCCTGCAGAGCCCGATCGCAATAATCCTCTGCAGATTCACTCTCCTTTTGCTTAATTGTGAAAATTTTGTTCCAGTTAACTACTACTGGAAAATATATACCCAATTGAGTTACAATGTGGGAAATTTTACCTTGGTTTACTTGGTCTGTTAAGGGAACGTCACCATCCAATACACAATCCGTGATAAATTTTGTCACGTCAGTATTGCGTGGCAGACAGGCCCTTAACACCACACTCCAATCTTTATTAGTTGGCTCATGAGAACTACCCAAATTTATCAAAAATCTTTGACATTTGGCTAGTTCCTTTTTGGGATCGGGGAAATCATTTATGATGGAATTTAGTTCTGCTCTTGTCCAGGGACAATGCATTACTACTTCCCTCGTGGGCACTACACCGTTCGCATCTGCATTTCCATTCGGTACAGTTATCGTCTGAATGGGATGCAGACCAGGAGCATTGCTACCTCTGACCTGGTTACCTGGCTGGGGGTTTAATCTGCTGTTGATACGTATGATATTAACAACTTCCTCTACGGGTGCAGAGTCCCTTGCTGTTACCGATGGAGATGGCGGCACCACCCGTGATTGTGGTGATGCAGCATCTATCATTTGCACAGCATGGGAAAGGGCAGACATTACAATAGGCTCATCATCCATATCATAAACATTTTCTTTATGGTTGCTTAAGAGAGGGTACAAATTGCTTGTTACATTTTTATGGGTATTTTTGGTAACTGTACTTGCACCTCCATCCACATAAGGTGGGGAAGGTGAGCGTGAACTGCTGGCAATACTCTCCACAACGCTACCTTGTCGCACGTGTGAGCCAATTTGTGGCTCGCCCGTATTGCAATTTTGCGTCGCGGATGTATTTTCTGGCAATGCGCTCGCGTCGCTTTTTTCCTGCGTAGAAAAATACACGTTAACCCAGATATTGGTAATAGAAAAAAATGTAAACCTCAATGGCTTTGTTTAAACACCATGGCAGCACAACCAGAAGTACGTATATGCTATTGTGCGACCAGCCACATAAAAAAAATAATGCGACTACCACACAACCATATAATGACTTTTTAGCTGCGTACGCAAAAGTGCATCTTTTCTGTGCGCAAAACTGCGACTCAGCAACATACTCAATACTGCGGCACCCCTTTAAACGCTAGGTTCTATCAACAAAGGAAAACAAACTTTTTCCTTTCTTGTCCCTGGATTCTAGTCAGCTTCCTTTGCTCACACGAAAATGGATAGCGATTTTTCAGCACAAAGCGGTTGCAGGAAAACCCTGCATGTGGCCACTCCACCCTTTGCTGAGACATCGATAGCCGTATGTGCCGTGTGAGTAGGTAAGTGACTTCACTCAATGAGCCCCCATCTGTTAATATTAAAATGAACCTCTATATACCCCTGCCTGTACCTTCTGAAATCTTTCCTATAAACCTCTAAGGATGACGCTAATTTGCGTACGCAGTCATACAATAAATAGAGACTCCAGACTCAGAACATATGGTTCTGAAGCACAAAGTATTATTCAAGTAAAAGTACAGTCAGTTACACGCTATGATCTTTGTACAAGGAATTATACAGACCCCAAGTACAGTATACATACGCATGCGCTCTGGACCAGATCCCGGCGTCCAGAAAGAAAACCTCCATCTATCAGCATTCAGCAAGAAGACTAAAATCATAGCATTTGAGCACACATATGTATACCCCCCCAGAATAGACCGTACAATAGAGAAGTTTTTTGCTGATGTCATTGGTTCCCAGGGGAGAAGCATATGTTACAGTGCATTTAAAAGGCTGGTTCAAACAGACTCTCCCTGCCTCTAACAGCTGAGGGTCTTTCCCATCTCCGCCCCCATGCTACATCCTAACAGTTGTTCCTAAAATATACATTTTGTTGCTTGTAGTCTCTGCGATCCATAACTCGAGTTTGCATGATGCGACCTTCCCACCGATAACACCGGAATACTGTAAAAAGAATACGCATCAGTACAAAACCAAACACGACTTGTTTAGCATGTATAATACCTTAGTTATCAAATATATTCATTTCTCAGCATTTAAACTAACTGAACCAACTTAAATCATACACTTTAAAGCTTATTAAACCTTATGTGTGAATATGTAATGTGTGGGTATTCAGGGTTTGATATAAGGATGCTAGTTAACTTGGGACAGATGTGTGCGCATAAAGCTAATAAAACAGCGGTTTCATACAAAGTCCTATGCATTCGCTAATATGCGACTAGTTAACAGCGCAATTGTGCATAATGTGCGGTGTTTATGCATGAGATTCCATCTATGATGGACTTAACATATATATATATATATATATATACCTACATACACACACATATCATTCCTCACTCACAGTTTCAGACTGCAATGCAAATGTGACTTCCAGCTGTGAGACTAAAACTAAAACCTGTTTGGATTCAGACAAATCCAATTGTGTAGATCAATGCCTGGATTATATTACAATTGCCAACAGGGATTCCCAATTTGTATGTAGAACACTCACAGTTTCTGGTGCATTGTCTATTCTATTTAGATTATCAAAAACATTGCCATCTGTTCTTAGCTCGTGAGTTGTAACTTAAAGTGACGCTGGTCGCAAAATGGCGTCTTGCAGATTCTTGTTTCTAAAATGGAGTCTAGCTGCCATTCGCAAGATGGCGTCGCGCACGCTTCAATTTTAAACTGATCTTCTCTCAGCCAATTATCCAGCTTTGACAGGGCACTACTACAAGGGGCATTCAAAAATGATTGAAAACAAGAATTGTCAAAAGTCCCACTAATAAAAAATGACAGCAAAGTAAAAAGGTTAAATAAAAAATTTATATTGGGAAAATTATGTAAATTGTGTACTTTTAATGTGCTGGGCTCGCCCCCAGTGTGACATCAGGGGTGTGACACAAGGTCTTTCTCCTGCAAATGTCATACCAAAAGTGTGTGCACAAAAATGGGGTGTGGCCTTGTGACAGCTGCTGACTACAGATATTTTTTGGCTCTTTGCCTCTGACTGGTTGGCCACCCTGCTGTAGCTGGTCAGTGTTGAGTGTGGCATGGAGTGAGGGTAGTCCTCACCCTATGCTAGTACAATTTTTTTTCTTTTAATCTGCCTGTAAAAGTGAAAATTGACAAGGAATATAGAATTAAATATTACTGTGTTAAACCAATGGACAACTCCTAAAGGAATCTTCACCATTTGAAATAAAGGAATCGGTATGTAATGCCGCCCGATGTAATGCCGGCGGACTAAATATCGATGCTGGAAGCCCAAACCGTCAGGATCGTGTCTGGGGCTGGTAAGTACCCTAACCCTCCCCTCTTCCCCCCTAACCCACCCTTAGTGGTGCATAACCTCCCCCCATTGTTGCCTAACCCAAACCTCCCCTTCCCGCACCCTAAACATAACCCTTCCGGGGGGCCCTAACCTTAACCTCCCCCCAGTGGTGCCTAACTCCCCCTTCCCCTAGCCTAATCATAACCCTCCCCGGGGGTTGCCTAACCCTAAGTCCCCCTGGGGGTGCCTAAAACTAACCCTCCCCCCCTGCAGCTAACAGTGCCCGCTTTCCTTCATTTGGGATGCCGGGCGTCAGGATTTCGGCGTCTGATAGACGCCTATCTTTAGTACAGAGTCAGGCTTCCAACATCGGGATTCCGAAGTCTGGCATTTCAGACACCAGTAAATAAACTGCATCACCAAATAAATCATGTTAGTTGTATTTTGTGGTGATACAAGTAGCCATTATTCCCTTGCACAGTACCTGTTTCTCATATAATTTAATATTTCTCCAACATAGCCACATCACTGACTTGTAATATCTATTTAATTCCCTTAAGTTCCAATTCATTATATATACATGTATTTAGAGATTGAACATAAAATTGAGCAAGCTAAACTTTAGTTACCAGTAACCTCATGTCAGTAACTATATCTGATTTACAAATGTTATCCATAAATTGTGATGTATTGGAAAGCTTGTTATTAATTGCATTCGCCACGTGGACAGTGACAATGTCAGCATAATGTTGACACAAGAAGGTCGACTTTCATGATGTTGATATGGTTAAAGGTCAACATTATAAATGTCAACACCTGCAAAAATACGACACTGACAGAATGTCGACATATGAAATGTTGACGTTTTGACGATGTAGACATTTGCATTAGGGTTTAGGTTGGCATTAGGGTTAAGCTACAGTTAACTTTAGGGTTACCATTAGGGCTAGGGATAGACTCACAGTAAAAGACATTGTAATCATTTCAACAATTTAGAGTTATGGGTTTGAGTTAGGCTTAAAATTGGATGTCAACATTATGTAGCTGTTGATGTTTTGTCTGTCGATATAGTGGCTTTTATATAATGACTGTTGACTTTGTGATTGTCAACAAAACTTACCGAAACTGACAGACAGTAAGGTAGCTCATGGAATACCAATCAAAATGCACCAGATAGGGGAATGCAGACAGACAAGGTACAGGAACTGGCAGCAAAAGGGAGTCTTGAACAGGATGAGCTCCAGGATACGCAAGATGTAAGAGTAAAGTCCAGTAAGTAGGCCAAGGTCAGGGCAGGCAGCGGACAAGAACAAAGTCCAATAAACAGGCCATTGTCAGGTCTGGAGACATCAGAATTCAAAATGGAGTCCAAGTCAGTATAATGAAGTAATCACAAAAATACAGGTTTAGCACAATGGGTCAGGATTAACTATCACAAGCACAGATGGAAGAGACAGGGAGCCTAAAACAGTTTGTGGAGCCAATGGGATGAGGTCTGGAGAGCAAGCATCTTCCTACTGAAAGAGCTGCGACACCTGTGAAGAGAGGCAGCATGGGAAGAGAAAAGCTGCTGACTGCCATTTGTTAGCAACTGAGTGCAGGACAGCAGCGTCTGCTGCTTTTTGTTACAATGTTTTGTGGTTTCTTCAGAGAAATGCATATGGAGTTTTCAGATCAAGGAGTTTATATATACGAGTACATCAGCACTTGGGGCGCAGCCATAAGGAGTTCTGTTGGCTGTTTCAGTGGGGTGCCATGCCCTGCCCTATTTCTGAAGCCAAACATAATAACACCATCAAAAAAAACCCGACTAAAATATCCTCAACTAAAGTGAAAATTAACCTCACCTGTGTGAAAAAGATGCGCGCCATCACCGCCGGTCATCGGGACATCCAACTCACGCACACCTGCACAGAAGTATGGAGCGCCCCGCCGCACCAGAAGTCAATATGGCAAGCGGAACTAAGCTGCCACACTCTGTAGCCGGGGAGGAGAGGAAGAGTCCCTGACGCAGGAAGTGATGTAGTGCGCTAGAAATAAACAATAAGAAATAGTACAAAACCTGACATTTACTGAAAAATCAGTGATCCTTCCTCAGCGTAAATGAGATCCCCATCTACTTGAGGGTCACTCACATGTAGTGCATATAATGCACCAATCACATATAATACACAAAAACTGACTAAACATATATGTACAAATAGGATCCTTAAGAAAAGTATAGAACAGTTGCATATATCAGGAGACCATAGTGATTAGCAATCATAATCTGGAATAAATTAGTACTCTCTAAACCTATAACATGCAACCCAACATATTATTACAAAAAAGCTGAAAATGTTAATTCCTCATTCAATCCAATTGGAACCATGGACTGCAATTTATGAATCCATTGGCTCTCCTTTTCAGGTTGTGGCCAAGGATCGGCCATTACTCACCGTGGAGCCATGTGGACATCCGTGTGCAGCGTTGCGCCTTGGTTGCTACAGTAGCCGTCATGGACACAGCCATGACAGTTCACAACACCTGACTGCCCCTGACCCAATGGTAACATGGGGTTGGTCAGCTGACTCTGTCCACCAATAACCTGCTACCTTAGGTTATAAAGCCAGTCTCCGGGCAGAAGGAAGTTGCCTGTGCAACGTTGTCGCTACCCTGTGTATTGTTGATACCCCGTTCCAGGTTCCCTACGCAATCTCCCCAAGAATCAAGTGCCAACTCTTTGTGCAACAGTGCATCCTAAAATCTTGCCTGTGTGCGATACAAGTGCCAACTCCTTGTGCAACAGTGTAGCCTAACATCTTGCCTGTGTGCGCTACAAGTGCCAACTCCTTGTGCAACAGTGTAGCCTAACACCTTGCCTGTGTGTATTCTACCACCTTCTGACGCAATTGTGCGTCTTTCACCACTCCTCCAATGTAAGCTGCTAGTGCCATACTGTGACCAACAGTGCCTCAAGCACTTACCCCTTGCTCATACGAGTACTAGTTCTCTGTACTTCTTGTAGAAGTATACCTTCAGGGCCATCGATTATTTGTCTCCATTCCCACAGTATCAGACACCTGTCCAAAGGGCTGCGACCTGCCAGCTGGGTGCAGCATAAATACCCATATTCCGCTTGGAGTGGCCACCGGTGAACACCTCCTAGTCAGTTAGACTCCGTGCCTTCAGACAGATCTCGACAATGTTTGAAACTTATGGATGAGGTCATATATCCAGGCCCCATGCCTACAGTTCCTATCTTATCCAGGGACCTCAGCTTCCATCCCCTCAGTAGGGGATTCCACTCCACCGAATGTGTCACTCCTTTTGTAATAACAGCTTGTGCCATTCTCCTCCCCTCCTCAACGGTGGAACATGGTCAATTGTCATGAAAAATACATCTTTAATCATGTGTCCATTGGTAGCCCAATGTTTTGCAATTGGCAGAGGGTTTGTTTCAACACGTTGGGTAGCTTTTTTAATGGAGGACTTGTGCATTACAATCCTCTCTTTTAGCATATGTATCGTCTTGCCCAAGTATACTAACTTGCAAGGACACATGATAATGTATACCACATATTCGGTCTCACAGTTCATCCAATGTCATAATTGATAGGTAGTACCCAATGTCGGGTGTACAAATTTATCACCAGGTAACATGTGTTGACAATTAACATGGCCTAAACAACAAAAGGCATCCATCTGAGAGCCCAGCTAACAAGTTGTCTGCAGAACCTTGGCACTTATGTCTGAATGACTTATACATTCTTTGAGGTTATGGCTCCGTTTATAGCAAAAAAAAGTGGTACATTCTGGCATTTTTTTAAGGGGTCAGTGGCTATGATATGCCAATGTTTCAGAATGTTTTTATGTAATATCCCTAATGTAATAGAATATGTACTAGAGAACACCATCCTCTCCATTTTGGCTTCAATTGGTTTAGCCTGTAGCAATTGTTCCCTGTCAAGGTTCAGGTACTTCTGTATGGCATCTCATACTTCTCTTCTGTCTAGCCTTGTTGTATAAAGGATTGTCCCATTCTCTCAAGCGCACCCTGCAGTTCTCTAGTGTCCGATGTAATACGCACCACCCTCACCAGCTGGGAGAAAGGCAGCCCCTTCTTTAGGGGTTGGGGATGAAAACTGGATGCCATTAGTAGAGTGTTCTTGTTCGTTAGGTTTTGCCACTGAAATTTTTAAAAAACCTTCTCCTTGACTGTTATAGTGACATCCAAAAAAATCTATTTTTAGTGGATTGCATGTACAGGTTAACCTAATTGAACCAGGCAGCATGTTTAATGCTTCAACAAACAACTTTAGCTTTGCCTCTTCTCCTGTCCATACCATGAACAGGTCACCAATAAATCTAACATAAAATGCAATAAACTCACAAAACATAGTGTTCGACATAATGTTAGTCCATTCATAGTTGTACATAAAGAGATTAGCATTCGATGGGGTCATGTTTGACCCCATCATAGTTCCCTTAAGCTGCAGAAAAAAAGCATTATTGAACAAAAAGTAATTTTTGTGCAAAATAACCTGCATCAACAGTAACAAAAACTCAATGGGTGGACCTGCATAGTGTGTACTGGAGCTCAAGACCTCCTTAGTTGCTTGCATTCCTTCTTCATGGTTTATGTTGGTATATAAACTCATGATGTCAAGCGTCACGAGCAGACAGTCAGTGGGTGATTGACCAAAGGAGAGCAATTTATTCAAAAAATCAGGTGTCACTCAAAAAATATGGGGTATTCTGCACAACGGGTTGCAGGCAGTAGTCAACAAATTGTGGTAACTTTTGACTGAGTGATCCTCTCGAGAAGATAATGGGTCTGCCTGACAGGTATTTTCAGTAAGATGTATAAGAGGGGAATTTTTTATAAAATCCTGTGTCAAGAATTTGACTGTATGGTCATCTATCCACAGATTAGCATATCCTAATTGGATAATTGATAATTGAGTCAATCTCCCTTTTATACTTATCAGTCGGATCAAACCTAAGCTTTTTTTGTAACAAGTGGTTTCCGACAGTTGTCGCATCACCTCAACCTATTCATGAGCACCAAACTCCAGCCTTTCAGTGGGTTGTATTACTAATTTGGTGTTGTCTCGCAAGGATTTCATTGCATATGCATATATATATATATATACACATATACATATATATACATATACACACACACGCACATACAAGGCCGCAGAGAGGGGCGGGAAGCAGGTACAAATTACTGCTGGAGGCATAGGCAAATGCAGGGGGATTTCTATCTGCCTGGAAACCCCCCTATCCCCAGCACACACCATAACCACAATAGAAATATTAATAGAATAGAATGTTACTAGTGCTACATGTTCTTCTCAGTATCACAAATTAAGTGATTAGCACCAACTGTGGATCTTTAAAAAATGTGTCAGCCAGTAATAAATATACCTGTGCACCAACTAGGAGATGTGAAAAACATGCACTGTTAGGGGTGCACTGCTATAGACCATGAATAGGGTTAATAATTAATACTGTACAATAATACACTATCCAGTACATAAGGAGACCGATATGTACATATATGTCCACAGCAGTGCAAAGTCTTCTGCTGCTCCCTCAGACTGCCAGACTTGCTTCAATGCTCAGGAATGGTGCCCACATCTGAAAAAAAGCATTCTGCTCAGACAGGATGGTCCTACTGCCGCATCTAATGGCTTACTGTGATCACTGGTCCTCTATATGCTGGAATTATGCAACACAATACACTTTGTATGTAACTCTAAAATCAAGCATTTGGAAACCCCCCTCTAGAAATCCCGCGTTTGCCACTGGCAGGGGCCCGGCGTGGGCCCGGGTCCAGCACCACTCCCCCCCTCTTACATCACACAGCAGCCCAGCACATGCTGCTGTGTACTGGGCTACCCTGGAGACTGCTTGTGGCTGCTAAGAAGCAGCCACAGCAGTCTCCTACAGTATGCCTGTGAGGGGAGCGATCAAGTTGATCGCGCCCCCCACTGGTTATGCGCTGGGCTGAGGGGGCTCACTGAGCCCGCGCCCCCCCTCGCCAGCACCTACGGGGCGTGGCCATACCTTCCCCGATTAGGCCACGCCCCTTTTTAACCAGGGCCCAGCGCGGCTCTTGACGGGCCTGTATGTGTGTGTGTGTGTGCGTATATATATATATATATAATATATACACACACACAGTATATACTGTATATATGATATTACATCTACGATACGTAGAGATAAAGGCACTCGCCAGACTTGTGAAGTCAAAAACATACTTTAAGCTTTATTAGCATGCACATAATCCATAGTTGCCAACGTTTCAGTTCCAGTCCAGCACCTTTGTCAAGGCTTCATAAGAATACAAAAGACATGCTGAAAAGTGTGTGTGTGTGCACATGCTAATAAAGCTTAAAGTATGTTTTTCACTTCACAAGTCTGGTGAGTGCCTTTATCTCTACGTATAGTAGATGTGATATCCTTCATCGTTGGGTTACGCAAAGTTCAGTGGAAACTCTAAAGAAGCACCCCAGCAAATTACAAGATATAAGGTGTGAGTGCTGGACCACAGATACCTTCTGTGTATATATATATATATATATATATATATATATATAGTTGATATTAAAATGAACCTCTATATACCCCTGTCTGTACCTTCTAAAATCCTTCCTAAAAACCTCTAAGGATGATGCTAATTTGCGTACGCAGTCATACAATAAATAGAGACTCCAGACTCAGAACATGTGGTTCCGAAGCACAAAGTATTATTCAAGTAAAAGTACAGTCAGTTACACGCTATGATCTGTGTACAATAAGCGCAAATAAATACAATGAGAAAGACAGAGAGATAGACAGAGAAACAGAGAGAGAAACACAGAGAGAGAGAGAGAGAGAGGCACAGAGAGAGAGGCACACACACAGAGAGAGGCACACACACACACACACACAGAGAGGCACACACACACAGAGAGAGAGGCACACACACAGAGAGAGAGACACACACACACAGAGAGAGAGAGGCACACACACAGAGAGAGAGGCACACACAGAGAGAGAGGCACACAGAGAGAGAGAGAGAGGCACACACACACACACACAGAGAGGCACACAGAGAGAGAGAAAGAGGCACACACAGAGAGAGAAAGGCACACACAGAGAGAGAGAGAGAGGCACACAGAGAGAGAGAGACACAATTTAGGCGCAAAAGGAAATTATACAGACCCCAAGTACAGTATACATACGCAGGCACTTCCGGACCCGGAGATAGGCATCAGCAAGAGACCCCCAGTCATTCAGCATGAAGACTGAAGACTAGCATTCGTGCACTCATATTTATACCCCCCCAGAATAAAAGGACAATAGGGGAGTCTGTTGCTGATATCATTGGTTCCCAGAGGAGAAGCATATGTTACAGCACATTTAACAGTTTGGTTCAAATAGACTCTCCCTGCCTCTAACAGCTGGGGATCTTTCTAATCATGCCCTCTGTAACATCCTAACAGTTGTTAATGAAATAAAACATTTTGTTGCTAGTAGGTTCTGTGTTCCATAACATCAGTTTGCACGATTCGATCTCTCCACCGATAACACCAGAATGCTGTAAAAAACATACGCATCAGAACAAAACCAAACACAACTTGCTTATCATGTATAATACCTTAGTTATCAAATATCTTTATTTCTCAGCATTTAAACTAACTGAACCAACTTAAATCATATACTTTAAAGCTTATTAAACCTTATGTGTGAATATGTAATGTGTGAGTATTCGGGGTTTGATATAAAGACGTATTAATGTGTGTATGAAGATGGGTGCGCTTGACTCTAACATCTTAGCAGCGTGACATGCTGGGCTAGATAGTTCTACATGTCCTGACAGCAGGCCCCCCCACCTTTCCTGTGTTCAAAGGAAAGATACCTCTTTTGTTCTCACAGACTCTTGTGTGAAAATGCAAAATATCCCAGCTACAAGAGACAGACCCAAGGTGACACTCTAGCCTTTGAAATCATGTCATTGCTGGAAGCTTGCTAATGTATTCTAGCCGGACCACCAGTAGTGGGCAAACACTATGCAGGAAGCTTATCTACACAAGCCAGTTGTCACCTGGCCACTTGCTCTAATGCAATACTGTAAAGCCATTTCTGGAATATATCCTTTATAATACGTAAAGTAATGAAATAGGCTTTTGGTGAATCGCCGTAACCTTTGGTGATGGTCACAGATGCATTCGCATGATGCTAATGGTATTATCGCCACATGTACTAAAATGTGAGTTTATCTAAAATGGCGCTTAGGCGGCCATTCGCAAAATGGCGTCTTGCGGCCAGTCGCAAGATGGTGTCGCTGCAATTCAATTTTAAACTGATCTTGTCTCAGCCAATAATCCAGCTTCGACAATATATATATATATATATATATGCACATACACACACACACAGTGTATATATATATATATATATATATATATATATATACCTGACCCTTGATGAAGGTGGCAACACCGAAACAGCTGTCGGGCTGGGTGCTATCATTATGCCTGAAATTGAATTAGCATGATAAGTATCAAGATGCTATTGAACATTATGGAATGCAGCTAAATTCCTTTTTTCTATTGAAATAAATGTACTGACTTTTTGCTACAAAGCTGGTGTGCTGGTTTATGCTGACTGTCTCTTTGGATGCAGTTTAAGCGCTGATTTTATATATATATATATATATATATATATATATATATATATATAAAATCCAAAATGGGTCCGCACTCACGATATGTTTAGACCATCTCGCTGGGGTGACCAACCCATATGGGACTCAGTCCCATATATCCAGATATATTAGAGAAAAAACTCCGGGGTGCACTCACCAGACTTCATAAAAAATTTCCTTTATTCAATCCATAGATTACATGGGAACAGCATAATGTTACAGCATAATGTCGACGTTTCGGTCCTACAGCATGGACCTTTATCAAGACCTACAGCATGGACCTTGATAAAGGTCCATGCTGTAGGACCGAAACGTCGACATTATGCTGTGACATTATGCTGTTCCCATGTAATCTATGGATTGAATAAAGGAAATTTTTTATGAAGTCTGGTGAGTGCACCCCAGAGTTTTTTCTCTAATATATATATATATATATATATATATATATATATATATATATATTTATGTGTGTTCTATCTATATCACTGCCTACTTAGATGCCTACCTGCTTCGGCTCTAATGCGCCGTGGTGCCGTACAAGTCGCACTTTCGTGTGGATATCTGCTGCACCATTGGACTTTAGAGCAACCCAATGGTTGCTTAGACTGTCCGATGGTATATGGCCACCGGTGTTTGCACAACTGGCAGTGATGGGCAACAGTTATTCCACCTGTGGGTGACTGTGTCACTGCCACATGTGGTCACATGCAGAGCTGGGAGAGCAATTGTTGGGATTTATAAACCCGGACCCTGCACTTACTGGGCTCCCGCTGCCCTCTACACCACAACAGAAATACCTCTCTCTGAATGGACTATTCACTATCAGCAGGTTTCCAGCTGCTAATGCACTCTGCAACTATTTTAATATAATTTTACACTATACTGCTTACAGTATACAGATATACTTAACTCATACTTGCCTACTTTTGAAAAAGCATTTCAGGGAGATTGTGAAAGCAACACCTATGAGCGCGTGTTACAGTGGGCGTGTACTGATAAATCTGAGAAGCGTGTCCTAAACCTGACTTACATCCAAATGTAAACCAGCCCAAAAGCAGTTAGTAAGATCTGTTTGTTGATGAAAACACACTAATACTTTTCAGAAATTCATAGGGATCATTGTGCCTTATAATAACCAATGCAATGAAATGACACTAATGATCCCATTTGAATGTATATATCTCTGTTTATTAATAACAGCTTCATAATGGGGGTAAGGATGAAATGAGGGAGATTGCTAAACTCTTCAGGGAGACAGGGAGATTGCTACTATTTCAGGGAGTCTCCCTGACAATGAGGGAGAGTTGGCAAGTATGACTTAACTGCATTTACCCTATTTATACTAACTAACGTGCTTTGATGTGGTGTAACAGCTTTTTTTCTATCCACCATCCCATACAGGCCACTTGTATGGAGAGCTCTTGATACGGTTGATTGGTGCACCTTCATTCCAGCCTCAGCCACTGAACTCTGTAGTACCTTTTAATTGATAGTTGGAATCTCTGTGGCATCCCATAACAAATCTCCTTCCTCTGAAGCGAAGTTTTAAGGGACGACCTTGTTTAGGCAGTGCCTGGACTGTATGGTCGGTATGATATAGTTTCCATTTTCTAATAATTGTTCCAACAGTGGTCATTGGGCTAGCCAAGCACTTGGTTATTATTTTCTAACCTTTTCCTGTCTTGTGCATATCTATTACTCTATATTTATTTTCTTGAATGCTTTTTTTGCCTTCAATTTTCACAGCTTTCCTTCATATTCACAGTATGACCAATGTATGGATACCTAATTAAAACCTCTATGCAATCCTGTCTATACCTTCTAAAATTGTCGCTATTTAGCGTAATGAGTCGCACAGTAAATAAATGCTTTCAGACTTTGAATGTGGTTCCAAAGCACAAAAAGTTATTACTCAATTTAAAAACAGATGGTTATACGCTGTGATCTAAAGACAATTGGCGCAAATAAATCATACAGACCCAAGGTACAGTTGTTATATACGCACGCGCTCTGGGCCCAGATACCGGCTTCAGCATTAGAAACCTCCGTCAACAGCACAGCAAGAAGACTCAAGACTGGGGTCAGAGAGTGCACATATATACTCTTACAGGGATAGGCAATACCATAGTCAAGTTTGGCATGATTCCATTGGTGCTTCTGTTACAGGATAGTTCATAGGTCAATTCAAATAGACACAAAGCCTCCAACCGCCCTTTGTGTCCTTTTTCATGCTGCATGCTAATCTAAGCTGCTAACATTACAGAGTACATTTTAATGTTTTAACTCTCTATAGTCCATAGTTTGCAGAAGCATGTTGCGGTCTTCTCACCGATGAAATCGGAAATCTGGACACAGTGGATCAGTACAATACCAAACACGGTCTGCTTACCATGTACTAAACCTTAGATATCAAATAACCTTTATTACACAACATTAATAATTACTGCATAAACCTTGGATATTACACTTTAATGCTAGGGAACCTTTTATATAAGTGTGCAGTGTGTAAGTATTGGGGAATTGGGAAAAGACGCTAGTTAGCGTTGTGCGACTATGTGTTTTGTGGAGTACACCATGGTACGTGTTTTGCAGGGATAATCATTTTATATGTTTTAATGGCTGTCTGTATTTGTATGGTGAGGACCTTTAACTTCTTTCTATTGCGTGGGAATTGCACAACGCTAAATAATAGCATCGCCGTATGTACTTATAATGGCGAGTTTCACAAAAATGGCGCTGGGCGGCCAGTCGCAAAATGGCGTCACCCCGATCTAATTTTACACCGATTCTGTCTCAGCCAATTATCCGGCTTCGACAGTCCACCCTTTGATAGCAAACAACATGCTATCATACTCTGATTTTAAAATTAATTTAGGCTTACATTATGACATATTATTTAATGTTATATTATGGGATGGCACAAGGTGGTTCTTAATCCATCAATAATGTGTCTCTAGGAGGGGACATAAAACTACCCCTATATGCACACCGCGGATCTTGGGAGATCATGGGAAAGATGTGGGGATGCACCAATCCTATAAAGGAAGTCTTGAGGGGGAATAGGGACTTACATTATTTAAGATGTTTTAAAATAACATTTTAATAATACATTTTCTGCATGTCTAAATCTTATACATTAAACGACAGTACCTTCAGGGTTGTAATGCAGTTCTACATTTACCTCAGTATTCACATTGTTACTACTGACCACCATCATAATTTCATTCTTCCGGTTTACCTTATCTTTACATTTACCACATTTCAACACAGTAGGAACACACCTGACACATAAGCCAATTACTATGATGACAATCAGTATGAGGATCAGTAGTTTACCTATGCTCGCAATCATTTCCTGGACCCACTCTCCTAGACCTGAGGACCATTTCACTGGGTTCAATCATGAAACCGTTTCCTCTACCTTCCCCTCTACTTCAGCCACTGAAGCATTATGGTTCTTTCGAAATTCCCATTTTAGCTGCAGAATTTCATCCATCTTCCGGTCTCTTACCTCCTTGGGATCACTGGTATTATTTGTAATATAAGTGCAACACTTTACTCCAAATTGGGTGGCTAAAGTTACGCAATACCCTCCGGTGACAGCTGTTAAATAATTTAACACTAGTCTGTGTTGCACCAGTTCTTTCTTGTATGCTTGCAATTCCCTACCTGTATACCTGAATGTGTCAGCATACATCTCGGTGATATTATCTATTAATTTAGCAAGGTCTTGGATATATCTGAAATTTAGTGTACCCCGAGTGATCCTGGTGGGATTCAGTGCTACCAAAACTTGAAAGCCAGTTGTCTCACTAATTAATTGAGTGGCTTTATGCACATCACCAGGTATCATATTTCTTTTGTCTGTGGGCCTGATTCAGAGCCGGACGCTATTTGCGCTTGCTCGTTCAGAAAAAGGGGCCGGCTATTTAAATTGAGCGCTCACTCTTTGCGGTCTGTTGACGCCTCTATGTCTGAGCGACCGAACGAAACATGTGCTCGCTATTTTGTAAAGACGCCCCCTGGCCGCTCGCATCCTACGTCATCTCCGCTATTTATTTGATTAATCGAGTACATCGAAAGGCGTCTGAACTGCTCGCAGTGCTTGTGGTTGGATTTTCCTACCGCAATCATACGAACAGTTCAGGCTAAGAAACAACCAAGTGACGTGGTCGATGACGCTGCTTTGTTAATTATGCACACCCTTAAAATGCCCGTTTTGACCATGAGGCACGCCTGCATTCGGATCTCCAATCCCCGTTTTCATGCACCTTTTCCTGTTACCACCCACAAACGCCTCATCCTGTCACTCAAATTAGCAGGCACTCACTATTTTGCGAGCGCTTGATTTCCGACCGCAATGACTGGTTGGCACATGTGCATTATGACCCATACGCATGCGCAGATGTGCGAACATCGCTCGGAGCTTACGAGCGGCTCTGAATCAGGCCCTGTGTTCATACTGTGTGTGAAGATATGGTGATGGTGTATTTTTACGAATACCAAGCATTTCGCCATGTGTGAGGGTCATAACCTCTGGGACTACTCTTCCCAGGTAACACAAACCTTCGGAACTCAGAGAGAGCCACTTATACGCTTTCCTTCCACATATAAAATATACATCATCGGGGAGAACATAAGGAATAGTATGCATCATGATCATCAAACACATTTCCCTCACAAATGATTCTATCTCAGGTTCTCCCATCTGGCAAATACATGTTCTGGTTGTATAACCTTAGCACAGTACCCTTCTGATACTCCAACCATTTCTTTGGTGTTTCTCAGTGTATATTTATACCGGAAGTGTCTTCCACCTGACCTAGTTTTGCGTAACAGTTCATAGGCTCACAGTCAGCTCTTTGTGAGAAGGTCATCATCTGGTTATTTCCAGTCACTTCCCAACTTCCTGGTTCATTGGAGTTGGCAATGTTTAAACATATAAGTGTTTTATCTGCCTGGTACTGGTGGAGTTTAAAATGGGGTGGTTTGGTATTAAGAAATTTTCCATCCAGTGTCTTCCCTTTTTGCAATTCTAAAATTTCAGAGATATTTAATGGGAATGGCACTAATCCAACATTATGTTGTCCTTGGGGTATGTGAGAGCACACCCAACAGCCGGTTTGGTTCAAAATTTTGCCCACCATGGTGTGATAATCCTCTACAGGATACCCACCCCAATATTGGTTATACTTAGGTTGACACTGTTGGATGCATCTCTCGTTGACTACGGACCCACAGAACTCACACATACAATTATCCTCAAACAATAGACCTTTACATTGTCTCTGAGTATCCAAAATAGCAGATCTCTTAACAATTACAGTACAAACATTGGTCAGACACTCCCCTGATTGGCACAGCACTCCTCCTCTCGACTCCACTCCATCAATACTGCCATTAGCTCCCATCTCCTCTATCAGTCCCCCGTCACAGAAACTGGAGATCCCCGAACAAACCAGGATGATGGAAACTCTGGAAGAGAATATAAAAATGAACACAGCAGACCACTCCATTGCCGTAGCAAGGACCTGCAAATTTCTTTAGTTCAGATATCTCACTGCAACCTTTTAACCCTCCTGAAACAAGCTCGCGATCGACAGGTCCAAGTTATCAGCCTCGTCTCCACCTTGTTTCTCCACCGGTTGGTTGACCTTCTTGCAGTGAGTGGAATGGACCCAGGTATCTTTCTCAGCCACCTTCAAAGATGTGGTACTCATCAGCAACACCTGATATGGACCTTCCCAATGATCAGTCAAACAACCTGAATGCAAGAAATTTCTGATCATAACATATTCTCCAGGTTCAACATCATGACAGTTTGTTTCAGGCATATCATGGGACAACAATTTCAGTTTCTGCTGTTGCTGTTTTAACTATTTACTCATTGTTATAAGATACCTTACAGTTAACTCGTTGTTACCTTTCAAATCTTCCTGCGGACTTATAATCAAATGAGGTTGTTTACCAAATAGTATTTCAAAGGGGGACAGATTTAGAGGGGGTCTAGGAGTGGTCCTTATGCTATGTAGAACCAACTGTAATGCTTCTGGCCATCCTAGTCCAGTCTCTGCCATGATCTTACTTAATTTATTTTTAATAGTACCGTTCATCCTCTCCACCTTGGCACTGCCTTGCGGTTGGTAGGGGGTATGAAGTCGACTATTAATACCCATCAGTTTACACATATTTTGAAAAACATCACCTGTGAAATGAGTTCCCCTATTACTCTTGATAATTTTAGGGATACCGTTTCTGCACACAAACTCCTGAACACTTTTCTTGGCAGTGAACACAGCAGTATTAGTGGCAGCTGGGCATGCCTCAACCCAATTGGAAAACACATCAGTGCACACTAATACATACTTGAGATTCCTGCAGGGTGGTAATTGGATTAAATCAATTTGTATTACCTGGAAAGGTCCGTCAGTCAGAGGAATGTGGGATGGTTTGGTAGGGATCGCTTTCCCTATGTTCTTTCTCAAACAGGTCAGACAGGACATTGCTCTCTTTTCCACTTGAGAAGAAAAATCTGATGCGCACAAGTATGCTCTCACCAATTTACACATACCTTGCTTTCCCAGATGAGTCAGACCGTGCGCTGCCTCAGCCAGGCTTGGGTAGTTTGCCTTGGGAGCCACTGGCTTACCTTGTCCGTCTCTCCAGAGTCCAGGGGACTCTTGCCCACATCCCTTGGACCTCCAGACTGACTTTTCCTGGATAGAACACAGATTTTGCATCTCAATTAATTTTAGCATATCAATTGTTTGAAAAGTCATGATTTGTTCAGTTGGAACATTCATTTTTAACCCTGCTGCCCATTTTGCAGCTTCGTCTGCCCTGTTGTTGCCCAGTGACACCGGATCATCCTCACATGTATGGGCTTTACACTTAATTACTGCCACTGCCTTTGGCAATTGGATTGCTGTTAGTAGTCCTTTTATATGTTTGGAATGTGCAATTGGTGTTCCTGCTGCTGTCATAAATTTTCTCAGACGCCATAAGGCATTGAAATCGTGTACTACCCCGAAGGCGTACCTAGAGTCAGTGTAGATATTAACAGATTTACCTTCCGCTAATTCACATGCTCTCTTTAGTGCCACCAGTTCCGCCACTTGGGCCGAGTGTGGTGGGCCTAAAGGTTCGGCTTCTATAACGTCCTCATCATTTACCACAGCATAACCTGTACCTAACTCTCCAGTGTCAGTTTGTCTATGACAACTCCCATCCATGTAAAATGTCATATCTACATTTTCTAAAGGTATATCCCGTGTGTCAGGTCTTGCAGTAAAGGTTTGATTCAAATATTCCATACAATCATGTGCATCAATATACCTGCAGAACGCACCTGTTGCCAGCGGCTCACCTCTCTCCACCCTTTGTGCATCATGTTGCACATTTGGTAAATACATAGCTGGAATTAACGTACTGCACCTTTTGATGGTGATGTTTGCAGGTGCTATTAAGGCTAGTTCCCATTTTGTGAACCTAGCTAAGGAGACATGTCTGGTTTGGACAGAGTTTAGCAAAGCAGATACAACATGGGGAGTATAGACAATCATCATGGCCTAATACCACATCCTCACTCTTACTGACCAATAGAGCAGTTGCTGCTACACTTCTTAAACACGTTGGGAGTGATCTTGCCACAGTGTCCAATTGTGCACTGTAGTATGCTACAGGTCTGCTGGCATCACCATGTTTTTGTGTGAGGACACCTGCTGCACAACCATCGGCTTCTGTACAATACAAATCAAAAGGTTTTCCATAATCAGGTATTCCCAATGCAGGTGCTCTTGTCAGACTATTCTTAAGATTAAGGAAAGCCTGCTTTGATTCCCCTGTGTGTATGACACGATTGGGCTTTGAGGAAGAGACTAAGTGCACTCGCAAGCAGGTCGATGGTGGCCCAGTGCGCATGCACATGACGGCTCGGCTCCGTCGTGCGCATGCGCAAGACCTGGATAGCAACAGGCAAGCCATCACTCTGGGTCTCGTACCAAAGGGGGCGTGCTGTCGATGTTGAGTGACAGCACGCCGCCTTTGGTGGGTGGGCCAGGGGAGTGGCTGCCCAGATGGAGACGTTCCCATGGGAACGCCTACCATCTGGAGCCAGCCCCACTGACATCACAAATGATGTCAGTGGGAGTGCTTTCAGCGCTGTTAGAGCCAAAAGCACTCTAGGGCTTGCAGCAACGAGACCCTACCACAAGTGTCTTGACCATCACGATCATCTTCCTGGCCGCTCGCTATAGTTGTGGGTGGTCACCCACAGCAATGCGAGCGGCCAGTAGGCCGCTCTAAAAAAACAGAAGGCCGGCCCTGATTCAGAGCGAGTGCTCTGTCAGAGCGCCCGGCTCTGAATCAGGCCCTCAGTCCTGTAATGGCAAGGCCAAAATAAAAAAACCTGGGATCCACATTCTGCAGTATCCACACATTCCCAAGAAGGTAAAAAATTGCTGTTGGTTCTGCGGCAGTGTCATGTTCTGTATGGCCTGGATTCTGTCATTTGTGAGATGTCGTAACCCCTGAGTTAGGCAGTGTCCCAAATATTTAACCCTGGACTGGCATGGCTATAGTTTGTCCTTAGCAACCTTGTGTCCTGTTTGTGAGAGATGAAGCAACAAAAGTTTAGTATCATTTAAACATGACATAAACGAATCAGAACATAACAATAAATCATCCATATCGTATTAGAACAGATCCATTGGCAGGTTGAAAAGATTGTAAACAGTTGTATAAGGCCTGGGAGAAGATACTGGAGTTGTCTATAAAACCCTGGGGCAATCATGTCCATGTGTATTGTACACCCCTGTATGTAAAGGCGAATAGGTACTGTCGAAGCTGAATAATTGGCTGAGACAAGTTCAGTTTAAAATTTAATCACAGCGACGCCATCTTGCGAATGGCCGCAAGACGCCATCTTGAAAATGAGATCGCAAGACGCCATTTTGCGAATGGCCGCCTAAGCACCATTTTAGGTAAACTCACATTTTAGCACTTGTATCGATAATACTAATAGCACCATGCGATTGCATTTTTAATCATTTCCCATACGCACATTAATATATACAATAGCGCTGTTAACTAGTCGCATATTAGCGAATGCATAGGACTTTGTATGAAACCGCTGTTTTATTAGCTTTATGCGCACGCATCTGCCCCAAGTTAACTAGCGTCCTTATATCAAACCCTCAATACCCACACATTACATATTCACAAATAAGGTTCAATAAGCTTTAAAGTGTATGATTTAAGTAGGTTCAGTTAGTTTAAATCCTAAGAAATAAAGATATTTGATAACTAAGGTATTATACATGCTAAACCAGTCACATTTGGAGTTGTACTGATGCGTACTCTTTTCACAGTATTCCGGTGTTATCGGTGGGGAGATCGCATCATGCATTCCCGAGTTATGGATCGCAGAGCCTACAAGCAACAAAATGTATATTTTAGAAACAACTGTTAGGATGCTGACGGAGGCGTGAAGAGGAAGACCCCCAGCTGTTAGAGGCATGGAGAGTCTGTTTGAACCAGCCTGTTAAATGTGCTGTAACAGATGCTTCACCCCTGAGAACCAATGATATCAGCAACAGACTTCCCTTTTGTCCTGTTTATTGTGGGGGGGTATAAATATGAGTGCATGAATGCTGATTCTCAGTCTTCGTGCTGAATGACGAGGGGTCTCTTGCTGAAGCCTATCTCTGGGTCCGGAAGTGCCTGCATATGTATACTGTACTTGGGTCTGTAGAATTTCCTTTTGCGCCTAAATTGTGTCTTAATCAATTGCGTGTAACTGTATGAACTTTTATCTGAATATCACTTGTGCTTTGGAACCACAGATTCCACGTCTAAGTCTTTATTTATGGTGTGACTGCGTACGCAAATTAGCGTCATCCTTAGAAGGTATAGGCAGGACATTAGAAGGTATAGGCAGGACATTAGAAGGTATAGGAAGGTGTGTATAGAGGTTCTGATCCAGTATCGTTAGTACTGACAGTCAGGATGAAGAGGTACAGAGAAGAAAGCAGAACAGAGGTCAATGACAGTGAAATGGGTTGCATTGGGTGGGATCTGCATAAGAATGACCGCTGGATTTGGCACTATGGGAAATTGGCTCTCTACCACCTTATTAACCCCTCTAAGGTCTTGTACCAGCCTATAACCCCTCCCAACACTCTTCTTTACAGGAAAGATGGGATTGTTGGCTACATTTGCTATACAAACTAAAATTCCTAGCCCGAACAATCGCTCAATTATGGAATAAACCCCTAATTCCACCTCCTGTTTTAATGGGTACTGGGGAATTTTAGGAGCTTGCCTACCACTTTTTAGATTTACCATTACGTGATTTACGTTTGCCATTAATCCAGTGTCCTGTCCATCCTTGGTCCAAAGTGAATTTGGGATAACATTTGAGCTACCTGAGATGGATTTTCACTTAAACCAGTAGAGTGATACATTATCCTTTGGGGAGTGTCCAACATATCCCTCACCTCGTGCGCAACTCTCTCTGGGATATCTAGAAATACACCATCAGGGGTACAATATATGACACATCCCATCTTGCATAACAAATCCCTTCCCAGTAGGTTAGCAGGAGCCGCTGCTGCCAGGAGGAAAGAATGCCTGGTATGCAATGGCCCAATAGTGACCACTGTGGATTTTGTTAAAGGATAATGTTGCACTTTACCCGTTACACCCATTGCTGGTACCGTTTCGCTGGTTACCTATAAGTTAGTGGGAGATTTTATCACTGACCTGGTTGCCCCTGTGTCTACAAGAAAAGGATATTTAGTACCAGCTACATCAACCATCATCACCGGTTCTTCCCTAGTACTTCCCGTTAACCTGACTATCTGTAGACTACAGGTATGACCTGACCCTTAGCGTTGACTCTCACTCTCCAATACAGCATTTATGGCCACAATTGGAGCTGGTGACTGTTGTAGGTTTCCTGTACTCTGTGTATATCCCTTATGGGGATATCCAAGTACTCCCTGGTTATGGGGTCCTACCTTCTTCACCCTACAGTTCCTACTTACATGTCCCACTTGGTTGCAGTTAAAGCACCTTCGTGAGTGGGGTGGGTGAAAGGATTGCTGTGTGGGCTGAGCAGAAGGGAAAGATGGTGGGTGTGGGTAAGGATATTGAGGGAAATATGGTGGTTGTGGATAGTATGGGTTTTGTGGCTGTGTGTGATAAGTGGGGTAGGATTGTGTTTGAGGTGGTGCAGGATTGGTGAGGACGTGTAGCTGTGCAGGTGCATGTGTGTCTGTTGGCTGTGATGTTATAGTCATTCCTACTAGAGCTTGAATACTAACAGTCATTAGCTTCTCGCTCTGGGTCTCTCTCTTTTTAAGGATGTTCTTATCGTGTTCAATAGCGGATTCTATGAGGGTATCTACAGTGACTCCCCTCCAACCAGGTTGTGAGGTCTGAACTCGGATCTTTAGGTTCTCTTTTAAACCATCCATAAGTACAGTGACGATCATTCCCCTGTGGTGAGTACTATCTTCAATATCCTCTAACCCAGTGTACTGGGTGATAGCCTGCAGAGCTCGGTTACAATAATCCTCTGATTCACTCTCTTTTTGTTTTATGGTGAAAATTTGTCACGTCGGTATTGGTGATAAACTTTGTCACGTTGGTATTGTGTGGAAGACAAGCCCTTAACACCACTCGCCAATCTTTATTGGTTGGCTTGTGAGCACTACCCAAATTTTTCAAAAATCTTTGGCATTTGGCTAATTCCTTTTTAGGATCGGGGAAATAATTCATTATGGAATTTAGCTCCGCTCTTGTCCAAGGACAATGCATTGCTACCTCCCTTGTGGGCACTACACTATTCGCATCCGCATTCCCATTTGGAACAGTTATTGTCCGGATGGGATGCAGACCGGCCGCACTGCTAGTTTTGACCTTGTTACCTGGCTGGGGATTTAGTCTGTTACTGCCACGTATAGGGTTAACAACTTCCTCTACGGGTACAGTGGATGTTAACACTTCCTGTACTATCACTGATGAAGATGGCGGCACCACTTGTGCTTGTTGTGGTGGAGAATCTAACATGTGTACAGCATGGGAAATGGCAGACATAACAATAGGCTCATCATCCGCATCATAAACATTTTCTTTATGATTGCTTAAGAGAGGGTACAAATTGCTTGTTACATTTTTATGGGTGTTTTCAACAACTGTACCTGCACCCCCATCCGCATAGGGTGGCGATGGTGCGCGTGAACCACTGGCAATACCTTCCGCAATGCTATCTTGCTGCACGTGCGTGCACCACAGTTTAGCGCTGCGTGTGGTAACGTGCTAGCGACGCTAGTTTGCATCGCATGCACACCTTTAAGCCACGCATCCCCCTCACGCTGCCATAATTTTAAACACTCATTATATTTTACCTTTTTCATTCGAGAGCGCACCATACAGACGCTATCTCGGACATTGTTCAATACCTCCTTATCAAAGCCGCCAATTCTGGGAAACTGTCTAACACTCTTCATCATCATTTTAAACCATACATCACAGTACCTAATTGCATAAGCACCATACATAGGGCCTGATTCAGAGACGGATGCTCTGAACGGACGCTCGCTCTGAATAAGGGTGTTTTTGTTTTTTTTTGTTCGGCCTCCTGGCCGCTCGCATAGCTGTGGGTGACCACCCACAGCTATTGTGAGTGGCCAGGTTGATCCTTCGAGCTTGCGACGAGACCCTTGTGCTAGGATCTCTGGCCGCAAGCCCCAGAGAGCTTCCAGCTCTAATAGAGCCTGAAGCTCTCCCACTGACATCACTGGTCAGTGGGGCCAACCCCAAATGGCAGGCGTACCTTTGGGAATGCCTCCATTTGGCCAGCCACCCCCCTGCCCACCTACCAAATGGGGCGAGCTGTCAATCACCATCGACAGCTCGCCCCCTTTGGTGCGAGACCCGGAGCGACAGAGCACCTGTCGCTAGCCGGGTCTCGCACATGCGCACTATGGAGCCAGTTCCATCATGCGCATGCCCAGTGGGCAAACATCGACCCAGTTGCGAGCGCTCAGCGCTTGCGACAAGGTCTGAATCAGGCCCTGAGTATGCAAAATATGGCGTGCCGACCCAAGCGGCGCTTCCAACAGCAGCACATCATCTAACATCTCTACTGTTTTCTTGGCCCCCATCTTGGAGAACCCTAAGCTTTTCAATAGAGATTTAAACTGGTAAAAGGCAGTCAAGATACTTTCACTTACCTGTGGACGATATTAACAGGATGCGCCCACACACCTATGGAAGAATAAGCAGGTTGCTTCCACGCACCTAATCCCTTTTTGACTACCTTTCAACTGCTATCATGTAGGTATTCCAATGACACCTACCCTTTTCAGTGATTTCGTCCACCCTCTACGCAGTTCACAATAACAATTTAGCCAAAACTGTGCGGTTCAATTACAATGCTCAAATAACCCTAACTGATCACTGAATACTGTAATCACACTGGGAGCTGAACCTACAACAAAGACAACAACTACACCTGCTTATGTGTTAGAATGGTATCTACTACCGAGCTACTACGTCAACCCTTGCGCCTAGTCCTTAAGGGTCCTATGATACCCTTAACTAGGGAACTGTTGTCCCTACCAAAAAATGCTCACTGTTACACAACCTTTTCCTGTGCAGAAAAATACACGTTTTCCCAGACTATGGTAACACTGATCAATGTATTTACATTGATGCTATCTATCAATATCACCGTGCACTCTCAACAGCTTTGTTTAAAACATGTGGCAGCAATACAGGAAATATGTATACGCTATTGTGCGACTAGTTGCATACACAATAATGCGACTACTACACAACATGTATTATGATTTTTATGCTATAGTGCGACTGGTCGCATACACAATAATGCGACTTCCCCTTTTTAACACAAAAAAAACTATCGATGAAGGAAAACAAACTTTTTCCTCCCTCGTCCCTGGATTCTCAATCAGTGCTCCTAAAGCCACAATAACAGGTAGCAACAAAGTGGTAGCAGATTTCGAAGGTACAATGCATTCTCCTGCTATGGCGCTTCCACCCTTTTGCTGAGAGATCGCTACCGAGTGTTACCAAGTGACCGGTAGCATGATTAACACTGTGAGCCCCCAACTATGGATACCTAATTAAAACCTCTATGCAATCCTGTCTATACCTTCTAAAATTGTCGCTATTTAGCGTAATGAGTCGCACAGTAAATAAATGCTTTCAGACTTTGAATGTGGTTCCAAAACACAAAAAGTTATTATTCAATATAAAAACAGATGGTTACACGTTGTGATCTAAAGACAATTAGCGCAAATAAATCATATAGACCCAAGGTACAGTTGTTATATACGCACGCGCTCTGGGCCCAGATACCGGCATCAGCATTAGAAACCTCCGTCAACAGCACAGCAAGAAGACTCTCGACTAGGGTCAGAGAGTGCACATATATACTCTTACAGGGATAGGCAATACAATAGACAAGTTTGACATAATTCCATTGGTTCTTCTTAAAGGTGCTTCTGTTACAGTGGATCAGTACAACACCAAACACGGTCTGCTTACCATGTACTAAACCTCAGATATCAAATAACCTATATTACACAACATTAATAATTACTGCATAAACCTTGGATATTACACTTTAATGCTAGGGAACCTTTTATGTAAGTGTGCAGTGTGTAAGTATTGGGGAATTGGGAAAAGATGCTAGTTAGCGTTGTGCGACTATGTGTTTTGTGGAGTACACCATGGTACGTGTTTTGCAGGGATAATCATTTTATATGTTTTAATGACTGTCTGTATTTGTATGGTGAGGACCTTTAACTTCTTTCTATTGCGTGGGATTCGCACGAGGCTAAATAATAGCATCGCCGTATGTACTTATAATGGCGAGTTTCACTAAAATGGCGCTGGGCGGCCAGTCGCAAAATGGCATCTCATTGACATTTGCAAAATGGCGTCGCCCCGATCTAATTTTATACCGATCCTGTCTCAGCCAATTATCCGGCTTCGACAAATGTTATTTGAATGAAGGGGTCAATTATCATGTAGAGGCGAATTGAAAGCCAATTGTTAGGGCAATATCTTTCATTTGTGTAAACTTGGAGCTTCCACAGCACAGACATTAAATACTTATATACACACTGCAGGTGAAAAACACTCCCATTTTCCGGTTGTTATTGGAGTTTATACAGTTCAATGTCTCAATGTACTCTCAAAGTAAAGCAGAGAACAAATAAACAATTGTAGATGAAAAATAAATCATTAATCAAAATTTTATCTAAATGTTTGACTCAAATTAATCACCTTTTTCAGGGAATTCTTTCCACAATTGGAAAAAATAATAGACAAATTTGTGACAAGAGGATACTCATTATCTTTACTTACACAACAGCGAGATGAGGTATTGGCCATCAAACGTGAAGAACTATTGAATTCCAAAACTAAGAACGACAGTAATGTTATCCCTTGGAAACTGGAGTACCAGACAAGCAGCCCAGTGATTCAGAGGGCCACATGGGCTTTGTGGCCTTTAGTTTCATCTGACAAAGAATTGCAATGCTTCAGAGGAAAACGACCAATGGCCTGTTACACCAGAGGCAAAAATATAAAGGACATTGTGGTCCATATGGACATTACAGGGTTTAGCAAATCTAATCAAGAGACTCTGTTCTCACGCACTAAAGCACCCAGATTTTACAAATGCATTAATTGTACAACTTGTCAACATATGCTTATGGGATCTACTTTTAAACACCCGCATTGGGATCAAGTGTATCATATCAATCATGTTTTAACCTGTGCCTCAACTTATGTTGTATACCTGATTATATGCCCCTGTTACCATGGTTACCATTATGTGGGGAAAACTATCAGAACAGTCAGAGAACGAATGGCCTTACATCGCTAGAGCAGCACTTACTAAGAAAGTTGCCGAGCAACCTGTCGCTAGACATTTTTTACAAGCAGGCCATTCCCTATCCTCTTTGAAACATCTACTTATTGATCATGTTCCTACCTCATTGCGTGGAGGAAATAGAGGAGGACAACTCTTGCGTTTAGAAGCTACCTGGATACATAGACTTAATGAAATCCATCAGCAGGATTAAACAAAAAATGATCCTTAAACTTATTTTTGTAATTAATGTATATTCTTTTAGTTGCGATTCCTATTGTAATGTATTGTTATTGCATATAGGACGTGCATTATAATATTTGCAGAATTAGCTATTTTTATGAGCAATCATACATCTTTAAATGTGTCTGCCTTTTGATATAAATTATCTGAAAGTGTCACGATCTAATATCTCTGTATATTAGTATCTCAACAGTAGCACTAATTTGTAACTATGTTTCTAATGATGCATTCTTCTCCTTGTGTGCAGCTGTCAGCGGGCCAGGGAGACAGTGTACCCGACGCATGAGTTGTTACTATGGCAACCCACTAGCACCGGAGTGATGTCATCAGTGGAGGGCAGCTTCTGCGGCGTGGATCGCACCCCCTCCCCCTGCCTGCCCCGGTCTGCTGCAGCATGCAGGAAGGACAGCGCTATTTAAAGGTAAGAGACAGGTATGTTTCTTCTTCTTGTCTTTTTAAGTACAAACGTTATATTGCCAGCCTTGAGAAAAGGGTCTTGCATGGCCCTGAAACGTCGACTACTTGGCATGAAATAAACTCTATTTAACATTATCTAAGTCCCTCCCGGACTGCCTGTTTGTTTTTTGCTGTTGGATCTTCACAGATGGCACCCTGGCATATAGAATCCATTTACATCGAGTGCCGGTTCTAACTTGGACTGTATATGTGTATATATATATATATATATATATATATATACATACACACACACACACATATATATATATACATACATACATATACACACACACACACATATATACACACACACAATATCATCCAAAACCCTTAAAAAGTGGGAGGCACATATAGAAATCGTTGTAATTCCTACACCGTTCACCTGATTTGGATGTAATTACCCTCAAATTAAATCTGAAACTCTGCAGTTAAAGTACATCTTGTTTGTTTCATTTCAAAGCCATTGTGGTGGTGAATAGAGGCCAAAATATGAAAATGTTGTCAGTCCCAATATTTATGCACCTGACTGTATATATAGCATCCACAGGGTTAATAGCAGGACAGCTAGTCCAAATAGCAAACAGGTGATTTAGCAGATGGCAATAATAATCCACACAGCAAGACTTGCAGATGTAGTAGCAGCAGTTGTGTAAGGCAGATATTTGAATATGCAGAAATACAACAGCAGAGATGATATTCACTGTGTAGGTTTGGTAATACTTGCAGTTGGTAGAAACAATAATTAAGGTTCCACAAGAACGTAGTAACTGGGAACAGACATGGCTGGGCATATGCAGAGCAGGAGGCCAGAACAACTATACACATGGAACGGACCAGGTAGCAAAGCAAGGTATACCCTATCACCAGCAGGGAATGCTGGGAGTGAATGCAATATAACAGGAAGAGGAGCCAATGCAACCATCCTCCTAATTGCAATACAGCTGAACTGCATACACACTGAGAGCTTAATTACAGACTGGCTGCAGCTGAATGCTTCCACAATACTGACAGCTTCCCTGCGGCCTAGCAACAACCAGGACTAGAAACTGTCAGAAATCCTGGCAAAGGATCGTAACATTCCTACAATTATACAGACCTACACATTGGGGGGAATTCAATTATCCGCATTGAGTTAAGGTGTTACCGGTGGTCAACTTAACGCGCATATTTTCTCATACACGCACCCACAACCCTTGCTATTCAAATACCTGCGAAGGAAGTCATCCTGAACCCCAGCCTTCTATTCGGTTATAATGCTGGATAACAGTATTAAGGCTATTAGTGGCCATAGGCTGTTTGTTGTTTGCGGGTTTGCTGCAGGGGATATCTGATTTTGTATTTGTTGTTGGAGCTGCTGGGGTCCAAAAGAGAACCACCCTCTATATAGACAGAATTCAGATGAGTTGCTGGATTCCTGCACTCTACTGCTATGTGTTCACTCTTAAACTTGTGTCTTTAAAGTGGAGGTATAAAATTGTATCTGTTATGTAATGTTATAGAATGTTTGTGTTGCGAAGTGGCAGGGAAAAAAAGTGTTTTAAATTCCCTTGGTTTTAGAGCCTATTAGGTTAATCTAACATATAATGCTGGAAATCAGTCTGGATAACTGTTTGTCTAATAAATATTTATTCTAAACAAAACACAATCCAATGTAGCAGAAGTATACATACAACAATAATGTAAATGTTATATACAAGGGGGAGGGAAGGAAGGTAGGTTTAATACGTGCTGACAAGTTTACAGTCTTGTGCTCTGGTGTCCAGTTTAAAAGCTTAATTGGGTTACATATCTAAAATTTTGGTGTTGCTGAGTTTCAGCGAGAGATCCATGTGTTTCTTTAATTTTGAGTCCGCTCTGGTAAAATGTGGGTATTAAGGCATGCTAAAACTGTGCCAGGGCATGCCAGGATGTGCAGTCCCACAGCAGCTGTTGAATACCCCTGCTCTAGATTATTTTGGGGTACAGAAAAATGTCTGTAATGTGAGTGACAGAATGAGGCGTATGTGGGTGGTAACAGGAGAAGGTGCTTGAAAACGGGGAGTGGAGATCCGATCGCAGGCGTGCTTAAAGGTCAAAACGGGCGTTTTATGGGTGTGCATATTTAAAACAGCAGCGTCATTGACCACGTCACTGGGTTATTTTATAGCCAGAACTGCTCGCAAAATTGTGGTAGCAAAAACCAACCACAAGAATAGCGAGCAACTCTTACCCTGTTCGATGTAGACGATTAATCTAATAAATAGCGGACATGACATAGGATGCGAGCGGCCAGGGGGCGTAGTTTCCCAAAAAACGAACGCAAGTTTTGTTCGCTCGTTCAGACCTAGAGGCGTGAACAGACCGCAAACAGCGAACGGTTCATTTGAATAGCCACCCCTATTTTCTGGACGAGCGAGCGCAAATAGCGACCGGCTCTGAATCAGGCCCTAAATGTGATAGAGAGCACGATTATTCATTGGGAGGGGTGTACCAGAGGTCCCGACATGTTTCATTTAAAATATTTTTTCCTACTTTTCACATACTCAGGGACTGCAAAGTGAAATCAGTGTAAACTCCCATTGATATCAGTGTTAACACAGATCCTCTAACTGAATAGCAAAAAGTCACAACAGTGGGTTTTTTAACCGCGTTAAGCACTTTTCGGCTGTCTTATAGCCAATTGGATCAGCCCCATAAATGTGATTCTCAAAATGGGATGGAAAATTTGAAGTGAACGGCTGGGGCAACCTAGGTGCACAAAAGATTTAGTGATTTGGATATTGTGAAGCAAATTTTATATGCCACACTCTGCATGCCCCCAGTTTCCATGGTATGCCACACTCTGCATGCCCCCAGTTTCCATGGTATGCCAGACTGTGCATGCTCCCAGTTCCCATGATATGCCACACTGTGCATGCCCCCAGTTTCCATGATATACCACACTGTGCATGCATTCAGTTCCCATGGTATGCCACACTGTGCAAGCCTCCAGTGCCCATGGTATGCCACACTGTGCATGCCTGCAATTCCCATGGTATGCCACACTGTGCATGCCCCCAGTTCCCATTATATGCACACTTTGAATGCTGCCAATTCACATTATATACAACACTGTGCATGCCCCCAGTTCCCATTATATGCCACATTGTGCATGCCTCCAAATCCAATTATATGCACACTTTGAATGCCCCAATTTACATTATATGCCACACTATGCATTCAGCAAATTCACATAATATGCCATGCTGTGTTAGGGATGTTGGCCACTGGTAACCTGACTACATCCCCGCGTTATGACACACTGTGTCCCCAATTCATATTATATGCCACATTTCCCCCTAAAATATTTTTTTACTAACCTGCTGATCTGAGCTTCTATGAATGCTGCAGCAAATCCAGTCCTGACTCCTGTCCTGTCACTTTTTCCAAGTGGCGTCTTGTTATCGCAATGAAAGCCGGTAAAGAAGAAAACATGGCTGCCTGGCATTGTGCATTCTGTAGTTTTGCCTGTGGCCAGGATTGTGCCCCCCACTTCAGTCAGCTCCCCTGGTGGGTGCCATTCTGGCCGACCACTATTTACAGCCCTGCTAACCAGAACTAACACTCTGTCAGTGGGTCGCTTATAACAGGTAAAACACATGTGAATGCAGTAATGAGGAGATTAACCCCTCACAGGTGAGATCTAGATTAGTCCAGGGAGTTGAGTCCAGACAGCAGACCCTATAGCTGAACCCCAGTACTGCAAAATCAAAATGCACAAAATATAGGCCCTGATTCAGACCCACTCGCAAGCGGCTGTCCGCTCGCAAGTGGGTCGATGGTCTGCACTGAGCATGCGCACGACGGAGGGAGCTCCGTCGTGCGCATGCGCCAGACGCGACGAGCGAAGGAAAGTCCTTTGCTCGTTGTGTCTGATCAAAGGGGGCGTGCTGTCGATGTTGATTGACAGCACGCCCCCTTTGGTGGGCGTGCCGGGGGCGTGCCTCCCTGACGGGGGCGTTCCCAAGGGAACGCCTCCCGTCAGAAGCCGGCCCACTGACATCACTAGTGATGTCAGTGGGAGTGATTTTGGCTCTGATAGAGCCAAAATCACTCCGGGCCTTGCGGTTGAAAACCTCAACCGCAGGCTCCGGCTCGCAGTTTCGATGGTCGCGATGGTCACGACCATCGCGGCCATCAAACTGCACGCTCGTATAGGCTGTGGGTGGTGACCCACAGCTATACAAGCATCCAGGAGGGCGCTCCATTTTTATGGAGGGCGGCCCTCATTCAGAGCGTGCGCTCTGCTCAGAGCGTACGGCTCTGAATGAGGGCCATAGTCCTAACAATCGGTTTGTAAGACCTTCTTTCAGTCTTTAGTAGTTCACTGTTGGTGCTTCATGGCCAAGACAAACCTCTGTTTCATTGCTGCATAACAGCTGTAAATTCTTAACCCATTACTTGGTCCCTAAAAAATAAAGCCTTTTTTCAGTTTTTTCTAACCACTTGGCTGGAATTGCTTAAATTTCAATAAAATCTGGAAAAATGGAAGTGTTCTTAAATATTTGACTAGTAGTGTAGGAGTAAAACACTCAAATAACAATAACCTAAGTACAATGAATATTCAACTCTCCATAAGTGAACACCCCAAAGCTCTATGGTGGTCAATCTGTGGAGATAAAAGCATACTTGCCTACATTTGAAAATTACTTTGCGGTAGATTGCAGATGGCTTTAGAATGCATCACACTTCATGCTGTTATGGGAGTGTGGCCTGCTCCACCCAAGGGGCATGTCTAGCTCCACCTATGGGCATATATATACCTATAAGCTGACACCCTAGCTGCCCCATTGATATTATTATTCCTTTTCCCTGACACATTTACATGAATATATTCCCCCTCACACACATTCACATTAATAGATTCCCACACACATTTACATGAATAGATTCCCTACACACACACACACACATTTACATGAATAGATTCCCAATTACACAGTCTCACGCACACACATCACATGAATAGATTCCCACACAGTTTCACATGCACACATCACATGAATGGATTCACACGCACACACACACACACACACACAGTCTCACATGCACACATCGCATGAATAGATTCACACACACACACACAGTCTCACATGCACACATCGCATGAATAGATTCCCACACACACAGTCTCACACACATCACATGAATTGATTCCCACACACATTTACATGAATAGATTCCCTCCACACACACATTTACATGAATAGATTCCCTACACACACACACACACACACACACACACACACACACACACACACACACACACACACACACATTTACATGGATATATTCCCTCCACCCACACATTTACATGAATAGATTCCCACATACACACACATTTACATGAATAGATTCCCTCCACACACACATTTACATGAATAGATTCCGACACACACACATTTACATGAATAGATTCCCACATACACACACATTTACATGAATAGATTCCCTCCACACACACATTTACATGAATAGATTCCCACACACACACACATTTACATGAATAGATTCCCACACACACACACACATTTACATGAATAGATTCCCACACACACACACATTTACATGAATAGATTCACACACACACATTTACATGAATAGATTCACACACACACACACACATTTACATGAATAGATTCCCACACACACACACACACACATTTACATGAATAGATTCACACACACACACACACACACACACACACACACACACACACACACACACACACACACACACACACACACACACATTTACATGAATAGATTCCCTCCACACACACATTTACATGAATAGATTCCCACACACACACACATTTACATGAATAGATTCCCACACACACACACACATTTACATGAATAGATTCCCACACACACACACACATTTACATGAATAGATTCCCACACACACACACACATTTACATGAATAGATTCCCACACACACATTTACATGAATAGATTCCCACACACACACACATTTACATGAATAGATTCCCACACACACACACACATTTACATGAATAGATTCCCACACACACACACATTTACATGAATAGATTCCCACACACACACACACATTTACATGAATAGATTCCCACACACACACACACACACATTTACATGAATAGATTCCCTACACACACACATTTACATGAATAGATTCCCACACACACACACATTTACATGAATAGATTCCCACACACACACACATTTACATGAATAGATTCCCTACACACACACATTTACATGAATAGATTCCCATACACACACACATTTACATGAATAGATTCCCACACACAAACATCACATGAATAGATTCACACACACATCACATGATTAGATTCACACACACACACACACATTAATAGATGCACACGCACATTAATAGATGCCCACACACAGTCACACACACTAATAGATGCCCACACACAGTCACACACACATTAATAGATGCCCACACACAGTCACACACACACACTAATAGATGCCCACACACAGTCACATACACATTAATAGATGCCCACACACACATTAACAGATGCTCACACACAGTCACATACACATTAATAGATGCTCACACACATATTATTAGATGCTCACACACAGTCACACACACATTAATAGATGCCCACACACACATACATTAATAGATCTCCCTCTCCTCCCCCACGGCACTGACATGAATATAATTGGCAGCAGTTACAGTGAGCTCTAAAGGCGCACATCCACTTGCCAACTCCAGAAAGACAGTAGAATTACATCGTAATCGTACAGTCTTTCCTGTTTCCCTGAGTGCCTACAATGAACGATTTATTGTTCAGTGCAGGCACCCTCCATCATCTGTAAGCATGCCCAACCTGTAGTTATCGACAGATTGACCGGCGCGTTCACTCGATGATTGATGTCGGAAACAAACAGAGGGAGCGCGCATCGATGGTCCTTTCCGACATTTGGGTGCACGATTTGTGCATGATTAATGAGCGATTGCACGATTACGATGTCGTAATCGTGCAATCGCTCATTAATATCGGGTAGTGGATGTGCGGCTTAACACTCACAGTCTCATGCAGTTGCTCTGTCTCTGTCTTCATTCCTAAGGCATCGACTCCTCCCCCCTCCATCTTCTGTTATCACTGGCTGGCCAGGGAATGATAGGAGCATCAGTCTCTCCCAGCAGTCTGTGTGCAGGGGAAGGCTTGCCCAGGAAACCTCCAGGCCAGTAGCAGCCACACTTCTGACTCCCTGCACCTGGTGAGTACGCCCCTGCGTCTTAACACAGTGAAGCTCAGGCCCCGCCCCCTTTGTTCCCAGAGTCGTGCATATGCAGTCCAGATTTTTATACAGGGCTGTGGGATTAAGACTTCTTTGCGGGATGGCGGGAGTTCCCACCTTAATTTGGGAGACTCCTGCAAAATGCGGGAGGGTAGGCAACTCTGGATAAAAGTATAACACATGCTAATTGTCATTGGCAGCAAAATGGATTGACTAAATTCTATGAAATTATGTTTGTACACCTGGTAAAAACAAAATCTATATGTTTGGTTGAGCTTTTAAAACAAGTTACAAATCACAAGTATTCTTCCAAGGTCTGTTGTAGTGCTTTTCAGAATAGTTTTAAAGGAAGAGGTTGGCATGAGAGAAGTGAAACTATGGCCCTCATTCAGAGCCGTTCGCTATTTGCGGTCGTTCGTTCAAAAACAAGGGGTGGCTATTCAAATGATCCGTTCGCAAATTGCAGTCTGTTCACACCTCTAAGTCTGAACGAGCGAGCAAAACATACGCTCGTTTATTTGTTAAAAACGCCCCCTGGCCGCTCGCACCATACGTCATGTCCGCTATTTATTAGATTAATCGAGTACATCGACCAGCGTATGAACTGCTCGCTATTCTTGTGGTTGGTGTTTGCTACCACAAATTTGCGAGCAGTTCTGGCTATAAAATAACCCAGTGACGTGGTCAATGACGCTGCTGTATTAATTATGCACACCCATAATACGCCCGTTTTGACCTTTAAGCACGCCTGCGTTCGGATCTCCACTCCCCGTTTTCAAGCACCTTCCCCTGTTACCACCCACATACGCCTCATTCTGTCACTCAAAATAGCAGGCACTCGCTATTTAGCGTACACACGATTTTTGGCCGCACTGACTGGTTCGCGCATGCGTACTAAAAACCGTACGCATGCGCAGATGTGCAAACATCGCTCGGAACGAGCGTACTGCCGCTAACGAGCGGCTCTGAATGAGGGCCTATATACACTGGGCTGTCATATTGTAAACAGGATGAGAGTGCAATACAAAATATCCAATGTAGCTGATTTTATTTTGGGTGACAATGTAGACTGATGTGCAGGAAATCAAATTTCAGTTTCTAGGAATGTTTTTGCTGACACATTATCTGCAGAATGCCGATACAGTTTCTACAGAATTGTTTTTACTATGCATCTATTTTTAATTCCAGAAATGGTCTGTATGCTGACAGCAACATTTTTAACATACAACTAATAGCCTAATGGCAGATGCAGGGTTGAAAGCAAGTCAGCTGTAATTGCCCCTGCGTTCCCTGCAAGGAACTAAGGGCCTGACGCAGAGATGCATGCAATCTGAGACACAGTAGAACGATTTATTCTTCTGCGCATGCGCCAGATTTGCACTGTGCACGCAAAGCAATTGGTTAGCGATGGAGGTCACAAAGATTAATTTTTTGCAAAGTGAAGGCATGTTGGGACTGTTTTCTGGGGGTGCCCTAATGAGCCTCTGCAAATTACTATGCAGCTGGTATCTTAGGTGAGGCGCTCATTGTGAGACAGCATAGGCTTCCTCAGAGGTTCTATGTGCGACCGATGTTTCCGATTTTTCGCTTTCGTATATAAGTGGCGGATGTGAGACGCTGACAGTGTCGTTTCTGATGGCAGCTGAGTCATTAGCATTGTTTTCGCAAGTCCACTATGGGGTGCGGAGTGGCAGCAGTGATGGGTGTTACGTGCATCTCTGCATCAAGCTCTATGCAGTCCACATGCAGCGCTGTATGTATTTTTGTGAGTGGATCGCCCCTATCTATGTACTAAGGGCCTAATTCAGACCCGCTCGCGAGCGCTGAGCGCTCGCAAGCGGGTCGATGGTGCCCTAATGCGCGAGATACAGCTACAAACTTAGAGCCTAATTCAGACCCGCTCGCGAGCGCTGAGTGCTCGCAAGCGGGTCAATGGTGCCCTAATGCGCATGCGCATGACGGAGGGAGCTCCGTCGTGCGCATGCGCGAGACCCGCATAGCGACAGCCAAGCTGTCGCTATGGGTCTCGCACCAAAGGGGGCGTGCTGTCAATGGTGATTGACAGCACGCCCCCTTTGGTGGGCGTGCCGGGGGCATTGCTGCCCAGACGGAGGCGTTCCCATGGGAACGCCTACCGTCTGGGGCCGGCCCCACTGACATCACTAGTGATGTCAGTGGGAGTGCTTTTGGCTCTGATAGAGCCAAAAGCAGTCCTGGGCTTATCGCAGGGTCTCGTCGCAAGCCCGATGGTCGCAATGATCTTGACCATCGCGACCATCATTTTGGCCGCTCTCATAAGCTGTGGGTGGTCACCCACAGCTATGCGAGCGGCCAGGAGGACGCTCCATTTTTAGGTAGGAGGGCCCTGATTCAGAGCGAGCGCTCTGGTCAGAGCGTCCGGCTCTGAATCAGGCCCTAAGTTTGCATCAGCCCTATCTTTTTTTTTTGTATGTTTAAAGATCATTTTTATTGAATTTTGCAACTTAAAAAGGGGAGGTGAGGATTAATGAGAGGAGGGGATGGAATCCAGCTCAATATTGAAAAAGCCGGAATATGTGACCGTACATATTCCTTCAGCAATTCACGAATATATGCATGCTTATGTCTTTCATTATTTTCATTGCAATTAAGAGTACATAGAAATTATTCAGAATATATAAGAGTTGTAAGTTGTGGAGGACCGGCATGTGTCGAATGGCCTCAGGCCTAGAGATAAGGTTTACCCTCTCTCTAAAGTAGGCAGGTGTTTGTCTGAAGCAACAGTTTATTGTTTAATCTAAAGGGTATAAGGGTTATTACAGAAATAGGTATAAATCAGAATTATGGAAAACCATTTCTTCACTAGCAAAACAGAATCATGGGTTAGTTTAAAACTAACAGACTAGAAGACAGCATGTCTCAGATATGCGGTCACCAGTATTTTGAGAACATATAAAGGAGATTATAGGTTTTGTTATGATTAAAATATATAATCAGTGAAATGTTTAGTGCGCATGAATATTAATTAATATTCGCCATTTTATAATATGTTAGTAGCAGAGAGGAAAAAAGTATAAAAGATTGATCAAAAAGGGGAGGGGTCGGTCAGTCGGGTTGAGCAGCAGAGATCGTAGGTCGAGAGAGTCGCGGGGCGCTGGGCTGTAAGTATAAACAGGGCTGGCTGTCACCTTGGGAGTCTATGCTAGGCATTGCAGATAATCATTTTGTCACTGTTGCTGAATTAATGTTTTTTTATGTTGTAAGTCTGCTTTTACAATAATACCATAATACATGTATAATTGATTTGCTTTTTAAGTAAAACGTCATTTATTTTAAAGTTGATATGGGTGTGAATTATTCCATTTCTTCTTATAATAAGTAAGGTTTAAAAATAATATCCAAAACACCTTGCGATATTAATCACGGAGGCCCCAGCGAGATACACCTGTTAGCGCCCGCCGTATCGGTGATTGAGAGAGAGTGCACGGCAGCGAGTTATTTTGCTCATTAGATAATTTTTATTTTTAAAACGTGCAGTTTTTGTTTTTCTCTCTCCTTCAGTCTTTGATATGGTGGTTAAGTTAATTGTGCTGTATTGAATGTTTTGGATTTGTTTTGTTTTGGTAGGATTTGTTTCTCAAAATAAGGTTTTTCTCCGTTGTGTAGTTTGTATAAGAAAGTTTTGTATTTTGGAGAAATTGTGTTAGGAGGAGAGACTCTTCCCCTTGGAGTTGGGGTTAGATTAGGGTCTTGTGTCAAAAAAAAAAAACACTATAAAAAAAACCCATAGACAGCAGTGTATGCAACTTGTGTGAGTGAACTATAACTTTTTTTTCTTATAAAAAAAAAAAAGGTTGTGCATACTGTCTTTTACCTTTCCTCATTCTTCTGTCTTTCTCTTTCATTGACAGCCCCATTGACAGGGACCCCTGATGTGTCTTAATTATGCATATGTTGCTGTGCTAGAGTTTGTTAGGGATTTGATTACCATAGATGAGTTTTTCCTAATATTTTATGACATATGCAATGTTGTTTTGTTTTGTTTTTTGGAATCGAGGTTTGAGGATTTCGATTCAATAGTGTTGTTAGAGAGTGATTTGTCATTTGATTCGGTTTTTGGACTTGGGTTCCGACGGAAGCAGTTCATTAGAATTGTTGTTTGATTTCTGGTTTCCAGAAATTTGAAATTGTATTTGAGTAATTTTACCCAGAAATTAGGGGTAGTATTGTTGAGTTTTTTTGAAGGTTGGTTTTGTGGTTATAAAAATTAAATGTCAGCAAGGGGTTAGGACGAGAGGCATTTGGTGAGCTGACTTTTCCCATTTTCCCCTGTAGTATCCTTGTATGAGAAGTGGAGTAGAGTGGCATGAATCTGGTTATGTGAATTGCGGGGTAATATTATAAACAAAGAAGAGAAGTCCACGTGGCTAGATAGTGTAAAATCGATCTGCAGATATTTAAGAACAAGATAATATTGATGTAAAATTGCTAAATCTGATAACGAGGGCAGGTGCACAAGGTATACATATAGTCACAGGTGTAACAGTTGCGCAGAACCCTGATAACGAGGACAGGGGGGCACTAGGTAACTGAGGTACAAATCTGTTAACGAGGTCAGATTGTACATGAGAGGTGTTGACCTAATAACGAAAGACAGGTAACACGAGGGTAGAGTTTTTGGGTTTTCATTTTGACAGACGTGTCACAATTTTAAAGTGAAAGAAACAGTTAATCTCATTTGATTTTTAAAAGGCAACATTATCTAGGTACTTGTATGGGATTGGAGGTGGCTCTTGCAAGTGATACATAGAAGGTAAGAGCAAGTGATTTGAGGGTGAAGAGGTTGATTGTAGCTTGATAAGCTACAGAGTATGGGGAGAATGGCGTGTGACGCACCTGGATGGTAATGGTTGTTTGAATGAAGGTGAGAAGGAATTGGTTTGGTGAAACGGAAATCTGAAACCAGGGTAGTTTACCATGAAAATGTAAAGGTATCCCACTAACAAAGCTTGTACTTAAGAAAGAATTAAGTTTCTCATTGCAAGTGTAAAAGCTTTTTTGAGGAGCTGGAAGAGTGTTCCCGTTTCAAGGTCATAGAGATTGGCTGTTTGAGAAAAAAAAATGCAGTTTTATTTTTGCAGCAGAGCGAGAGAAAGACATTTTTTTAATATGGCATCAAGTGAGTTGCCAAGAGTTACGAGGGTAGTTATTTAAAAAAATATATGTTTAAAGAAATGCAACAGAGGATTGGGAATGAGGGTAGTGTAATTCGGGATCTAGTTCTAATAATGAAACAAAAGCATTTGTGATTAGGAATGACAAGTATGTATGCAGTTATGAAAGACAAGTATGGAGATGAGTGTGGAGTTTGTTGCAGGGTGGAGTGAGATGACCGGATGGACCTCTGGTCATTTCCCCATGGCTGGCACATTTAACCAATCTATTTTGGAGGCTTTGAAAGCAACAGTCATTTTGTCTATGTTGGTGAAGAATAGGGTTAAGCATTTGCAATGTCTGGCAATATGGCAACAGGAGGCTAAGAGGTGGAACAAGGTGGCAGTCAGCCAGCAGCCCCGGCAGCGCCCCCGGCTCTCACAGCTTGCCTGGCTGACCCCCCTTTTGTTTTTTTATTTTTTATTTTTTTCAAGATTTGAACCCCAGGGACTCCTGTCTCTGGTGATGACAATGTTGATGTAACGCTAAAGCTTATTGCTTTCTCTATGCTTGCTTATTTTAAGCAATAATACCAAGATTTGTATCTCACAGACTATTGTCTATGAAGCTAACTTAAATGTCTAAGCTTACTGCTATAGTTATGCCTGTTTATTCTAATCACCAATTTGTTTATGACTATTCCCCAGAAGTGAACTGTTAGATCTGATTCAGCTGATTCAATTGATGATTATTACTGATGTCCGTGTCCTTCCTGCAACTAATCTCACTATCATTAGCAGGTTCAATGTGTCCTGGATACCTCATATTTATCTAACCATTTATTGTTTGTGAGGACTTCACAGTTTCCGGATGTTGTCCCATCGCTCCGGGTCTCGTACCAAAGGGGGCGTGCTGTCGATGTTGATTGACAGCACGCCCCCTTTGGTGGGCGTGCCGGGGGCGTGCCTGCCAGACGGAGGCGTTCCCATGGGAACGCCTACCGTCTGAAGCCGGCCCCACTGACATCACTAGTGATGTCAGTGGGAGTGATTTTGGCTCTGATAGAGCCAAAATCACTCCAGGGCTTGTGGCTGGGAAACCCGACCGCAGGGTTTCCCTCGCAAGTCCGATGGTCACAATGGTCAAGACCATCGCGACCATCTTTTTGGATGCTCGTATATGCTGTAGGTGGTGACCCACAGCTATACAAGCGTCCAGGAGGACGCTCCATTTTAATGGAGGAGGGCCCTGATTCAGAGCGAGCACTCTGGTCAGAGCGTCCGGCTCTGAATCAGGCCCTATGTTATACAATTCTCACAGAATCTGAAGAAAAGCAAGGAAAGCTTATGAAGAGACTCCCAGAAGAACCTTATCATGGAGTCCAGTCTGGAGACTATGTAATGGTGAGAAATTTCTTATGTTCTGGTTGTCTCATAGATCAATGGCAAGGCCCGTTCCAGGTTCTGCTAACAACCTCGATGTGGCTGAAAAGGACAATTGGATTCACAAAATCTCACTGCAAGAAGGTTTCCGACCCGGCGGTGAGGTCAGTTAAAGCCAAAGAAGATGCAGATAAAGACATTGACTGTGACTTAAATCTAACAAACTTATTTGATGATGGGCCTGATCAAAGTCACAGTTCAGGCCAAGATAAGGTTCACAGAATCGGGGACATTATTAGTAATGTTCTGCGGGTTGTGGACAAAGAAAAAAAAGATGGCTAGGTGTGAACAAGCCTCTGTGTATCCATTAATTGAGACAGTTATTTTTGTTGCATTTTAAATTTTTTATTTTTTATAGTGAATAAGAGCTGATAAGGACTGGTGACTGATGAGGACGGTGTGGAGAGTTATCCTAGGGGTACTGCCGGGGTCATATTGGTAGACTCCACTCCTATTTTAAAACTCATGATCATAAGGGATATGGTTTTAATCACATTAAGAGTCATAAAAGATGCACACACTCATTTTACTACTGATACACCCAGGTATAGGTACGCATCAGAGGATGGTCAAAAAGACCAAGGGAAAATTCTTAATAACTCATATATAAAAATAATTAAAATGTTTGAAAAAGAAATACATTACAGGTAAATAAGGTCTTGTACTGGTACTAGGTGCAAGATACATCTGATGAAGTATCGGAAAAGAAGAGCCATTACTGTAAGGCAAAGGTGTGAAGGGTTGCCTCACTATTCCAATATGTATATGTAAATACTGTGGTTTAAATTCAGAAAAGGGGTATACAATGGTGCAAAGACAGCATCTCTATACACACTGATACTTCTTCCCTGGACACTTATCATGAGCTTATAGAAAGAACAATAAGGTTAACTGATTGTTGGGTATGTAGTCACCATGTCATCCAGGGAATGTTGTGCTAATGTCTATTTCATTGCACTCAAATCAAACAACACTTCACTCACTATGTGGAACTCACACACTTGAACCTTATAATGTCTCAGGTTCCCTACGTTTAAAATTAACAAGGTATCCAAGGTATGATCAGGACAACATCATATGTATTAACAAAATGGTACAGGAGCTGAAGGTATTTATTTAAACCAGTGTTTGTAACACAATCTTACAAGGAGGATGTTACTGAATTAAACTAGTTTGGGGATCTTTTAGAAATTATTAAATACACAAAACATAATAAAGAAGAATGCGTGAGTGCATTAATAAACTGTGTAATAACAGAAGGAATGTTGGGGTACAATAAAACATACAGTCATCATATTGCAGAATGGAACAAGCAAGAAGAAAGCGTGGATGAAAAGGTGCCCGATGTAATGTTCCTTATAATGTTTTTTCTAACACATTGTCTAATAAACCATGACACTACCAAAGGTGTTAAATTATTTGTGTGGGCATAAGGCTTATTGATGGTTACCGATTAATTCTTTTGAAAAGGGTCTTATAAGAACATTGCTACTTGATGAAAAGGTAACACAACAGAAAAATCTAAAAGAAACATGAAATAATTACTGTGTAAGAGTGGTAAATAGAAATACAAATAGTATATGGAAAAGTACAAGCACCTCTTTACACTGTCCCAAAGTTATAAGGTTGGTTGAGGATTTGGTAACATAATAACATTTGGTACATAGGGAATTAATAAACAATGAATACAAAGAAGACTTGCGCTGTTGATGTATAATAGATCACTGTTTATTAATAGATTCCAAAGTGGAATATCAAAGTATAAAATGCACAATAAATTATATGTGGTAAAAATTAGTTATAAAGTAAGAGAAGATCTATAAAAATAAATAAGTAGGAACACGTATTGAGAATGAATCCAAATAAACAGATATACAGATTCAAAATGAAACCATGACATGAAACAATGTATGGTTTCTTTAAAAAAGAAAAAAGAAAAAACCAGCTGGTGACTAAAAAATTAAAAAAAATAAAAAAATGATGGAAGTTCCTTATAATTAAGAAGTGGGCCTCCTTGGCACAACAGAGTCTATTAGGATATGAAGATAATCCCTAAATAAGGGTGCAAATCCTCAATATGCACACTGTAAGTTTACCTCTGTATATGAGTACAAAAAAGCAAATAATGGAGGATATTTTAGAAGGTAATAGGCCCCCTTAGCACAACATAGTCAGTTGAAAGTTAGAATATATTCCCTTTAATTGGGCACAGTTCCTCAATTGGTACACAGAATGTTCACCTTAATGTAAAAATGGTGAGTATATACTCACAGTGAGGAAGATGGAACTTAAATAGTACCTACATCAGGCACAAACTTCAATGTATATGGTCCCGTAGATAATGGACAGGAAACAACTCACAGTTAGATGAATAAGTCCTGGAGTGTAGGTATAGCTGTGTATCCCCGGTATACAGCACGGACTTGTAAATTTTGCGCTGTAGATGAAGCGCGTGTAGTAGCAAACGACTGTAGAATGATGCACTAGATCTATCCGAGCATCCTCGGAGATCAGTGAAGGTTGGATCAACCGTGCTGGAGTCCGGTGTAGGTCCAGAAGGGACAGATAGATGATGTGGTTCCAAGTGAACAGATGCGGTCTCCGCTCGCGGGACCAGAGGTCTCCCGCTAATCTCCACAGCACAGGTGTAGGACAGGAAAGCCGGCAATAGTAGCTGGAACAGCCGGACACTCCGGTCTCCCTGGATGTAGACAGGGTGGTCTCCGATAAGGGACCAAGGTTATCCGCTTGTCTCCACTGTACAGGTGCAATGAATAAAAGCCGGCAGAGGTAGCTGGAGCAGCCAGACACTCCGGTGTCTCTAAAGGTCAGAAGTCCAAGAAGCCCTTAACGCGTTTCGTCATGCTCACGTGACTTTCTCAAAAGGTGTGGCTTCAAACCTTAGATGCTTCCTATATATAGATCCCATTGAATAGTAGCAGGTGTGGGAATTAATCAAATCAAAGTAATCGTTCTTTTTAAAGGGACATGAGGTGATAATTGCATGTTAAGCACTCATAAACTATTATTATAATAAGAAAGTATATATATATATTTAAATATATTGACCAGCAAAAAATCACTGAAGTAAAAATAATTATTAAACACTAATCATATCAAAAATTATATACATATCTAGACAAATAAACATATATAGATAATACAACAATATAATAATGTAAGGGGGTATCATAAATAAAGAATTAATAAAGATGCAGATGAGAAAAAAATATATAAAAAAAAAAGGAGAAAATATATATATAAAAAAAAAGAAAAAAAAGAAAATAAATAACAAGACCATAGTCTCAAATATCAAAAAAGAAGGAGATAAAGAATAAATAAGAAATCATAATGGATATCTATTGCATAGTAAAGTGAGACCAGAAACTTATCTTAAAATCTAGCATCGTTAATTAAATTAGATACTATTAATCCACAATAACTATGTAATAATTTCGTATCCCTGCAGTGATTACGATAGATAATAAACATAATGCATTTATATTAAACCAGATATGTCGTATATGTCTCCAATAGAGAGAGCATCAAGTTCAATACAGATTAAAAAAATTTATTCAAATAACAACATATAAGAGAATAAATAAATAAGAAAGTCTGCATTCATATAAGAAAAAACCACAATAAAGAACATTGCATAATTTCTCCTTGTGGAGTGATTGAAACAAATCCACAGATAACTTAAACAAATCTACATCGGCTTGACTCCATATTATGGGTCAAATTCTATACATTCATTTAGCCCCTCGGGAACGAGGGTCCTAAGTTTATGTATCCAGAAATTTTCCCTAGTACATAATAGTTTGAATCTATCACCTCCGCGGGAGGTGGGTTTGATCCATTCTATTCCTATCAAGGATAGTCCATGTGGATTATTGCCATGAAGGTCTACAAAATGTCTGGAGAGCCCATGAGTACAAAGACCCTTTATAATGTTCCTTCTATGCTCGAGGAATCTTGTTTTGAGGCAACGTGATGTTCTACCTACATACATTAATTGGCATTTACAGATCAGCACATATATAACAAATGTAGACTTGCAGTTAATATGTGACTGTATCTCAAATGATTCGTCGTCGTTTGAAGTTTTAAAAAAATGTGTTTTATTCTTAAACATACATTTTGTTGACCCACATTTATAGCAACCTTTTACATTGCTTGGTAACTAAGATAATTGTGAGGGCAAGGCAGTTATTGAAGGATTCCTTTTATCTATAAAGAAGCTTTGTGTTAATCGATCTTTAAGATTATCCGATTTTTTAAACACAACTGAGGGTTTATTTGAGAGACAAGAGTTGAGTATATTATCTGTTTGGAGTATACTATGATTCCTTGTTATTATATTCTTTATCTTGCTAGACGCAATATTGTACTTAGAAATAAATATAGGTTGGTCTACATTAAAAGTAGACTTTTTACTCTTATATTGTAATAAGTCATCTCTATTAAGATCCCTGGTTTCCTTAAGTGCTGTATCCAAAAGGGATAGCGGATATCTTTTGGATCTAAGACCATCACAAAGCTCTCCTGCCTGTTCTTCAAAGATGTCATTATTAGTGCAATTTCTGCGGATGCGTCTTAATTGCCCCCGGGGTATGTTGTTAATCCAGGGTCTATGATGTGAGCTTTTAAAATGTAGAAAATTAAAGTTATCTACTTCTTTCCTGAAGGTTCTAGATATGATGGCATCACTTTCTATGGACAGTGAAATATCAAGAAACGAAATATTTTCTTTGTGTATACAGGTAGTGAATTTCAAATTAAAATCATTACTATTAAGTGTATCTGTGAACCGTGAACAAAAATCATGTGTATCACCATCAAAAATAAAAAATAAATCGTCTATATACCGGCCATAGAGGACGAGGTCCGCGCCCAGGCTCCGCCCCCAAATGTGCGCGTCCTCGAACGCGCCCATATAAATGTTGGCGAAGCTGGTCGCGAACCTCGTCCCCATCGCCGTGCCGAGTGTCTGCAAGTAATAAACGTGATTAAAAATGAAATAATTATGTGATAATATAAACTCAATAGAATCCAAAATAAATTCACGTAGTCTCTCCGTCACATCTAAAGAGCATTCCAAACGTTTTCTCACTGCCTCTATACCTTTATGGTGTGGAATATTAGAATAAAGTGCTTGTACATCACTAGTAACAAAAAAATATGATTTTTTCCACTTAATTTTGGAAATAAGATTCAAAAAAGTAGTAGTGTCTCTAATATGTGACGGTTGGGAGACTGCGAGTGGTTGTAAAAAATAATCTATAAAATGTGATAAATTAGCAGTGAGGGACCCAACACCAGGGATGATAGGACGTCCAGGGGGTGCATTAAGTGATTTATGTATTTTAGGAAGGTGATAATAGGTAGGAGTGATAGGGTGTTTAGGAACTAAATAATGTGATTCGTCCAAAGTAATAATACCATCAGATCTAGCCTTCTCTACTAGATTTTTCAACCTCAAAGCAAAATCCCTCGTAGGGTCCATTCCAAGAACTTGATAAGTAATCGGATCATTCAATTGTCTAGTAGCTTCTATGACATAGTCATCTGTATCTTGTATCACTATACCTCCTCCCTTGTCAGCAGGCTTGATGACAAGGGAGGGGTCTGAGGCTAAATTTTTTAAAGCCTCTCTTTCACTCTTAGACAGATTATTTTTATACTTAAAGCGTTTTTGTTCCTTTTTACACAGTTTGTTAAATTCGTCTAGAGTTTTCTTATAGAATATGTTAATCTGATTGCTTCTATAATGATAAGGAAAAAAATTGGATTGCAATTTGAACTTGTTTCTCTCATTTCCAGATCTATCTACATCAAAAATTCTTACATCACTTTCTGTTAAATTACCTTCTAATTGTAAAGATTCTAGGATCTCAAGAGTTTCTTTATCTGTGTCATCTAAAATTATGCTATCCCCTACTATACCTTTATTTTTTAATTTTTTAGTAGCGAAATATCTTTTTCTGGTGAGGCTCCTTATATATCTATTCAATTCAACAAATAGATGAAAAAAGTCAGGAGGTTTGGTAGGAGCAAATTTAAGACCTTTCTCTAACAGACTAATAGCATGTGAATTGAGTGGTTTGGAAGATAAATTATATATATTTGACCCTTTTATGTTCTTATATCTTTTCTTTTTCTGTATTCCAAAACCTCCTCTACAGCCTCTGGGCTTTGTTCTCTTCTTCTTTTGGGAGTTTCTACTCTCAGGATATCGTATCGATTCCTTTGCGATTAATAAACAATATCGCAGACATTGTGGTAAGAGAGTTTCAAGCAATAAAACACTGAATTAAATGCAGCACACACTACCTTACAGCTGATATTGTGTCACATTACAAACAGTATATGAGTTACAGTGTTATACATACATCACAAATTCTTCTGATGCAGAAGAAATAAAATAAAAGTTAAATGAAATTACTCAGGTTAAAAAAATGAATTTGCGGAATAAATAAACATGAGGGTGTGATTCGCGACAGTTGGTTAACCTGGTCGAACCCCAGTACCTAGTTCGCATGGGTTGGAACTTGGTTAAGCAATGTTATGTACATATTGGGAAGATTAATATTTTTTTGTCATGATAATGTTGTTGATTTTCTATATATTAGTGAAATGCTTCAAGAAGATGTTCCAATGCATTAAGAAGAAATCAGACGATGCAATCTATGAGAGATATGAACTTTCTTCATAGATATGAACTTTTTTCGGAGTTATGACCCCTCAAATTTCATGAGGATGGAGCTGATAAAGCCGGAATATGTGACCGTACATATTCCTTCAGCAATTCACGAATATATGCATGCTTATGTCTTTCATTATTTTCATTGCAAACTTACATTTTACACTGCATAGTTCCTAATGATCATTGCCTATGAGAGAACGCCCTGTTATTCAGCAAGAGGAGATGCAACTGATATGTATATGCATTGTGCATACTAGCCTATGTTTAGTTCTTGGGCATGCACAGTGCGAGAACTCACATATGGGCTAATGTTCAACCCTGCAACAGTGTCCTAGTGTGACAGAATGATGTGCTGTGCCACCATGTCTGGAGAGGGCTTTTGCAACTTTATCTTGAGATTCCTCTTACCATCAGTAATGTGGCCTTACCGGCCAGTGTTTGCTAATACGCGCTATAGCACGTATTTTACCTACTTTTGAGGAATGGGGACTCAATTTTTAAAATGGGTGGGTCCCCAGGGATGCGCTCCGCTACAGCCAATCCCTTGCCGGCGGCCCTTTCAAACATGCCCAACAAAGTCATGGCATGCGCTGCTTATAAAGGTGGTGGCGTCTCACTGATCTAGCAGGACTTTCTGTGCAGGGGGGCGGAGTTGTCGATGGTGGCAGTGGCAGTAGTCAGCAGCCACTGCCATGTCCGCGCTGCTCCCCGGCTACTCCCACAGCTTTAAGAAGCCCTCGGTGGTCCTGCGGCTGAGCCGGCAAAGGAGTCGGAGCCAAGGCAGAGCTCTTCTCCCTGGGGGATGCCATTAAGCGGGCACCTGGGGTGCGGCCCTTTTCCCAGTACCTGCAGCAGCAGAGCAAGGCGGTGAAGTGGAAGAACCCATTCCCCAGCCTGGAGACCACGTTGCAGGTGTAGAGGAGACCGTGAGAGAGGGGAGCAGAGTGACCATGCCATGGGGAGCTGAGGACGAGTAGTGACCACCAGGGAGTTTCAGTAAGAGAGAGACCGTGCGGCTGGCAAGGTGAAGGCGAGTGACTGCATGGGATCTGCAGCACTGCCAGCAGGGAATAGGAGAGTAATCGCTGGGGAGTTGCAGTACTGCGGACTGGGGAGGTAGAGTGTGTCCTCCAGGAAGCTGTACACTGCTTTTGAGGGACTATTTATATTATTTCCTTACAATGTCCTCCCAATAGAATATTGTTAGAAATTGTTGGCACTCCTGTGTGTTACACTCTCTAAATGTGTGTGTGTGAGCCACTATATTTATGGGGTACTCCTGTGTGTGATGCACTGTAAATATGCCTGTCCCTAATATCCTCCTTTCTCCAGCTGCTGACTGCCCTTACCCACTCCCTACCCCCAGCAATGCCTGCCCCTTGCTGCCAGTACTGCCCCAGCTGCTGTCTATCCTTACACACTCCTTACGCTTTGGCACTGCCAGCCCCTAACCACCTTCTTGCCCCCTGTACTGCCCCAGCTATCTACACTTTCACCCTCCTTACCCAGCACTAACTTCCTCCTTGCCCCTAGTACTGTCCAAGTTACTATCTATACTTGCCCCCTCCCTACCCCCAGCACTGCCTGCCCCTAACTTCGTCCTTGCCCATAGTACTGCCTCAGCTGCTATCTACAGTTGCTCCCTCTCTACCCTCAGTACTGTCTGCCCCTAGCCCCCTCCTTGCACCTCAGTGCTGTGTCAGCTGTTATCTATCCTTGCCCCCCAGCACTGTCACAATTGCTGTCTGCACTTACCCCCTCCCTTCCCCCAGCACTGCCTGCCCTTACTCCCCTCTACCCCAACTTCTCCCTGCCTTTCCCTCCAGCTCTACCCCAACTGCTACCTGCCCCCCAGCACTGTCCCAACTGCTGCCTGCTTACACCCTACCATAATATGTAATGGGACCCAGAAACAGTGGAGTAGGACCCCAATTTTATAAAACGGACCCACAATTTTTTTCGCTTTTCACAATCACTGCCGGCCACTACTACTTGTTCTATATGTGACCACACTCTCACCCACTGTGTCAACTGCACACCACTGTGGTGCTCCGAGTGGTAAGAGAGAAGTAGTTGCCACCACCAGGTTTCTTCACTGGCACCTTGAACCGCATACTTCTGGGAGGTGTGTATAAAGCAGCTCTTTGCAAGTGACTGTGCTGCTTCTTCCTTACTGCTGATGGAAGTGGTATGAAATACCACCGGCCGCATGGCCGGGAGTTCGAATCCCGGCAGCAGCAGGCAGACAAATGACGAGATCCCGGCAGCAGCCGCCCGACAGCGCTGGAAATCCCGATTGTCCGTAGGTGAGTACTTACTAACCTAACCCCCCTAATCCTAACCCTCTTTAGGGGTGCCTAACCCTAACCTCCCCCCCTGTGCCTAGCCCTAATCCCCCCTCTAAGTGCCTAAACCTAACCCCCCCTTCCCCGCTCCCTAAACCTAAGTTCCCCGTGGTGGTGCCTAACCCTAACCTCCCCCCAGGGGTGCCTAACCCTAACCCTCCCTCCCCCTAGTCTAACCCTAACCCTCCCGGGGGGGTGCCTAACCCTAAGTCTCCCCTGGGAGCCCTAAACCTAACCCTCCCCCCCGGTGGCTGGCCGCTCACGCTGCCCGGCATCCCTTCGATTGGGATGCCGGGCGCCGGACTTCCGGCGTCAGAAATTTAGACGCCTGTCATTTAACCCTCGCCGGGATAAAGCAGTCGGGAAGGCAGCTGCCGGGCTTACGTCAGCCGGCTTCCCGATTGCATCCCCTGCTGACTGGTTCAGGACTGCTGCTTATCTGGAAGAGTATTCACTAGTGATGCTGCATTTAACAAAGGAGAATGGGAGACAGATTAGAGTAGAAGCTCTTATCTGTAAATCTGAGAATTTCAAGACATAACAAACATCTCGAAGGAACAGAATAGAATATTGCTTAACAGTAGCTATTTTAAAAGATGTTAATATTGCTTTACTCTCTGTGTTCTCTCTAGTAAGCAGTATACTGGCACTGTCAATTTAACAGGCGTTAACAAAGGTATCCGGGGAAAGAGGTTAAAACAAAGTAGTACGTCACTGTACTTGCAGGGTGTGGGGTTAAGTAGTGGGGACCAGGCCATACCAAAAATAATACAAACATGTCTTCAGCGGTCACTCTCCATTTATGCAGAACACATTCTCATGGTGAATGCATCTGATGAGCATGGGTTATTGGGTTGGGTGTTTTGTTTACATGTATCTTGTCGACACTGATGAAATGTTGACATGATTAGAATGTCGACAAAACTGTGTCCTGACGGTGCAGTGTCTCCGGTGATACAGCGGTCTCTTCAGGGTCTGGCAGCCATTTGCATCAGTGAGTATGCTCTCCCCTATCCCTAATCTAACTGTAACCCTTTCCTTTCCTTACAGTCTGACCCTCCTCCTAGTACCTCACCCTCCCCTCCCGGCGGTGCCTAAGCCTACTGTTGCCCGCAGAATGTCGATATTTCACATGTCAACATTGTGAACATGTTGACATTCTTCAGATATTGGCATGTTCCATTTCAACATAACTGTTGACATTGTGGTGTTGACATTTAGCATATCGATATAGTGACTACATACCGATGAGTACATGCCTGTGAGTGCTAAACCTAATATGATTACAGAGCCAGAATTTAAGTGCTGGTTCCAACACTAGATCCTAGATATGCAGGAATAGGTTTATGTACAGCTTTTATAACCACACAGTCTCAATTATTGTAAATACAACACTAGTTACTGTATGTCACTGGTCATTACATAACAGAAGTATTTCAAAATATGTTGGAGATTCTGCAGAGGATCTTTATATCATAAAACAAAGATAAGAACCAACATAATTATTATGATGCGGCTAAGATCCCTTAAGGTTATCGAGGGTTGGTGTGCTCCCCAGGAGTAATAATAATAATTCAGACAAGGTTTTATCTTATATAGTAAGATAGAGAAGAAAACTCCATTTCTCCTTCATCCACTACGGGACACTGGAGCTCAAGACAGTGGGGTATACACGGTGGTAGAGTAGAGCCTGGCACTTTAAAGAATTTAGAATTGTTACTGACTCCTACCCCTCTCTGGCCCATCAGCCCCAGTTTAGAAAATGTGCCCGAGAAAGCCGGTGCACAGTGGGGCTTTCTCCAGCCTCTTAGTATTTTATTTATTTGAATTCATTTTCACTTACAAAGAAGGCAGCCAAGTCTGCCTAGATTAGGGACCCCTCACCCTGACACAGTCAGACCTAAACATGAGTGCACAGGGCTTCTTTAAAAAGCCTCTGACAGCTCCCATATGCCGCTGCAAGAAGAAAAGACAGACTACCTCACCTGTCTCTGTGAGGCCCGACACAGCTGGAAACAGCTTGTGTCCGGGTTCCTCACTGCCCCGAGCCCAGTATCCCGACCGCAGCAGTTAACTGTGAGAATACCACCACTCCTGAGTAGCAGGAGCGGTGGACAAAGGCTGGGCTCAATGACAGCATGCTCTTATGCAGCCATCACACAGGGTGACCGTAGCTACCCCCCCTTCCACCCAATAGTAGTGGCTGGAGGAGAGCACTTCTTACAGTCAGTAACTGGCTGTTAAAATGTACCTGGGCTTAGTGACAGCTGGGTCTGTCACTATTATACAGTTCCCGCTGTACAGAGAGGCAGATTTCCTCTCCGGTTGGCACGCACTCCACATGCAGGCGCCGCCATTTCCTATTCCACGCTACCCCTGCAGCTTACAGCATGCTGGGGGTTAGTTATGTACAGCTGCTGTGACTGGACGCCGGATTCCCTTCTCTATATTCAGAGAGGGAGACCACCGCGTCCCACTGCTCCCATAGCAGGGAGTTAGCCATGCTAGCAGTGGTTAGCCCCCCTGGTTAGCAAGGGGGGGATGGAAGGGTCCCCCAGCTTCTGCCATCACATTGGCGCTGGCGCGATTCTGGGGCTGGGGGCAGAGTTTAGCAGCGGTTCGGGCATGCCAGTAACCTGAAAGTTTCAGGGTCCCGCCCGCTGACCCACAGATCATGGTTGTCCATGAGCGGCCTCCCTGTGTAGAGGTAAGCTAGGGCGCACGCTTACATCAGCCCGCGTTTTTTATTTCTATGGCTGCAGACGGAGCTTGTGCAAATATTACCTTTAATGCAGGGTTAGTATATGTTTATGTCCTATGCCTCTCATTTAAACTAAAAGAACTGGCGCTATGCAATAGATATGCATATATCGGAGGCTTCACTCTGATGGAGTCTGTCCATCTCTAAGCCCACCTCCAGGCTAGATGCGTACCTAATGATGCTATTCAATTCAGTGCCTCTCAATACCGCAGTTGACCCAGTGGGATTTTTTATATCACATTGGAGTGTACTTTAGGATACCGCCTGGGACACCGCATGGGTTCGAGACCAGTCCCAAGTAGAGCGTTACCACATAGGCAAGGTACGAGAGACCTGTGTTCCCTGGTACAGCTGCTGGTGATCGGGGGATTTTATATATTTATGAGTACACGTGTGTTATATGGATGTGCATACCTTAGGTGTATATATTTGTATAATAGATATATATAAAGATACATGTATGTGTGCTCACGGGGTACTAGGTCCTATAAAGTGTAGTCTCTGTTCTTATCAGTTTAATATCTGATATGCCCCTTATCAGGGGGCACATGTTAAATGGAATTTTAGAACAGGGTAGAACAACTGCTCTATCCACTCAACGAATTGACTGGGTATTATAGTTCTTTCGGGACCTACCTGCTCAGGTATAGACTGCAGCAATATAAATACGGTCTTGTTGTGCGACATGAATGGAAGCTTGAACTCCTTTAGTGGAGTTTGGCTGTAGACCTCTTCCATTTAGCACTATTCTCCGTATTGAAGAGAGAGTCATTCTCTACATAAAGCTGAGAGTGTTATGTTCTGGGTTGTTTGTGGACCCGGGGTGGTAGCAGGAGCGATCACAGAAGCGGATTTGAATAAAAAACTAGGTTTTTTAATAAGTGCTTGAGTAGACATAAAATATGGCAGTAAATAAAAGTCCAGGAATATATAAATGTGCACAAGAGTTCTGTGGTGAGAGTAATGGGTTAATGTCCAAGTAGAAACAATTAGAGCTGTCCAGGTGTGCAGGTAGTGTGACTGAAAATAATCAACCAGGTATGCAGGTAGTGATGCAGGAAAATAATAGCCAGGTATGCAGGTAGTGAACTAAGGCAAATGAGCAGGATGTCAGGAGGCTCAGGCACTCAGGTATGGGCAAGGGTGATGGAGGAAGCGGGGTAGTCCAGCGGGAGCTAAGAGCTGACAGGCAGACTGACAGATAGCGAATTCACAGGAACAGGAAAGCACAGAGAACTCCCTCTCAGCTAGGCTGAGATACACGTTGCACTGGCAAAGAAGGAAGGCACTGACCCTTCCTAAATACCCCATGCCGTTCTGTTACTGGCCGGAGGGAACATGTGACTCACCAGGATTGGCCAGCCGCATCACATGGCCAGAAGGCAAGATGGCGGCGCCCATGCCAAATGGAACGGAGACGCCGCCAGGCCTTACCAGCGCAGAGTGACAACAGGCCCGCACAACAACGCGCGCAGCCAAAGCCCCCAGCCAGACACCAGCTCCGCCACCAGACAGCCCGCGCCACAACGACCTCACAGGTAACACCCGCCTAGCACCATGCTGAAATACCCAGGCCGTGACAGAGAGATGGCTTTAGCTTATACTGTAAGAATTTTTACCTCTTATGTCAATTATCACTTGCATAGGTTAAATGTTTGGACCCCTTTCTGGCGGTCGGTGGCTGTTGATCCCGACTTGTTTTATCACACCCCTATAAGGGTGTCTGTATTTTGAAATTTTCCCGTTGTCATAGAAATGATATGTATCCTACAGTCACCGCTGTTACTTCTGTAGACCCGGAGGCTAATTTCCAGGGCCTACAGTCACACCACCCAATATCTGGCCATTCTCATCTGTGCTTGGCAAGTAGCAGTTTGGGAGTCCGTCTGAAAACTAAAGGTGCGTACGCACTTGCCGATATTTTAAAGGACTGAATAACAATATTGTTAGCGTTCAATCGTTCACTATATCGCCAGTGTGTACGCTAAAATTATGAACCATAACGACGAACGACCAAAGATGCGTGCTCCCGCATGTCATTGATCATTGTTGATAATCGCCCAAACATGCAGGACAACCTGACGATATCGTTCAGTGTGTGTGCTCAATGTCATTAACGACACTGAGCACACCCCTGCCGGGAACACACTAGACGATATCACTCACAGAGTAAATCGTTTAGTGTGTACGCACCTTAAGGCGTTGCCAAAGGAAAAAAAAAACCTCTGCTTCAAGTAAATGAGGGGCACTACGTGGTTCAGCTCAGGCTGTTCTCCGAGGGGCATTCTGCCTGACAGGTGTATAATATATATATATATATATATATATATATTATATATATATATTTGTATGGTATTATTTCCATTCTTCATACAAATATTTACTTAGAATCTGGAAACCCAGTTAAACCACTACCTGGGGTTGTCGAGGCTGCAGATATATCCCTTCTTTAATGGGGATAAATACACATTCTATATCTCTGTGTGTGTACCCTGCTCACTTTAAATTTTGGTACTCCATCCATAATAATGATTTATCTCAGACGGAACATAGCTATCTCAGCAGGATGTCTCTACAGCACTGACCCAATGTAGATTTCCTATCAGAACATATAAAATCTAGGTTCTATTCCATCCTCAAGGCTTACTTGGTTAATATTACCACAGACTGCAGTTACAGCTACTATGTCTGAGGGCCACCCGCCAAGAGCTTAGGCAGGTCAGGTCGGGGTTTGTCTTCTACTAGTGTGCATCCAATAAAACACTGGAAAATGTTTTTGTTTGTTTCTATAGCCCTCTCGTTGTGACCTCTATAAATGTAGGGATCACTGGTGGAGATCCACTGTCCAATATGTGATTCTATGTGTACTTTGGGCCTGATTCAGAGCCGCTCGCAAAAAGCGAGCGCTCGCTCTGAATCAGGGCTGCCACTTTGTTTAAAAAACCCGGCCTCCTGTCTGCTCGCTAAGCTGTGGGTGACCACCCACAGCTTTAGCGAGCGGCCAGGTGATGGTCACGATGGACCCTTGTGGTAGGGTCTCGTCTGCCGCAAGCCCCAGTGAGCTTCCGACTCTAATAGAGCCGGAAGCTCACTTCTGACATCACTCATGATGTCAGTAGGGCCGCCCAGAAATGGCAGGCGTTCCTTCAGGAATGCCTCCGTTTGTCCAGACACCCCCCCACCCTGCCTACACCATGTTGTTTTTTTGTTTGTTGCTGTAGTCCTTTGGTTTGATGCGCCAAAGGCACTCATGGGACCTATACAGCTCCAGGAACCCTGTTATGAACTGGCGCTCCCTTACGCTTGTCATTTCTGCGGAAATAAAAAACATAAACTGCTTTAATATATATGTTTACTATTGGACTATTCAAAAATTTTATGCTTTAACACAGTTTGCTTTTATATGTTTATCACAGTTTCATTTTTTATGTTGATACAGTTGAGTTCATTTTAAATGTTGGATGTTTTTAATAAAAAAAACAAAATCAAAAAGTTATCTGACTACATTAATCTGCACCAATGAGGGTCCATTATATCTAAACAATGGTGCGCCAGGGGGATTATCATTGGTTGCACAGTGGTATAAACTAAGATGTGCCAGGGGAAAAAGCATTGTTGGCACAGAGGTTTAAACAATGGTGTGCCAGGGGAATAATCATTGGTGGCACAGAGGTATAAACAATATTGTGCCAGGGGAAAAAGCATTGGTGGTACAGTGGTAGAGGCAGTTGTGGTAGAGGTATAAACAATGTTGTGCCAGGGGAAAAAGCATTGATGGCACAGAGGTATAAACAATGTTGTGCCAGGGGAAAAGCATTGGTGGTACAGTGGTATAAACAATGTTGTGCCAGGGGAAAAAGCATTGATGGCACCACTGAAGGAGAACAGGACAAAGAACACTCAGTCCAACATACCAACTCACTGCAGGAACACAACATCTTCCCCAGGAGGCGAATGCAAAGATGCACCGACACAAGTCTGGGTCTGAGCACCGAACGAACCAGCTCCTGAATGGCTATGGCCTTGTCCATAGGCAGAAAGATCCGAAGTAGGGTTGTGTCCAGAATCATACCCAGGAATTGAAATTTCTACAACGGTATCAACTGAGACTTCTGGAAGTTGACAATCCAGCTGTGTTGTATGAGAATCTGATGCGTAAGAGACAAATGGAGCAGAAGGATTTCTGCCAACTGTGCATTGATAAGCAAGTCATCCAGGTACGGGACAATAGTTACCCCTTGAGAACGCAGATGAGCCACCATTACGGCCATCACCTTGGTGAATACTCTGGGAGCAGATGAGAGACCAAATGGCAGGGCTTGAAACTGGTAATAAGTCTCCCTGATGGCAAATCTGAGGAAACAATGGTGTGCCAGGGGAATAATCATTGGTGGCATAGTGGTAGAATGAGGTTGTATAGTACATATATATTCACTTGGCAATGCTCACAGACGATGTACACGATGCTGCTGTCTCTTCTCCGTCTCTCACAAATTGGAGGAGGGCAGTGGCCAGGGATCCTGCAATACCTCGTACATTGGATCGCAAATCAAGAAAAAACTGCTAATGCTAATGCCTGATATCGGCGGATCGCCCTGATAATTGTAGCATGTGGGGGGGGGGGGGGACCGAAGGTTAAATATTGCTCGGTCGGGCAGGCCAGATTGTCCAGCATACCCGTCCGATGCGATATTTCCCGGTAAACTGTCGGCCGCATTGGGCAGTGTATGCCCAGCCGCGGCCGTCAGACAGACATTTCCTGTGTTCTTTCCTACAGAAGGAACAGGGAAATGTCTCCTCCCCCGGGGGCGGAGCGCGGATGTCTGCCGAATACACTGTGAGAGAAATATCACAGTGTATGCCGACGACATCTGCTGCTGGCAGCCGGCCAGATAAAATGTCTGTCGGTCTGACAGACATTTTTTCTGGCCGTGTATGCCCAGCATAAGATGTGTGTCACATTGTACATGTTAGGTCGTAATCTTGCCATTTTCCCATTAGATCTACGATGCAGATTTACGACGGCGGGGAGGCACATCGTCATCGTAATGGTACAAATAACACACTCGATGTACACAATTGAATGTTACGATTGAACTAAATCGGACATATCGTGCAACAAATCGCAGCAGCAGCCTGTCTGGAGCTTTCGAGGAACCGCCCCTAAACCATAGGCCCTACCCCCTCCCACTTCCCCCACAGGGGGAAGCCAGATTATGGGAAGTTAGGAGCCTAGGGTGAGGGTCCCCCTCTCACATGCTTGCTCCTCCCCTATGGCCCCTCCAGATTAGCTTCTGTGTTCTTATCTCTGCCTCTACAACTGCCAGCTCTCCTCTCCTGCTCCTAGTGGCCGGGCATAGTGTGCATGCACTGCACAGAAGATTGTGATGTTAGACAGCACTGTTATACACAGAGGTGCCCCAGCCCTTCCACCTATACAGTCTTTTCCACCATACTCTTTACAATTCCTGCCTTTGCCCCTTCCCATATCTGTGCCTCTGCCCCCTCCCCATATCTGTGCCTCTGCCCCTTGCCCATATCTGTGCCTTTGTCCCCTCCCCATATCTGTGCCTCTGCCCCTCCCCATATCTCTGCCTCTGCCCCCTCCCCATATCTGTGCCTCTGCCCCCTCCCCATATCTGTGCTTCTGCCCCCTTCCTATATCTGTGCCTTTGCCCCCTCCCCATATATGTGCCTCTGCCCCTTCCCCATATCTGTGCCTTTGCTCCTTCCCCATATCTGTGCCTCTGCCCCCTACCCATATCTGTGCCTCTGCTCCTTCCCCATATCTGTGCCTCTGCCCCTCCCCATATCTGTGCTTCTGCCCCCTTCCCATATCTGTGCCTTTGCCCCTCCCCATATCTGTGCCTCTGCCCCCTACCCATATCGGAGCTTCTGCCCCCTCCCCATATCTGTGCCTCTGCCCCTTCCCCATATCTGTGCCTTTGCCCCCTCTCCATATCTGTGCCTTTTCCCCCTCCCCATATCTGTGCCTCTGCCCCCTCTCCATATCTGTGCCTTTGCCCCCTCTCCATATCTGTGCCTCTGCCCCCTCCCCATATCTGTGCTGCTGCCCCCTCCCCATATCTGTGCCTCTGCCCCCTCATTTTATGTTGCTGTGCTCTTTACCATCTTTCCTCTGCACCTTCCCCATATATGTGCCTCTGCTACCTCCCAATAGTTGTGCCTTGCCCAGACTACCCAACTCACTTGTTCTGACAATCCCTATCCGCCTCCCTGGTATCTGTGCCTCTGTCCCCCATTTATATATGTGCCTCTGCCCCCTTTCTATCTATCCATTGAGTGCCTCCGCATTTGTGCTTCTTCTGCTGCTTTACAGAATGGCTGCTGGCTGCTGATCAGAAGAGACATGACTGACGGAGGCCCAACCATGTTCAACACCACATAAAGATGCCAGAAAAGCACGATTTTCAGTTATTAAGTGTGTATATGTGTGGTATTTATTTGTGTGTGCATATGCAGACCCACCAAGAGCCGCGCCAGACCTGGGTAAAAGGGGGCATGGCCTAATCGTGGGAGGTGTGGTCACACCCTCTTAGGTAAAAAAAAAGAAGAAAAGTTTTGCGCTCTGGCGAGGGGGGCGCAGTGAGCCCCCTTAGCCCGGCGCATACCCAGTGGGGGGCGCAATCAGCTTGATCGCTCCCCCCACAGGCATAGGAGACTGCTACTTAGCAGCCGCCAGCAGCCTCCCAATGCAGCCCAGCACACAGCAGCGTGTGCTGGGCTGCTGTGATGTAAGAGGAGGGGGGAGTGGCACCGGACCCTCCAACAAGCCCAGGTAATTAATACCCGCCCCCCCCTCTCGGTGCCCCTGTGGGTATGTGAATGCCATGTGTGCCTCTGTGATGTGTATGTGTGATGTGTGTGTGGTGCGGTGTGATGTGGTGTTTGTATCTATATCTAGTGTGTATGTGTGTATGATAAGTGTCTGTAATGTGTGGTGTAGGGATACGGTCAGAATCCCGGCACATGGGATGCCAGCGCTTAGGATACTGGCGCCGGATCCCGACACCTGTCAGAATCCCAGCACTGGTATCCCGATCACCAGTATCCCACAGGTAAGCAGCGGGGTTAGGGGAAGGGTTAAAGGTTATGGTTAGGCACTAGGAGGAGGGTTAGGTTTAGGCACCGGGGAGGGAGACTTAGGGTTCGGGTGCAGGGAGGTTAGGTTTAGGCACTAGGGGGGAGGTTAGGTTTAGGCACTGGGGAGGGAGGGTTAGAGTTAGGCCAGCAGGGTGCCTGGAATGGCATTCTGCAGCCACTGTCACTGCCGCAGTGCCGCCTGAAGTGTCCTTTGGACGCTCCAAGCTTTCACCATGCCATCTGAGCAGCCGCTTGGAGCGTCCTCAGGGGCAGTGCTGCATTTCCCGGTGATGATGTCCTACTGCCCTCTGCACGACACCATGACATTATGCACTCCATACTGTTAGGGAGTGGCAAAACTATATATTTTGCTCCTACCTGCCAAAAAAGTTTCTGGCACTCCATTTTGTTAAAGCTAATACAGGGCTGTTTCTAGGCAATTTGGCTCCCAGTACAAACAGTTAAAAATGCACCCCCACCCCCTATAGACAGTTTACATTTGTAATTTTTCTTCCTTATAGTAATGCCCCTTACACATTATGCCACACACCATAATGCCCATTACACAATATGCCACACACAGTAATGCCCATTACACATTATTCCACACACCATAATGCTCATTACACATTATGCCACACACCGTAATGTCCATTATACAATATGCCACATACCGTAATGGGATCCAGTCAAGATACTGGTGGAGGGATGCTGGACGTCAGGATACTGACGTCGGAATCCCAACACCCATCAGAATGCCTACGTCAGCACCCTGAAGGGATCAAGATACCGACATCAGCATACCGGCCGCTGGCATCCCGAAGGTAAGCATGCGGGTTATGGTTAGGGTTAGGCCGGGGATGGGGGGGTAAGGTTTAGGGATCTGCCAGGGTGGTTTAGGCACTGACCGGGGAGAGTTAGGCTGCGGGGAAGGGGGGTTAGGGTTAGGCACCACCAGGTGGAGGCCAGGGTTTGGCACCATCCGGGGAGGGTTAGGTTTAGGGTGCTGGAAGGGGAAGTAAGGTTTAGGCACCACCGAGGGAAGTTAGGATTAGGCACCACTGGGGGAAGGGTAGGGTTAGGCACCACTGGGGGAGGTTTAAGGGTTGAGGGGAGGGTTAAGCTACTTACTGGCCCCTGTTGAGATTTTCAACATCGGGATGCTGATGTCGGTCTTCTGACCACCGGCATTCCGTCCGCCGGTAAATCATACCAATTCCACTGTAATGACCATTACACAATATGCCACACACCGAAATGCCCTTTACACATTTTTCAACACACCATAATGGCCATTGCACATTATGCCACACACCAAATTGCCCATTGCATATTATTCCACACCCTGTAATGCCCATTACACACTATATCACACACCAACATAATGCCCATTACACATTATTCCACACACCATAATGCCCAGTGCACATTATGCCACACACCGTAATGCCCATTACACATTATGCCACACACTAATGCCCATTACACTTTATGCCACACACTAATGCCCATTACACTTTATGCCACATTTTGCCCCTGACACCATGTTATGCCCCACAGTAAGGCTTTTTATTACTTTTAAATTACCTGCTCATTGTCAGGGGTTCCATGCTCATTGCCAGGGGTTTCATGCTCGCTGTGGTTCCATGCTTGTTGCCAGGGGTTTCATGCTCATTGTCAGGGGTCTCATGCTCGTTGTCAGTGGTCTCATGCTACGAGTTCCATTCTCTTTGCCAGGGATTCATCTTTGCTGACAGGGGTTTCATGCTCGTTGTTTGGGGGTTCATGCTTGTTGCCAGGGGTTTCATGCTCGTTGACAGGGGTTCCATGCTCATTGCCAGGGGTTTCATGCTCGTCAGGGGTTCCATGCTTGTTGCCAGGGATTTTGTGCTCGTCAGGGGTCTCAAGGAAGATGCAGCTTTCTGCATCTTTTCCCGGTTGTGCCAGCATTCCTGGCACTTCATATTGCCCTGACAGATGCTAGAAGTCCAGTAGAACCTCTAGCATCTGTCTCCTCCTAGGCGACGGCCATTTTTGGAGGGACGTTTTCAATGAATTTCCATGCGGACGGCCAATGGAATCTGCAGTCACCGTGCTCCCAAGCCACAGTGGGGGCTATTGTTACGCCCTTACTGTCAGGCATCACTAGTAAACCTATTGCCTCTTGCAATGGCTGCATGCAGGTTCCCAAACATAATTCAGTTTAGTGATTTCTATGTAGCAGTGTTCCTGAGCCATGTGACAGAGCTCATAAAACTCATGATTGCCGAATTATAAATTCTCCTCCCCGTGCGAAGCCTGGGGAGGAGAAGCTGGTGGGCGAAGTTGGAGGTGGGGTAGACCAGGTCACATAATTAAGCCCCGCCCCCTCATGGGAATTCGCCGCGAACGTCGTATATTTAAAATAGGGAACGTGGCTAAATGACGCGATTCTCCCCATTCTGCCCACTTCACTAGGAAGTGGGCAAAATGCGGAAGCAGTGCCTACCCTTCCTGGGGTGCAGGGGGTTACAAGAAAATTCGGGAGCCTCCCGCGACTTCCGGGAGGGTAGGCAAGTGTGATAAAACTACACAAATCACATCATTACCTTTAGCTTGTAAACATATTCAAAATATAATTTGCAAAATTGTACTGTCTTGCTATATAATATAAAATATAACTTTTAGTTCATTTGTGGCTGAGCTGGCAGGTAGAATTGCTGAAGGTCGAGTATAATCTTTGCAATTTGTTTGTCAAAGGATATATTGTCCCCATATCTGTGCAGACATTTGTACAAGCATAGTCATGCAAATACTGCGCAGGCTGCCACGGAATCAACACCACTTTAGAAACTAATTCCTTGGTTGGTTGGTTGGTTGGTTGGTTGGTTGGTTGGTTGGTTAGTTGGTTGGTCATACAGTTGTTTCGCCATATTTGTGTATACAGCACATGCACAATGATGGCTGATGCTATTCATGATTCGTTCCTTATATTATACCATGGATGCATCTTCTATGATAGAGTGTCACCATCCACACATCCTTCTGGAAAAGGTCTGGCGTATCGTTCACATGGAAGCAGGAGGCAGATAAAGAAATGTGGAAGGAGGTGATCATGATGCTTGATGGAATCTTGCTTGGAGTAGCAGAAGCACTGATCTTGACAATTTAATGATGGAGCTGGTAGATGGAATTGCTGCAGTCCGAATTTAGGATTGCTTTAAAATCCTTGCAGTTGGTCAAATTGTATTTTGTCCCCATATCTGTGCAGACATTTGTAAGAGCAGTACAAGCGTAGACATACAAATACTGCACAGGCTGCCCCGACAATCAACAGCCATTCCAGGAACTGATTCCAGGGTGAACCCATGTGTCTCACGCCGTTCCTGAAGGTGCACTTGAAGCAGATCCGGATGGTGCACATGGTGCCATTCCTTAAGGTGTTCTCTGGAAACATCATACAAGGCGGCGTCTGTACATCCTGTTGGAAGAGGTCTAGCACAGTGTTCACCTGGAATCTTGAGGCACATAAACAAAGTTATGGAGTAGGAACCCATATAACTTGTTTTATTCTTTCTTCAAGAAGCAGAATCCCTGCTCTCTCCATGTACACCCAATGAATAAGCAATAAGTCTCCGAGAAATAACGATGCACTGAATTATAGCAACACTGCCCACAAAGCACTCTGAAGCGGTGAAAGACATTGGAGCACTGAAAAAGTAACAGTGCAAACCTCACTGACTCAATTCCTGCGATGTCAATGTATAATGCATCACGATGACCTTACAAACATGTTACTATAACCAGTCAGGGAGTAATCCCTATCTGATTTACTGTCTGGAGTTTGTAGTCCAGTTTAGTTGCTGTGTAAAAGAAGAAGGATACAAAGAATCTATATATTAATACATGGTTTATAATAGCATTTTAAACAATTATGTTAACATTTGTTTGATAATATTGAGCAGACTATAATAAAGATTTATACAGTCTGTTTGTGAGAAAATGTTTGGTCACAAGATTCTCACAAGAGATAATAGGCCTGATTCAGAAATGTACGTAGACCCGATGGTTTGAGTACATTTCCGATGGTGGAGTGCCTGTGCATGTGCAGAATGAGTCCTGTGTGATCGCACACAGGGCCTGATTCTGACCCGCTCGCGAGCGCTGAGCGCTCGCTAGCGGGGTCGATGATGCCCTAGTGCGCATGCGCATGATGGAGGGAGTTCCGTCGTGCGCATGCGCGAGACCCGAATAGCGACGGCCATGCCGTTGCTATGGGTCTCGAACCAAAGGGGGCGTGCTGTCGATGGTGAGTGACAGCACGCCCCCTTTGGTGGGCATGCCTGGGGCGTGGCTGCCCAGACAGAGGCGTTCCCATGGGAACGCCTACCGTCTGGGGCCGGCCCCACTGACATCACTAGTGATGTCAGTGGGAGTGCTTTTGGCTCTGATAGAGCCAAAAACACTCCTGGGCTTGCGCCAGCGAGACCCTACCGCAGGGTCTCGTAGCAAGCCCGATGGTCGTGATGGTCTTGACCATCGCGACCATCTTTTTGGCCGCTCGCATAAGCTGTGGGTGGTCACCCACAGCTATGCGAGCGGCCAGGACGCTGCTCCAATAACAGGTAGGAGGGCCCTGATTCAGAGCGAGCGCTCTTGTCAGACCGTCTGGCTCTGAAACAGGCCCACAGTTCCCACTGAGTTGCAGCCTAATTGACAGGCTGAGACTATTTGGGGCCAGATGAGGTGGGGCCACCTTCTATACTGGAAAACGGGGGCATGTCAATGAAAGTCAAGTCTGCAAAAAGCTACCAGCATGCACAGAAGAAAGAGTCCCTGGATATTGGGATATATTGTATGAGGCACAGTTCCTAGATATTGGGATCAAGGCTGTAACAGGCCTGGAGGCTTAGGCGCACACCTTCCCTACACTACATGATGCTGCTTGCCAGGGACAGATTGGTTGTGGCTGAATCCAACATTTGATACGTTTAGGGTGGGGGGCCCTTCCTGATGGTCTAGCCATCCTATGTGTATGCAGCCGTGGGTTGATCCGATCCTTCCCACCTGCCCCCAGCCCATTCCCAAACCCCTTCTTGATGCGCACAGTGGGACCTGTGTAAACATTGATAACATTGACGCAGATCAGACAGCCATGCGCTCATTTCGGCAGGTCTGACCTGTCTCAAATACTGCAGTTCTTCTCACATGTAGAGAGGTCTTATGCTGCGAAAGCAATTGCAATGGCTAATTTATGCACACCCACGGAATGGCATTTAAACGGTCAGATGCATAGGTGTTCACCTAACCACCCCCTCATTGCCTCCCGCAAGCACTGACCAGGATCATGGTCACATAACTGAAGGACATCTAGGGGTTGAAAAAACCTGTGAGAGAATTTTGCAGCTGTTTTTCTGGCTAGGGGACCATAAAGAAGTGTCTGACTACTGTGCATCCTGCCCTGAGTGTCGGTACCATGGTCCCAGACCATATTATATAAGTACACTTGTCCCATTACCCAATTTTGAGGTCCCATGTGAGAATAGCTATGGATTTGGTTGGATCTTTAATAGAGTATGCCCAGGGTCATCAGTATATTTTAGTGGTAATGGATTATGCTACCAGATACCATTGTGTAATATATCAACAAAGACATTTGCTTGGAAAATACATGTCTTCAGCAGTGGGAATACCTAAGGAAATTCTAAAGGATCAGAGTACTCCATTTTTGTCAAGAGTTATAACTGAGGGACTGATTCAGCAGATGACGCTAATGCGCCTTTTTAAGTTTACTAATCTAAGGATCTCCGTATATCACCCTCAGAATTATAGTTTAGTGAAGAAGTTTAACAAAACTTTAAAGAATATGCTAAAGAAAGTGTTGGATAAAATGGGAAAGATTGGGATTATTTGTTACCCTATTTGTTGCTGGCCATTAGAGAGGTACCTCAATCTTCAAAGTGGTCATTTTTGTTTGCTGCATGGGAGAGACCCAAGGGGATTGCTGGATATTGCAAAAGAGACATGGGAGAGGCAACCCAGTCCTTATAAGATGGTTAGAAAGCATGTTTCTTAGATTCAGGAAAGAATAGCTGCAGTGGTACCAATAGTGAGAGATCGCTTAGAACAGGCACAACTACAATTACATACCTTTGCTCCTAGGGGCAGAGGGCCTAATTCAGAGTTGGGAATAGAGGGCCTGATTCAGAGCTGTACGCTCTGACCAGAGCGCTTGCTCTGAATCAGGGCCCTCCTACATGAAAATGGAGCGGCCTCTTGGACGCTCGCATAGCTGTGGGTGACCACCCACAGCTATAGCGAGCGTCCATGATGATGGTCGCGATGGTCAAGACCATCGCGACCATCGGGCTTGCGACGGAGACCCTGCGGTAGGGTCTCGCTGCCGCAAGCCCTGGAGTGATTTTGGCTCTATCAGAGCCAAAATCACTCCCACTGACATCACTACTGATGTCAGTGGGGCCGGCTTCAGACGGTAGGCGTTCCCATGGGAACGCCTCCGTCTGGCAGCCACACCCCCCGCACGCCCACCAAAGGGGGCGTGCTGTCAATCAACATCGACAGCACGCCACCCTTTGGTGCGAGACCTGGAGCGACAGCTTGGCTGTCGCTGTCCGGGTCTCGCGCATGCGCATGACGGAGCTCCCTCCGTCGTGCACATGCGCATTGGGGTAACATCGACCCGCTTGCGAGAGTCCTGCGCTCGTGAGCCGGTCTGAATGAGACCCTCAGTGAGATATCTCTCTCAACTGTGAACCTGAACAAACCATATTGCAATGCAAGGGGTGTAAATAAATAAAAAAAAATTACATGTGGGGTAAATACTGGCTACTTTTGCATGTAGCCCACAAATACTTCACAGCTTTATTATTACTCTACAATTTAGATGTCAGTTTGGAAACACTCCTCCCAAATCTAAATCTCTCTGCACATTTTAAATCTGCCCCACCTGCAGTGCAGCATGGTTTCACCCAGATGATCAGTTGAGAGAGATATCTCACTCTAATACCCCTTTCAGACATACGACCCGGGAAATTTCCTGCTCAGACCCGGGTATTTCTCCTGTGGAAGTTCCCGGGTATTTGGTCAAGACCCCCCTTTCACACTACAACGTCTACCCGGGAAATTCCCGGGTAGACCCCTTTCAGACAAAAGCAGGGTTTTTCAGACTTTTACACAGAAAATCACAGTTTTGTCATTTTAAGTGGACGTTATGCTGGCACACATTAATGAGGTCATGCAAAGGTAGGGGTTTGGTATAAGGGGACTCGGAGGGGAACCTATAAGGCATTTCTGTATTTCCAAGCATCTGTGTAGCATGGAGACCTTCTATTGTCTGGTGGATTTGGTGTGCTACACAGCAACTGAGGCATGGCTGAAGCTGCTCACACTGTTCATAATCGTACAGTGTGAGATCCTGAGGAGAAAGGAGCATTTTGTGGTGGAGAGGGCATCCAAGCGCCGACATTACCTACGCCGGAGGAGAGCCTTGGTAATGTCCAGCATCTCATCCATATTGAGAGTGACCGGAGGGTCATCTCGCACAATATGGTCTCGAGATCGACAACATGGAGAGGCTTTCTGGGCTACGGTTCAGGGGTTTACAGAGAACCATGGATTGCAAATTTTAGGATGTCGCAAGGCACCTTTAATTACATCCTGGAACTCCTGACCCCATCACTTACCAGGCACACTACTCGATGGAGACAGCCCATTACCCCGAGCAGTAGACTTGCGATCGTCTTGTGGTGGTATGCTACCCCTAGCGAGTACCGCACAATATCCTGCTTGTTTGGTGTAGTCATCTCCACGGTTTGTGTTTTGGTGCGTGAAGTGACCCAGGCCATCCTGGATACCTTGTACCACCAGTTTATTGCCCTACCCCATGGGCAGCGACTGGATGAGACAGTGTCCGGGTTTCTGCGCCGCGGTTACCCACAGTGTGCTGGGGCAATTGATGGCACTGACATCCCCCTAATTGCTCCCACAGACAGCCCAGCAGACTACTATAACAGAAAGGGATGGCATTCCATCATTCTGCAAGCCGTCATTGACCATCGGTATTGGTAAGCCACATTTATTACATTTAATTAAATATATATTGTGACCTGCATGCAAAGTATCTAAAATGTTGTGTGTTTAAAAATTTTATATGTATAGTTGTAACCGGATCTTATATACGCTTTCTATCAGAAATAAATAAATGTATATATTGTAGTGTATTTAAAAGTTAGGGGTATATTTAATAAAGTGAGGGTTATTTGAAGTGGAGATGTTGGGCCTAGCAACCAATCAGATTCTACTTCACATGGTCTATATGTCTAGTTTTAACTGGATATTATCTTGCTCTCACAGCTTCACTGATGTTTTCATTGGCTGGCCTGGTCGTGCTCATGACGCTAGTGTTCTGGCCAATTCTGATCTCTACAAGCATGCGGAGGAGAGGCAGAATGGTTGGCTGTTTCCTCGTGAGGTAACTATACACACATTTATGTCATGCTTTTTATTGCAAAACCGATATGTATTATCTTCCATACCGAACCACAACATGATTTTTGGGATGTCACCTGCAAATTGCTCTGATAAACCATATCTGCATACAACACTGTTACCTGTAAAGCCTTTAGTAATAACTGTAATATTTGTTTCCATTTGCAGAAGTACAAGCTTGTGGATGGAGTGGAGATACCAGTCCACATCATTGGGGATGCTGCGTATCCACTACGGAGGTGGTTGATGAAAGGGTACAGCCAACAGGTTGTGCTTTCGAACGAGCAGATCGCCTACAGCCATACCCTCAGTTCAGCTAGAATGGTTGTTGAAAATGCATTCGGGAGACTGAAGGGACGTTGGCGCTGCTTGTTAAAAAGAAACAATGTGGACATTCGGCTGATTACTGGATGTTGTAGTGGCATGCTGTATCTTGCATAACATCTGTGAGATACAGCGAGAAGAATACCTGCCAGAGTGGGACATCATGGAGGAGCCTGTTGGGAGTGATCCTTCTACCCTTTCATCAACCTCACTTGCTTATCGAACCAATGACATTGAATTGATTAGAAACACTATTTCAAAAAACATTAATTCTATGTTATTGTAATAAATACAAGAACTTACATTTTGAATTGTTCAAAAAATCTTTTATTTTAATAAAGGCCTTTTGCTTAAGTTGCATACGAAGTTTGAAAGCATTTCCATATTTCTTACATAGGAAATAATGTTGCACAAAATACAACACAATTCAAAACCAAACAATAGTATAAAAATAAATAAAAGTGCACATTTACTTCAGAACCCAAAGTACTCCATCTGTATGTATGGATTGATATTGTCGAAGCGTAGACAATGTGAACAATGTTAAGTGCGCATATAGCTGTGAGGCATTAAAACAAAAAACGACAAGCAGTAACCATAACATTTTCAACATCATGATACGGATATGTCTAGTTAACATCACTAGATACTGTATATTTGATTACCACAGTTAAATATTTTGGTAAACTGTAAACTCTGGGTTTTTGACAGGAGTAAGTTCCTGTGACAGAGTATTAGCTGGCAAAGTATCTTTAAATTGACCTTCGAGTACATTATCTAATATATTATCTGTAAATGTTGAGGATGACTGAGGTGTTTGCGGATGCTTGGATATATGGGATGTAGTTTGCCCAAATGCTGTGGGGGACTTTAGTTGTTGCGCATACTGGGATGTTTTGCCAAATGCTGGGGGGGACTTTACTTGTTGCGCATACTGGGATGTGTGCCCAAATGCTGGGGGGGACTTTACTTGTTGCGCATACTGGGATGTGTGCCCAAATGCTGGGGGGGCTTTGCTTGTTGTTGAGCATACTTGTATGTAGTTTGCCCAAATGCTGTGGGGAAATTAGCGTGCTGGTCATACTGCAATGTATGGTCAAATGAGGTGGGAGACTGAGGTTGTTCCACATACTGGGATGGTTCCCCAAATGAGTTTAGATAATTAGCTTGGTACCCAAAATGGGTGGGTGGTGGAACATGTGGTGTTTTGTAGTGGATTGTGCTCAAGATTTCAGTAAAAAATTTGCGGTTATTGCGACTAAGCCTTTCCTGCATAGCCATCATTTCCTTTAGCAAATGACTCTGCATTTCTCTCTCATTGGCCATGAACCGCTGCAGTCTGGCATCCTCTTGTGTCTGCCATTCCGAATCTAGGTCGCGTAGTTGTTCTCAAAGAATATTTGTCATGGCTTTGGTAGCAACATCAATTTTGCTCTTCTTTTTAAGTATTGGCACTGTGAAAACTGAAAGCAAAAGAGAGAAAACATTGAGCAACACATGTAAAAAATATTTGAAATACAAAACAATAAATGGTCCTAATTCAAAAAGCAACACGTCTCTTTGCATGCGGTGCCCATCCTCCACTACAAGATAAATGCAGAAACAATACGGTTTCTACTATATACTAGAAATTGAACTACAACATTACATAGATTAATGCAGCAGAACAAAAGTTATTTGAATTGAACTTACTGTTACCGCGTAGGGTGGGCTTGTCTCCCTGAGTCTGTGGCTCAGACTCAGAATCTTGCCTTTGCATTGGATAGATCACATCTGTGCCAGTGCTTGGTTCAATGATGATGATATTAGATGAGTCCTCATCTGTGTCATCAAATAGGACCTGCGATAATGCCGGGCTCGGCTGGCTGCTCTCAGGAGTTGTTGAAGGCATGCATGTCGTTGTTGCAGACAGTGTGCCAACATCACTTGAAGAAGATAGAGCAATGGGGTTGCATAGTGCTGTATGCCCAAAAGCGGAAGTGCATAAATTGTATAAGGGCCACTCCATCCTTCCCACACCACTGCGATTACGCGATTGTGGTCATGGACCTTTGTGTATTGTTTCTTTAGGCTCTTTAGCTTATTAAGGACTTGCTGCTGTGTCTTCACAATACCACGGTTGGCCAGGATTTTGGCAATGTTGCAATAGATCATGGCATCCTTAACAATGCCTGTGATTTGAGCTTTTATTTCCTCCTCTCCCCTCACATGTAAGAGCTCACGGACCTCCTCGTCCTTCCAATGTGCCATGATCAGCATCCACCTGTACACAGAAAAAAGAAAGATTACCGCACTAAAGAAAACCCAGAAAATTTAGATAATAAATAAATAAGCAAATGAATAAAAAATAAATCTCTTGTATGGTGTATTAATAATGTATTTCAGTATTTTAAAATGTATGCCATATATAATAATAGAAACAAGCTCTTTTAATAAGGTAATAAAACAGTAATGTTACACACCTGGCACCACTCTCCAACCACCTGGTACTGCACTCTCTCCTCTGTCACCTCGTAGTGTTGAGGGTCTCTCTGCAGCTGTTGTGGGACCTAAATCCGCCTTGTTGCACTGCACTGCCTTTTTGGTGCTATGTGTGCGTCTGTGGCGTCTGCCCTCCACTGTCCGGCTGCTGCTGATGATCTCATCAACAGGCAGCCGCGTCCAGGCCAATCAGGAGCTTTTTGGTGAAGCCCGGGAGTAAATTCCCGGGTAGCACCATTCACACAAGAGCAGGGTAATTTCCCGGGACTTAAGTCCTGGGAAAAACCCTGGTCAATTGCAGGGGCGGCTTTCAGACAGACGCGGCTACTCGGGCAGGCCAAATTCCCGAGAATCTCGAGATGTCTGAAAGGGGTATGAATCACTCTATGGGGCATATTCAATTACCCGCGGGACCTCTCCCGCCAGTAATTGATGGATGAAAGTCCCGCGGCGCGGGGTAAAGCTATTCAATAGAATAGCTTTTTCCCAGCGTCCAAAAAACAGGACTTCCACACGAGAACACACTGATTCCGCGAGAACTGCGGAATCAGTGTGTTAACCACTTGCCTGGCATGGTCGTATCAGATACGACCATACCAGACTGGGCTTTCCCTGACATGGTCGTATCTGATACAACCAGTCAGAAAAGCTCAGTGGGCGGCTGCTGGAAGATGATCTTCTAGCAGCCGCCTAGCTAGGAGGGACCTCCCGGTCCCTCCGCACTTTTCAATGATCCCCGTGAGCCTCTTCTCCCTACCCCAGCTCTGCTAGAGCCCGGCGCCCGCAATTCCCACACCCTAACAGCGCACTTTCGGTGCTGCCATAGTCTCCCTCCCCCCTGCCCTGCTGCAAGCGGCAGCAAAGCGGGACTCCCCACACCCGGGGGCTGCAAAGATCAGAGCAGCCGCCGAGAAAATAAAGAAGAGCGCTCGGCTCCCTCCCTCCCCCTGAAACTGCTACGAGCGGCATCCCCGGCAGGACTCCCCACACCCGGCGCTGTCAGGCTCCCTCCCTCCCCCTGCCCTGCTACGAGCGGCATCCCCGGCAGGACTCCCCACACCCGGCGCTGTCAGGCTCCCTCCCTCCCCCTGAACTGCTATGAGCGGCATCCCCGGCAGGACTCCCCACACCCGGCGGCTGCTTTGTCCTTTGCAGCCGCCGGAAAAACAAACAGAGCGCTCAGCGCTGACGGGCTCCATCCCCCTGCCCAGCTGCATGCGGCAGCATAGCGGGACTCCCCACACCCGGCGCTGTCAGGCTCCCTCCCTCCCCCTGTCCTGCTACGAGTGGCATCCCCGGCAGGACTCCCCACACCCGGCGCTGTCAGGCTCCCTCCCTCCCCCTGCCCTGCTACGAGCGGCATCCCCGGCAGGACTCCCCACACCCGGCGCTGTCAGGCTCCCTCCCTCCCCCTGAACTGCTACGAGCGGCATCCCCGGCAGGACTCCCCACACCCGGCGGCTGCAAAGCACAAAGCAGCCGCCGGAAAAATAAACAGCGCTCATCGCTGACGGGCTCCATCTCCCTGCCCAGCTGCAAGCGGCAGCATAGTGGGACTCCCCACACCCGGCGGCTGCAAAGATCAGGGCAGCCGCGGAGAAAATAAAGAGCGCTCGGCGCTGTCAGGCTCCCTCCCCCTGCCCTGCTATGTGCGGCAACCCAGCGGGACTCCCCACACCCGGCGGCTGCAAAGGTCAGAGTAGCCGCCGGGAAAATAAATAACACAGCGCTTAGCGCTGTCAGACTCCCTCCACCCCCTGCCCTGCTGTGAGCGGCAGCCCGATGGCCCCCCACCCCACTGCAAGGATCAGCCTGCAGTCCTCTCCCTCCCCCAGCCCTGCTAGAGTGAGGTGGAACTTCTAGCTCCACCCCTAATACAATACCATACCATGCCTTCAAAAAAAAAAGAACAAAATTATATATATATATATATATATATATGTGTATATATCTATCTATCTATCTATATATATATAGAGGTATATATCTATAGATATATATATAGATATATACCTATATATAGATATATATCTACATATAGATATATATGTATATAGATATATATCTACATATAGATATATAGGTATATAGATATATATATATAGATATATATATATAGATATATATAGACACACATACACGTATATAGACGGCAGTCCCCCAAATGATGTTAAGGAAACATCGGCAGCTGTGGTATCAATTGATGTTACCATCGATTGTTTCTATCGATGGCCATCACTACTATATACCATAAAAATTGCCATTTATATGGTACACGGCATTTTAAAAAAAAATTTTTTTTACAAAATAGTGTTGGATAAGTTTTAAAAAGGTGTTCTTGACCTAATTCACTCTTTAAAAAAAACGACAATTTTGGAGCGGTTTTTGGAAAAAAAATTTGTCAGTTAAGTGGTTAATATTGCTCGCGCGAGGCCGAATAGGGCGGCTTCACGCTGATTTTACCTCGCACCTACATGAGGTGCGAAGTAAAATCAAACAGCGGGGACTCGCGCGTGGGGTCTCAGGGACACCCGCGCGTGGAATCCCCGCTAATTGAATCCCGTCAAGCGCGTCAATTAGCTGCGGGGTAAACCCCGCGGCTAATTGAATATGCCCCTAAGTCTGAATCAGGCCCAGAGTGCTTATTTTGGTTCCCATGGCATAAAGTTGGCCAATTTTTGGCCAAGTAGCAAGGACCATTTGAAATCATAGAAAAAGTGGGTGAGGCTATATAGTGTACCTGGGAAAAGAATGCCAGAATATATGTACCATGTGCATCTTATAAAACCTTGGTAGGATAGAGTTGCTTTGTCAGCCACCCTGGTTCCTCCAGTGACCACAGTAATTTTGGTACCAGAAGTGACAACAGCAAAAGCCCTTTCAACTATTGAACTGCAAGAGGCTAAATAATTTATCGTAATAAAAAGAGTTTTCTGACTTACCTGGTAAAACAACAGTCATTAAACATGACATAATTACTAACCAGGTGTTAAGGCTAACCTAAAGTCCTATAGCAGGGGTCGACAGACTTTTGGACTCGGTGATCTACTTATAAAGCTAAAAACCTTTAGTGATCTACCAAGCCCAAAAAAGAGGGCTTTGCATGCAAAAAGGGGGCATGAACTCGCAGCAAGGACCTTGGTGTCTATCCTGCTGAAATCACACATAGAATCTCCAATTCAAATTACGCCACACGGTGGCTCAATCTTATTCACATTACACTGCACATAGGACCTCATTCAGAGTCGGTCGTTGCGGCCGCTCGGTCGTAAGGTAAAAGGGGCCGGATATGTAAATGAAGCGCTTGCAAGTTGCGTCGTTAAGATGGGATCGTTAGCTGGACGAGTGAGGGGAGGATGCGGCCGTAAAACTAAAAATACGCCCCCTTCTCATTCGCATTACACGTCATCTCCAGGCATATAAGGATTAATCGAGACCATCGGGAACCATCGGAGCTGTTTGTAGAGCTTAAGGTTGACCATACCCTCTCTTAAGCACTACGATCAAGTCAGTATAAAAACCTCCCATGTCACATGTGCCATGACACTACTTAGTTAATTATGCACTCCCCTTATGCAATGCCCCCTGTAGTAGTGCCCATTATGCCATGCCCCCAATAGTAGTGCCCCTTATGCCGTGTCCCCAGTAGTAGTGCCCCCAGTAGTGGTGCCCCTTATGCAGTGCCTACTGTAGTAATTCCCCTTATGCAGTGCCACTGTAGTAGTTCCCCTTATGCAGTGCCACAGTAGTGCCCCTCATGCAGTTCCCCCAGTAGTAGTGTCCCTTATGCAGTGCCTGTAGTGCCCCTTATGCAGTCCTTCCAGTAATATTGCCCCTTATGCAGTGCCTCAAATAGTGGTGTGCCCCTTATAGAGTGTCCCCAGCTCTATGGGAGAGGCATCATTAGTAGCCTAAAAAATAGTAGGAAAGTGAATGTACAGTACATGAGAAAAAAATATGCCACTGTTCAAAAGAAGCATTGGCAGTAGTGCCCCATATGCAGTGCCCCTAGTAGTAGTATCCCTTATGCAGTGCCCATAGTGCACTTTATGCAGTCCTCCCAGTAATAGTGCCCCTTATGCAGTGCCCCCAGTAGTGGGGCCCCTTATACAGTGCCCCCAGCTCTATGGGAGAGATGTCTTTAGTAGCCTAAGAAATAGAAGGAAATGTAATGTACACGATAAGAAAATATGCCACTGTTGAAAAGCATTGGCACTTAATGTGTGTGTGTGTGTGTGTGTGTTGGTGTGTAGCTACTGTATAAAGACAAAGGGCCTGATTCAGAGCCTCTCGCTGCTAGCAAGTGCTCGCTCTGAATCAGGGCGTGTTTTTTTTTTCTCCAGCCCACCTGTGGTAGGGTCTTAGCTCCCGAAAGCCTGAGCGGACTTCCTGCTCTAATAGAGCAGGAAGTCCACTACTGACATCACTAGTGATGTCAGTAGGGATGCCCACAAACGCCCCCCCCCTGCCTACAAAACAGGGCGAGCTGTCACTCACCATCGACAGCCACCCCATCTTGTAGCGAGACCCACAGCGACGGAGCTGCCAAAACTGGACAGGTCTCGCACATGCGCATGCCGAAGGCGGCGCATGCGCAGTGGGGGACCATCGACCCGCTTGTGGGCGCTGTGCGCTTGCAAGCGGGTCTGAATCAGGCCCAAGGTACCGTTAACTCTAGAATAGGAATTATAATGTATGATTATATATGATGCTCCAATATTGAGTAGTGTCAGGGATGTAAGTTCATGGTAAGAACCCGGAAGCGAGACAGTTGTTGATGTCCTTCTCCACTCGCATTCACTATCAACACCCCAATCCCAGCAATCAAACGCATCCCAGGGGCAAAACTAGGCTTTTTGTCACCAAGGGTAAAGATTCGGTGTAGCGTACTTCCTCTCCCCAATATACAGTATTCACCCTCTACCTATATGACAGCCATATAATACACAGTGACCACCATATAATACATACAGGTTCGCAGTGAGCATTACACTGATCGCCACGTAATGCAGATAACATTACAGTTACCACCATATAATGTAGAAAGTATCAGTGACGCCATGCAGTACACCAAGCATCCATGTATCCGCCATACAATGAGAAAAAAATAGCCATAAATAACATGTAATGGGGAACACCGCCATAAGATACAGATGACATCACAATCAGACAGTGTTGCCCCTGTAATGAGAGCCCGTGTCCCTGTGTGTGCTATTCAGTACATCCCAGTGCTATCATCGTATCCTCATTGTATCCTGCAATGTGATCCTGGGCGCTAATATTGCGCCCATATCGCATAGTGACCCCCATTTATCAACGATGATAAACATCAATGCAATTTTATCATTTAGTATCACTGTGATACAAACGAAAAATGTACTGGTATTTACCAATTCTTACCCCTCCGGTGAGGTCCCGCAAAGTCCAGCAACGTCCTCCTCCTCTGCGAGGTCATCCGCTGGGCTGCCCGCCAGTGCCTCTGAAGCCAAAAAGGCACCACCGGATCTCCATTGCCGGCAATGGAGACCACAGCGGTCTCACCATCTAAAAGATGGCGAGAGCGATGCTTAACAAACAGCGGTAATCTTAGATTATCGCTGTTTGCTAAATCCAGAAAGGGTGGAATAACCCCTTTAGTGAGTGCTAAAGGGAAATGTAAATGTTAAACCCTAAGGATATAAGATATAGCTACAATGACTTATTACAATAGTTTATAGATTAAGAAATGGATAGAGGTATATAACGGTAATGACACCCGAAAACAAATGCTACTTTCCCCCTGGATCAGTTATCTGAGACAGTTTATTATCCTTCATATGTTTCTTGTGGTGTATAGGGATTATATACCCGATACTGTGCTGCGAGTCCCCTTCCTGAGCAGAAAGAAAAACAGAACTGGCTGATCCTTAGGAGCGTTCAGCCCTGCAGTGGTCTGTCTTCTTCCTCCTTCTAATTTGTCTTTTCTCTGTTTCCCTTTCGTCCCCCCTCCTTCCTTCAGCAGGTGCTACCCTAACCCTAGCTCCTGGCAGCCCTCCACGCCTTTCTTTCCACTATGAGTAACTACTAGGTCATGCTGCATCCTATTAGTCAGCCCCTAACTTGTCATTGGCGGCCGCAAGAAGCTTGTCCCTGGGGGGAGGAGGACCTGGAGTTGGAGAGCTACTTATTAGGAGGACCGAGGAGCTCGTAGCTCATAGCTGACTCTGCCCCGGGAGGAGTGATGCACAGTTGCTAGGAGAGAGCGGAGAGCAGATAGAAGACACAGGAGCATCAGTGCACAGTACAATCTCCCAGACACTTTGGTCTGATCATACAGCACAGCAGCTACCAAGCAGTCGCAGAGCCAAGTTCTTAGTGGGCATTAAGGTGCAGTGTTCAGAGATGAGTTCTGGAGTCTTGGAGATATTCGGTCTGTCCATCAGCATCATCGGCTGGGTGGGGGTGATGTTGGCATGTGCCCTCCCCATGTGGCAAGTATCTGCTTTCATCGAGCAAAACATCGTGGTGGCACAGTTCATCTGGGAAGGTCTATGGATGTCCTGTGTAGTGCAAAGTACCGGGCAGATGCAGTGCAAGGTGTATGACTCTATCCTCGCCCTTAGCCCGGAGCTGCAGGCTGGCAGGGCACTCACTGTGCTGGCATCCATCGTGGGTCTCATCGGACTGCTGGTCACTGTAGTGGGAGCTCAGTGCACCACCTGCTTCCAAGGCAGCAGCATGAAAAGCCGGGTGGTGTTTGCAGGAGGAATCATCTACATACTGACCGGACTGCTGGTCCTTATCCCGCTGTGCTGGATCGCCAATATCGTGATCAGGGAGTTCTATGACCCCCTTGTGCCCGCTTCCAGGAAGAGAGAGATGGGGGCAGCTCTGTACGTTGGTTGGGCGGCTACTGCTCTCTTGCTTCTGGGGGGCATCCTACTCTGCTTTACATGCCCGATTAAAGGGCAGCTCACACCGCCTGTCAAGTACTCTGCCTCCCGGAGGCCGACTTCCAACGGGGACTATGATAAGAAGAACTATGTGTAACAGGGAGTCCCGGACACTGCTCATCCTGCCCCCATGTGCGGCGCTGTGGCAGCCCTTTGCAGTGCTGGAAGGCACCGGTCCTCACCCCTGTGTAGATGAATGGTACAAGCACATGTCATCATGGGCTGCCTGCGCCCTTCTCTGCTTGTTACAACGGATATCCACAGGGACCTCAGTGTAACTCATCACACATTGATACTGGAATACCTGGCATCTCTCTCTTTTGTGATCTGACTTTCCATGTCTTCACATTGTATATATAAGGCATATGTATATGTAGGAAAAGTTACCCATTATTAGGAATATATCATCAGTTCGCACAATTGCCGTCTGTAAGAACATTGCCAATGGTGAGATATTCCGGGCTGTCATTGCTACCAGAGCAGACTGTATAGGGTGACTAAACTTGTGCCTTCTCCCTGCCCCCTGCGCCATACAGGACCTGCATACAGTTAGGGTAAAGTTGCTGTGAGCCCCAGTGTCCTTTACAGTAAGCTCGAACTGGAAAACCATTGTGCTCGGCCACTAATAGGAAAACTGGACAAGTAACCCTGGATTGTTTGAGACGACCAGTGACTAACACTAGGTTAAAGAAGAAGGGTTACATGTAATTACAAAGGACGAGGGGAGAATGACCTGTCCCAAAGTTTTCTGCAAATCAACTTTTAATGCTGCAAATGAGGGCACACGCAGTGGAAATCTCATTCCTGTTAAGCCTATTAAATAATTGCATAAACATTTTAATTACTTCTTCAAATAGTAACAATTTCCAAAACTAATGGTAAATATAATTTATGCAACTCTAACTGCTAAGTACCTTGCAGTGAGTTGCTTGATGAAAATGTGTATGTACAATATGCAGATGAGGATTAAACAGTGTTCACACATTCGTTAATTCAAAAGTAATTAAAATACCATGGTGTTGTATATCGACATGTAACACTAGGGAGTCAGAGAACAGTTACTGTGATTTACATTGTTCCCAGGGTATGAAAAAAAAATGTTTCCAAATCTTGTAAATGTGTAATTCTTCTTTTATTCACAATACATTTCAGAGTGTAACCTGGGATTCATCTCACACTTTCTTTGAACAACTGGAAATATATCAACAATGCAGTTTTAATGAATAGGTCTTTTTGGTACCATTTTGAACTTTTACTACATTTTAATGTGTTTTATATGCTTTATTGTAATTCTGTTATAAATAAAATGTTCAGTTATTTAAATGTATGAATTTTGCAAAAAGGTCTACCAAAGTCTCTGTATTTTCAAAAATAATAAATTACATTGTTTTTAAGGATATAATTGTGTGGCGTTTTTTTGTGACAAGTAAATGGACATGCAAACCTACTAACTGTCCTGGTTCTAGTACACATTCCTGGTGTCTAATTTGTTGCTGCGCAGGTTGTTTTTTTTCTAATTACTATGTTTCTATATCAAGCAACTGCAAAAAACTGTCTCTGGTAACACAGTTTATCTAGATGAAGTGTGTATCATGTATGAAGTGTGTATCATGTATGAAGTGTGTATCATGTATGAAGTGTGTATCATGTATGAAGTGTGTATCATGTATGAAGTGTGTATCATGTATGAAGTGTGTATCATGTATGAAGTGAAGATCAGATAAGCTGATATTCATTTATAGAAGTTATTGGACAAGCTGGAAGTGGTAGATAGTATGCACACATTGGGCCTGATTCAGGGTTCTATTTACTAAGCAGTGTTAGAAGACAGAGTGGAAAGTGATAAGGTGCCAGCCAATCAGCTCCCAACTGTCATTTTTCAAACACAGGCTGTGAGATGGCAGTTACAAGCGGATTGGCTGGTACCTTATCACTTTTCACTCTGTCTCCTAACACTGCTTAGTAAATAGACCCCTCAGAGATGTACGCAATGCCGATTTATGCGCAGATTGAGCAATTGTTCACCATTGCGCAAGCATGTCAGCCACAAGGCAATTGTTTTGCGATTATGTTCGCACAGAGAATCCATTTGCAAAGTGAGTGACAGGTAGTGAGTATTTGGGAGAGGTAACGGGTGGCTAGAAAAATGCAGGCATGTCTGACAATTTAAATACCATTTAATGGACGTGCACAAATGAGCTATTACGATCTCCTATGCAGCATGAGAGCTCTCAGTGTGTCATGAGAGCTGCAGTGGTTGCGGCTGGTCAGACTTGCTGCATATGCCGCCTGTATGGCTGCCCGATCTGCATCAATGTTACCCATGGTTAGGTTGTTGTATGTTGTCGGGTGAATATGAGAAGGTAACAGTGGGCATGCTAAGGCTCAGGTAAGCTTTGGAAACATTAGCATATTTTTGCAGCTACGTTCCATGCAGAATCATAGATGTGATTGCATTAGCGTCTGTCTCTGAAACAGGACCTTTGTAAATTAGCCATTTTACCCAACAGCTGTTCGTCCACATTTGGCTCACTTGAACCTCCACAAATGGATTCAGATCACTCCGCACATGGGCAGATATCGAGCCACATTCTTAATTTTTCATGTCTTTATTTTGATTTACACACATCTTAATATGCAATCTTAAACATTGTGGATGGATGTGCCAGGAGCAAAAACATGCATCAAACATAATCAACTTGATAACAACCCATCTTGCATAGACACAGGAGTTATATTTTCAAATATACATGTAACCCAAAATAAGATGTATCTGAAAGGGCTGTTCTTAACTTGCGTTTACATGCTTACATGCCCTTGTCATTGTGAATGCTCCTGATCAGCCTCGCAGAGCACAAGGGGCTGCAAGTGTTAAATAGGAGCAGCTGCAAATACTGACAGAAGCTGTGTGCATGGGCAGCACAACATCATTTTCCACAATATGAATGGCTAAGTAACAAGAGTATCGGTTGGTTTGAATAAAAAAATGGTCAATATCTATGAAGAGGCTATTGATTATCATCATTGGCTGACAATATATAAAATATCATTTTGCGATCTTATGGCTGAGAAAGTGTTAAATGATTTGTAAACAGCACATAGTACTACAGTACTTGAGCGTAAGCTTATTTAGATCAAGGATAACGCATTGTATTCTGCTGTTGCCATAGATACCTGATGGCAGTGCATTACAACTAATCCCAGACATCAGGTGTTTCCGTCACTGGATTTGTAGCTCTTAAAGGGCACTGCATCAGAATATGTCACTTTGCATCCAATGTCTTTCCATTCTTATTGTTACATTGGCACACAATCCTTCACAAGGTAACATTCTGTAATGTTCTGCTCAACTGATAACATGTATTATTACTGTTATTAGTGTCTTTATTATATAGCAACAATGATGTTAAGCTATGATAGATAGACATTGCCCTTGTCAAGGTAAACATACACCTTTTATTGGTTGAGATACAGCTACAAACTTAGAGCCTAATTCAGACCCGCTCGCGAGCGCTGAGTGCTCGCAAGCGGGTCAATGGTGCCCTAATGCGCATGCGCACGACGGAGGGAGCTCCGTCGTGCGCATGCGCGAGACCCGCATAGCGACAGCCAAGCTGTCGCTATGGGTCTCGCACCAAAGGGGGCGTGCTGTCGATGGTGAGTGACAGCACGCACCCTTTGGTGGGCATGCCGGGGGCGTTGCTGCCCAGACGGAGGCGTTCCCATGGGAACGCCTACCGTCTGGGGCCGGCCCTACTGACATCACTAGTGATGTCAGTGGGAGTGCTTTTGGCTCTGATAGAGCCAAAAGCACTCCTGGGCTTGCGATAGCGAGACCCTACCGCAGGGTCTCGTCGCAAGCCCGATGGTCGCGATGGTGACCATCGCGACCATCTTTTTGGCCGCTCGCATAAGCTGTGGGTGGTCACCCACAGCTATGCGAGCGGCCAGGAGGCCGCTCCAGTTTTAGGTTGGAGGGCCCTGATTCAGAGCGAGCGCTCTGGTCAGAGCGTCCGGCTCTGAATCAGGCCCTTAATTTCTTCATAAGGATACATTTTGGCTAATTTAATAACTTGGTGCTAAGAATAATTTGATGTAACCCATAAAAAAAAACCCAGCATATTGTTTGCACCATGTTGATGATATTATGGCTTACGTGTGCAGAAATAACCTACATTTCTTGGTACCGGATAGCTTTTGGGGTCTATATAACAAGCAGTGATTAGACAGAACTCTGGAAAAAAAACTTTTAGCAAAAAATAAAAAAGCTATTTTGCTGCTTCATTGTATTTATGAACTACTAAATGCCGGAGAAATCACAGATCTGTCTGGAGCTAACTTATTAAGGGGCCCATTTATTAATGATCGCATTTTGCAATGTGATCAGGGCATCCAGTATTGCCCATGATCGCATTGCAAAATGCGATCATACCGGCTGAATGTATGTACCGGCACATGCAGGGAGACGAGCTCCAAAAGGAGCCCGTCCCTGCGATGTGGCCGGAGTGCATGAGGGACTGCTGCGCATGCGCAGTCCCACGGACTGCGCATGAGCGGCGCCCATTGCCGGCGGAGGGATCTGGGAGATCCCTCCGCCGGCTGAAATGCGGTAAGTCCCCATAGACTACAGCGGCTAACGCTATCTTCAGATGGCGTCAGCTGCGGGGACCAATTTGGCAGCATCGCATCCCCTGTAGAAACCTACTTAATATTTGCGGTTAACCCTCAGAACACCTGTTAAATCTCATTAAGCTGCAAATAACCACTGATAAATGGGCCCCTATGTACCACGCAGGCAGATATCACTACTTCCATTTTCTGGCATTGTTAAGCTGCTGGTGATCAATCGCCAATCAAGGAGGTTTTTTCTTGGTTTTCCGAATGAGCCCCAATATGGCAAATTGTGGTGGTACATTATTTAGCATCACTGCAATATGCAGGGATATATAGGGGTCTATTTATCATAAAATATTTGTGGCATATTCCCCCAAAACAACCATTTTTGGGGAATATGCTGCAAATATTTAATGACCCCCAAATATATTTGCTGTGGTCCCTCCATTTCCAACACCATCCACAATCCCCATAGGTTTTATACATTCTGAAGATGGCGCTGTGCTGCTGCAGCCTATGGGCTACACTTCACACTATTTACCCTCAGAGGGTTCTCTGCTATTTACAGTAATACATTTGGGTGATATTATAGCATACTGCAATGCGATCACGGGCGCTAATATCGCATCCAGATCGCATTGAGTATGTGATTCTTGATGAATGGGCCCCATAAGGAGAGTCACTGTTGGGCTACTGCCACCTTGATAAATATACTTCGCTTGTATCTTTTAATACCAGTATATCCAAAACAGGGATGGGAAAGCTTCAACATGTTCTCAATGTGCTGTAATTCATTAAGGACTCATTAATAGAGTTTAAGAACAGTGGGCCTGATTCAGCACGGATCGCAATTGCAATCGCAGCTGCGTAATCACACACAATGCAGCTGCGAAAATATGCTAATGTCTGCCACAGCTCAGCCAGCATTGAGACAGCCACTACTGCTTTCTCACATCCGTACTACCTCACAGTCCTGCGTATACATCGGTAACATCAAAGCACATCGGCCTGTCATGCACATATACAGCAGATCTGACCTGTCGCAGAAATTGCAAGTCTTGTCGCATTGAGCAGGCAATTGCAATGGCTAATTTATGCACGCCCATGCGACGGCGTTCAAACGCCTGCGTTTCTGCAACCACTCCCCCATCACCATCCTCAAACACTCACGGCCTGTCACTCACTCTGCGATGGATTCCTAACTGTGTGCGTAATCGCAATGCGATTGCAGTGCACGTTCAGTGTGGTGCATATGCATGCGCAGTACGCAACAATAGTCCGGTCTGCATATGCGGTTGCGATTTCCATCCGTGCTGGATCAGGCCCACTATTTGCAATGTAAAAGGTTGACTTCAATAATACCTGTTGTATCAAAAACCTACAGTACTGCATGGCTGCATTGGGAACAGTGTTACCTGTAAAAGGAATGGGATTGTATTGCCGGCTGGCTGAAGGGAGGAAATCCCGACAGCGAAGGTAAGTACAGCTAATCCCTCCCCTCTCCCCCCGTAACCCTCCTTTAGGGGTGCCTAACCCTAACCTCCCCCCTAGTGCCTAACCCTAACTTCCCCCCGTTAGTGCCTAACCCTAACGCCCCCTCCCCGCAGCTTAAACCTAACCCTCTTGGGGGGGTGCCCAACCCTAACCTCCCCCCTAGTGCCTAACCCTAACTTCCCCCCGTTAGTGCCTAACCCTAACACCCCCTCCCCGCACCTTAAACCTAACACTCTTGGGGGGGTGCCCAACCCTAACCTCCCCCCGGGGGTGCTTAACCCTAACCCCACTTCCCCTAGCCTATCCCTAACCCTTCCCAGGGGGGTGTCTAACCCTAAATCTCCCTGGGGTGCCCTAAACCTAGCCCTAGCAGGGATTCCGGTGTTGGGATTGTGACAAGTGTAACCAGTGGCAAACGCAGGATTTCTAGAGGGGGGTTTCCAAATGCTTGATTTTAGAGCGAGTGTGGCCAGTCCATGAAGAGGGCAGGATTAGTACTTATCCAGCTTTAATATGTTACATACAAAGTATATTGTGTTGCATAATTCCAGCATATACAGGATAATTCCAGCATATACAGGACCAGCGATCACAGTAAGCTATTAGATGCGGCAGTAGATCTGTCTGAACAGAACGTTTTTCTTCAGATCTGGGCATCATTCCAGAGCATTGGATAAAGTCCGGAAGTCTGGGGGAGCAGCAGAAGAACCTAGCACTGCCCTGGACATATATATGTACATATTGGTCTCCTTATGTAATAGATAGTGTATTATTATACAGTATTAATAATTAACCCTATTGATCGTCTATAGCAGTGTACCCCTAAACAGTGCATGTTTTCCACATGTCCTAGTTGGTGCACAGGTATATTTATTACTAGCTGACACATTTTAAAAGATCCACAGGTGGTGCTAATCATTTTGTGATATTGAGAAGAACATGCAGCGCTAGTAACATTCTATTATATTACTATTTCTACTGTGGTCATATTGTGTGCTGGGGAGGGGGGTTTCCAGGCAGACGGAACCCCCCCCTGCTTTTGCCTATGCAAATAACTACATCCCCTGTAAAACATACCTGCATTGTTTTCCTTGCTGACAGTAAGCCAGCAAGTCAAAAAGAGAAAAGTAGACTCTTTTTGGGGGGAACTACTTGTTGTTTTGTTATAATATTAAAAATTAACTATTACTAATGTTCTTAAGATACATTATCTTAAGTACACTCTTGTGTACAACTTTCATTATCACAATATCGCTTCCTATCCGTCCCCTAGGAGACGGATAGGAAGCTATATTGTGATAATGAAAATTAGTCATACATCTTATCTGTGTGATTGGTGATACAACTTTGTGCTAGAAGGTGATGGTTACATGTCTATGTTTATTATTATTATTATCATTTATTTATATGGCGCCACAAGTGTTCCGCAGCGTCTTACAAAGTACATAAACAAATTGTAGACAAGCGACTTACATAACAATACAATACAGGACATGGATAATATACATTAGCGACCATATCACCCAGATAAGCAACAGAGCATAAGCAACCAAGTGTTAGGTGCCCTAGTGGTGAGTAAGAAGTAAATGACAAGAGGGTAGATGGCCCTGCTCGTGAGAGCTTACATTCTAAAAATGATCTGCAATCATAAGCAATTATTTATTAAGCAGGTTAAATCGCATGCGCGATGGTACTTTTGTGTGTATTGTTTCAATATATAATTTGCGGATTATGCATCTAATTGAAAGAATTATTTGAATAAAAATTTGCCAGGAAGAACGTGTTATTAACACTCTATTGTTGCACCAGAGCATCAAAAATATATATAGGAGAACATTTTCCTATATGGTTTTTATTTGAGTGTTTGGGAATAATTCCTATTTGTGTATACGCTGTATGTCCAATCTTATCTTAAGTACATTATTAAAAGTTAATTTTTAATATTATAACAAAACAACAAGTAGTGCCCCCAAAAAAGAGTCTTCTTTTCTCTTTTTGACCTGCTTAATTCTTGTCTGACTCTGGGGAGCACCACCAATGCACACGATTTTCCCAATCTTGGCTGTAATATATTATAAGTTGGTTTGGAACATATATTTGTCTGCGCTTACCTCATTTTCCCCTGAGAGGCTTAAAGAGGTCATTAGAATCAGTCCTGTGCGACTCTCACTTCTCTAGTTTCTAGTAAGCCATACTTGCCAACTTTCCCTGATTGTCAGGGAGACTCCCTGAAATAGTAGCAATCTCCCTGACTCCCTGAAGAGTTTAGCAATCTCTCTGATTGCACCTTATAGCCATTATGAAGCTGTTATATGTAATAAAAACAGAGATAGATACATTGAATCCGATCATTAGTATCATTTTCCTGCGTTGGTTATAACTTATAAGGCACAATGGGGCAGATGTATGAAGCTCTGGGAAGTGATAAAGTGCAGAGTGATAAACAACCTACCAATCAGCTCCTAACTTTAATTTTTCAAACACAGCCTGTAACATTACAGTTGGGAGCTGATTGGCTGTACGTTTATCACTCTGCACTTTATCACTTTTCAGAGCTTCAGAAATCTGCCCCAATAATCCCTATGGCTATATGCATGTTCTGAAAAGTATCTGTGTGTTTTCATCAACAATTAGATCTTACTAACAGCATCGAGGCTTGTTTACATTTGTATGTAAATTAATTTTATGACACACCCCTCAGATGTAGTAGTACACGCTCACTTTAATGCGCGCTTATAGGTATTTGCTTCACAATCTCCCTGAAATGCTTTTTCACAAGTAGGCAAGTATGCAGTAAGTGTTATGTATTCACGAGAGGTAACAACACTGTTACGCTGTTCTCCTGCTCTAGAAAGAAGCCAGCATGTAAGGATATCTTATCTTTTCGTTTCACCCAAAATAACTGAGCCAAACATGGAATCCTGGTGCTGGGCAAGAAGCATTTGTGACATGAAGTTAGCTGACTTCTTAGTTGATGATTTCCAGTTCTCTTCAGTTGATACCAATGAGATTGAATAAGAATAAACTACCTGGCATACATAGATAGGAGGTAAGGAAAAAGGTATGTTGGGCTCCACCAAATAACAATGTTACAGAGAAAGGACGTATTTAGAAACACAACATGTTTGTAGATAGTGTACAGCCCAAGCAATAGCTGACAGAGGGGGCAATTACCAAATGAGACATACAGAGCTTTTCCACTTGTTGCTTCTGCATTTACAGTAGGTTTACAACCCCCTGTTTGCATAAAATAGGACCCTTTTATGAGCCCACGGCACTTATTGTGTTGCACAAATTCCAGTACTGATGGTACAATGCTGCTAATCAGGTCTAAGTACTGGCGACTTCCTCGCTTTCACTCTACCCTCATTTACTGAAATGTTTCCTGAATTTTTTTTATGGATTAACTGCTTGTATATGACAGACCCACGCCAAACCTTAACACAATAAAAACTACATGCACAAAATTGGTTAATACTTTAGCTAGACATGTGTTGTTGTCACATCATTTACTATACATTCTAAAGGCAAATTCCAAAATCATACAATAAGTCACCAATTTGTTTTATTATTCCCTTTTGTTAACTTAACTTAAACCTAAACCTAGAAATAAACACACTGACACATGTATATGGAATTAAAAGAGGTCACAGCCAGAATTTATTGATCAAATTGAAATTCTAGAATAGGTGGCAAGAAGAAAGCAGTGCTCCGAGGCCACAGCCCGATGGATACTAATAGTAAATAATAGGGGCGGATTCCCACCCTGCGCAGCCTGACCTGGGGCAGTACCATCTTCCCCTAATTGGCACAGCCTTTGCCCCTCCCTTGGAACGGAGACCAGGTCCCCCCTTTAGGCGGTGGCCAAACTTGCCGCTCTCAAAGCAAAGATGCTACCACAGGCACTCCTGCGCTAATAATAGGCCGCCGAGGAGCACTGTTTCCCGCCAAAGCCCGGTTCGCAGAACCAGGCCTGCCACCAAACTGTGACACTCCTGAAAATAAAGGAAACTGCAGAGGTCGCTGATGACCATCTCTATCCACTCGCCCGTGAGGTGTACCCCATTGGGCCCCCAAAAACTCTCTGCCCATAATGAAAAAACTCGGGTGTTGCATGACACATCCAGCAAGGCTACTGACAAATGTGCAATGGCCAATTTCAGCTCAATACCGACTCACGTGCCCAAATTATTGCCTCCCCAGTAAATAACCACCCGGTCAGGGGCCCCAACTACTCCTTTGCCGCCCATAGGGCATATATCAGGCGCTTCCAGCACATTTAACGGAATCCCAACCAACGTAAATTACTTGCTCACCATAAATATTGGGCCTGTAACACCAAGGGGTGCTGGCTAGACCAGTAAACATAGGAATGCCCCTTAAACCACACCCGACAGTTAGCACTCCCGGACAACCGTGTCCAAAAGTTCACCTAGACATAAATTGGCATTTATATAGACAGAAATTGGAATTTATATAGACAGAAATTGGTATTTATATAGACAGAAATTGACATATAACAACCAGCCACCAAGGGAAGGGAAACAAATAGTTGGGTGACCCATCTGAAGGTGAAAAACAGCAAACCCCTTTGAGGGCAAATCTGAAAAGCCCCTCAAAACTCCATAGCAGCAGTAGGCATAAGGCCCTTGGGTTCCCCAACAAACTCGCAAGGAGCGCAGCTACCTTTGCAATTGTTCCCCCTTAAATGCAACTTTTGTTTTTAATAAGTCGACTGAAAAACACCTGCAACCGCTGCTCCAGCTGCTACCCCTATCCTAAATTAACGAGTTCCCCCAAGCTCTGTAGGTAACATAAAGCAAATAAGACAATTGTGAAACACCCTCCTAAACTGCTACCTGGACAATAGGGTTAGATTAGCATGGATAAACCACTGCTCGCCACCTGGAGGGCAAACATTATTAAAGCCCCTTGCATGAGCACCTGTATAAATCACGGGATCTGCATGAACCTTAATAGAAATCCCCTGCCCCACTCGCCAGTTAATCTGACTTAAACCTATGTAGTTAGCATAAGATCAATACCGGCATAATAAGTACATTATTTAACATTAAATCTGATAGCGCAGAAATCTTATTAGCAGCAACTAGCTTGCCCATTATAACAGCCCTAATGTAAGCTAAGGAAAAGGCTAAACCAAAAAGGGGGGGGCAGTTAATACTTACCCAAAGCAACCCCATTTACTCTCTCAATCATATCCTGTAATAGAGCAGAGTTGATGGGGCTCCACGTAATGCCTGCCTTATGATGCTCATTTGCCCACCCTGTTAACACCTGGGTTAGTACGAATTATTTGGCTTGATCCGCCAAACGCGCAACTTGGAAAAATTAGAGATACCTGATAATGCTGAAAACAAGCCGCCTTGGAATGACCCCCTTCATGGCAGCTCCAAACAAAAATGTGCCATAAAATCATCAAACCGTCCTACCTCACCCGCTCTTGGAAGCTAAGAACCCTGACAATCGTACAAAAACCGCCGTGTAGTTCTTTAAGGTACTATGTGCCAATGACTTCAGTGTGAGAACGTTGGTGCCGGTGCTATGAATCCGTCAGGCAAGGAAGGGGAAGTTTAAACCATGTACTAGCGGGAGGTGCGCACGAGCGAACAAAACCTGTCACACTGCAAACGATGCAAGGCGTCCGCTAACTCGTTTGAAACTAGCCTAGCCCTAAACTTAAATATTCCTTACCCACATAGCCATGCCAAATGGTTCAACAACCCTTGGGCCGGATCTAAGTCCATCCCTGATTAGTGCCGGCCTATACCACTCCTAAGGTATCACCAAAAAAGGATTCACCTATTGCAAATCTTGCTATCCCACAGCTCAACCACCCCTACAATTGGGGAAGAAGGATGATCTCGGTTAGGCCCTGAACCCGACAAGTATCCGGCCCCGGCTCCGTGCACCACGCCCTTACAAAGTGCACCAAAACTCAAGGAACCGGACAAATCTGTAGCAGTTGAAGTTGGAATTGTCTACGGGTGCCGGAGGCCATATCTGTACGCCATTGAATTCGGGCATAAAAAAAACCCGCCAAACGCGCAGAACCTAACTCGACTCCAAAGAGATGCAGAATGAGGTGATGAGGCTACCTAACCCCCATTGTGGCTCTCCCAAGCCATCTACTACAAAACCAACCCTTATGTATGCTCTAAACGCGAATCTGAGGCGACCCACAAGTGATTGCAACTGGATTAGCGAAAAAACCTCTTTGCCAAAATTAATGCTTCTAGCAACTCCCCCCAAAATGCCACGCCTTCTCCATAGGCAAGCGGCATGACACTAACAAGGTATCGATTTCTATACACAAGTAGGATATGCACATAACTAGACCCTACGTCTTGTCACGAACCCCTGGGGCACTCATAACGACGAACAAGGCCTGCAAGGAAAAAAGTAAATCTTCGCAAACTCAGGCATCTACTTGCCCCACTAACAGAAAATCATCCAGGTAGTGGGACCCACCAGTATGTCCCATACCTGCCTGGATGCACCACTACAAAAAGTAACTAAAAACACGCCAAAAAAGTACCCTAAATGAAACAGCGCATCGGCAGACATCTGTTTCGGTAATAGAGCCCTGTTATTTGAAATCCCACATATCTAATGGACTTGGGGCAAATGGGCAGCAGCCGGAAAGCGGATTTGATAGCCGCCTTATCTAGTAGATCCATCCCCTTGAAACCTTGTACTCTCTCCAGGGCATGTATGACAGATTGGTAAACGACACGACAATCCGATGGATATAAATGCGTAGGTGTCCAACTAAACCTTCCCAAAAGGGGGGGGGAGCAAAAAGGGGGGGACCACACATGTGCCCCAACTTGTCTTCCACCTCCACTTTACACCTAAAGGCCTCTGGATGTTCACTTGCCAATTTCAGAACCCTCCTAGAACCCCGGATATCGCCCGTGTCAAAGGTAAATGCAAACCCACGACAAAACCTTGCCACAAAAAAGGCTGCTTCCCCGCAAAGGGGATAACGACCCAAACAGCCCCCAAAACCCCAAATTACTTAGCAACGGCGCTTCACTGAACACCTCGGCTGGGTGACCGCTCCCGCAGAGCATGCAGATATACCCGTATGCACAGCCTGCCACATATGACACTGCGTGTTATTACACGCATATCACTACCCACGACTGACGCCCGCAGGTCTGGAGCGGGTCCGAAAGGGCTGCTTCAGACCAGCCGAGGAATCCACAGGCGGCATAGGCAGTAGATTGACTGTAAGTCAAACCTCAACGTCCTTGAGACCTAATTGAACCACTGCCTGCCTCCTCTTCTGTGTCCTAAATGTCCCGACTTATTGACACCAAGCGGTACCTTCAGAGGATGAGTGCATGCCGTGTTCCCTGTGTGTGTATTTTAGCACATTCAAATAATCCCCAGGCCTGGACTCAAGGTAGTGCTCCGCAATACGTACCTATCTTACGAATTAAACATCCGCAACTAACCCAGCTGACCTAGCCTGATCAAAACCTTATTAGCATCGTCCTCTCTAACTTTAGATCTTAAGCCCTTAAGGTTAGCCGTAATCGCGCAGTGAACCATACCTTTCGCTGCATCTGGCACCTCAGTTGCCGCGGCCTTTCGGATGAGTTGTAAAAATTGATAGAAACAGTGGATGTGTGAAGCGTGCTGCGTGATGGAGTAACACCATGCTCACCGGATCCTGGTGCCGAAGGACCAGCCACTTCCTCCTGTGTGTTCACCAACAGTCCCTCGTTGTACGGTGCGCCCACCACAACTTGAGTCAACGTCAATCACCATATCCTTCAACCGCAGGAACGTTCCTAAACTGTGACCTGGGGGCTCGAGACAATAACTGGTGAGTCCAACGAAACAGCAACGCCTGCCACAGGAGGGATGCTGCAGGTAGCAGGGGTAAGGGGGGTAGGGGATGATGGGGCGGGCGGGGGAGTGGGGGTTGTGTCATGTGGATAGATTTGGAATATGTGGCTGCGGGGAAATGCGGCAGGGGAAGAGGCAGCCTCTGTGCCTGGTAGAAGGCGCGTACCCCTGGCAAAAGGGGAGGTCAGGGCCCATGGGTGCAGCGTGGGGGACATAATGGACCGGAGGGGGGCTGTGGCTGGTGGTGCTGGGGGGGGGTGCAGGATAAGGGGGTGTGTGCGGGGGCCCTGTGGCAGGGGATTAAGGGGACCAACTGGGATGCACCGAATTAACATATAGTGGCAGGCATTATGTGCTGCGTGTAACCCCCTCCCATGGTAGCGGGGGGCATGGGGGGGCAATATGCTGGGTGGTGAGCTTAGGGCCCTGGTGATTCGGAAAGCCCCATGGGATGCTGCACTAAGGGGGGGGGGCTCTGGGACTGAAGCAGCGGTGAGGTTGTGCATGGAGGGACCCACTTTCTGACACATCAGTGGGGGAGCGGGGGGCTGAGCAGGGCGCCATGCTAAGGCTGGTCGCTTGTTAAAATGGCCGCCGCGACCCTGTGGGCGGGGCCAACCACCGCTGCAGGGTGCTGGCTGGCCGTTATCTGAGGAAGGGGAGCCGTGTAGCGGGAGCCGCCCAGGCTGTTCGTGCCGCTGCCGGGGGCGGCAAGGTAAGGTAGGGAAGCTCGGCACACGGGGGCTGGAAGCGGTTCCTCGCGGGGGGCATGGCGTCACGGTCTGCAGCGGCCCACAGCCCTGGTTTGGCTGGTGGAGGAGGCGCAGGGTTGAGGGCCTGTCGCCTCCATTAAGTGACAGGGGGATGTTGGATGCCGGGGTCGGGCATGCTATCTCTTGCTGGGGGAAGGGGGGACTGGCAAAATGACAAGGAATAGGGTGATAGCAAAAAAGGAAGGGGAGGAAAAAGGGGGAAAGGTGCTGACAGGAAGGGGAGAGTGGAAAAAGTAGAAAACAATGAAGGCAGGAAAGGAGGCTTAAAAGGAGACAGAGAGGGTGGTAGGAAAGATGAAATGACATGGGAATGAAACAAGAGAAAGACAGACAGGTAACATTTAAAACTGGAATAAACTGGAAAGAGGAAGATGGCTCCCCTCACCAGGCTATTTATATGGGACCTCTAAGCCCTCCCATAAATCCTACCATAGGCTTCTACTCCTCAAGTGACCAATCAATGACCACACCCCCCTCCAGCTTTTAACCCTTAACTTACCTAACAAAATTACATATCAAACAGGGTGCTTATCTATCCTCAAACTTATTCAAGTATTCGGATGCATAAAGAAAAGTAAATGAGTGGAATGTACTAACAGATCAGGATCAAAATATATGACTGAGATAATCCAGTTGCAAACTGAGCATTTTTATAAAAAGGGGTTTCCAAGTAGTTTATTTTGGGGGAAATTCAATAGGCTCTGATCTGCTGGTCCCATTGTGATTGCGGTAATAAAACAAGTAGATTTAAGTTGGCAATTAGTTTTAAGGCAAAACCAGGTTGTTTTTGCTTAAAACTAATTGTCACTTAAAATCTAGCATCTATGCATCACACCAGGTCTAGCCTATTACATTAAGGCCTGCATCTCTGCAAAGCTAATGTGCACTCTCTCTGTGAGACTGAATAACACTTGTAGTTGTAGGACCTCTAAAAAAAACAGTATTTGGCCCACTATATATATATATATAATATATATATATATATATATATATATATATATATATATATATATGAAAACATTGAATCTGTTCAAAGCGCCTGTGTGCTAAACAAAGTGCTGTGCGTACATAAATATTATTAATAGACTTCAAAATAAATATTAATAAATATTATTGATAATCTTCAAAAAAATCAATATTAAATATCTGTGGTCTTTTAACCAATAAAGTGCAAAGTGCAATTGTGAAGCAAATTCCTTAGTAACACATATAAAACAATAGTACCATCTAAGAAAGTGCGAGTGAGAATAAAATAGTACTCTGACTATAATATACGTAAAATGGACACACAAAATTTATTTTAAGACAAGAAACGTAATATAAATATAAAATGAAACAATAAAAAATAAATAATAAGTTTTATGCAGAAATGGATGTGCTATACACAGCAATTATATAGTTGTTATTGACCAGTGTATGAGGGTATGCACAAATAGATAAATATTATAAAAAAGACATAACAATCAATATAGTTTAAAAAAGGGGATTCTGCGGCTTATCTGATAAGTATGGTAGTAAAGTTCATGAGAGGTAAGTGGAGCTCCAACGCGTTTCATCTGCCAATCAGACTTCTTCAAGGAACTTGAACATATATATATATATATATATATATACATATATATATGTAACAAATGGAGTTGAAAGATGAGCAAAAGCAGTGCCTATACACTTCATATATTTATATAAATATTTTTATACTAAAATAGTGCAAAGAACAATCAATATAGAGTGTCTAGTGCATATGTGCATTCAGTGTATAATAAAAAACTGAACCATGAGGTAGTGCCCAATGCAATGATTTCAGCAATTGTAAAAGTGTTTTAGTCTAATAAATAGTAACAGTGCAAGAAGTTGTATAAAATATATAAGAAATCATTTAATATACATATATAAAAAACACAGACAAATTATTAAAATATATTATATACACAAAGACAGGGAAAAAGAAAGAATATAAATATATAAATAAAAATTATACTTCATAAAACAAAAAAGGTGGATCATATGCTTATCTTAATGGGGTAATCAGACCCAGTTCATGGAGGCAAGAATAGTGCAAGGCACAACGCGTTTCGTCAGTGATCAGACTTCATCAAGGGAATCCCCTTGATCATTCACAATACACTATATATATATATATGTGTATATATATATATATATATATATATATATATACAGCAGGTGTTTCCTAGAGCAGCATGTAAAGATGTTTGGGAAAGAATGAAGTGGCACTCCACTTGATGAAAAACGGTAAAGTGTATTAAGACATCATATGATACACCGTATAAGTCGACGTTTCAAGGCCTCCTCTGTCTGTCTTCAGGACCAGTGTAATGAAGGGTTTACGGGTGCAGTTGCCCACATATTTTTAGTTCTTTCTTTGTTATACTGGGTAGTTTAGATGAAAGCTTTTTTTGCTTATTTTTTTTTTTTAGTTATGCTCTAGGTGTACATTTTTTTGAGTTCATATGCAGAAAGGGGGTGTTTGGTTTTCCTTGTTGTACTTATTGTTGTTTCTAGTTTTTATTGTCTTCCTTATATTCCCCCCCCCCCCCATTATGCTAACAATTATGTCTTGGAATGTTCGGGGACTGAACGATAAGATTAAACATTCCATAGTTCTACATCAAGTCAAAGCCCACTCCCAGAGTATAGTTTGTTTACTGGACACATATTTGGTGGGTGGCTGGATCCTCTCCCTCACAAAGTGTGGGTAGGTTGGTAATTTCAATTTACTGTTCACTTTAATTGAAGAGAGATCTCTGTTTTAATCAATACATCCAAGTGTTATGTTTGTCATAGGGTGCTGATTGATCTGCTGAGCCAATTTGTTTTTCTTGCAGGTATAGTACTATACATGCTTCTCCCTTTGTTTTGCTTGAGGTGTATGTCCATCCCCTTTTAACTCTGAAGTTCATTTCAAGGGTTGTTAGTTCCTTAACAGCTCTCCAGATGTTCCTGTAATGGGATTAACAGATGCATGAGATCAATAGATGTGACAAATAGATATATGGTGCCAGAATCCCCCAGGGATCCACTGTTATTCCTGTTTTTCTATGTACCACAATGCATTCTCTAGAACTGACATGGCTCTGACCTCCCACTCCCAGCAGTTACTGGTGTATCATGTGGAGTATTTGTCAGAAGGGATTTCAGGCCACTCCCCACTGTTGTTCTGAATCTCACATTTCCTAGGGTGCCTCTTTTTAGAGAATTATCCCTTTCTGGCTGATACAGATGGGTGCGACCTCCGAACTCTTTGCAGCATGGGTGGAGTGTTTCTATAATAACCTGGTGTACTCTTCTGTCCCATTGGTTTGGGACACCAAGCTCCAGGAGTTGATGGGCTCCCTGTTGAGTGGCTGAAGTCTTACGGTTCTTGCACGGTTGTGTAAGACCTCTAGAGCCAAGGAGAGGATTTTACACCAATAACAGCCACCCATTGTTCCATTAGTGATTTATAATCACACCGGTACTTAAGTGACCGCCTGGATTTAAGCCTCCAGCAGTAGATGCTTACACAACCAACGAGAGACCACAGGACTTCTGACTAGAAACAAGGCAGAGCTGAGGAGTGGCAGTCCTTCCACTACTGGAATTAGCTGGAGTGAGGCTGCAGGCAGATGGTTACTTGTACAGATGTGAAGTGCCCCTTAGGGTACTAAGCCAGGTAGGGTAATATGTTGGGTGTCCCCGACGTGTAGAAGGCTGTGAGCTCATAAGCTAGCACTGAGTGTTGGCAAAGACCCAGACCAGGGGAACAGAGTCTAACCCACCGGCGGTCTTTGGCAGGGACCCCTGCAAGGAAGTTTGGACTTTGCGGCGTCCGACGGGCAGGTCGCGGCTCCCTGGCTGGGTCACTCTACTAGCACATAGATAGGGAATGAGGTTGTCCTGATATAGTAATGCAGGACACTAGCTGAATGATGGCAGGATCAGCAATACAGGAATTAAATTGTATCATAGAGGGCCAGCTACTCAGGATTCTAGCTGGCAGATGGCAGGACTGGCAATACAGGAATGAATTTGGACAGTAGCAGGTGCTGGATCAATAGGACCACTGGCAAGCAGAAGAATACAGGCACCAGGAACATGGACCAGAGGCTCACGCTGCAAGGCATAAGTTATAACCGGAAGCATCTGGCAGGGCTGACTGCCAGATAAAGAGAAGAGGAGCCAGAGGCCTGCTATTCAAGCAAGCCCCCTTTGATGAAAATCTCCTGCAGCTGGAGAGCTGCACGGTACCTGCCAGCCTAGAACCGCAACGGCCACCAGGCATCCCCATTACCTAGCAACCAGCAGGGAGCCGCTGGCTGGAAGAGTGATGACGTCCCAGTTGCCTAGTAATGACCGGGACTCCAGGATGGAGCGAGCTGCGGTGGCTCGTTACAGATAGATGATGAAGGTCTCAGGTATGTCTTGGGATGAAGGCGCAGCTAGGTCGTCAGGCAAGAATTGGCTAGACAATGAATACAAGCTGTAGAGCAAGAGTGACCTGGACTGTGATACTATAGTATTTACAGACAAGGACTAGACAGGCAAGACAACCGATGCGGCAGGGCTGCGTTACAGGCTATGACAGGGCAGACAGGAAATGCACTATGATGTGGCTGGGAGACTGGCTGAAGTAACTGACTAGGGAGCTCATTTAGACCCACTCGCTAGATGCGTACGCTCACACCCAGAGTATGCAAATTCGGCTAAGTGACGGCATGGCAGGTGATTGCATGGCAAGGCATAAGCACGCCCACTATGTCTTGGCGTGTGATCGCTCTGTGTATGTAGACGCCCACCAGCCTGTCTTATGATGCTCACTTGCGCACGCCATCTCCAAGAAGTGTATGTAACCATCGGTACATCAGTTACCTTTGAATGCGATCGCAGCGCTTGAGGTTGATTATACCCTGCACAAGCACTGCGATCACTTCAGTGTGAAATACAACCAGGTGACATGTACTATGACGGTGCCTGTGAATTATGCATGCCTCTGAAATGGTGTTGAGATGCTCTGGCAAGCCTGCATTCGCATGTCCACTCCACCATTTCTGTCACCACCCACAAACGGCTTCTTATGTCACTCACTCTGCTGGGCTGTCTATGCGAAGCGAGCAAATGCTTCCTGATCCCTCGCATGGTTCGCGCACGCACACTGCGATGCGTGCACATGCGCAGAAAGCAACAATCGGCCAGCTACGAGCAAAAGCATCCTAGCCAGCGGGTCTGAATCAGGTCCTAGATTCAAGTTGCACCCTTGCGGGCCGAGGTGTGACAAGAACAACACGGTGCGGCCTTGAGGGCCAAAGTGCGGCTTTGAGGGTTGGGGTGCGACAGGAACAACGCGGTGCGGCCTTGAGGGCTGAGGTGCGACAGGAACAACATGGTGCAGCCTTGAGGGCCGAGGTGTGGCCTTGTGGGCTGAGGTGCAAAAGGAACAACATGGTGTGGCTTGAGGGCCGAGGTATGGCAACAACAACACAGTGTGGCCTTGAGGGCAGAGGTGCGACAGGAACTACATGGTGGGGCCTTGAGGGACAAGGTGCGGCCTTCAGGGCTGAGGTGCAGCCTTGAGGGCTGAAGTACGAGAGGTGAACACTGGTGAACACAGACACAGCTGGAACACGGGCTGGCGTAGCTGAAGTCACTGCTCTAGGAAGTCCCAACAGCAAGGATGTGAGCGAATGCAATCACAGCAGATGACTCACAGGTGACTTCTAATCAGGCACACTGGCACAGGTCACAGGAGAAATAATCACAGCATGCAGGAACTGCAGAACGAGGTAAGACAGGGACAAACACATACTCCGGAAGTCAGACAATATCACTGGCAGGAAGTGTAGGGCTGGCTGTAATTTATCAGAAGCAGGAACCAATCATCTTAATCCCTGCAGAAAGCCTCCTTAATCATAGGATAGTATGCAGCTGAGCTCTGCACACAAACTGACAGACAGGAATGCAGCAATAAGCTGCACACAGACAGTTCCAGCTACCTGCAAGATCTGGAACTGGAATAAAAGCATGATGCAGGGTCCCAGTTGCCTAGTACGGCTGGTACCTGCCACCAAGATGATCCTCTGCCACAGATCATAACATGAAGCTCTCACCCAAAAAAAATGACTTAGAAAAAGGGGGCGATAAAGTACAAAGTTGGGGTACAAACTTAAAAACTAGCGAAATAGAATTTGGGGGGTCTGCAAGTTTGGGGGAGGTGTATTTGTGATTGCAGGTGCTTGCTGAAGGTGCATTTTTAATGCTTTTTAAGACCTCACTTTTTCAATTTTTAACCATGCTAGCACCCATTTTCATGTACCCCAAATTTGCTGAGACTACTTATTTGCACCAAAAAAACCTGCTAAATGCTATTCTTCATCACTTGTGCAAAGACGCTAATTAGCAGCTAATGAGAGAATTTAAGTACCCCAAATAGCTTTAGCAGGACTATTCGGGGGCATCTACCATGATCCCCAATGTTAGTGCATCTTTTGGGGGGTGTCAGGCTGATTTCCTCAAATCTGACATCACTTTTCGCCTGTTTTAGTTTCGCCAGGACGCGTTTTCGCATCCTTTGGAATTGAATACGGGGTAAGCGGGGATGCGCGTAATACTTTTTCTCATGCACAACCAGCAATGTCGGCGAAAAGTCTGACATGCGAAAAGTACGGGACTTTTCGCGGCTAATTGAATATGCCCCTAAGTCTGGACCCTCTCTAGTAGGAAGTCCATCTCCCAGCTGTACTTCTCTTTTCTTATAGTTAGGGACCTATGGGTTGTGCTTCCTTAGATCTCAGTGGGATGCTGATCTGGGTGTTTTATGCGATGATGCTTGGATGTTCCTTTCGGGCTCCTCTCAGGCTGCCGCAGCATATGCCAGGTATCAGCAATCCAGCTTTATCTCCTTCAAAGGTTTACTGGACACCTCTCTGGCTTTATGGGTTTGGGGTTGTCTTCGGATGCCTGCCCCAGGCCACTCGTTTCTGACTTCTGCTCTGATCTTGTCCTCGGTTTGCCGCATTCTGGTCTCAGGTTGTTACTTGTATAAAGGGTATAAATGGATTCCCTCGCTTGACCCTCGTATTTGTCTCTTTGGTCTCAGTCTGGTGGATTCTCTGGGCTCTTCCTTATATGCAAATAATCCCCTAGTTTTAGCTTGTGTTTGTATTGCCTGGACCTGGATGGCTTCTAATCATCCCCCTTTTCCCTCCTGAGTGGCCCAGGTTAATGTTACTATTTCTCCAAAGCATGTACCTTTATAGAAAGCGTCCTGCAGAATCTGGGCCCTTTGGCAGTCATCTGAATATGCACTTGAGCCTCCCTCTCCTGATCTATCATAGGGCCTGATTCAGCAGTGCACATTATTCCCGATGATGAGTGATGCCTCCTGCTGCATTACCATACCTGCAAGGATCGCAATTATGTGCAGCTTTGCAGGTACGATCCTTACAGAATCAGGCCCATAGTCTCCTCTTGATACGTTCAATGGGTGTCGCCGCCACCTCTCTCTTTTTACATTTTTTATGCACTTTTCCATCTCATTCATGTAATCTAGATATTGTTGTATTTTCTTATATTAGGTGTTTCCAAGTTCTCCTATATTATGTTCTCTCTCTTTGTTATTGCTGTATATATATATATACAGTATATATGTATCTATCTATCTCAACCTTTTTATATTGTTCATGTTAAGCATTAATTTGGGCCCAATGCAGTGGCAGGCTGGCAACTTTTAGCCTGGGGGGAAATGCATGCAGGTGGCCCTGGCAGAGGAGTAGCGTGTAGCCAGGGTGCCCGGAGCACGTGCGTGCTTAGGCACCCCCCCCCCCAATGTTCAGGGAGGAGGCGGGTCCATATGGAATTAATGTAAAGTAAAAATAAAGATATGGGGCAGTCCCCTGTAGTGGTGCCCATATGCAGTGCCCCCTGTGCCCCAGGAGAGGACCCCCTTATACAGGCCACCAGTAGTGATCCTCCTGTGCAGTGCCCCTTATACAGTGCCCCCAGTAGTGGTACCCCCTGTGCAGTGCCCCTTGTGCCCCCAGTTGTAAGCTTCTTATATAGTGTCCCCAGTAGTGGTCCCCCCTGTGCAGTGCCCCTTGTGCCCCCAGTAGTAAGCCCCTTATATAGTGCCCCCAGTAGTAGCCCCCCCTTGTAGTGCCCCCAGTAGTAGTCCCCCCCTTGTAGTGCCCCCAGTAGTAGTCCCCCCCTTGTAGTGCACCTAGTAGTAGTCCCCCCCTTGTAGTGGCCCCAGTAGTGATCTCCCCCTTGTAGTGCCCCCAGTAGTAGTCCCCCCTTTGTAATGCCCCCAGTAGTAGCCCCCCTTGTTGTTCCCCCAGTAGTAATCCCCCTTGTAGAGCCCCCAGTAGTAATCCCCCTTGTAGAGCCCCCAGTAGTGCTCTCCCCCTTGTAGTGCCCCCAGTAGTAGTCTCCCCCCCTTGTAGTTCCCCCAGTAGCAGCCCCCCCATGGTAGTGCCCCCAGTAGTGCTCTCCCCCTTGTAGTGCCCCCCTTAGTAGTCTCCCCCCCTTGCAGTTCCCCCAGTAGTAGCCCCTCCCTTGTAGTGCCCCAGTAGTGTTCTCCTCCTTGTAGTGCCCCCAGTAGTAGTCCCCCCCTTGTAATGCCCCCCGTAGTAATCCCCCCTATATAATGCCCTCAGTAGTAGCCCCCCTTGTTGTGCCCCCAGTAGTAATCCCCCTTGTAGTGTCCCCAGTAGTGCTCTCCCCCTTGTAGTGCCCCCAGTAGAGTTCTCCCCCTTGTAGTGTCCCCAGTAGTAGTTGTCCCCCCTTGTAGTGCCCCCAGTAGTGGTCCCCCCCCTCCCACAGTACAAACACACACACATGTAATAAATAATAAAAAAAAACCACTTACCTGAATCCCCGCTCCCGCCACCGCCATCCGCTCCTCCGTCTGTCCTCCCGGGCCGGGCCACTCTGCATTATGGGAGAGACATTATATGACATCATGACGTCTCTCCCATTACCCACTGCAGGAGCCGGAAGATGGAGCGGCTCCTGCAGTTGGCGCAGCGGCAGTCAGTGAGAGTCTGACAGACTCTGATTGGCTGCCACTCAAAACAAACACACAGCTGCCGGAGCCGGTGGCCGTTTGTTTGTAACTGTGTAGCGCTGACTGAACTCCGTCCAGTCAGCGCTACACGCGCTGTGCAGCTGCGTCATACAGACACAGGCGGCCCGCAAGGCGCTGCTGCCCGGGGGGCACATGGCACCCTGCCCCCCGGCCCAGCCGGCCACTGGCCCAATGTCATTTTGACTATGACTTGTTGTAAAATGTCTTCTGTGTTATTTTGGTTTTTCTTTTCTGTTGTTGATAAAACCTTCAATAAAAATACTCACTTTAAAAAAAATAATAATTTTGGTCCATCGCCATCGGAGGGGGATTTCTGGGTACTCATAACATCCCCCCCCCCCATTCCCTCTCTAAGTTCGCCACTGAGTGGGTTGGTCAATTTGATGAACAATGCACTCAAATTGGATGCTAATTACATGCAACTGAAAAAGTGGTGCGTGGGCCTTATTCAGCCGTCCATGTTAGTGCACTGCTGAGCGCAGATTCCCGATGATCCCGCAGAGTATCTGATGCTGCGTTGGACAACCCAGCTCGGATAAGTAATGCACAGGTGGCATGATGCTTCCTGTGCATTACCATATCTGCAAGGATCGCAGTTGCAAAGCTGTCTGCATGCATACATCATATATCTATAGCCTGCGTGCATATATCATATATCTATAGCCTGCGTGCAGCTTTGCATTTGCGATCCTTGCTGAATAAAGCCGTGTGTCCACTGTTGTATTTCCACAGTTCGCAATATATTCAAGTCAGTTTGCTGTTCTTACACATGCATCATTATCATTATCCTATTAGAATTTTGCAGCATGTACAGTAACTGTATTAAAGCTTATAACAAAACAATGAAATATATTAAATATACTGTACAACCAAACAGCTCTAATAGCAGAATAGATATACAGGATTTGTGTATATCTCTTGGGGTGCTTCATTTAATACAATGGGCCAAATGTAATAGGGTGACAGATTAGAAAATGTGGGAGTTTAGCAGTAAAACTCTCACACTATTACATTGGTCAAATTTTATCTTCAAAAAGGGAAAACATCTGAATCAAAGTTTAGATCGTGAGAATTTTTTTAAATCTAAAAACATGCGAGTTTGTATGACCTAGGACTCTATTACATTGGGCAAGTTTAATAAGTGTGAGACTTTACTGCTAAACCTTCACATTTTGTAAACTCTCACCCTATTACATTTGGCCAATAACTCAATGTACAGCCTGGTGATTAGATGGAAATATTGTTTAAAAAGAAAATACTTGGACACTGGCAAGGATTGGATGGCATTATGTTCTGTGCCATGCCGCATTTCCCATGGACACTGGCAAGGATTGGATGGCATTATGTTCTGTGCCAAGCCACATTTCCCATGGGAAATCCAGTGAAAGGATGAAAAGTAAGAACTTCAATGCAAAAGTTAGTTATTCTCCTGATCTGTAGTACTAATAGTCAGTGCTGTGTACAGTATGTGCAGTGTCCTATTGGGGTGTAAGTGGGCTGGCATAGCAATCACTTTGTGCCCAAGTATAGGGTGAGCTGACTACACTGTTGCAAAATGAAGGTAAAACAGGATAAGAGAAAACTATTAAAACTAAATCTAAAATCACTAACATTTAAGTAAGATTTATTGAATCCTACTTAATAAATTCATTATTTGCACTAGACGGGGTTTATTCCCTTAACCCTATATTGAGAAACAACATACAAATATTATACAAATACAAATATTATACAAATATAAGCATAACAATGTTTAAGCATTAAATATTAAAAAGGTCTAAGCATTGCTACCTATTACAGCCAGAGGAATGCATGCACCATACATTGTATAATGCAGCATCATCCAAAATATGGAAGCATTTCATCCCTCTGGCTGTAGCCCATTACTATACTTAGGCTTTTTTAATGCTTAATGCTATAAAATTATTTGCCAATAGCAGCAGTACCTAGAAAGTACAAGGATGGCGGTACCATAAGGCAAACCTAGGCAGCCATCTAGGGCTCCAATGATTATGGGCACCTAAAACACTAAATGTGTGATATAATGTGCACTGACTGCTGATATGGAGGAGCAGCAGTAGCATATACGTAGTAGTATATATCTATAGAATGTATTTATTACCAGATATTTATATAGCACTCAGATTTCTGCAAGCGCTTTGCAGAGAATATTTGGCCGTACACATCAGTCCCTGCCCCGGGGGAGCTAACAATCTGTGGGCCTGAATCAGAGATGTACACAATGGCAATTGTTACGCAGAACGAGCTAATTTTTGCTATTACGCATGCGTTAAAGTCACTCTGCGCATACACAGCGATTGTCATGTGATTCTGCAAGCACAAAGAACTGATTTGCAAAGGGAGTGAAAGGAAGTCAGCAATTGGTGGAGGTAAGGGGGGGTAAGATAAACGCAGGATGTCATGCTCTGAACCCGGATCAGCCCCGACGGCCAGGTTCAGAGCATGACTCGCCGTTTTTTTCACATGTGCATCTGAACTGCTAGAACTGCTAAGTATTACCCATTATGTACTCAATCCAGTCGGTTCTTATACCTTTTATGGCTGTATTTTGACATCTCTTCGTGAAGGTTCATTAAATTACCATGTTTTGAATATTGCGGTGTGCTGGTCCTGGTTCCATTTGCCACTATTTGGCACTGCATGTATATATGGATTTCATCTGACCCTGCACCTGCTGTTCTAGAAATTAACTGAGTGCGCTCCATTTCTCCTGCTATGTATATATATATATATATTCATTCACGAATATATACATGTATACACATACACACACAGACAGATTACTCTTTCAGTAGCCCACATGACCAGTCTGCATTACCGAAACTAAAAACAGAGAATTAACACAGACTTCCTCAATTCACACACATTTGCCAACGTTACTTCCCTCTCCAGGCATTTCCAACCACATGGCTAACAACACTGACTCACCCATGTCTAGACACCTAACCAAGACATTGCCACTCATACCATCATAATCCACTCGTAGAGTCATAAACCTCATACAATAACAATTTGCTGTATCCATCACAAAAAGACTGATGAAAAAAGTTTTAGCCACACAGGTTAAAGTAAAACAAGTTGGCTTACCTCATGGGTATCATCTCCTTAGGTGTCACGCAGAGTGGCTGTTGGCTGTAAAGGCACAAATTGTATCAGTGGGTTGGGTACGGGATGCCGGCGCTCGGGATCCCGGCAGTCAGAATTCCGACGTCGGCATCCAGACAGGGTTAGGGTACCGTCACTTGTTGGTTGGTAACTTAACCCTTCCCTTCTCCCTATCCGTAACCAGTGCCTAAACCTAACCTCCCCCCTAGTGCCTAAACCTAACCCCCCCCTCCCGCACCCTAACCCTCCTCCCTTAGTCCCTAACACTCCCGCTAGTGCCTAATCCTAATCCTCCCCCTAACCCCCCTACTTACCTTCAGGATACCGGTGCCGGGATTCTGACAGGTGTTGGGATTCCGGCGCCGGCATTCTGACTGCCAGAATCCCCACGGTCAGTATTATGACCACATCCCATATCAGTTATCCTTGTAGGGTGTATCCTTGTTCTGGTTTGTCCCCAGACTTTTTGGACAATACTTATAGCTCTTGCCAAAATATGTGCATTTTAAAGCAAATTCGAAATGTAGTTCTATCCTTACAGTCTGAATTCCCTTAGAACACAAGTGGTATACCCTGCAGATGTGAGGTATCCCTTAAAAACCTGTATTAGCAGAATGTGTATTATGTTAGGGTTATGTAAATATCCAGTTTTTGTGTATTTTGTTTGTGTATATAATTTGTAATAAAGAAACATTCTGTTGTTTTATAGTGATAGTTAATTACTTATAGGCTGTTCTTTTCCCTAAAAAAAATTCTATATTAAAATACTGGGGTTCCCTGTGCACTGGGGTACTAGTCAAATAGTGTGTGGTGTGCTGCTGATAGTAGAGGTAGCTCAATCTCACAATGGATACATAGGTTTTCTATCACGCTCAGCCCCTCTGTTGTGGTGTGTTCTATGCTGTGGTCTGTCTGATGTGATGTGCGTACCTGTTATGTGAAAAAGCAAGTTGTGATGCAGATGAAAATAGTGCTTTATTGGTAGCATCCAATGGTGATGCCAATAACACTTGCTACAAATGTACAATTGTTAACACAATCTTATGCAGATATGGGTGAACTAACACAGATAGATTGCACTAAATAACAATGCAGATTATGACAATGTTTTATTAATGTTCCAAACAATACCTCAGTGATAGAAGATTCTGTGTTACCACATATGTGGTACCCCCAAGTTTGTTCCCAAATAGGGGTCCCCCAGCAGCAATAATGTTGGCACCGGTGATATGTATATCACGTACTTTGGTACTGTTCGATAGTGTTGGGGTAGAGTGTACAGAGAGCAGTGTCCCGGGTCCCGCTGTAAATGTTATAGCCGGTCTGTACAGTAGATGGTTGTGGCCGGTAGTCTTGGTGTGGTATAACTGTCTGCAGCAAGATGGCTCTGCACAAGATGTTCACCCAAACTCTAGGCTGGCTTACCTTGCCTTCTAATGGATGCTGCCAATGGTGTGCCTGTGAGGACACACAGTGGGGCATCAATCTTACAAGGGGTACCTGCTTCTATACACTTTGGGGCATCAATCCTCCTGCCAAAGTCTACCTGGTGGCCCTCTATTATTCAGACGCACAGATTCTGGGTTGTTATCGATGCCGGTCATGTGACGTGTGTGGGGTTAGTCTGTACATCAACACTTTTCAGCCGTTGTGGCCTTCCTCTGGGGGTAGTGTCTAAACCAGTGATTTTCAACCTTTTCAACTCAAGGCACACTACACAAAATTTTAAAATTGCCAAGGCACACCATTCGTCTATGCGGTGTGGGTGACCAATAAAAAAACATAAACATTGGCTCCCATATAAAAATATACACACACATTGGCCTCCACAGGAATAAAACACACTACATTGGCTTCCACAGGAATAAAACACACTACATTGGCCTCCACAGGAATAAAACACACTACATTGGCCTCCTCAGGAATAAAACACACTACATTGGCCTCCTCAGGAATGAAACACACTACATTGGCCTCCACAGGAATAAAACACACTACATTGGCTTCCACAGGAATAAAACACACTACATTGGCCTCCACAGGAATAAAACACACTACATTGGCCTCCTCAGGAATAAAACACACTACATTGGCCTCCTCAGGAATAAAACACACTACATTGGCCTCCACAGGAATAAAACACACTACATTGGCCTCCTCAGGAATAAAACACACTACATTGGCCTCCTCAGGAATAAAACACACTACATTGGCCTCTTCAGGAATAAAACACACTACATTGGCCTCCACAGGAATAAAACACACTACATTGGCCTCCTCAGGAATAAAAACACACTACAGTAAAAGTGTGCTGAGCTGACCGCCACGGCACACTTGACAACCGCTCGTGGCACATTAGTGGGCCACGGCACAGTGGTTGAAATACGCTGGTCTAAACACTACCTCCAGAGGAAGGCCACAGCAGCTGAAAAGCATATATTTAGAAGCAAGCCCACCCAGTGCACAGTAAGTTATGATGGTGATCTTTCTAACCACCAGCATGACCAGCCACTCCTGGATTATGTTAAGTTACTGCTGTGGGGATAATGTATGTGTGCACACTGTCATTGGGAATATAAATATAATTTCCTACGTGTATACAAATACATAATGCATACACCAAAAGACACATGCAAAGTCAAAAAATATCTGATACCTAAGGTTTTTTTTAATTTTAAGAGATCCTGAAGTGGCTCAATATGCCTTTATATTAATTACTGTGATGTACCCCAGAATATGCCTTTATATTAATTACTGTGATGTACCTCAGAATATGCCTTTATATTAATGACCCTGATGTACCTCAGACTATACCTTTATATTAATGACCGTGATGTATCTCAGACTATGCCTTTATATTAATTACCGTGATGTACAGTACCTCAGACTATGCCTTTATATTAATTACCGTGATGTACCTCAGAATATGCCTTATATTAATTACCGTGATGTACCTCAGAATATGCCTTTATATTAATGACCGTGATGTACCTCAGAATATGCCATTATATTAATGACCGTTATGTACCTCAGAATATGCCTTTATATTAATTACCGTGATGTACAGTACCTCAGACTATGCCTTTATATTAATTACCGTGATGTACCTCAGAATATGCCTTATATTAATGACCGTGATGTACCTCAGAATATGCCTTTATATTAATGACCGTGATGTACCTCAGAATATGCCTTTATATTAATGACCGTGATGTACCTCAGAATATGCCATTATATTAATGACCGTGATGTACCTAAGAGCCAAATTAGAGGCCACATAACATGGGCCATACAAACTAACTGGCCCAATATACTATCTATATTATCACATCTTTTTTAATCATAAATTCTAACTTGCTATAAAATATATTACTATTTCAGGCTAGTGTTACTGCCACAGTGAATCATCCACTACCTCCCTTCATTGAAAGTCAAAGAATAGAAGTTGCTGAGAACTTTCACAGCACACAGCATGTTGGTTCCTGGAAGTGCTGCTCTCCCACTGGGCTGGTAAAGAGTAGAGAGGTGGGTGGGACCCTCCATAACAATGTTTGATAAATGAAGCGTTTCTAAGTTATGGATCTAAACTGTGGCCTCTCAGACCCCACTCACAGCAGAGACACACACACTTCACAGACAGGAAATGTTCCCTACACTTTAACAAAAGGATAATAAGACCTCGGCTCACTCTCCTACAGACCATCCATGGGGAGTCTAAGTAGACAGCAGGGCAGGAAAATCAATCTAAAAAAAAATCCAGAAAATCAATTATCTGCAAAATCAATGTAGAATTTGTATGTGCATGACCTAAAAAATGATTGATAAAGTATGTAAATTTACATTGATGCAGGCTTATATCAGAGTCTCACTAATTAAAGTTAAGGGGTAACTTTACATTGCTGGCAAATTGAAACACCAAGCCACTGCATTTACTATTCAATGGTCTTGATAGGGTTTTGTAAACATCAGTCCATGTTCACCTTTTTTATGGTGGTTCTGTGGTGGTTTTATTCACGGGGCTTTGACAAAAGCATCATAAAAGTTCTGAATCTATCTGGTCAATCAGAAGGAGAAGAATCACAATACACTTATAATAAGGGTAATCAATATGTATTGAATAGGGACCCATGGATCTATTTACTAAGCCTTGGATGGAGAAAGTGGTCGGAGATAAATTACCAGCCAATAAGCTCCTAAAGGCTCATACACATTAGACGATGTGTGTATGAGCCGACCTCGAAAAATGGTGAGGGGGGGGGGGCATCCGGCAGCATTGCATCGTTAACGATATCCCCAGATTGAGCTGCATGTACAGCTGACTGGGGATATCGTTAACGACCCACGGGAGCATGCATCGTTGGTCGTTAGGACCATACACACTAGACGATATCAACGATATATTGTTGAACGATGTACTTATCGTTCACTTTTATCGTCTAGTGTGTACATGGCATAACTGTAATTTTTCCTGGGACATGGCAGTTAGAAGTTGATTGGTTGGTACTTTATCTCAGTTCACTGTATCTACATCCAAGGCTTAGTAAATAGACCCCTCAGTTACTGAAACACTGACAATTCTCTCATAAGGGAAATACTATTTTATTAATAGGTTAGTGGGAAAATTATTGTTTAATTTTATTAACTGAGCAATATAATTTTTTAATTATATTAAAGTAGCAATATTAATTGATAATTGGTGTTTAAAATGTTTTTACACTGCAAAACATTTATGATGAGGGCACCATTTATATAGCCATAAAATAACAAATCTTGGGCTCCCATGGGAGGAAATTAATAGCTTTAGAGTGTGAAAAATTTATAAATCTCCTTATGTAGTAGAGTGACGCAAAATAGTCAGAAACCCGCCATGTCCCAAAACTTTTTACTGCAAGTTGCCTTCCCGAATTCACTGTGTAAAAGGTCCCAGTTGACAGATGTAAAAGTCCACGATTTTATAGTTAACGAAAATATGACAGAAAATAATGAGTGTGCCTCTGGCCAGTGAGATAGCTGCATTTGGAGTTATCTCAACTGGCACCATGTACAAAAAACAAAAGTATGGGTATATCCCAGCAAAGTGAAAGCAAGACTAATGCCAGGTACACACGGGACGATCAGTCAGCGACAGAGGCGTCACTAGGGTTGGTGTCACCCAGTGCTAAAACTCATGGTGACACCCCCCCCCCCTCCACCCAAAAAAAAAAAATCAGGACCAAGGTGCACAGATCCATGCTCTCTCCCCCCTTACCAGTCACGCAGTCCAGTACTCACACTGCAGTGCTCCTCCCAGAATGCCGGCGGGCATGAGCAGAGAGAGAGAGGGACTCGTGAGATGATGACATCATCGCACGGGTCCTGTACCTCTGCATTGGCGAGATACAGCAGGCACTAACTATGATGGCAGCATAGCCGCTTAACACAACAGTACCAGTCCATACAAGACATTGGACTGGCCCAGAGAGCCTACCCTTGCTTGCAGGGACAGTGGCAGGGCCGTTACAACGGGCTTGAGCACCCAGTGCAAACCTCCAAAATACGCCCCCTCCCACAAAAAAAGGTTAAGATAGTAATTGTGGTCTCACGATAAGGAGCATGGCCTCAAATGAAAAGACTACCTTATGAATAAATAACGTTAACATAACCATAGGATTAGGGATAGCAAGGCCTGTTAAAATTTCCAAGGTACACCATCAGTCCCCCCCCCCAGGGAAAAAAACACATTGCTCCCCACTGGGATAAATAACAGTGCTCTCCACAGAGATAAATAACATTGCTCCCCCACAGAAAATAGCATGTGTCCCCAGTCAACCAGCCCCCCTTGTGACCCCACCCAGCCTGCTCCTCCCTTCTGTGCCCCCAGACAGCCCCCCTTCTGTGCCCCCAGACAGACAGCCCCTCTTCTGTGCCCCCAGACAGCCCCCTTCTGTGTACCCAGACAGCCTGTGCCCCCTTCTGTGTCCCCAGACAGCCTGCCCCCCTTCTGTGTCCCCAGATAGCCTGCCCCCTTTCTGTGCCCCCAGACAGCGTGCCCCTTTTGTGTTCCCAGACAACCTGCACCCCCTTCTGTGTCCCCAGACAGCCTGCCCCCTTCTCTGTTCCCATACAGCCTGCCCCCCCTTCTGTGTTCCCAGACAGCCTGCCCCCCCTTCTGTGTCCCCAGACAGCCTGCCACCCCTTCTGTGTCCCCAGACAGTCTGCCCCCCTTCTGTGTCCCCAGACAGCTTGCCCCCCTTCTGTGCCCCCAGACAGCCTGCCCCCCTTTCTGTGTCCCCAGACAGCCTGCCCCCTTCTGTGCTCCCAGACAGCCTGCCCCCCCTTTTGTGTTCCCAGACAGCCTGACCCCCTTTTGTGTTCCCAGACAGCCTGACCCCCTTCTGTGTCCTCAGACAGCCTACCTCCTTTTGTGATCCCAGACATCCTGTCCCCCCCTTTACTGTTCCCAGACAGCCTGACCCCCCTTCTCTGTTCCCAGACAGCCTGCCCCCCTTTTGTGTTTCCAGCCAGCCAGCCAGTCCCCCCTTCTGTGTCCCCAGACAGCCTGCCCCCCCTTTTGTGTCCACAGCCAGCCAGCCCTCCATTCTGTGTCCCCAGACTGCCAACCACCCCCACTTCTGTCCCCAGCCAGCCACCTCCCCTTCTGTCCCCAGCCAACCAGCTTCCCCTCTTCTGTCCCCAGCCAGCCAGCTCCCCCACTTCTGTCCCCAGCCAGTCAGCTCCCCCACTTCTGTCCCAAGCCAGCCAGCTTCCCCACTTCTGTCCCCAGCCAGCCAGCTCCCCCACTTCTGTCCCCAGCCAGCCACCCCCTCTTCTGTCCCTAGCCAGCCAGCTTTCCCTCTTCTGTCTCCAGCCAGCCAGCTTCCCCTCTTCTGTCCCCAGCCAGCCAGCTTCCCCTCTTCTGTCCCCAGCCAGCTCCCCCACTTCTGTCCCCAGCCAGCCAGCCACCCCCTCTTCTGTCCCCAGCCAGCCAGCTTCCCCTCTTCTGTCCCCAGCCAGCCAGCTTCCCCTCTTCTGTCTCCAGCCAGCCAGCTTCCCCTCTTCTGTCCCCAGCCAGCCAGCTTCCCCTCTTCTGTCCCCAGCCAGCCACCCCCTCTTCTGTCCCCAGCCAGCTCCCCCACTTGTGTCCCCAGCCAGCCCTCTTGCTTCCCTTACCTTCATCTTGACTGGCTCCTCTCTTCCAGCGGCGGCGGTCAGGCAGCAGGCTCCTAACTTCCAACAGCGGCGGCAGTGGGCGGGCTTCTAACTTCCAACAGCAGCGGCGGCAGGCGGGCAGGCAGGCAGCGGGCTCCTCTCTTACACCGCAGCTGCGGCGCAGGTTGATGCCATGACGTCACACGCCGCGCGCTGCCTTCTTTAAAAAAAAAAAAACACTTTTAAGCAGAGCAGCCAGGACTGGCGGCGGCTGCAGAAGAGGGTGGAGGAGTGGGCGGGCAGCAGGCGGATTCCCTGTCCGTGATGTTGCAGCAGCTACTGTAACAGTGGGGGAGTGTGTGGTTTTTGGTGTCAGCCCTTTGGAGGGTGACATCCGGTGCCGTCCGCACCCCCCTCACCCACCTTGTGACGCCACTGGTCAGCGATAACGATATGTGATACAGAGACGTCTGTAATTACGGCCTTTAAAAACATCCGTTACATAAGTCATAATATGTTCTTTTGTGTAATTGCAATGTGATTTTCTGGTTATTTTGATTATTCATGATAGTGTTAGGGGATTGGGACAATAATCATAATTTATGACTGTAGAATTACAAGCATGGACTAACTTATGATAGTATATATGTGAAAAGGTGCATTTTGTATTTACAGGAATATGATGCTAATTTTGTTCCCTGCTTCAGAATATGATTTATTTGTATGCAGCACGGTGCTGTTTCCATTAATTATTGCGGTATTGTATGCACTGTTTTGTAGTATGTATAGATCTTTTTCTTTTCTCTACTTCACTTGAGGAAAGATATAAAGATACCATCAACTATCCATACGGTACCATATACAGAGGGCCGGATTAAAGGGGGGGCGACAGTAGCGGTCGTTCTGGGGCCCTCACACATAAGGGGCCCCCACACCCACCAGGGGTTAAAGTGGTCTGGAATGGGAGACGGAACCAGTTCCGCCTCCTCCGGCCCATCTAACACAAGCGCCGCGGGGAGACTCCATTAGCCGGACGCCCACTCAGATTTTGTTACCAGCGGGCGCTCGGCTCCCTCCCCGCAGCGCCAGCCGCAGACTGGAACTCACACCTGAGCTCTGGCTTCTGACTCCCACAGTACACTATGGGAGAGACGTCATGACGTCTCTCCCATAGTTCTGAGGAGTGGCCAGCCGGACGGACACGGGAGTGGGGCTTAAGGTAAGTATTGTGTTTTTTTGTTCGTATAAGCGGCTTCACTACAGGGGGCACTACTATAGGGGGCATTACTACAGGGGGCAGTACTACAGGGGGCATTGCTACTGGGGGCACTACTACAGGGAGCACTACTACAGGAGGCATAATTACTGGGGGCACTACTACAGGGGGCATTACTACTGGGGGCATTGCTACAGGGGACATTACTATTGGGGCACTATTACTGGGGGCACTACAACAGGGGGCATTACTACTGGGGGCACTACTACAGGGGGCATTGCTACTGAGTATACTGCTACAGAGGGCAGTACTACTAGGGGCACTACTACAGGGGGCATTACTACTGGGGGCATTACTGCTAGGGCATTACTATTGGGGTACTACTACTGGGGGCACTACTATTGGGGGCACTACTATTGGGGGCACTACTTCTGGGGGCACTGCTACTGAGGGCATTACTGCTGGGGAATTACTATTGGGGTACTACTACAGTGGGCACTACTACAGGGGGAATTACTAATGGGGACACTACCACAGAGGGCACTACTACTGTGGGCTCTGCATAAGGGACACTACCACTGTGGGCACTGCCACTATAGGGGCACTGCATAAGGGGCACCACTACTGAGGGCACTGCATAAGGGGCACCACTACTGGGGGCACTGCATAAGAGGAACTACCACTACTGGGGGCATTGCATAAGGGGCACTACTGCTGTGGGCATTGTATAAGAGGCACTACTACTTTGGGCATTATGTGTATTAGGGGCACTACTACTGTGGGTATTGTGTATAAGGGGCACTACTATGTGTGTAAAAGGGGCATTTCTGTGGGTCATAACATGAATAATGGACACTACTATGTGGTGTAATGTGAATCAGGGGCAGTATGTGCGGTGTAATGTTAATGAGATTGCACAACTGGTGAGTAATATTTCATGTGGGTGCCTATATGTGTTTTTTTTTTTCCTGTGGGTGTATGTTGTGTGTTTTTTTAGTATGAGCGCCTGTGTTATTTTTTTCATGTGGAGCCCATGGGCCCCATTTACCAATGAGACATAACCCCTTTAGCACTCGCTAAAGGGGTTATGTCCTCCTTTCAGTATTTGACAAACAGCACTGAGCTTAGCTCATCGCTGTTTGTCAATGTAACGCTTAAGAGCGATACTCTCCTCATTGCGCATACCCCCATTTCATCCATATTTAATAGGGGCCTCCATATGTTTGTTGCCCAAGGGCCCCCACAGACCATAATCTGGCCCTGCATATAAAGTATTTTATACCATCTGTGGTTTAAATCCTTTTACATAATCTTCAAGTGAAAGATCGCAGCAGTCCTTTTCATTCTATCATAATTGTATCAGATGTAACAATTTTACTTTGTGAACATACAGCAGTGGCAAACGCAGGATTCCAAATGCATGATTTTATGAGTGTGGCCAGTCCATGAAGAGGGCATAATCAGCACTTATCCAGCTGTAAAATGAATCATACAAAGTGTTTTGAACTTTTGAGTGTAATAATGGCAGCATATATAGGACCAGCAATCACAGTAAATCATTAAATGCGGCAGTAGGGCCATCCTGCCTGAGCTGAATGTTTTTGTTTCAGATGTGGGCACCATTCCAGAGCATGGGAGCAAGTACAGGAGTCTGGGGGAGCAGCAGAAGAACCTAGCACTGCCCTGGACATATAATCACTGGACAGTGTATTATTATATGGTATTAATAATTAACCCTATTGATGATCTATAGCAGTGTAGCCCTAACAGTGCATGTTTTCTAGATCTCCTAGTTGATGCACATGTGTATTTATTACTGGCTGACACATGGTAAAAGATCCGCAGGTGGTGCTAATTATTTCATTTATGATACTGAGAAGAACATGCAGCACTAGTAACATTCTATTATATTACTATTTCTATTGTGGTCATGGTGTGGGCTGGGGAAGGAAGGTTTCTAGGTAACCAGAAACCCCCCCTGCGTTTGCCTATGTACAGACACTTTGATGTTAAATGATTGCTACTCTTCTGCTTATTTTTTTATCTTTTGTGAATAGGTACTGAGCGCCTATTCAATATTTATATTTTAAGCAATTAATATAAGTATAAGGAGATCACTGTATAAATGTCTTGTGTTACATAAACTTTAAGTAAAAGATCACAGCAGTACGTATGGGATATATTGTACTTTCTGCCTTAAAATCTTCACCTATCTGGGAACTTTTGTTTCAAATGCCTATATACACATATATATATATATATATATATATATATATATATATATATATATATTATTCTGCCAAAAAAAACAACCGATATTTAGAAACAGTGTTGATGCTTTATTATATGTTCTTAACATGTCTTTATTGCCTTTAATTGGCAGGATTTAAGGCAGTGACGTGTGGTGAGGTAAATGGCTGAGGAGGCGCTGGCTAGTATCGGAGCCAGATTTACAGATACATATATGAACCCGAGGGTTCATGTGGGCATTATACAAAGGTGCAGCAGTATACAGTGCTGGAAATTTGGTGTGTTTTGATCAGGGATGTGCGGAAAAGGTAGGCAGGGGGGGCAGTGCCTCACCTGACATTCACTTTTTACTCCAGTGTTTTGACTATAAAAATGACTAGAATAAATATAGAAGATATTTATAATATTTTCTTAAAATTTTTCTTATAAGTTTTATAATCAAAACTTTGGAGTGTACCTAAGTATGAGAGGAAAGGCTCTGCTAACCCGTCTCACCTTACCACACATCCTGATTTAAGGATGTGTTTTTTGTGGATAGTAGGCCTGATTCAGCTTGGAATGGAAAGTGCGATCACCGCTGCGATTACGCACACAGTCTCGCTGCAAAGATATGCTAATCCTATGTGATCGCTATGCCGTCGTAGCACACCTTACCTTACACACATCTGTAAAACTTAGCAAGTCTGCGAAACCAACGGTAACATCGAGTACCATCGCAGCCTCACGCACACTTGCAGAAGGTCAGACCTTACTAATTGCTAACCTTGCATCAATGATGCGGTACATCCCGTTACTTATTGAGTACATACTGGCGTTAATAACGCTAGTATCTAATAATAAATGTGATCAAAATAGCAAAGGACAGCTCTCCCAATAAGAGCTGTCCCTGGTGATAGCTAGATGCTAGAGAAACTTCCAGGTTTATTACCCAGAAGTCCCCCTGCGCATACGGAGAACGGCACGTACAACCGCTTCAGGGGGATACTGGTTGGGATCCAATTGGATCCCTCTCAGAAGAAACCCGATAAGATCCCCAAGATGGCGTTACCCACCTGGTCCAAGAACCAGAATGTATCACATTCCAGAGCTTGATACATAAGGCAATGAGGCGAAAACATTTTCTGCGTTTTGGACGCATTTTCATGCTTAGTACATTCCGACCATTAGGTTATATTTAGTACTGGGGGGGGGTTTAGCAAGGAAGACTAAGTAGATTAAATACTTTTCAAGGAGGAGACTTTTTTTCAACCTCCATTATTTAATTTTAATGAAGTTCAATAATACACCCTCTGGTGGCCCCAATGCAAATTCCCCTATTATTGCTCTTTTATTAAAATAAACATGGATGAACCCAAGTGGTATGGTGTGGCTGTTTTCTCATGGGAAGCATATGTCCCGGGGAAGTCAAGTTCCTAAATGAGCAGTGGCCTCCCTGTGTCTGGCTCAGACAATGGAGGGCTACAGAAGAGAAGAGACAGCCATGATATGACTTTAGAACAGAGGAAAGTTATTTCGCTTCTCAAAAGCTTAGAAACATATTTCCCCTGAAAGTGAGATCCACCTTCTATATGGATACAAAGTGACCAATAGCTGGATCCAGCCAGCTCACTGTTTGTTTGTATGTGCAAAACCAATGGCGTCTATATTCCACTACAAATCCAGAGTTTAGCAGAGGGTTTCTATGTCACCCTCTCTCCACTGTTTACAAAAAGTTTATAGGTGCAGGGAGGGCTGGAGGAAGGGTCCTCATTACTGGCCCATCATCCAGTTAAGGGGAAATAAACAATAATTCTTCAGTGCCATCGTCATCCTCTCCATGGAGACCCCAGGAACCTTCCAGGTTGCTTGGCTACCCAAAGCGAGTCTATAAATTGCCTTTTACAAAAGACAGGAGTCTTGGATCAGCCAAACTATCTGCTTTGTTCAGGCCCTGTCTGTTCACAGCCATAAGGTTCTTTTTAAATGTATTCCTTTTCATTTTGCCCATGGCAGTGAGTCTGGAGTCTGTGGTCAGTTAGAGGATATATAATTCCATTGACAATGTACTTGCACAGATTTATAGCATGTAGAGTAGAACAGAAGTATACTAGTGCACTAAGACGGACGGGAACAGTGGAAAAAAGCGAGCTGCCATATGGGATAACTGACTCTATCCCTGGGTCATGCACAAAAGAAATAGATATACGGCGCTCAGCTATAGATAAGATGTATGCTGTTTATGAATATATATAGTGGTGGCAATAATATATAGTAGAAAATCATATAGGTAGTACCAGTAACTGTGGTTAAATGGTACTAATAAATATATTGTACATATATAATAGAATACCTTAATATGGAAAAAAACGTGTTAGTCTGATGATAAAGGTACTAGACAAATAATGATATAAATCATTTGACCGCAAATCAACAGTATGCATATAAAAAAAAAGATGGATTTTATTTATAAAGGGGTTTGCTAAAACAATTTATAGCATAACCATTAATATACATCATAATTCCCCCAAAAATGTACAGCATAAAACTAAATATTTATTATTAATATGAACTTAAAAGGGAAATTATTTATGTTAGTTATTTAGTTTAATTTAGTATACACATTACTAAGTGAACATTACATTGTTTTTAGTTGGGAGACTATGGTACGTGGGACCTTTCTGCTGTTGCTGGAGTTTCCTGGATGGGAAAAAGGGTTTCATATATAAATTATTCTTTTTATTAACCATTATTTATAGAGGGCCAATTACACAGCGCTTTGCAGAGAATATTTAATCATTCATAACAGTCTCTCCCCCAGTGGAGCTGCCCATCTATAGTCCCTACCACAAAAACATAAACACACTAGGACTAATTTCATCAGATCCAATTAACCTACCAGTCATTGTGGAAGGAGACCTATGAGTGAGGAGAACATACAAAATACACACAGATAGTGTCTTGGTTGGAACCAAACCCACGACCCAACGCTGCGAGGCAGCAATGGTCACCTCAGACTTCAACACATTACACCTCTCCTACTCACTCCAATTAGCTCTAACTCTATTCCCAGGGGGCAATGGCACAGTACAAAATCATCTTTAGTGATGCTGCTGAGCACCTTTATTTGCACAATGCGCCAAGTATTTCACCACAGTGCATAATTACAGAGGCAGATGGTGAAATTTTTGGATCAGTTTGCAGGTAAAGGGTGGAATAGGGCAGATTGATAGTCTTCCATCTGCAGGGGTTATCTTGTTTTTTTACTGTGTACTGTGTAGAGTGACATGGTGGGGGACAGTAGTCTCCTGCTTAGCTCTTAGAGAGAACCTGGTTAATACTGCAATAAAACAGCTCCAGCATCCTGCACTGCTACCCACAAGCAGCATACACTCATCGGCTGGTGTGCTGTATGAAACCCTGCACCACTCAAACTCCGCTCCATTACCAGTGTACATGTAACAGTGAGTACGGCTGTGCCAGCTATATCTATTAATAAACCGAAACCACTGGTTAAGTAACTAGGCTGCTCATAGTTTAAGTCATCCACTGGTGTGTGTCTACATAACTCTGTAATTTCAACACCTGCACACACATCATTCCAAACAAGTTTTTAGCCCAGGCACACGTGTAGCTCCTAGAGAGAACCTGGTTAATAAAGCAGCATACACTCACCAGTTGGTAAGCTGATAGAAAAGAAATGCACACATAAAAAGTAACATATTTCAGAGCATATGCAGAGTTGTACACATCTCAGGATGCATCCGCCCTGCGTTGACATGTGCACCTTGTTTACGACCAGTCATCATCATCATCAGTGATTACTTATAAATGGTTTATAGTAGGAGCAAAAGATACATCTCCTAACAGGCATATGTATATACACTTATGTGTTGGTCTGCATTGATTACATTTGATTATTATTGTTATTATTATCTTTTATTTGTTAAGCGCCACGAGGTGTATGAAACACCATACAAGAGGTAGAATAAAAAACAAATAAATAGCATAAATACAATGCACAACAGTGAATCATCACAGTAAAGAGCATAAATACAAACATTTCAGTAAAGTCACAGACAGAAAGTGACAAGTACAAAAGAATAGGGCAACTCACTGTAGGTGAGTGGTAAGTCACAGGGGAAGGCACATCAGCTCTCGTATGGCTGGGCAGACAGTGTCAAAGTCACTGAAGGGGCTAAGGGGACAATAGCCAGGAGCACTGATGATTATGAAAGTGCAAGGGAAGAACACAGGGAAGAGGTGAGCTTACATTCTGAGACATAACATGAATGTGGAGAGTGATGGATAAAGTGGAATTGAGGATGACACCAAGGACAGTGGACACGAAGAGAGGGTGATATCAATGAACAGAGAGAAAGAAAGATGGAGGGATCCTGGAATGGGAAATAAAAAAGTTGCCAGAAAGGCATTTAGAGATGTGAGAGAAGATGAAGTAGGAGAGGTCTGGGGAGGAGAAATAGAAAAGACCCTGTTCGGCATCCATAGGTAGAGAAAATGAGAGGGAGGTGGAATTAAAAGTACTTGAGGGACTTTGAGGGATCAGTTGGAGAGGTAAGAGGTGAAACAAGAGAGGACAGAGTCACGTAGGCCGATGGAAAAAGAGTGGACAGATGGAAATGTGGTAAGGCAGAGAACACACTGTTGCTGAACTTTGCTTACATGTTGATGTATTTAGAATGCTTTCCTGTATTTATGAGGACCTGCGCAGTGCAAATTCATTCAAAATGTACCACATAAATGGATTTTCATATGTAGTAAAACTGTGATCTTTATATCCTGTATATTTTCTGCCTTATCTGTTTACATGAGAGCCTTATTGTAGCTATGTGCCATTGTTGTAATAAGCACCATTTTAAGTATGTCATATAACCATAGGCATGCACAGAAGCCGGCCGGCACAGGGGGTGCCACTTCAGCACTTCCTATTTCCGCTGGATCATGGTCTTCCCCGTCCCCCACTCTCCCCCCAGAACATACACAACTCATCTGGACTCACCTGGCCACCCAGGTGAGTAGTCTTTACTCAGTGGGAGGGTGGGACGGGGTAAACCATGGCCTGGCGGACAGGTGAAGTGCCAAAGCAGAACCACCTGTTCTGGCTTCTAAACACACCTATACGTATACCCAGAATCAGCAATTATCACTTATCTCCAGCTCAGGGCCGTAACTAGGGGTGTGCAAGCAGCGCAGCCGCACAGAGCACAGCGCTCTGTGGGCGGCACCGCTGCTCACCCACAGCTCCTGCATCTGGGTAGCAGGGTGCCTATAACGGCACCCTGTTACCGGAATCTCTGCAGCAGTGCTGACTGGAGCATCCTTAGGAAGCTCCAGACAGTAACAATGCTGCCTTACAGCACCCTGGCAATTGCTGTAATCACCCGCTCCCATCGCTAGGTGCAGACCATTACCCCTCCACGTGACATCATACAGAGGGGTGTGACCTGCACCATGCGCTGGGATCACTAGCTATGACACTGCTCCTGCTCATCCATGTTTTCCCAGTTTTGAAGTAAGTGGGAATGAAGCCTGTAACTAATTCATTCGAGCAGCACAGATTATTCCAGGTTATGAATATGCTGATTTTGTGAGTGGTAGGTCAGTGATACATGGTATTGGGCAGTGTCATGATGTGAGTGGAGAAAAATTAAAGCAAGCAGAAAGTTTGATAATGGAATTAGCAGGGCCCCCAGGAACAAAGTGTTGTTTCCCTGGAGAACAGCTATCGCTGCATTTAGTGCCGACTTAATGCCAGCTTTAATCTAAATTCCTAAATTCAATGCTGTCCCCATAGACTGTTATATGTTTCGCGATTGGCCAAGCATTGAAAAGCTTTGCCACTGAATGGCATTACCTTATGTTTGACATGGGATCCAGCATTGCTGGAGAGGTTTTGCTGAATCCCTCGCCAGGTAAGAGCATGATGCACAAAGCACTTCTTCATTTCTCCATGAGGCTGATGAAGAAAGGGACTTGCAGAGGAGCCCCAGCATAGTAAATAGTGTTGGTACTTTGATATGCAATGATTCATAATGATAATTACCACTAGCCACCAAGACAAAATACACCCCTTGGTATATCTTCTTCCAGCATATTTTAGGGTTTTTTTTCTGTTCATGTTTTACAATATGTTTATTTCTTTACAGATGACATAAACCCTATGCTATCTCTTGATTTCTTGACTTATTGTGTTTTCACATTGCTCTCACTCCAAGAATACTTGTAACTTTGATGCTGAAGGACATATCCTTTTCGTTTTTAAAATTAATAAGTCTAAGTTATAAACAATCTCATCAGAGTGACTCTCATACAGAAATGTGACTGACCCAAGACAAAGAATCATTGAGGTATAAAACATTGATCACAACCAGTGAAATTGAAACATACCCCAAAATTGAGTTGAGTGATAGAAAGAATAAGTCAGTATTAAATTTAGCCGACTGTCACCACAAAGACTGCTGGTACATGGACTCAGGAGCCATGAGTCACTTCTGCTGTAATGAAAGCTGGTTCAAGTGAGTAAAGTTGTGTGATCCTATAAACATCAGGGAAATGGGAGACAGTCCTAAATGCCACAAAAGTTGGGACAATTACTGTGCGCTTGTCATGGCTACAGACTGTTAAGACTCCTGAGGAGAAACAGGCTTAACAGGTGGTACAAACTAAGGAATGACCTTCTCATGAAATAGCACTGGCACGCAATGTTAAAAGTAAACACGATTTATTCAAAGACAAAACTGTGCTGAAAAGTTCTAGATACTTAAGCATAAAGTCTCCATAAAGCAAAGTTCAGATTATCACAACAAGCAGGTGTCAGGATAGCCACTCAAAGAACTAAAGTTCATATAGGAAAGTTCATATCATACCAATTAACAGGTGCAGAGTTGAACTCCATGAGGTGACGAAGATCCGGTATGGGGCTGAGCCCCAAGACGTGACAAAGATCTGGTATGAAGTGGTGTGGGGTTGAGCACCGAGGCATAACTGAAAATCCGGTATGGAGTGGTGCAGGGTTGAGCCCCGGGATGTGACTGAAATCCAGTATGGAGTTGAGCCCCAAGGTGCATAGGAGATCTGGTATGAGGAGGTGCAGGGGTTGAGCCCCAGAACGTGATGGAGGTCCGGTGTGGAAAGGTGCAGGGTTGAGCCCTGAAGTGCAGTGAAGATCCGGTATGGGGTTGGGCCCCAAGACGTGATGGAGGTCCGGTGTAAAGAGGTGCAGGGTTGAGCCCTGAGATGAGGCAGAGGTCCGAAGTGAAGAAACTTTTATGATGCAGTTGGCAACTGTTAGTTGAAGGTACACATGAAGAGACCATGAAATGGCAGCAAAGCTAGGCTAGTAGTACAGCGGAGTCTACCAGCAGAGTTAGGTTTAGTATTGCAGCAGAGAGTTTAGTAGCAGCGCTGGGATCTGTAGTGCTGTCAAGCATCTGTAGCAGAATCGGGCAAAGAGAGTCCACAGCATATATCAAGTACAGCGAGGATCTGGCAGGAGTACAAGGAAGAACCTGAAGGTAACGTTGCACAGACAACAATGCTCAGTTAGTAACAGATTCTTATACCAGATGCATGAAATCCATTGGAAGTGTTAAAGCATATGACCCAGACAGAACCAGGTTTAGAAAACCAATTAATCACAGACCCCAGCAAGCAGACGACGCCCAAGGAATAGAGCATCACTTCAACTCTCTGTATACGCCATGCGATAAACGCCAGCAGCCTGGAGGATACTCTAGCGACCACAACGGAACCTTGGCAAGTGTAGTTTATCTTTAAACAGGGATACAGTTCGGGTTCTGACAGCGCTTGAGCATCAAGTGCTAAACAGTTGTCGCAGATATAGAATATATATTATTTGTGCCAGATCTAGGAACCAATCTGATTGCCATCAGCGTACTGGAAAAGAAGATACAAGGTCCAATTCACAGAAGGAGAATGTGCTGTGTACAATAAAAGAGGTATTGTATTTGCAACGGCAACCCGGTGCCAATAACTGTACATCTTAAACACTGTGGAATGTTGTGCTATGGCGGCTTCAGATTTTAACCAGTCTATGGAGCTACAGCAACATACAGAAACTTCCAGATGACATGGTGATGGGAATGTCAGAGAACAACTCAGACAGACCACAATGTATAAGTTGCATGAAGGATAAGCAAACACATTGCGCCTTTCCGAAGTCAGCATCTGGAGCTAGAGTACCATTGAAACTAGTGCACATAATGTGTGTGGACTGATGGAAGTGGAGTCAATGAGTGGTAACCTCTACTTCATGATGCTCATAGATAATGCTACAAGGATGACACTTGTATACTTCCTAAAACTTAAGAGTGAAGTAACCCGTTAAATTTGCAACATTCAAGAAACTAGTGGAAAGGCTTAAAGATAAAAGTGCTGAGGTCTGACAATGGTGGAAAATATGAGAACAGAGATCTAGCTATCTTTCTGAAGAACTACTAATGATTGTCTACACACCTGAACAGAATGGTGTAAGTGAGAGGGGAAAGAACAATCGTTGAAAGAGCACAGACTTTGGTAAGTGATACGGGTCTGGACAAAATATTCAGGGCAGAAGCAGTCCTAACTGCAGTGTACCTTAGGAATTGAGGGCCTGAGTCAGACACGCTCGTAAGCGCTATGTACTCGCAAGTGGGTCGATGGTGGGGCACTGCGCTTGCGTCGTGCGCAAGCCCCGGAGCTAGTGAGAAATTCACTTGCTCCGGGGCTCGCTACAAACGGGGCAGATGTCTATGTTGATCGACAGCCCGCCCCGTTTTGTAGGTGGGGAGGAAGGGGGTGGCTGGCCAAACGGAGGAGTTCCCAAAGGAACGCCTGCCGTTTGAGGGCGGCCCTACTGACATAACTAGTGATGTCAGTAGTTGAGCTTCCTGCTCTATTAGAGCAGGAATCTCACTGGGGCTTGCGGGAATGAGACCCTACCACAAGGGTCTCGTTGCAAGCCCGATGGTCGTGACCATCACCTGGCTGCTCGCAAAAGCTGTGGGTGGTCACCCACAGCTATGCGAGCGGCCAGGAGGCCGGTTTTAAAAACAAAAGTGGCCACCCAGATGTTTCATGAAACAGCTTCAATCAAAGACAAGCTGGGTGCTACAACACCACATACTTTCACAGAGTAGATGCATAAAATGTCACAGTCACAATGGGATTAGCATACAACTCTGAATCAAGCCCAGAGTTCCTTATCAAAGTGCAATGGAACTTTAATGTATGCAAGTTTTGGCACACTTCCAGACATCAAACAGGCAGTCAGTCATGTTAGCCAATTTACAATCCATCCTGGAAGGGAGCATTTGAGTGCTCTAAAATGTATTCTAATGCCGGGTACACACTTTGAGGATGGATCAGTCAGCAGATCGTTACGCTGTCAGAGCGGCCAATTGGTAAGCTATACACACTTACCAATCGGCCGGTTGATGTGTCTGGGCTGACATCACAACTGGGCGGGCATTTAAATTTCCCTGTCCAGTTGAGATGTCAGTGTTGGTCCCTGTAATAAGTGTATGCATGATCAGAGGGTCGCCCGTACACACAGCCAGATGCACCGATATATCTTTCAGATATATTGGTATCGGTTGTGCTGCATTGCCAACCTGATATGTCTGTGAATGACGTTGTTCACACCTGCTGATGCACTCGCAATATATAGTTTGTCAAGTGATATATCGCAGTGTGTACCCAGCATTAGATATTTGAAGGGTACAAGCTCCTTAAAACGAAACTTTTCAAAATCTGGAAGTTTGAAGTTACAGGCTTTGCCAATTGGGGATCAGATGAGGACAATAGGCATTTATATACTGGATACCTGTACATATTAGCAGGCACAACTGTCAACTGGGTTAGATAGAAACAGCCCACTGTTACCTTGACTACCACCAAAGCTCTGTGGCTGAAGGAGACATTGGGCCTGAATCAGAGGTGCATACAATGCTGATGTTTGCATAGTTGAGCGATTATTTGCTAATGCGCATGCATGAAAAAGTCCTGAAAACCCCAATGGGGAATGCATTCCTCTGAGTGTACATGGAGTCTGCTATTGTGCACAGAGGTGCTGGCATTAGAACCAACGAAGCTAAACCATGGGCGTTCCTGGGCGGGGTGTGGTCTTAAGAGTGTGCAAAAAATACTGTCTCAGGGGCGTGTTATGGGAGTGTCACGGGGGTGTCAGTAAACCTGGCTGCATTCCCAAATGCAGAGCCACAACCACAGGGGCCATAGGCAGGACTGCCTAAAGCTGAACGAAGTGGAAGTATGGACGGGGGGGTCATGGCCAAATCTGGGAGGCATGGCCTTGCCCCATCCTAAAAAAGTGAAAGAATTCTATGCACTGCGCTTCGTGTTGCAAAGGGAGACATTTGTCCTCTTCAGCAGCTGACCAGGCCCTTTCTGTGCCCCTCCAAACATACCTGGGTTCAGGTAATCAGTAACCTCTCCCTCTTTCGTTGCCCCTGGCCATAGGCTAGTACAAGTGTGGATGGTGGACAATATGGTGGAGTGTTTAGAACCACTGGGAGATTTTCACTGTCTACATACTTGCACAGTCCGGTGTATGCTAGTGCACAAGAAGAAGGCTGATACTGGTGCAAAAGGTACAACAAACTACTTGTCTTTCATCACCAAACATCATGGTTGGTCTAAGCATATTACCATAAGACACCATTTCATAAGAGCGTTGGTATACACAGGTATAGGCAGCGGAAGAGTAGACGACATGGATTCAGGTTCTCACCATAATTATTATGTTCTAGAAATGTATAATGTTGTATTTCCACTGACTGTACTATAATTTATATGTTTGTAATTGATATGCTTCAATAAAGGAGAAAATTTGATTTAAAAAAAAAAAAAAGAGCGCTGGTAGATAGCACTTTAGTCAGAGTAAACTATGTGGCTAGTGACGAAAACCTTGCTGATATGTTAACTAAAAATCTGACGTCACGTGCTAAATGCCTTACTGCGAAAATGTGGACTGTAGTGCATATTGAAATGTTGATGTCTTATGTCATGTTGTTTATTTTGTGTATCCTCCTGTGTTTTAGTCACAGAAAAAGCATCCAAAACTTGGAATGTCCTACATTGTTATGCAACCAGATACAGCCTTGAGCGAGGGGGGTGTTGAGGAGAGCATTACTGCTGCTGCAGAGTCCCCATAACAACAGAGGTGCGCTGACATCGCTGCCACCTCCGACTTAATGCACTATTGTGCATGCATTGCTTTACCACTTGTCCTCCTAGACCATAGGTCATGCCTCTGAGTGTCACCTTGAGGGAGACTGTGATGGACACATCACAAAGCCTACAGTTGCCACTGTGTCATCACAGCATACATTACCTGCACAGTGTATGTGCAGGTGTCTCATCCAAATACCCCACACCCAGGAGCACCAAGAGGTGGAGGTGGCCAGGCACTACTTATTGTCAGCAACCGACCCACTACTCTGCCCACCAGTATAGCAGGACAGCTGCAGTGGCACATCAAGCAGTGACAAAGCAGAGACTTCTGCAGCAGTCTCCTCTCAGTGCTTGATGTGCCGCTGCGGCTGTGCTGCTATTCAGGGGCGGCCAATGGTGTTGGGCAGAGAGGATGTTACAGGTGGGGGCGATCACACTAATAGCCCTCCCCTGGAGCCGCCCCCCCTGTGCTAAGCCTACATCGCTGCTTCACTGGGCTACACAGAGGAGTTTCCGAAAAAAATTTCGGATGGGGTGTGGACATGCCTTCCTATTTGTCCACGCCCCCTCACAATACCCTGGGTCATTCAGACCTCTTGAGGGACCTACACACAGCGCCTGCGTTAAATGCTTCCTGGCCGGACCTGTTACACCATACGTTCCTTTATTGTGTACTTGCTACATTAACCCTGTGTTGACTCACATCCTGTGTTCTACCTGGTTAACAAACCAGTCCATAATTAAGCTTTAAGTGTTGACTGACCTCCATCACACACCGCTGATACCTATCAAAGCCATAGGTTCTGCCAATAGAAAAACATTGGCACTTTATGATAAAATAGGTAGATTATAGGGCAATTTGGTGATTGTATTTAAAAAAAAACGGGCATGAAAGGCGTAATATTTTTCTCCCATATAAAACACTGGTCATCTTCAGCATGCATCCCCAACTCACAAAATGATCTCCGCGAATAGGACACAGTGCACAGCATGGCAAATAATTTATTCAGTTATGGAAGGTTTCAATTCTAAAGAAATCCTGTTACAGCTACATTTATTTAGACATAGAAGAGACATTTAATTGGGGCTATCACAATGTCCAACAGAACATTCTCTGGCAAACAGTTTAGTATGCAGCCATGGCCAAAAGTTTTGAGAAGACACAAGTATTGGTCTTCACAAAGTCTGCTGCTTCAGTTTTTATGATGGCAATTTGTATATACTTCAGAATGTCATGAAGAGTGATCACATGAATTGCAATTAATTGCACAGTCCCTCTTTGCCATGACAATGAACTTAATCCTAAAAACAACATTTCCACTGCATTTCAGCCCTGATACAACAGGGCCAGCTGACATCACGTCAGTGATTCTTTCATTAACACAGGTGAGAGTGTTGACGAGGACAAGGCTGGATATCACTCTGTCATGCTGATTGAGTTAGAATAACAGACTGGAAGCTATAAAAGGAGGGTGGAGCTCGAAATCATTGTTCTTTTTCTGTTAACCATGGTTACCTGCAAGGAAACACGTGCAGTCATCTTTGCTTTGCACAATAAGGGCTTCACAGGCAAGGATATTGCTGCTAGCAAGATTGCACCTAAATCAACCATTTAATGGATCATCAAGAACTTCAAGGAGAGAGGTTCAATAGTTGTGAAGAAGGCTCAGGGCGCCCAAGAACATCCAGCAAGCACCAGGACCGTCTCCTAAAGTTGATTCAGCTGCGGGATCGGGGCACCACCAGTGCAGAGCTTGCTCAGGAATGGCAGCAGGCAGGTGTGAGTGCATCTTCATGCACAGTGAGGTGAAGACTTTTGGAGGATGGCCTGGTGTCAAGAAGGACAGCAAAGAAGCCACTTCTCTCCAGGAAAAACATCAGGGACAGACTGATATTCTGCAAAAGTTACAGGGATTGGACTGCTGAGGACTGGGGTAAAGTAATTTTCTCTGATGAATTCCCTTTCAGATTGTTTGGAACATCTCGAAAATCGCTTGTCCGGAGAAGGAAAGGTGAGCGCTACCATCGGTCCTGTGTAACAGTAAAGCATCCTGAGACCATTCATGTGTAGGGTTGCTTCTCAGCCTAAGAACACAGCCATGAATAAAGAATGGTACTAAAACATCCCTCCAAGAGCAACTCCCAACCATCCAAGAACAGTTTGGTGACGAACAATGCCTTTTCCAGCATGATGGAGCACCTTGCCATAAGGCAAAAGTGATAACTAAGTGGCCAGGAAACTCCCCAGATATTAATCCCATTGAGAACTTGTGGACAATCCTCAAGAGGTGGGTGGACGAACAAAAACCCACAAATTCTGACAAACTCCAAGCATTGATTAGGCAAGAATGGGCGGCCATCAGTCAGTATGTGGCCCAGAAGTTGATTGACAGCATGCTCAAACTTTTGGCCATGGCTGTAGGTCTCCGTAGAGGACACAAGGTCAAAAATGGTGATTGGAAGGAGGGAGTGCTTTATAGTAAGAGCATTAAAATTCCCACAACATCTGGAAGCTTTGGCTCTATACCAATCCATGCCCAGACCACAAAATTCTAGAATTAACTTTTAAATTCCAGTGATGACATCTGAGTCATCACTCTGAGTTCAGTACCTAAAAATTCAAATTGTAAAATAATATAATCAATTATTCTCAGCAAATTACCAGCCACTCTTGCACACAAATAAATGTGAGATTAATGCGTTCTCTTTCCTTTATATTTTATGGTTCGGGAGAATGTTTAATATAGATTAAATAATATATAATATAGAGTATTTACATTAGACACTGCCTGTGTTGGTTCAAAGGCCATTCTTTGACACTGCGATCGGTAGTAAATTAATTTGGAATAGTGAAAAAACGATTCTGGCACACTGTTTAGCAAAAAACACTAACTGCGGAGGTTTGGGACTATCAATTCTCATTGGTACTACAGTGTGGTTCAGCCCGAGTCACATCATTTCCTTGCATGCAGATCCAGGCATTAAAAAATAGGTACACATCAAAATCTGCCATGCTACAGACTACATATTAAACTCTTTATTGCAGCTCCCCAAAATCTATATACCAGCATCGGAATACTCTCTCCCCACCATGTACTTTACATTTGATGCATGTGACAATGTTGCAAAATAATACATAATAACTGAATACCTTTCACCCCATAGATAACCACTCTTCCCATGGAAAATGATGAAAAATTGTCACCAAGCGTGTTTTCCGAGTTCATTGCATATATTGGGAGTACTTGCTAATAGCTAATTTTCTGATCTATTGTGGAGACATTCTTCCACATATGGGGGGACTGGGCGCACATTGTTCATTTCTGGAATAAGATTTCAGTTATAATAGAACAAATGACTGGTACATGTTTGGCTCGTGATTCTCTTCTCATGCTGCTTTTCTATTCCATCAGGCAGCTAAGCGGTGCAATTCTTCTACTGAGAGACCCAGGTAGAGGGCATTGCCGTAGTCTAAGCGTGATGAGTCTAGGCAGATCTTCTAAGGCAGGGATGGGGAACCTCAGGCCTGGGGGCCGTATAAGGCCAGCTGAACCATTTGTTTTGGCCCTCAGAAGATTTTCTGCTAGCCTCATCTGGCTAGCAGGGTTCCTAGAATGGCACCCTGCAGCCAGAATCTTTGCAGCAGTGTCGCCTGAAACGTCCTTAGGATGCATCAGATGTCACACCGCTGCCCTTACAGCTCCACGGAGCATCCTTAGGATGCCTTGGGCATTGCTGTAATCACCAGCGATTGTGGCCCCACCTTTGTGTCACGACACATGGAGGAGGCGTAGCCTGCACCGGGCCCGCAAATAATGTTATATGTATCAAAATGGCCCTCGGCAGAAAAAACGTTCCTCACCCCTGTTCTAAGGGAATTAAGTGTTTAAGCACAAACCAGCTCAGAAATGGTGCTTTTTTTATTTTTATTTTAAGAAGTATTTGTAATAATACATTCAAATATTTTATTTAAAATATATATATATAGGGGTGTTTTTCACCTCCTCATCCCCCTGTGTCCATAGGCCCCAATTATACATACTGTAACTTCTCAGCTCCCATTGGCAATAGACCATCCAGTGGTCATAAATCCTAATAAGAGAGTAATTTCCAGTGGCTGGACCCTAAGTGCTTTCATTAAAGCAGATAGCCCCTCTATCTTCCCTGCGGGCCTGTCTTGAGTTGTGGATCAGAGTATATTTGTGTGTATATGTGTGGCTTTGTATTCTAATTCCTATCTATTTGTACTATGTTTCTATAAATAACAATATAAATAAAATCTCTCATAAAATCTGGTGCTGGTAAATAGATGTAAGGAAGGATTAGACATATGCCAAGTAATATCAACACAGGACAACTGTAATCACATAGGCCTCCTGGGTATAATCATATCAAATATGTGTAGTTTCATTTTGAAGAAACAATGGACTGTAAATATTAGCTGCATCATTTTACTGAAAAAATATATTTCTGTCTCTTTTGTAAAAAAAAATGTACTAACTATTCTTATTAACTTGGGGATACCTTAGTTTGTTTGATGGGTCTCACATTTTGCCAGCGCTAAAAGGTTCAGCATAACCTGGTGCTAATAGATCTGTGTAACATCTTGTAGAAGCAACTCTAATAGTCTCTTATAGCTCTGCTATAAGAAGTCCTTCTGACATGGCTTGGGGAATATCACAGGATTTCTTTTTCAAAGCAGGAAGGGTTCTCAACAAACTTTTTTTCGTTTTAAGTGGGTGGGTGAAGTAAATGGTTATATTTAATGTTGTGTTCACTTTTATTCAAATATTAGTTGAAGAGTTTTCATTTTTTTGTACATTTGAATTGTTGATAAGCTCAGCCTAGGTATCAAGAGCTAATTGCTGTATAAAATTGATCCAATATTTAAAAGCATCTAGTAATATTCAGAAACATATATGCAAATTGTATTTATATCTTCGGAAAGCATACTATGGTTCTGTTGTGCCTGCCGTTACAGACAAAAGGTCATCTTGAGTACACAGAAACAAAATCTCTCCCTACAGATTTACCTGAAATATCTTTAATACTGATAAGTTCCAGAAACCTGTACATGTATACATACAGTGGGTGACAAGAGGAGGGAGGGGAATACGAGGGTAGTCTTTACCCAGGAATGGGCTTGTTGGGTCAGTAGCACATGGGGCAGGGAGAGAGAGGAGACTGCTGCTGCCAAGCAGCAGAAACCTCTCTCCCCAGCCCCGTACACGCTGATGTGTGCTGGGCAGTGGAGGGTCCAGGGAGGTGGCTGCCACTGGGCAGCACAGCGGTCTCTTTTCTCCACCTACATGATCTGCCCTCTGCCACTGCTCTACTACAAAGTGGCCAGCGGTAGTGGGCAGGTAAGAAATGTTACTGGGTAAGGGAGAGCCATTGCACTGATTGAATCCCCTGGATCAGTCCCTGGCTGAATTGTGCACGGTGCCCCCCTCTGGTTCATGTGGCGTCACCTAACAGCACCGCATAAAGTATTTTTTTACATTAGTTTGGGAGGCATGGCCGTGCCCCCTTCCCATCGATTTGGCCATGCCCCGCAGTACCCAGGCCTGTCCCTGCTTTCGACGGCCCTGACAGTGACCACTTTATTCGGTAGACACCAGTACACCTGCTCATTGATGTAAATATCTAACTATGTAATCCTATGGCAGAAACTCATTGCATAAAAGCATGCAGACATGGTCAAGAAATGTAGTTGTTGTTCAGACTAAACACCAGAATAGGGAAGAAATATGAGCTAAAGCTGGGTACACACTTATCAGACGAAGCGGCCAACCAGCCGTTGAGCCAAATGAGAGGCCAATTTGGTAAGCTATACACACTTACCAATCGACCGCTCGATATGTCCAGCCTGGTTGGGCATTTAAACTTACCTGCCCAGTTGTGATGTCAGTGTCGACTAGTCAACCGTACACACAGCAAGCCGTACAGATATATCTGCAAAATAAACCAGCATCATCTGTGCTACAGGGTCCTCCTGTTATGTCTGTGAATGACGTTGATTCATTACCAATATAAATTGCTTGTTGTTAGAACAAACATATCTACAAGTGTGTATGCTGGTTAAGAGAGTTTACCCGTGCAATGATGGTTTGTGCCAACTTTGCAGTTTGAGTATTTTAGAAACTATTAACTGGCATAAATGTACAGAGTTACAGAGACTGGTGCTCAAAACAAATACTTTTAGTGACCGGGAGTTCTGTGGACAAAACTGAGTAGTTAATGAGAGATTACAGAGGAGAATGGCCAAGAAGTTTTAAGGCAACAACAACTCAAAAAATCATGAGTTATAACAATGTTATGCAGAAGAACATCTATGAATGCATGGCACATCTAACCTTGAAGAGGATGGGCTACAGCAGCAGAAGACAACACCAACTTAATTTCTGTCAGCCAAGTACTGAAAACTGAGGCTACATTGGACACCGGTTCACCAAAAATGATATCAGAAGATTGGAAAATGTTCTTACAATTCTCAACTTCTGTTGCAGATAATAGGGTCCGAATTTGGCATAACCAACATGAATCCATCTGTGTATTCATACTGCCTGGTGTCAATTGAGCAGGCTGGTCGTGGCAGTGTAATGATACTGTATGTGGCACAAATTATCCTCAGTAACACCATTTCAACATTGTTTAAATACCACAGCCTACGTAAGTATTGTTGCTACCAATATGCATCCTACATCCCTTTATAGCTTATTCCTCTAATGGCAACTTCCAGCAGGAGAACATGTCATGTCACAGAGCACGTTATCTCAAGTTGGTTCCACAAACATTACAGTGAGTTCAGTGTACTATAATGGCCACCACAGTCACCAGATCTCAACCCCAGTAGAGCACCTATTGAATGGGATAGAACGGGAGATTAGTAGCATAAATGTGAAGCCAACAAATCTGCAGCAACTGTGCAATATCTTCATGTCAGTAATGTTTCCAGCAATCTCTTGACTTCATGGCATGAAGAATGCAGGCTGTGCTGGGGGCAAAGGAGAGTCCTAGCCAGCATTGGAAAGTTGAACCTTATGATACATGCATGTCTACTGAGTGTTATATAACAGATAGATAGAGAGATAGATAAGGAACTCCAGATGGAAGAAGTTTTTAAAGAGAAAAGTTTATCATTTCAAAGAGCTTCGGAAGTGAATGACACAGTAAAAATACAGATTTGAAGAAAAATTATGGTGAGGACTGAAGGAGGAGGAAGATGATTCGGAGTATTTAAGTAAATATTAAATAGCTTTCAGTAAGTCAAAACCCTGAGAGATGTACATTTGTAAAAGGTTGTATGATACCTTTAACTTTGTGGTCTTAGGCAAAAGGCCAATGAGAGTTTACATTTTTAAAGATAATTTATTACTTTTAATAAAACCATGTCAGTTACCTCTTGATATTAAGTATGTGATGACATTTTCACTACTAATTCCATGCGTAAATCACTTTTCTGTAGAAATGGTAAACATGTTACATGAGCAGGACCATTACACTCTTCCCACCTGCTGGGAAGTATCACACATTTATCTGGTGCCTCTAAAATGCACAGAATGGTGCTATATATATGCTGAACATTTCTTTCACATTGGTAGTATGCAAACATAATGCACTATACACCCCCCTTGAGAAATACAGAGATTAAAGTATAGATTGTTTTTTTAAGATTAGTGTAGTCTGTAAAATCGGAATTAGCTTTTACAGGTGGTCATGCTGAGGCTTCTGCACATCTGTATGAATAAAGGATGTTTATTTAAGGGGGAATCATACCTAAAAAAATATTTTTACATATGTTATAGTGGAGGGTAAACTGTACCATCTTAGTGTTCCATGCTTACAGAATAGCATCAATCAAAAATACATATTTATATAATAGTATGTCCCATATTCCCAGTCCCTTGGACAAATATGCATACATTGCCCTTTAACAATATGTAGTACATATATATATTATATATATTATTTATATATATATATATATATATATATATATATGAGGGCTGATTGAAAAGTAATGCGCCTGATGTTTTTATTCAGAATGAGATTACTCCACGGGATGTAAACATTTTTCTTTTTCAAAGTAGTGTCCTTCACATTCAATACATTTTTTTATTCAAAGACGTGCAGTAGACTGTTTTGTAACATCACTTTTAGTGCCTCAGCAGTGGCATTTTACACTTCCTCATCTGTTGAGAACTTGTTGGTTTTTCACGGTTGGGAATGCCCAGAAATCACAGGGCGCTAAGTCCGGGCTATGTGGAGGGTGTTCCAGTGCTGTCCCATTAATTTCAGTCAGTGTTGCCAATGCAACAGCAGCAACATGTGGTCGGGCATTGTCTTGGAGCAAAAACCACTGTTTCTTCAGCAAATGTGTTCTTTTCTTCCTCTTGGCTCCACGCAAATGGGTTTTCAGGACATTTGCATAGTAGTCACCATTAATTGTCTATCCACGAGGAACCCAGTGCTGTAGGATCATACCATGCGCATCAAAGAACAGCAGAAGCATGACTTTACATGCTGAAGGGGTCACACTGAATTTTTTGGGTGGAGGCAAATTCACGTTTCCATACACTGGACTGTTGTTTAGATTCCGGATCATAATGACTAATCCACGATTCGTCACACGTCACAATCAATGTCAGGAAATTGAGTATTCTTTCCGACATTCGAATGGTATTCTTGCATGATTCAACTCGTCGTCGCATCTGCTCTTCTGTGAAATTTCTGGGTACCCACCTGGCACACATGCGATGCATTTTCAGTTTCTCTGTCACAATTTTCTGTAGTAGAGTAAACCCTTCCCTTTACAAGCACCTGTGAAAAACTATTAAGCTGATATGAGCAACCACTATTTTGTATTGCTGGTTCCTGTAGTGCTATTTGGAGGTTTCTCGGGTACCACCTAGGTGAGTTGGTCTCAACTTAAATATATTTATGTATGTGCTGTTATCATGTGGCACAACAATATGCAATCATGACCCAGAGTGAGTGCTATTATTATGTAGCATTAGGATTGACGGCAGCGGTGGTGCGTGAGCCGGGAGGAGGTTCAGCAGCAGCAGCTGCGGCAGTCTATAACTGCTGGGCTGCTGCCTTCTCATCCCTGGATCGGTGGTAACAGTGGAGCTGGAGCCGGGAGGAAGATCAGCAGCCGCGGTAGTCCATTACTGCCGGTCTGCCCTTGTCACCAGTGGCGGAGCGGGAGGATGGGTGCTGCTGCACATCCCGTATCTCTAGCACCAGTCCCCAGCCGGCACTGTTCACACTTCACCCCCACCTGCTACCTGTCTGCTCCATATTGTGGTATATATATGTGTATATAACTATATATACAGTACTGTGCAAAAGTTTTAGGCAGGTGTGGAAAAAATGCTGCAAAGTAAAAATGCTTTCAAAAATAGAAGTGTTAATAGTTTAATTTGATCAATTAACAAAATGCAAAGTGAATGAACAGAGGGGAGATCTAAATCAGAGATTTTCAAACTCGGTCCCCAGGGCCCCACACAGTTCACCCAGCAGGAGCACAGGTATGTTCATTACTCACTGACACATTTTAAAAGTTTCACTGGTGGAGCTAATTATTTCACTTTTGATTCTGTGAGGAGACCTGGAAAACATGCACTGTTTGGGGCCCTGAGGACAGAGTTTGAGAACCTGTGATCTAAATCAAATCAATATTAGGTGTGACCACTCTCTTTGCCTTCAAAACAGCATCAATTCTTCTAGGTACACTTGCAAACAGTTTTTGAAGGACCTTGGCAGGGAGGTTGTTCCAAACATCTTGGAGAACTAACCACAGATCTTCTGGTGATGTAGGCTTGCTCAAATCTTTCTGTCTCTTCATGTAATCCCAGACAGACTCTATGATGTTGAGATCAGGGCTCTGTGGGGACCATATCATCATATCCAGGACTCCTTGTTCTTCTTATGCTGAAGATAGTTCTTAATGACATTGACTGCATGTTTGGGGTCGTTGAGCTGCTGCAGAATAAATTTGGAGCCAATCAGACGCCTCCCTGATGGTATTGTATGATGGATAAATGCTTGCCTGTATTTCTCAGCATTGAGGATACCATTAATCTTGACCAAATACCCAACTCCATTTGCTGAAATGCAGCCCCAAACTTGCAAGGAACCTCCACCATGCTTTACAGTTGCCTGCGGACACTCATTAGCCCTTTGGCTCAGAACTGGCAAAAACCAGTCGGACCCAGGTACACTCATTTACTGTTTGGAGAAGTCTGTCCAGAAGTGGGCTTCATGGAAGAATTGCAGCCAATAGCCATACCTCTGATGTGGAAGCAAGGCCAAGCGAATCAACTATGCACGAAAACATAGGAACCGGGGTGCAGAAAACCTGCAGTAGGTGCTCTGGACTAATGAGTCAAATTTGAAAATATTTGGCTGTAACAGAAGCTTGAAGAGCGATACATAATTTTTCCACACCTGGCTAAAACTTTTGCGCACAGTACTATACCATACTATATATATATATATATATATATATATATATATATATATATGTGTGTGTGTGTGTGTGAGTGTGTGTGTGTTTCACATATTTATTTATTCAAAACACGCAGAAGTAGGCAGACGCTGTCCGCCTACATCTGGGACATCACAAGTTGGGGAGAAGTTGGCTGGTCTGATAAAAAAAAATTGGTTAGGAGTGTGGGGCACCATTTTTGGTCAGACAAGTTTTATGGTTGGCCAGTTGGATGGTTGGAGGAAAGTTGGTCTGATGTATGGCCAGCTTTACAGTAACCATCCCCTCTGGCAGCCTAACCCATAGCTTAACATTTTTGAAAAAACCATTAAAAAAATATATGTCTCGACCATTTTTGTGTGGAACATATGAACCTATTGACCTTTTAACCCTGTCAACCTTTTGCACTGTTGACCTTTTCATCTGTCGACCTATTTCATGTCGGCCATTTGGTGTCGACTTTTTTTTTTGTCGATCTTCTATCCGGATACCAACTGACAGATACTGAGAAATCTTCTGTCTTGACCAAACTCTAAGGTAGGACAGTTCCATATGATGCACTAGGTTAGCTACGCTGCAAGGTAATAATGTCTAAAGTTCAGTATGCCCAGGCCTCCAACTAATGCTGGTCTGTGTCATATACAAAACCTGTCCTAAATAATTTAGTAGTCCAGTCATAATGCATTTAATTGCACCCCATGCAAACTAGAAATGCTGCTCTAAGTACCAGAAATGTCTCACTACCTCGATTACTATATTAAATCCATAGATGAAACTAAGGGGTGGTCCGGGTGTGCACCGGACCACCCATTAGCTTGTCTTGCAAATGTTTTTTTTTCCATTGCCCCCTCCACTCTGCTGGGCCTATTGCCTGCCCACTGCCTAGTGCCTGGCAAGGACTCAGAGTGAACACCTCAGAGGGTGTGCTCCGCCACCCCCGGCTCGAAACAGTTAGCCCTACACTGAGTACTCGCGCAATGTGACGTGATGAGCAGCAGCACCGGACGTTATTACAGGAGCAGGAGGAAACCCAATGATTCAGCTGCATGACCTTCCTGCACCCTGGAGAGGAGAGGGGGGACTGCCAAACAGGTATATGTGTGCACTTTATTTTCCACCCCTTTAGAAACTGTTATTTACCCTACTGTGCAGAGAGTGCATATATATATACACACTACCGTTCAAAAGTTTGGAGTCGCCCAGACAATTTACATGAAAACTGACTTTTATTTATCAAATGAGTTGCAAAATGAATAGAACATATAGTCAAGACAAGGGAAGGCAAGGTTAGAAATAATGATTTTTACTTGAAATAATAATTTTGTCCTTCAAACTGCTTATGTCAAAGAATGCTCCTTTTTCAGCAATTACAACATTGCAGACCTTTGGCATTCTAGCTGTTAATTTGTTGAGGTAATCTGAAGGAATTTCACCCTACACTTCCTGAAGCACCTCCCACAAGCTGGATTGGCTTGATGGGCACTTCTTGCGTACCATACGGTCAAGCTGCTCCTACAACAGCTCAATGGGTTGAGATCTGGTGACTGTGCTGGCCACTCCATTACAGACAGAATACCAGCTGCCTGCTTCTTCCCTAAATAGTTCTTGCATAATATGGAGGTGTGCTTTGGGTCATTGTCCTGTTGGAGGTGGAAATTGGCTCCAATCAAGCGCTGTCCATAGGGTATGGCGTGGCGTTGCAAAATGGAGTGATAGCCTTCCTTATTCAAAATCCCTTTTACCTTGTACAAATCTCCCACTTTACCAGCACCAAAGCAGCCCCAGCCCATCACATTACCTCCAGCATGCTTGACAGATGGCATCAGACACTCTTCCAGCATCTTTTCACTTGTTCTGCATCTCACAAATGTTCTTCTGTGTGATCCAAAAACCTCAAACTTCGATTCGTCTGTCCATAACACTTTTTTTCCAATCTTCCTCTGTCCAATGTCTGTGTTCTTTTGCCCATATTAATCTTTTCCTTTTATTGGCCAGTCTCAGATATGGCTTTTTCTTTGCCACTCTGCCTAGAAGGCCAGCATCCTGGAGTCACCTCTTCACTGTAGACATTGACACTGGCGTTTTGCGGGTACTATTTAATGAAGCTGCCAGTTGAGGACTTGTGAGGCATCTATTTCTCAAACTAGAGACTCTAATGTACTTGTCTTCTTGCACAGTTGTGCACCGTGGCATTCCACTTCTCTTTCTACTCTGGTTAGAGTCTGTTTGTGGTGTTCTCTGAAGGGAGTAGTACACACCATTGTAGGAAATGTTCAGTTTCTTGGCAATTTCTAGCATGGAATAGCCTTCATTTCTAAGAACAAGAATAGACTGTCGAATTTCACATGAAAGTTCTCTCTTTCTTTCCATTTGGAGAGTATTATCGAACCCACAAATGTGATGATCCAGATACTCATCTAGCTCAAAGGAAGGCCAGTTTTATAGTTTCTCTAATGAGCAAACCCGTTTTTTGCAGTGCTAACATAATTGCACAAGGGTTTTCAAGGGTTTTCTATTCATCCATTAGTCTTCTAATGCGCTTAGCAAACACAATGTACCATTAGAACACTGGAGTGATGATTGATAGAAATGGGCCTCTCTACACCTATGTAGATATTCCTTTAAAAACCAGATGTTTGCAGCTAGTATACTCATTTACCACATTAACAATGTATAGAGTGTATTTCTGATTAATGTAATGTTATCTTCATTGAAAAAAACAGTGCTTTTCTTACAAAAATAAGGACATTTCTAAGTGACCCCAAACTTTTGTATGCTAGTATATACAATATATATACATATATATTTATTTAATTGCTCTATCTCCCCCTCAGTGTCCCTGCTCTCACCCTCCCTATAACCCCTCCTCGGTGTCCCAGCCTTCTCCCTCCCTGTAACTCCCCTCAGTGTTCCCATCCTCACCATCCTTGTAACTCGGCCTGAGCGTCCCTGACCTCACCCTCCCTGTAACTCCCCCTCAGCATCCCCGACTTCACCCTCCCTGTAACTCCCCCTCAGCGTCTTCGACTTCACCTTCCCTGCTACTCCCCCTCAGTATTACCAACCTCACCCTCCCTATAACTCCCCCTCAGTGTCCCCGACTTCACCTTCCCTGTAACTCCCCCTCAGCATTCCCGTCCTCACCTTCCCTGTAACTCCCCCTCAGCATCCCCGGTCCTCACCCTACCTGTAACTGCCCCCTCAGCATCCCTGCCCTCACACTCCCTGTAACTCCCCCTCGGCATTCCCGACCTCACTCCCTGTAACTCCCCCTCAGCATTCCCAACCTCACTCCCTGTAACTCCCCCTCAGTATTCCCAACCTCACCCTCCCTGTAACTCCCCCTCAGCAATCCCGACCTCACTCCCTGTAACTCCCCCTCAGCAATCCCGACCTCACACTCCCTGTTACTCCCCCTCAGTATTCCCAACCTCACCCTCCCTGTAACTCCCCCTCAGCAATCCCGACCTCACTCCCTGTAACTCCCCCTCAGCAATCCCGACCTCACACTCCCTGTTACTCCCCCTCAGTATTCCTAACCTCACCCTACCTGTAACTCCCCCTCAGCATTCCCAACCTCACACTCCCTGTTACTCCCCCTCAGTATTCCCAACCTCACCCTCCCTGTAACTCCCCCTCAGCAATCCCGACCTCACTCCCTGTAACTCCCCCTCAGCAATCCCGACCTCACACTCCCTGTTACTCCCCCTCAGTATTCCTAACCTCACCCTACCTGTAACTCCCCCTCAGCATTCCCAACCTCACACTCCCTGTTACTCCCCCTCAGTATTCCCAACCTCACCCTCCCTGTAACTCCCCCTCAGCAATCTTGACCTCACCCTCGCTGTTACTCCCCCTCAGAATTCCCAACCTCACCCTCCCTGTAACTCCCCCTCAGCAATCCTGACCTCACTCCCTGTAACTCCCCCTCAGAGTCCCAGACCTCACCTTCCCTGCAACTCCCCTTCAGCATTCCCGATCTCACCCTCCCTGCTACCCCCCTCAGCAATCCTGACCTCACCCTCCCTGTGACTTCCCCTCAGCATTCCCGACCTCATCCTCCCTGTAACTCCCCCTCAGCATTTCCGACCTCATATTCCCTGTAATTCCCCCTCAGCATCCCTGCCCTCTCCCTCCCTGTAAATCCCCCTCAGTATCCCTGCTCTCACCCTCCCTATAGCTCCTCCTCGGTGTCCCAGCCTTCTCCCTCCCTGTAACTCCCCTCAGTGTTCCCGTCCTCACCATCCCTGTAACTCAGCATGAGCAGCTCTGACCTCACCCTCTCTGTAACTTATCCCTCAGCATCCCCGACTTCACCTTTCCTGTAACTCCCATCCTCACCTTCCCTGTAGCTCCCCCTCAGTATCCCCGGTCCTCACCCTACCTGTAACTTCCCCCTCAGCATCCCCGGTCCTCACCCTACCTGTAACTTCCCCCTCAGCATCCCTGCCCTCACCCTCCCTGTAACTCCCCCTCAGCGTCCCCAACCTCACCCTCCCTGTTACTCCCCTTTAGTATTCCCAACCTCGCCCTCCCTGAGCTAATCAATGTAAAATTGATCAAATGTAAATAGAGTCTTTCTCATGTATTCTTCCTTTAATCAATTCTCCATAAATTAAAAATGTTCTTTTAGTACAGTTCAAGTCCCATAGTCCTCCAGGATATATATAAAACAGGGAAGACAAAAATAGAGGGAAAAAAACTCAATATAGTGTAGTATAATTTTCCAATTTAATCAATACACAAACAATATTGGTACAAAATACAAACACTTTCTGGGATCACCCAGAGTGAAATATCATCCAAATAGGTATAAAATGGAACCGTACCGTGTATGGCACCAGATTTGGTGCTACAAGAGAGTGTACAGCCTTGAGGAAGAGTATCTGTTACTCGAAACGCATTGGAAGCTGGGATGTACCTGCTTTAAATCATTGGAAACCTGGAACTGTGTGTGGCTGGCTAAACCAGAGGCTTAAAGGGAGAAGGGCATTTATCCGGAGACCTCCCGTATACACTATCTTTTTGTCTTCCCAGTTTTATATATATCCTGGAGGACTATGGGACTTGAACTGTACTAAAATAAAATGTTGAATTTATGGAGAACTGATTAAAGGAAGAATTCATGAGAAAGACTCTATTTACATTTAATTTTACATTGATTAGCGCCTTGGTGTATAACCATTTCTTCATTTTTATAATTCTTTTAATGAGTCTCTAGCTGGTGTTTACACCAGCCTCCCAGTAAGGTAATTGTAATTTAAATTAAATTGAAGGTGTAATAAATAGGCAAATAAATGAATAAATGGTTATTAAAATCAAATATAAAAATATTAACCCCTAGAAGTAAAAGTGGCTGTCCAGATGGGGATATGCTATATAGCTATATGGCTATTTAGTATGGGGTGGACACAACCAAAGAACTAACTGTCTGTGGCACTAGAATCCAATTACCTTGGCAACTTATGTAATGAAAATACGGAACAGAGTCTATGGCCCGTACTCAATATTGGAGCGAAAAGTCCGTGCTGGACTTTTCGCTCCACATTGGAGCTTTTCTGGGGATAAAGTATTGGGTGCGTGCCCGCTTTATCCCCATATTCAATTTGGAGCCGGCGAAAACAGGAGCATGTGGAAAGGTAAGTATCGTGAAAAATAGGGGAATTTTCAGGAATTCATCCTGGGACCCTCTAATGATGTCCAGACATGGGGGATCACTGTGGGTACCCCTGTTTAGCCCTGCAGAATGTGTTCTGCATTTTTAAATAGCCACGGCAGGTGTTTTTTTCCTGACATTGAAGAAGTGATGCAGAAAAGCACTTAGGTTTTTTTGTTTAAAAGTGTTCCCATCAAATTGTGGTACATGAAAATGGGTACTAGATATTTTTAAGTCCCTAAACAAATTTAAAAGAAATTCTGCAAAAATGCACCTGCCGCTAATAGCCTATTCTAGAAAACACCTGCCACATACTTACAGAAACACCTGAACCTATTTTGCTATTTTTAAACACTGTTCCCCATTTTTTATTTTTTTACCCCAAAATAAAAATATTTTTTTTGGGGTGTCCCTATTTTTTTTTTAAACAGTTAATTTTTAGGGGCTATTCCCAGGGGTGCAGGCTATTTTTTTAAGCCTGCACCCCTAAACCCCAATTCTTTACTTTTTTCGCCATGTAAAACATGGTGAAAACTTAACCCTGTTTTTTTAAAAAGACTTTTCAAACCAGCGAAAAGTCTTTGTAATTGAATACGGGGATAATTGAAACATACGAAAATAACATCATCAGCGATAATTTATCGCCAATTCCGACTTTTTGCATCCAAATTGAATACCCCCTATAGCTCTATGCTGAGAGATGGTAATCAAATCACTGTGATAAGGCACAGCTGATCCTGATAAGAGCAAGTCACTATTTAAAAGCTAGTGGAACACTGCTCATATCCTGAGGAAGAAGCTGAATATTTTGGAGGTGGAGAAACGCGTTGAGGTTGTGGCGGCGGTCTGCCGTTAGTTTGATTACACTGCATATACCAGTCACCCCTGCTGAATGCCAGCAAATAGCGCTACCGCTCTGGAGGACTATAGAAATGGATTCTATTACACAAGTGCCTGGAAGATCGAGCAACATATGTGAGTGCACCACATTGTTGCTAGACTGATTTAATTAATGTGATATCTGCCCTCCTAGTACAAATACTTTGGAGGTTCAAATATAAGTGCATTATCCTTATTAAACTGGATACAATCTCTTTCAGCTATATTATTGCTGTAAGACCGGAAGCTTCATATTGTATTGAATTAACTATTTACTTTATTTGAGTGAATTACCAATACAGTCCCATCAACTTGATTTAAAGGTCCAATACTGGAAATATCTTAAAAAATCATTATTCTTGTGTCACAGTCCAGAGACTGCCATTTTCGTGTTGATATTATTGCTTGCTATGCACATTTGTTACTAATATATTAGAAACATTCTCTGTGTGGTTAGTGTTGCAAAACAGGTTATTGTTTTTAGATTTCTTTACATTGTTTCTAAATGACATCTGACTAAGAGCCGTATTCAATTTGAGCGGAACCGCGATACTTTTTCGCCTCCCCGGATTTTTCGCCTACTTCGCCTGTTTTGCAGGCGGAAAAGTATCGCGCTCGTGCCCGCGTATCGCCGTATTCAATTTGAAAGTAGGCAAAAACGGGACCCGGGAAACTTAAACAAGTGGAAAGTACTGTCAGATTTGGGGAAATCAGCCTGACACCTCCCAAAAGATGCTCTGACATGGTACCCCCCGATTTGGCTTGCTGAAGGTATTTGGTGTTTTTAAACGGGCTCAATAGCTGCTGAATAGCGTTTTTGTGTAAGTGGTGCAGAATAGTATTCAGGAGATTTTTTTGCAGAAAATAACTTATCCCAGCAAATTTGGGGTACTTGAAAATGGGGGCCAGCATATTTTAAAGTTGCTATAGTTAAGTTTAAAACATCATGAAAAATCCACCTGCCGCAAGCCCCTGCAATGAAAAAAACACCTGGGGCATACTTGGGGATCCCCCCAGAGTCAAGTTCGCTAGGTTTTAACTTTGTCCCCAAACATATTTTTTCCCCCAAATTCAAAGTGATTTTTTTGGGGTGTTCTCAAGTCTTTTTTTTTTTTTTAAATTGACACTGTTTACCTTTGGGGGACTGTCTGAAGGCTGCACGGGGGTTACTGCAACATTGTACCCCAAAACCCCAATTCTGCACTTTTTTCCGCCTGCTATTCATAGGCAAAACTTTTCCGCATACTACATTGCATTGACTTTCCGCCTAGGCGAAAAGTCTTCCAAATTGAATACGGAGATAAATCAAAACAGGCGAAAATTACGTAATTGGCGAGAAGTTTCCACCAAAAACATGCGAAAACGGCTTTTCGCCTCATATTGAGTACGGCCCTATGTATATTTGCCTCAAGTGATGTGGATTACTTATTTTCCTTTGCATATGCTGTGCTAGCCATTTACTGGAAGTGAACGAGCACTTTATTTTAGCTAGAGCACCTTTTCAGCAGTTCAAATTACATTTAGATGCGAGTCATTCAGGCTTGTATTTAGGCATCATAGATTTGGTCTGGTCCAACATTTTTATATATGATATGTGAATAAATATGTGGATTTTTTAACTATACAGACAGCACTTCAATTATTTTGTCTTACTATTGACTGATAGGTGGGTATAACCTATGTTCAATTTAGAACAGCAGTGGGATTTGTATTTGTTTAATTATAACCAGCAGTGTGGTGATCCAGCGCCAGATTGTGTGTGTTTTTGTCTTAATTTATTACTATATTATTACATTTTTATCCCATCATCCTATCGTAGTGCCTAGTAATGTTATTACAATAGTAGTGTCCTAGTTCACATTATACCTACAGAGCCCCAATGCATTTTATGCAACATTGTAGTGCCACCTTTTTACAATATGTCACATCGCAGTGCCGCCAGTACAAATCATACCACACAGTGTCCCCAGTACATATTATGCCATACAGTGTCCCCAGTACATATTATGCCACACAGTGTCCCCAGTACATATTATGCCACAGTGTCCCCAGTACATATTATGCCACATTGTACTGCCCCCAGTTTATATTATGCCACATTGCTTACTACAGCCCCAGCTCACTCTTCAAAGGCAGTAATCAAGGAGAAGCCTATTGTATAACAGTGTTGATCTCACTGATTAGCTCATGTGCCTGTGAGGGTAAAACAAGAGCATGAGAGATGGATCAAATCAGTGTGGAGTATTACAGAGAGGGAGAGATAGCAATCACCACCTATATGAGCTCTGATAATTTCCTCTTATCAGGCTGGGCAATGGGTCAATTGCTTAGAGGGCAATTCCAGGAATTTGTTCGACAACTATATGACCTGTATCCAGGACCACCTAGGACTCTGGGCCCCATAGTAGTGGCAACCCCTGGGCCCACTATAGCTACACCCAGGGGCACCTATAAAGGAGAGGTGGAAATTGGTTTGGAGGAAGTCCTCACCTATGGATGAAGGACAATGGATTAGGGATAGTGTTATCCAACAATATCTCTCCACTAAGTAGAATATATAATGACATATAAATGCTAGTGCTAGATGTGGCAGGATGCGCTAACTCTGCCACCCTGTCTGCGAAGTGAAAGGTGGTTTTACTGAATGCTCTGGGGGTAACTGGCTATTATGGACCACTCCTAGGCAATTGACGCTCACAGGAATGCAGCATATAATAGGCATTGTGCAGGATTTTTGGGAACAGTTGTTTTTATAACTCAGTAGTAATACTTAAAAGAGCTGCTACTAATGAGAAAAAGGTCACACACGACTTTGTACACACAGGTTGGCAGTGTGTAATCATTATTATTATTATTATTATTATCCTTTATTTATATGGCGCCACAAGTGTTCCGCAGCGCCTTACATAGTACATAGAACTAATAAGTGAACAAGAAACAAGTAACTTACAGTACCTTACAGTGCAGGACAGGGACACAACTTATATACATTGCTGAAATAGTGATTAAAGCACTCACAATAAGCTGCCGGGAGTTGGCGGTCCCGTGTTAGGTGCCCTAATGGGGAGTAGAGAGTAGAAGAAATTCCCCTGTCCCTTTAACTAGTCACAGCTGACTCACTAATCTTGCATGTGTACCAGCCTGGACTTAAACATATTAACATAGAAACATAGAATTTGACGGCAAATAAGAACCACTTGGCCCATCTAGTCTGCCCCATTTTTAAACATATTGTTACCTCAACCCTTGTTGATCCTTACTTTTTCTGAAGGATATCCTTACGTCTATCCCATGCATGTTTAAATTGCTCTACTGTCTTAGCCTCTACCACCTCTGATGGGAGGTTATTCCACTTGTCCACTACCCTTTCTGTGAAGTAATTTTTCCTCAAATTTCCCCTGAACCTACCACCCTGCAGTTTCAGAACATGTCCTCTTGTTCTAATACTTCTTTCTTTGAAGAATGTCTCCTTCCTTTACCTTGTTAAAACCCTTTATATATTTGAACGTTTCTATCATGCCCCCCCTTTCCCTTCTCTGCTCCAAACTATACATATTAAGATCTTTTAGTCTTTCCTGGTACATTTTGTGGTGTAGACCTTGCACCATTTTAGTTGCCCTTCTTTGTACAGTCTCTAATATATTAATATCCTTCTGGAGATATGGCCTCCAGAACTGAACACAGTATTTCAGATGAGGAAATACCAATGACCTATACATTGGTATTATCACTTCTTTCTTTCTGCTACTGATTCCTCTCCCTATGCAACCAAGCATCTGACTTGCCTTCCTCATTGCTTTGTTACAATGTTTGCTTGGCTTTAAGTCACCTGAAATAGTGACTTCTAGAGCCCTTTCCTCTTCAGTAGTTTCCAGTAAAGTGCCATTAATACTATATTTAGCCTTTGGATTTTTGAGACCCAAGTGCATGATCTTGCATTTTTTGGCATTAAACTGTAGTTGCCACGTTCTTGACCATTCCTCTAGTCTACCTAGATCATCAATCATTTGTTTTATTCCTCCTGGTGTGTCTACCCTGTTGCATACCTTTGTGTCATCTGCAAAAAGGCATATTTTCCCTTCAATACCATTTGCAATGTCACAAATAAAGATATTAAAAAGCACTGGTCCAAGTACAGATCCCTGAGGTACTCCACTGGCAACATTTCCCTCTTGAGACTGCACTCCGTTTACTACAACTCTCAGTTTCCTATCCTGCAGCCAAGATCTTATCCATTCAACTATTTTTGTATCCAATCCCATGATTTCACACAATTTTATTTAGAGTGACAGATGGTGTTTTTTTCCCCTGTGTATGCACTGCCAGGGTAAGGGAGACTTAGTGTACCCTCAATCTGCTATTATGCCCCTCTCTCTGCATGCAGCACAGGAACTTAGGTATCCAGTGTGTAGCCACAGCCCCTCCAGTGGCCAGGCCTTCCCAGTACCTGAGCCCACCCATGTCCAGGACTGCAGAGAGCTCTATCAGGCACCTGTCCTGGGAGGTGTGGCCAAATCCAAAAATAGCTTAGGAAACTATTTTGGGCAGCTCCAAGAGAGGAGGGGAGACATCAGTGTGATCACCCTCCCCCCCTCCCAACCACTGACCGCACCTGTACAGTTATGCAGCTGTGCTGCTATATAGACACAGCTGGCGGTTGTGGGCAGACCAGTGGGGGCGGTCGCTGACCCAGGCCCCCGCCAGGCCCCTCCAACCAGCCTGGGGCCGGGTAAGTAGTACCCACTCCCTCCCACTCTTTGCACATTATGGGGCTGATTCTGAGTTGGGAGCAAATCACAAAAAAACTAAGTAACTTTGTATCTGGAACAAACCATTTGGCAAGCATGGAGTGCAAATATATTTATTTTTATGTTTTGCATGCAGGGAAAATATTGGCTGCATTTGCATGTAGTCCACAAATACTGGACAGTATTATTATTATTATTATTATTATTATTATTATTATTATTATTATATATTATGTAATTAGGAGTTGGGACACACCCCTATAAAATGAAATCTTTCTGTCCGTGTAAATCTTCCCCAACTGCAATGCAGCATGGTTTTGCCCTGGTGCCAAGTTACTTGCTCTTTTTTTTGCCTTACTCAGAATCAGCACCTTTGTGTTATAAATATAAATCTGCAAGGCCGGCAAGGTAAGTGTTACACATTGAGCATGGTGCATACAATCAATACCCATAGTTTTAGGAAGACCAGGAGAAGATGGGAAAGGACAAGAAGACTGGAGTAAAGAGACACCTGCAACTGGAAGTTTATCTCCGTGCATGCGCTAAGACACCTCCCAGTCACTGCCCAGGAGTGGCCATTACATTATCTATGTACGTCTTTGTGCGTGTATCTGACAACCACAACTGCGACTCTGATGGGACACAAATGGGATGCAGGCACATTGCAACTTACACAGTAGCAAATAATCTCTCCACTATGTCTGACATTGGCAGTGCGTATACCCTGTCCCCGGATATTCCGGTTATACACTCTCTGATGGTCTTGCTCCATATGTTCTTTGACAAGGGGCACTAAGGGACTCTTGAAATGGGGTCTGGGAGCATGATACTGGCACTCAGGGCAGGAAGAACAAAACTCAGACACATCTTTAAACACCCTGGGCCAAAACAAATGCTGCAAAACCCTCTCAGTGGTCTTTTCAGCCCCTAGGTGTCCTGCAGTGATGTGACCATGAGCTAGGTCCAACACAGTTCTCCTATATGTCTGAGGAATCACAAGCTGTTCTACCACAACCTCACCCCTTTTTGTTACTTGGTACAAGAACTCATTGTTAAGGGCCATGTGTGGATACGTAAGCTTGTTATCCAGGCCTAATGGTTTCCCATTAATAACTTAACACATTTTCTCTGGCTCTTATCAAGGTGGGGTCACTTAACTGTTCAGATGCAAACAAATCCTATCTCACTTAAAGGGGAGGTATGCTTTCAGCACTGTCTATCACTTCACCCTCCTCTGGAGGAGGTACCTCATTTTATTCCTCATTATCTATTACTTCCCCAGACATAGTAGCAAAAGGGTAAGGATCTGACTGTTCTGGGGTCACATCTGCAGCCAGCATATCACCAGGATGATCTACTGGCTCTATACTGTTCACCTCCGTGACCATACAGGATTTCAACAATTTCCAAAAAACGGGGAAAGTCTTTCCCTATTATATCATCATGTACTAAGGAAGGGACCATTCCCACATTAACCATAGCTGAACCACAAGGGGTCTCATCATTCACTTTAGCAGAATTGTAATAACTGGTATCACCATGGCTTCTCATTAAAACACACATACACAGCTGAAAGCTCTAATTAGCCTCCTGTGAGGCCAAAAGCCCAAAAACCCAAACTGGGCCTAATGAATGGAGCCCACCCCCTCTCTCTCCATTCATAAACCCAGGAACCCTTTTCCAGCTTTGTCAAAAAGTCCACAAAGCTGTTACCACAGACATTTTCCGGGGTTTTTTAAAATATATAGGTTAGGAATCTAGGAGAAATATAGCGACTATCCAGCACTATACAAGTGACCTTGTCACAATATATTATATATCAAAGACTTTGACCCACTGCACTCTCCACTCCTATAGTTGTCATGCATGTGGTATGTGACCACATTTTAAAATGAGAATCATGGAAGCTCTGTTCTCACCATATACATTGTGGGCCTGATGCAGAGTAGTGCACACACACAATGCTTTGCATATTACTGGGAAGATAGAGCATCGGCACATGCGCAGCATCTGTACTGCACATGCACCGCTCTACTTCTGCAGGATCCATCACAGTTCCCCAAAGTTGCAGTCTAATTTGACAGGCTGTGGCCGTTTGGGAGCGGGGAGTGGGTGGCGCCGGCCTGCATTCCCGGAATCAGGGGCTTGTTGCCCCTGTTTTTTGGGAGTGCTGATGCCAGGGTTGGATTAAGCAGGGTTACTGGTTACGGCTATGCTGGTAAGACGGCCATTCTGAGTAGCTTTTGGTCATGATGATGATCCGATGCTGTCAGAGATAGTGTCCCCGACCTCACCCTCCCTGTAACTCCCCCTCAGCGTCCCCCTCCTCACTCTCCCTGTAACTCCCCTTCAGCATCCCCATCCTCACCTTCCCTGTAACTCCCCGCTTAGTGTCCCCATCCTCACCCTCCCTGTAACTCCCCCTCAGCATCCCCATCCTCACCTTCCCTGTAACTCCCCCCTTAGCATCCCCATCCTCACCCTCCCTTTAACTCCCCCTCAGCATTCTGGACCTCACCCTCCCTGTAACACCCCCTCAGCGTCCTTGACCTCACCCTCCCTGTAACTCCCCCTCAGCTTCCCCGACCTCACCCTCCCTGTAACTCCCCAAGTGTCCCTGCCCTCACCCTCATTGTAACTCCCCCTCAGTGTCCCCGACCTCACACTCCCTGTAACTCCCCCTCAGCGTCCCCGTCCTCACTCTCCCTGTAACTCCCCCTCAGCGTCCCTGACCTCATCCTCCCTGTAACCCCCCCTCAGCATTACAGACCTCACTCTCCCTGTAACTCCCCCACAGTGTCCCCTCACCCTCCCTGTAATTCCCACTACACCCCCCCTTACTTTCGCTATACTCATCATTTGCAGTATTCCTGCCAATCACACTATAAGGACCTCATTCAGAGTCTGTCGAAGCGGCCGCATGGTCGTACGGGAAAAGGGGAAGGATATTCAAATGATTCCCTCGCAAGTTGCGTCCCTAAGTTCGGATTGGTAGCTGGCCGACCAAGGGGAGGAAGCAGTCGGAATTCAAAAAAATACGTCCCCTTCTCGTGCACTTTGCACGTCATCTCCGGGCATATAAGGATTAATCAAGACCATCGGGAACCATCGAAACTGGTCGTAGAGCTTAAGGTTGACCATACCCTCTGTTAAGCTCTACGATCATGTCAGTGTAAAAACCTCCAATGTCACATGTGCCATGACGCTACTTTGTTAATTATGCACTCCCATAAACCGTATGCACTCCCATAAAACGCCGTTCGCATAATTAGGCACGCCTGCGTTCGGATCTCCACTCACCCGTTTTCAAGCACCTTCCCCTGTTACCACCCACAAACGCCTCATTCTGTCACTCAAACTACCGACCTGGCTGTGTTCAAGGAGAGAGAAATTTCTGATCATAGCGGCTAGTTTGCGCACGCGCATTGTGAACTTTACGCATGCGCAGTATAGCGAACATCGGTGGCATACGACCGTGCGGCCGCAACGACCGATTCTGAATGAGGTCCTAAGTACCACACAATAACCTATATTGTTACCATTACACACTTACCCTGGCATTCACACTAAAGCTGGGCATACATGGTCAGATAAAATGCCTGTCAGACCGACAGACATTTTATCTGGCAGCCAGTAATCCAGCAGATATCATGGGCATACATTGCGATATATCTCACAGTATATGGCCCAAGATATCTGCGCTCCTCTCCAGGGGAGGAAACATTTCCCTGTTCTTCCCATTGAAGGAACAAGGAAATGTCCTTCACTCGGCAGCGGCAGAACACCCTCTGTGCTTTCCGTAACACACAACAAGCAAGAAATAGGGGCAGAATGGAAACAAAGACATAGGGGCCTATTCATCATTGAAGGCTGTATGGCCTCCGATGATGAAGTTTTGAACTCGCTACGAAGGCTACTTAAGAATCCAACTCGCAGCGGGGGAAAAGTGACAAAGGAGCAATTCATCATTGCTCCGGTGAGGGGACAACTGCCCCGAAAAGCAGTCATCTCCGTGGTTAGTATCGCAGCTATTTGTGTAGCTGTTAAGAAGCCACTGGGGAGTTGGTGAGGAACTCCTTCCCATAGGAAGGAGCGGGGATCCGAGATCAAGTGCCGTCAGAAGATGGCGCTTGTTCTTGGCAGCGAACTTCGAAACTTTCAGTTTTCAGAGTTTTCTAAATACTAAAGGGGTCTTATTGATTCCGCATGGTTACTGAGCCATTTATCGTTTGATGAATAGGCCCCATAGACATAGAAGCATGGGCAGAAGTATGGGAGACAATAGAGGCATCTGCTGCCGGGCGCCAGAACTGAAGAGGCACCTCCTCCACCACCCACTATATATTCACCCCATTTAGGGCTGTAAATATGGTGGATAGGGGGGCACTAAATGATAACTTGCCTCTGGCATCTGGGATGAACTTAAACGCCACTGCATAGAAGGACAGGAAAGTGAGAGGGGGAAACGAGCAGGACAAGGGATGGAAGAGGCAAAGAAGCGGGATCAAAGAATGACGGGCAAGTATATCAGAGGGAGAAAGAGAAATAGTGGAGGGAAGAGAGAGATATGGGAATGAGAGAGTGTGAAGTGTGAGATGGAATAAGAAGGGGAAAGAGAGGAGGAGAAACAGAGGAATTTCTATGTATTTAGTATGGATCCACCAGTTTCAGTATATTTAGGCCCCGATTCTGAGAGTGACGCAGATGCGGGTGTTCTTCCATCTTTTGTCTGCATCTTTATGCTGCTAACAATCTCTTCCATGGTGTACAAGCATGCGCCCAAATGTGTAAGGGCTGAGACGTCCACTGGCAGCATCTGGAGACGCTACATTACCTATCTAGGTGCAGTTTCCCCATCTGAATAAGGCCTCCTATGTGAGCTGCTGTGTGTCTCTGTATGTAGCCGCTTCCAGTAATGCTTCTATAAGATCTAACATCTGCGTGTGACATAAAACATTGGCTGTTTGGCTACCGGCATAGTGTACGCCTCAGAATCAGGCCCTTAGTATGGAACCATCTTTCCTATATATTTAGTACGGTTTTCTAGGTGTGCATGTGTGAGAAATTAGTGTGGATCCGGATTTTTCAATATACTGTGCATGGATCTGGCTTTTACCCACACTCTTTGTTTTGTTATGTTACCTGAATATGACTATGCTATTCATAGTCAGGTATATAGAGTACCCTGGTATTCTGGTATGTTATCATACATATGTGACTTTTATAAATCTTTTATGTCGATATTCTTAATATAAATATGTGATATATATTGTTTAGAGAGTTTATATTTATAAACCAGGAGTGGGGAACCTTTTTTTTTAGCCGCGGGCCATTTTGATATATATATATCATCATTTATGGGCCTGGTGCAGGCCATGTGATGTCACACGGGGGTGAGGCCACAGTCGCCGGTGATTATAGCAATGCCCGGAGCATCCTGAGGATGCTCCAGGGAGCTGCAGCGGTGTAACCATCTCAAGCATCCTAAGGACGCCTCAGGCGGCACTACTGCATAGATTCTGGCTGCAGTGTCCCATTCTAGGCACCCTGCTAGCCAGATGAGGCTAGTAGAAAAAAGCTCAGAGGGCCTGAGGTTCCCCATCCCTGTTATAAACTCTTGTAATGGGTACTTATGAGTATGCAGGCTGGGATATATTTGGCATTAGAGGGCTTTTAGGATTGATAATTTTTGGATGCATGCCTAATGGAGAATTTGTTTTATATTTACTGTTATACATTGCCGGTAGGGAGATATCGGAGATGTTTTTTGGATTATTGGAGTGTTTGATCACATATGTAGTTTAAAGCCATTATTGATGTACTGTATGGCAGTCACTGGGATGCTCGACAAATTGTAATGTTGCTAGGGTAATAGACAGTTTGCTAGTCTCACTAACGTTTTTGTTGGGCCTAACCTACAGTTGAATTGGTCTTACATGGGGCCACTTTAAGGATATTTTTCCAGGGCCACTCTAATTTCCCTTGGCTGGGGTATTGTTAGGTTCTGTCTTGCTGCCGTCTATGTGCAGTTCTGCTACTGTAGCTGGAAACTAAAGTGAATTCCTAGCAAACACAATACAACAGTGGTTCCTAAGCTGGGTGCTGTGGCACCCTGGGGTGCCACAGAGTGTTTGCAGGTCTGCCACGGGTTGGTGATCTAGTACCAAATAGAAGAGAAATGTGATCAATGATTTAGGCAAAATCAGTTTTAGTGGTTGCCAATCATAAGATATGTGGGACAAAAAAGTGCAACTCTGTCCACCACAATATAAGTGAGCTCTAATTTTTGCTGAGCTTTTAAATAAGTCTAGGGGTGCTGTGGAAAAAAATGCTGATACCCTAGAGCGCCTTGATTCAAAAAGTTTCGGAACCACTGCAATACAGAAATTAGTCTTCACTTCATAGTAGGAAAGTAATGACCCATAACGTCCATTTTATTTGGCGAGAATTGTTAAATTTTTAAATGACAAAATGAATGCAAAGATGATTGGTGTTTGTATTTGTGAAAACAATGCACTAAGATTACATAAACTTAGGGTGCGATTCAGAAATGTAAGTGCATTTACTATGATGGAGCACCTGCGCATGTGCAGGACTCGTCACACTATATCATAATCCAAAAAGACATGGAGGCAGTGGAGGGTCGAGCGGGGCACGTGCCCTGGGCACCATGGCAGGCCCAGCAGAGGGGAGCGCTGCCAGCCAGGGCATCGTACCCTGGTGCCCTCCCCCGCCACCATTGTGTCCTGACTGATTTTAATGAGCAGGCAAGTGTGCTTTCTGGTGCTGGCTGGGCTGCCTATAGGGGGAGCTGCAACGGAATCACGCAGCCCCTCCCAGGCAGTCTTCTTCCCATTCTCTCTCCTGACCTGAGAGCTGCCACCTGCGCCAGGTGAAAAGTGATTCTTCGTTCCCCGGCGCTCTCTCCGCTCACCGCAGGTGAGCGCAAATATGTTACACTATATGGTGGGTGGGCGGGCGCAATCTTAAACTTGCCCTGGGCTCCGAAGACCCTAGTTACGCCTCTGCATGGGGGCCTAGGCCGAACCCAGGCACTCAGCTATTCACCTCAACCAGGAGTCAGAAAGAATTACCTGATAATAGGGATAAGGCTAGAAATCTTTGCTGTTTAAATAATGGTCACTAAACTTCCAATGTAACATAAGTTCTGGTGAGGGGTTGGAACTAGGACCACCCATTACCAAATGTCTAGTTTCGCCTATGATTATGTCATGTGGCTAACGCATAGATGTCAAAATATTTGATCTTGAAGGAGTGAAAGATCTATGTACATGACAGATCTCGACCGTCCATTACATGCTTTCCCTTTTTCTATTACATATATTCTTATACATAAGTTCTCCATTTATTAAGTACCGCAATTAAGATATATTTTCTATCTAGAAAGAATTCTGCTGATTTAACAGCTAGTAATCACTGTAAAAAGCATCAACCTCCCCAACAAAGACTGAATCTTGTTTCTAAAACATAGTTCATCCTGAGACTGTTGAACCTATTAATGCATGTGAACCCAATGCCTGACCTGTCTCCATGTCAGCTCTGCTCCTATAGATGTGATAACCTTTAACCAGAACATCAGCAGTACCTGCTCCTGTGTGCAGGAACACAAACAGTTCTATAAACACTCTGAATGTTATCTCTGAACAAGAGACAGACTGAAAACCCAGCTTCTCCTGCAGAGATCCCAGGCTCAGAATATCCTGGTATTATTTCAACATCAAAGACACCGAATATTTTCATGTTTTACCACGTAGCACATGTTAGTGCAGCAACATTCAAAAAAAAAAATCCTTTCCCTATTATATTTATAACCACCCATCCTGTGCGTATTTATTTATACAAGTTTATTTGAAAGACATTTCTAAGGCCCATGTCTCCCCTGTGGTGACAATTTGATGAAATGACTAATAGTGGATTTATATCTAAGCTCACATCAAGGTCTTTAAAATATATAAAAATTATGTTATAAATGACCGTTTTTAAATCTACGTAATTAGAAAAGAACTATTCAACTGTATGCTACATGTGGCCCCCACCAACAGAGACAGCCAAAATAGTCTATCGTAGGAAATAAGAGTTCACTATTTGATGTTGAAAAGGCATAATCACATAACATGTACAAAAATCTAGAATATGAACGCAGGTTAGGTTCCTGTCCAAATAATGATCAGCTGATCACTATAACAAAACATTGTTTATGTGCTGACAGCAACTGCATTTGTGGTTTATTAGTCCTTGTCACCGAGGCCTATTGGTCAGTGCTTCAGCTGCATTCATCTTCCAGGTCCAAAGTAGCCAACATACTGTATGGATACAATTTGATGAGTAGAGCAGTCCAGTCATACCATGGTCAAAATAATATATATGTTTGTGTTTTTTTATCCTGGCTGGCTATAAAGAGAATTAGTGACATCTAATATAGTGTATAAATGAAAACATACTGTATAGTTGGGTAGTACTGAACAATTAGGACGTTTTCTCTAGAACCAGGGGCTGTCAGTGGAAATTGTAGATGGTTAGAAAATATACAGTTCTGCTCCCTCCCCCCCACTGGTGCTATATATACTTAAGCTCCTCGCCAATTGCATATGTATTCTGGTTGGACGCATAGGGCATGATTCAGAGGTCGCTATGCCGTAGTTTGAAAAGTTGGGCGATGTTTTTTGTCTTGAGCATGTGTCTGAGTCGCACAGCGCAGGCATTGCGATGGTATGCATATGGCAGCCGTAGTGAGTATTTGGACGGAGTGATTGACAGTCAGTGTGCATTTATGGGATGTAACGGGGAGGGGGGTTGGCTAGTAAAACATGGGCGTGTCTCAAACGTTTTGAGGGCGTCTCAGTACACAGTTTAACTGTCCCAAGCTGCTTATTTCTGATGGACATTCTGAGCAGTCATAGGGTCTATGGTGCGACCAATGGTATGTCTTTTATACACAAGCGTTGTATTAGAGAAGCAGCCAGTGGGCGTCTCTGTACAAATTACAGGGGCTGCAGCATTAGCATGAATACTTAGAGTATCAGGGCGGAAGTCTCTTGTATTGTGTGGCTGGCGGCAGTGTTCTGCGATGTGCTGACGGTGTCATCTAATACGTTTCAACTCCTTGGAGCCTTGGTCAAGGATCCTTGGATGTTGTGTTGGATAGTGGCTCTCGTCACACAGAGCATTACACAGAATGCAGATCTACTCACCTTTTCTTTCAAGCTGTGAACATGACAATGTTAACTAGACACAAAGGTGCTCCATATAATGTGATCTGGGGCAATGTATGGCATATAGTGTGAACTGAAGGGACAAATGCTGTAAAATTGTTTAAATTGTTTGGCGTTACTTTCAATTGAATATGAATAATGCAACATTTACTTTACTTATGTTATAAAAAGATTTTGCTTTTGTGCAATTAAGACGACTCTTATATTTGCAATTCAAGTGATTGTTGTACATGTTTGTATTTTAGCCTCTATAAACTTTGTATATTTCCTTATTTCAACTCTGTACCTATCAGGGAGAGATGGGTGGCCCCGTAAGCATGAGTGTACCAGGCCCCAAAGTTTCTGTTGCCGAGCCTGTATATGAGTAAAACAGAATATACCAAAATGGTTCATGGTTTAGAAATGTCAAGAAAACTATTTAATTGTGTCCTATGAGAGAGATACAAGCACTTGTGTATTTTGAAACTTATTAAACAATGCTGCTTATTTTAGCAGAGTCTCTGATTCATTTCCGTTCTTTAGAGAATGACATGAAGAGGTAGGGGGTACTACCAGCAGTCAAGAGATAAAGAGTTGTGGGAATGGGATAAGGAGAACACTACACTCTGGATATTTCCTACGTGACTCAGAAGCTGTCATTCACACAACAGATTGATAGTTGTCATGGAAGCACAGAAAATGTAAAAGACCCAATTTGGCCAGGTTTATGAGTCTTATGACTGTGATAATGAGGACTTTCTCTCAGTACATAGGAATGTTACTAAAGGGAAAATAGTCCCTTTCTAAACATAAAGCAATAAACACTACCCAGAAAAAGCCCATCTTGAAAACTTCAAGTTATAGTGAACAAATGCAATTTTACTCGTTTACATAAAGTAACATTTGTAGGAAATAAAGTGTTTCTTCAGGCAGCATTAGTCATACCCAATATATAATTTGAAACTAAGGGCCTGATTCTGCAAGGATCGCAACAGCAAAGCTGCATGCAGGCAGCGGTGGTCGTAGGCTGGGATCACCATCGCGACCATCGCTGGTCGATGGTCGCGATGGTGGATGGCCAGCTGAGTAAGCCTCAGCTTACTCAGACTGGCCGGCTTCCGAGCCCAGGACAGATCAACGAAGATCCTGGGCTAGCCACGCCCGGAAAACGGGGCGCACACGTCCCAGTTTCCGGCGGCCGCCCCCACGCCTTAAATGTCTCTGCCTGTCAATCAGTTAGAGGCATTCAAGGGTTTGTGTGCGACTACGCAGGACCCATTCCAATAATCGTGAATCTGCGATCAGCAGTGATCTTGCGTTCACTACTGAATCAGGCCCTAAGTTTTTTCATTTTTATTACAAGTCTAGTTTTTTTTATTTTTCTAAACAGCATTTCCTGAGTGTTATAATCAATTTGAGCAATCCCAGTATAACCTGTCCTGTGCTTCATTTTTATTACATTCTGCAGGCTTTTTCAGGGGGGGTAAACAAAAAAAAGGGGTAGGGCATACTTTCATCATTTGTCTAAGGTAATAGAAGGCTTACTTGCCACAAATTTGCTGATCATGACATTTCACACAATCATTGAGAAACAGGATTTTTATACGATTTGGTCCCTGATAGTAGGCCAGTTTGGACACAGACAGGCTGCTCAGCAGATTGGACCAGGCAACTGGATCATGTCCAGCTTTAAAAGAAAGAAAAAGTAGCACTGAAAGAAGCAATAACCCCAATCTGGGTATTGATATATATATATATATATATATATATATATATATATATATATATATATATATATATAGCAGGGTGTGCAGTGTGTGTCCTCCTTGACTCAGGGCCAGGTGTGCACAGCATACCCTAGTAACTAGAGATGAGCAGTTCAGTTTTGACTCGGTTCTTGTAGCCATATTAGCGCAAGTTCGGATTAGTTTGGAATTACCTTAATGGCTATCCGAAACACGTGAGAGCCAGATAGCCAATATGATGTCGTTTTTGAGATCCAAACATAACAGAGTAAATCCGAACCTCTCATCTCTACTAGTGATTCTACACAGTGTTGGCCTGGGGCATGAGGGACTCACCGGGGAAATGTAGTGGTAGTGGCCCATGCTTAAGGGCTGTGGTCACCCAATGATCTAGAACCTGACCCCTAAAGAAGGGGGTGGGGCCCTCAGGCAGTGGGGCCCACTAGGGATTTCTCGTTCCCCTTTGGACCATTCCAACCCTGACCCTAAAACCATTATATATATGCCACTGGTCCATATTACAGACACATGAAGATTTGGGATCATCGTCTCCACTCCTATCTTCTTATATCTTGTAAACGACAAAGCGATCAAATTATGCCAGGCTATAGACAAGCATAGGGAAACAGGAAATAATTGTAACATTGTGTTTTTGTGCTTCTCTCAAAGGGCTGGTAAAGCAGAAATGACCATCATTATTCATTTTTACCTATAATAAATACCAGAGCCGTAACTAGGCTTTTTGGTGCCCTCTGCCAGAGAGGGCATTTGTGCCCCCCCCCCCCCTCAATTTTTAAATAGGGACATAAGATAACGCATCTGAAGAAGTGCCAGGGAAGAGATAGGGGAGGTCAGGAGATTCTGGGGATAAAAGAAGAGGAAGCTACAAGTGAGAATGATAATAAACAGGAAAATTGACAGGACCAAACAGCACCCCCTGCCCTGCGGTGCCCTGTGCCATGGCACTGGCCGCACTACCCTAGTTACGGCCCTGATAAATACATTTGAAATGCTTGATCCATGCACCATTCAGCATGCCATAAATGGTTAAAAACCCTCAACACGTACAACAGAATCATTCAATCAATGCATGTACAAATGCAGAATTTACCCCATGACAAGTCACCTTTGCTTTCAAAACATTATTCCCATTCTATTTCAGCTTAGTAAAACAGGTAAACAGGTCCACTCCATTCACAATAAAGTAAAGTCCCCAGACTTCCTTTACTGGATAGTCTGTCTGGGTTGTTGTAGGGAGATAAACATTGTCATTACTACCAAAAATGTCACTTTATATTGTGCTAACTAAACAATTTAGTATTATGTATTAGCACATCAGACCTCGCTCCAGTCCTCCTTACAGGTGATTAACCCTTAATGCTCTAGAAAGTGTACAGCCACACAGCCCTGCTAACTGCATCCAGTGCAGGCGATTTGGCAGTGCTCAGGTGATTTGGCAGTGCCTAGGTGATTTGGCAGTGCCTAGGCATGTCAATAAATGACTATATAATAAACAGATGATTTGGTTTAGGCACAGGACCACAGGCATTTATGGGGGAACATTTATGAAACAATTATTAATTACATGTAGGCAAGAATGTTTCAGTAAAAAAGGATGATCTACACGTAGTAAATAAATATTTTTTGCTGACAGATCTTTGCCTTCATATAGATCGGGGTTATGGATCTGTGAAATCTATTGACTCTAATAAATTTCTTAATCGCAAGATATTTATGCAACCAACAGCTGTTTTTGTACATATCCCTTTTTAGATATATAATTGCGCAAACCGTTTCCTTAATGTGAAGTCAGCCAATCACATATTAAGGCATGGCCCTATGTGACCAACATGTACACACTTAAAAAGAAGAAAGCATCTACAGAATCCCATGTTACCATTTTAGGGACACTGTTCAGCTGCATATTCAGTCAGAAAATTCCCCCAATAAGTGTATCGATTTGTATGCAACAATTAATACATTAACCAGTAGTAAAACTTTTGTAAAAATACCAGCGGGGGGAAAACAAGAATTTGATTTAAAATATATTAACATGTTGTCCAATAATACTACTTCTACAATCTGCATGTGTTGGGTAAGACCCCACCTGCCTACAGTGCATTCCTCTACTCAGTTTGCTTAAGTTGTCTTTAGGGCCCCCTTCCCAAATCTTGTAGCAGAAATGTAAACAGTGCTGTCTATAGTTGTCAGAGTGAATTTCTTCTGGCTCAGTGGCAGGTGTCTGCCATTTTCCACTAGGCCTGCTGCGAAATGTCCAGTCAAATAAAAAGAAATTCCAGTCAGATAAGCAGCAGACGCATTGCCAGCACCACACGGATTAGGGATACAAACTCCAAAAGGTACGAGCACAGCCTTAGTGATCTATGACTTAGTGTGGTACACAAAATATCAGTCAGCAGTCAATACAGCATTTTATTATGTATCAGTACATGTAGCTTTATGTTCTGAACAAATGATATAAAAGTACAAACTTGCATCATTTTCAGATTGTTTTTAGGCATAAGCAGATACAATTATACACAGCAAAGTGTAAGTCACAAAGATACTAGGAATGAGAATGCATACAGCAATAAGGAATGCTATTCCCTTAATCCCTTATGAAAAAGTACAATGGCAAATTACCATAGGATCATGGAATTTCAAGCTAATTTAGTAATCTAACATGGTAATACTGTTGTGTTTTCCAGATGCATCACTGTTGTTTTATAAACCGCACGGTAAAGTGTGATCTTCCATATTCTATCACTTTTATTGTGTTAAAATGTATAATGATATTACCAGCCCTATGTGTAGAGACTCCATTTGTTATGCTGCATCCAGGGAGGACAGTTTTGCATGTGACATGTAAGGCTGAAGAGTTATACCATATAGGGCACAGCGGGGGCCTTCAACATGGAACATGTCTGGAGTATACCACTTCTGACCTGCTAGCTTCACTTTACTCCATGGGGCCGTATATGCTGGACTGTGAATATCATCCTGGGCAAGCAAGAAAGACACATTTTAACACAAGCACACTATGCCATTATAGGACAGACCTTACTGTTGTGGGCAGACTTCATGACCACTGTATACAGTGCCATTCTGTCAGTTTGTGGTGAGTCACACTAGGCTCTTATCTTTTATCCACAGATGCCTGTTTTTGTGTTTCTTCTGTAGTAATAAAAGCGGTCTTTCAGTTCTGCTGGTGAACTTTTTCTCCACGAGCTGCTTACGCCCTTATTTCACTATACATGACAATTGCCTGCGGACTACTTCTGATCCTGAGCCATGGACAGCTTATGTTTCACCTCTTTATTTTCAGAGCAAATACATTAGTGTTGTGCTTTCAAATACCAGCATAAGAGAATTTAATGGTTTTAAAATATTTAGATTACTGCAAGAAAGGTCTTGTAGCAAAACAAAGCTAATCCCCATTGTGTTTGTGGTGTTAAAATGGCACCAGGCCTACAGGTTATGCTCTGCCAAATACAGGGAGATTGAGCCATTCATGCAACTTAATTAGTTTGTTTTTGTTCTGCAACAAAGCAGTGATGGTCACTGAAATCACAGACCCTAAAACACTTGACGGGATGTTTAACATCGCTGATACAGGGAAAAATCCTTCAACATCTTAACTGTTTCACCACATAAAAGATATATACACTGTAACAAGATGGCATCTCAGCTGTTGCTTAAATAACATAACAAGACTATTGCAACATTCTGCCATGGGAAGCCATTCCTAGCCGCTTCAAAGCCTATTTTTAGTCTGATAAGCCACAGATTTCTCATTTGTCCCACAGCTGCAGACTAAACAGTAAGGGTCATTTACTGTGTGGACCAGGAGCGCTAATGTGTGCAGGTGCACCTAATTGTCTTGTACTGCACACTCACTTCCGAATCTTTCTGTGCTTAGTTCTGTGGGATAACAGATGCTCCCAAACAAGGAACTTTCCCACTAAAATGCAGCTGCAAGCTGTTAAATGCGTAATATCAGTAAAGTGACAAAAATTTGATCGCTTGGACCTCAGCATTTGTGAGGATTCAGATTGAAGGCTGTTCATCCTCCAACACAAAGCATACAAGGCCCTATAAATGTGTCTTCTCCCCACCTCTCGCAATTAAGTAATTCAATCACAAAAACATTCTATTTTTACCACTTCAGTGAAAAAAGGGCATTAATGCACAGAACAGGGATTGCTGAATGAGGGGCCTATTCATCAACACTAAAATAATGATTTTAAGCACATTTTCCTTAATTACCGTTATTTTAGTATTCATGAAGACACTTAACACAGGAGATACCACTGATATCTCCTGGTTAAGTCCACCTGCGTTAATTTCCACACTCCCCATACATTAGTATGGGGATGTAGAAATTATGCTATTCATCAAATTCCGAAAATTATGTATTTTCGGAATTTGATGGTGTTACTATACGCCACTCTCAGGTGGTGTATAGCGTGTTACACTTACCTGCTGTCAGTGTGGGCAGGTCCTCCTCGGCTCACTCTGTCGCTCCCTGGTCCCTCCTCCGGCTCCTGCTCTGACACTGGATACTGTGTTCTTCCGGCAGGTCCCTTATCCGGCTCCTGCTCTGACACTGGACACTGTGTTCTCCCGGCAGGTCCCTCCTCCGGCTCCTGCTCTGACACTGGACACTGTGTTCTCCCGGCAGGTCCCTCCTCCGGCTCCTACTCTGACACTGTGTTCTTCCGGCAGAACACAGTAAAGTTTTTTTTTTTTTTTTAAAGTGATTATTTTTTATAAATTTTACTGTGCTGTTGGGAGAACAGAGTGTCAGAACAGCAGACGGAGCCAGAGGCGCTGCAGCGGCCAGGTAGGCAGTGCGGTGCATGCACTGCTTTTGTGAATGCAACGGCAAATGCGCAGCACTGATTACAGATGCGATAAGGTAGTGTAGAGAAGGAAAAGTATCTATTTCCCGAAAAGCTGTCATCGCAAAAATGACAGCTTTTCGGAATAGATACTTATGGAGAGGAGGAATGAATAATTCCTCAGGTAATTAGGTAGAACTCCATGCGAGTTCTAAACCTAATTACCTCCATCAAATTTTTAGTAATGATGAATAGGCCCCTGAGTCATTATTTGCCTTTAAGTCCATACAGATCCTCAAAAAGACATACGGTTGTGCAAACAAAGCAAAAACAAATTGGTGCCTTTGAAGTTCATAAATATATGAAGGTATAATCTTTCACTATCAGCGTGAAATAAAAACTGCAAGCCAAGGTACAGTAGGAAAGGTCCATTTTCTCCACAATGTAGCAGCTAAATTGGTGGCTTTCATGGACGGAGCTAAATTTTCTCACGCAATGTTCTAATACAATAAAATGGAACTCCTGCTCTTGTCACATTTATAAACACTAAAGGTGCATACACATGTAAAGATTATCTGTCAACCAACTAGTTGATTGGTTGGAATGAAAATCTGGTAAGGTATGAAAGCAAATGACAATCAGCAATTTGCTCCCAAACGCCAGAAAATGGACAAAAACTCTACCCTCTTGCGCTTCTCCCTACTTTACTTTCATCTACTTCTTACTCCCCACTAGGGCACTTAACACGTATTGGTTAAGCTCTGCTGCTTATGTGGGTGTTGTAGTCGCTAATGTAGCAATGTATATTATCCATGTCCTTGTCCTGCATTGTATTGTATTGTACTGTAAGTCTTTGGTCACCTATTTGTTTATATACCTTGTAAGGCACTGTGGAACACTTGCGGTGCCATATAAATGATAATAATAATAATGAGGAAAAAAGAGACCAAAAGGTCTACTACATATGAAGAAATAGTTTTTAAAAATAAAATGATTGTCATTAGAGGTAAAAATGTTGCTACTTAAGATTCTGAAAGAAATTGTGACAGCACTCCTCATTTTCAGAAAATAATTCCTGCAAAAAAAGAAAAGAAACGTGAGGAAAAAAGTTTGACAAGTTTTCTGCTTGTTAAGGTAAAGTCATCATATTCCCAGGTATTGCTCATAACAGGCACACAACAAGCCCTGTCTGTATCTGGAATGGTGTTCTGTCCAGGGCTGGCTCCACAAGAGCACTGCAAACAGCAGGAATCCGATCATTGTGAGATGCAGTGTATAACAACAGATTAGTGTTTAGTGGGTCCCTCATCTGTGGATTGATAAAATCAGGAGGGGATAACAAACTCAGCTTCATCAAAATGGGGAGAGTGTAGTGACATCCAGATGGCCAAAGTGACTATCTGGGAAGGCACCCCCCTGTTAAATTTCACTGTTCACATTGCCCTCTAAAGATAAGTCTGAAGTGTGTAAAATAGTGCAATTGGGATCTAGGCCCACATTAGTTATGGAAGAGGAGTGGGTTTTACAAAGTCAAACATTAATCAATGATGTACCCACTTTTTATTTGTCCCTGCCTTATCCTCACTAGTAGGCAATTTAACACATAGCAATGCCATTTATAAGACCCAAAGGAAGTTCCAGTTTAAGACATTTTCTTTCGGATAAGGTAGAAAAGAAGAGAGTCTCTCTATGCTTTCTTTGAGTACTTAATGGTTCCAAATCTGCCTTTCATCAAGGCTACAGCTACACTGATCATCTAGCAAATCTTTAATCTAGTAACAAATACTCATTGGGACCAGTTGTTTGTCAGAGTAGGGCTCCTAGCATGGTAGAATATCCTAATTTGTTTATGGGCCAGAATTCATTGTTGAGATCAAATCCCGTTAAAAAGACCCGTATATCTTTTGTAGACCTTAAGAGGACTCAGTAAAGATGCCCATTTACCAAGGAGGTTTGGCTTCAAAAAGCTTTGGGACCGGCTCAAGAGGTCAAAGCTACTTCCAAAAAGGACACCGGACTCTTGGGGTGGAATGTCCTCTGCCTGGTATTCCTTCAAATACAGAAGAAATGGGGCTAAGTGGCTTCTCTACTGTTTTTCTCTAAATTACCCTTGCAGATGTCTTTCCTATATGAAGACAGATTAATAGACAAGTGACTGTTACATTTATTTTAACAGTCCATTTGGCCTTCCTAATTGAACTAACATAATGCCTATTCACTGTTGTCATGTGGATTATGATCCATAATCGTACCCAGTGTCTGGAGATAGGTGGCATGCAAGATTTGTTTTGGTTTTTTTTTGGACTGTGCAGAGATTTCATTTGCGACAACTTGTTTCTTGTGATCTTGGCTGTATGCTTAAGCATTGATTGTGTAACTTTCTTTGCTGTAATCAGTGGCGTAACTAGGGCAGGGCGAGCGGGGTACGTGCCCTGGGCACCATGGGACCTGCGGCGCGGGGGCGCGCCACCGGCCATGGTACCAGCCCGCCCTAGTTAGCCAGTGTAGCGCTGACCGCAGTGTGTGCGGTCAGCGCTACACATTTACACAGGACCGGCGCTAGGCTTCCAGCGCTGGTCCTGTGCTGCACAGCTGAGCCCCTTCCCTCCCCCTGAGCACTTGCCCAATAGCGCCAGGAGGAGGGTGGCAGGCGGGTGGGCTTAGGCTGTGCTAACACACACATCGCCGCCAGCACGGCAGCGATGTGTGTGTTATTCAGTCCGGCTCCTGCAGTGGGTAATGGGAGAGACGTCATGAGGTCATGATGTCTCTCCCATAATGCATAGCGTGCCAGCCCGGGAGCACTGACGTGCGGCGGCGGGAGCGGTGGCCTGAGCAGGAGTGTGTATTCAGGTAAGTGTATTTTTTTTCATTTATTTTTTGTAACTTGTGTGTCTGCACTATGGGGGGGGCTACTACTACTGGGAACACTATCACTTGGGTAGGCTACTACTACTGGGGACACTATCACTTGGGGGGGCTACTACTACTGGGGACACTATCACTTGGGGGGGCTACTACTACTGGGGACACCATTACTGGGGGGGCTGCTACTACTAGGGCCACTATTACTGGGGGGAGCTACTACTACTGGAAACACTATTACTGGGTGGTAGCTACTACTGGGGGTACCATTACTGGGGGGGGAGCTACTACTGGGGGCACTGCATCAGGAGGGGGGGGGACTACTACTGGTGGCACTATTTAAGGGGCTTACTACTAAGGGACCACTACTGGGGGCACTAAATAGGGAGAAACACTACAGGGGGCCCTGTATAGGGGGCACTGGATAGGGGGGATCACTGCTGGGGGCCTGCATAAGGGGGACCACTACTGGGGGCACTGCATGGGGGGGCTACTGCTGAGGGCACTATATAAGGGGCTTACTACTACGGGACCACTACTGGGGGCACCAAATAGGTAGGACCACTACAGGGGGCACTGAATAAGAGGCACTGGATAGGGGGGGGGGGAATCACTGCTGGGGGCCTGCATAAGGGGGACCACTGCTGGAGGCACTGAATAAGGGGAATTAATGAGGGGCTGCATAAGGGGGACCACTACTGGGGGTACTGTATAAGGGGCACATCTATGGGCCTGCATAAGAGGGACCACAAATGGGGACATTGCATACTGGGGGTACTGTATAAGGGGCACTACTGGGGTTAAGGTGCATATGGAAAGTAATGTGATGATAAAGGGGTGTGTCATGTTGACACGCCCCATTTTTAGGTGATCACGCCCATTTTTCAGCACGCGCACATAGGGGGGGAGGGAGGAGCTCCATTTTTACATTTGCCCTGGGCTCCAAATACCCTAGTTACGCCACTGGCTGTAATCAAAACAAATCTGTAGGTTCACTGTTATTCCTTCGCCTGTTTCTTTTCTCCACTCTCGTAGATTTGTACTCTAGGAGTTGGGAGCAAACCAAAAAAGAGCAAGTATCTGTGCACCTTGGCAAAACCATGCTGCAGGTGGGGTAGATGTAAAATGTGTAGAGAGATTTAGAGGGGGTGTGTCGAAACTCATATCTAATTTGCAATGCAGAAATAAAGTTGCACAGTATTTGATGAGGGCTACATACAGACACAGTATTTATCCTGCATGCAAAAAAATTTAATGTATCTGCCCCCTTTGCTTTGCAGCATGGTTTATTCAAATGCAGTTATTTGCTGATCTTTGTTTTACTCTCAGAACCAGGCCCTCTTTCAGTAATTAGAAAAAAGAGGGGGATTTAACCCCCTATTGTACCTCAGCACACTGAATAATACCTGCAACAATATATGAAGACTATATGGTCATAGAAATTCAGAGATATTAGTTGCATGCATTTGCAAATACATGGGAGGCTGCTGGGCCACGTCACGGCTTCTCTGTTACCAGCAGTCCCTAACACTAAGGGGTTCACGTCCGGGGCGCAGTGCACCCCAAAAAACGTCCAGCCCAGGACCCCCCCAGGGCATCACACGAAAATGGAAAAAGAGTGACAGTGCAGTATAAAGTATAGCTGTGTGTGAGTAATCATTAAGTGTGGAATGAGAGGTTAAAATATATGTGAAAAAATACATGAATAATAAACAAACATAAAAGGTGATGTGAAAAGCAACTATGTGTATTAAGTGGTGATGCCCTGAGGAGGCCCAGCCAGACCAGTCCCGGGGCCCTACGCCCAAACGCTCACCCCAAATGTAAAATATACCAATTATAAGGCCTCATGATAAAGGCACATATATAATTTTGTCAAATGTAAGGTCTCATGATAAATGCACATACATAAATGCATCCAAATTGAGAGCCAGCTTACCTGGGAGTCACCAACTAGCACTACTAGAACCAGCATGCCCTACTAATGCTGGCTCCTTCATGCAACTCATGACAAACAAAAATGGCAGCTGCTCAATCAATCTAGCAGTACTAATCAGGTGCATGAAAGGGAGGGGTCATACTACGTAGAAAAAAGAGGGGGATTTAACCCCCTATTGTACCTCAGCACACTGAATAATACCTGCAACAATATAGCACTACTAGAACCAGCATGCCCTACTAACTTTCAGTAATATATGGATAAGCATCCTCTTCTCATGTCCTCCTGAGTGCTTCGGCACAACATTTGTAAGAATAAAAGTTTTAATGGTTATAACTCAAGATGAGCGATTTAGTTTTTGCTCATTTTCCCATCAAGTTCGGCTCTCAGAACGGTCAAATGTCATGGACATCTCGGCACAGATGTCCGTAAAAGATGTTTTACCTCGTTCTGAGGCAGTTAAATTAATTCAGTTTTTTTCCAGTTGGTATTATTCATATGATTTCAATACTTCAGTTCACCTGGATAGATGATTTCTTGCTTTTATTGCCTTTAGGTTGTAGAAAGGTTTTCACCAAACATGTTTCCATTATCTCAATTTCAAACTCATAAGTAAGCACTGCTCCCTATATACTCCAAAAAGCAATAATAGGATTTTGGTACTCACTGTTAATCAATCTAGGGGCACTGCTCTACTTTAGGGTGTACAGGGTGCCTGTTATACCTTGAGACATTCCAAAGTTGCCCCTATGGAATGATACAGCGTGCACAAAAGCAGTAAGCAAACTGTTTTCCACAGGGACTGACGTAATGAGATACAACAACTGAAATTCTCCAACAATGGAAAAGTAGGAACAGAGAACCAGAAATTCCCGTGCACGACATCTGACTATAGCACCTTGCCACTCTGCTCAAGGTACACACATCCAGTGTGGAAGAAAGACACTACGTGATCAGGTATAGAACCCTGCACTGAACATATGTTGGATCGATGGAAAACAAAATCCAGCATACACATGACTGATAGGTTGCGGGAAATCCACTCAAGGTTATTAGTACCACAGGACTACAAATCTATTTGGAGAAACAATGCTATTAATACAGATCAGAAAGCTATCCAGGAGGAAAATATATATCCACCATTCCACCAAGTGAAAACTTGCCAGGATAAAAAAAAAAAGTCTGGAGAAGATGGGATGTGAACATCAATCAACAGTCTCAGTGACCACCCACAGCATATACGAGCGTCCAAAAAGATGGTCGCGATGGTCTTGACCATCACGACCATCGGACTTGCAAGGGAAACCCTGCGGTCGGGTTTCCCAGCCACAAGCCCTGGAGTGATTTTGGCTCTATCAGAGCCAAAATCACTCCCACTGACATCACTAGTGATGTCAGTGGGGCCGGCTTCAGACGGTAGGCGTTCCCATGGGAATGCCTCCATCTGGCAGGCACGCCCCCGGCACGCCCACCAAAGGGGGCGTGCTGTCAATCAACATCGACAGCACGCCCCCTTTGATCAGACACAACGAGCGAAGGAAAGTCCTTCGCTCGTCGCGTCTGGCGCATGCGCATGACGGAGCTCCCTCCCCACAGCATATACGAGCGTCCAAAAAGATGGTCGCGATGGTCTTGACCATCACGACCATCGGACTTGCAAGGGAAACCCTGCGGTCGGGTTTCCCAGCCACAAGCCCTGGAGTGATTTTGGCTCTATCAGAGCCAAAATCACTCCCACTGACATCACTAGTGATGTCAGTGGGGCCGGCTTCAGACGGTAGGCGTTCCCATGGGAACGCCTCCGTCTGGCCGTCACGCCCACCAAAGGGGGCGTGCTGTCAGTCACCATCGACAGCACGCCCCCTTTGGTGCGAGACCCGGAGCGACAGCTTGGCTGTCGCAGTCCGGGTCTCGCGCATGCGCACGACGGAGCTCCCGCCGTCGTGCGCATGCGCAGTGGGGACCATCGACCCACTTGCGAGCGTACTGCCGCTTGCGAGTGGGTCTGAATGACCCCCAAAGACAAGCCACAGTGACCTACAATAGAGAGCTGTCAATGCAGGTCCCACCCTGCTATGGCAATATCTAGTAAGATTAGAGGACACAAGTTGAAGAGGAACTTAAGCCTATAGATTCAAGGGACTCAAAAGAAGGCATCCATAAAGCCAGTAGGACCAAGTGAAGACGCAACAGAACAACCAGTGGAACATGGGCTATAGAACTAGAAAAACAACCTAAAGGAAGAGGCTTAATCCTCAGGAAACGCAGGCTATATTTGCTAAAGACCAGAGCCTGGGCTGAAATTGTGAAACCCAAAAGGAAGGCCAGGTCAAGTTCGAAACATCGTGGGTGAAGGCCACTTACATGTCAAAGACCAAAGTTGGAACCCTTATCCTGCACTTGTGAAAACAGAAATATAAATGATCAATACGTTTGTAAGAATCTCTAATAGATGACTCAGAGCTGCTCCTCTTGCACAAGTCCCTGTGCCAACAGACATGATAAATAAAATAAAAATGATACAAACAAAAACAGGGCACTTATAGTGTTTATAATTATAGAAAGCAACTGAATAAGGTATTAGGTGTACAACAGAAATTCTTTAAATATAGCTCTTCTGAGTCAGATACAGCTCCTCCCTACAGAAGATATTTTTGGATTCCAACGTATATAGTCCTCTTATGGTTATCTCCACAATTTCAAACGGAGATGAAAGGTCCTAAAATAGAACCCTTCTACAAGAGGCACCAAAGAAACCAGGTCCAAGGCCATTCATTGTGTATTTGGAATCGGTATGAAATACCGCCGGCCGCGGTTCCAGTCCCGGCAGCGCCTGGCCGACAAAAGCAGAGTTACCGTCAGCAGAAGACCGACAGCGCTCAAAATCCCGATCGTCGCTAAGGTAAGTATAAACTAACCTAACCCCATAACCCTAACCCTCCTTAGGGGTGCCTAACCCTAACCCCCTTCCCTGCTGCCTAAACCTAAGTCCCCCGGGTGGTGCCTAAACCTAAGTCCACCTCGGGGGTGCCTAACCCTAACCCTCCCAGGTGGGTGCCTAACCCTAAGTCCCCCCGGGTGCCCTAAACCTAACCCTCCCCTCCCGCGGCTGTCCGCTCGCGGCGCCCGGCATCCTTCGATTGGGATGCCAGGCGGCTGTCTCCCGGCGTCAGGGAAATGACAGGCGTCTAGATATAGATGCCCGGCATTTCACCCTCGACACTATGACAGTCGGGAAGCCGGCTGTCGGTATTAAGGCAGCCGGTTTCCCGATTGCATACCGTGTATTTTACCAGTTTAATACAAACTTCAAAAACAGCTCAATTACTTTTACATTAAAAATAATTTTGGATGCAACTGACCACCAGCCGTGACAGTTGTTTAGCTGCAAGTCCAGTGTCACACTCTCTGGGATGCGAGCTCCATGTGGTCGTGTGTTCATTTTTGTTAGTACAGCTACAGTACCTCCAACCAATGGGGGAGATGTATTAAGCCCAGAAGCGGTATCAGCGCACGTTATGTGTGCTAATACCGTCTCCCCGATGTATAATCGGGGTCTGGCTGGTAAATGATAGCCTGGGCCATGTATGAATGGTCAGATCGCCTGACCGTTCGGCCTGCTGTAGCTGTCGCCATCGCCAGCTACAGCCTGGCGCTGCCCTATACCCACAACAGGGACAGCGGCTGCCGGCTCCAGGCTGCACGCGGGGATCTCGTGATACTTGCGAGATCCCATGCATGCTCAGTGGAGCCGTCCGGGACTGAGACACAGCACATCAGCACTAGGCTGATGCACTGTGGTCTCTAGCGGGAAACGCCGGAGGGGGGAGTTAACGCTCCCCCTCTCCAGCCGATGAGATGTTCATACATCTCATCGGTAGTGCTTCTTGCTTCGCCTCTGTAAAGAGGCTGTCAAAGCTGGTTTAGTGGCTGAGACAGAATCAGTGTAAAATTAGCTTGGAGCGACGCCATCTTGCGAATGGCAACCAGACTCCACCGTAAAAATAAGTATCTGCACGATGACATCTTGCGAATGGCGATAAGACTCCATCTTAGAAATACAGCGCCATTTTGTCCAAACTACATAGTACACAAAACACAACGCTAAATTGCTAATAAATAGCAATTTGTCAAAACCACATAGTACACAAAACACAACGCTAAATTGCTAATAAGTAGCACGACCAGCTTTTTAACAATCTTCCCCAAACACATACCGACGGTGTTTAACATACATAAAAATGACTTTCCAACACATTAAAATCACCATGAACTTAAATAATGAAGTGTAAAATAGTAGCAAATTAGTGGTGTTTTCCCCACATTAACACATACATGCGATGTTAAACAGTGCACAACGCAAAATAGCTAATTATTAGCACGTTCAGCTTTTTAACGATCCTTACACAACCAATACTGACTTAGGCCCTCATTCAGAGCAGGACGCTCAGAGCAGAGCGCTCGCTCTGAATGAGGGCCGTCCTCCATAAAAATGGAGCGTCCTCCTGGACGCTCGTATAGCTGTGGGTCACCACCCACAGCACATACGAGTGTGCAGGATGATGGTCGCGATGGTCTTGACCATCGCCAGTGCGACCAGAAGCCTGTGGTCGGGTTTTTCAACCACAAGCCCTGGAGTGATTTTGGCTCTATCAGAGCCAAAATCACTCCCACTGACATCACTAGTGATGTCAGTGGGGCCGGCTTCTGACGGTAGGCGTTCCCTTGGGAACCAAAGGGGGCGTGCTGTCAATCAACATCGACAGCACGCCCCCTTTGATCAGACACAACGAGCGAAGGAAAGTCCTTCGCTCGTCGCGTCTGGCGCATGCGCATGACGGAGCTCCCTCCGTCGTGCGCATGCGCAGTGCACACCATCGACCCACTTGCGAGCGGACAGCCGCTTGCGAGTGGGTCTGAATGAGGCCCTTAGTCCCATGCACTCAGAGATACCTTTCCAGCTTAGTGCTGCTCACTAAGTACCCCACAGACCCCCAGATGCACAATGCTATTTAGTGTCGTTCTCCCTTGCATACATACACTTAAAGCAATAGTTCCGTAGCACAAAAGGGTTATTATTACATGATTCATCCACAATGCCAGCGTGTAAAGAAATGACTGTTTACTGCATCTAAGGTTTAATACATGATAAGTAAGCCGTGTTTGGTGTTATACTGAGCTGCACTTTCTCAACAGCTTCCGGTATCATCGGTGTGAAGATCGCAACATGCATTCAACTTATGGACCGTAGAGACTTAAAGCACCAAAATGTACTTTGTAAAACCAACAGCCTAGATTTGCATGAGGCGGGAAAACGGAGGCAACAAGAGGCTGTTCTGTGTCCATTTGAATCAACCTGTTAAAGGTCATGTAACAAATGCACCGTGATGGAGAACCAATGGGATCGCAACGAACCTCTCTATTGTGTTGTCTGTTTCTGTAAGGGTATAAATGTGTGTGTTGTGACCCCAGTCTGGAGTCTTCTTGCTGATTCCTGAGTGACTGAGGTTTCTTGCCGATGCCGGTATCTGGTCCAGAGCGCGTGCGTATGTATAACTGTATCTTGGGTCTGTAAAATTTCTTTGCGCTAAATTGTGCTTAGATCACAGCGTGTAACTGACTGTACTTTACTTGAATAATACTTTGTGCTTTGGAAACACGTTTAAGGTCTAAAGTCTTTATTTTACTGTATGACTGCGTACGCAAATAGCTTCAATATCAGAAGGTATAGGCAGGGTTTTAGAAGGTATAGACAGGAGCGCATAGAGGTTTTAATTCGGTATCCTTAAGGCGAAGTGGGAAGCGTTACAGCGGCACGTTAAGTGCCGCTATAATACATCTACCCCAATGCGTTTTGTCATAAGTGAGTTCTTCAGAGATGTTTAAGCCAAAAGTTTGATTGTCAGCATGCCTCTCACTCTTCTGGTGTCTCTGAATGATATATTAGAGTAAACATACCACAGAAGCTCGTCTCCACTCAATATCAATGGTCTGGAGAGAGCTACTGAAACAATCTCAAAAGTCAATGCGCAATCTAAGAAAAGAAGAGCGCACCGTGACCGGAAAAATGTCAGTGCAATAAAGCATAACAAAATCTAAACAGGAATAGGTTAGCAAAACCCTCGAAGCTAGTGAAGAAACACCCAAGCCAATGGATATACACTGAAGTGCCAAAAAGCATGGAATAGCAGTATGTAAGAGGTAATGGTAGGTGAAGTCACGTACTTTGATGTCTTGGAAATGTACAGACCTGCATCAATTGTAATCTAACATCTTGTGAGTCAGGTTGAACAGTCTAGGCCTTCTTTGAAATTATTTAGGGTATGGTTATAATATTGCTAAATATAACATGTACTGTATCCAGAAAAAGGTGGTAACATCTTTTATACACTTTATTAGAGTATATAGTTTATTATAGAACACTAATACTTCAGATTAATCCTATCAGTTCATACAGGGGATAGGTATTAGTAATAAGATGGTTATAACCACACCTTAACAATAGAGCACAAATTACCCTTAATTTTCTTGAAGTGATTTGTACATCATCTGAGGGAATAGTTTTCATACACTAATCAAATGATGGGTAATAACCAAAATATTAAATTAATAATTTACATACTTACTTTTAATGATTTACATTATATTACATTTCTAATTAGGGAATTGGTTAGTTTCTGTTTTAGAATATGGATTAACCAATGAAACCTTCACTCCTGTAAACATGAGGACTCACGGGCCTCACCCAATCAAAAGAATGACAGGCATTCCCCATTGGTCCCATCAGAAGTAAACACTCATGATTGTCTTGCATGGCTGTCAATCTTTGAGTACGGGCATTGATTGGACGATTTCTCTTTCTTTAAGACATCTGACAGCCCATATAACGGGTGATTCTTGTCACTGGTCACTGAGGAACAGTCAATCTGTTGCCAGGGATTTAAGAGTAGATTGCGATGAATTTAGTGCTCCTGATCATGAATATGCCATGCTTTTTTTTCAATTGGCTCTAGTTTTTGAGATATGCATATGTCTTTAATATTTATGAAAAATTAAATGTTAAAAAGATATTTTTTTAATTCTGATTAAATTTGATTTGTAAAATGATATAAAAAGACACAGGATAATTACATACATAAGTGTTAGGAAGCTATGAGAACCGTTTTTTTAGGATTTTCTTTTGTATTCTTGTTGCGGGCAGTCCCTCTGCAGACTCCAACAGCGATCGGCCATCATGTCATGATCCCACCTTCCCTGATCTCTTTCTTCCATTACCTGAATATCCTGGTGGAACCGCTCACCTTGTTCTTCACTTACATCTCCTGAATTGGACAGGAAGTGATCTAAATGGCTGTACAATAAATGTACTTTAATAGTCATGTTGGCACCTACTTTCTCGAAACATTTTAGCATGATAGTTGTCTGCCTTGTGATTGCCTAAAAAATTTTGAATGACACATAACTCAGCCATGCTTCAGATTCGGTTTCAGTCATAGATGTGGTAAATTTGGATCCTTCACTATCTTCCATATCTGTGGGCCGTCAAAAATTCCTGCCTTTAATTTTTCAATACTAAGAGATGGAAATGTTCGACAAATATATGTGAAACAATCGCCTGACTAGTCCAATGCTTTTAAAAATTGTTTCATTAAACCCAGTTTGATATGAAGAGGTAGCAGTATTATTTTTTTTCCTGTCAATTAAGGGCTAATGAATGATGTTGGCTTCTCCTACAGTTATAACTTCTCTTGGAGGCCATACGGTTTACTGCCAGTGCTTTTGTTTTGCACGACTATCCCATAAGCAATTTTTTCTAAGACTAACTTGATATTTTATTACAGTTCTTTAAGTTTTGTTGAATGACCGATAGGAATCGACGCAAATTTATTCACATTGTGCAGTAATCCGCATTTTAAGCTCCTTTTAGAACTATCCAAAAAGAGCCGCCAGTCTTCTGTTCGATATTCTGGTAAGCCCATCATCAGGATAATTTCCGGAATATTATTGCAATACACAAGATTGTCATCTTGGCTAAAGAACGGCAGTATGACTCGCTCTTTATTTCGATACGACGTCATAGTAACATCCAGCTCAAAGACTGTGCTTTTCTTGAAGTCTGGATGCTAAAAGCTCAGCTCCTTTTTTCGATAAATTCAAGTCACGAATTAAATAGTTTAGTTCCTTTTGAGAAAATTTGTTTGGAGTAGAGGAACTTTCATCTGTGTTGTCACTTGCACTGGATGAATTTAACATTTCCATATCATCACATTCAACTTCGCACAAAGAACTAAATGATGGTACAGGTAAATCTTCACTATGTGGTATTGGTTGTTTTGCAGAATTCATACTTGGGTATTCGCATTTGCGTTTCTTAAATCGATTCATACCCTTCACATTTACAGCACAAAAACAGCAGTCACTCAAGTGATCTTTTGGCTCACACCAGATCATAGGTATGCCGAAAATAAAGTCCTTTTCGATCACCTTTAGTGCAATTGTGGAGTGATTCCACGCAGGCTTTACAAACTTTGTGAGGCACCCAAATCTTGTCTTGCTGGCTTATGTGACATCCAAAATAAGCCTGATACAGTTGTTTTACGAAGTTATATTTTTTTCTTTATTTTGCAACATTATATTTGCCACAAATATAACTAAAAACATCAGGGTTGTTAGAACACCATCTCCGAGAAGAAGTAATTTTAACGGCGAAAACCTTTTTATTTCACACATTCAGTGCTAACTCCCAACAAAAGCAGAGAACGTACTGAACACTAACAGCCCCAACGGCGGAAAATTGGTTGTGGTGGGACAGAGAGAGGGCTGAACAAAGGAACAGGAGGTGTGCTAACTGCGTCACTCGGCCCTCTCCATTGCTCCTCTCTGTATACTGGGAGGAGGCGTGGCTGTGGTCTGATGATGTCCCAGCAGGCTCAGCAGTGCACTGCCACGCCTCCTCCCAGCGTTAGTGAGGAGATATGAATGTGTTGTGTTGCTCCTCTCTGTATACTGGGAGGAGGCGTGGCTGTGGTCTGAGGATGTCCCAGCAGGCTCAGCAGTGCATTGCCACGCCTCCTCCCAGCGTTAGTGAAGAGATATGAATGTGTTATGTGTCTCAAATGTGACTACCATCTACGTTATCACAAATAAAACAAATTCTTCTTATTGTTGAAAGAGGGTAGTTTTTAAAAAAGCAAAACTAAGTCGATTCTGTTAAGTAAAGGCGGCCTAGGAGAGTAAGGTACTTCAAATGGAGAAAATTTATTAATTTTATAATTTTTCATTAATTTGAAAACCGGAGCCAATTCAGGCTATAGCGAAGATCGAATGTGAAAATAGGACCTGCGAGTACTCTCAAACTGATCTTATATCCTTGGCAAGAAAAAAAAAATTTTTTTGTTCCCCAGTGCTATGAGGAAGTGAATGTCGAAACGTGCATCAGGAGTTCGGGAATAACACACCTTCAGTTTTTTTTCCATTATAATAGACCGATATGCTCACATGTGAAAAAAAATGCCGCTTGAATGTGATCAGTGAGAAAGGTCACATATGCATGCTGATTGAATACCACTGCAGAGTAACGTCACGAATGTATAAGCTTAGGAGATTCAACTAGACACTGTGTATATTATTATATAGCGTGCATAGAGGCAGGTTAGTACACACCGCCTCAATGTATCAGTAACGCTATTATTAAAATAAAACACGATCCCTGTAGCCTCATAAAGAATACTGTTGGGTAAATTACCTGTGTTATATCACTGCTCTCAGATAGCATTATAATGACACTGAGCAGAGTGATTACGACATAGCTTAATTTGTATCGACAGCGCATTATATCAATTACAGTACTAACATTGTGGTGTTTATTAGGTTACTTAATAGTGTAATTCTATTGTATGCTATTTGGATATCATGATAGAACAATGGGCCGGATTCAGACAGCGTTCGCACGCTGCCAGCCGATTTTTGCACTCTGCGCATGCATTGCAGTGCGCGAACCAGTCAGAGCGATCAGAAAACGTTCGCTCGCCGGGCATAGACAGCCCGGCTGAATGAGTGACAGGAGAAGCTGTTTGTGGGTGGTGACAGGGGCTGGCCATTAAAAACGGGGGAGTGGAGGTGCGAACGCAGGCGTATATGAGCGTCTCAACACAGTACGAGAGGCGTGCATAACTAAGAGGCAGCATCATAGTGCACGTCACTTGGTTGAATATTATACTGAAGTGCTTGCGGTAGGGTATGATCAGCGACAAGAAGTGCTGCGTATGGGTTGCACACACTTCCTGGAGATGATGTGCGCAAGTGGGTGTTTTAAGACAGGCTGGTGGGTGTCTGCATACACAAAGCGATCGCTCGCCAAGACATAGTGGCCGTGCTAATGCCTTGCTGTGCGATCGCCTGCCTTGCTGAATATGCATACACATTGAGCGAGCGGGTCTGAATCGAGCCCAATGATCAAAATGCATGCTGACTAATTGGCAGCTTCAGATAAGCACATGAGACTTGGTCAGACACTGGCCCTGATTCAGAGTCGGTCGCTCTGACAGAGCGCTCGCTCTGAATCAGGGCCGGTCTTTTTTTTTTCTTTTTTTTAAAAGAACGGCCTCCTGGCCGCTCGCATAGCTGTGGGTGACCACCCACAGCTAATGCGAGCGGCCAGAATGATGGTCGCGATGGTCAAGACCATCACGACCATCGGGCTTGCGACGAGACACTAGTGGTAGGGTCTCGTTGCCGCAAGCCCCAGAGAGCTTTCGTCTCAAACAGAGCCGAAAGCTCTCCCGCTGACATCACTTGTGATGTCAGTGGGGCCGCCCCCAGACGGTAGGCGTTCTCATGGGAACGCCTCCGTCTGGGCAGCCACCCCCCCGGCCCGCCCACCAAATGGGGAGTGTTGTCACTCAACATCGACAGCACGCCCCCTTTGGTGCGAGACCCGGAGCGACGGCTTGCCCGTTGCAATCCGGGTCTCGCGCATGCGCACAACAGAGCCGGCTCCCTCGTGCACATGCGCTCTGGGCCACCATCGACCCGGTTGTGAGCGCTCAGCGCTTGCGACCGGGTCTAAATCAGGCCCACTGTGTGCAGATTAATAGAGCGAGTGCACAGATATGTGTGATTGCGCATTGTTAGAAATGCATGAGATACATTATAAAGCACAACACGATCCCTTAAATCTTAGAATAAACATTGTTGGGAAAGAATTTGTGTTTTATTATTACACTTAGAAATAGCAATATAACGACATCGAGTAGAACAATTAACATTTATGGCTGTATTCAATTTGAGGCGAAATGTCGGAATCAGCGATAATTTATCGCCGATGACGTCTTTTTCGCCTGTTTGAATTATTCCTGTATTCAAATACATTGACTTTTCGCCGGTGCGAAATGTCAATAATAAAAAAACGGGGATAAGTTTTCACCAGCTTTTTGCTGGCGAAAAAAAGGGCAGAATTGGGGTTTAGGGGTACAGGCTTACAAAAGATACCCTGCACCCCTGGGAGTGTCATTTTAAATAAAACTGCGTCAAAAAAAGTTTAAAAATAATCGGGACACCCCAAAAAATGTAAGTTTAATCTTGGGGGTAAAGAAAAAAAATAATAGGGGAACAAAGTGCCAAACTATCTAAATTAATTCAGGTCGGGTCCCCATGTATGCAGCAGGTGTTTTATTCATTGCGGGGACAAGCGGCAGGTGCATTTTTTGCAGAATTTTAATAATAACTTTAGGGACTTAAAAAAAATACTTACCCCCATTTTCATGTACCCCCAAATTTGATAGGAATAGTTATTCCCCCCCCCAAAAAAAAAATCTAAGTGCTATTCTTCACAGCCACAAAAATGCACCTGCCGCGGCTATTACAAACCCAGACTTCCTTCAGCAGACAAAAATGGGGGTGGTACCCATAGTGATCCCACATGTCTGGACATCTTTAGCGGTGTCCCAGGCATATTTCCCAAAATTCCCGTTATTTTTAGTAGATGGTGCGAAGTCATTTTAAAAAAACAGGGAAAATTTTTAAATTACCTTTAGCAGGTGAAAAAAAGGGTTTTAGGGGTGCAGGCTTAAAAAAAATAGCCTGCACCCTTGGGAATGCCCCCTTAAAAACAAAATGTGCAAAAAAAAGGAAAAAAAAAACGGGACACCCCCCAAAAAAAATTTGGGGGGGGTAGGGAAGCAAAAAAAAAAAAAAAAAAAAAACCAACTAAAAAGCACTTCTGAAATAGACAAATTAGATCCACAGGGGTTCCCTTATATGCAGCAGGTGTTTTCTTCATTGCACAGAGTAGTGGCAGGTGCATTTTTGCTGAATTTTTTAAAAGTTAGTTTAGGGACTTAAAAATATGCTAGCACTTATTTTCAAGTACCCCAAATTTGATGGGACCACTTTTAAAAAAAAAAAAGAAAAGTGAAGTGCTCTTCTGCATCACTTCTTCAATGTCGGGAAAAAAGCACCTGCCGCAGCTATTTAAAAACCGAACTTTCTTCTGCAGGCAAAAACGGGGGTACCCATAGTGATACCCCAGGTCTGAATATCTTTAGGGGTGTCCCACGATTCCCCGAAAATTCACGTGTTTTTTCGCTGCTCCAAGTTTCGCCTGTTCCCGTTCTTGCCTACTTTGGAAATGAAAATGTGGAATAGCGGGCACGCGCGCGATTCTTTTCCGCCTGGAAAACAGGTGAAGGAGGCGAAAAGTCCAGCAGGCGAAAAGTCTGGACTTTTCCCCTCAAATTGAATACGGGCCATAGTCTGTATATGATTACACTCTAAAAATATCATGCTGATTCATAGCTGAAACTCTATACGGACAGCATACAGTACACTTTATTTATGACGTTGCAGAATCAATAAGGCAAGTGCGTAGTGTGACCATACGATAATATGGAAGTGATAATTTATTAGTAATTTAAGATGATCTTCAACAGGCAGATACACAGTCCTCATTTAACCATGAACAATAAGTGCTAGAATATTTGTTTGCCAGTTCATGGGTGTGGATACAGAGTACAATTTTCCATACTATCTAGCTATGAACAATGATAGTGCAGTAAAAGTAGCCTGCCAGTTCAAGAGCCCCTAAAACATTATAGGCAGAATTATGATCAATCTTGAAGAGTGATATTTTATCAGCTTTCTTGCATATCCAGTGACAATCACGGCACAAATCTGTCACCTATAGGTACATGATACCAAAAAAAGTATCTAAAAAAGAAATAAGTGCAATGTAAATCCTCCACATATGGATTAAGAATAAGGCGATCACTGGATAAAAGTGGTATAAGAGGACAAGTAGTGTATTCAAGAAGCTGAATGTATGTTTTGACAATTCCGAATATATAATAGGCATATAATTTTGACGTTTGTAAAATCAATAGACAATACAATAAGAGGACACAAATATTTAATAAGTGATCTAGTACAGTCAATTTTAAAACAATAGTTAGTTCATATTTTTGACACATTGCACTTTATCTGTAACTTCTATTTTTTTCTTTTTGAATATTCAAGTTTTTCTATATATTTCGACTTGCATATCAGAATTCAATAATATAGGTGCATACACGATTTTTTGAACGATTATCGATAACTATATAGTTTACCGTTCAGTCATGGAAAAAAATTGTTCACTTTCTGAGTTAAAATGATGAACGATTATCGTTCATGCGCATTAACATTTGTAGTTCAGTCAGACTGACCAACTCAACGATTTTCAGTAACTGGAATATGCAAAAATTGTTTGTAGTTCAAAAAAATCGTTCAATACATTTAGTAAATGATTTTTGTTCATTTTTCCCTTGAACAATTTTAGTAAACTATTTTCGTTCATTTTTTCATTTATTAAATCGTTGTGTGTATGCAGCTTCAGAGTTAAGTTTTAATATACCATGTATATATCCTGTTTAGATTACCATTTCTGAGAGTGCCAAGTATAAGAATACTTGGACCTCCTTGGGTTCCTTTTGCTACTGTATTATTCTTAGGTGCACCTCCCCGATATAGGAAGTTATACAAGTTGATAATTTGAGGGGAAAAGGTAAATAAAACTGTTCCTGTGTAGACAAGTGTATTTTTAAGTAGTCAATGGCTGTTGGGACAGTATAGCTACCATTCAGCACCACTACCCATGTGGTGAAGTGACCACGTTGGAGCTCTGTGAGATGCACAACAGGTGGGTCCACACATATGAAGCAGGTAAAAGTGTGCCTTCAACTGGAGCTAATGGTTGAGGTAGTGCAAATGTTACTTCAATTAATGAAATAATATGGAATTTAAAAACAAACAAAAAAGCCCTATTCCCACCTCCAGTATAAGACATTAGAATGAAAAACAGAATAATTAACACAAGAGAGTGGGGCTATGGGGAGGGGGCTTTAGGGGAGAAAAAAAGTAAAATTTTGTGTATCCAGGCCTGTGCCTCCTATAGAGTGGTGTAAAACCCATTATCAGACAGAAATGCAACATACTGCATCTTTGCTCAATTGTTCTAAGACTGTGAAAGTCAGGGGACCAGTGATCACAGATAGGCGGGCATGTCACCTGTGCACATATACCAATGTAACCAAGCCCCAAATCCTCTTAGTCCACTAGTTACTTTGTAACGGTAGGACTTAAAAGTTACTTGTTATTTCTCTCATTAACAAAAGCTCTTTAGCCTCACATCTTACTTGGGAAAAGGGAAAACACTATTCAGTTTTCTCCCACACAGAACACATTTCCATTGTCATACACTAACTGAATACATACTTGGAAAAGAGAATGGTGAAATAGCAACCTGGGGGAAGGGAAATCACTAAATATTTAGCTTCAAGTAAGTGTAAGTTGTTCTTTCTGAAATTAGTGTCTAGCACTTTACCTTAGACAAAGTTTAGTCCCTGCACTGACTCCCCATAATCTCGAGAATCTGATTAAAATGAATGACTAGTGTTGATCATTGGCTGATTGGGCGGATAATTGCACAGTGGGTATGGCCAGGATAGAGCATTAATTATCGCTTTTAGTCGGGCATGAGAAATCTTTCAGCATGTGGCATGTCTTGGTGCTCAGATCCGATAGTGGACATAATCACCATCAGACAGACCAACTATCTGACAGCATATGGTAATGTCAGATAATTGGTCTGTCTGACAGTTTTACCATGGCCAAAATTACAAATAAAAGTCAATAATAATGTGTATGGACACAAAAAATAAAGTCCACATTGAAGTAAATCGGCAAATACATAAGCTGCAATTAGGTAAATAATCAAAACACAATTTTTTTATTTCTGATAGCGTGAAGTTGTTTTATTTACATTTTAAAAAGGAAAAAATACTCAAGAGGGGGATAGATGGATAAAACATTACATTATTGCTGAAATGCCATAATTTAAATTTGCACATAAAAGACATGTAAAAAACACATAGATAAAACAGCACATTTACATATTGATGCCAGATGTGATGAAACACCGAGGTCCACAGGAATGACACATTACCCCTGGAATGAAAGAAGATGTTAAAATAAAATCTGAAGAAATGGTTAGAGAGAGACAAAAATGTACAGACCAAAGTCAGCATGAGCGATGTGCATATGTGCCGATTTCAGTACGGAACACAAATCCCTCTTGTTCAATTACACACCCCATAAAAGTGCAAGCAAGAAACAAGTAAGATTTTCCCTTGCTGGATGTCCCGCAACGCAATAGACCTAATTAGCGAATTGAATTAAAATTCACAGAGATTCTCTGGAAATCTGACCTGAGAGCAGCAACCAGTCCCTTACAGTACAAATGTTTTGGTCTGGATGTTCTGGTCCAGAACCTGCAGCAGATGATGGCCATCCAGATCTGTCCATAATGAGCTGAACAGCCTCTCCTTATACATTATGTTTACAGAGGCAATAACAGAGTTAATGAACTTTATTCCAAAACTAGGTGCATGGACAGCCATTAAATGCCATTTATAAATTCAATGCTATGGTCTCTATAAGGTATTAAGCCATCTTCATTGTTTTCACCTCTACTATTTGTATTCCTGGGCAAAAATGCATTAGGGTGAAATATTTAGTCTGTACTCCACACATACAAACATTGGAGGTATACACGTCAGTACCCGTGATTAATGAAAACGGTTAACAAATAAATTACACAGGAAACAGGGTGGGGGCATTTTGCCAAGTAAATATTTTGCTCAATGACATTTAAGGTTTTGCATTAACTGCAGTGAACAACAAAATGCAACAATGCAAAATGCAACAATCCCCACCATACCTTATGATAGGAGCGAGATGAGAGCATCCAGGAATTTGCTACGGTCTTCTGTCCTCAATTCAATGACTACATTAAAATGAGACAGAAAAACAGTGAATGGAATATATGGTTGCAGCAGAATACACATCTGTAGTCTTGGATTTGGAATAATACACAATATTAGGAGATTTATAACTTTTCTCGGATTTTGTCAGGAAGCAACATTTTCCTTCCCAAGTGCTAGGAGAAAGGAAAAAGGAAACAAGCCCTCAGCCTGGCTGGTAAAATTCCTGTCACTCAGCATGTTTGAGAGGGCACAAGTCAATCTGAACTCTCACAGTCTGCCCTCATTAAACCCATTGTAGTAGCTACTGTGCTGCTGGCCGCAGACATACAATGAGTACGTCTCCCAATCCTTGTGGAAAAGCAGGGCTTACATATAAATCAGTTCACACTGGCTCCCAACATCCCAGCCCTTCTCCATTCAGTTATAAAAGTGGCATAAATGGCGGTCACTTACTAGACATATCAAATTGGTTGTGAAGTGTCCGAGAACTGGTGCTCTCTGCAGCTTTCTCAAATGCTCGACCAAAGAAACTAGAAATTGCCAAACACAAATTTGTGTTATTTCATAGAAGGTAGCAGAACAGAAATTATTATGGGGACTTAGAAACTGTGGCTCAATAAGATGGACCATACTTAAATTTGCTTATCTAGTGTCCGACGTGCGTCACCCCCACCTGATCTGGTGGACCCCCAGATGTCCAGGAGCAAAGAGACTGTCTCCTCGCTTAAAGATGTGTCAGTGGCACATCTAATAGGCATTCGGGGACCCACCATATCGACCGCATGTAAGTAATATTCTATATTACTATAACAAACGGAAATGGAGACATGCTTTAATACAACGCAAATGCTTTTTTCCACTACAAAGAAAACATTAACACTTGACTTTGACCACTAATTGTGCTTTTTTTTTTTTTTTTTTTAAAGTGTGAACTATATGCTAATGAGGTAAAGTGTCCATGGCATCATAATTATATAATTTAACTAACAGATCAATGTAATCATTTTAAAATATTACTTTCATGCAAAGTAAGTGTTCCAGTCACAATTACAGATAAGACTGTTATATTGTTCGTCGGGGACATCAGTGACTAATGTGGACCCAAGAATCCTTCATTTTATTCACATCACTGCATTAGTATAAGAGCACAGCAAAGCATCTGACCTACCATCATGCTCTGTTAACCTCTTGCATTTAATAAATCAGAACGGTACTCAGACTAACAAGCTCCTAAATCCAAAGTGACTTACTTCTTTCTGTCAGAGCTCTCAACTTCTGGAGGAATTCCCACCATGATGACTGTTCCCTTCTCCACATCCAGTGGAGCTGCCAGGACCAGCGGTAGCAGCTTACACCTCTTGTTTTTGGTCTTAAATGAAGAACCAGTATTGTCTCATTAAGCAGTTATTTGCTGACACAACACACACAATTCCCACATCATATATTGCAAATAATCTCCACACGTAGTTCTCCAAATATTTGCTAATATTTATCATATTTTTACGTAATGTGTATTGAATACTAGACAAAAGCATTAAGCTGGGTACACACCTAAAGATTTTCTGTCCAACCATCCAACTAGTAGATTGATTGAAATGAAAATCTGGGAACGTATGGGAGTAAATGATCAGCAATTTGCTCCTAAATGCCAGAAAACAGATGAAAATGGTCGTCAGACAAGTTTGTTAAATGTTTGATCGAAACAATTTGTTCAAACAGTTTTTGTCCATTTTCCGGCATTTGGGAGCAAATTGCTGATTGTTTGGAATAAAAATCTGGTAAGGGATAAAAGCAAATGACAATCAACTAGTTGGATGGTTGGATGTAAGGTGGTCGGTTGGACAGAAAATCTTTACGTGTGTACCCAGCCTTAGTATCACTATGTAGGATCATAATAACTACTAGCATGCACATGCTATAAGAACATATTTCTCCCCCAAAAGAGTTAGAAAAATAAAATCATATTTTCTCTTCCTAGGTGTCGTGTTCAGATAAAACATTAGATAAGCCCTTTGGTGGAAGATAAATGATGAATCTGAAATATTACTAAATGGTACAGCCTAGGTCTATATTACTGCAAAACATTTCTGGTGACTGATTTCAGGTATAGAAGTTAATGCCTTCTCCTACAAAATGAGGAAACGTTCGGAAATAATGGCATTCTAATACCAGGAGAAACATATAACACAACAATATACTCAAGAAGTTGTTCTGGAAATATACTGTAACTGGCAAATTTTAACGTCATAATTCAGATGATATATTACCCCACCACAAGAAACAATTAAACATTAATTATGACAATAAGGTAAAACTTTTGAACAGCCACAACTATTATGATCAAATTGCAAAGAAGGCAAATGCAAAACAAATATGTATTAAGCTGAACTACAAAAGGAGACAAAAAACTGGGGGCAGGGGGGGAAACAACACTTTTGTTTCCTGGAAAAGAAAAAGTCCAACATGTGAGCAGCTTCAGACTAAATAATAAAATATAAATAAATGAACTTTAAACTAGTGTAAATGACAGGAGGATATCCCTTGAGAGTACAGGAAATATGGTTTCCCAAACAGCGGAAAGAGGTCTTTACAGTAAGGAAAGTAAAGATGAGGCGTTTCAAATGGTGGGAGGACAGTACAGATAAGATTTTTTTTTTCTTTAGAACATGTCACTTGAAAGACAGTGTTACACCAATTAATCATGGAGGTTAGGAAAGACACCCCTCCTATACTTGTCAAAAAACTGTCCGTAACGTTACAGAGTTTCATATGATTTACAGTTTAGATGTTTTTTTTTTCTTCCTCAAGAAGCAGCAAAGAAAAAATAAAATTACAATTTTAGAGGGAAAAAGAAAAAACAAACTCACTGTTTCTTCCCATCTACTGCTGGATACACACGAGACGATCTGTACAACCAACGATATCGCTGAATGATCTCCCTTGAACTTTTCTGTAGTGCAGGACAAAGGATATTGGGTGTACCCACTGAAAGATATCTATGATAAATATCTTTCAGTGAAGTCATCCTGCCACATCTCTTAACATGCAAATCGTGATGAAATCGTCCAAGTTTACCTGCATGTATGGACGACCATAGATATCATTATCGTCCATGCGGGAAGGCGCATCGTTGGTCGATCGCTGCATAAAAATTAACGATATGAATTTATCGTTGAACCATATCGTTAAAAAATATCGCACTGTGTACATGCACCTTTAAGATGCATACACACTTGCCGATATTTTAAACGGACGATAACGATATAGTTCAGTTGTTCACTATATAGGCCAGTGTGTACGCTAAAACGATGAACGATAACGACGCACGCTCCAGCAGGTCGTTGGTCATTGTCGTTCATCGCCCAAACATGCAGACCAACCTGACGATATTGTCAAGTTGTTGCATGTTCGGGGATGTGGGAGGATGCCCGGCACTGAACGATATCGTTAAGGATATCGTTCAGTGTGTGTGCTCAATGTCGTTAACGACATTGATCACACCCCTGCCGGGGACACACTAGACTATGTCGTTCATGGAGTGAATCATCTTGTGTGTACTCTACACTTGTGATTTCCAGTCTCACTAAGTTACATCTCATTGTCACACTAACTGGCCAGGCACTGGCAGTGCTGATGTGTGCTCATTCTGAACAGGATTAGAAGTTTGCAAACAATACCATTCAACCCCTATGAAGCTGGACACTGGTCAACTATAAAAAGGTGGCTAGCCTATGTGAAGGAAGGTTCTTTCTTCGAGGTCCATGGGGTCCACAGCAAATACGTTGGGGTATGTGGTTGGAGTGATCCAGGCACCAAACAGTTAAACGAGCTCTCAGCTCCCAGGATGCACTGGGTCCTCCCCACATATACCCCGCCCCCGGCTACAGGCAGTCAGTTTGTTACAAAAGCCCAAGCAGGAGAAGGTAAAGGATAAGAAGGAAGAACCCTTGTTCTCTAGACCAATCTCTCACAGAAGAGGGAAATCACAGAGTTACAAAAGGATTACCCAATAACACCAGGTGCGTTAGGGTGGGTGTCCTGTAGACCCCATGGACCTCAAAGAAAAAGAGTTAACGAAGGTATGTTATACCATAATTCTTATTTTCTTCCTCGGGGTTCACAACAAATACATTGGGGATGTCCCAAAGCAGTTTCCCTTAGGGCGGGCACGCTCCTGTGTCTCAGAAGAACGGAGAATCCTACGCCCGAAGGAAGCATCCTGAGAGGCAAAGGTGTCAAATGCGTAGAATTTGACAAAGGTGTGGGCGGAAGACCATGTGGCTGTCCTGCACAACTGTTCAGCAGAGGCACCCCGGCGGGCTGCCCACGAAGGTCCCACTGACCATGTAGAGTGTACTGTTACGGAGTCTGGCACCACCAGATTGGTCTGTGTGTATGCCTGAGAAATTGCCATACGAATCCATCTGGCCAGAGTCTGCTTATTGGCTGGCCAGCCACGCTTATGACAGCCATACAGCACAAAACTAGAATCAGATTTCTTCATGCTGTTGGTGCGATCCACATAAATACGTAGCGCATGGACAACATCCAGATGGGCCTCACCTACTGAGAGGCCTTAAGTCTGAAAGGCTGGGACCACAATTTCTTCATTCATATGAAAACGGGATACCACGTTCGGAAGTTATACCGCCCTAGTACGAAGTACCGCTCTATCCCGATGGAAAAAAGGGAGAGCGAAAGGAAAAAGCTGCCAAATCAGAGACCCCACGGGCAGAAGCGATAGCCAGAAGAAAACAGTCTTCGCTGTCAACCACTTTAGGTCTACTGGGGTTCGAATGAAGGAGCCTGCAAAGTCCTGAGAACCAATGTCAAACCCCACGGGGCTACCGGGGAAAGAAAGGGAGGCTGAACCCTCAGAACACCCTGAAAAAATATTCTAACGTCAGGCAATGGGGCGATCCTTCGCCGAGCCAAACTGAAAGTGCAGAAGCCTGAACTCTCAGGGTGGCCAGACGGAGACCCCGGTCTAAACCAGCCTGACATTAAGAAAACACTTGAGAAATCCTAACCACCCTAGGGTCACATTTTCTCAGTTCACACCTCTGAAAATACGAGTGCCAAATTTTGTAATAAATGTGGACAGAGGGAGGTTTCTGTGCCCTATGAATTACAGAATTGGAAAAACCTTTTCCCTTTAAGACGGAGGTCTCAAGAGCTACACTGTCAAAGACAGACAAGGAAGATCTGGATACAAGCAGTGACCCTGTATTAACAGGTCCGGCCTTAACGGAAGAGGCCACGGAGTGTCTAAGGAGAGACTCTGTAGGTTGGTGAACCAATGGCGTCCGGGCCAAGCAGGGGCTATCAATATTACTGTTGCACTCTCCTGTTTGTATTTCCTGATAACCCTTGGAAGAAGGAAAAACGGGGAAACAAAATATACGCCAATCTGAAGTTTCACTCTACTGCCAGAGCGTCCACAAACTCGGCTGCAGGATCCCTGGTTCTGGACCTGTACCTGGGGATCCTGTGGTCGTGACTCGAGGTCATGAGGTCTACCACTGGAAGTCCCCATCTGTCCACAAGGCTCTGAAACACCAGTGGATGAAGAGCCCACTCTCTGGCGTGTATATCCGGCTGGCTAAGAAAGTTCGCTTCCAAATTGACTCCTGGTATGAACACAGCTGATCTCGCTGGAAAATGACATTCTGCCCAAATCAGAATGTTTGATACTTTCGCCATGGCAGCCTGGCTCCACGTGCCTCCCTGATGGATGAGGTAGGCTACTGCATTGGTGTTGTCGGATTGTACCTGGACAGGCCTGCCCCTTTAATATTTCCTGCGCTTGAACAAGCGCTCTTGAATACTGCCCTTAGTTCCAGAAAGTTTATGGACAAACGGCTTTCCGTTGTCGTCCATTTTCCTTGAAACATTTGTTGACCTGTCACTGCTCTCCATCTGCGGAGGCTGGGATCATTCGTGAGGAGTACCCAATCTGGATCCAGAATGGGGGACCCCTGTTGACACGGTATGTCTGCAACCACCATGAAAGGGACAGTCGCACTTCTGGCCAGAGACAGATCATCTGTGCCTTTATTTGGAAACCCAGGCCGTAGCCATGGCCGGGCAAATAACAGCTCCTGATAGAGAAAAGACTGCCTTGAGACAGGCTTCAAGTCTCTTATCAGTGGAACCTTTAAAGGCAGATGATGGTACTGGATAGGGATAGAAGGCCTCAACCTTTCTTGTAAAATGGATTTTCCTTACTTCCTCCCTAAATTCCAAAAAGGTGCTCAGATTTGGGAAATTGAGCATTCACAATGTTCTGGTGTTTGAATACTGGAGCCTTTCATTGTATTGGCTCCACATCATTTAAGTTTACCACAGCTTTGACCGCTCTAATCAGGGAGGGGACATGTGCTGTTGGAAAACGGTCTTCCTCTCCTGAGAGTCAAGCTTGAGAGGAGACCCGTGTATCCCCCTAATTACCAGAAGATGTACCAGAAACTGAGGGATGGATGGCGTGTGAGACCAACCGCCTTCTGGTTTTTGGCTGTACTGGCCTAGCTGCTTGCCGCGGTTGCTGGAAAGCTGCCGAGGACGAAGCCAAATTCTAACCTGAGTGAGCATACATGTCCCTCCAGGATGGATGCATAGGGGGCATAAACATAGTAGGCTGCAGCTGCTGAGGGTAGCCCATTATCAGGGCCGGCGTAGGAGTCGCGAACCTGTCTGCAACCTGCGCCATGATCCGGGCAAAGGCAACCCAAGGAGGCTCCTGTCCAGAAGCTGGTATATTTGACTGCTGTGGTGACTCCTTAAAACAGTGACCACATAATCCATCTTGTATTAAATCCTGTGAAGACAACCCCACTTACAGGCCATACATGACACCAGCCCAGGGGCTTCTGCCACCTGTCTTTCAGTTTGTTTGGACATAATATCTCTAAAGTTATCGAAAGTCTGAGTATCAATGTGACAATCATTTCACACCCAATATATCCCACACACCTGTCGTAGAGGGTTAATGAAGAAGAAACAGCAGTGATAGGTTATGACTGACAAGGCAGCATAGCACGGCAGATTTCATAAGTCACATGCAATGCACACACATATACAATTTGAGAGATTATATATATATATATATATATATATACATACACATATATACACATACACTAAGCTCTCTAGTCAAATACCAAACATCAGGTAGTATATAGAGCTCTGTATGACCTGATCACCACTGGGGAGGCATACAGGGACTGACCCGATCTCCTGAGCACACAGCCACCTAGAGCACCCGAGAGTGCTCCCTGGCCGACTCATATAGAGGGAGGTTTTTTCCCCTTCACATATATTTGCAATAAGTTCTTTGTCAACTACGAACAGCACACAAGGCTACTTTAACTTTGATATCGAGATCTGTATAACCTAGCCATCCAAGGAGAGGTATACAGGGAGATAAACCAAGCCTCCTGAGAAATATTTGCACGTAACTTACAACAAGTGTAGGGTTAATGCCAAGTGACCACATTCACAGAAAAACATACATGTGAAGCACTCTAACCCCATTACACCGCAGTTTGGGGGTTAGGAAGAAAAAAGTAAAAACTTTCAACAGTAGCATAGGTCACATAAAATCCTTGCCTAAACACATCAGTCTGGCAAGATCTACATGCATATATTTGCAACCTAGTCAAATAGGTACTGAATCACAAGCAACCAAAGTTGGTAGGATTCCAGTGTTATAACACCTTCCTAGTAAAAAAGGCATAGCCAGGGATAAGCCAACTCCCCCCCCCCTAGTCAGTACTACACTGCAGCTGAGCTTTCCTAATAAAGGAGAGAGGGGGATGGGCAGCCCAGTTTTCACTAGTATACGTGAATTACAATTTAGCCCCTACAGCCTGCAGCTGGGGGCCAATTGGAACACTTCCTTTACAAAAGCCACCATGTAATGTGCTCACCTTCACACATATCTAGTAAATGTGAAGTACAGTTATAACTGACAGTCTTTCCAGAAACAAAGACAGCATAACTCAGCAAAACTAAATGAATTTAAGCAATATATTTGCCAAAGGCTCTTAATCAACTACAAAAAGCACACCAGCTTAGTAGGATATTGAGCTCTGTATAACCTGGACACAAAAGCAGAGGTATATTGGTCCATAATCTGGGAAAAGGAAACCCAAGGGAGTTCCTGTCCAGAAGCTGGTATGTTTGACTGATGTGGTGACTCCCTAACACAGTGTCCACCTCATCCATTTGTATGAAATCCTGTGGGGATAACCCCGCTTTGCAGGCCATACATGACACTAGCACAGGGGCTTCAGCCCCCTGTCTTTCAGACTCTTTGCATAATTGTAAAAATCATTATTATTAGTTCTGAGTAGCCATGTGACAATGTTTCACACCCAAAATTCCCACACACCTGTAGTAGAGGGTTATGAGGTGAAAGTGATAGTTATAACTGACAGTTATTTAAATATAAAAGGCAGCACCACACACAGCAGATTTTCATACGTCACATGCAATGCATAATATATTACCTTTATATGAGTATATGCATTTTAAGCTCTTAAGCTGGCCATACACTAGACTAGACCAACTTACATCCAACCATCCAACTAGTTGATTGTTTGGAATAAAAATCTGGTAAGGGATAAAAGCAAATGACAATCAGCAATTTGCTCCCAAACACCGGAAAATAGACTAAAAACTGTTGTTTGAACAAATTGTTTTGATCAAACATTTAACAAACTTGTCTGATGACCATTTTCATCTGTTTTCTGTCATTTAGGAGCAAATTGCTGATCATCAGTTACTCCCATACGTTACCAGATTTTCATTCCAACCAATCAACAAGTTGGCTGGTTGGATGAAAGTTGGTCTAGTGGCCAGCTTTAGTGAACTACGAACAGCCTCAGACCAAGTAGGATATAGAGCTCTGTAATAACCGGTCGCCGTGGGAAATGTATACAGTGAGACTGATCCAACCTCCTGAGTGCACAGCCACTGAGAGCACCTGAGTGTGGACTCTGGCCGACTCATATAGAGGGAGGCTGGGAGGAGCAACCTAGATGCGGGAACCTTACACTGGGCCGGCTAGAGGGTTGGGGTAGGTGCCGCCGGGGAGAGCGAACGTCCCCTATGCTACATGGATCCATCCGGCTCACTGACATGGCCGCCGCCATCTAGTCCCCGGCTGTCAGGAATCGCTCAAGTCTCGGTGGTCTAGTGTGGGAGGCAGTTTACCTGGCTCCTCACTGCAGCGTTCCCCCGGCCAGTCTCCACTGCCGGAGGACGGACCGTCACGTGGTTCCAGCATCAGCGGTCGCAGAAACCACCTTAATTGTATCCCCATGCATCCCGGTCGCAGTCCAGGGCTCTGTGCCCCTGCCGATATCACTGGCTTCACACCAGTGTTGCGGGGGTGGATGGAGCCGCGACATGGGCGTCTACCAGATGCTTAGCTGCTTCAGGTCTCCCCTCAGTCAGCACGCGCCGCTTGCTCAGGAGGAGAGAGGGACTCTCATGTACTCGTCTCTGGGACTGCTCCTGCAGTCCCACTGTCCATGTGGTGCCTTCTCGCACCAAACAGAACTGACTGACAGCCTGTAGCCGGGTTATATGTGGGGAGGACCCAGTGCATCCTGGGAGCTGAGAGCTCGTTAAACTGTTTGGGTATGTGGTTGGAGTGATCCAGGCCCCAAACGTATTTGCTGTGGACCCCATGGACTCCGAAGAAGAAATCTTGGCTTTTGCTGTGGAACTACAGTTTCCAGCAAGCCTCCCCTGCATGCTGGTACTTGGAGAACCACAAGTATCAGCATGCGGGGCATTACGGTCCTGCTGGTACTTGTAGTTCCACAGCAAAAGCAATATTAAAAAAACACAGAATACACACATCGTTGAAAAGTACAATTGTATTAAAACATACATGCACACACTATCTCTCACATACTCACCTATGTATCCCTGTATCCAATCTGTCCTCTTCTCCAGCAGACAATCCAATGGAGTACCTGTAATAAAAATTCCATACTCACCTCTTCCTATGCGTGGATCTGTCCTCTTCATCAGGCAATCCAGGGTCTTGCCAAAAATAAAACAAAAATGCAAAATACCCAGATCCACGAACATTAGTAGTGTCTTCTAAGGACACTACTAACCTAACCGAATGACAGCTCTGCCTGGCATTTCAGTTCAGAAATCCCGCTGCGGAGCGCTCATTGGCTGAGAGAAGCGAGCCTTCCGCCTTTCAGCCAATGAGCTGTTCTCACCATTGACTTCAATGGTGAGAACCGAGCGTGCCATTTTTTAAATTCAAAGATAGCCGTCGCGAGCCGATCACGGCGTCATCACCCCGCCCCCCTGGCTGGCTTAAATACCGTCAGAGCGAGGCGCCGTCGGCCGGGGAGCTGGAGAGAAGACCAGCTGAAGGAAGAAGATGCCGCAGAAGCCCTGGATGGCCGGCGGCAGGGGAAAAAAAAGCTTAACGGCCGCCGCCTTCCAGATGAAGACACCGTAGAAGCCCTGGATGGGAGGCGGCCGCTGCCCTCCAAATGAAGACGCCGTAGAAGTCCAGGGGGAGCGGCAGCCATGAAAAAGAGCTTAAAGGCTGCCACCCCCAGATGAAGGTCCGGCAAAATAAAATATTTTTAAAAACTGTCTTTTTTATAATTTGTATATTTCTTTTGCAGGGGTACTATAGGTACCAGCAGGCCCTTAATGCCCCGCCTGCTGGTACTCCAAGTACCAGTTTGCGGGGATGCCTGCTAGGACCTATAGTAATACTGCAAAAGACAATATTTATATTTTCATATGCCCCACACTTTACATAATCAACCCGGCACCCACCGCCAAGGGGTACTGGGGATAGCCCCGGGCTATCAGATGGGGCGAACTGGAGAGGGGAAACCCTTTATTGGGGGGTCCCCAGCTCCCCAGGGATGACTAGCGGTAAGGGGTGATGCTTCAGCTGGGGGGCCCGGTGAAAGGGCTCCCTTGGCTGTGCCATACCCCCCAGCTAGAAAGAGTCCGGTGCTGGTTCTGGTAAATACAGGGGGACCCTACGCATTTTTCCCCCCTGTATTTCCAGAACCAGGGCCGGCTCAGAGCCCAGTGCTGGTTGCGCTGAATACGGGGGACCCCTACGTCATTTGTCCCTCGTATTTTGGCAACCAGGACTGGTTCTGAAAAGCTTGGTGCTGGTTGTGCTTAATACGGGGGATCCCTACGTCGTTTGTCCCCTGTATTTAGCACAACCAGTACTGGGTCTCCATAGCCTGGTGGTGTAGGGCCACGCCATTTTTTAGTTTTGTTTTTACACGGGTTTTTTTTTTTAATCACAGAAGCATAGATGGGTCTCACTGATCCAATCCGTGATTCTGTATTTATTTAGACACAGATGCAGGTATCATGGATCTTTCAGGTCCGAGCCTGCATCTGTCTACTGCTACCTCCCCCGGGTCCTTCCTCCTGCACCACTAACGGCCCGGGTCCCGGCCACAGCTAACGCCTGCTGCCCCCCTGGGTTCCTGCCCTAACTTACGGCTGCTTCCTAGCCCCCAAGCCCATCCGCCGCTACCGCCCGCACCGACCTGTCATCTTGGTGCACCCAAGTGAAGCCACAGTAAGTACACCTGATAGATGCTCCTACTGAGGCTGTGCAGCAAGTTGAAACTTCCTATCTCTATAATGGTGGATTTGTGAGGTAATAGTTTAAAAACTGTAACTTTCTAATTTACCCAAACCCCAAAAGCACCTACTGTTGAACAATAGTTACCTAATAATACAAACCCCAAGTCTAATTTCGCCCCCTACCCTGAGTTATGCCTTCCCAAAAATCCACCATAGAGAACAGCAGAAAAGTGGTTCTAATTGAGTGTCAGAAAAAAACTGACAGTTGGAAATTTAGATTACTCCCAAGTCCTAATTTTTTGTGTTTTTGCCCTTAAATTTGGCATGCAGCACCGTGCAACAATTCTACTAGCCCATGCCAAATTTCAGCTCCGTACCTCCAATAGCTTTTGAGGATAAGCCCCTTAAACACCATGCCCCCTCCCTCTGAAATTCTCTATGGGAGAATTCAGGTTTTTTTTTAGGGGACCCCTACGTCATTTGTCCCTGTATTTTGGTAACCAGGACTGGCTCTGATTAGCCTGGTGCTAGTTGTGCTTTATACAGGGAACCCCTACGTTGTTTGTCCCGTGTGTGTAGCACAACCAGCACTGGGTCTCCAAAGCTCCATGCTGATTGTGCTGTGGGGGCACCTCATTTATTTTTATATTACACATTTTTTAAAACAATGCATGGACAGAACTCACTGATACATCCATGTATCTGTGTCTTATTGATTTGATTTTCTCAGGTGCATGCCCAGCACCAGCGAGTCCCTCTGTCGTTCGCTGATGCTTCTGTGCACAGCCCTGTTGCTGCCACTGCCCCACACTCCTGAAGCCTGCCCCCACAGCCATCTCTCCCTCTGCACCCTTAAAACACCTCCTGTGTGCTGTCTGCTCCTCCACCAGTGTTAGTGTACCTATTTGTTGTCCTACTGCCCTGCAGGTGGCCCGGTTTGCTCGTCAAAACCCTGATGGTTAATAAATTATAAAAATAAGCTATGAAATTCCATAGATAAAAAAACCTTACATGTCCCATTAAGGCTGCTTAGACATGATCTGAAAGTTCACGAAACCTACTGAATTTGTGCCCCACAAACTTCAAAAAGCAATGACGTTACGATCAGTAAGGCTAACGCCTTAATGGACGTGTTTCTTGCGTAATACAGTTATGGTATGCCATGACACCATGTGGTTAACTGCAGATTCAGCACACTCAGAGTGAGATTGCTGTCACTCGCAAAATGGTGGAGCTGCTAATTCACAGAACTGTGTGCTCATTGGAATACACACATGCAGTCTATGCAACTGAGGTCTGAGCAGAATATAGAGCTGCGCAGATTAGATCAGAGTATGGTGGACGGGGGGGAGAAGACAGGGCATTGTGGATGGGGCAGACAGAAAGGCGTGCAGAGGGGAAGATTAAGCAGTACAGATGGGGGCAGGCCAAAGTGATGCAGATGGGTTGAAAACAGTGGTGCACATGGGGGGGGGGGGGAACAGAGTGGCACGGTTTGGGGGGACAGAGCAACATGAATGGGGAATACAGAGTAGCATGGATGCAAGAAGATAGAGCAGCGCAGATGGGTAAAGACAGATTGGTGTGGATGAGGAATACAGTCTAGCACAATAGGAGAACACACAACAATAGGGATTGGGGAAGAAGATTGGTGCGGATGGGAAAGACAGACTGGTGCGGATGGGAGGGGAAAGAGTGGCACGGTTGGGAGGGACAGAGTGGTGCAGATGGAGGAATAAAGAGTGGCAGAGATAAGGGGAAGAGAGTGACGTGGCTGGGGGCAAGGCAGTGGTGCAGATGGAAGGAAACAGTGGCACGGATGCAGGCAGACAGGGCGGTGCACATGGGGAAAGACATTGGTGTGGATCAGGGCATGCAGATTAGCACAGTTGGGAGAACACACAGCTGTAGGGATTGGGGAAGTTATAGCAGCATGGAGGAGAAGATAGTGTACATGTATAGACAGAGTATGATAGTTTTAGCAATTGGGAAGCTGAATGCGTATAATGAATGAGATTGATATATGGAGTGAGAAGGATGTTGGAACTCAGTGCCCACAATCTTCCCATTCAGTCACCACAAAAATTTCACTGAGTGGGATGTGTGTACCACATAACTGCTCAGACCTCAGTTGCATAGACTGCATGTGTGTATTCCAATGAGCACACAATTCTCTGAATTAGCAGCTCCACCATTTTGTGAGTGACAGCAATCTCACTCTGTGAGTGTGCTGAATCTGCAGCTAACCACATGGTGTCATGGCATACCATATCTGTATTAAGCAAGGAACACGTCCATTAAGGCGTCAGCCTTACTGATCGTAATTTCATTGCTTTTTGAAGTTTGTGTGGCACAAATTCAGTAGGTTTTGTGAATTATCAGATCATGTCTTAGCAGCCTTAATGGGACATGTGAAACCGTAAGGTTTTTTGGCTGTGGAAGAGAACACACACACATATATACATACACATTTTTTTTACAGCAGCTGGCACACTATTTTATGTATGCATTTTGGTGGTGGGTTGGGCTTACTAAATTAATGAGTGCCTTTCTCCACAGAAAGGGGGGGCCTGTGCAACATTTTTTACAGAATATCTTCCTACTTGCAGTATTCCTGATCTAGACGGTGGATTATGTAATCTCTCAGATGGCGGTTTGTTAGTTATAATGTATACATTTATCCACACAAAATTATTTCTATTCATAAATTGTTCACAACACTGAGGACAGTTGTAATGTACAGTACCATGCCTTAAATCTGCTAACACACATTTCATTATTCTTCCCTACATTGCCCCTGGTATTCCCCCTTATAATCATTTTGCAGAGCTCCTCATAGTAACTATATAAGTGATTGTGTTTGTGTAGATGGCAAAATCAACAAAATGTAGCTTTCTGTATTTCGGAATTTCCTGCATAATGAATTTGTGGATAAATGATCCCATAACATCTATTACACCTATCAGGCTGTAGAAATTGTTACATTATTACATATGTTGTTCAGTTCTGTATTACTTGATTTCATAGTGTTACATGACAAAAGCAAGATAAGGACTTTCTATGGCCTACATTGTTGTGTGAGAAGAGAGAATATTACTCACAGAGCAGACAAACGATTTCAGCAAGTATTTGCAGAGGAGACACAAGGACACAGGCCTGGAAAACATCCTGACATCCGGAGTTCCCTGTACATATAAAAAGCAAAGTAGTTTTCATAGCTGCAAGTTATCAGCTTAAAAAGCAAGTAAACATAAAACCTATATTTGGATATTACCATCAACCAGAGAATATTTTACTGAGCAACATAATAGCCGAAGTAGAACGTACAGAAATGGTATTTATCCTATCTCTTCGCTAAAAGTTAATGCTTTTAAAAACATGCAAATAGGAGTTACTTCATCTTGTGTCAGTCTGGGGCAGTGCAGAAAATGAATTGAGCCAAAGTAAGAAAAATTACTTTGCCTGGTAATATCTTTTAGAAATTGGCTGTCCCATTTGTGAGGGAAGAAGGATGAAATACTCTTAACAATTTAGTTTTTAAAACAAGGTATTAAACTTTTTTAAATAAAGACCATCCCTGCCCCACCCTGACTAACAAAACCACAGGGTGACCATATTAAGTACTCAACAGTTTCTAGGAGACTCACCCAGCCCCTGTTAGTAACACAATAGGGTACGTTCAATTAACCACTAGCAGCAAATATACTGATCAAGCAGGTTCCTTGGGAAATTACTGTAAACATTTAAAAAAAATTGGGGATTGGTTATGTTTGAGACTGATCGTACGGAAGAAGTCTGTTACAGTAATTAATCCAAGGTTCTCTCATATTTTATCATCACAAACATCCATTTGACCTATGAACTATTATTTAATAGCTGAAATTGCTAAATATTAAATACTTAAATAGCAATTTAGTGTTTGAATATTTATATCTTTGTGGGTGTGCTATTATGTGTATTCATAGTAAAAATAATGGGTGTTAATGCATTGTTCCAATAGGGATAGCTGTGCTGGAAGAAATCAGCTGAAACAATAAAATACTGCTTGTGTGACTGCAGGGCGCTGTGTGTCTACACAGAAGCCTTACTAAACTTCCCAGTCACTGACTGGCTTCCTGTGTGGTCAGAAATCGGTAATCATTGAACTATACTCTCTTCAGGCTAGAGTGTTCTGGGGTGGCAGAGGTATAGCCACGCAGGGGCATATCTATGATGGCAATGTGTTAAAGTCATTCTCCCAGTTAGGCACGGAGTATATGCTCCGCCCTACGATATTTTATGGCTATTTACAGCTCAATTTTCAGGGACGTCACCCTATATACAATACTCCCCACTTAAATTATTTTTGTCATCTATTAGTTCCAAAAGAAAGCTCTATATTCGTATATAATGGCGGCTCATCACTCTTGTAATTTACCATGCCTTTATTACATTATTGTGGGAAGAAGATGTTGGTCCGATGTGTGATGATTTTTGGTCTATGGCCTTGGGAAGTCCAAGAGAATCCATGACATCTATAAGATTCCAACAGATCCAACTGTTAATAGTACACAGAACTTACCTCACACCTGAACGTCTTCTTAAATGTGGGGGTCGTACTGATGCTAAATGTCCAAAGTGTGGGTGCACTCAGGGTGCCTTTTGGCATATCCTTTGGACATGCCCTCAGGTTCAGAGTTTCTGGGGACCGGTGATTAGAATGATTGCCTCTACCAGCACTTCTCAATCTGTTCTCACACCAGCAGTTTGTATACTCTGTTCTCTGGCCGAAGATGCCATTGACCGGTACACCGACTATATATTCTGAAATTTGTGCTCCTTGGCCAAGGAATACATTGCATGTACGTATATGGCTACTACAGGTCCAGAGTTCCAGGAATGGGCCTCCCTTGTCAATGTCATGGTGTGCAATGAATTTAAATATTTATTTTTTTGCCCTCAAGGCTGAATCTAAATGTAATCGTATATTTGGCAGAGGTTGCTACAGTCCAGGTTTGCTAAAGTGCTGGACGATAGGTCTGATGTCCTCACATTCTGATTACCGGTTTGAATCAACAGCCAGGACAGACATTTTTTTTCCTTTTCTTTGGGTTTCTGCTTTTATTTCCTGTAATTCCTTACTTACCCATAGTGGAGGTGCTAGGGTTATTCAATACTATGCTTTGGTACTTCCATGTCTACCAATTTCTTGTAAATATGTTGATACTACGATGTTGTGGCAATTACCCAGTGCCGTATTGATGTTACCACATCTCTGTATTATATGCTGTTTTTTCTGCTCAATTGTATTACCCTGATATTTTAATTTTGTTTTATTACATTGTGTTTTTTTAGGTTTGTTTCTGAAAACTAAACTACTCAGTTTAAAAAAAGAAATCTGTAATCATTAACATCTGCCCAGGAAGACCCATGTGCAATACTGTAATCTGGACACTAGGGCCTCGTATAGGCACATGGTGTAAAAACGAAAAAGTTGTTGTACGAGAGTCTTCTACGAACCTCCATGAGGTAACAGTAAAGGAAAGGGCCCTGCGACAGAATGAGATTGGTGCAAATGCAACTCGCCACAATCTGTTGAATGGCACGTAATAGCTTCTTAGCAAGATCCAGACCAAGGTGCAGTTTGTCCAGGTTGCTCCTAAGATTAAAAGGGAAATAAGACAAAATCTTAACCATTTTAAAAATAGAGAATTACCATCAGCTGCTGCTATTAGGTAATCCCCAATGCAAAATGACTGATACATCAATGCCCCTTACAAACAAACTTGGTGAAATTTTTAGTGCATTTCCGATTTGTGGTAAACTTGTTTACCAGAATAAAACTATATAAACAGTAGAAGTTACCTAGACAAGCTGTCTAAAGCTTTGATGAAGTTATCTGTCCCATGCTCATCTTTCTCTGTGTTTTCCAAGAGTGAAATGACAGCAAATACAATGTCACTGGCCAGAAATTTATTCTTAAAACCAAACTGCACACTGAAAGTCTGCACCCGGATGTCTTTCATTCTGTCAGGAAGGAGAGAACAATCAATATAGAAAGCATGTAGCAACATAAAACACTTAAGGGGCGATACAATTATTTTGCGGGAATTTAGCTTTTATGCTAAGTGCACGGGAGCTATTCAATTACTTCCCATGAGAGATTACTTTTTCCCGCAATAATGCAGGGATTAAGCTGCAGCCCCATGGCTAAGTGCCAGGGGTGATGCAGCTTTCAGGTCAATACTAGCTCCAAAGTCCTACTTAACGCAGATTCTGATTGCACCTCAGGAGAGTATGAGCAGAAATGCACAGTAAGTGCAGCCTTGGGGCTATGTGAGAAGTAACTGAATAGGTCCCGGGAACTTAGGGCTCACTCAACACATTTAAGTGATGAGTTTTTACAGCAGACGTTTTCTCCTGGTCCACTCAATGCCCTGTCAAGTGTGGAGATTAAGCAATTGTTATTCATTCTCCTAGCAGATTACATAAATATTATAGAAATCATGGTTTGCCTGAATGTGCTTAAGGAGGGATGCTTCAGATTTGTTTTCGGAGTTTCTACTGTTTGAAACCCTCTCAGACTAAGGGCCATATTCAATTAGCCGTGAAAAGTCCCGTCCTCTTTGCCTGCCAGACTTTCCATCTACATTGCGTGTTTTTGGAGAAAACACTTATCATACGCGCGGCCGCTTTTTCGCCCTATTCAATTCCAAAGGACGCGAAAACACGTCCCTGCGAAACTCAAACAGGCGTAAAGTGCTGTCAGATTTTGGGAAATCAGCCTGACACCCCCCAAAAGATACACTGACATGGGGGATCACTATGGATACCCCCGAATAGCCCTGCTGAAGGCATTTGTTGTGCTTAAATGCTTTCAACAGCGGCTATTTAGCATCTTTGCACAAGTGGTGAAGAATAGCATTTAGCAGGGTTTTTTGGGGCAAAAATAAGTAGTGCCAGCAAATTTGGGGTACATGAAAATGGGTGTAAGCATGTTTAAAAATCGCTAAAGTGAGGTTCTAAAAAACGCACCTTCAGGAAACACCTGCAATCAAAAACACACCTGGGGCATACTTGGGGGACCCCCTGGAGTCTATTTCTCTAGTTTTTAAATTTGTCCCCCAACGTTGAACTTTTTTGGCGTGATCTAAAGTTTTTTTTTTTTGTTTTTTTTTTAACACGGTTTACCTTTGGGGGACTGTCCCAAGGTTGCAGGGGTGTTCCCGCAACTTTGCACCCCAAACCCCCAATTCTGCACTTTTTTTTACCTGTATTTAGAGGCAAATCTTTTCCGCTGGTTACAAAGCGCAGACTTTTCGCACTGGCGAAAAGTCTTTGGGATTGAATACGGGGATAAGTTCTCACCTAGCAAAATTACGTCATTGGCGGAAACTTTTCGCCAAAAACGGCTCATCGCAGCTAATTGATTACGGCCCTAAGCAGAGAAAGGTCTGTTCTAAATGGAGCCATGTTGTAAACTGCGCTTACAGGAACAGGTTCTTTTCTAGGTAACTATACTATGACCATTCAAAACTCTGTCTGCAGAATCTCTATAACCAACCAACCCATTACTCCACAATCTTACACTGACATATTCATGATGCATTCCCAATTACCTAGAATTCCAAACACTTGCAGTATGTAATCAATCTTGTATTGCTAGATTTTTTTTTTTCCCCCAACAACTTCCTTTGTCTATAGTCATTTACTTTATGATTCATAGAACAAGGGCTTGCCATGTAGATCACAGAAAGAGCACATTCTCTGATCCATGACATGAAGGCCACACCAGAGCTACCAAAGAGGAGGTCCTATGCTCTCTCTCTCTGCGTTCCACCACATAGCTTTCACTATAGCGCCATTTGTCATTCTCTCGTCTGGCTTCTATCTACCTACATTCTACAGGAACAGACTAAGCTCCTACAATTAACCTTAGTCCCTATGCAGCCTTCCACAATTAAACAGAAGGAAGATACGTGGAGGATCTCTAGGCAACAGGGCAGAATTGAATTAATATTGCTTTTATAATGAAAAAGGATTGTGGTTGTTCTGTGCTTACTATCTGAAATGCAACATTTACACAACACTGCTCCTCACCTCTATGGAGGGGGGGTAATTCAAGTGTGTTGTGTGCTGGCGGCCACTATAAAGGCACTCGAAAGAGCAGTTCAATTAATGCTCTTTTCGGGCGTGCACAGCCGCTGGCATTTCTACTCGCAGTCCCCCAAGCTGGCGAGCAGTAATTAGCGAAAAACTAACCATTTGAGCGATCATACGGGACTTTTCGCAGGTGCGACAATGTCTGCCAACTAGTCACATTTAAAGTATGACATTTGAACATCACTTGTATTTGTTATCTAATGCTGGCTGGATAAGCCCTCCACTGCCCAGGCTTCTTCCCAGTCTCCCGTGCCAAGGAAAATATTAAAATATAATCGGAAACCCTCACATCCAAAACTACAGATGTGCAATATCACTAAGCAAATGCGGTCAAGCAACTCAATTTGCACAAAAGCAGTTGGGTCTCTTAGGGAACTCATGGATAGCAGGGTCAGAGGAGCTACAAAGTTAGCACCATCTGTTGAGAGGAGCTGATCAGATTGCGGGTGTTTTTTGATGAATGCTGAATAAGTGCATGAAACTTTTTTTATTTTTAATTCAATAAAATATTGCATTTACAGGAGCTTTTATTTAAAATTGGAAAGGGCACAGCATTTTTCTCATGGCAAAGTACATTATTTTTCAGAAACCTCTAGCTTTGTCCTATACAGTAGTTTTAATGGATCATATTTTGCACATCTCAGCAAATATGGACTTCTAGGCATGGTCTGTCTAATATAATAAAAAGCACAGAAAAGTGACATATGCAAAAGTCACGATTTCCCTTACATGGACGTAGGATCGACTTTGAAAGACATTTTAGGCGACAATTTGCATTCTGAGGCATATGCACAAAACAGCTCCCTTCAGGCAGTGGGCATGCGTCATAAAATATGCTTGGGGAACAAGGCGGCGTATCTGCATTCAAAGTAGTATTGGAAGTCTGAACTTTATTTTGTAATGATCCTTGATGCCAATGGGTGACAGTGGATACCACACTGGGAACTTCAGTAGACTTCACTGACAGGGCCTTTACGTTCAGCAAGTAGGAAAGGGGGGAAGGGATGAACACATTCAAAATATACATTTGATTTTATTAAGGGGGGAGTTATCTAAATAAAAATAATCTAAAAAAAAAAATAACTATAAATCAATACTTCCTGGCTATTATATTCAATGCATTATATATTTTAATTACATTTACTGGGATCTTTAAGACTTTTTAATTCACCATATATCTTTACAATAGTCATTTAAATATATTTCTACCAAATGTTGCATTATCTGATGATCTGAACTATACTATGCAATCATTTAATATCTGGGAGATATTATTCCTGGGATACAGGAGCTGACATGTTCCCATTATAGTATGTACCTCATAATCAATAAGCTATCTCACCCATTACCTAGTTTTGTATCTATGAAAGCTTTTGGAATGCTGAGAGATTTTATTTGAATTATATTTGGAGTTATTCAATTCCATTTAATAAGTTGCTTATGCAACGTTTCTGGTCATAGAGTAAATCTCTTCAGGAACACCTATAGCTATAGTGACACCTGTAGGCTATAAGATAAACTGACGGGGGAAGTTAACATCTCTTAGGTAATTAGCAGAGAGCATATTTTTATTACCAGTTATTTATATAATGGCCACATTAGTAAACTTTTGAAGGCTCCATTAATTATCTCAGAGATGGCAAGAAGGAAAGCGGACTACAAGAAAGGACATAAAAGGAACCATTGCACTGGTTCAGAAACAGACAGGAGCATGTGCCGAAACAAACAGACTTGACTCGCAGCATCTAAATAATTGAATTGTAGGTCCAAACGGAGAATGTGGAGAAGGCAGGAGATCTAAGCGCAGGTCCAAAATGAGAGCTGTTTGTTTATATCAACGCAAAAAAGGTATTCTTGCAGCTTTAAGAAAGACATCATGAGTTTGTCATAAATTTTCTTTCACATATCGCTTAAGCCCTGTAAATTATAAAAAACATATTTACCCAAATTTGTTGGCAGATTCTTCTATCATTTCCCGGAGATTTTCCTTTAAGGAAATATCCATGGAGTTAAATTTCTGTTTCACTTGCTTCAAAGGCATTCTTGAAAACAATAACATCATTTTTATTAAAAGATAAAGTGAGTGGACATAGCTGGACTGAGGAGATTTGTAGGGTACAACAATACTAAGCAAGAAGTAAGCATTCTATAGCAATCAAATACATGTAGTGTTCTCCCCAGGGCCTTTTTAATGTATGCTCCTGTCTAAACTTTTCTTATACCGCCTGGCACCTAAGGCTGGACGGACTTACATAGATCTTCCCCCACCGGAAAGAGGATTCCGGCCACCGCATCCACCTCAACCCCAGCCAGCAGAGAGTTAACAGCACACAAACAGATGCAGCCTGTCCCAACAGGCAGGGGGAGAGTCAAAGAGGGAAGTTTGTTAATTACTGGCTGCACTTTTTGCACATTTCATCTAGGGGATGGGTTCGGTCCATTGTTTTTGATATGACACCTATGGAGTTAGTCTATTTGATGGGATAAAGATTTTGGATCTAACTTGATAAAGGATCCTAAGTACAACTTGCCCGGCGTGAGTGAGCCTCCAGGTCCCGCGCTACTTTGCTAGTGTTGGGAGTCTTTTTTGTGCGTCTATGTCGCAATGCGATTCGACTAGGACACACCAGCAGATTGTGCGGATTAATTTGATATGTGACACTTGTATATCTATGTGCATCTGAGAACGGAACATAGAATGAAAAGATTCAGAGACTCAGATGCACACATATACAATTATACAGTAATAAAATTAATCAGCAGTATGCTGGTGTGCATTTTCTGCAAAACAAAGACACTCAGCAGTAACAAAGTCTCACGGTACCTGGTGCATCGAGAGGGGCTTTTTAGCGTGACAGCAGCCAAGATGTATAAGGACCCATCTGTAGATCCAAATCATTGCCACTTAACATAAAAAAGTCAACAAAAAGGTACAAGATGTTTGCATTATTAAATCAGTTGAAGTTCTCTATTTCGCAAATAGAGGAAAACTATTTTGATTTGTGAACTCAAACTTCACATTAGGGCTTTTTAAACTATCAGTATTCACTGAATGAAACAATATTATGGGCAGGCGTTCATATTCATTTGCATTTAAAGCAATGAAAATATACGTGTTTGATTAAATGATCACATAATCTCTCAACATTAGTGTCAATATAATGAAAATAAGGCAATTTATCGGTCATAAATAATTCTCTCTTCATGACATGGCTGAACTAAAAACACACAACAGTAACGTTTGATTATTTATTCAGATTTTGAGATATTACCTCAAAATTCAGTATAATATTAAAGTTTCTAAATACAAGCTCATTTGTAAAAGGAAATTATACTACATTGTTTCCAGGCTATAATCTGAGGTAACCGAATCACCATATGTCTGGTAACAGATCACGCTAGGTTGCTCCTTTGATCTGGAAGTAGATGTAAAGAGGAAGTGCCACCACGTCTCTGATCTGTCACTGATTCCACAGGATGCAATGAACCATGTGCTGACTAATTGTTGAAATAATCCTGAACCAGAGTGTTGGATATTATTCTCAAACACACTCAACATATTTTTGGTGAATTTACAGCATATAATTTTAACTCTACCTACATATTTCAATTTGTAAAGAGGCATATTCAATAGTTCAGAAGTTAGAGTTGTTGCAACACTCCAATACCATAACAGAGGACATTATGTTAGTTCTCCTGTTCCAAAGGCTCAGTAAAGGCTACATTTCATGAATGTACTACTTGGTAAGTCTTGATTTTGTTTGTGAATGTACCTATATGTAACATATTTGCTTACTCTCCCGGAAACCACTCTTCCGGGCATGCAGGGGACTACCCCTGCAGGCCCAGAAGAGTGGCTGGATCTCTCGCATCCCATCCACCTCCTAGTGAAGTGAACAGGATGGGCTAATAATTGCAGAGAATCGTGGGTCCGTAGAAAGAGGGTAGGGTTACATTGCACAAATCACGTAATTTTAGCTTCACCCCCTCCCCACAGACCGATTTGCAGCATTTTGCCTTGATGGGGTGGGCTTAATGACATGACAGTCCGCCCCTAAAGTGGTCAGCTGTGTTTCCTTTTGCGAAGTGGGGAGCAATCAGGGTGATAGCTCCCCCATACCCCCCCACAGGGAGATGAGACTGCTGCTTAGTAGCAGTCTCCAGGGTCCCACTGCAGCCCAGTGTGCTGGGCTGCTGACAGGTAAGGGTGGCAACGGGGGTGCAGAGGGCGACAGGGAGTGAGGTAGGGGGAGCGGCATTGGACTCGGGCAATCCCCCCCCCCCTCTTAGTGCCATTGCTTATCGCCATTTCTTTTCAGAAGCTCAGCAGGCTCCAATAAAAATGCCCGATAACGGACTGTATTCGAGGAGGCGCTGGCGCTAACATATAGGATCCGTGAACTTATCACGGATCCTATTTGTATTCACCTGAAAGCAAATATTTTTTTGGGCCAATATGATGGGATCTAATTGAATTGCCCGAAGGCAATACAAGCGGAATAATCCCATTTTATTTGCCTGAAAAAAAGATCTGGTCCAATTGAATTCCCCCAAAAGTAGGAAATATAAGTAATAGAAGTTGCATTAGTTAGTAGGTAACACACATATTGTAATGAGTACACTTTACCATGCTCATTACCCACTTGTTGATTCCGTTACCACAGCATGCTGATTCCATTACTTTATTAAAAAAAATGTGCTCAGGTTACACAAATTGTTCCACTTTTACTAAATTTATGTAGATGTATCCTCTGGAAGTCCCCATCTTGAAATAAAATTATGAAAATTCAGAGCCAATTCTGAGAGCTGAATATATCAATTTTTTGTACACACAAACACATAGTAACATGTTTCATAAATGGTGATTCAGTTATGGACTTTGGAGATGTACTAAAGCTGGGAACACACTAGGTCGACCCGCTGAGATATCTGACAATTGTTAAGTATACAGTATACACACACATTCCAATAGTCTGCCTGATAAGCCGGGCTTGACACCTCAATTGGAACAGGCAATATATCTATCAGTGTGTACCAACCAATCAGCTCCTGTGTCACTTTATAGGCTGTGTTTGAAAAATGACAGGAGCCGATTGGTGGTTGGTACTTTCTCTCTCTCCAAGGCTTAGTACATCTACCCATGTGAAAGTAGGCGGATTTATAAAAGTTAACTTACACAAGATCGTACTTAAGCTATTTTGATAGCATCATACAGTATATGAGGTGGGCTGTTGTGTTTTGATTTGTTCACATTAGTGATGGTAGTTGTTAAAGAAATAGAGTTGAATTACTGTAAAAGTTGATTCGGTTACAGGTGGAATTGCCCTAAATAAACTCATATAGTTTATGCATACGATCTTCTCTTCCAGCTCGATATTGACGTTGCAGCCCTTATTCCCATGTAGAGAAAGTTAAACAAGTGCAAGGCTGTCTGGATAATCAAAATCAGTTTTTTAACTGAAAGATAAATGTATAATACCTACTCTGTGGAGCCAAAGTAGAAAGTGAAATACAGCATACAGGGGTTAGCGCTGGAAATTACCATGCACAGTATGTTCTATAGTACCAGATTCAAAAAATATAATATATATATAATCCAGCAGAAGAAAGGGCACTCAGAGACAGCAATAGATACAAAAATCCGAGTATAACAGTTCAAACGTTTTCAGGGACACAGCCCCGTCATCAGGCTGTATGTGGATGTTCCTGATGACGGGGCTGTGTCCCTGAAAACGTTTGAACTGTTATACACGGATTTTTGTATCTATTGCTGTCTCTGAGTGCCCTTTCTTCTGCTGGATTACATTTTTGTTTATCAGGTGCACCGGAGCAAGTTGCTCAGATTGAGTGCCGGCAGACTGTGCAAGATTATATATATATATATATATATATATATATATATATATATATATATATATATATACACACACACACATTTATTTTTTTTTGCTGCCCAGTTAATTGGGATTCTGCTGAATGAGTAACAAGTAGATATGCCCACATATCTTATCTAGCAGTAGCAACTTGTAATATAAAGAAGGCATGTCCCAGTGGTTCTCAACCCTCAAGTTTCCCCTTTTGAGGATTTCAGTCGGTGGAAGGAGGTGGGATATATACTGACCCAGCAAAATAGATTAGCTCACCTGCACTATTATAGACATCCACAAAACATGACCCCTGGTCGATACATTTTTGCACAGCGACTATATTTTTGTAAGTCACTTTCAAATAAGAAAAAGGGGGATTACTACCCCATATAGCAAATGGTATGTACCATGTTGATGTAATTATAATTAGCACTGTATACAAGAACAGAAAGAGCACTTACCCCATATCAGCCAGAAACTCTTGAAGTCTTTTATGGCCTTGCACAGACCACAGTTTGAGACTGGAGGTTGTATAGCATGAGTTACAGATGCTTTCATACAACGACCAATGCTGATATAAAGATAGACGCACACTGACATCACATGGTTAAAGAAATAACTGGATAATAGCGCCAGAGAATTTTCTGTATGGGCAATGTAGATGTGTGTCTGACCCTTATGTTGATTTTAAACCACCCCACATTCTCGCACCAATGTGTATTAGGTCACACAAGTCTCTGAATTTTACCTCTTGATTACAAGATACAGCATGACGTCCTTGTGTGTTCAAACAATTTATTGGCCATTATAAACTGTTAAACTAAGGGGGCTTGGGAGAAGACTATTACTCTAGATTGTAAGCTCCTAGGAGCAGTTATCCCTCCGGTTCTCACAGCTCTCTTCTCTAGCACTTCAATGACAGCCTTCACCTTGTGGTGCTAACTGTTACTTGTGCTATGTTTATGCTTAGGTTACTGTATTGGAATGTAATGTTCGGTGTACCATGTACTGTCCTACTGCTGCCATATGTACGGTGCTGCAAAACACTTGTGTGGCGCCTTATAAACAAAAATGTAATAATAATACTACACAACTCAAATGTGTATGTATTTACAACAGTTAGTGTTGTTGGTAACTTCTATCAGAGGTAAATAGTTTACCAGCCCCACTGAAACCAACTGGTTCAAGGTAGTTGCTCTAAAAATAAAACAATAGTGATGTCAAACACTGTAGGATACTCATACTCAAATGCAATCCTCATACAGTCAATGGAGAGTGAATTTTCTTCATCTTCATTCCGGTGGTTGTGTCGGGAGACATGGCGTTGGAGAGTACCCACATCAGTTACATATTTCATCCTTTAAAACAAAGTCAATTAGGCTTTTTGTTGTTTTGTGTGTACTTCTTGCATGTGAACATTTAAATATTTGATAAGATGCATGAGAAACCAATTTGTTTTTTTTTGCTCTGCGCAATGGATCATTAAGTGCTTCCTTCATTTGGTCAATGATAGAAGAAAATGGAGAGACAGAAACCAATATGCCAGGTTCAGACCAATAACTGCTGGTATTCTCAGCCTAACTAACTCATACTAACAGAGCCAAAAAGATTGTCAGAACTGAAGTATTAAGTTATAAAGCAAACCTTATAAACCTAGTGTACAGTCTAGAAGTTTTCCCTCACGCATACTTCACTGCAACAGAGAACAGCCTAAATATTTTCTTTTACACGCTAAGAACTTGTAACCTAGTGATGTGGGGGTACATGCTGTATTTGTAACCTAGTGAAGTGGGGTGATATGCTGTATTTGTATCCCAGTTACGTGGGGGAATATGCGGTTTTTCTTCCTCAGGGTCCATAGGGATCCCATGGGGTAATGTGGTTGGAGAGATCCTGGCACCAAACAGTTAAAGCTTCAGCTCCCAGGATGCCTCGGATCCTCCTCCATACATACTCCAGCCCTTCAGTTGTTCGTTTGGTGTGGCAGGATTCAGACACACCTTGGTAACAGGGGACTGCTCAGGCAGTCTTAAGCTTTTATTTTATTTTCTGTTTTTGGATTGGCAGTACTGAGCGTCTGAATTAAGGCGCATATACTGCGACTCCATCTACCTCCGCCGGGCCTCAACACCAGTAATAGAGCTGGCAATTCCGGCAGGTCTCGGCTGAGCGTACTAGCAGCGATGCTGGGACCCGAACTGCAACTGGACACACGGAGATGTCAGGTAAGGAGATTCCTTGCTTACGGGGAATCATGCACGGTAGTCCTTGCTTCTGGCGTAGGCGACGCACTGGAAGCCGCAGCAGTCAGGACCCGGAGCTTCCGCGTCCTCACTAAACCACCGGGGCCTTATCGTCCGACGCTAGGGATCGGCAGCAGACGCTTCTGCTGCCACGAGGCCAGTGTACCCGGTCAGTTGACGCAGCTATGGGGAGGTAGCTGCTCCTCCCCCGACCCAGTCCCTTTTCGCGTGTCTTGGTCGTTCCTCATACCCGCTTCGTGTATACGAGACACTCACCGTCTATTATCTGTGCGCAGCTGTAGCAGGTTGGTCTCAGGTTTTGGCTGAGTCTCCCTGTATACCTCTCCCATGGGTCAGGTATATAGTGCTCTAGCATGTTCTGAGTAGTTGATTCAGAAAAATTGCATATGCATTGTATGTGACTGTTTGCTAGCTGCTGTGTTTATATTGCCTTTTATTTCTGTCAGTTATAACTATCACTGTTTTTCTCCTCATCCCTATGTGGCAGGTGTTAGGGGTTTTTCTCTTAAACTTCACATTTGTTATTTGTGAAGGTTGTCACATTACATTACATTGTTATCTTTAAAATTGATATGTCAAAAAGTAAAATTCAATCAGGAGGAGGGGGCCACCGTACTGATTTCATGTAAAGCCTGTTTAGCAGGCTTGACCTCTCAGGACTTGATTAAGGATTGTTTGTGTGCTGTCTGTTATAAAGAGTTACCTCACCAGTCCAGTATACCAGTCCCTGTACAAGAACCATCTTGGGTGTCTTCCTGGTCTCAGGTTATGAAGCAGTTTGTTGATCGTATAGCTACTCCAATAATGCCTCCTTGTATGGGGTACCCACAGCATGCTATGTTTACACCTCCTATACATTCTTCCTGGATGGATGCTTATGCCCACTGAAGTCAGAGTATGATTCAGTCAGCGGTTGCAAGCAGACCGGTAGATACTAAGGTGCCTAAACACAAGTTGTCTCTTTATCAGTCAGCTCAGCATATGGCTTCAGACACAGATTCATCGGACGAAGCAGATGATGCACAGGGTTCTTTTCCAGGGTCTAGCACGGGAGAGGTAGACGATCTCTCCACAGTGGATGTTCCTTCTTTGGTGACCGCAGTTAAATCAGTCCTAGATATTCAGGATGATGAACCAGCTCCTAGTAAGAAGGCTCCAGTGTTTAAACATCAGAAGGTGGTCAAAACGGAGTTTCCTAAATCTAAGCAGCTCACTGAGCTTATGGAAGAGGCATGGGGTAACCCGGATAAACGGTTCTATGTGCATAAAAGATTAACATTGTTGTATCCTTTTCCAGCTTCTGAATGTACTAAGTGGGAGGTACCTCCTACTGTGGATGCTCACGTGATGCACTTAGTCAGAAATGCTACACTGCCTATTCTTCTTTTAAGGATTCTATAGATAGGAAAATTATCAAAATATTGTTTTAAGACATTTTTACATCAGGTACATCTCTGAAGGCCTGAAAAATACACTTATATAAAGGTTTTAAAGAATGAATAATTAGTATTCCACCAAAGGATCAACCAGAAACAAAATACAATTACAAATAATGAAAAACTTGAAAATAATCAATAAAAATCTTTATAAACAATTAAGGAGACCCAGAAAAGCAAGAAAATTAAAAAACCAAAAGAAACAAATTTACATAAAAAATATACACATAAAAAGCAATGTAATTTACATACGAAAAATAAAATATATATATGAAATGTGTGTGATTAAAAATAGCAAACCACTTGATACATATTCATGAAAGATGAACCTGTGTACCCTTATTGTTAGATCTGCAGTAATGTGCAGCTCTGTAGTCAGTTCGTGTCAATATTGTCCTGTAGTGGGTATAGTATAAGAATGGAAATCCTCCAGTCTTGTATTTAAATATTGAACATCAGCAGCCGAACTGGTTAGATTTATGCATATGTAGCAGCAGCCAGTGATAAAGGGATTTTTAGCAGGTCTCAGTCCTTATGCATAGAATCTTTAATGATAAAAAAAAACAAGATTAAAATTGAGAAGTAAATAAAATTCCCAAAGGAACACCGCTAATTCCGTCTCCTCTCATAAAGGGATCGCCTGCAGGGAAATAAAGTCCCGACTACGGTATACAGAAAATATGCACCAGAGACAATGATTTTAGTGCAAACAAAAATCTGATCACATTGATGTGAAAGGGATTTTTAATACCACTGCTTATGTTGGTGTGGCACCTTAATCCGTTTTGTAGGTTCCACATTGCAAGGGCCATTCAGGATTAGTCCTTTCCGAGTGCACTCGTGGCCGAGACTGTGTCCATTGGGGCTCCTTTAGTTTTCAGATGCAAATCCCTGTAGCGTTGACCGGCAACAAGCAATGTTGTGCTGTGTAATTGATAATGAAATAACGAGGGAATAGCCCACACCTGTCCATGAAATAGCTTTTGAGTTGATAGTCCCATTACTTTTGGCCCCTTAAAAAGTGGGAGGCACATATAGAAACTGTTGTAATTCCTACACCGTTCACCCGATTTGGATGTAAATTACCCTCAAATTAAATCTGAAAGTCTGCAGTTAAAGCACATCTTGTTTGTTTCATTTCAAAGCCATTGTGGTGGTGAATAGAGGCCAAAATATGAAAATTCTGTCAATGTCCCAATATTTATGCACCTGACTGTATATCTCCCACATACGGGAATCGGCCTCCTATTTGGGAGGAGCTGTAATAGATGCTGAAATTTTAGCTTCTAAAGCATCAGTATTGGCGCGCAGGGTCCTTTGGTTAAGATCCTGGAAAGCTGATACAGGAATCACAGAAGGCTCTGGTAGCCTTACCTTTTTATGGAAATATTCTTTTTGGAGCAGAGTTAGATAATAGCTACTCTGGGAGCTTCAAAATCTGCAAGTCTGCCATCTACGGCTACACTGAAGTCTAGGCAATTTTCATTTGGTCTTTTCATTTTCAGGGACGCGCCAAGGAACAGTCTTCCACCAGGCAGTCTAGTTTTCGCAGGACAACCAGGCGACAAACTAAGAGGTCTGGGCAGGCCAGACGTCCAGCTTCTAAGCCCGACGACAAACCCTCGACCTCATGGAGCGGGCCTCCTCCTGGGGGATCCCAGGGTGGGGGGCCGGCTTCTTCAGTTTACGGATTGCTGGCATCAAAAAACAGATGCCCGGGTCCGAGAACTGGTCTCTCAGGGATATTTGCTCTCACTTTCCAGAGGCATCCTTCCCAAAAGTTTTTTGCACAATTCCCCCATCAGGTTCGGCAAAAGTGGCCCTTCAGGAGGCGATTCATTCCCTGCTGCAGGCAGGGGTAATAATACCTGTATCCACCTTCGACATAGTGGGGTATGCTCCGTTTCACTCCAGGCCTCTGCAAAAATTGATTCTCTCCAGGTGGAGCGGACAGTATCATCTAATAAAGTCCCAGAGGATCCTTCTCAATCCAGATGTTCGTCTCTCCCTCCTGTGGTGGCTGAAATAGGATCATCTGGACAAAGGGCAACCATTCTGGATTCCAAATTGGGTGCTTCTCACCACGGACGCCAGTCTTCGCGGATGGGGGGTGGGACAGGTCATCACACCTTTCAGGGAAGATGGACAAATCAGTTAAGTCATTTGCCAATAAACATTCTGGAGCTACGTGCAGTATACAAAAGCACAGGACCTGCTTCAGGGCAGGCCAGTCCAGATCCAGTCTGACAGCGCGACCACAGTGGACTATCTCAATCATCAGGGAGGTACGCGAAGTCATGCGGACAGGAAGAAAGTGACAAATGTTCCGATTTGGGCAGAACGTCATGTTACAGCCATCTCATGGGAAGCAGACTTCCTAAGTCGTCAGGACATACACGCCGGAGAATGGTCTCTCCACATGGGAGTGTTTCAGCTCTTGGTGAACAAATGGGGTCTACCAAACATAGACCTCATGGCATCACGTCACAACCACAAGTTCCCCAGGTACGGGTTCAGGTACAGAGACCCACCAGCAGCACTCGTGGATGTACTGGCAGTGAGATGAGACTTCAAGCTGGTGTATCTTTCCTCCAATTTCCCTCCTCCCAAGGGTCCTCAGGAAATTCAAGCAGGAAGGTGGAACAGTAATAGTAGTGACTCCGGTTTGGCCCAGACATCATTGGTTCACATACATACGGAATCTATCCATAGACAGTCTGTATCCTCTTCCTCTATGCCAGGATCTGTTAACACAAGGTCCGAACTTACCTCGTCTGGCTTTGACGGCGTGGCTCTTGAATTTTCCATCTTAAAAGCCAAAGGTTTCTCCATCTCTGTGATTCAAACGATGTATTGGACACGAAAGCCTGCCTCTGCCGGAATTTGTTACAGGGTTAGGCATTCTTTTGGTCAATTGTGTTCCCTCAGGAAGCGTGACCCTAAGGTGTTTAGGGTTTCCCAGGTACTGGATGGTTGGGAGAAGTTGCTCTTGGAGGATGTTTTGGTACCATTCTTTATTCATGGCTGTGTTCTTAGACAAAATTGCGAGTGATCCCGCTCCCTTGGCTGAGAAGCAACCCCACACTTGAATGGTGTCAGAATGCTTTACTGTTGGCATGACACAGGACAAAGACTTTTGGAGGATGACATGGTGTCAAGAAGGGCAGCGAAGAAGCCACTTCTCTCCAGGAAAAAAAAAAATCAGGGACAGACTGATATTCTGCAAAAGGTACAGGGATTGTACTGCTGAGGACTGGGGTAAAGTTATTTACTCTGATGAATTTCCTTTCAGATTGTTTGGGGCATCTGGAAAACCGCTTGTCCAGAGAAGGAAAGGTGAGCGCTACCACCAGTCCTGTGTCATGCCAGCAGTAACTCATTTTGAGACCATTCATGTGTGAGGTTGCTTCTCAGCCAAGGGAGTGGGATCGCTCACAATTTTGCCTAAAAACACAGCCATGAATAAAGAATGGTAGCAAAACATCCTCCAAGAGCAACTTATCCAACCATCCAAGAACAGTTTGGTGATGAACAATGCCTTTTCCAGCATGATGGAGCACCTTGCCATAAGGCAAAAGTGATAACTAAGTGGCCTGGGGAACAAAACATCAAAATGTTGGGTCCATGGCCAGGAAACTCCCCAGACCTTAATCCCATTGAGAACTTGTGGTCAATCCTCAAGAGGCGGACAAATAAAAACCCACAATTTCTAACAAACTCCAAGTATTGATTAGGCAAGAATGGGTGGCCATCAGTCAGTATGTGGCCCAGAAGTTGATTGACAGCATGCCAGGGCGAATTGCAGAGGTCTTGAAAAAGAAGGGTCAACACTGCAAATATTGACACTCTGCATAAACTTAATGTAAATGTCAATAAAAGCCTTTGACACTTATGAAATGCTTGTAATTTTACTTCAGTATACCATAGTAACATCTGACAAAAAGGTCTAAAAACACAAGCAGCAAACTTTGTGAAAACCAATACTTGTGTCATCCTCAAACTTTTAGCCATGACTGTATACACAGGCTGATCTCCACGTCCCAAACAAGGTAACAGCGCATTCTACTCGGTCTGTACGGCCATCGTGGGCTTTTAGTCGGGGTGCCTCTGCTGAACAATTGTGCAAGGCAGCCACGTGGTCTTCTTTTCTTAGGTTCTATGCCTTTGATACTTTTGCCTCTCAGGATGCTTCCTTTTGGCGACGAGTTCTCCTTTCTGCTCAGGTGCGTACCCCATTCCTAGGGGAACTGCTTTAGGACATCCCCACCCTGACACACCTGGCTGCATTGGGTACATTTTATTTTCTTTCGGTCACGGATTCTCTCATCTTGTGTGAGTGTTTATGGTATATGTAAAAGCAAAAAAAAAAACAAAGGGCGCGGGTCTCACCAGTAACAAACGTTAGATGCACTGCTGCACTCTAAAAAGTATTGTCGACATTAAAACCAAGCGAAAAAGAATGAATTGGTGAAGCTGTAACCCCTCAACAATTACAGAGACCGCTGTGTATCTAACCAGATTAATGATTTATTTAAAAATGAAAATTCGTATATGGTATTCCATGATAATCAAGTAGAATTTAAAAATATAGCACATGGACAAATGCACAATAAAACACAATTAGTCACACAATTACAATGTAAACTACAATAGGATAAATTAAACATATGTAGATCCGAGGATTTTGGTGAATAGATACAATATACTTCATATAAGAAGCTTTAGTTCTTAGGTTCTTTTTTGTTATTAGGATTTGTTAGTATATACCATTCACTTTTATATTAGTATATTCCTTGCATCCCATTTAGAGGTAGACTTTAAGAATTGTTAGTCTGATTAGTAACTTTCAATCAGCTGTATGTTAAATAGGATGGTCACTTACATCACCTGGGTATTTAGTAGATAGGGATTCCCTTTGATTGTAATCAATGTTCTCCTCAGGTGAATATCCTCCGTGACCAATCCTTTCTTTGTGTGTCAGAAAATCCCCTACATAGTGTGAAATGTTCCAGCTACCAACTGCACGATTTTCAATAAGCCAGGTACTTGTTTCAAGTTCTTGGATGGACCCAGTTGTATATGTGCTGTAGGTGAAGAATGGCACCTTAACTGTGTCGTCAGATTACAATAACCTGGTGTTAGAATCAGACACCCATAAGTGGCCAAGGTCTCCTCATCCAATTCCACTAATAGTTCCTAGGGTGCTGAATCAAATAAATCGATAGATATCAGAAGCTGGGTACAATGTAACAAGTTTCTCCGCCTCCAACTGGAATCAGCGGCTTACTCAGGCAGGAAGCCGCTGATTCCAGTTGGAGGCGGAGAAACGCGTCAAAATCCTTGGATCTACATATGTTTAATTTGTCCTATTGTAGTTTATATTGTAATTGTGTGACTAATTGTGTTTTATTGTGCATTTGTCCATGTGCTATATTTTTAAATTCTACTTGATTATCTTGGAATACCATATATGAATTTGAATTTTTCATATTTTCATTTTTAAATTCATATAATCTGGTTAGATACACAGCGCTCTCTTTAATTGTTGAGGGGTTACAGCTTCACCAATTCATTGTTTATGCTGTATGATTGGTCTCCCTTCTCTTTCCTTCTCCTGCCTTGAGGCTTGTTTACAAAACTGAAGGCCTGTGGCTGGGGTAAATATGGACGAGGACCCGAGGCATCCTGGGAGCTGAAAGCTTTAACTGTTTGGTGCCTGGATCTCTCCAACCACATTACCCCATGGTAGCCCTGTGGGCCCTATGGACTTTGAAGAAAAGGAGTTATCAACGCAAGTCTACCATAACTCTAATTTTGTAACCCAGTGAAATGGGGAATATGCTGTATTTGTACCCCAGTGATGTGGGATGATATGCTGTATTATACCCCAGTGATGTGGGATGATATGCTGTACTTGTATCCAAGTAAAAAGTGTGGAGATATGCTGTAATTGTAACCCAGTGACGTGGGGGGGGGTATGCTGTATTTGTAACCCAGTGACGTGGGGGGGGGGGGGGGATATGCTGTATTTGTAACCCAGTGACGTGGGGGGGGATATGCTGTATTTGTAACCCAGTGACGTGGGGGGGATATGCTGTATTTGTAACCCAGTGACGTGGGGGGAGATATGCTGTATTTGTAACCCAGTGACGTGGGGGGAGATATGCTGTATTTGTAACCCAGTGACGTGGGGGGGATATGCTGTATTTGTAACCCAGTGACGTGGGGGGGATATGCTGTATTTGTAACCCAGTGACGTGGGGGGGATATGCTGTATTTGTAACCCAGTGACGTGGGGGGGATATGCTGTATTTGTAACCCAGTGACGTGGGGGGGATATGCTGTATTTGTAACCCAGTGACGTGGGGGGGATATGCTGTATTTGTAACCCAGTGACGTGGGGGGGATATGCTGTATTTGTAACCCAGTGACGTGGGGGGGATATGCTGTATTTGTATCCCAATAGTTTGTTGTATATGTTATTAATAAATATATCCTGAGAGAAATCAAACATATTCACAACAACAATTACTTACTGAGTGATTCTGTCTTGAACCCACTGATCTGTCAGACCAATAACAGCCCACCTATTAAAATACAAACACACAATCTTTTACAGAGCCCACCTATTAAAATACTAACAAACAATCTTTTAAAAACACCCCCCCTTCACACACACCTGGAGGGAATAAAATCATATACTGCATATAAACAGAAGAGGTGAAGAACAGACATGCAGCAACACCAATCACACAGATTAATAAACTGAAATCTGTAATTCCAGAAGCAAGCATTAGAACTAAAATGCACATGTAACAATCCATTGACGCCCAATCCTATATGAACATTAGCAATTTGAGCACCTCTTTGCTTTCGAATTCCATTCTGATTTGGCATTCTCAAGCACTAGGGCAGGCCTGGCCAATCTGTGGCTCTCCAGCTGTGAAACTACAAGTCCCAGCATGCTTTACAAGCGGATTGGTGGGAGGGTATACTGGGACTTGTAGTGGAATATTGAATTAGCGTTGAAAAGTCGTTTTCGGTGATAAAGTATCGCAAGTGACGTCATTTCGCCATGCGAAAGTTCCTCCGTATTCAATTCCGGAGTCTTTTCGCGGTGCAGAAACTCAATGCAATGGAATTGGCCATAAAGTTTTTCCTATGACTAGGTGTCGAAAAAAGTGCAGAATTGGGGTTTTGGGGTGCAAACTTTGGAAAAAAAACCTGCACCCTTGGGACAGTCCCCCAAAGGTAAACTGCGTCAAAAAAAAGTTTAAAAAATACTTTAGATCACCCCAAAAAAGTACTTTCATTTTGGGGGCAAAAAAGACCAAAGTTGGGGGACAATATTAAAAACTAGCAAAATAGACTCCGAGGGGTCCCCAAGGATGCCCCAGGTGTTTTTAAGTTTGCAGGTGCTTGCTGCAGGTGGATCTTTGACTTCACTTTAGCAACTTTAAAATATGCTAGTACCCATTTTCGTGTACCCCAAATTTGCTGGGACTACTTATTTTCTGCAAAATAAACTGCTAAATGCTATTCTTCACCACTTCTGCAAAGACGCTATTGAGAGCATTTAAGTACCCCAAATACCTTAAGCAAGCCTATTCGGGAGTATCTATGGTGATCCCCAATGTCCATGCATCTTTTGGGGGGGGTGTCCGGCGGATTTCCTCAAATCTGACAGCACTTTTCGCCAGGTCCGAATCCGCCGGGTCCCGTTCTCGACGATTTCTAATTGAATACAGTGATAAGCGCGATACTTTTTCGCATGGAAAACCAGCAATGTGGGCGAAAAGTCCGGCATGCGAAGAGTACAGGACTTTTCGCTTCAAATTGAATAGGCACCGTAGTTTCAAAACGTCTGGACAGCCACAGATGTGGTAACACCATCTCTAAAATCTACTAAAACACCTTTGATGAGTATCCCATGAGACAACTGAGACACAGACATGTTTTCCAGAGCTCTGTTACTGGTGTCTAATCTGGCAATATTATTCAAAGTATTATAAAACAAAAGTATCAAAACTAATTACTACAGGGGATAAGCTTGGTATACAGATGCCCCCACAAGAACTTTAATTAAATAGTTCCTCAACTATAAAGACCGGGACAAGCGGCTAAACGTGAAATACATTCAAGGGCCATTGAAATATAATGGCAGCCAAATCTCAGTATACTATAATTACTCCTCAAAAGGAAACAAAGCAAAACACCTTTTGTGTCTCCAAAATAGAAAATATCCTATGCTGTTGATGTTTGGTGCCACGTACTGGATATTCCTGCCACACAGTGGGTCAACATTGTTAATCTCTATTGCACACATATTCCTTATTTAATAAGGAAACTTTACTTAATGGCTTCAAGAGCTGCCGATTAAGCTGTAGCAGAGTTCATGTATATAGCAGACCAGAACTGCTCTGACAGCCGTTTCATATAGAGCCATCCATTTTCATAAGAATCTCTCAAGTCCACTTTTCTCATAATTTGCGCCCTATGGTTCAATCAGAACAAACCCATCAGTTTAACAATCCCATAATTCTGTGGAGTGAAAGGCTTTAACCACTGATATCTAAATTTCTTAAGATCTATCCCTTGACTTACAGTGTCTCCAAGTGGCCCATATGACATGCTCGAAAATTAAGCTACTCAATGCCCATGGATGTGATATCCTTTTCACCCTCTACATTCTTCCTATTCACAAGCTGTACCTCTTCTGAGTAAAAATAAAAAAAAACAATTGAAAAATGCTATTTCAATTGCTTCCTAAAAAGGGACACGTCAGACCAATAACACTGCTGCCTTCTGTCAATGCTTAATCTGTGGCCTTATTTTTAAAAAGCTGAAAAATAAGAAAGGTGCTACCATGTGAGTAATGCAATAGTATCATAGTCTTGGCTGTACACACTATAGTTTACTAACTTACCACAACATGTCATTTGAATCTTTAGACATAATCCAGGCCAATTCAAACATCATCATTGCAGCCTGCAGGGACAAAAGATGACACGAGTTACAAGTGCAGAAAGATATACACATGCCATTCTGATGAGACAATTACAGATCCATGCATATATTTTGGTTTGATAACTCATAGAGGGTAGAGTTAACATCCAGTATTTTGATTAGATTATGTTTATTAAAACAAATATAATACATCTTCACAGCAGGTTTGTGATAAAGATTTAGAGAGAAAAAAAAAAAAACTGAGATCACGCAGATGTCTTTATAGATACAGATGTCTGTACCCAATGATAGAAGAGAGAACAATGACCAATGACGTTACCTGATATCCCTTAAAATAAGAGTTATGGTATGTCGAAGCTGGATTATTGGCTGAGACAAGATCAGTTTAAAATTGAATCGCAGCGATACCATCTTGAGACTGGCCGCAAGACGCCATTTTGCGAAATGGCCGCCTAAGCGCCAGTTTAGATAAACTCACATTTTAGTACATGTGGCGATAATACCATTAGCATCATGCGAATGCATCTGTGACCATCACCATAGGTTACGGCGATTCACTAAAAGCCTATTTCATTACTTTACGTATTATAAAGGATATATTCCAGAAATGGCTCTACAGTATTGCATTAGAGCAAGTGGCCAAGTGACAACTGGCTTGTGTAGATAAACTTCCAGCACAGTGTTTGTCCACTACGGGTGGTCTGGCTAGAATACATTAGCAAGCTTCATGCAATGACATGATTTCAAAGGCTAGAGTGTCACCTTAGGTCTGTCTCTTGTAGCTGGGATATTTTGCATTTTCACACAAGAGACCAGGAGAATAAAGAGTTTTCTTTCCTTTGAACACAGGAAAGCAGAGGACATGTAGAACTATCTGGCCCAGCATGTCACGCTGCTAAGATGTTAGAGTCAAGCGCACCCATCTTCATACACACATTAATACGTCTTTATATCAAACCCCGAATACTCACACATTACATATTCACACATAAGGTTTAATAAGCTTTAAAGTATATGATTTAAGTTGGTTCAGTTAGTTTAAATGCTGTGAAATAAAGATATTTGATAACTTAGGTTCTGTACATGATAAGAAAGCAGTGTTTGGGTCCGTACTGATGTGTACTCTTTCAACAGAATTCCGGTACGATCGGTGTGGAGATTGCATCGTGCATTCTCAAGTTATGGATCACAGAACCTACAAGCAACAAAATGTTTTATTTCATGAACAACTGTTAGGATGTTATAGAGGGCGTGAATAGAAAGATCCCCAGCTGTTAGAGGCAGGGAGAGTCTATTTGAACCAGCCTGTTAAATGTGCTGTAACATATGCTTCTCCTCTGGGAACCAATGATATCAGCAACAGACTTCCCTATTGTCTTGTTTATTCTGGGGGGGTATAAATATGAGTGCACGAATGCTGGTCTTCAGTCTTCATGCTGAACGCTGTATGACTAAGGGTCTCTTGCTGATGCCTATCTCCGGGTCCGGAAGCACCTGCGTATGTATACTGTACTTGGGGTCTCTATAATTTCCTTTTGCGCCTAAATTGTATGTCTCTCTCTGTGTGTGCCTCTCTCTCTCTCTCTCTCTGTGTGTGTGCCTCTCTCGCTCTCTGTGTGTCTCTCTCTGTCTCTCGCATTGTATTTATTTGCGCTTATTGTACACAGATCATAGCGTGTAACTGACTGTACTTTTACTTGAATAATACTTTGTGCTTCGGAACCACATGTTCTGAGTCTGGAGTCTCTATTTATTGTATGACTGCGTACGCAAATTAGCGTCATCCTTAGAGGTGTATAGGAAGGATTTTAGAAGGTACAGGCAGGGGTATATAGAGGATCATTTTAATATCAACAGATGGGGGCTCATCCAGTAAAGTCACTTACCTACTCACACGGCACATACGGCTATCGATGTCTCAGCAAAGGGTGGAGTGGCCACATGCAGGGTTTTCCTGCAACCGCTTTGTGCTGAAAAATCGCTATCCGTTTTCGTGTGAGCAAAGTAAGCTGACTAGAATCCAGGGACAAGAAAGGAAAAAGTTTGTTTTCCTTTGTTGATAGAAATTAGCGTTTAAAGGGGTGCCGTAGTATTGAGTAGGCGGCTGAGTCGCAGTTTTGCGCACAGAAAACACACACTTTTGCGTACGCAGTTAAAAAGTAATTATACGGTTGTGTGGTAGTCGCATTATATTTTGTATGCGACTGGTCCCACAATAGCGTATACGTACTTCCGGTTGTGCTGCCATGGTGTTTAAACAAAGCCATTGAGGTTTACATTTTTATTCTATTACCAATATCTGGGTTAACGTGTATTTTTCTGCGCAGAAAAAAAAAAAGTGTAACAGTGAATATTTGTTGAACAAAGTTAACGGTATCGTATGATCCTTAAGGGCTAGGTGCAATGGTTAGCCTAGCCGCTTGGTAAGCAGCTTTACCGTTCTATACACAGTAGCAGGTGTACATGTTGTCTTTGTTGTAGAAAGGTGCGTGAGAGTAGCTGACATACAAACTCTCATAGGTGTGGAAGTTGCCTTACTAAATCTTATCCAGGTGTGTGGGCGCCGCCGGCTTAAATCGTCCACAGGTAAGTGAAAGTGTCTTGATTGTCTTTCACAGGCTTAAATCTTTATTTAAAAGCGTAGGCGATGTCTCAGAATGGGAGCCACTCAAACAGTAGAGAAGTTAGGCAATGATGTACTGCTAATGGAGGCGCCGATCGGATCGGCCCGTCGTATCATGCTTACAGAGTACGGTACTTATGCAATAAGGTATTGTGATTTATGGTTTAATATGACGAGGAAGAGTGTTAGACAGTTTCCCATAATTGGTAGTTTTGACAAAAATGTGTTAGACAATGTCCAGGATCACATCTGTATGGTGCGATCCCGAGAGAAAAAGATTAAGGGCCTCATTCAGACCCACTCGCGAGCGGCTGTCCGCTCGCAAGTGGGTCGATGATCTGCACTGCGCATGCGCACGACGGAGGGAGCTCCGTCGTGCGCATGTGCGAGACGCGTCGAGCCAAGAACTTTCCTTCGCTCGTAGTGTCTCATCAAAAGGGGGCGTGCTGTCGATGTTGACTGACAGCACGCCCCCTTTGGTGGGCGTGCCGGGGGCGTGCCTGCAAGACGGAGGCGTTCCCAAGGGAACGCCTACCGTCTGAAGCCGGCCCCACTGACATCACTAGTGATGTCAGTGGGAGTGATTTTGGCTCTGATAGAGCCAAAATCACTCCTGGCCTTGCGGTTGAAAAACTCAACCGTAGGCTTTTGCTCGCAGTGGCGATGGTCACGATGGTCAAGACCATCGCGACCATCATCCTGCACGCTCGTATATGCTGTGGACGCTCCATATTAATGGAGGTGGGCCCTGATTCAGAGCGAGCGCTCTGGTCAGAGCCTAAGTGTTTTGAATGTTTAAAACTATGGCAGCATGAAGGGGATGCGTGGCTTAAAAATGTGCAAACGACGCACACTACCGTTGAGAGCACATTGCCAGAAAATACATCCGCGACGCCAAGTTGCAATACGGGCGAGCCGCAAATTGGCGTGCACGTGTGTCAAGGTAGCGACGTGGAGAGTATTGCTAGCAGTTCACGCTCACCTCCCCCACCTTATGTGGATGGAGGAGCAAGTACAGTTACCAAATATACCCATAAAAATGTAACAAGCAATTTGTACCCTCTCTTAAGCAACCATAAAGAAAATGTTTATGATGTGCATGATGAGCCTATTGTAATGTCTGCCATTTCCCATGCTGTGCAGATGATAGATGCTGCATCACCACAATCACGGGTGGTGCCGCCATCTCCATCGGTAACAGCAAGGGAAGTGCTAACACCCTCTGCACCCATAGAGGAAGTTGTTAATACCATACGTAGCAGCAGCAGATTAAACCCCCAGCCAGGTAACCAGGTCAGAGGTAGCAACGCTGCCGCTCTGCATCCCATTCGGACAATAACTGTTCCGAATGGAAATGCGGATGCAAACGGTGTAGTGCCCACGAGGGAAGTAGTAATGCATTGTCCATGGACAAGAGCAGAACTAAATTCCATCATAAATGATTTCCCCGATCCCAAAAAGGAATTAGCCAAATGTCAAAGATTTTTGAGAAATTTGGGTAGTTCTCATGAGCCCACTAATAAAGATTGGCGTGTGATTTTAAGGGCCTGTCTACCACGCAATACCGACGTGACAAAATTTATCAATGACTGTGTATTGGATGGCGACGTTCCCTTAACAGACCAAGTAAACCAAGGTAACATTTCCCGCATTGTGACTCAATTGGGTATATATTTTCCAGTAGTAGTTAACTGGAACAAAATCTTCACAATCAAACAAAAGGAGAGTGAAACTGCAGAAGACTATTGCGACCGGGCTCTGCAGGCTATCACCCAGTACACTGGGATAGAAGATATTAAAGATAGCACTCACCACAGGGGAATGATAGTCACGGTACTCATGGACGGTCTGAAAGATGATTTAAAGATTCGGGTTCAGACCTCACAACCTGGCTGGAGGGGACTCACAATAGATAACCTCATAGAGTCTGCCATAGAACATGATAAAAATATCACAAAGAAGAGAGCGACCCAGAGCGAAAAAATATGAAATATGGTAAGAACTTACCCTTGTTATCTCTATTTCTACAAAGTCCATAGGGTTCCACAGGATACCTTGGGGTATAGTGATGACGTCAGGCATCGGGCACCATAGAGTTAAGTTTCAGCCTCCCAGGATGCACTAGGGTCCCCCTCCTATACCCCGCCCCAGAGCCAAGGCATCTCAGTTAGGTACCAAGCCATAGGCCGGAGGAGGAAAAGGAAGAGAGAGAAGAAAGATCTGGACACACACAAGAATCACATTCTCACCAGAGGGAGACGGAAAAACCGGTGACCAGAGTAAAGCCCATCTGCAGCACAGGTGCGACAGGGCGGGAGTCCTGTGGAACCCTGGGGACTTCGTAGAAATAGAGATAACAAGGGTAAGTTCTTACCATATCTCATATTTTCTACTTCAGGGTCCATAGGGTATCCACAGGATACCTTGGGGATGTCCCAAAGCAATATCCTTTAAGGGTGGGGACGCTCCAGTGCTGAAAGGAGAATCCGCCGCCCAAAGGAAGCATCCTGAGAGGCAAAGGTGTCAAACGCATAATACCTCACAAAGATATGGACAGAGGACCACGTAGCAGCTTTGCAGATCTGGACTGCAGAGGCACCACGTCGAGCTACCCACGAAGGACCCACAGACCTAGTGGAATGAGCCTTCACAGAAGGAGGAACCGGCAGGCCTTAATGAAGATAAGCTTCAGAAATAGCCATACGGATCCAGGCTGCCAAAGTTTGCTTTGAAGCAGGCCAACCCTTTTTACGGAAGCCATAGAGGACAAACAAGGCGTCCAACTTCCTAAACGAAGAAGTGCGGTCAACATAAGTCGTTAAGGCCCGCACAACATCCAAAGTGGCCTCACCCACTGAAAGGCCGGGTGAGTTAAAAGCTGGAACAACTATTTCCTCGTTAACATGAAACTGGGAAACAACTTTGGGAAGAAAATCAGGACGACTGCGTAGCACTGCCCTGTTCCCATGAAAAATCAAGAAAAGGGGTCTACAAGAGAGCCCCTAAATCAGAAACACGTCTGGCCGAAGCTATGGCCAGAAGGAAAACAGTCTTAGCTGTAAGCCATTTAAGATCCACTGAGCCCAGTGGTTCAAACGGCGGTCCTTGGAGAGCTCTCAGGACCACAGCCAAGTCCCAAGGCGCAACGGGTGGAACAAAAGGCGGCTGAATTTGCAGAACGCCCTGCATAAAGGTGCGTACATCAGGGATTGTAGCAATCCTACGGTGAAACCAGACAGACATGGCAGAAACCTGCACCTTCAAAGAAGCAAGGCGAAGCCTGTGGTCTAGTCCCGCTTGTAGGAAGGCGAGTACCCGAGACAGATGAAACTCCCGCGGTGCATAACCTCTCGGTCGACACCACTGGAAGAACGTATGCCACACGCGATGGTATATTCTCGAGGAAGACGGTTTCCGAGCTCTTAGCATGGTTCGCACCACAGAGCTGGAAAACCCCCTGGACCTTAACATGGCCGTCTCAACAGCCACGCCGTCAAAGACAGCGAGTCAGGTCCGGGTGAAGACAAGGACCCTGTGACAGAAGGTCCGGTCGGAGCAGTAAGCGCAGAGGACTGTCCACGGACAGACCCTGAAGGTCGGAGAACCAGTGCCGTGTGGGCTATGCGGGAGCTATCAACAGGAGCGTCCCTCCTTCCTGTTTGAATTTCCGGATTACCCGTGGAAGAAGGGAAACCGGAGGAAAGAGGTAAGCAAACCGGAACGTTCACCGGACGGATAGAGCATCCACCAGAAACGCCTCTTCGTCTCTTGTGCGAGACCCGTACATCGGCAACTTGTTGTTGTGCCGGGACGCCATGAGGTCGATCTCTGGAAGACCCCACCTGTCCACCAGCAGTTGAAAAACGTCCGGGTGCAGGGACCATTCCCCTGGATGAACGTCCTGGCGACTGAGAAAGTCTGCCTCCCAGTTTAGCACTCCCGGGATGAAGACAGCAGATATGGCCGGAAGATTGCGCTCCGCCCATACCAGGATCCGAGACACCTCTACGAGAGCCGCCCGACTTCGGGATCCTCCTTGCCGGTTTATGTAGGCCACGGTGGTAGCGTTGTCCGACTGGACCTGCACCGGGTGACCTTGGAGAACCCGATGTGCCTGCTGGAGAGCATTGAAAACCGCTCGGAGTTCCAAGATGTTTATTGGAAGCTCTGCTCCTGCCGGAGTCCACCTGCCCTGGAACAAGTGTGGACCCGAGACCGCTCCCCAGCCCCGAAGACTGGCGTCCGTTGTTAACAGGACCCAATTCGCCACCCAGAACGGACGACCCCTGTTGAGATTGGTCGTCTGCAACCACCAGGCTAGAGACAGGCGAACCTCCGGAGTGATCACCAACGTCTGGGACTTCAGACTCTGAGGCAGTCCATCCATTTGGACAGGATCAGGTGCTGCAGAGGTCTGGAGAGAAACTGGGCATATTCCACCATGTCGAATACCGACACCATGGAGCCCAGTAACCTCATTGCCGAGTGCAGAGACACCCGGCGGCTCTGCAGACAACAGCGCACCCTCGACTGTAAAGCAGAGATCTTTTCCCCGTCACAAAGATCCTTTGCTGTCCCGAGTCCAATAAGACTCCGAGATGCAGAATCCGCTGAGACGGGATCAGGGTGGACTTCTGACAGTTTATCAACCAGCCGTGCCGTTGCAGTAGCGCAATGGTCAGGTCCAAGTGGCGCAGAAGGAGCTCCGGAGATCCTGCCATTAAGAGAAGGTCGTCCAAGTACGGCAACATGCGGACTCCCTGCAGCCGCAGGGAAGCCGCCATGACCGCCATCACCTTGGTGAAAACACGTGGTGCTGTCGCCAGGCCAAAAGGTAACGCCCGAAACTGAAAGTGGTCGCTGCGGATTGCAAACCTGAGGAACTGCTGATGGCGCAAAAGATTAGGGACATGCAGGTAAGCGTCCTGTATGTCCAATGACACCATGTAGTTCACAGGTTCCAGCGCCAGAATGATGGACCGAAGGGTCTCCATCTGAAACTTCGGCACCCACAAAGACTTGTTGAGAGCTTTGAGGTTGAGAATCGGACGAAACGACCCATTGGGTTTCTGCACCAAAAAGAGATTGGAATAGAAACCCTGGCCCCTCTGGGAGAATGGAACAGGCACTATAACTCCAGCCTGGAGCATAGTGTGCAAGACCTTCCGCAGCTCCGTGGCTTTGTTCCTGTCTGATGGTAGACCCGTGGTGAAGAATCGAGCTGGGGGTCTGTGCCGGAAGGAGAGGGCATACCCGTGAGAGACCACCTCAAGAACCCAAGTGTCCGTCGTGGTGACCGACCAACACCGGGCGAACTGCAGCAGGCGGCCTCCCACTTTGGGATCCCCCAAAGGGAGGCCCAGACCATCAGGCCGCAGGCTTGTCATCTGGCTTAGGGGCCGGACGTCTAGAACTCCAGACCTGCTTCCGGGGCTTGGCCGATTTCTTTGGGCCAGCCTGTCGGGGAAAGGACTGTGCTTTAGGCCTACCCTGGGCCCTATAAGGCCGAAAGGACAACTTACCTGAACCGGAAGGAACTGCAGCAGACAGGAGACATGCAGAGTTGGCTGCCGCCAGCGTGGCTACACTTTTGTCCAGGTCCGGACCAAAGAGAACTTCTCCGTTAAAAGCCAATGCTTCCAAACCCTTTTTGGAATCCACGTCCGCCTTCCAAGATCGCAACCACAATGTGCGACGAGCAGCTACAGCTGCCGAAGAAATTTGAGACACCAGGGTACTAATATCCAAGGCCGCTTCGTTGATATAAGTGGCCGATTCCCGGAGATTGCCGATCAACTCCGTCTGCTCAGCCCAACAGTCGGAATCGAAGGACGCCTCCAACGTATCAGCCCAGCGCTCCATAGCTCTGGCAACCCAGCAAATGGCCATAGCTGGCCGCGCTGCCCCCCCCCCCCCCCCCCCGCAAGGGAATAGACGGACTTCAGGCAGATCTCCACCTTGCGGTCCGTAGCATCCTTAAGGGAGGACATGGATGGCATGGGTAATGTGGCACTACGGACAAGGTGTGTCACATGAGAATCTACCTGTGGAGGGGACTCCCACTTGGCAAAATAATTGTCCGGAAACGGATACACCACTGCTAAACGCTTTTGAGGCTGATATCGTTTGCCTGGCTGTTTCCACGCTTCCTCTAAATGGTCAACTAATTGCCCCGAAAGAGGAAACACTGTGGAATGTCCTTTAACATCCTTGAAAAAGGCGTATTTGGACTGATACTGGAGGCTCCTCATCCTCAATAACTAAAGCAGTACGGACTGCACGAATAAGGCCAGGTATATACACCTTAGACTTAGCGTCCGACTCTTTAGGACGGGGAGGTTCCTAGTCAGAAAGATCCAGAAGCTCCCCATCGTCAGACGTCCCGTCTACATCCTCATAAGGAGCAGACAGACGCCACCGGTCGCTTGTGAGGCCGCATCAGACTCCCCTTGCAACACTTCTGACAACTGCTGTACAGAGCTTGTTAACGAATTAACCCACGCAGGCTCATGAGAGACCTGAGGAGGGGAAATAGGGAGACTGTGGGGTGCCATCAATTGTCTTGGGAAACCCTGCATGGGTGACGGCACCACTGACTGCTGGGACAAACCCATCTGAGTGAAGGCAGGCTGCGGAGCTAACTAGCCCACGAGGGTTGTAAGTGCTTTGGCAAAACAAGCCCAGGGCAGCTCCTGTACCGAAGCCGTGACCGTAATCGGTCGCGTCAACGAATAACACCGTCGACATAGTCCCACCGCACTACCGTCCCCCTCCGCTATAGGTACCTTGCATGTAGTACATAAAAGCTGGAGAGGAAAATCACTTTCAGACATAATGGTAAGTATGTGACCCCTCTCACTGATACTCATTAGTATAGTGTGAGACCACCCTGCAAGCACCGCACCGCAAGGGCTTTACCAGAAAGAACAGGGACAGTTAAATGCTGACAGACAGAAAATGAAAGTACAGGCAGCAGATGCTAGCATAAGTCACATACAATGCAAAGAAATCAATTCCTGCACTATCAGCGCTGATCCTCAACTACACAGACTCAGAGCCTGGTAGGACACAGCGCTGCATACACAGACCTTAATCCAACGGAGGAGAGGTATGCAGGGGGACCCAGACCGCGATGCCACCGTTCATCAGCGTCCAGCAGCGCTCACCATGCTTCTTCCACAGATGGCCACCGAGGAGCAGAGAGGAGGCCGGCCTGGGGGAGGATCGCTGACACAGGACCAGTCAAGCTAGAGCAGAGAGGGCTGTGTGCAGCGGGGGAGGCGCCGGCTGTGAGACAGGGAAGGCGCGCTCCCCTGGCATGCATTTAACCCCTGGGACGCCGCAGAACTACCGCTCTGCCGCGGTCCTGCTGTCCCAGGTGGGTAGTGGAAGCGCAGGTTAGAACCTGGCTCCACGCTGCAGCCAGTCCCCAGGGAGCCCCCTGCCTGGGGACTCGGGACCATGTATCAGCGGGGACCCCGCTGCTTACCTGTTGTCCCCCTTGATTCCGGCCATGGTCCTAAACATCTGAGGTCACCGCTAGCTGTGACCCCAGATGCCTACCAGTATCCCCGGATCAGTACCGGCGTTCTGGTACCGGCGTTCTGGTACCGGCGGGGGTGTAGGGAAGACAGCATGGACGTCAGGACTGACTGTCCATGCTGTACTTCCAGATGTGCAGCCACAGCTGCATTGAAGAAACTTCAGGGGCTCTTCACGGTCCCCATCTAACAGGTGCATCCGACTCCGGCCGGGCACCAAACTAAACTGAGATGCCTTGGCTCGGGGGCGGGGTAAAGGAGGGGGACCCTAGTACATCCTGGGAGGCTGAAAGCTTTAACTCTATGGTGCCCGATGCCTGACGTCATCACCTATACCCCAAGGTATCCTGTGGATACCCTATGGACCCTGAAGTAGAAACTAATGGCTGTCAGTATCCAAGCTCTGGAAGGAATGACAACATCACAGCCAACCGACACACCTGCACCCACACACACCTGAACAATTACACGTCCTCACCAATCCCACACCACAGCAAACACATCCTTACCCCACATATCATACACAACCACAGGTCCCATACTCATATCCCCCACAATATCCTTACCCATACCCACCACCTTTCCCTCTTGCTCAAATCCCACAACAATCTTTTCATCCACCCCGTTCAAAATTATGTTTTAACTGTCACCAAGTGGGACACGTAAGTAAGAACTGCAAAATGAAGACCACCACACAGGAACACGAGTTTCCCAGTATCTTCTCCCAGGCCTTACATGACTGTTTATAATCTTTTCAACCTATCAATGGATCTGTTCTAATGTAAAATGTGGATGATCTATTGTTGTATTTTAGGTCATGTTTAAATGATATTAAACTGTTGTGCTTTATCTCCCACTCATAGGACACAAAGGTTGCTAAGGATAAACGGCAGCCATGCCAGGCTGAGGTTGACTACTCGGAATACTATCCAAAACAGTGGAACAGGCATTATTTAGAGCAGTAGCTATTAATACCAAGATTTAATTGCAGGAACCTGTATGCAGATATTATATCCCTAGAATTATTAAAAATTATAGGGGGACTTATTTTACAGATGACGTTTCCAAGAACATGTGTAAGATGATAACAACACTGAGATTATCCCAGACTGTCTTTTCCTTTATTTGCCCCCCCTTTGAGATACTGTTCAAACAGACAGCCTCATGTGAAAATATGATAATGAGGTTACTGTGCAGGGTATCACGAAGATGAATGAGAATAACCGAAATTTAAAGTGTTATTAACATGTCTAATGCAAACTGTCAAAATGTCAAATCTGGAGGAATTTGTTATGATCCAAATTTTTTTTAGCTCAGGTTGTTTGACTGATCGGTGGAAAGGTCCGTATCTGACGATACTACATCCACAAAGGGTGGCCGGGGAAGATACGTGGGTCCATTCCACTCACTATAGGGAGGTTAACCAACCGGTGGAGATACAAGGCAGAGACAAGGCCGATAAACGTGGACCTGTCGATTGCGAGCTTGTGCCGGAAAGATTAAAAAGGTGACGTTGAGATATCTGAGCTAAAGAAATGTGTAGATCAGTGCTTCCAGCAATGGAGTGGTCTGCTGTGGTCATCCTAGTTCTTTTTCTTTCCAGAGTTTTTGCCATGATGATCTGTTAGGGGATACTCAGTGTCTGTGATGGGGGACCGATAAAGGAGATGTGAGCTGATGGCGGAGCTGATGGAGTGGAGTCAGGAGGAGTGCAATGCCAATCAGGGGAGTGCCTGACCAATTTTAGTATTGTAATTGTTATGTTATTTGGGAAGAATACTTCCAGAAGTTATGACCCTCACACATGTTGAAATGCTGGGTATACATAAAAACACACCGTCACCCTATCTTCACACACAATAAGAACACAGAGGCAAAAGAAATATGATGCGTCCGGTGTGTTCCTATAGTGTTGAAATATGAAAAATCTAAAAAAAAAAAAAAAATAGAGTAAAACGAAAGAATGAAATTATGATAGTGGCCAGTATGAATACCGAGGTAGACACAGAACTGCATTACAACCCTGAGCTAGGAAGTACCATCATTTAATGTATTATATTTAGACATGCATAGAATGTATTATTAAAATGTTATTTATAAGAACACCTCAGACAAGGTAAAGTCTCAATTCCCCTTCAAGACTGCTGTTATAAGACTGGTGCATCCCCACACCTTTCACATGATCTTCCAAGATCCGCGGTGTGCGTATAATAGTACGCACTCCCCACTCAGAGACACATTATTGTTAAGAGTAAGAACCACCTTGTGCCATCCCATAATAACACTAAATAATATGTAAATGTAAGCATAAATTAAATTTTAATAGCAGATTGTGATAGCATGTTCGCTATCAAAGGGTGGACTGTCGAAGCTGGATTATTGGCTGAGACGATCAGTTTAAAATTGAATCGCAGCGACACCATCTTGCGACCGGCCGCAAGACGCCATTTTGCGAAATGGCCGCCTAAGCGCCAGTTTAGATAAACTCACATTTTAGTACATGTGGCGATAATACCATTAGCATCATGCGAATGCATCTGTGACCATCACCATAGGTTACGGCGATTCACTAAAAGCCTATTTCATTACTTTACGTATTATAAAGGATATATTCCAGAAATGGCTCTACAGTATTGCATTAGAGCAAGTGGCCAGGTGACAACTGGCTTGTGTAGATAAGCTTCCTGCATAGTGTTTGCCCACTACGGGTGGTCTGGCTAGAATACATTAGCAAGCTTCCTGCAATGACATGATTTCAAAGGCTAGAGTGTCACCTTAGGTCTGTCTCTTGTAGCTGGGATATTTTGCATTTTCACACAAGAGACCAGGAGAATAAAGAGTTTTCTTTCCTTTGAACACAGGAAAGCAGAGGACATGTAGAACTATCTGGCCCAGCATGTCACGCTGCTAAGATGTTAGAGTCAAGCGCACCCATCTTCATACACACATTAATACGTCTTTATATCAAACCCCGAATACTCACACATTACATATTCACACATAAGGTTTAATAAGCTTTAAAGTATATGATTTAAGTTGGTTCAGTTAGTTTAAATGCTGTGAAATAAAGATATTTGATAACTTAGGTTCTGTACATGATAAGAAAGCAGTGTTTGGGTCCGTACTGATGTGTACTCTTTCAACAGAATTCCAGTACGATCGGTGTGGAGATCGCATCGTGCATTCTCAAGTTATGGATCACAGAACCTACAAGCAACAAAATGTTTTATTTCATGAACAACTGTTAGGATGTTATAGAGGGCGTGATTAGAAAGATCCCCAGCTGTTAGAGGCAGGGAGAGTCTATTTGAACCAGCCTGTTAAATGTGCTGTAACATATGCTTCTCCTCTGGGAACCAATGGTATCAGCAACAGACTTCCCTATTGTCTTGTTTATTCTGGGGGGGTATAAATGAGTGCACGAATGCTGGTCTTCAGTCTTCATGCTGAACGCTGTATGACTAAGGGTCTCTTGCTGATGCCTATCTCCGGGTCCGGAAGCACCTGCGTATGTATACTGTACTTGGGGTCTGTATAATTTCCTTTTGCGCCTAAATTGTGTCTCTCTCTCTCGCTCTGTGCGTGCCTCTTTCTCTCGCTCTGTGCGTGCCTCTCTCTGTCTCTGTGTCTCTCTCTGTCTCTGTCTGTGTGTCTCTCTGTCTCTGTCTGTGTGTCTCTCTGTGTGTCTCTCTTTCTCTCTGTGTGTCTCTCTTTCTCTCTATGTGTCTCTCTTTCTCTCTGTGTGTCTCTCTTTCTCTCTGTGTGTCTCTCTTTCTCTCTGTGTGTCTCTCTTTCTCTCTGTGTGTCTCTCTTTCTCTCTGTGTGTCTCTCTTTCTCTCTGTGTGTCTCTCTTTCTCTCTGTGTGTCTCTCTTTCTCTCTGTGTGTGTCTCTCTCTCATTGTATTTATTTGCACTTATTGTACACAGATCATAGCGTGTAACTGACTGTACTTTTACTTGAATAATACTTTGTGCTTCGGAACCACATGTTCTGAGTCTGGAGTCTCTATTTATTGTATGACTGCGTACGCAAATTAGCGTCATCCTTAGAGGTGTATAGGAAGGATTTTAGAAGGTACAGGCAGGGGTATATAGAGGTTCATTTTAATATCAACAGGTATAACATACCTTTGTTAACTCTTTCTTCGAGGTCCATGGGGTCCACAGCCATTACGTTGGGGTATGAATCCCGGTCACCAAACAGTTAACACAAACGAGCTCTCTGCTCCCAGGATGCACCGGGGTTCCTCCTCATATACCCCACCTCCTGCCTCAGGTAGCCAGTTTGTTACCAAGCTTAAGCAGTCGGAGACAAACAAAGGGTAAGAAAGAAGAAACCCATAACTCATGAGTCCAGACTCAAGAGGAGAAACTACGGAAACCTCCCCCAGAACTACAGGTGCGTCTGGGTGGGTGTCCTGGGGACCCCATGGACCTCGAAGAAAAAGAGTTAACAAAGGTATGTTTTACCATAACTCTTATTTTCTTCTTCGGGGTCCATGGGGTCCACAGCCATTACGTTGGGGATATCCCAAAGCACTAAACCTACGGGCGGGGACGCTCCTGACTCTCGGAAGAGAGGAGAACCCTACGGCCGAAGGAGGCATCCCGAGAGGCAAAAGTGTCAAAGGCATAACAATTGACAAAGGTGTGGACGGAAGACCATGTGGCTGCCCTGCAGAACTATTCAGCAGAGGCACCCCAGCAGGCCGCCCACGAAGGCCCCACTGACCGTGTGGATGTACCTTTACTGAGTCTGGCACCACCAAACTAGTCTGACCTGAGGAATCGTCATAGGAATCCTTCTGACCAGCGTCCGCTTATCGGCTGGCCAGCCTTATGACAGTCATACAGTACAAAAAGGAACCTACTTCCTCATGCTGTTGGCGTGATCCACATAATTATGTAGCGCATGGCCAACATCCAAGGAAAGCCTCACCTACCGAGAGGCTTGTAGTCTGAAAGCTGGGACCACAATCTCATCTCACATTCATATAGAACCAGAATACCACTCTTGGAAGGTATTCCGTCCTAGTATGAAGTACCGTTCTCTCCCGATGACTTCGTAAAACGGGAAAGCGGGAAGAAAGTGCTGCTAGATCAGAGACGCTCCAGTCTGACGAGAACATACTCAAGAAATCTAACCCCCTAGGACCACATTTTCTCAGTTCACCCCGGAGAACATACGTTTTAATAACTGCAGCCAGAAGTAAGTTTCTTATCCTCTGAACTACAGAAGATCCTTTCTTTAAGGCGGAGGTCTGAAGAACCATGCCGTCCAAGATGGATGAGTCAGGTCTATATACAGGAAGGGATCCTGTATTAACAGGTCCGACCTTAGCAGAAGAGGCCACAGAGTGTCTATGGAGTGACTCTGCAGGTTGGCGAACCAGCAGGGTCTGGGTCAAGCAGGGACCATCAGTATTACTGTTGCATATTCCCGTTAACCCTTAGAGGGAGGGATAGCGGGTGAAGCAAATACGCTAGTTTGAAGTTCTACTCTACTGCCAGAGCGTCCACAAACACTGTGCCCGTACCTGGGGACCCTGTGCTTGTGACTCAAGGCCATGAGGTCTACCAAGACCCATCCATCCACAAGGCTCTGAAATACCTGTGGATGAAGAGCCCACACTCTCTGGCGCATATATCCTGCTGGCCTAGGAAGTCCACTTCCAAATTAAGGACTCCTGGTATGAACACAACCGATCTCGCTGGAAAATCACATTCTGCCCCTGATGGATGAGGCAGTCTACTGCGGTGGTGTTGATAGATTGCACCTAGACCGGCCTGCCCCTTTAGTATTTCCTGAGCTTGAAAAGCGCTCCTGAATACTGCCCTTAGTTCCAGGACGTTTTACGGAGAGACTGCTTTCGTTGTCCCCCATTTTCCTTGAAACGTGTGTCGACCTGTCACTGCTCCCCACCCGCGGAGGCTGGTATCATCCAGGTTCAGAATGGGCAACCCTTGTTGCGACAAACGTCTTTAACGGATAGTCGCTCTTCTGGCGAGAGACAGATCGTCTGTGCTTTTATTTGGAACCCCGGCCGTACCCTGGCCGGGCAAATAACAGCTCCTGACAGAGAAAGACTGCCCTGAAAACCGGCTTCCAATCTCCTATCAGTGGAACATTTAAAGGCAAATGCCACTGGAAAGGGATATAAGGCCTCAACCTTTCTGGTAATATGGATTTTTCTGCCCGGAGAAACTCCATACTACGTTCCCTACAACTCCTGGTATCTCAGGTGGTCTCCCATCCAAGTACTAACTGGACTCAATGCTGCCTAGCCATCAAGATCAAACAATCTTGGGCATGTCCAGTATGGTCTGGCTGTGGTCAGATTTGGGAGGCTTTCACAACTTTCTGGCATTAGAACACTGGAGCCTCTCCTTATAACGGCTCCACAAGCATAGCTTTGCCCCTCTGATCAGGGAGGAGACGTACTGTTGGAAGACGGTCTTCCTCTCTTGAGAGTGACTCCTGGGAGGAGACCCGTGCCTAAACACCAGAAGATGTACCAGAATCTGAGGGCTGGACGGAGCGTGAGACCGACCGCCTTCTGATTCTTTTGGCTGTACTAGCCTAGCTGCTTGCCATAACTGCTGGAAGGCTGCTAAGGACGAAGTCACCTTTTGATCCGAGTGAGCACACTGGTCCCTCCAGGACAGATGCCCAGGAAGCCTAAACATGGTAGGTTGCAGCTGCTGAAGATACCTTAATATCAGGGTTAGCGCAGGAATCGCCAACCTGTCCACAACCTGCGCTATGATCTGGTAGATTTGACTACTGTGGTGACTCTTTAGAACAGTGACCACCACAACCCATTTATATTAAGTCCAGTGAGGTCACCCCCATTGCCCCTCTCTGTGGCCTGGCCCGCGTAAGGGGCCAACACCATCTGGTCTTTGGCTGCAAAGACCTAGCAGCCTGTAGTAATTGTTGAACGACTACTAAAGATGATACCTGCCTCAACCACTGCCTACAGCACCTGGTATTCCCAGGTGGTTTCCCATTAAAGTACTAACCAGAACCAACATGGCATAGCTTCCAAAGTAAGATAAGATTGGGCATGTCCAGTGTGGTATGGCTGTAGGTGAAATGTCCATTCATAATGGAAATAGAGGGCATAACCATAGGGGCTGCTGCTACAGGTCACACATGCCACCAACTCAGGGGCCTCAGCCATCTGTCTTACCTTTTCATTGGACATACAAGGTTTATCCAATGTCTAGTATTAATGTGACCATCATTTTACATCCAATGTACCCACGTATCTCTGTAGCGGGTTACATGAGGAGAAACAGCAGTGATAGACTTATTCTGACAAGGCAGCATAATACAGCAAATTCCATAAGTCACATGTAGTGCACATGATAGATATATATATATATATATATATATATATATATATATATACACATACACACATATACATATACACACACGCATATTCATACACACTAAGCTCTCTGGCCAACTACCAAACACCAGGTAGGACCTAGAGCTCTGTATGACCTGATCACCGGAGTGGAGGCATATATATATACATGCAACAAAATTTTTAAGTCAACTACAAACAGCCGACAAGGCTAAGTAGGACATCAAGCTCTGTATAACCTGGCCATCCACAGAGAGGCACCCAGGAAGATGAACTAAATCCCCTGAGAACATTTGCAAGTAACCTACTACAAGCGTCGGTTTACAGAAAACATACGTGTGAAGCACTCTCTAACCCCTAACCACAGTTTAGGGGTTTCAGGAAAATAAAATTTTGAACAGTAGCACATTCATGCCTAACAGACCAGTTTTGCAAAATCTACCTGTAGATTTGCATCAATCGGTACTGAATCCAAGCAACAAAAGTTGGTAGGATTCCAAAGTTATGCACTTCCCTGGGAACAAGGCATACTCAGGGATAGCCAACTTCCCTCCCCCCCCCCCCCAATCAGTACTGAACTCAGCTGAGTCTTCCTAAATAGGAGAGAGGGGGGATGGGCAACCCAGCCCTACCAGTATATGTGAATTACAATATAGCTCATATAGCCTACAGCTGGGGCCAATGTAATGTGTTCATCTTCACACATATATAGGGGTATTCAATATGGGAGTGAAAACATCGTTTTTGCGTTAATATCGCACTTTTGACGTCATTATCGCAGGTTTGACTTTTACACCGTATTCAATTTCAAAGACTTATCGCAGGTTCGAAAAGTCTTTGATCAAAAACGGGGATAAGTTTTCACCATTGAATAGGTGTCGAAAAAAAGTGCAGAATTGGGGTTTAGGGGTGCAGGCTTAAAAAAAAATAGCCTGCACCCCTGGGAATGACATTTAAAAAAGAACTGTGTCAAAAAAAGTAAAAAAAAAAAAATAGGGACACCCCAAAAAATTTATTTAAAAATTGGGGTTAAAAAAAAAAAAAAAAAAAGGGAAAAATTGTTTAAAAATAGGGAAATAGGTTCAGGGCTATTCTGCAAGTATGCAGCAGGTGTTTTCTAGAATAGATTATAGCGGCAGGTGCACAATTGCAGAATTTTTAAAAACTTACTTTAGGGACTTAAAAATATGCTAGTACCCATTTTCATGTACCCCAAATTTGATGGGACCACTTAAAAAATGAAAAAAAAATAACCCAAGTGCTCTTCTGCAACACTTCTTCAATGTCGGGAAAAAACACCTGCTGCGGCTATTTAAATCTCCGACTTTCAATTACAGGCTAAAACGGGGGTACCCATAGCGATCCCCCATGTTTTTACAACTTTAGGGGGGTCCAACAATTTTTTTAAGGAAAAATTCGTAACTTTACGCAAATCCAACTGCGGAGTCTCCCGTTTTCGTTAATTTCATATTGAATACGGGGATAAGCGGGCACGCGCCCGGTACTTTAACGCAGGTAAAAACTCCGATATGAAACGTAAACTTCGACAGCGAAGTTTTACGTTTCATATTGAATACCCCTCATAGTCTTTTCAGAAACAAAGGCAGCATAACTCAGCAAAACTTAACGCATTTAAGCAGTATATTTGCCATAGGCTCTTAATCAAAAAGCACAGCAGCTTAATAGGATATTTGAGCCTGTTCAACCTGCCCTAAAGCAAGGTATTTTGGTCCATTATCTGGTAAAAGGAAACCCAAGGGAGTTCCTATCCAGAAGCTGGGAGGTTTGTCTACTTAACACAGTAACCACATAATTCAGATTGTATGAGATCCTGTGGGGAAAACCCCCCAGCACAGGGACCTTAGCCGCCTGTCCTTCAGACTCTGAGCCATAATAATGACAAGTTCTGAGTACACACGTGATTTTGTTTCACCCTAATTACCCACACACCCGTAGGAAAGGGTTTAAGGGAAAAGACAGTGATAATTTACAGGAGTCACAGTTCTTTTTACATAAGAAACAGTATCCATAAAACAACAATCACATGTCATGCATAAACACTCTGCGAGTCATATGCATATAAGCTCTCACTACCACAATCAGCCTAGGTAGGATAGAGCCTTGTAAAAACCTGAACCAGCAGTAGGAAAGGTATACAGGGAGACTGCCCAGCGTCCCTCGTAGGAGCAGCGTTCAAAGAGCAACTGACATACACTCTGGCTGCCCTATATGGAGGCTGGATAACATATGGAGGGCAACACAAAGACAATTTAAGCCACATATGCTGCAGTATCATCGTTCGTGTTCTGTTAATCGTACGTTCTCTTCCCCCAGAGTTCAGTCATATCTCCGTGTATTATCTATTTTGCTCATAGTAACCTATGCTGTACACCCAAAATGGCTGCCTCACCTAGTACCTATGTGGGTATTAATGATGCTATGGCTATCTTGAACTACGCATTTCATACTTTGCATTCCCTCACTGTAGCGATTGTAGTACATCCAAGATGCCCTTCTACTGTATGTAATATGTTCATTCCTACAAATGTCAATTGCTTTGAGTCCTTATGGAGGAAAGTAGTGCACTATATAAACAATCATCAAATATGCATGTTTCTGTGTGAAGAACATGGAGTTGATAATAACTAGAAATGTATAGACAGCCATCCACCCTGCTGCCTTAAGAAGTTCTATCACTGTTGACTGAGGTCACAAGCTAACTGGCAAGCGGCAGCAACATCAATCGCAATGTCAAAGAAAAGATGCTGTACTGTTCAAGGATTCCTCAGGGCGAGTTGTTTGGAAAAATTTTCTGTACATTTAATAAAACGTTAGTATACGAGGATCACCCTCCTTTTTCATTTCTATATTCTTGAGGGAAACGCTTACCCAGGAAACCGATTGTGAAAGAAAAGCCTATACAGTCTGACGTTCCAAAAGAAAAATAGGGTCTAAAGGAAGAGGTTAAAGTCATATACAAACACTCATTAATTTTCAGAACTACGCAAGTGCAATACTTTGGGGGGGGATCATCAGAGGAACAGAATAAATCATAAATATAATATTACACAATATTGCTTTGAAGGATCTTTTTCAAACCTTTCATGGATTAGGAATCTGTTAATAAACAAGCAGACACACCAAGTACCATATTTAACTAGAGATGTGCGGCTACGGTTTTATTCGGTTCTTATCGCTAAATTATCGCAAGTTCGGATTAGTTCAGATTTCTCTCATTAGCTATCCAAAACATGTGACAGCCAGATAGCCAATATGATGCCATTTTTCAGATCTGAACATATCTGAGTAAAACCGAACTGCACATCTCTATTTTTAACAATAGTTCTTTTTGTTTGTATTGCATGTATTTAAGGAAAGACGGTTGCTTCTATATTATTAATAGGCTGCTGGTTAATTTAAAGTTCGTCAGCCTCTTCTCTTTGCCATCCACTGGCTTTGAGTAAAACTATGGTGAAATACTGTAATATGAAATGTGGATACCAGACCTTTTGCAGATAAAGTGAACTGGTTCTTAGAACCACCCTTATAGATATTTGCACCATATGCCTATAACCCTCCAAATTTCTGGCAGAAGTAAATGCCACCAGAAACATTAACTTCACCGCCAAGCATCCCTGCTCACTGTTGTATAGCGGGGAATCTATACTTTGTGTGCCATGTGTTGTATTTTGAGACGTTTTACCTCCAGTAGAGTTAGTTTGCTCTGTATATTTACCTGTACCCCTAGAATATTTTATGTGAGGGAATAACGGGACTTTGTCCTGCTCACAATCCAGCCATGTTTCTGCAAGGCTATGGCCCAAATTGTTCTTGGCATTTACAGCATGTTCAGATTCTCCTATAACCAGGATGTTCCCAGTTATGGCCATATCCTGGTTTCTGGAGGATATTCCATACCAAAAGGCAGACCGGTGAATTAGAAGTGTAATGCCATAATCTTCAGAAAAATCCTGTGCTGAACAGCAACATAAAAGTTATGGTGCGTACACACGGTACGATAAAAATGCACGATATGAACGATAACGATCATATCAAGCAATTTTTGGTACCTTCCAACCCACAAACATCCGGCGATGCGCGGGCACGTATGGACGATAACGATATCGACCATCGCCTGTGCATGCAGGCCAACCTGGTCGATATCGATCAGTCCAGTAGATGGTGGTGTGCTGGATGATAGATAGATCATCCAGCACTCCGGGAAGGTGCAGGGAGATCGTTCAGCGAGATAGTTAACTATTGTCCCGTTTGTATGCACCATAAGCATCTTGCAGATCTATGGGTTAAAGAAAATCCTCTTTTTTCCAATAGAGGAGAGGATAGAGTTCACAGATTTAATGTGATATTGTCTGGCATTGACAATACTTATACAGTTTGCAATTAAGGTCATCAGTAGTAAATGTGGTAATTGCATCTGCTTTGATTCAAGCTTGTAGACTGTTCTGTAAGGCCTCTAGATTCGTTAAGTCTGATTGAGTCACGAATTGCACTAAGGCATTTCCTTTCTAGGCACTGATGGACTACTTTGTATGCATTCTATGATGTCTATAACCCTTGGTCTTGGATAGAATGTGACCATGTGTTCTTAATGGGCAATTTTGCCCTCTACAGGTGTTAAAGGGGATTGATCCTGAAACTTCACTCTTCGCTTTGAATAGGTTAGAACAGCATTTTTTAACCGCTGTGCCGTGGCACACTAGTGTGCCGAGAGCGGTTGTTAGGCGTTTCCTTGTGATCAGATCCTCCATACTGAGGACCGGGCAGCGCTAAGCTCTCCTGGGAGTCTCAGGCATGCCTGGGCCGTGATCTATGCAGACGCGGCGGCGAGACATCACAGGTCACGCAGCCTCCCGACCCGCCCACCCCACGGCAGCTTCTAGAGATTCCCTGCATAAAGGGTAAATATGACCTACCTGCAGCCACACGCATCACCAGCCTGCCCGCAAGCCCTGCAGCCACCAGCCAGCCTGCCTGCTGAAAGCTCTGCCGATGAGTGACAGGTAGGGGCTGGAAAAGGTAAATTACTTTATGTGGAAGCCAGTGTCATTTGTTTTTTGTTTGTTGTTTGTTTTTTTGGGGGGGAGCAATGCGTTTTTTCTTTCTTTGGGGGCCAGCCAAAGATTTTATTATTTGTGGGAAGCTATGTGGTTTTTATGTAAGCATGTTCTCCGGGGCCAATGAAAGTGCGTTTTTTTTTCTATGGAGGCCAAAGGGTGTGTTTTTTTATTTTTTTTTTTATGTGGGAGCCAATATGTATGTTTTTTCATCGGTCGCGCACGCCGCATCGCCAGAAGGTGTACCTTGGCCATTTTCTTGCGTAGTGTACCTAGAGTTAAAAAAGGTTGAAAATCACTGGGTAAGAAGGAACATTTTATCTGTTGGATTAGCTTTCTGTTTTATAATTTCTCATGTTTCTAAATTGTTGACCTGGTGAATGAGGCTGAAAAATCTTTTAATCTTTCTTGTGGCAATCAATTATACTTCCCTCCAGAGGACTTCACCACCTTAACTGCACCTGTATTAGGGCAGAATTAGAGGACAGGTATAGATATATGCTGACAAGCAGCGCTAGCATAAGTCACATACAATGCAGAAAGTATACTGCAAAGTAACACTACAAACAACTGCCCAGATTCAGTGTCTGGGAAGGCTATAGCGCTGCATACATCAACCCAAGGGAGAGGTATGCAGGGGGACTGGACCACACGCTGGCCTGAGAGATCTGCAATGCACCACCATAGAAAATGGCCGACGGAGACCTCAGTGGGGGTGTGGCCACAGGAGGAAACCGCTCAGCAAAGCCAGACCGCAGTGGAAAGGCGCGCTGAGCTAAGGAGCCGCTACAATAGGAAAGGCAGACTTCCCTGGCTGAATATTAACCCCTGGGACGCTGGCTTCCAGCGCCAATATTGTCCCTGGTGGTCTAGTGGAAGCGCAGGGTATGGGGGGGCCTGCGTCCACCTCAGCGCCTCCGGTCTGTCCCCTGAGACCGGAGGCAATGACGGCTAATACGTGGGTCACCGCAAGCGGTGACCCTCCTTACATTGTCCCCGTACGTCCGGCTGCAGTCTGGGAAGTCCGCGGAGCCCGGCTAGCACGGACCCCTGTGTCCTGCCGAGATCCCCAGACCGGTACTAGCGCTGCGGCGCTGGCTGGGTGACGGAGCGGCAGCACAGACTTCCAATGGACAGTTTGTTGCTGTGCACTCTGAAGATAGTTAAAAAAAAAAAACCTACCAAACCATAAAATAAACTAAACTAAAATAGCTTTAGGGGCTGCTAAGCAGCCCCTCTGCGTTAAATGACCTGACTCCGGTGGACCAGTGCATCCTGAGAGCAAAAGCTTTAACTGCGTGGTGCCCGGGATCCAGATCCAACCTACACCCCAAGGTCTCCCTGTGGAGCCTATGGACCCTGAAGAAGAAATTAGGAGATCCCTCCCCTCAGAGACAGTATACTAAGGAGAGGCCCACAAAATACCCGCTGCCAGTTAGGGGAGAGAGACTAGTACTCAATTGCCTAGAATAAATTAGTTGTCTAGACAGTTCTGACATTGCCTCAGCTATGGTAGACAGCCAGGCCAGCGTGTCCAAATTCGGAGGGGTAACCACAGATGGACTATCACCTTGGTACAAACAGACCCAAATTAGAGCTTGCTTGAAGAAATTGTCAGATTTGGGGTTTGATCTGGGGTCTGGACTGTGACCACAGGTCAGGTCTGCTTGGAACTGGAATGAGTGGAGCTAGGTGAACATATGTTGCTTCTCCTCATTCAGTACTCTCTATTGGATGTACGAACAGGACAGAGAACAGATCAAATACTAGGCTGAGGAACTGGTGTGTTACCCAGCAATGGTGGCAGCACTAACTGAAGTCTGAAGATTTTTAATCACCGTAAAATCTCTTCCTTGGAGTCCATCTGGGGTTGCCATTACCTCTGGTTATGTATAGTGAGCTGTGGAGTCAAACACTAATTAAGACTGGCTCCCATCCCCTATATAACCCCTCTTCATATACTAGAACCTCAGTCTATGTTTCACAAATACGGAGAAGGACCCAGGGATGAACTGAGAAACCAGAAAACCAACAGGTAATGAAATTAGTATGAAACCAAACAAGGGAGGGATTCCGGCATCCCCCAGATGGACTCCAAGGACATTTTAAAAATCATATTCCTCTTTCATCTGAGTGATGCCATTATCTCTGGGATCTACCAAAGTAAGCCAATTTAAGGGTAGGGGAGCATCGGAACCAGCTGCTCAAATAATTTTTTGCTCGACACTGGCGTCTCTTGCTCCAAAAGTATGGAAGCTGTAACATTTTATAAAAGTATGTATGGATGACCAGGTAGCTGCTCTGCACAGCTGCTCTACTGAGGCACCATGCCGCACAGACCAAGAAGCCCCAAATTGAAGAGGAACCGTCAGATTTGAAGGCAAATATGTACGCTTTTGAGGCTGGCCAGCCTCTTTTTGGAGCATCAATCAACACCAACAAATCATCCGTACGCCTCAAAGACATAGTTCGCTCCAAGTAAATGGTGTACCACATCCAACAGTGCTAAGGAAGAAACTTCACTGATCACTGAAGCCTGGCGAAAGGCTGGAAGGAGGATATCCTGCTTAAAAAAAAATGAGAAGCAGAGTCGAAGAGAAGATCCAAAAATACCATCCTCTGCGATGGAATTAAATTTGATTTGGGAAAACTGATGATCCAGCCAAATCCCTGGAGCATGCCTATGGTAATCTGAAGATGTTGTTGCAATAGGGCTATTGATTCAGATAAGCCAATACAATGACCCCTCCTCTCCTGAGTAGGGAGATCATGTGTGCCACAACCTTTGTAAAGACTCTGGGAGAGGTGGACAAACCGAATGGCAGAGCCTGGAACTGAAAATGCTGATGCCCTACTGCAAACTGCAGAAGTGTTGATGAACCCTCCATATATGAAGGTAAACATTCTTGATATCTATGGAGGCCACATTTCCCCTTCCTCCATGGAACAAATGACTGACCTTACGAACTCCATCTTGAATATTTCCAAGTGGAGATAAGAATTTAACCCCGTGAGGTTGAGAATGGGACGAAATGACCAGTCTGGTTTGTCTACCAAAAAAAGGTTCTAGTAGATGGGGAGGGAGCCAGTCTTAGTTAATGCCCGACTCCATAGCTCACTATACATAACCAGATGTAATGGCATCCCCCAGATGGACGCATGGACCTGGGCGCATCTTCTCCCTTGCAATAACAAGCCATCTAGCTTAATATGCAGCCCCACTAATAGCGGGCAGCGTCTTAAGCTAGACGGCAGCATCTTAATCTAGACGATTGTTATTGCCAGGGTAAGATGTGCCCAGGTTCAGGCACCCAGGAACAGCAGGGAGCATATGGGGGGGGGGTTGATGAAGGGGTGGACTGCAGAGCATGGTGGTGCCCAGCAATTAGGGATAAGGGCTGCAGGGTGGATGTTCGGGCTAGCATTGCTAGGAGCACTTGCATGGATGAAAGGACTGGCTGGGACCTGTAGTTCCACGGTTGAAAGTAGCGTTGGTGGATGTGATATTAGCAGGCAGCGTCTTCAGCTAGACATCGACCACGTCACTTGGGTGTCTTTTAGCCAGAACTGCTCGCATGATTGCGGTTGGAAAATGCAACCACAAGAATAGCGAGCAGTTCATTCGCCTTTCGATGTACTCGATTAATCTAATAAATAGCGGAAATGACGTATGATGCGAGCGGCCAGGGGGGCGTTTTTTACAAAAAAAAGTCTGCATGTTTTGTTCGCTCGTTCAGACAGAGGCGTCAACAGACAGCAAAGAGCGAACGGTCAATTTAAATAGCCAGCCCCTTTTTCTGGACAAGCGAGCGCAAATAGCGTCCGGCTCTGAATCACGCCCTCAGTGTGTTCTGAAGTTAGCAATTCCTATGAGCCCTCAAGCTGCGTATGGTATTGCAGTGGATCATTTATGCATGCAACGGCGGTGCAACGCACTGGCTCGCCTGCATTCGGCCGACCACCCCGCCGTCACCACCCACAAACAGCACTTTCTGTCAATGTGCTCGGGGTCTGCATAGCCTCTGCAAACGCATTTCCCATCGCAATTGCTAGTTTGCGCACTGCAAATTAATTGACCGATTGCATGCGTCATTTCTACTGCGATCCTTGCCGAATCAGGCCCTGAATGAACAAAGAGGGAAGCTGCTTTGGCAAAGCTGAAATGCTTGCAGTGTCTGGAGGCAGGAAAAACGTCGGATTATACTTACCGATTAGTTTGTTTCTTCCAGAGACTCCATGGCAGCATACACCTTGGGATATAGTACCTGTTCCCCCTAGTATAGACAGGAAATTTTTTTCAAAGACCATCCCCTAACTGACTATAATCCAGCCTCTTCCTTCTTTTTGAGTATCTACCTGTAATCGGTTCCTAGAAAAACACTTAAGTGGGGGAACCGCCATGGAGTCTCTCGAAGAAACAGAATTATCGGAAAGTATAAACCGATGTTTTCTTCTTCTTCATTCCTCCATGGCATACCAAAGCTAATATACAGGGTGGCAATAACCAAATCTCATGATTTCTGCATATCAAATAATTTTATTTAAGTGCTTCCTGAAGCACCTTATCTCCAGAGCAAGAATTTGACAAATCCAATGCATAATGAGCGAAGAATGTATGTACGGTATGCGTTCGGCAACCTGGCGTTCGGGATGCCGACGCTTACATTACCGGTGCCAGAATAGAGACGTCGATCAGAATCCCGGCGTCGGCATCCCGAGCTCTGAGATGCCGAAGGTAAGTAACGGGGTTGGGTGGAAAAGTTAGGTTTAGGGGTTTAGAGTGTGGAGAGGTTAGGTTCAGGCACCAAAGAGGGAGGGTCAGGGTAGGGAGAGGGTTAGCATACTGACCAACAAGTGTTGGTATGTTAACCCTGTCGGGACTCTGGCGCCAGGATTCTGACCGCCAGGATCCCGGCTGTCGGTATTTTATACCAATTCCGTATGTACAGACAACCATGCCGCTGCTTTACAAATCTCTCCTACTGAAGTCTTCGCCTTCTTTGCCCAAGAAGTAGCTACAGCCTTAGTCGAGTGTTATTGTAGGCAAAGATAATAAGTTCTCTTATTCATCTTGCAATGGTCTGTTTTGTAGGACTATGGCCTTGTCTAACGCCATATGGTAGAACAAATAGATGCTTTGTTTTACTGAAATCGCTTACTTTATGTAGATTGATCGAAATAGCTCTAACCAGATCCAGTGTACTGTATGTAGTTAAGGGGAAAAAAGCTGGTAATACAATATCTTGATTGAGGTGAAAAGATTAAACCACTTTTGGCACAAACTCCGGTTTTGTCCTCAATATTACTCTGTCAGGCTTAATATTCAAATATGGCTCCTCTGTTCACAAGGCCTGTAATTTACTCACTTTTCTTGCTGATGTTATTGCAATTAGGAAAATTACTTAAAATTTTTAAAGAGACACTTCTTTTAATCTAGAGGTTCAAATGGAGTCACCATTCATGTTCTCAGGACTAAATTCAAGTACCATGGGGCTGTGACAGATTTAACTTGTGGACGGATCCTTTTAATTGCTTGACAATCTCTTTACTAGTTAATTTTCTGCTAATTTCTTATCCAGAAGTACACAGAGCTGATATTTGTACTTTGATTGTTGAAACCTTCAATAAATCCTTCATGTAAAAACTGCAATATTTGGAATATTCTGCATGGCCTCAGCTTAAATTTCCCATAAATGAGATAAATGTTCTCCAATCCTATAATACATCTGCGAAGAATTCTTCTTTCTTGCCTGTAATAGGATGTGTATCACTTGTTTTGAAAGCCCTTTTTTCTCTAGTATATTCCTCTCACTCTACAGACCACTAAATTGAGTACTGCCGGGTTCTTATGTAATAACGGACCCTGTTTTAACATGTCCGGTATGCCTGGTAGCAGCCATCGTTCCTCATTTGTCATCTTTAATGCTGTTGAAAACCAGGTAAGATAGTTAACTACATCCACTTGTTCTTGTTTGATCTTTTTTAATATCTGATATATCAGCGGGAAAGGTGGAAAGACATAACAGGGGAAAATTCCATTTTTGTGAGAAGACAATTATTCAGAATGTCCCTGGTACCAGATTTGTTGAAAATAACTGAGGTTGTTTTGTGTTGCATTTGTCGCCATTAGACCCACTTCTGGACATCCAAATCTTCCTATTATTTCTTGGGACTATATCTATATTCAATTCCCATTCTCCCGGGATAATTTGTTTCTTGCCTTCCACATGGAGTACTGAAAGGGAGAGTAAGTACTTTTCCGCTCAGTTTATAATTTTTGAAACCTCTCATGAGGATTTGACTCCTGGTGCCACCTTGAGGATTATGAATGTTACCACAGTCATGTTGTCTGAGAATATTCTTACATGAGTTCCTCTCAGGTGGTCTTGGAAATACTGTACCGCCTTCCATACGGCCTGCATTACTCTTCGAATTAAGAAAATAACTTTTCCTATGGAAACCAGCCACCTTGTGTCACCTGTTGTAATACATGTGCTCCTCATCCTGACTGACTTGCATCTGTCGTCAAAACTAGGTATTGTGGATGAAGCAATAATGTTGATCTGTTTTTCACATTCACACTGCTCCACCAGTCTAGGGCTTCTTGTGTGTGTTGTCTCGTATCATCTTATGCGATGATAAAGAGGCATTTTTTTCTGAATGCATTTTAGAATGTCCCACTGTAGACCTCTCATGTACCACTTTGCCCAAGGAACTACATCTATGGTTGACGAGATCATTCCAGGCAGTCTTAGTCCTGTACGGAGTTGAATCCTGCTGTGATTCTTTATGACATTGACCATACCCTGTATCTTTGTACATCTTTCTTGTGAGAGACTGACCATCTACTTCTGGGAATTTATCATATCCCTAGAAACTGGATTGTCTGGACTGGATTCTGACACTTGTCCCAATTTATTACCCAGCCCAACATTTGCAGACATTGTAGAACTCGTCTTACATTGTCTCACACTATATCTTCCGTGTTTCCAGAGATCAATATGTTGTCTAGATAAGGCCATATCATGATCCCCTGGGCCCTTAGGTGCACCATCACAGTCACTAACACCTTGGTGAACACCCTTGGTGAAGTTGATAAACGCAAGGGAAGACAAGTGAACTGGAAGTGTCTTCCTGCTACACAGAATCTTAGAAATTTCTGATAACTTTTGTTCACTGGAATGTGAAAGTAAGCATCTTTTAAAACCATCATGCTAGAAAGTCTTTTTCCATGAGACATGTTAGAATAGACTTTAACGTTTCCATATGAAACTTTGTTTGAATATACTTGTTCTTAGATCCAAAATAGTTCTGAAATCTCCTGAAATAGGTGTGAATAGAAACCGGTTTTCCTTTCTATAACTGGCACTGCTTTTATTATTTGAAGGTTGATTAATTTCACTAGATTGGCCTGCACAGCCATCTTTTCCACTTTGTGATTGGCATTCTCGATAGTACAAATTTGTCTGTTTTTTGTTCCTTTATGAACTGTAAATCGGGATCCGTTGGATTCTACATCGGTATCCGTTGGATACCACATCCAATACCCATCTGTCTTGAATACACTGAATCCATTGATTGGTGTACTGCATTAATCTTCCTCCTACTGCTATTTCTATAGGGGCCTTGTAGTCATTGCTGTTTAGGATTGAATCTTCTGAAATTCTGCCGAAAGGATTGTCTGGTAACTCCTGAAGAAAATCTTCTATTGTAGTGATGACCGGGTCTATACGTCTTGGCTTCTCTATATTGCCGTCTTGACGATGTAAATGGGTATTTAGTTTATCCTGAGGTAATATGTAGGATTTACCTCACGTCATCTTTTGTATCAGAGAATCTAATTTACTGCCAAACAGAAATGAACCTTTGTATGGTAGAGTAGCCAATCTGTTCTTTGAATCGCATCAGCCATCCAGGATCTTAGCCATAGCGCTCTCCTTGCTAATACCCCTGTAGCCATAGATCTTGCTGCATAAGTTAGTGTCCAATGATGCTTCACAAATATTTAATCGCCTTCTGCATGATTTCTAAGTTTCTCAAAAGATATTGTTTTGATATCCTTTCCTCAATATCTATATGCAATTTCATACTCCAAAGCCTTAATGCTCTAGAAACGGAAGCCATACCTACACCAGAATTCATGGATACTGCAGTGGAAATTAAGAGTTATGGTAGACTTACCTTTGTTAACTCGACTTCTTCGAAGTCCATAGGATCCACAGGCATACCATGGGGTGTGTGTGTGGTTGGAGAGGTCCGGGCACCAAACAGTTAAAGTTTTAGCTCCCAGGATGCACTGGTCCTCCTCCACATATACACCGCCGCCCAACCACAGGCAGTTTTGTAAACAAGCCCAAGGCAGGAGCAGGCAACAGAAGGAAAAACCGTATACTCAAGAAACACTCTCCCAGAAGATGAAGGAATCAGTGATCAAGAGAAAAAATACCCATTGAAGCCAGGTGCATCAGGGTGGGCGCCCTGTGGATCCTATGGACTTCGAAGAAATAAAGTTAACAAAAAGGTAGGTCTACCATAACTCTTAATTTCTTCTTCAGGGTCCATAGGGGATCCACAGGGATACCATGGGAATGTCCCATAGCAGTTTCCCCTAAGGGTGGGGAAGCTCCTGAGCAGAAAGGAGAATCCGAAGCCCAAAGGAAGAATCTTGAGAGGCAAAGGTATCAAAGGCGTAGAACCTGAGAAAGGTGTGGACGGAAGACCTAGTGGCCACCTTGCATAATTGTTCAGCAGAAACGCCACGTCGAACCACCCACGAGAGTCCCACAGACCGAGCAGAATGTGTTGTAACCCTGTTTGGAACAAGATTAGCTTGCGTGTAGGCCTGAGAGATTGTCATGCGGAGCCATCGGGGCAGAGTGTGTTTGTTAGTTGGCCAGCCTCGCTTGTGAAAGCCGTACATCGCAAAGAGAATCTGATTTCCTAAAGGAGTTCCTACGATCCACGTAGATCCGAAGAGCACAAACCACATCCAAGGAGGCTGGCTTCACTTGCAGAAAGATTCGAGGACTTAAAAGGCCAGAACCACAATCTCTTCATTCAAATGCAACCGGGATACCACTTTAGAGAGGTACACAGTCCTGGTACGGAGGGACAGCTCTGTCCTGATGAAAGATCAAGAATGGGGAGAGACAGGAGAATGCTGCCAAATCAGATACCCTGAGGGCAGAGGAGATAGCGAAAAGAAAGAGTGTCTTCGCTCTCAGCCACTTGAGGCAGACGGAGTCCAGAGGGTCAAACGGTGGAGCCCGGAGAACCAAGGACAAGTCCCACGGAGCCACCGGAGGGATAAAAAGGAGGTTGAATGCGGAGAACACCCTGCAAGAATGTTCTGACATCAGGCAGGGTAGCAATGCTTTGATGGAACCAGACTGACAGAGCAGAAGCCTGAACTCTAAGGGAGGCAAGGCGGAGGTCGAGGTCTAACCTAGCCTGGAGAAAGGCAAGCCCCCCGTGAGACCCTAAAATCTGTAGGGTCATAGCCTCTGGGGGAGCACCATTTTGAAGTAAGAGTGCCAAACTCTGTAATAGATGCACGATGAGGCAGGCTTAGGCGCCCTGACCATCGTCTGGATCACACCAGCGAGAGAAGCCTGTGGCTCTTAAGAGGGATGACTCAAGAGCCATGCCGTCAAAGACAGACGAGGCAGGTCCGGGTGCAGGCAAGGGCCCTGCGCTAACAGATCCTGCCATAGAGGAAGTGGAAAAAGTGTCTATGGAGAGACTCCGTAGGTCGGTGAACCAATGTCACCTGGGCCAGGCTGGGGCTATTAGTATCAACGTGCCTCCTTCCTTGAACTTTCGGAGAACCCTCGGGAGGAGGGAGATCGGAGGAAAGAGGTATGCGAGATTGTAAGTCCCACCTCACTGCCAGAGCATCCACGAATGCGGCTGAGGGGTCTCTGGCCCTGGACCCGTACCTGGGGACCTTGTGGTTGTGATGGGAGACGATGAGGTTTATGTCTGGCAGGCCCCATTTGTCCACCAGGAGTTGAAAGACATCCGGGTGGAGAACCCATGTCCTGACTGCTTAGGAAGTCCACGTCCCAGTTGAGAACTCCGAGAATGAACACTGCCGCTATTGCCTGCAATTACTCTGTAATTCAAATCCTCCGTTTGTCAGAAAGAAAACAGGTAGTATACCCGTGTCCGGTGTGCAGCGCCATTTGTAGCCCATGATCCTTCAGAGAGGTCAGGCGCATGCACTGTGCATTCCCGCACAGACTTCTGGTCCGGCGCATCAGAGGTCATGACTCGCGCCTGATCCCAAGCGCCATGTGTGTCCCGGCGCTCCGAATTGCATTAGCCGCCAGCCTCTGGAGATTTACTCAGGAACAACACGGGTGTCCACAATCCTCCGAGCTGGTCCTGCTGCAAACCACCTTCATATTTTCGCGGCGCTACGGGCTCACTGGGCCAATAGTAATAGGTAAGTCCCATGCTATAGAAAAACAACAAAACTTTCCTATCCTGCTCTATACTGCTGGAGACAGGAAAAAAAAAAACAAGGAACAAGAGGAAGGTGCTGGATTGTATACAGTGAGGGGACGGTCCCTGAAAAAACTTCCTGGCTATACTAGAGGGAATAGGTCCTATAACCCAAGGTGTAGAATGCCATGGAGAAACAAAGAAGAAAAACTAGCAGGCAAGAACTTGGTGCAGGCAGACTCTGTAGCCCAAAGTCTGAACCTATAATAAAAAAAATAAAAAAAACACGCCAGGTTTCAAGCACCATGGAAAATAGTACCGGCTCCCATGAGCACTTCAAAAGCAGTGAAGTTTTTAAAGTGTGGGGCTCGGCATAGCACCATCTATACCCACCTTCCCCTAAGTTCCATTATCCCCCATTAGATGAAGGAGAAAACCTGTTTAAACATGCCAGTGGGAAGAAGTCCCCAGAGCAGATGTGCTCTCAATTTTTGCTTCAGAGATCAGAAAGAAAAGTGTAAAAAAGTACATAAGGAGATAGATTGAAAGAGAAGGACAGAGGGAAGGAAAGGGAAACAATAATAAATAAGAATACAGAAACTGATGGTAGAGAAAAATACCTCTTTTCCACCACCAAAATGCCGGTTCAAATCCGTGTCAAAGCCGGTCAGAACCCTCAACTGCACCTTGGACCCGGGTTATTCCTGGGTTGGCCCTGTTTACACTATACCAGTGTCTGCCCTGCAAAACTTGAGAATGTCATTAAACATGGCCTTTTATCAGGCTCACAAACAGGAGGTCATAAAAAGTGAGTGGTGACTGCTCACTGAAGATCTAATCAGCGGCTTTTTTGCATAGCCCGTGCTGTATTCTTTCCTTCCCGGGTTCGACCCTGGTAGCTACCAGAGTCGTATTCCCAGGTAACTTGACCTGGGTTATTTTTACTTAGACCCTTTTACATCAGACGTCGACTCGGGTTACCCTAGTAATAACCCCAGTTATTTGTTTGGTGGAAATAGGATATTAGAGTGAGGGCAATTAAAAAATGCAATTTCTGAGAAAAACAGCAAAATTAGTGTAAATGACCTCAAAATGGGATGTAGAGAGAGGAAACTCCACAAAACCCAAGCAAATTAAGGCACAACATCTAAATACAGCATACATTATCAGTTACACTGTAGGTGGTTTATTATTCAGCCTTTGACATTTACTGATGAAACTAGCTTTATTTGCTCTTAACTACTAATGAAATTCTACCCAATTGAATGTGGGCATATATGTTGACATAAGAAGCGCTGCTCACACAGACTGACAATACCAGACATTTAAAGCACACTTCAAACAATGATTGGTCTGTACGCAGATATATAATTACGGGGTAGTTCGTAGTTCGGGTGTGCACAGGACCACCCATTAGCAAGACAGTGGCAGGGAACTACATGGTATTTGGTGCTTCTTTTGCAGAATTGCTGTAAGGTGCCGAGGCGTTTTTGCCAATTTGTTTCAGTCATCTTCAGCTAAGTGAAGACAGGGCTTCCCGCCTTTCAACTTAGACACGATCACGAAAGAGTCTCAGTCGTCATGGAGTAGGTTACTTGATTCTCTCAGAAGTGAGTGAGTTCATTTAGATTTTTTATTTAATAATGTGGAAACAAAATATTTCTCAGATCGTAGCAGCATGCTGCCTCTTTTCGGGAAGTCCAATAAATTTATATTTTATTATCAATCAAGTATATGACTATTGGGATTAGTTTTAGGGCAGTAATGTCAGGTCTATTTTTACATAGGAATGAGCAGTTAAATGGTCTCATCACCTCATTTATTTTTTTATTTCCATTGTTGGATGGCCCTATGCCTGCTGTGACACGTATACTTATACCTTTTTTTTCATATTTACTGTGGGTACTACTATTTGGTTGAATTGTGGGAGGTACTGATAAGGATGGGTCCGAGCCAGCCACGGAGGTGGATTTACCTTTCATCTAACCTTGGCGCACAAAATCTTCTTAGTGCCATAAATCCTGCAGGGAGAAGAACCTGGGCCCTTTCTAGGTCAATGCCAGAGGTTTTCTACCGCTGTGCCATTGTGTAGTGTGTCGCGGCGCGATAGCCACCGGTCACATTATAGAACGGATTGGGCAGCACTGCCGCTAAGCTCCTCTGGGAGGCTCAGACGTGCCCGAGCCGTGCCTAGACGCGGTGGCGTGATATCACAGGTCACGCACACCGCGTTGCCTGTCTGCCAGGCCACCCCACCAGTCACCCAGCCCTTCAAAGACCAGCGGAGAGTGCTCCAACAGTGGAGGAGGAGCAGAGATGACAGAGGAACATGTGAAGAGAGAAGAAGCTGGTAAGTTAAGGGGGTGGGGGATGCACAATAATGGACACTGATGGGTACGTGGGGGGAGGAGAGTGCAGAATAACAGATACCGATGGGGGGGAGGGGTAAGAGCAGACAAGACACCGATGGGGAGGAGGGGGGGGTTGGGAGAGCAGAACAGACACTGATGGTGACGAGGGGGGAGCACAACAACACAGATGGGGAGGAGGGGGGACAATAACAGATGAGCAAGGGGAAGGTAGCACAATAACACAGATGAGAAGGGGGAGCACAATCACACAGATTGGGAGAAGGGGGGACAATAGCACAGATGGGGAAGAGGGGGGACACAATAACACAGATGAGGAGGGGGAAGCACAGTCACAAAGATGGGGAGAAGAAGGACAATAACACAGACGGGAAGGAAAGGGGAGCAGAATAACACAGGCAGGGAAGTGAACCAGAGCAGGGACTGTACGGCTGCACCCAGTGACCCCTTCCACCTTAATAAAGAGTGAATTATTCAAAAAATATGGGGTGGGGGAGAGAGAGAGTACACTAGCCCCTTTTTTGCCAGGGGTGCTCAGACCCCTAGATACACCCATGGGGCCAATGTATGTGTGTATTATTTCTCTGAGGCCAATGGATGTGCGTTTTATTCTTGTGGAGGCCAATGTAGTGCGTGTTATTGCTGTGGAGGCCAATATAGTGTGTTTTATTGCTGTGGAGGCCAATGTACTGTGTTTTATTGCTGTGGAGGCAAATGTAGTGTGTTTATGTGGGAGCCAATATGTATGTTTATTCAAAGGTTGCGCACGCCATATCGCCAGATGGTGTGCCTTGGCAATTTTAAAATCTTGCGTAGTGTGCCTCGAGTTGAAAATCAATGCTCTATGCAAAGGGATCAATGACCACATTTCCATGCAGTGAAGAGTCTACATGTGATGAGTAGGTAAGTATACAATAATATTTCAGAGACTTAAATGTAACAGGCTGTGCATCACCTGGACTATCAATACATTTGGAAAAGTCTTCAATATATTACATCTGGTATGAAAAATCTCCACCTACATACTGTGTGGATAATGTTGATAATCAGAAGTAGAAATAATTTATGTTTTAAATCACAGGAATTACTCACAGATGTTCCATGGTATTCATACTGCTCATAGTCAAAGATGATCTCTCTCCTGTAGGGGGAAAAAGGTCCCGTCAGCCTCATCTGTTAATCAAACTATTCAACAAACGCTACTAGAAATAAAAAATTTGAATATTGGCTTTCATATGCTCCTCACACGAATATTCAGATTTTTGGTGAGACTCAGGTAATTTATGCTATGAAAAGCCTTAAATATACCCGTAATATGAGTTATTTAATTGTGGTAATGTACAACGATCAGGTCTTCAATTTACCTACGTGCCTCCCACTCTCTTCTCTGGCGTCGTCTCTCGATCCTTCTTTCCACAGCTCCCTTAGCAGAAGAAATATAAACATATCCTCTGATGAGCACAGCAGCAATAGGAAAATATTTTTTAAGTCAGCCAGGCCAGTCCAGGGAGCCTCTGCGCATGTGTGCCGGCATTGCTGGGTCACACGTGTACATTCAAAATCGAAAATGGTATTAAAGGGAATAGAAATATAAAAAAAAAATAGTAATACTAAATAAAATATATTTGACATTACATTAGCGAAGGAAAAAAATGCTTTATTTTAACAAAAAATTTTTTTCCAGTGGATCACCTCTATCAGCATTCTGTTATGAAGATAGAATAGGAAGACATCTAATGGTACTGCAGCTGTCCTTTATAAATGTATGATAACAGGCTTCCCCATATCACAAGAGAGCCCCAGTGACGGTTACAGCCAGTGATAACTATTACCGCCTGCAGTGCTTGATAAATAAGGAGAAACACTGCTGTTTTCCCCCGGATGTAGGGCTCTTCTCTCTCTGATAAATAGACCCCTTAATGTTTACTTACTTGTACCCATTAGTAAACGATGGGCCGTATTCAATTAGAAGCGATAAGCCGAGTTCCACAAAAAAGTATCGCCGATTGAGACTTTTCGCCAGTCGGAAACTTATCTCCGTATTCAATTCCATCCGCTTTTCGCGTATGCGGAAAGTCAATGCAATGTAATAGGCGAAAGAGATTCACCTCTGAATAGCAGGTGAAAAGAAGTGCAAGTATTTTTTTCGGGGTGCAAAGGTGGGGGAAACCACTCAGAACCCTTGGAACAGCCACCCAAAGGACAACTGCGTCCATAAACGGGTGTTCTAAGAAGGGGTCAAGTGTTTTTGGGATTGCAGGTGCTTTTAGAAGGGTGGAAATTTTCATTTATTAAAACTGCACTTTTAGAGACATTTAAAATATGCTGGCACCCATTTTCAGGTACCCCAAATTTGACAGGACTACTAATTTCCTCCTAAAACTATGGCTTTATGCTATTCTTCACCACTTGTGCAAATATGGTAATTAGAGGCAATTGTGCGAACTTAAGTACCCCAAACAGTTTTATTAGGGCTAATCGGGCACTACTACATTGATCCCCATTGTTTCTGCATCTTTTTGGGGGGGTTCAGGCTGATTTCCCAGATTCTGACACCACTTTTCGCATGTTCTGACTTCGCGTGTCGCCGTTTTCACGTCTTTTGGTATTGAATAGGCTGAATAGCGGGTACGCGCACGATAAGTTTCTGCGACTAAAATATGCGATGTAGGCGAAAAGTTCGGCATGCGAAACTTTATCGCATACGCAAAACTAATTGAATACGGCCCTATGTGTACCCTTAAGATAACTACGTGTTCAAACTTTGTAATTGTATTGTGCATAAATTCTACCTCATCAAAACGCCTCCGCTTTCCTGAAGGCTCAGAGCCATCACTTTCATTCCCAGAGACATCTCCATCCTCGTCATCATCATCACGGAAAATGTCATCATAAGACGGGATTTCCAGGTCATCATCCTGTTTGATGAGCAACCTTATCTATGAAATATAAGGAAGGTAGTTTATTATTGATTTTCTTAATGTAATTACTGAATATTTTCATATTATAGTCAGTCTCTGTGTTCCTGAAATACCTGGCTGTCATTGTACACATTCACTACATCTATTGGTCTGTGGGTGTCACATATGAAGAAGACTGTCTCTTCCTGTGGCTGCAGAGTCTCCAGGAGGTCAATATTTGCCCCACAATTAATAAGAACGAAATAACGAAACTACAAGAAAAACAAAAATTATACTCTGCAAATTCTGTGCATTACACAACTTCCACTATGATCAAGGCATAATAAGTGATTTAAGCTATAAAACAAAACGTTATCTCTTATATCGCATTCCTTTCACCATGAAGTGGGTATTTGTTTAATTGTACCTATGACAACAGAATATGTATGCTAGACAAAATTTGATGCAATTTCCCTGCATGGTTTAGGAGCAAACTCAGGGGGTAGAATCTGCTATCAATAGTTACGCTCTCACACATATTTTTAGTCCTTGTTGAAGTGGTCAGTTTCAGAAATAACTCCACAACCCAATGTTATCATCACTTGTCCACTTCCCAAGCTATTGTACTGTCAAAACATAATCAATAAGACTGACAGGAGGCTAAGGGGAGAAATAAAGAGAGTTTTTGGAAAACAGATCAAACAACAATTATACTAAATAGTGAATGCTGCAAGCAGACTTCGATAAAAATCAAATAAAAGATACAACACAACAGTAAGTTACACATGCATCCCTTAATATTTATGCTAGACAAAGGCAAACTGAATGGGAAAGAAATAGGATTAGAATCTGATAAAGAAAATTATATGTTTCTAAATATTACTACTGCTACAATAAACAGGGTTGCACGATTTAAATCATCTGGGTTGCACGATTTAAATCAAATGATGTAGTTGTAGCCCTGGATCGTGCACAAAGATGCAACTGCACAATCAGTGAGGTCGTACAAGTGTGGAAGAAGCGGTTAGATGATCTTGAAGAGATTGGACACCACAGCAATGTAGTAAAGATGGCAAAGGCAATAGCTAAAATTGCACTCTCAGATACCCACTTGCTGGCTAATCTACTTTATCCTAGGTACAGGGGAAAAAAGTTTAGCCCTGCTGAAATTGAGACTGCTATAGAGTTTGCTCGTGCCAATAATTGTCAAATTATGCTGGTCATCATCAACTTTCGTGCATCCATGAAACCATTTGCACCATACATGTCTGAAGTGGACACTTTATGCCAAGTATCTCCTCTAGCCTGGTGGATGTCCTACGCAGCTCAACTTCAGTTAGACACTTCTGTAGTAAATCTTCTAAAGCAGATGTTCACCGCAGTTTCATCAAGTGCAGGAATTGAAAGGATTTTTTCAACGTACAGTTTTGTACAATCCAAAACAGAGTAAGAAATGAAAAACTAGCTAAGCTGTTTGCATGCTACAGAGCCTTTTCAGGACAAATGTGAGGACATGGACAAAGACATGTACATATTTGACTGAGACTCAAGCAACTGATTTGAGTAAAATTCAGAGCCTAATTGTACTTCTTGACGCAACCGTTTAGTGTGTACTTATTATATTACTGTGTTCATTTTGTTACTCTTCTCACTTCAAAAATTGTTAATGTATTCCTAAAACATCTAAAATTATACAGTTTACTTTAAAAAGAAGTTAATAAAAAAAATCTTATTTAAATAAAAAAAAATATCTGATTTAAATCAAATAAATCCGATTTTAAAAAAATAAAAATAAAATCAGATTTGTATGCAACGCTGCTAATAATACCTGCTCTTTGTGTTCAAGGAAGAGAGTTTCAAGTTCCTGCCAGCTCGCTACTGGGACCAAAGTGTATTGGACATGATCACACTGAAATAAGGCCTGGAGAAAAAATAAAGTTAGTGCAGCAATTTCAATTTATACCATTTATTTGTCATAATACTCCTGAATGCTACATGGTGTTGTTTACACTTAGGAGAAGAAGGGGGGAGATCCAGTTTGTCATACACAAGCTATTGAACTCGAAAGAGTTTTTCTAAACAAATAAACACATTTATATTTTGTAAACCTTTTTGTAAGCAGATCAAATGAACTATTTGACACCAGCTCAAGTTATGCGGTTAACAATAAAGGGAGCAAAATAAAATATTGCAGATCATTTCATCAATTGGAGAATATACAGTCAGGTGCATAAATATTGGGACATTGACAGAATTTTCAGATTTTGGCCTCTATTCACCACCACAATGGCTTTGAAATGAAACAAACAAGATGTGCTTTAACTGCAGACTTTCAGATTTAAATTGAGGGTAATTACATCCAAATCAGGTGAACGGTGTAGGAATTACAACGGTTTCTATATGTGCCTCCCATTTTTTAAGGGGCTAAAAGTAATGGGACTATCAACTCAAAAGCAATTTCATGGACAGGTGTGGGTTATTCCCTCGTTATTTCATTATCAATTAAGCAGGTAAAAGGTCTGGAGTTGATTCTAGGTGTGACATTTGCATTTGGAATCAGTTGCTGTCGACTTTCAATATGACATCCAAAGAGCTGTCACTATCAGTTAAGCGAGCCATCATTAGGCTGAAAAATCAAAACAAACCGAGAGATAGCAAAAACATTAGGTGTGGCTACATCAACTTTTTGCAACATTCTTAAAAAGAAAGAACGCACCGGAGAGCTCAGCAACACCAAAAGACCCGGAAGACCACGGAAAACAACTGTGGTGGATGATAGAAGAATTATTTCCCTGGTGAAGAAAAACCCCTTCACAACAGTTGGCCAAATCAAAAACACTCTCCAGGAGGTAGGTGTATATGTGTCAAAGTCAACAATCAAGTGAAGACTTCACAAGAGTGAACATAGAGGGTTCACCACAAGATGTAAACCATTGGTGAGCCTCAAAAACAGGAAGACCAGATTAGAGTTTGCCAAACAAAATCTAAAAAAGCCATTACAGTTCTGGAACAACATCCTATGGACAGATGAGACAAAGATCAACTTGTACCAGAGTGATGGGAAGAGAAGAGTATGGAGAAGGAAAGGAACTGCTCATGATCCAAAACATACCACCTCATCAGTGAAGCATGGTGGTGGTAGTGTCATGGCGTGGGCATGTATGGCTGCCAATGGAACTGGTTCCTTTGTATTTATTGATGATGTGACTGCTGACAAAAGCAGCAGAATGAATTCTGAAGTGTTTTGGGCAATATTATATGCTCATATTCAGTCAAATGCTTCAGAACTCATTGGACGGCGCTTCACAGTGCAGATGGACAATGACCCGAAGCATACTGCAAAAGCAACCAAAGACTTTTTTAAGGCTAAAAAGTGGAATGTTATGCAATGGCCAAGTCAATCCCCTGACCTGAATCCGATTGAGCATGCATTTCACTTGATGAAGACAAAACTGAAGGGAAAAAGCCCCAAGAACAAGCAGGAACTGAAGACATTTGCAGTAGAGGCCTGGCAGAGCATCACCAGGGACGAAACCCAGCGTCTGGTGATGTCTATGCGTTCCAGACTTTGCAACAAAGTATTAAAAAGTGAAAGTTAGATTTAGGATTGTTTAGTTTGTCCCATTACTTTTGGCCCCTTAAAAAGTGGGAGGCACATATAGAAATCGTTGTAATTCCTACACCGTTCACCTGATTTGGATGTAATTACCCTCAAATTAAATCTGAAAGTCTGCAGTTAAAGCACATCTTGTTTGTTTCATTTCAAAGCCATTGTGGTGGTGAATAGAGGCCAAAATATGAAAATTCTGTCAATGTTCCAATATTTATGCACCTGACTGTAAATAAACAAAACAAAAATAAGGGTTCACTATTAAAATTATTCTGTGGCATCCAGTGGGGGAGGGGGATTAGTGAAGCTCTGACAGAAACATGTAAACTTTAAAAATACAGACCTTATTTTAGAATGAAACAAAAAAAAAAAAAAAAAAGTCAGGCTGGGAAACTACTAGATTATTAATTGTGATTATTATTATTATCAGTTTCTTATATAGCGCAGCATATTCCCAGCCTGACTCTCATTAACCATAACATACATTTAGCCAAAATTCAGCAAATATATGATCTGTCTACTTACTTTGCTGTCTGACTCCCAGTCATTGAAGATATTAGCTTCCCACTGTGTAAAGTATACAGTAATTGGCCATTTCTCCTGGGCAACAACAGCCAATCACCAGCAGGAGATCAGAGAATCAGCCATCATTCGTACCGGCCAGTGCTGGCTGCTCTAATGCAGACAACTGTATCTATTGTGGCTACCAGATTTTGCTGAGACTCAAAAAGGTTTTCACGTCTACAACTAATACCCCTTTTACACCAACCGAATAACCCGGGTTAGGGTCGACCCGGGTCGATGCTCTGTGTGAACGGCTCCCAGAAAAAATTTCCCGGGTTGATTTACCCGGGAATCTTACTCGGGTTGAGAGCAGGGTTGAACACTGGTTGTTCCCGTGTCATGCGGCAATGTGAACGGGTGCTACCCTGCTTATTTGACCCGGCTAGCTCTGAAAGATGCTGATTGGAGCTTCTGGGGCACTGGCAGATGATGTAATTTGTCAGTGCCCTGCAGAGAGATGCACATGAAGCCATCGCTTGCCTGCCTAACCTCCTGCACCACAGCAGCCTGACCAGCAGCCACAAAAGCAGGCAGGCACACAGCCTGCCACAGCCAGAACTGCAGCCTGCACCACAGCCTGACCAGCAGCCACAAATACAGGCTGATACACAGCCTGCCATAGCTAGAACTGCAGCCTGCACCACAGCCTGACCAGCAGCCACAAACGCAGGCTGATACACAGCCTGCCACAGCCAGAACAGCAGCCTGTAATCAGTCCCCACCCCTCTCTTTTGTTGCCTTTTGTGACCATCTTTGTCAGACCTTAAAACAGACCATTTTTAATGACTTCTATAGAGAAAAGCAGGGATTACCCGGGTTCAGTGTGAACGGGGCAAACCGGGGAATAACCCGGGTCAAGTTGCAGTGTAAAAGGGGTCTGAAGCAGAGTTCGACCCGGGATTGACCAGTGTTCAAATTCCAGGGTCGGACCCGGGATTTTGGTGTAAAAGGGGTAAAAAGGCTTCTATTAGCCAAACATAACCACTCTGCAATAACCAGTGTGATGAGACTGCTATAGAAAGAAAATTTGTAGCAAAACAGCTGCTGGTGAACACTGCTAAATATAGAAGTGTTTATTAGGATGCTCTTACCTGAAGTACTTTACATGCGCACAGGGCATCAACATCTGAAGCAACAAGGAGGAGTACACGCTGCAAAATAAGTACAATAAAAGAAATTATACCACTTCTGTAAGTTTCTGAGAACGAGAAGTTTAACTGGTGCTTTTTTTTTTTTATAACAATATCTTTTTTTATTGAGACAAAGATTTAGATACAAACATGTAATCAGAGAACATACAATACTGTAGTATACATAGTTTTCATAGTGAAACAAAATTGGCATATTACAATACAAATACATAACACACATTTGTGGAGTTTTATTTGAACAGACATTACTTAATTGAATTGCCATATAGTGAAGATATAGAAAGAAATGTCAACTTCATTACAAATTTGTCTAATAGTGTATATAAAATACAACCAGTATAGATCACTGCATAAAGCTCAAGAACATGTTCTATAAGAATAGAAAAGTCTCACATTTTGTATATTTTTTGAAAATAAAATAGAATTATAGAGTTAAATCATATTTGAAAAATGAGGGAAAAATACAAATGAAAAATTGAATAAAAGAAAGGAAAGGAGGGAAGGGGGGGGGGGGGGAGCGGCCGAGCCAGAGCGCGGGGGACACCACATCCCCTGCACCAGTCACGCCTCATAGATAAATTATCACGGTGTATGTTTTATAACTTAAGGCAGGGCGTCAGCATAGTTAGTATATGTGCCTGCAGCCATTGTGTTTTTTTAAAACATTTATATATCATATTTTTAATGTCGCTAGGTTGATAAGCTACATACAATGAAAAAACGTTTGACTCGGAGTTCCTTCTGAAGAGAGGCCACTGTTCAGTCCATTTTGAAAATAAAAAACAGCTTCTCCTCAAACAATTTAAGGGATGGTGGGATAGGGGATATCCATTGCTGCAGGATACTCTTACGGGCCACATTGGATACTATAGTGAGGATTTTCCTATTTTCTAGAGGTGTATGGTGGTCAGACCTTAAATAGCCCAAAACCGCCCATTCTGGGGTTAGAACAAACGATTGGGTAAAATGAAGATTTATAAATTGAGTGATTTGTGACCAAAACAGCTGGATTGGGGAGCAGTTCCAAAGGCAATGGAAGAGTAGCTGGAGACTCGCCACATTTGGGGCAAGATGGGGAGTCCGACAACCCCACCGCACTCATCCGAGAGGGAGAGACACATCCTCTGTAAAATATTTTGTATATCATTTCCCTAGGTGTTCAGTGAATAGGAAAGAGTGGTTATAATTAGGGGTGAGCGGATTCGGTTCTACTCTGTTCCGTTCGGATTTAAAAACCGAATCTTATTGGGTATCAGCTGTCACGAGTTTTGGATAGCCAATAAGATTCGTTTTTTTTAACCGAACGGAACCGAGTAGAACCGAATCCGCTCACCCCTAGTTATAATATCTGAAATGTGGAGATGCGGAAATTGTTCCTGCCATGACGATATGCCTGTGCGATGTGGTTTGGAGAAGCAAGGTGAACAATCCAGTGAGTAGAAATGGGAGGTCAATTTAGATGTTTGGTTTGGTCTTAAAAATGACGGATCCAATTTGTTGGTCCAGTCATTATCCGATAAGTTATGTAAGGTCGTGTTTGCATAGTGTTGCAATTGAAAATAGGCAAAAAAATGATTTTCGAGAAACCCAAGTTTTTCAATTTTGAAAAGATAACGGTTTCCGAGATGGAATATGCATAATGCATCTAAGTGAAGAGAGTCCATTTCTGGACCAGGAGCAGAAGGGACAGTTGGAGCTGCCTTTCTGAAAAGCTGGGTTTCTACTAAATGGCAAATACACTGAACAGGAGGGGTTCAAATTCCAAGCTTTCCTTATCTTGAACCACACTGTTCTAGTGGACATTAGCAGTGGATTTTCTAACATTGTAAGAGGGATATCCTTTTTTGCCATATGAAGAAAAGCCACTAGGTGAGTGTCAGGTATGAACTGTTGTTCCAATTCAGAATTAGCATAATTATTATTAGAATGTATCCAATCCCTAATATAACGACATATAGCCGCCTGATTATAAAAAGCCATATGTGGGAAATTAACACCTCCTTTTTTTGTTTTTTGTAGGATTTTAAGGTTAATTCTAGGTTTATTGCCATTCCATATAAAGCGACGAAAAGTGGTGTTCAGACTTTGTTCATCTTTATTGGTTAATACTATTGGTAAAACATAATAATTTTGGGAAGGATATAATTTTTATGAGTTGTGCTCGGCCCAAAAAAGAAAGCTGAAGATTTTGCCAACGATTCAGCTCCTCCGTGACTTTGGAAATTACTTTCGTGATATTAAGTGAATATAGTAAGGAGATATTTTTTGGCAATTGAATACCTAAATAGGGAATAGAAGTATTTGCCCACTGGAGATTTAAATTAGCTGCCCACCGTGGACATTGAACTGGGAATAAGGCCATAGCTATTGATTTTTGGATGTTAATAGAGAAGCCAGAGATTAGGCCAAATTGAGATATCTTAGATACGACTTCCCTCATACTATCTTGAGGGTTAGAAAATAAAAAAAAAAAGGAGGAGGAGGAGTAAATCGTCAGCGAAGGCCAGAATCTTCAGAGATTTAACGCCTATGGGGATACCTTTAAAATTTTTGAGATTCTGCAAAATGCGTAGCAGGGGGTCTAAGTCTAAGTTGAAAAGGAGAGAGGATAAAGGGCATTCCTGCTTTGTTCCTCTAGCAAGGGGAACCGGGGCACCTAACAAGTTGTTAACAATTAGTTTAGTTGTGGGATTGGAGTAAAAAAAATGGATCAGATTGATGAATTGCGGGCCGAATGCCCTCTCCTTCAGTACCCGATATAGGTGGGGGCCAGGCTATCTTATCAAATGCCTTTTCTGCGTCAAGGCTTAACAAGACATTTTGTGAATTTTGTACAATTCTTAGATGCAACAATAGCAGAAATAGCAGATCTAATACCTAGAACCGAGTGTCTTGAATTAGTAAAGCCTAGCTGGTGATGGGTTAAAAGGGAAGGCATCAGTGTTTGTAGTCGGGTAGCAGTTATTTTTGCTAATAGCTTAAAGTCTTGATTTAGGAGTGTAATGGGACGATAAGACCCCACCAGCTCCTCATCTTTGTTGGGTTTTGGCAATAGTATAGTATGGGCTTCGTTAAAGTCTGGGTAGATCGCCCCACCCTTTATAATAAGTTGGAACAGGGATGTAAGAGCCGGAGTCAAATCCTCACATAAGAGCTTATAGTACTCGCCACTAAAGCCGTCTGGCCCCGGAGCCTTATTAAGTTTGAGTGTATGAATGGTACGACGAACCTCCTCAACCGTCACATCTGACTCCATTATCTCCAGTTGTGACCTTGTTAGTTGAGGTAGATGTGCCTCCGAGAGTAAGGTAGATGCTAATTGAGCGGAGTCAGGATTAGCTACATATAATTCTGAAAAGTATGAATGGAAGCTATTTGCTATGTCCGATTGTGAGGTAATAATGCCTCCCGGGGTTTTTAATTTGGAAATATATTTTCTTTTGGATTGTTGGCGAACCATGTACGACAGTAATTTTCCCGCCTTTCCACCCCACCTAAAATATCTATTCTTAGCATAAGACACTTTTAGCTGTGCTTCATTAGAAAGGAAAGTTTCCATGAGATTTTTGTGTTTTATGTAAGTGTTTTGGTGTCCGACGGGTCAGTAAGATATTTGTGATATGCCTCGCTAAGATTTTGGTTGAGTTTTTGAATGTTTTCTCTACGTTCTTTATTTCTATGTGATACGTAGGTGATTATATGTCCACGCATGATGGCCTTTAGAGCGGACCAAAACAGGACAGGATCATTTTGGTGTATATCGTTTGTGGAACTATAGCAATCCCATTGGTTTTTAAGATATTGTTTAAAATCATCTTTTGAATACAGGTAGGATGGGAAGCGCCAGTGTTTATTTGTGTCATGTGGGGATCTCAGTGAGATGTCTAGATAGATGGGTGCGTGGTCAGAAATGAGAATATTCCCGATATGCGCCTTTTGTATTCTCGGAAGTAGTGAGTCCACTGTGAGAATGTGATCAATCCTAGTAAACACGTTATGTACATGTGAAAAGAAAGTAAATTCTTTGCTGTTATAATTTAATAGTCTCCATGGATCTAACAAATTATGGTGTGAGATTAATAGACGAATTCCATCCCTCCTCCCAGTCAGGCGCGAAGGCATAGCTGGTGATTTATCAATAGATGTGTTAATTACTAGATTAAAGTCCCCACCAATTATTAGATATGGGGTGTCCATTTGCAGCTGTAAGTTGGATATTTTGAAAAAGAAGTCAAAGTTAGGTGTGTTAGGGGCATAAATGTTGAGTATGGTGAACATTTCGCCAAAGATTTGTATACGAAGTATAATAAAGCGCCCTTCTGGGTCAATAACAGATTTAACAATATTATACACCAATCGTTTGTTAAGTAGAATTGCCACACCTGTTTGTTTTCGAGTGTAAGGAGCCGCTATACATTCACCAATCCAAGGACCAGATAGATTAGCGTAGGGCCCTTCCACCCAGTGAGTCTCCTGCAGCAATACAACATCGGGGTTAAATGATTTGATGTGTGATAACACTTTTTTCCGTTTTATGGCTGAATTTACGCCCGCTACGTTCCAAGACAGGAAATGCAAATTAGAAATAGTATTCGTTATAAGTTAAATAAATTATGATATAGGGTTGGTTGTCAACCAACACCTCGCCTCGTATGTCCAGCAGTAAGTAATGAATTGGGCATTAAAGCCATCGTCCTGTCCCAGTAAGCTGGACGAATTGGCTCCTGATTATTGCAGTATTTTGAAAAGTAACTGGCATTGTGTGAAGGCATGGACTCCCCCAGACCCCGGATCCACCGCTCAAGAAAGGAAGGGGGATAGAGAAAGAAGGGAAAGATAAAGAAAAGACAATAAAAGAAAAACAAAAAGTACAAGGTACATATAAAACCCTGTGTGGTACGGGTCAGACATTTTACTCAAAACAATGTGTGTATTGTATTGTGAACCTAGGAATCTAGACTCAATGCAACTTAGCAAGTATGGGATATCACCTCAAAGAGGAATATTTTAGTTCAGCCGTTAGGAGGGGAACGGTTAAGCCCAGCAGGCGAAATTGTCGATACATTATTTTGCCCATCCGATGAGCGTGGTGACAGATTAAAGTGAGACCTTGCTGCTTGTGGGGTGTCAAAGGTGATGGATTTGCCATCAAGTATAACTCTCAATTTAGCTGGGTATTGTAGAAAAAATTAACATTTCTTCTCAAAGAGAAATTTGCAGATCGCACTGAATTCTCTTCGTTTGAGAGAAACAGTGGTTGAGAAGTCCTGAAAAATGAGTACCGTGAAGTCACGGATTTTTAGGGATGAAACCTTACGGTAAGCTTGTATAATATTTTCTTTATCACGGGAATCTAAGAACCTGGCCATCACCTGTCTAGGATTGTTATTTTTAGATTGGCATTCAGGGCCGATGCGGTGACAGCGCTCAATTGCAATCGTGCCACTAGTGGTAGGGATTTGGAGTACATTTACCAGATCGACACTCAGTAAGTCGTTGAGGTCTGGGCCATTTATTGACTCGGGAATTCCCAGGAAATGCAAATTGTTACATCTATTGCGATTCTCCTGATCATCTAATTTGTCAGATAAATCCTCTATAATCTTGGATTTCATATCTACTATATTCTGTAATGCCATTAGAGCATCTTCGTTGTCACTAGTACGCTGTTCTAGATCAATTATTTTTTTAGTGTTGGATTCGAGCTTCGTTAAGATTGTGTTTATGGACCTCTGGATAGTATCCATTTTTTTATCTAGGGATGTTTGGATGTTATCCAGTTTTTTGTCCATCTGTTGAAAAATTGTAGGATCATCTTGAGATGTTTCAGATATAGGGGAGAGTGGATCAGCCTGTGAAGGGGAGGGCTGAGAATCTTCCATTGATTTCTGTGTTAGAGTATTTTTATTTTGATGGGATTTGTTACTTCCTTTTTTGGGTGTTCCCATTCTTTGGGGTAATTGTGTTTGTTTGTATAGAAATCTTTCCATACCATGTAGCTCTACAACAGTAGAATTTTTTTTTTTTGTTATACTGTGAATGAAATACGATAATGAACCCCTCCTATATAATTTAGTTACATCAAGGCAAGACAAAAAAAAGGTAAGTTACTACATATTTAGCTTGTACTCAGCACAAAATGAGCATCAACAAGATTTCTAAGGAAATACACTAGGATAGAGGTTAAATTAGTAGAAGTCTCGGTCGGTTTTTAGGTATTGCGAATATACAATATACTTATATTAACACATTTAAGAATGTCTAGTATTGTAAATGAAAAGATCAAAACAGTATGGGAGATATAGTAGATTATCTATCTTGTGCCATCTAGGAGTAAGCATTCGCTATCTCCAAGAAAGCCACAAGGTGGTGCTGTTACCTTCAAAATGACACCTTATGAGAATAAATTACAATTACATATCCACCCAGCCAAAGGGAAAAAAAGAGTAGGTGAAGTGGGTTATACAGATAGAAATGGTAGTTGTACCATGATCCGCAGACGCGGTAGCGAGAGTTCAGCTGGAGACCTTTAGATTAGTTGGAGGAGGGGGTATTTAAGCAATGGTATAGCAGAACAGTATATAGATCTGCGTTGCAGAACAGTATAATTAGTATTGTGCACACAGTATGTGTTATTGGTATTTTACATATCAAACAACCGCATATATATTGTATGGAGAGTGGATGAGAGGGAGGGGGAGAAAGAGCACAAAAAGCGACAAAGTGGATTAAGCACCAACCAACAATAACAGTCATATAGGGCTTAATTAGAAAAATTAAGTAAATTATACTATGTAAAGATAAAGGGTACTATCACCAGGAGCAGCGATCATGGAGATGAGAGTTCAGTCTGTAGGTTATAGAGATTTCCTCCACAGGTGCACGCTAACCAGAATATGAATAGCGCTGTCCGTGTCTCCAGGGGGTGATAAATTTGTAGAGGGCTCAGCCAGACAAAGAGTAGGTGATAGCAGCAGCAGCAGGAGTCCAACCTGCGGCTACAGCCCCACTGTATGGCTCTTCAGATCGGAGGCAGACTCGAATCAGATGCGCTCCATCAGTCCAAACGGCAGGCTGAGGAGAAGGGAGGATGAAGTAGAAGGCAAAGGGGCCAGGTGCAGAGACAGAAGGGACCCCCTCCACAACACCGCATGGAACAGGCAGCCGCCTCCCCACCACTCAGACCACGAAGGAGCAGGAGAAAAGGGGTCAGCACTCTCAACAGCCCCGCTCTCAGGTATCCAGGTGTTCACGCTGAGCCGGTAATCGGAGGGGGATCAGTGGAACAGTCTGGCGCCTCCCGCTCTCGCGCCCGATCTCCCCAGCAGCGTGTCCCACAGATGCTCTGGTGTAGGGTCGGGATGCTGGCACAGACTTTGCGACGTTCAAAGTGAGCAGGTAATCACGCTGAGCCGGTAAATCAGAGGAGGCCAGCGGAGCAGTCCAACGCCACCCGCGCTCACACCCGATCTCCCCAGCAGCGTGCCCTGCAGATGCTCTGGTGCAGGGTCAGGGTAACGGCACAGGCTTTGTGGCGTTCAGAGCAGGAATCCCGACAGCGCGGCCCCCGCGATCCCTCGGCTCCTCGAGGGACGTCACTCATGCGGCTCCGGCACACCCGCTCCAGGTAAGAGGAGGGGACCTCCAGAGGGCTTCTTTGCCAAAATCAGTGGCATCAGCTGGGGGGGGGAGAATAGATAAGTGCTGGGTAGAAGATATATTAGGGGAAGGATCCTCGCAGCACAGATGCAGGGCTACACGTGAGATTCTTCACTGCGCAAAGCCCACGCCATGCGGCCCAAAAAGGACAGACTCCGGTGGATAGGGTGATCCGTTCAGCTCACAAGTGGGATCACCAGGAAGCTCTCACCCCTGTGTAACAGGTACAATATGAGGCAGGAAGAAATAATTCACTCCTGTCCCGATGTAAGGGGATTATGTAGAGCTAAGACAGAGACATATTAAAACGCGGCCATCACGAAGCTCCGCCCACCGGAAGTCCAACTGGTGCTTTTTAAGTCCATTTTAACCCAGTGGGTCCCAAACTGAGTGCCGTGGGACACTTGCAACGGTGCCACGAGTTGGTGGTCCAGGACCAAATAAAAGTTTCTTCTTCAGGGTCTATAGGGATCCACAGGAATACCATATGGATATTATGGTTGGAGAGATCCAGGCATCAAACAGTTAAAGCTTCATCTCCCAGGATGCCTCGGGTCCTCCTCCATATATACCCTGCCCCTAGCCATAGGCCTTCAGTTGTTCGTTTGGTGCGGCAGGATCAAGATGAACCTTTGTAACAGGGTACTGCTCAGGCAGTCCTATACTTTTATTTAATGTTTTTGGGTAGGCAGTACTAAGAGTCTGAATTAAGACGCATATACTACGACTCCAGCTACCTCCGCCAGGCCGCAACACCAGTAACTGGGCTGGTGATTTCGGCGGTTCGCGGCTGAGCTTGCTAGCAGCAATGCTGCAACCGGACGCACGGAAATGTCAGGTAAGGCGGTTCCTCGCTTACGGGGAAATCGCACGCAGACGCCCTTGCTTCTGGTGTCATAGACCGCACGAGATGCCGCTGCAGTCAGGGCCCGGAATTGTCCGCGTCCTCAATACAGCACCGGGGGATCGGCAGCAGACGCTTCTGCTGCCACGAGGCCAGCGTACCGGCTGGTTAATGCAGCTTAGGGGAGGTAGGCGCTCCCCGGCAGCTTCTACCCTGACCCAGTCCCTATGAAGGGTTTTGCGCATCTGAATTGCTCCGCCTACCCTCCACGTGTATATGAGATGCACGAGGGAACTGCTGTAGCTGTTGATCTCAAGAGAGTTTGAGTCAGTCTCTGTGTATACGTCTACCGTGGTTAAGGTATACAGGGCTCTATATCCTACCATTCCTGACGTTTGTGTTGTTGATTTAGAGTCCATTGTAATTAGATTACATATGCATTGTATGTGACTCAGCTAGCTGCTATTGACATTGTTAGCATTCCCACTAGGCTGTTTTAGAGGGGTGCGGCGTACTGCCATCCTTCTAGATGGCAAAGCGCCCTGCCCTCACAGCCTGCGGGTGCCATCTTCACCCGCGGGTCACAGCGTCCTGCGGGTGGGGAAATGTGCAGTGACCCGGTCACCGCCGGAGAATAGACGCCTGGCACATGTGTCCGGCCTCTATTCTCCATGTCGGCAGCGCTGTCCATAAGTGCCGGGAACGCCCCCAAGAGTTACGAAAAGGGGACGCGTCTTATAGCCACGCCCCCTTTTCAATGGCCACGCCCCCTATCGCCCTGCCTGCCGCCGGAGCTAGAGTGAACACTACATTGTCTTTTATTTCTGTCTGTCAATTATAACTATCACTATTTTTTATCTCCATCCTTTGGGGTGGAGGTTTTTCTTTGATTACTTCGCATTCATTTGAGATTTTGTGAAGCCTGTCACATAGCATTGCATTTATTACCTTTGTGAACATGTCTAAAGATAAAGGGAAACAGGAGGGGGAGCCCCCTGTGCTGGCTTCATGTAAATCATGTATGGCCTATGTGTCCTCTCAGGACGTAAAGGATGGTTTGTGTGCTGTCTGTTATAAAGAGCCACCTCACCAGTCCAGTTTACCGGTCTCTAGACAAGAGGCATCTTGGGTATCTTCTTTGTCGCAGGTAATGAAGCAATTTGTGGATCGTATGGCTGCTCCCACAATGCCTCCTTGGATGGGAGGGTGCACAGCATGCTATGTTTGCACCTCCTATGCATCCTTCCAGGAAAGATGTTTATGGCCATTCTAGTCAGAGTATGGGACTATCTAATGTTAAAAAGATAACTTCCGGTCTGCTTTCATCAGTCTGCTCAACATATGGATTCAGATGCATCATCAGAGGAATCAGATGATGTGCAAGGTTCTTCTCCACGGTCTAGCTCGGGGGAGGAGGACCATCCGTCGACAGTGGATGTTCCTTTATTGGTGACGGTGGTTAAATCAGTCCTAGATATTCAGGTTGATGAACCGATTAATAGTAAGAAGGCTCCAATGTTTAATCACCACAGGAAGGTAGTCAAAACTGAGTTCCCTGTATCTGAACAGCTCACTGAGCTTATGGATGAGGCATGGGGTAACCCGGATAAATGGTTTTATGTGAATAAAAGAACAACATCGTTGTACCCTTTCCCAGCTTCTGTATGTACTAAACGGGAGGTACCTCCTACTGTGGATGCTCAAGTAACGATATGCTACATTGCCTATTCAGTCAGCATCTTCTCTGAAGGATTCACATATAAGAAAAGTGAAGCATTTCTTAAAGGCAATATTTTCATCATCTGGAGCTGTTACTCGTCCAGCTATGGCTGGACCCTGGGTAGCCAAAGCTGTTGAAGAATAGATGGGGGCATTAGAAGACTATTACCAGATGCTAATAGAGAACAGATGATTTATAGCTCCCACATACGGGAAGCGGCTTCCTATCAGGGAGGAGCTGCGGTAGATGCTGGAATTTTAGCTTCTAAAGCATCAGCAGCTTCAATAGTGTCACTCAGGGCCCTTTGGTTAAGATCCTGGAAAGCTGATACAGGATCAAAGAGGGCGCTAGAAGTCTTACCTTTCTATGGAAAGGTACTTTTTGGAGCAGAGTTGGATAAAATTATAGCTACTCTGGCGGCTTCAAAATTAGCAGGTCTGCCATCTACGGCGACTATAGAGTCTAAGCAGATTTCTTTTCAGTCCTTCCGTCCTCAGGGACAAGCAAAGGAACAGTCTTCCTCTAGATAGACTAGTTTTCGCAAGACAACAAGGCGACAAATTAAGAGGTCTGGCCCGACAACAAACCTTTGGCCTGATGGGGTGGGCCTCCCCAGAAGTTCTTTTGCACAGATCCTCCATCAAATGCGGTCAAGGCCTTGGCCTTTCAGGACACCATTCACTCCCTGCTACAGGCAGGGGTAATAATCCTGGTTCCTGTGTCGCAACAGGGACAGTGTTATTATTCTAATCTACTTCTGGTTCAGAAACCGAATGGGGCTGATCGCCCCATACTAAATAAAAAAACCCTCAACAAAGTTTATCTGGAAACTCTCCGGTCAATTATTTTGGCATTGGAGCCAGGGGATTACATTGTTTCCCTGGACATTCAGGATACATATCTGCATGGTCCTATTATACCATCCCTCCAACATTTTTTACGGTTTGCTGTCCTTCAGCAGCATTACCAATTTCAGGCTCTACCCTTTGGCCTATCTACGGCTCCCCGGGTATTTACCAAAATAATGGCAGCCATGACGGCCTCTCACAGACGTCAGAATTCTGCCGTATATGAACAACCTTCTGATATTGGCACAGACTCCGGTTGCTTTACAAAGCCATTTTCAACTGACCATAGCCTGCCTACGAAAAAACGGCTGGATAATCAATTGAAATAAATATTCACTTTCTCCAGCACAGCAGATGGTATATCTGGGAGCGTTGCTGGATTCTCTGGCACAAACATGGTTTCTGCCATAGGATAAGATTGTGGCGCTGTCATTACGAATACGCAAGCGAAGGGTATTCATTCTGTAGCAATGCAGATCCTGGGATCAATGGTATCCACCTTTGACAAGGTGGGGTATGCTCAGTTCCATTCCAGGCCTCTGCAAAAGTTGATTCTCTCCAAGTGGAATGGACAGTATTGTCTAAAAAGGTCTCAGAGGATCATTCTCACTCCAGAGGTTTGGCATTCTCTCCTGTGGTGGCTGAGAAAGGATCATCTGAACAAAGGGCGCCCATTCTGGATACCAAATTGGGTGCTTCTCACCACAGACGCCAGTCTTCACGGATGGGGAGCAGTGACAGGTCATCACACCTTTCAGGGAAGATGGACAAATCAGTTAAGTCATCTGCCAATAAACATTCTGGAACTGCGAGCAGTGTACAGGCACTTTTGGCACAGGACCTGCTCCAGGGCAGGCCGGTCCAGATTCAGTCCGACAATGCGACTACAGTGGCCTACCTCAATCATCAGGGAGGCACAAGAAGTTACACAGCCATGAAAGAAGTGACAAAGGTTCTGATTTGGGCAGAACGTCATCTTCCGGCCATCTCAGCAATATTCATACCGGGAGTACTCAATTGGGAAGCAGACTTCCTAAGTCACCACGACATATATGCCGGAGAGTGGTCTCTCCATCTGGGAGTGTTTCAGCTCCTGGTAAACAAATGGGGTCCACCAGAGATGGATATCATGACGTCACGTCACAACCACAATGTCTCCAGGTCGAGAGACCCATCAGCAGCCTTCGTGGATGCACTGGCAGTAAGATGGGACTTCAAGCTGGCGTATCTCTTTCCTCCGATTTGTCTCCTTCCAAGAGTTTTCAGGAAATTCAAGCAGGAAGGCAGAACAGTAATACTGGTGGCTCCAGCTTGGCCCGGAAGTCATTGGTTCACAGACATACAGAATTTGTCAGTAGACAGTCCTTATACTCTTCCTCTATTGCAGGATCTGCTAACGCAGGGTCCCAGCCGGAATCCAGACTTACCTCATCTGGCTTTGAAGGCGTGGCTCACGAAACTTCCACCCTAAGAGCAAAAGGTTTTTCTAGTTCTGCAATTCAAACGATGCTTAGGCCAAGGAAGCCTGCCTCTGCCCGCATCTATTACAGAGTTTGGCATTCATTTGGTCAATGTTGTTCCCTTAGGAAGTATGATCCTAAGGGGTTCAGGATTTCCAGGGTACTGGCTTTTCTTCAGGTTGGGTTAGACAGCGGTCTCCGCCTGGCCACTTTGAGAGTGCAGGTTTCTGCACTGTCAGTCTGGTTCCAGAGGAAGATTGCCTCATTACCAGATGTTAGAATTTTTTCCAAGGAGTTGCAAGTTCAACCTTCTTTTGTTCCACCGGTAGCACCGTGGGATTTGTCTTTGGTTCATAAGGGGGGTGTAGTAGGTATTACCGCCGGCCGCTACAAGCTTCCCCATTTGAACCTCTAGACACTGTAGCTTTGAAGTGGTTGACAGCGAAGACACTTTCTTCTTGCTATCTCTTCTGCTCGCAGGGTCTCTGATTTGGCAGTGCTTTCTTGTCGCTCCAGCTTTTCAGGCTCCAGATCTCTCTGTAGGTGAATCCTCCCTGGATGCAGTTTGTGCTCTCCGGTCTATGTGGAGCTCACAAACTAGGATGGCCAGCTAATAAGCAGACTTTTGCAAGATGGCTACGCATGACTATCTCTCAGGTGTACACATAGGCTGATCTCCCTGTCCCAAGCATGGTGACAGCACATTCTACATGGTCTGTATGGCCATCGTGGGCATTTAGTTGTGATGCCTCTGCTGAACAATTGTGCAAGGCAAACACGTGGTCTTCTGTCCATACTTTTCTTAGGTTCTATGCCTTTGATCCGTTTGCCTCTCAGGATTCTTCCTTTGGGTGACTAGTTCTCCTTTCTGCTCAGGAGCATCCCCCAACCTAGAGGAAATGCTTTAGGACGTCCCCATGGTATCCCTGTGGATCCCTATGGACTTTGAAGAAGAAAATTAGAGTTATAGCAGACTTACCTAGATAACTCCTTTTCTTCGAGGTCCACAGGGTACCAACTCTGGCGCACCTGGCTGCATGGGTAGTTTTTTCTTTCGGTCACAGATTCCCTCATTTTGTGTAAGAGTGTTTTTGGTGTACAGTTGCTCGTCTTTCTCCTCTTTCCTGCTCCTGCCTTGAGGCTTGTTAACTAAACTGAAGGCCTATGGCTAGGGGCGGGGTATATATGGAGGAGGATCCGAGGCATCCAGGGAGCTGAAGCTTTAACTGTTTGGTGCCTGGATCTCTCCAACCTTAATATCCCCATGGTATCCCTGTGGACCTCGAAGAAAAGGAGTTATCTAGGTAAGTCTACCATAACTTAATTTTTTAAGGTCAATGTGGTAGGCAAAATCAGAGCTGGCGTCTGCCAATCATAACATACAAGCACAAAAACATTCACCACCACATATCTACACCTTAGGATGACATAAGCACAGTTTACTTCATTTAAATTTTTTGTTGAATTACTCAATAAGAAACTTCGGCCTAGGAGTGGCATGAGAAAAAAAACAAAAACCGCTGATGCTCTAGGGCACCGTGACTCAGGAAAGTTTGGGAGCTACTGCTTTAATCCCTAAATTACTGCCATTCTGCACATCAATGCCAACCCAACCTACATAAATTTTCCAAGTGTTAGGTATACATTGGGGGCAATTCAAATGTTTTCCGCGCCCCCTGCTGGGCATCTATACGAATAGCCGCCCAACTGAGCAAATTCAATTGTTTCTCCGTTTGGGCGCCCATTAGTATTTAACGCGACTAGAAGCACCGCGTTTAGCTGTTTAAAAAAGCGGTTAGGGCGCTGAAACAACCGTTTGGGCACCCAAAACAATAGACTTTTCACACATTTCGTCTCGCACCTCAGGAGGCTGGTGAGAAGTAATGTCCCCCCTCCAGCAGCTTTAGGCATCCGAACTGAGCAACAATTGAATTGCTACTATGGGGTCCCAATCCTATAGCTAATAAATTTGGCTTATATTGGGGCTGACAACTGCACTCCGGCTGCTATTGACAGCGCGTTGGGTATATTTATTCTCCTACCAATCCTATAGATGCCCAGTGGGCATCTATAGGATGCAACTGAACCGCAGCCATTATGTTTTGTTGCTCTACTCAAGTATTTTTTTCTTGACAAACAGCATACGCTATTTTGACCTTATTGGAACAATTATTATTTGTATATGTAGAGTTGCCCATTTGGGGGGTGAGGGGAGGATTGAGGGACTGGACCCGGTTGCACAGGGCGGCGGAGGCTGGGATGGCCCTGGAGAAGAATAGCTGCACTGGGGACAACAGGCACGGCCGGGAAGGGGGGGGGGGGGGGCGAGGGAGACACTGCAGCAAGGGGGATGGGCACACCAGAGACTTTTTTGGCAGGTAAAGCAAAACTTATAGTTACGCCACTGAGACACACACAGCATTTACTTTTGCCTTTTAAATGATTACCACTTTAAAAACTTCGGACAGACTCTACAGGATCTCGCTAATGCCTGCAAGTCACAGCCTATTACATTTCCCACTATGAGCCGTATTCAATTTGAGCCGAGCCGCGATACTTTTTCTCGGCCCGGACTTTTCACCTACTTCGCCTATTTTGCAGGCGGAAAAGCCCGCTTTACTCCATATCAAATTTGAAAGTACGCGAAAACGGGACCCGAGAAACTTGAACAGGCGGAAAGTCCTGTCAGATTTGGGGAAATCAGCCTGACACCCCCCAAAAGATGCTCTGACATGGGGGTTCCCTATAGTACAACCCAATTTGGCTTGCTGAAGGTATTTGGTGTTTTTAAACAGGCTCAATAGCTGCTAAATAGCGTTTCTCTATACGTGGTGCAGAATAGTATTCAGGAGTATTTTTTCCAGAAAATAAGTTATCCCAGCACATTTGGGGTACTTGAAAATGGGGGTCAGCACTCTTAAAAAGTTGCTAAAGTTAAGTTTAAAAAATCATGAAAAATCCACCTTCCGCAAGCACCTGCAATCAAAAAAACACTGGGGGCATACTTGGGGACCCCCCCCCAGAGTCAAGTTCACTAGTTTTTATCTTTGTACCCCTTTTTTTTTTTTTGCCCCCTTTTTCAAAGTAATTTTTTGGGGTGTCCTTAAATCTTTTTAAAAAAATTTTTGACACAGTTTACCTTTGGGGGACTGTCCGAAGGCTGCACGAGGGTTCCCACAACGTTGCACCCCAATTCAGCACTATTTTCCACCTGCTATTCATAGGCGAAACGTTTTTGCCTAGTACATTGCATAGACTTTCCACCTAGGCGGAAAGTCTTTCAAACTGAATACGGGGTAAAAGCAAAACAGGTGAAAATGACATCATCGGCGAAAAAGTATCACGGATACGGACGTTTCGCCTCAAATTGAAAACGGGCCTATAAGTTCTAAGTTACCAAGGACTTTCATTGCCATAAAAAAAAAAAAAAACCCACACCACCCCCTGGTTGCAGCCAGGCTACTTTTTTGCTTATTTCAGATCTCTAACTACTTCTAATATCCTTTATAATTTAAGTAGGGAGTACAGTATTCATTAAAAAGTTAATTACAGAGACACATCCATGGCATAATGCTATGGTGTAGGTAAATGCACGCAAACAATATTGAATTCATGTATCAATTCACAAATGTGTAAAAACTAGTTTTTGTATACACACACCAATGACAAAACAGGAAGTTGTCACTCATAAAAAAGCATGTGAGACCACACATATGACTGCCACCATGCAGTTTAGTTTGACAACAGTATTGGGGGGGTAGATGTACTAAGCTCTGGAAAGTTATACATTGGAGAGTGATAAACTACCAGCCAATCAGCTCCTGTCATGTTACAGGCTGTGTTTGAAAAATGGCAGGAGCTGCATCCCCCTCCCCGCGGCCCCTGCTGCAACTATATCTGCCATCGGCTGTCCAGTAAAGCCGACACGATAGGTCTGTGAACAATGTTGTTCAGACATATCGCTGGTACACACTGGCCGATGGGCACATGATATATTGGTTGATGAATTGATTAGCCAATATATCTGCCAGTGTGTACCCAGCAGGCACTCAGCTAGATCTAGAAATGCATACTATTTTGTGAATGATGTACATAAACCACTGTTGGATGAGAGGACATCTTAAGCTGAAGTATATATTGGAACAATATGCACAGGACATGAGTTGTTGTTCCAATTTGGCATCTAATTAGGAATTTGATAAACAGACATAGAACTGTGCATCAGTCCTGTATTACCTGCACTTGTGAACCATTATCTGATTATATTCATGGTTTTATCTATATATTTTCCTTCTTGTGTATGAAATAATGGTCTTGAATAAATACTACGTTGCATTATAGCTTTTTATTGGTACACTAATTGGTGGATTTGTCACACTCAGGATATTGGCCTCATACTCAGCGCTGTATTTTTGTTGTTTTCTTTGTAAAACCCAACAGGTAAGGTATCGAGGGCAGTAAGATTATATCTACAGTGCTGTACAATAATAATACATAGCATGATGGTGAGCCGGCTGTAAAATGTCCTCATATACGACTAGCTGCCACACTGCTGAACACAGCCCAGATCAGCAGCTGCCTGGGACCGGGGACAATACCTGGTTTATGATGATGTCGTAGAACTCCTTTCGGAAATCGCTGATAAACATATCTGCGGCTGCGGCTCCGGCTCCTGCTGCTGGTGTCCTCGAAACTGGCGCTAAACCTCAGTTCCACCGCCGGCCAATCACAGAGGCCGCTGCTCCCTGACGCAATGTGCACCCGCCCAGCGACACTGTCACCTCTCTCTCCGGGGAATGGGACACTGGGTAGTGCGCAGTGTGGTGACGTCACTTCTGCTGATGGCGCGCTGGCTGCTGGGAACTGTAGTTTTTTGGTATCGCACGCCGCTGTTACCCGGCTGTTACTGCTGCTGCGCTGTTGTTGGTGCGGATTGGGTAACAACACAGCATACACTTCCGGGAAGGGAGAGTGACTCGTATTGTACCATATAGTCTGACATCCCCAGTCGTAACCGGCAGTACCATGGTAAGAGACACCGGTGACTTGGTCCTAGAGGCCACCGGAGCTAAATAGTCTTTAGTCAAGTAATAATAATGGTATTTATATAGCACTTTTCTCCCAATAGTACTTAAAATGCTTTACATTTGCGTTTAAAAAAACAACACGATACAAAATAAGCGTAACAGAAAAGAGAACTAAGCATTTGGATTGTATTTATTAGGCAGTAAAGAGACTTTAGTAATGGCCAATATGCCGCTAGCACAGATGCTCTACACCAGTGGTTCTCAAACTCGGTCCTCAGGACCCCACACTGGTCACGTTTTCCAGGTCACCCAGCAGGTGCACAGGTCTATTCATTACTCACTGTAACATTTTGAAAGATCCACAGGTGAAGCTAATTATTTCACTTGTGATTGCGAGGAGGCCTGGAAAACATGCACTGTGTGGGGTCCTGAGGACCGAGTTTGAGAACCTGTGCTCTACACATTAACGTATGTCAGTATAGAGATGGATAATGCATAGTTAGTTGTACTTTATCTCTCTCCAAGCTTTGATACATCTCCCCCAAAGTGAGAAAATTATACAACTCAATGGGGGCAATTCAATTGTTATATAGCACCAGATCTCCCGTCTAAAGTGACTGGAGATCAGGGTGCGATATTCAATTGTTTTTGATCCCGGTGACTTATCGTGCCCAGATAGACAGGGTTTAACCGCGTAAAGTGGCTAAACCCATCTAAAGTCCTGGTTATAGTCTTCACACATTCCTGTTTACCACCTCAGGATGCTGCAAGCAGAAATGCCGGCTGCTCTCGCTCCCGTATGGAGCAACATCACTGACAGCCACCGACGAAAACAATTGAATTCCCCCAAATGAGTGACAATTTTTACCAGTAGAACTCAAGGGCTCTGGAAAAGTTACTGATTGTGAGTGGAGGCATACTGAAGACAAGGAAAGTGCAGGAAGGAAAACAGGAGGGTGGTTGCTGAGATCTTATAGTTTAGTTTTGTGGGGCTTAAACTGGGAGGTGTACTGGGAAGAAATGAGGATAAAGAAAAGAGGGTGTGAGTTAAAAGTGTGAGGAGGGCAGGTAGACTGTAATTTTTAGGGGAGATTTCTGGGCACGTTTGAATTAATTCAGGCTGGTAGACATTCTGATAGTGCAGGGGAGTGAGTACCATAGGAGGGGAGCAGCACAGGAGAAGTCTTGGATGCAGTAGATGGAAGAGTTAATTAACAAGGCGACAATCCGAGAAGAGCAGAAAGGGAGTGTGGTTTGAGATGAGTTTGGAAATATAGGAGGCAAGCGATTGAGTGCTTTGAAAGTGACCCGGAGGAGCTTATACTGGGTTCTGTAGGGGAAGGGGAGCCAATGGAGGATAGAAGAGGTTGAATCAGAGCAACTAGATAGAAAGAAAAGGCAAGCAGCGGCATTAAAGATAGATTTAAGAGTTGAGAGGCAGGAAAGAGGCAGATCAGAGAGTAGAAGGTTGTGGTAGTTTAGTTAGGAGATGACAAAGCCATGAATAAAAGATTTAGGGGTTTATTTATCAAGCAGTGAAAAACTTAGTGAATAAAATCAGTGGAGAAGTTTCCAATGGCAACCAATCAGCTCCTACCTATTATTTTATAGACTGTACTTAATAAGTCTTACTTCAAAGCTGCTTGGTTACCATGGGCAACTTCTCCACTGGTCCGCTTCACTAAGTTTTTCACTGCTTGATAAGTAGCCCTCATGGTGAGGAAGGGTCTTATCCTGGAGATGTTGGGTCTGGGAGGGGGTGTGGACAGTGAGCTTAGTCTTTGACATGTTGAGCCGAAGAAAGTGCTAGGATATCCAAGAAGAGTTAAAAGAGGGCTAGTTGGGGATAAGAGTGATGGTTGAAGGGAAAAGGTTAGGACGGGAAAAGTAGGTTTGTGTTTTTCGTGCCAGGCTGAAGATAGTATTGAAGATCACCAAGGTGAAGAGGTGCAGAGAGTGTAGAGAAAGGAACCAAGAACCAACAGGAAGAGGTAGTGAGGGGGAGTTAGAGAGATGTAGCGGTAAGAAAGGTTGGAGGACAGTCATGAGTGGGCAGTGTTACTGAACCCAAGGGAGTGGAGGGTTTGAAAAAGAAGAGGGAGGTCAATAGTGTCAAAAGCAGCTGACAAATTGAGAAGGTTAAGAATGGAAAACGAACCCTTAGATTTAGCGTTGAGAAAGTCATTGGTGTCAGTGGTAAGGGCAGTTTCCATGGAATGATGACAGTGAAAGTCAGAGTGAAATGAGTCGAGGAGGGAGTGTGAGAAAAGGAATTTGGACAAGCATTGGAAGATAAGTCTCTTCAAGAGTTTGGAGTTAAATGGAATGAGAGAGATGGAAAAGGACTCAAGATTTAGAGAGGTGAGTGAAGTGGAAGCAAGCATTGAGAGAGGTAGCAGAGTTGCTGGAACATTTTTTTAAGTAGTGGGTCATTCTAGAGTGCCGGTGTCGGGGTGAGATTGAGAGCAAATGCCATGACAACTGAGTCCAGAGTGGAAGTTAGGGCAATAGACAGTGGAGATTGCATGCAGAAAAGAGTGCATGGAAGAGGTAAAAGAGTCAGGGTCCATGGCGTCAAGGTTGCTCTGAGTGCTTCTGGTCTTGGGAGAAGGGTGGTAAAATGAGGGAGAGGAAGATAAGGTGATTGTCAGAGAGAAGGGAAGTTGGTGAATTCAGATGTCTCAATGGTGGGAAAAGACGAGGTCAAGAGTCTGACTACTGGAATGAGAAGTAGAAGAAGTCCATTGAATAATGTCGAGGGGTGAAGATCGGTAGATAGTGTTCATTCTAGCACCCTGCACCTGTCAATACCCATGCAGTTCCTCTTTCCTGCCTGGGGTGTCTCTCTCTGCTCTGGTGCTTCTAGCACACTTGGTTGATGAAACAAACTGCTGAGATACAGACCAGAGTGTGCTAGGAGCACCAGAGCAGAGAGCGACATCCCAGGCAGGAAAGAGGAAATGCACAGGTTGTGACAGGTGCAGGGTGCTAGAATGAACACTAGGTAGAGACATTTAAAAGTGGCAGAATCTGTGTGAACGTTTCAAAGGAAGAAATGATCAAGGAAGATGAAGTGACCAGGTGGTGGTAGATGACCGCAAACATATTGTGGAAAGGATAGAAGAGGTGGATAGCGTGGGTTTTGAAAGAGAAAATGGAAATAGAAGGCTCTGGGTCAACAACAAATAGGTGCACTAGAGGCATAGTAGGATACCCAAGCCACCTTTCTACCAGGCACTATGGCAGAAGATGTTGGAAAAGGAGAGCCCGAACATTACAGTTATAAAATATTGAACAAACCCCCATTCCCAGGCTCCGAACTAACGTGGGATAGAGCTCTGACGTGTATATATACACTATGTTGGAGGATGCACTTTATCAGGTAGTAAAAACCTTTCTCATAGGATATCAATGATTGATATTTCTACTTCAGGGTCCATAGGGTATCCACAGGATACCATGGGGTATAGGTGTGACGTCAGTCGCAGGGCACCAAAGAGTTAAGCTTTCAGCCTGCCAGGATGCACTAGGTCCCCCTCCTATACCCCACCCCCGAGCCAAGGCACCTCAGTTTAGTTTGGTGCCCGGCCGGAGTCGGGTGCACCTGTTGGAGTGGGGGCTAGAAGAGTCCCTGAAGCTTTTTCTTCATGCAGCTATGGCTGCACATCTGGATGAACAGCATGGACAGTCAGTCCTGACGTCCATGCTGTGTTCCCTACACCCCGCCGGTACCAGAACGCCGGTACTGATCCGGGGATGCTGGTGGGCATCTGGGGTCACAGCTAGCGGTGACCCCAGATGTTCCGGACCATTGCCGGATTCAAGGGGGACAGAGGTAAGCAGCGGGGTCCCGCGGTGGGTCCCCGCTGATCACATGGTCCTAAGTCCCCAGGCAGGGGGCTCCCTGGGGACTGGCTGCAGCGTGGAGCCAGGCGACCAACCTGCGCTTCCACTACCCCCTGGGACAGCGGACCGCAGCAGAGCGGTAGCGCTGCGGCGTCCCAGGGGTTAAATGCATGCCAGGGGAGCGCGTCTTCCATGTCTCACAGCCGGCGCCTCCCCCGCTGCACACAGCCCTCTCTGCACTGTGCTGACTGGCCCTGTGTCAGCGCTCCTCCCCCAGGCCAGCCTTCTCTCTGCTCCTCGGCGGCCATCTTTTCAGAAGCATGGTGAACGCTGCTGGAAGCCTGCATTGGAAGCATCGTGGTCTGGGTCCCCCCGCATACCTCTCCTCCGCTGTGGTCAGGTCTGTGTATGCAGCGCTGTGTCCTACCAGGCCCTGTGTCTGTGTAGTTGAGTGATCAGCGCTGTTAGTGCAGGAATTGTTATTTTTCTGCATTGTATGTGACTGTGCTAGCGCTGCTGCCTGTAATCTTTTCTTCTCTAAACTGTCAGCTTTATTACTGTCCCTGTTCTTTCTGCTAAAGCCCTTGCGGTGCGGTGCTGCAGGGTGGTCTCTCGCCTATTTAATACTTAATTGGTGAGAGAGGTCACATACGTGGTGCCATCATGTCTGAAAGTGATTTTCCCCTCCGGCTACAGTGTACCACGTGTAAAGTACCGTTAGCGGAGGGGGAGGATAGCGCGGAGGGCCTCTGCCGGCAGTGTTTGTCAATGGCGCGGCCTCTTACGGTTACAGCACCGGTACAGGAGCCGCCCTGGGCTTGTTTCGCTCAGGCGCTTACAGCCTTAGTGGGCCAGTTAGCTCCGCTGCCCGCGTTTACACCGATGGGTTTATCCCAGCAGTCAGTGGTGTCGTCACCCATGCAGGGTTTCCCACGACAATTGGTACCCCACAGTCTCCCTATTTCCCCGCTCCCGGTTTCTCAGGAGCCAGCGTGGGTTAACTCCCTGACGAGTTCTGTACAGCACTTGTCGGATGTGTTGCAAGGGGAGTCTGTGATGCGGCCACATAAACGGCCGGTGGCATCTCTGTCGGCTCCTTATGAGGATGACGAGGGGACGTCTGATGATGGGGAGATTCTGGATCCTTACGATCAGGAACCTCTCCATACTAAGGACGCTGATGCTAAGTCCAAAGTATATATTCCTGGACTTATTCATGCGGTCCGCACAGCCTTGGTGATTGAGGACGAAGTTCCCCCAGCGGCTAAATCTAAGTATGCCTTTTTCAAAGATGTTAAGGGCGATGCCACAGTCTTTCCTCTTTCGGGTCAGTTGGTGGACCATTTAGAGGAGGCGTGGAAACAGCCTGGCAAAAGATACCAGCCGCAGAGACGCCTGGCGGTGGCTTATCCGTTCGCGGATAATTATTTTGCAAAGTGGGAATCCCCTCCACAGGTGGATTCTCACGTGACCCGTCTTGTCCGTAGTGCCACATTGTCGATGCCATCTATGTCCTCCCTTAAGGATGCTACGGACCGCAAGGTGGAGATCTGCCTGAAGTCCGCTTATTCCCTTGCGGGGGGGGGGCAGCACGGCCGGCTATGGCCATTTGCTGGGTTGCCAGAGCGATGGAGCGCTGGGCGGATTCATTAGAGGCTTCTTTTGATTCTGGCCGAACAGGCGGAGTTGATTGGCAATCTCCGTGATTCGGCCACCTACATCAACGAGGCGGCTCTAGACATTAGTACTCTGGTGTCTAGAATTTCTTCAGCAGCGGTAGCTGCTCGTCGCACCTTGTGGCTGCGATCCTGGAAGGCGGACGCAGATCCCAAGAAGGGTCTGGGAGCGTTGCCGTTTACCGGAGAAGTTCTCTTCGGTCCGGATCTGGATAAGATTGTGGCCACGCTGGCGGCAGCCAAATCGGCTTGTCTCCCGTCGGCCGCTGCTCCTTCTGGTTCTGGACCATCGTCCTTTCGGTCATCTAGGGCCCAGGGCAGGCCCAAACCACAGTCGTTTCCTCGTCAGGCTGGCCCTAGGAAATCGGTCAAGCCCCGGAAGCAGGCATGGAGTACCAGACGTCCGGCCACCAAGCCAGATGACAAGCCTGCGGCCTGACGGTCCGGGCCTCCCTTTGGGGGATCCCAGGGTGGGAGGCCGCCTGCTGCAGTTCGCCCAGTGTTGGTCGGTCACTACGACAGACACTTGGATTCTGGAGGTGGTCTCCCACGGGTACGCCCTCTCCTTCCGGCACAGACCCCCGGCTCAATTCTTCACCACGGGTCTACCATCAGACCGGAACAAGGCTACGGAGCTGCGGAAGGTATTGCACACTATGCTCCAGGCTGGAGTTATAGTGCCTGTTCCATTCTCCCAGAGGGGCCAGGGTTTCTACTCAAATCTTTTTTTGGTACAGAAACCCAATGGGTCCTTTCGTCCGATTCTCAACCTCAAAGCACTCAACAAGTCTTTGCGGGTACCGAAGTTTCGGATGGAGACCCTACGGTCCATCATTCTGGCGCTGGAACCTGGGGACTACATGGTGTCATTGGACATACAGGACGCTTACCTGCATGTCCCTATTCTTTTGCGCCATCAACAGTTCCTCAGGTTTGCAATCCGCAGCGACCACTTCCAGTTTCGGGCGTTACCTTTTGGCCTGGCGTCAGCACCACGTGTTTTCACCAAGGTGATGGCGGTCATGGCGGCTTCTCTGCAGCTGCAGGGAGTCCGCATGTTGCCGTACTTGGACGACCTGTTATTGGTGGCGGTATCTCCAGAGCTCCTGTTACGCCACTTGGACCTGACCATTGCCCTGCTGCAACGGCACGGCTGGCTAATCAACTGGCAGAAGTCCACTCTAATCCCGTCTCGGAGGATTCTGCATCTTGGAGCCTTATTGGACTCGGGACAGCAAAAGATCTTCGTGACGGAGGAAAAGATCTCTGCTTTGCAGTCAAGGGTGCGCTGTTGTCTGCACAGCCGCCGGGTGTCTCTACACTCGGCGATGAGGTTACTGGGCTCCATGGTGTCGGTGTTCGAAATGGTGGAATATGCCCAGTTTCACTCCAGACCTCTGCAGCACCTGATCCTGTCAAAGTGGAACGGGCTGCCTCAGTCTCTGAAGTCCCAGACGATTGTGTTCACCCCGGAGGTTCGTCTGTCCCTTGCTTGGTGGTTACAGACGTCCCACCTCAGCGAGGGACGTCCGTTCTGGGTTCCAAATTGGGTCCTGTTGACAACGGACGCCAGTCTTCGGGGCTGGGGAGCAGTTTCGGGTCCACATCTGTTCCAGGGCAGGTGGACGCCGACAGAAGCGGAGCTTCCAATCAATATCTTGGAACTCCGTGCGGTCTTCAATGCTCTCCAGCAGGCACATCGGTTTCTCCAGGGTCACCCGGTACAGGTCCAGTCGGACAACGCTACCACCGTGGCCTACATAAACAGGCAAGGAGGAACCCGAAGCCGGGCGGCTCTCATAGAGGTGTCTCGGATCCTGGTTTGGGCGGAGTGCAATCTTCCGGCTATATCAGCGGTCTTCATCCCGGGAGTGCTCAATTGGGAGGCGGACTTTCTAAGTCGCCAGGACGTTCATCCGGGGGAATGGTCCCTGCACCCGGACGTTTTTCAACTACTGGTGGACAGATGGGGTCTTCCAGAGATCGACCTCATGGCGTCCCGGCACAACAACAAGTTGCCGGTGTACGGGTCTCGCACAAGAGACGAAGGGGCGTCTCTGGTGGATGCTCTGTCCGTCCGGTGGACGTTCCGGTTCGCATACCTGTTCCCTCCGGTCTCCCACGGGTAATCCGGAAATTCAAACAGGAAGGAGGGACGCTCCTGTTGATAGCTCCCGCGTGGCCCAGACGGCACTGGTTCTCAGACCTTCAGGGTCTGTCCGTGGACAGTCCTCTGCGGTTGCCGCTACGACCGGACCTCCTGTCTCAGGGTCCTTGTCGTCACCCGGACCTGACTCGGCTGTCTTTGACGGCGTGGCTGTTGAGACGGCCATGCTGAGGTCCCGGGGGTTTTCCAGCTCTGTGGTGCGTACCATGTTGCGAGCTCGGAAACCGTCTTCCGCGAGGATATACCATCGCGTGTGGCATACGTTCTTCCAGTGGTGTCGACCGAGAGGTTATGCACCGCGAGAGTTTCGTCTGTCTCGGATTCTCGCCTTCCTGCAAGCGGGACTAGATCATGGGCTTCGCCTTGCTTCTTTGAAGGTACAGGTTTCGGCCCTATCTGTCTGGTTTCACCGTAGGATTGCTACAATCCCGGATGTGCGCACCTTTATGCAAGGTGTTGTCCGCATTCAGCCGCCCTTTGTTCCACTTGTGGCGCCTTGGGATTTGGCTGTGGTCCTGAGGGCTCTCCAAGGACCGCCGTTTGAACCACTGGGATCAGTGGATCTTAAATGGCTAACAACTAAGACTGTTTTCCTTCTGGCTATTGCTTCGGCCAGACGTGTTTCTGAGTTAGGGGTTCTTTCTTGTAGACCCCCTTTCTTGGTTTTTCATGGGAACAGGGCAGTACTCCGCACTCGGCCCGAGTTTCTTCCCAAAGTTGTTTCCCAGTTTCATGTTAACGAGGAAATCGTTGTTCCGGCCTTTAACTCACCGGGTCTTTCCGTGGGTGAGGCCTCTTTGGATGTTGTGCGGGCCTTAAGGACTTATGTTGACCGCACTTCTTCGTTTAGGAAGTCGGACGCTTTGTTTGTCCTCTATGGCTTCCGTAAAAAGGGTTGGCCTGCTTCAAAGCAAACTTTGGCAGCCTGGATCCGTATGGCTATTTCTGAAGCTTATCTTCATGAAGGCCTACCGGTTCCTCCTTCTCTGAAGGCTCATTCCACTAGGTCTGTGGGTCCTTCGTGGGCAGCTCGACGTGGTGCCTCTGCAGTCCAGATCTGCAAGGCTGCTACGTGGTCCTCTGTCCATACCTTCGTGAGGTATTACAGGTTTGACACCTTCGCCTCTCAGGATGCTTCCTTCGGGCGGCGGATTCTCCTTTCTGCACAGGAGCGTCCCCACCCTTGAAGGATACTGCTTTGGGACATCCCCAAGGTATCCTGTGGATACCCTATGGACCCTGAAGTAGAAAATATGAGATATGGTAAGAACTTACCCTTGTTATCTCTATTTCTACGAAGTCCATAGGGTTCCACAGGACTCCCGCCCTGTCGCACCTGTGCTGTAGATGGGCTTTGCTCTGGTCACCGGTTTTCCATCTCCCTCTGGTGAGAATGTGATTCTTGTATGTGTCCAGATCTCTGTTCTCTCTCTTCCTTCTCCTCCTCCGGCCTATGGCTTGGAAACTAACTGAGGTGCCTTGGCTCGGGGGCGGGGTATAGGAGGGGGACCTAGTGCATCCTGGGAGGCTGAAAGCTTAACTCTTTGGTGCCCTGCGACTGACGTCACACCTATACCCCAAGGTATCCTGTGGAACCCTATGGACTTCGTAGAAATAGAGATAACAAGGGTAAGTTCTTACCATATCTCATATTATTTTCTATTAATTCCCAATCACTTATTAGAAATAGAACAAGTTTACTGAAACTATTGAAAGTTAAGTAAATTAAGCAACTCTATTGCAAGGTAACTTTAATTCCCAGAAATAACTTATCCTGCAATAAAATTGCTTATTTAAAATATAAGCCCTGCTGCCACATGAATCTAGTAATGTTGCTTGCATTCTTACATCAGACAGATTTGCTGACATGCCCCTGTCTGTGTGTTTTTTCTTTCAGTTTTCCTTTAATATGTTTGACCACCCTATCCCACGGGTTTTCCAGAACCGCTTTTCCACACAGTATCGCTGCTACTCTGTGTCTATGCTGGCTGGACCCAATGACCGGTCTGATGTGGAGAAAGGAGGAAAAAGTATGTTAAACTAGCATTATTATTTATTAATATATTTGACATCTTTAAATCACAGTAGGCAACAGACCAATTGGTGTGTGCACCACTTCTCACCATGGGCATTTTTCTTATGGATGTTCTTTCTTCTGATAGTTATGTCAAAGTGCCTTCACAGACAGCTTGGACAGTAATCCATTTTTGAATGTTAAATGGCTTCTCATCCAGTAACCATTATTTGTATCTAGTTAATGCAAGTGAGGGATTTTCCACTTTCAGAGGAGTGATTCATTGGCTATCCTCCTGCAGCTTTCACTAAGCACATAGCTTTCATGTACAGGCTTCTTTCTATCATTTTCAGACATGTTTTATATAATGATAAGGTAGAGTTGATTATATCTGGTGTTATGACACAAAGCTGCTGTTGAGATACAATTGTATCCAGCTGGGAGCACATCGGGGGATTACATTTTTTGCTAATTTTCCTCACACCTCTATGGGGAGGAAACATTCCAAAAGATTGTGTACTGAATATATTGTAATGCCAGCTTAAATTACCCCTCTAGATTTCAGTTGGCTATATATGTGAGGTGTTGAGGAATAGGGGATATTCTTTCTGTTCCACCCCCCATAAAGTTAGTTGTCCATGCAAATGGAAAAGCCATTGGAATCAATTGTGAGATGGAGAGAAAGAAAAGTGTAAATCAGAGGGCACTCCCATACATTTATTTTTGCTCTAGGAAAGTGTGTGCCCTAAAAGTATCGGGGTGGTATTGTGTGGTTAGCCAGGATGAATGATGGGAAATTCAACTGAAACCAGATTCATAATTTCTATTTCCCAAATCCACAGTATACGAGGGTGGTTCAATAAGTAAGGTAACACGCCCTCTCAGGTGTGTAATGTTGTCTATTTCATTCTAATTTCCCACCAGGCCAGAGCAGGTAGACCACTGCTTCCCCTCACAGCCGTTAGACTGCGCCTCATATCAGTCATACTGTCCCTAACATCAGATGGCGGGGCTGGCAGAAACATGGTCAAACTTTGAGGTGCGTAGTCTGCTCATTCATCGCCAACTTGTCATTATGTATAGTGATAACATCATGTCACGGAAATAGGTTTGGTACACTGCCTTTTTGATAACGGCAAGACAAACATTCAAGATGAGCAGCGATCTGGCCGGCAAAGCACGTCCATCACAGATGACTATTTGTGCCGCATTGAAGGTCTGATTCAGGAGGACAGATGCATTTGAGTTAGTGATATTGCTGACAAACTGAACATCTGAGTGGATACTGTGCACAACATCGTTCATGAGCAACTGAGATACAGGAAAAAGTGTTCATGCTGGATACCGAAACAACTCGCAGAAGTTCACAAAACCAGTAAGATGGTATTGTCTCTCATGCACTTGACGCGGTAACATGTGGAGGTAGTGCAGTTCCTGCAGCATATTGTTACAGGTGATGAAACATGGGTGCATCATGTGACACCGGAGACGAAGCAAGCATCCATGACATGGTAACACGCATCGTCCCCACCTCCAAAGACATTCCATCAACTCCATCAGCAAAGAAGGTCATGGCGACCATGTTTTGGGACCACAAGAGCGTGCTTCTTGTTGATTTCCTCACCAAGGAAAATACTTTGAATTCTGTCTGCTATTGTGAAGCATTGAGCCAGTTGCGGAGGGCAATTAGTCAAAATCGACTTGAGCTGCTGTGAACAGGTGTCATATTGCTGCACGATAACGCCAGACCACATTCAGCCAAACGCACGTGTGAGTCATTACAGTGCTACCATTGGGAGGTACTGGACCATCCTCCCTACAGCCCTGATTTGGCACAGAATGATTTCCATCTCTTTGGACCATTGAAGAAGCACAGGGGTGGAAGGCGATTCGCAACTGATGGTGAAGTTCAGCAAGCCATCATTTCCTGGTTTCAGGCACTTGCACTGATTTCTTCTATAAATGCCTTGGTGTACCTTTGGAACAAATGCTTAGACAAGTATGGGGACTATGTGGAAAAATAATCTGTACCAAGGCCATACTATTGATTATGTATATGTACAAGTTGAATACATTTACGCAATGAGGTCTTGTTACCTTAGTTATTGAGCCACCCTCGTAAATTCAGCATCCCAGCAACACTGGCGCTTACGATTCCCGCTTCAAGATAATAGTGAGAGGATCCATAACAACAGGTTTCACTTTGGCTATTTATTTCTAAGGTGGTGGCAGTGCTCCCCCTGCTGTCATTACAGCATAAATGCACTTCCATGGTGCTCTTTACTGCCACCAAAGACATTTCACTTAAAAGAAAAAACACAATGAAATAGCACTTTGAACACAAGTTTTTAAGTGAAAAAGTTAATAAAACGTTAACATAATACTTGTACATAATTGTCACCAAAGGGATTATATTTTATTTATATGTGAGGACTGGTGATTAAATAGGGTGTCATATTGATAGTAAAAGCATTTTTAACAATAAAGAAATATTGTATGGCATAGAATGGTTTTTAACTCAAACATCTGTACCTAGCAATATAGGATGCCTGGCTATTTATGTATGCTAGTAGTGTTATGTCTGCCATATAATAGAGCACTATTATATACTGTAATTCAAATGTACAGTAGAATCGGCAAAGTGGTTTTAATCTTCCATATTATTATCTTTTCAGTTATCATGCCTCCATCTGCACTGGATCAACTCAGTAAGTGTCTGTTTATCTAAACAATAGTGGGACGAGTGATATCATTTGTTATTGGATGATAGCAGTTAAGGTTTGAAGGGTAGTGTTAATCATATGGTGCTTATATGCCAAACTGAACAGGTTGCTCAGTGCTATAGCCATATCTGGTCTGGTTATGAATTATAGTAATTGGATATATATCTATGGCTTCCAAATAATTAACCACTGACAACAATTATAGTTGTGATTCTAGTTATACTGGGTCGGAATTACAAACTGCTTTTTTAATTCCCTTTTTTCCGGATTTAGGTTTTCATTCAGAGCCGTACGCTCTGAGCAGAGCACACGCTCTGAATGAGGGCCGCCCTCCATAAAAATGGAGCGTCCTCCTGGACGCTCGTATAGCTGTGGGTCACCACCCACAGCCTATACGAGCGTGCAGTTTGATGGCCGCGATGGTCGTGACCATCGCGACCATCGAAACTGCGAGCCGGAGCCTGCGGTTGAGGTTTTCAACCGCAAGGCCCGGGGTGATTTTGGCTCTATCAGAGCCAAAATCACTCCCACTGACATCACTAGTGATGTCAGTGGGCCGGCTTCTGACGGGAGGCGTTCCCTTGGGAACGCCCCCGCCAGGGAGGCACGCCCCCGGCACGCCCACCAAAGGGGGCGTGCTGTCAGTCAACATCGACAGCACGCCCCCTTTGATCAGACACAACGAGCGAAGGACTTTCCTTCGCTCGTCGCGTCTGGCGCATGCGCACGACGGAGCTCCCTCCGTCGTGCGCATGCTCAGTGCAGACCATCGACCCACTTGCGAGCGGACAGCCGCTTGCGAGTGGGTCTGAATCAGGGCCTTAAAGTGGTGATTTGTTAAACAGCAATTTATTGCATCTAACAAGGCTTCTTTAAATCCCGCAATGAAACTGCAGGACAAAAAAATCATTGGTTTGTAAAACCACCAAATAGTTTCCCCCATTATATCTACAAAAGGGGTGGCATTAATTTTGCATACACACACAACGAATTTGTTACCAACGATTTTCTGTCAGATTATGTCAGATTTGTATATAATGAACGATTTTTTTGAACTACAAACGATTTTTGTAACTACCCTTAATGAAAATCGTTCAGTTGGTCAGTCAGAATGAACTACAAACGGGAACGCACATGAACGATAATCGTTCATCGTTATAACTCACAAACCGAGCGATTTTTTCAATGATTGAACAATAACGACGTCGTTATAGTAAAATCGTTGTGTATATGCACCTTTAGTATTTTACTTTTATTTTCATTTTATTTTAATTTATAGCTTCCTCACAAGCATTGAGGACAAGCTGACAGCTGCATCTGTCAGCCTGCTACATGGACGCATCAGGGGACCCGACACCACTACCTCATGCAGGTAGAATATCAATAGTTTCCGTAGGTCGGTTGTACGTTTTACAACCTAGGGGCATATTCAATTACCCGCGGAAAGTCGGCTAAGTTTCGCCTACCGGACCTTCCGCCTACATCGTGTGTTTTTGGAGAAAAGACTTTGCGTGCGCGCGGCTTCTTTTTGCCCTAATCAATTCCAAAGGACGCGAAAATGGGACCCGGCGAAACTCAAACAGGCGAAAAGTGCTGTCAGATTTGAGGAAATCAGCCTGACACCCTACAAAAGATGCACTAACATTGGGGATCAATACGGATACCCCCCGAATAGCCCTGCTGAAGCTATTTGGGGTACGTAAATGCTCTCAATAGCTTCTAATTAGCGTCTTTGCACAAGTGGTGAAGAATAGCATTTAGAAGGGTTTTTTGGAGAAAATAACTAGTCCCAGCATATTTGGGGTACATGAAATGGGTGCTAGCATATTTTAAAGTTGCTAAAGTGAAGGTTTAAAAAACTTAAAAAAATCCATCTGTCGCAACCACCTGCAAACTTAAAAACACCTGGGGCATACTTGGGGACCACCCTGGAGTCTATTTCGCAAGTTTTTTAGTTTGTCCCCCAACTTTGGTTTATTTCGCCCTCAAAATGAAAATAACTTTTTTGGGCTAAGTTTTTTCTTAAGTTTTTTTTTTTTTTTAATGTTTTTTGATACAATTTATCTTAGGGGTGCTGTCCCTATGGTGCAGGGTAGTTCCCGCAAGTTTGCACCCCAAAACCCCAATTCTCACTTTTTTCCGCCTAGTTTCATAGGCAAATCTTTTTCGCCTACTCCAATGCATTGACTTTCCGCAGCGGCGAAAAAGTCTTTGGAATTGAGGCGTTCATATGTCATCTGGTGTGTAGAGCGGGTGGGATTTCTCCACCGCTGCTTGCCTTTGTCCTGTATCCTTCTCCTTCAACGGAGCCTGACAGTTTGGTTTCGTCTCGGTTTCTCAGGGATCAGGCCTTGACATTGTATATATTGCAACGCTGCCTGGCCTTGTTCCCTCAGATTCTCTCTTTTCTTCCAGGAGTCCTCTGAATACAGACTCCAAAGGTGGTCTCCCAACGTGAGACTCATCCATTGCACTCTGGGATGTGCTGAACCTTGCGATTTTCCCAAATGCGGGAAAGTTGACTGCATAATTGTGGCAGGGGGGACTATGCTTGCGCTTTCCCCTGAATCTGATGCACCCCTATCTGGGGGCCATCTATTTAATGGAATTTAGAATGACCCCTTGCATCTCCGTTAGATCTTAACCTGCTCCTGATGTTCCTCCAGTCTTCTCTAATTCAAGCCTTTGGAGGATGTGGACCTGCATCTCCTCTCTTGGAAGAAGGTCCTCCTATTGGCCTGGGCTTCAGCCGGGCGGGTCTCGGGGTTGGGAGCCCTCTTTTTCGGCCTCCTTATTTAAATTTTTATGAGGACCATGCAGACTCCGTACCAGGCCAACTTCCTGCCTAGGTGTGTTCGGTCTTCCACTTCAACTGGACGATTGTGGTGCCAGTGATGTCAGATGTCTCTCGTTCTTCCCTATACTTGCATGTGTGCGGGCTGTTTGGTTTATGTGGCCGTACTGCAGCATTGCGGAAGTCAGATTTTATGTTTGTCTTTGATGGAGCTGCTGTACGTGGTTGCCCTGCTTCTAAGCAGACGTTAGCCAGATGGATTCATTTGGCCATCTGACTGGCGTATGTTGCTAGTGCTTGGCCTACGCTGGTTTTCTATTCTGCACTCCCACTAGTGGGTGGGTGCTTCTTGTGTTGCCCGTCATGGCACCTCAGCAATTTAGTTTTGCCGTGCGGACCTGGGTCTCAGTCCGCAAATGTTGGTTCGTTTTCTATCGTTTTCTACCTTTGCAGCCATCGGAACCTCGTTGGTCGCAGGGTTTGGCAGGTTCTTCAGGGCTCTCCCACCCTGTGGGAATCTTTGGGATGTCCCCAATGTCTTGCTCTCCAATGTTGAAAAGGTTGATAGGTTCCCTGCTGGACCCCATGGAGTTTACCTATAGAGCGAATAGATCAGTTTAAGATGCTGTAAATATGAGGTTACATTACATTTTACAGCACCTTGACCTACCAGGCACCTATGCTAGGGTGCTGTTTGTGGATTTTAGTTCCGCTTTCAACACCATTATTCCTGAGATTCTGCCCTCTAAAATGGCTAATTTGGGGGTTTCTACATACATGTGTCGCTGGATTGTTGATTTTCTAGTGGGCAGGAACCAGTATGTTGAAGCGAGAAAGTTTATCTCAAGTACACGGAAGACTAGAATTAGAGCTCCCCAGGGCTGTGTCCTTCCCCCCTGTTTTCCTTGTATACAAACGACTATTTCTGGGGATTCGTCGGTTAAACTTTTAAAGTTTGCTGTTGATACCACGGTCATAGGCCTGATTAAGGGGGGGAATGAGTCCGCCTATAGGAGGTAGGTTGATCGGCTTGCAAAATGGTGTGGCAGGATTTACCTGGAGTTAAATCCCTAAGAAGGTAGAGATGATCATCGACTTTAGGAAACAGCCTCCTATTGCTTCTCCTTTGATCCTAGCCAATGTTGCTGTATCGGTGGTGGATTCAAATTCTTAGGTACTACAATCTTCCAAGATTTGAAGTGGGAGAAGAACACCAGTGTCATTGTTAAGAGGGCTCATCAAAGGTTGTATTTCCTTAGACAACTAAGGAAATTTGATGTCCCTAGGGAACTGATGCTGCTCTTTTACTCTGCTATAATTGAGTCTGTTTTGTGTTCCTCGATTATTGTATGGTATGGTGCGGTCAGTGCACGTGATAGGGCCAGGTTACAGAGGGTAGCCAGATCTGCGGAAAAGATTATTGACGTGGCCCTACCTTCGATCCTTGACCTCTATATGGCGAGGGTTGGGAAATGGTCCATAAATATTGTGGCAGATGTGACCCATCCCAGTCATGATCTGTTCCAATTACTTCCGTTTGGTAGACGATATACTGTAGATTTTGCCCGGTTAGGACCTCAAGACATGCAAATAGTTATTCCTGCAGGCTATTATGCAGGTAAATCATTGATTAATAATTGCTTGTTTAGGTGGTTTTATATGTATTTTTATTGTATTATAACCTTTTTTTTTTTTTTTTTTTTAAAGTTCGGGCATATTGAGTATGAATGGTGTTTTGTCATTGGTGTGTAAACTGAGTACTTGGTCAGTGGTTCTGGAGTCAAATTCCATGTATATGTTTTATACTTGGCGAAATAAAGTCTGATTCTAAATCGGCAAATCGCGCAAAATATCTGACAGTGTGTTGACACCTCAACACCTCTTGTCTCCGCTTCACCTGTCACACAAGCAGGGTCTAGCTAGCCTATATTGTGTTTTCACATCTGTATTTTGTCCCTGTTTTATGTGTATTCTTTTCCCTACCGTCTGGTACTGTGACTGATCAATATTGATAACAAACCCAACTTCCAGTTTTGTACGTCAGATTTTATCTTATGTATGGTAAATGAAAATTCAGTTTCTATGTATTTTATTTACAGGCAGATTGAACATCACATACCCCATGCTCTTCAAGTTAACCAATAAGAATTCAGACAGAATGACACATTGCGGTGTTCTTGAGTTTGTTGCAGATGAAGGTATTTGCTACCTCCCTCATTGGGTAAGAGTCAAATGTAAGCTCCATTTTATATACCTGTTGTATGTCACCTGTGGTGATCATGCACTGGAGCTTGTAATATTTTAGATACTCTAAACGTGTTCACTAGTAGCCCCTTTGTATACCCTCCTCTAATAATATACTTGCTTGACATACTTAGTTTAGAGCAGATTGATTGTAAATGTCCTCTAAATTAAAAGCTAAGGGCCTGATTTAGACCCGCTCGCTCGATGCGATCGCTCGCATCCAGCGTATGCAAATTTTTCAAAGTGAGGACATGGGAAGTGATCGCTCGCCAAGGCATAAGCACACCCACTTTGGCTGTGCGAGCGATCGCTCTGTCTATGCAGACACCCATTAGCGTATGTAGAGACGCCCACTTTCGCACGTCATCTCCAGGAAGTGTATTAAAACATTTGTACATCGAGCACCATCGGAAGCTAACGCAGCGCTTGTTATTGCCTTACCCTGCCGCAAGCACTGCAAGGACTTCAGTGTAAGAAACAGGCATGTGACGTGTACTATGACGCAGCCTGTTAATTATGCATGCCTTAAAACCAGCGTTGAAACACCCAGGCACGCCTGCGTTTGCACCTCCACACCCCCGTTATTAGTGTCCTGCCCCTGTTACCACCCAAAAACGGCCTCTCCTGTCACTCATTTCACTGGGCGGGCGAGCGAGCGGCCTGTGATCACACAGAGTATTTCTCGCACGCGCAGAGCGAAGGGTGCGCATGCGCATTAGCAAACCATCGGTCCGCTTGCAAGCGGCTCTGAATCAGGCCCTAAATCTTTTCAGGATGATCACATGGTTATATATAGTTTTGCTGGGTTACACAGCTTTATCATGGGTGAGATGTCATAGACAAGTGTCAGAAGGAAATACATTCGCAGACACATCCACTCCATGCTGAGCAACTCAGTGTGAGAAGGGAAACAATGAACATTGTGCAGGACAGTACTAGTCCTGTCAGATAAGTGGCTTTGATTATATTAAATTGTGACTGACTCTTTGACTTCTTATGCATTACAAATATACTGCACTAGTGGTTCGCACCACCCTATATCCATAGGCCCCCATTATTAAATTACCTCCCACCCCATTGGACAAAGAAAATTACTCCGGCGCTTAATATAAAATTAATATATAAAAACTTAAATTTAAATAAATCTCAGCTGCAGAGAGTTTGGATGGGTCTGTGAAAAAACTCACCCTAAATAGAAAAACAGGAAAAGAAATAGATATATATATAGAGAGAGAGAGAGAGAAAAAAAACTCTATATATATATATATAAAACCTCTGCGCTAATAAAAATCAACCATAAAGATGTGAATTGGCAGATAAATCACAGCAACCATTGCTTGTACAGAAATTGTTCAGGACTCGATCAATAGAACAAAATATATTTAATCATACACATAGTAAATAGAAAAATAAAACAAAAAATTTGAACATATATCACATAGTACATCTAATAACATACATCCTAAAATAGCTTAAAAATTGATAGCAATTGCTTAAAGTCACTCTCGTGCAAAGCACCTTATATATTAATAATGGTATTATCTCAATATATTGAATACCACTATCCCTTAATTGAAATGTCCTGCTGCCATCCGTGTTTAGGCATATAAGGCAATATAGATGAGGATTTGTCCTGCTATTGAAATAGGTTCTAAATTATCCTCATATGTGCATAAGGGTAGAAAGCTGCAAATGTCCCGTATGGATATTCAGTTCGTGAACTGGCCAGTTCTAAACAGCAGCTAAAGTTAATGCTCACCCCGCTGGTGTGCTCAATAGCCACAGGGCTTCCTGTATGAGCTCCGGCTGAAAACAAGCCTTGGATCCAGTGTCAGCGACAGCCTGCCTTCCACTGAGGGGATGTCTTGCAAAGTAGCAGCGGCCGCGCTGTATAGATACACTGTAGCAGTGGCGTTAGCACGTGATTGGCACATCAGCGTCCTGGGCGATCCAGTCAATTGCTCCTGGATGTCCTGGACTAAAATGATGTGGCTGGGGATCCCCCTGACGCGTTTCGCCCCTATATGCAGTGGGGGCTTTCTCAAAGAGTGTTGATCCCCTCCACCTGCCATCCTTTTAAAGTGGTTGAACTTACATCTAATTGGTCATTCAATTAAGTAAGTAATTTTCAGGTGTGTGGTATCAGCTGTGTTTCTTCCACTCCTATTTTGTTATCAATTGTTTCAATGCTTAGATCTAACTATATATACACAAACAAGCTTGTAGCAGCTTACATCAAAATAGTCACATTCATATGAACGAGTGCTTATGCACATTATAATTTTCACCAAAAGATATACATACACATCCATAGAACAATTTGATCGAGTCCCTACAAATACACTTCAATATGTTGTTAATACCAAAACAAAACAAATAATAAATGATTAAATACATAAAATATATAAAACATGAATACACATTTTCAATATATAAGGCAATAAATAATTTTGTTACTGTTATTATTATTGTGTGATCCTGGGATTGAACTCCTGACCATCTGCTCCTGACCATCTGCTCCTTAAGCAAGTGACCTAACCACTACTCTATAGCAATGACCGCTGAAAACTATTGATATAATGGTATCCCACCCCCATTGGCAATAGACCCCCAGTGCTGTTGCTGTCTACTGTCTAAGTTTGGGATGCCGGGGATTCAGCTGGGCTGCCGGTGGGACCTGATGATTTATGACTACGTCCTCTATTACGGGAGGGCATGGCCTAGCCCCTGTAACCAGCGCCGTTATTTACACATGTGTAAATGTGAGCTGGGGGTAATGCGTGGCGGGTAGTGTCCGACAACAGGTGCGTGGCGGGTAGTGTCCGGCGGGAGGTGTGCAGTGATCGGCAGGCGGCTTCTAGCTGCAGCACCACAGATTCCTTCTTTCCTTTGACAGTGGTGCTGTCACAGGGGAGGAGCTTACCACAGTTGCTGCAGGCGCTCCCTTCTAAGTTCTATCAGAAGCTTTGCAGCTGTGACTATCCCAGGTTGCAGTGGGGGGCCGTTTGGTTGAGCAGCGTCAGTGGCCTGAACACTAATATAGTTGCCAGCAACAGCTGCACCACTACTAGCACAAATTGGGCAATAGTGCTCCCAATTTACATCTTGGTGGGCATTAAAAATATGACAGTCATCCTGGTGAGAATTACTATGGCTAATTGACATCTTAGTGGGTATTACTGTTACTGTATACTTTTGTTAATAATGTGTACCTTAAAATCCATTACTTAATCTATTGAGCAAGTTGCTGGTCATTGATTTTAATACTGAGCATTTTACTGAATACTACTGCTACTATTGGGCATTTTACTGGCCAATACTACCTATTTAATTTCTCTTGCACAATTGCTTTGACTTGTGTCTGTGGGAATTTTTATTACAAGGATTTCTGCATCATCTATTATCTGAACTTCATATGTCGCCTACAAATCCTTTTTTTAATTTTGAAAGAAAAAAAAGAGTTGTCATGTCCTCCTTTACGATCTGATGTCTTGTGTCACATTGCCTCATTGCAGTAATGCCCTTGTCTCCGGACATAGATGACGCCTACATAGTGCTGTCTGTGTTCTTCAAATGCTATGTTCAATAACAAATATCTTCAAATCTTTTTTTAATCTTGCAGTGAATTAATTTTGGAAAATGACTAGTTCCCATCCGCATTTAAAATGTGGTTGTAGTGTGATATTTTTGACTACATTTGCATAGATGGTACTAACTCCGCATAAAGCCATAAAGCTCTGTCCCTGCGTATCTCATCCGCACATTTCTTTATGCATTTTTCTGAAAAATACAGGGATAATGTGTCTGCACAAACGCCGCAAGTTACCGCATACTGATGGGATAATTGGAGTCTGACAATAAAAATAACCCTAGTATTTGTCCATTTGGTAGGGAATATAGATTGTAAGCTCCACTGGGGCATGCACTGATGTGACAAACGAGTACTGTTTTTAATATTCTTAATCCGGCTTTGGTCATAGGCAGTTATTGTCCTTTACTTCTTTCCCTCTGATGGCTAGCCACAAACTCTCAATCAGCTGGCCACACCTCTTCAGCTTTGTGCCACCTCCCATCAGTGGGCCCTACCAATGCATTCCCCCTGTGGGGCCTTCATGCCCCAGGTCCGACACTGTCTATGTCCCCCATGCATGCCAGAAGAATGCCATTAGCATGGCATTCTGGGGCACAACTCTGGCAGTGATGTCGTCAGTCACATATCACTACATCACTGCAGAGAGGATTGACGAGCAGGAGGAAATCCGTTCTGCACATTTACAGAATGGATCTCTTCTTTAAAAACCGGGTGAAGCAGTGGGACAGCACAGTCACTAAAGCCCAGCTGGCTGTGGTCGCATCCCATGAGGACATGTATCAAACCTTCTAAAGAGTGGAGAAGTTCCCATAGCAACCAATCAGCTTGTACTTGCCAGTTTATATAATGTACTTGATAAAATGCTTCCACAAAGTTGATTGATTGCTGGGGCAACTTCTCCACTGTTTAGAAGGTTTGATACATTTTCCTCTAAATAGAATGTTACATATTTTGGTACATATCTGTATAAGGAGTTATGGGAATAATCATTGCAATCAGAGGCGTATCTATAATGGGTGCAGGGTGTGCGGGGCCCCGCACACCCTGCACCCATAGTATACTTACCTCTCCAGAGTCCCACGTTGGCGGAGTCCGGCGCTGTAAAAACGACTGGAAAATGGCCGCCGCAGCCATTTCCCCATCGTGTGCGCATGCGCAGTACAGGGAAAATGGCCACCGTGGCCATTTTCCCAGTGACCTGCACATACTCTATGGACTCTGGGCGCACTCTAGTGCCCAGAGTCTATAACTCCGGCGCTGGCCGCGCACAGCTCAGTTCGCTTCCGGACGCCGTACAAACAGGAGGGGGCCCGTGTCGAAGACTGCAAACGGGCCCCCTACTCTCTAGAAACGCCCCTGATTGCAATGTGTATGAATAGATAGCTCCAATTGTCCACAATAACATTATTCTGAGTACACATAAGCCTATTCCAAGCTGTATCCAATGCTAAAAACTGCCAATACTCCTACCTATTCTGCGTGTTTTAAGATTTTATCAATCCAACGTTTTGGAACATATTTCCTGTTTTGCATCTTGCAATCTGCATTATTTGTTGAATAAAGGAACATTACTACAGTACTTTAATGCTCCCCACTCAGATGATGCAGAATTTGCTGTTAGAAGAAGGAGGTCTGGTGCAAGTGGAAAGTGTCAATCTCCAGGTGGCCACATACTCCAAATTCCAACCACAGAGCCCCGATTTCCTGGACATCACAAACCCCAAAGCTGTGTATCCTTTCATTGCATCTTCATGGGTAGCAAGTTATAGGACCAACAATACTATTAGCTGTTATATTTACCACTATCACATCTTATATCTAATTATTCTACTATGTTTAGGCCTTATTTTTGTTTGTATGCATTTTCCCAGTGCATATGTGTGAGGAAAGCCTACAAAAACAAGGCCTGTTATAAATCCAAGTAACTTACATGTATGTATTGTGGAGAATATTTATTAATTTGATACATTGTTAGTGACTAAGATAATGCTACTGATCTGTTTCCAATAACACCAGGCAATAAAGGAATATGGGAAGGGTTTATAGGTAAGCCATTCATTAGCATTTCTCCTTCACTTAATTCTAAGATTGGAGAATGCGCTGAGGAACTTTGCTTGTCTGACAACTGGAGATGTAATTGCCATTAACTACAATGAGAAGGTAATGTATAACCAGCTGTGATGTGTAGAGTGCATACAGATTTCACACATTGTTATAGTGATGGAAAACACCAATAGTAAATTGTGTAAGTGATCAGATCAAAAAAATATAGCAAAAAAAATCTTCTCTTGGAGTCATCAAACAGTAACTATGAGGTCTATTTACTAAGCAGTGTTAGGAGACTGGAGCTGATTGGCTGGCACCTTATCACTTTTCACTCTAACTGCCATCTCACAGGCTCTGTTTGAAAAATGACAGTTGGGAGCTGATTATGGCATGAGAAATCAGACTCTATTATAGTATATACTTTCCACCGGACGCAGCAGCCACAGAGATTCTGCACATCCTCCACCCACTGACCCAACAGCCCAGCTGCATGCAACTATCTCTTATCACAATCTATTAATGTAGCATACCTCCCAACATGACCCACTCCAGGAGGGACACAATGCTCTGGTCCTGGACTTCCCTGGTAAGAGGCGGGGCTGCAGCGCAGTTCAAAATTCAAATAGGGGAGTCACACCAGCTGTCATTTCACACACTGCCAAACATCACTGGCTGGGACTCACTGGCAGTTGGTGTGATTCCCCTATTTGAATTTTGGACTGTACTGCAGCCCCACCTCTGGAGCCTCCACCAATCATAAATTACCAGGGAAGTCCAGGACCAGAACATTGTGTCCCTCCTGGAGAGGGTCATGTTGGGAGGTATGATGTAGGTCTCTGAAACAGATACCTGTTTTCCAAACCTAGCTGCTTCTTTGGTAAACCAGCCGTGGCAGCATTTATTATATTCAGTGACCAGTAATAATAAAAATAATAAATAAAATACATTTAAGATATGCTTTATAGACGAGAAGTAATTAAATTAGTGGTTTTTTTAGCCTAATATTGAAACAAATGAAATTCTCTGGACTGTTGCACAGAGTTCATTTGACATGTTTCGATTGTTCTTGTGCTCTCAAAGATTTAAGGAACTCATTGTATTCTATCTCAAAAATGAAAACTTTTTAAGAGTTTTGTTTGTTTTTATAATAAAGAAATGAATACATAAAACTGTTTTGCTTACAGATTTATGAGCTAAGAGTCATGGAAACAAAGCCGGACAAAGCTGTATCCATTATAGAGTGTGATATGAATGTAAGTTCTTTGTTTAGTCAAAACTCTTTTCTAATCTCTGATATTTAGGTGCAACAAACAGGGCAGTCTTAAGATTTATTAATGGCTGAATACAAGTTGGCAAAAGGAAAAATGTTTTTTACTTCATAATTGTCAACTTATTTTACCTTCCCTAAGGTCAAAGTGGAATGACGCAATTCATCAAGCCACATGGGATGGGGTTATGGCAAAGCATCATTGCATAATGAAGGGGAATTTGTTTAATATTCTTGCAATTCAGAACAATCTCATAATAGAAAGTATCGATGATACTTGATGATTTGTTTTAATTCATCAAGATATCTCCTACTTCTAATTATCTATTGCATATGTTTCACCATATGTTCCTGGCAGTAGTGAGTCTACAGATGATAAAATGGAGACCGAAAGATTAACGTGTACCTATCACCTATTTCTACTTCAGGTTCCATAGGGGGTCCCCAGGGTTGACCTTGGGGTATAGCTGGATTTGGATCCACGGGCACCACGCAGTTAAAGCTTTGCTGCTCCCAGGATGCATTGGGTCCATCCTCCTATATACCCCGCCCCAGCCACAGGCACCTCAGTTTTTAGTTGGTGCCCGGCCGGAGTCGGGTCATCCTAGTGCAGGGGGGCTGCTGGGCAGCCCCTGAGCTTATCTTTAGTTTAATTTTTTTTTAACACTTTTTATGAGTGGCAGCTTCAGACTGTCCATTGGACGTCTAAGCTGCCGCTCCTCCATCCCCGCTGGCGCCGCACCGCCAGTATTGATCTGGGGATCGCGGCGGGACCTCAGAGCCTGCACTAGCACAGGCTCTGGGCTCTCCCTGGACTGCTGCCTTACGCGACGGAAATAAGGTAAGCCGCGGGTCACTGCTTGCGGTGACCCGCGGGTATTCCTATATATGCAGTCCTTAGCCTCCGGTCTCAGGGGATAGACCGGAGGCTATAGTAAGTTGCGGCGGGCTCCCCCTATGCAGGCATACCCCGCCGACCGCTAGACCACCAGGGACATTGTGCCGGTAAGCGGGAACCGGCGTCCGGGGGGTTAAACACTAGCCAGGGGAGAGAGCCTTCCCTGCTTAGCGGCTTTTCCCCTCAGCTCAGTGCGCCTTTAGCTCTGTGTTCTGGCACTGCTGAGCTGCTCCTCCTGCGGCCACTCCCCCACTGAGGTCTCCGGCGGCCATCTTTTCTTGTATGGGCAGCGCAGTTCTCTCTGGCGGTGTGTGGTCGATCCCCCTGTGTACCTCTCCCCTCCTAAAAGGTTAGTGTACACAGCGCTATAGCCCTCCCAGACACTGAATCTGGGCAGGTTGATTAAAGTGTAAAAGTGCAGGCTGTTTATCTTTCTGCATTGTATGTGACTTTTGCTAGTCCTGACTATATCTGCTGTTTTTCATAACTTTACTGTGAATCTATACCTATCCCTTTCCTTCTCCTCCTGCCCTGGCAGGTGTTTGTGGGAAGGGCTTTTTTTACGGATCTCACTTATATAAATCACGTATTTGTGAGGTCGGTCACATACGGTTGTGTGCTACACGTTGCCATATTTGGGGACTTGTGTGCTGCGCACTTGTAAGTGAGAAGTTTCCCAGACGGTATTGCTATATTTCTTGTTTAGCATGTCTGATGAGGAAGTTGAGCGCTCAGCGGCTCCCAATCTGCTCACTTGTACACGATGTGCTGCAGCATGGAGTTTGGAGGATATAGCGCAGAATGGTGTGTGTGTCCGGTGCCGTCAGTTACCGGGTCCCTCTAATCCCGCACCTTCGGGACAGGATCCACCGTGGGCAATGTTTTCCCAAGTGCTGGTTTCCATCGCGGACCGTCTAGCGGTTTCCGACCTCCCTTCCACATAGGGTGTTAACACAACCCACCATCTCTTATTGTTGCAGTCTCCCCCTGGGTCCCAGACAGTTCATCCATATACAGGGTTCCCTATGTATGTACAGTCTTCTCCTATGAAGCAGGAGTCTGTCATCCCTTTTCAAGGTCTCCCGCCAGTTAATCCTCCGTAGGTCGATGTGTTCTCCAATTCTGTACAGAGTTTGGCAGCTTCCTCTTCGGCTTTTCAATCCATGTTGCGTAGTGACAAGCCTCACAAGGCGTCTAAACGCACTGTTCCGTCATCCCAGTCTGCACATTTGTCAGACTCAGATGCGTCCTCAGGTGAGGGCAAGTTGCATGACAATTCTGATTCAGATTCTCCTGCTCCGGAAGCGGAGACAAAGTCTACCATTAATGTCCCGGCGTTAGTACGGGCGGTGCAGTCCATTTTGGATATTGAGGATGATGCTCCAGCCCCCAAGTCCAAATATCCCAACTTTAAACAGACTAAGGTGACGTCGGCTGTTTTTCCTTTATCTGACCAGCTGACTGATCATATGGCGGAGGCCTGGCAGTCACCTAGTAAAAGGTTTCAGCCGCAGAAACGTTTAAGCAGTAGTTATCCGTTTCCTGCTAGTCATTGCAAGAAGTGGGAAACTCCACCAGCAGTGGATTCTCACGTCATGTGCCTAATCAAAAGTGCTACCTTAACAATGCCGTCTATTTCATCGTTAAAGGACCCCACGGACAGAAAAGTGGAGTCCATGGCCATCTCTTGGGTGGCTAAAGCCATTGAGAGTTGGGCCAATGTACTGGAGGATATGCTTCCTGAGGAAGCTCCGGAAGTTCAGAGAGCTTTAATTGGTCAAATGAGGGATGCCGCTTCCTATATTGGAGAAGCGTCTTTAGATGCTAGTCTCCTCACTTCTAGGGTGTCTGCGGCAGCGGTCTCTGCTCGCAGGTCTTTGTGGCTTCGTTCTTGGAGAGCAGATGCGGATTCCAAGAAAGGCTTAGAAGCCTTACCCTTTAATGGGGAAATTTTGTTCGGTCCTGACCTTGACAAAATTGTGGATACGTTAGCTAAGTCTAAGTCGGCATTTTTACCATCAGCTGACACACTTTCTAAACCTCGGACATCAGCCTTTCGGTGCTTTCGGACTCAGGGTAAGTCCAGAGGTCAAGCTTTCCCAAGACAGTCGTCAAACAAGACTGCCCCTAAACCAAAAAAGCAAGCCTGGAGCACTAGACGTCCGACTTCCAAACCCGAGGATAAGCCTTTTTGCCTGATGGGACGGGCCTCTCTCTGGGGGATCCAAGAGTGGGGGGCCGACTTCTTCGCTTCGCCCAATGCTGGTGCAATACAACCACGGACGCTTGGGTATAAGAAGTGGTCTCTCAGGGATATGCCCTGTCCTTCTGGTACAGACCCCCTCAGCAATTTTTCTGCACAAGCCTTTCCTTAGACAAGACCAAGGCGTTGTTAATCCGGGAAGCTATAGAGTCCTTGCTGAAAGCAGGGGTAGTTATTCCCGTTCCACCATCTCAACGCGGGACGGGTTACTACTCTTCTCTATTTCTGGTTCCAAAACCCAATGGGTCTCATCAGCCCATTCTCAACCTGAAATCGTTGAACAGGTACCTCACAGTGCCTACGTTCAGGATGGAAACTTTGCGTTCCATCATTCTGGCTATGGAATCGGGGGATTATATGGTCTCCCTGGATATCCAGGACACCTACCTCCATGTTCCTATAGCCCCTTCACACCAGCAGTATCTCAGGTTTGCTATACAACATCTTCACTACCAATTTCAAGCTCTACCCTTTGGTCTGGCCATGGCTCCGAGAGTGTTCACGATAGTGATGGCTGTCATGGCGGCGCATCTGCGCAGCTGTGGTATACGGCTTCTACCGTTTATAGATGACCTCCTATTGCTGGGCAGCTCTCCAGAGGTCCTTTTACAACATCTGCACCTCACGATCGCTTGTCTATAAGCGCACGGGTGGCTAGTAAACTGGAAAAAGTCCTCTCTCATTCCATCACAGAGGATGGTTCATTTGGGGCCCTTATAGACTCCTGTCAGCAACGGATCTTCCTGACTCCGGAGAAAGTTGCCTTTCTACAACTGAGAGTCAGCAGTTGCCTAAAGAGTTCCCAGGTGTCAGTGCACTCGGCAATGAGAATTCTAGGGTCCATGGTGTCGACATTCGACATGGTGGAGTATGCCCAATTCCATTCCAGGCCCCTTCAGAGGCTGATTCTATCCAAGTGGGATGGGTTGCCTCACCGAATCTGGACAGAAATGCTGGTATTGCCTCTGCAGGTCCGCCTATTGTTGACCTGGTGGCTTCAGACAACTCATCTCACCAAGGGCCGCCCCTTTTGGATCCCGGACTGGGTCCTTCTCACTACGGATGCCAGTCTTCGGGGTTGGGGGGCGGTGTCGGGTCCCTTGTCGCTTCTGGGTCGTTGGACAGCAGAAGAAGCGGTTCTTCCTATCAATATTCTAGAGCTTCGGGCCGTGTACAGGGCCTTCCAGTTGTCTGGTCACGCTCTTCTCGGAAGAGCAGTACAAATTCAGTCCGACAACGCCACCACAGTGGCATACATCAACCATCAAGGAGGGACTCGCAGTAGAGCAGCAATGTCGGAGGTGTCACACATCCTGTCCCGGGCGGAGTGCCACCTTCAGGCCATCTTGGCAGTCTTCATTCCAGGAGTTCTGAACTGGGAGGCGGACTTCGTCAGCCGTCACGACGTGCATCCTGGGGAGTGGTCCCTTCATCCAGAGGTCTTTCAACTACTCGTGGACCTCATGGCTTCCAGTCACAATTACAAATTGCCCGTGTACGGATCCAGGACAAGAGACGCCGGCGCGAGCTTAGTGGACGCTGCCTCGGGTCCTTCGGAAATTCAAACAAGACAGCGGCACGCTGCTGCTGGTGGCTCCGGCTTGGCCCAGACGTCCCTGGTACTCCGATCTTCAGAGTCTATCCATCGACGTTCCATTTCTTCTGCCTCAACGTTGGGACCTGTTGTCTCGGGCTGGTCACCGGTTTTCCATCTCCCTTTCTGCGAGTATGGTTCTTGTGTGTCCCAGTCTTCCTTCTCTCTGTTTTTATCTCCTCCGGCCTTGGCTACTTACCAACTGAGGTGCCTGTGGCTGGGGCGGGGTATATAGGAGGATGGACCCAGTGCATCCTGGGAGCAGCAAAGCTTTAACTGCGTGGTGCCTGTGGATCCAAATCCAGCTATATCCCAAGGTCAACCCTGCGGACCCTATGGACCTCGCAGAAACAGAGATAACAAAGGTAAGTTCTTACCATATCTCTTGTTATACAGTATATTGGTGGCAGCCATTCTTGTCTGCTGAACAAGTATTCATCAAGACAGCTGCATTTCCATTAATTAGGAAGCAGGGATGACATTGTATGCAGACTACATTGTCTGTAAAGACTTAAACTGGGTACACATTAGACAATGCGCAAACGATGCTATGGTCGTCCCAATTTTCTTTGAACTCCTGGACAAACTATATAGTGCGTACACACTGTGCAATCTTCCAAACGACCGAACAATATCTTGAATCGTTCGGTCATTAGATTAACTATATAACGTGCAGTGTGCATGCACGCCTTGTCGTCCGGTGGTGTGTACCTACTGCACGATTTGCGGGAAATTGTTTACGATATCCTCAGATTGAGCAGCATGTACGGCAGATCTGAAGATGCAACGGACAACACAGCGGGAGCGCGCATAGTGTGTACACACTGGACGATTTGAACGATTTGTCGTTCCGATCCGTTGGAAAACAAAATATCGTTTTCAAAATCTTCTAATGTGTACCCAGCTATATTTAACATTCCCCATAATGTTCAGCAGATGGTGCATTGCTATAAGGAAACTAAAAGCCTTGTTAACACAGAAGTCTTTCCCATGCTCATAAGTAATTTTAAATACTTTACTTTCTATTATGAGATTGTTCTGAAATGCAAGAATATTAAACAAATTGTGCACTTTTATTTTTTTTGTACACTTTAAATACACAGCTTCATACATCATTATCATGTTTTATCCATCACCTTCAATATGTTGAATGGAACAGGATGAGGGATTTATAAAAAAATATTCAAAACTGTGTTTTGGCCCTAGATTAAATATTACATTAACTATAACCACTTTGTTTTATCTTCTTGTACTGTATGCTGCTTTGTTTTTCTGTCTTTTTTATTTTTATTGAAGCATGTGCATCAAAACAAACATTACAGTTGTTAAGTATATCACGTATACAAGTAAGAAGGAGTACTGCAGTTATAATAATACAACAGTAACTCAGTTTGACAAACGATAAGAGACTCCTAACATGCGACGTACAGTAGGAACATGAGGAAAAACAAAAGATTTAACAAATGTTCAGCATACATATTGTGATGTAATACTTCCAACCACTCAATTTTTTAATTTTCCAAAACAGAAACGGGAAGAATGTGGGCCACTACTTTACCTCAGCCCACGGTTGGAATATGAACTGCATTTTACTACAATATAACACAGATTGTGAAAACAAATGTGAAGTGTATGGGTACGAGTCGGCATCTAGTCAATAGATAATTAAAAGGTTGACTGTGTCTAGGTAGACAGGTACAAAAGGTTGACATGTACAAAAAGTTGACATACATTAAGATTCACAGGTACAAAAGGTCGACATGGCCAAAAGGTCAACTTTGGAATGGTCGACACAAAAATGGTTGACACCTTTTTTTTAGGGTTAGGTTCCAGAAGGGCCAGTAAGGGTTAAGCACTTAGCTTGACGGTTAGGCACTAGGAGGGACGGTTAAGGTTAGGCACTTACCCCGGTGGTTAGGGTTAGGCACCAGGAGGGAGGGTTAGGGTGAAAATCAGGGTTAGCAAAAAGAAAATCACGTGTTGAACATTTTTGTCTCCACCATTCCAATATCGACCTGTTGACTATGTCAACCTTTGGTACCTTTCCATTTTCAGCCATGTCAACCTTTTGACCTATTGCCTGTGTACCAGTTGGTGTCGATCTTTTGACTGTCTTATCTAAATAGTTTAGATCTTTTAATCCACATCCATAAAAGTCATTTACAGACATAAAATAAGCGAAAAGTAAAATGGACAAAACCTACTATTGCTACTATGTACCCATTAATCTTTACTGTAACTCTGCACCAACATGGGCCAAAGGGCAACATGAGAATAGGACTAAAAATTCACAAGGCCAAGGGTTGTGAAAAAATGAGGGGGGTGTTGGACAAGCCAGAAACATGCCAATAAAAATATAAATTATCAAATGCCATAGGCAGACTAGTGAGTAAAGGTGTACACTCATGTAGAGGGCGATAGGGCACAAATAAGTAACAACACCTAACAGGCCCTAAAACAGAGATGGTATATACACTTGTTTCTGTTTTAATAGTGGTATGCAATGGCAGAATTTTATAAATAATAATAAATGTTCCTGTTATATAAAGTATTTGTATAGGGAGAAATCTGCATACAAAAATGTGCAAGTTCAATATAACATGTAGTGATAATCATGGTTCAGTTCCTGCAGTGTATTATAGTTCTATTTGCCAGTCACTATAACATTCTTCTCATTTCACTGCTTTGCATTACTGGTTAGCTACGGCTCTACAAGTTGTTTTCACCAAGGCAGTGGCACAACATCTTAATAGTCTCCTTGGCTCTGGATTTGGTACAGAAACATGTGTCTCTTGTAAAAGACCCTTTACAGTTAGAAGCCATTTAGCTGAATCAGATCTATTCCGTGTACAACCTACGGTTCCAATCTTTCTCTATTTTGTGTTATTTTACTTTTTCCACTAGACCATGTGTGCCTCATTTTTTCTTTGTTTTGTAATGTTTTATAATTGACAGTTATATGCTTTATACAGATTCACAAAGAAATATGAAAATTGAGAAAACATATATACTACATTTCCTGTTGATCTATGTTTTTAAAAAAAAAAAAAAAAGTGTTTTGCTGTGTGCCTTGTTTTGCCCAAAGGACAGTGCTTTTAAAAATATCAAGCCTTGTATACCAATAGCAAGCCTTGACTTCCACATCATATTGCATACTACGTAATACTCTCCCCCAGGCCAACTGGTGCGGTGGGGAGCAGCTGTCATGGGTGAGAAGGCTACTCAGAAGTATTACATAGAGTGATTAGAATTAATAGCACACCAGGTATTGTATTTAACAAGCACTTGCTGCAAATGGAAATATGGTGGAACACTGCTTTTGTGTTTTTGTAAGTGTATTGAGCCCAAATAGAATACAGTGCAGAACTTAGAAACATATTCTCTTTTAAGTTTGAGAGAGGACAAAAAAAACAACTTAACTTTGTTACAATAGTCAGCACCTCTCGCATTCCTGCCGTTTCCACCTAAAAAATATCTCCAGGATTAGACCTTTCATCACCCATGATGCAACTAAAACCCTCATCCACTCACTGGTCATCTACAGCTTGGACTACTGTAACCTTCTCCTAGCTGGCCTCTCAGTCTCTCATCTCTCTCCACTACAATCGGTTCTCAATGCTGCTGCTCGGCTCATCTTCCTTTCCAGACGTTCAACATCTGCTTCTCCTCTCCTTCAAGCCCTACGCTGGCTCCCCTTCCCCTTCAGATGCCAATTCAAGGTTCTTACACTCGTCTACAAAGCCCTCACCAAATCCTCTCCCGCATACATTTCTGTCCTTCTCTCCCTTCACACTCCCACCCGTCCACTTCACTCAACAAATGCATGCCGCCTCTCTTGCCAACTGATTACTTCCTCCCACTCCCGCATCCAAGATTCTGCCCGTGCTGCTCCCTATCTTTGGAATGCTCTCCCTCTCCCTATCAGACTCTCCACCTCTCGACAAATATATACAAACGGGCTCTCAAGACCCACTACTTCATCAAGGCCTTCCAGCACTCATCCTAACCAACTTCATGGTCTTTCCTCCCTATCTTCCCCTTCTTTGTCACGCCTGTCTGTCTGCCCCTCCCCTTTAGAATGTAAGCTCTCACGAGCAGGGACCTCTTCCCTCATGTGCTTCTCTTTACATTTTCTTCTACTCTTTACTCCCCATAAGGGCACCTAACACGGGACTGTCAACTCCCGGCAGCTTATTGTGAGTGTTTAATCGCTAATGTACTGTAAGTTACTTGGTTTTTGTTCACCTATTAGTTCTATGTACTATGTAAAGCGCTGCGGAACACTTGTGGCGCCATATAAATAAAGGATAATAATAGTTATTTTTAGTTTTTAATTATACTGTAAGTGGTGGGAGGGAAGTAGTAGAATAGCTCATATGAGCTTTAATGTCTCTTGTCCCCAATCAGTCACTCACTCACCTATTGGAGTCATGTCACATTGTAGACATTCGTGTGACCCAACAAATAATGCTGTATGAATGGACAGGTATTATATTATCTATAGAATACATGAGCAATCAAGTAAACATTTGTCGTCAATGGGCAAATTATATTTTGCATCATGCTATATTCTGTATTTCAGGTGGATTTTGATGCTCCACTAGGTTATAAAGAGCCAGAACGACACACACAGCAGGAAGAGCCGACTGTAAGACCATTTCCTCAGCGTTTAATATTGGGGGTGTTATGTGAACAATATAAGGGCATGTACATTATGTTTTACATCCTCTCATGATACAGTACATTACTCTGCATTGAACTTTACCAGATGTTGAAGGCAGCATGTGAAACTCGGAATAATGATTTACTGATTAATATAAGGAAATGATAGTACTTGCTGTACTTTTTCCAAACAACAGACAAACAATCACTAATATGTATTCTGAATGGCATTTGGAAAAAGTAAATTAAATACTGTCAATTTGTTTCTTATAGTGATCAATAAATTACATATTAGAGATCAGCCGGGCAACACACCGGATAACTTGTGAGCATGAACTCTTGAACTATACCACAAGTGGGCATACTATAGCAAACTTTGCGTTTTACCAACTACCTCGCATTGAACTTCTCACCTTCCAGGCTGCTTATAAGTATTTATTTGCACAGCCATAGCTTAGTAACATGAATGTCCCTGCAGCAGAATGTTACTGATTTTTATGATTAAATCACTTTTCTTCTGACAATAGGATACTTGGTAAATCACATAAATAAACATTGTGAAAAACTTTGTGTTTCAAGAGGCAGTGCTGTTGTAATTGCACATTACTTATCATCAAAGTAAAGTATCAGTATATGCCTACTACATGACTTACCCCCAAACCAGGGCCGTAGCTAGGGTAGTGCGGCCGGTGCCATGGCACAGGGCACCACAGGTCAGGGGGCGCTGTTTGGGCCTGTCAAATGTCTGTTTATTATCATTCTCACTTGTAGCTTCCTCTTCATCCCCAGCATGTCCTGGTCTCTCATATCTCTTCCCTGGCCCTTCCCCATGAGGCCATTCCCCTTTTTTGGGTGCATTATGTCCCTTTGAAAAATGAGGGGGGCGCCAATGCTCTTTCTGGCACAGGGCACCAAAAAGTCTAGTTACAGCTCTGCCCAAAACTAAGCACTATATGCCTAGCCACCTCTGTGCTGACAGGAAATGAATTGTTTTTGTTCCTAAATGCTGCAGGGGCAGCTCTATGTGAGTTATGTCATCAAATACTCTATTTCCTCCTAGGACATTGAACCAGACCAAAGTGACTATGCTGCAGACTTAGGATTCAGGGTGAGTCTTTGTTTTATTATGCTGTTCTCTATACAATTGATGAGTTTGGAAATTCTACACCCCCAAAAAAGTCATTTGGTCCTGTTTGTACATAAGTGCAGTTTGAAATGTTTTAGAAATGGCTGTTTTTTTAAATCTATTATATTGTTGCCTATGATGCTAAGGGGGCAATTCAGTTCTCTGCCACATCACTGAGAATTACGGCAAAGCAACATTTTGCTGTGGGTATGCAAGGCACAATCAGTAGCATTGCAGTTGTGATGTGGTAATATTTAGAGTGGTCAGAGGGCACATGGCTCTTTTCCACGGTAATTGAATTGACCCTAAAACATATTCATTTTTCATAAACCGATACTCTCACCTACTACAGTGCATAACTGCATACTTGTGAGAGGTGGAAGGCAGTGCCTGTCCTGGCCTCTTTACATGGTGGAGCTATGCTATTTTTGTTTATCCTATTCTTTCACTTTTCGTTCTGCTGTGCCCACCATCATTACATGACTGCTCACAGTGACTGTGCAGGTAGCAATAAAGACATGTAGAGAAGACACGTCGTTTCTACATGTACAAAGATTGCATTTCATCACACATAGATACATATATACATGTATCTCTAAAAAGGGTGAAGATGGAACAAACGCCCAATAGTGTAGTATCTTTAGTACATAATTACATTAAAAGTAACTTATATAGTGTGTACATACCATACATATGCTTAAATAAGCATATCTTTAGAGAATGGCATCCTTTTCTTCCAATGGGTCAAGAAAGAAATGTAGACGCACATTTATCATCTGGAGGATATTTCAATCTTGTTTGGACCCAGGAGGATGATGCCCTAATAAATAACTAAAATCCAGAATATTGTGATATTTTATGACTGATTTTTGGTGAAAAGGGAGTGAGGTGTGCAAATAACACTAAAAGTGCCAACGTGCATAGAAAGTGCTTCACCAGATTAATAGTCTTTATAGCTTATCTGCTGTTTGTTTTACCCCTTTCAGATCGCTAATGGCGGTTTGCACCCGGGATTTGTGCATGCTTCGATCCCGGGTGCGACCCGCCTGAGACCCCAGTCTGACTGGTGGCACTAATGCCGGGTCGATGACGTCACCGCCATCGCTGCTGAGCTGGCGCTTGGAGATGATCTCATCTAGAAACAACAAGAAGTAATCCCCCAGCACTCAGAATTAAATCAGCAATAAGATTTCACAAAACTACATGATGGTAGATAGTAAATAATAAATCTTATTGCTGATTTCATTCTGAGTGCTGGGGGATTACTTTTTGTTGTTTCTAGTATAGAATAACCCCTCCCTTACATGTACCTGAGTGATATTACTGAAGTGATTGAGCAGCTACCAACGTATAGATGATCTCATCTCCAAGCATCAGCTCTCCCTATGCAGTGAATTGGACCCGGGTCGCCTCGACCCGGGTTACCCATTCACACTGCACCGCGAGCCGGGTTCAACCCTGCTCGCTACCTGAGTTGAAATGCCAGGTCGCTCGACCCGGGTTATTTAAACTGGGCACTTTCACACTGCGCAGTATCCTGGGTTGCTGCACGTTCATGTGCAATAACCCGGGTTATTTGATGGCAGTGTGAAAGGGGTAGGAATCTGCTCCACAGAAGCTCATGTGGGTATAAAGAAATATATCCACTATATCCCTTTCACATCGCAAACACGGGTCGGACCCGGGTCAGGGCCTTTCACATCGCCTTAATAACCCGGGTTACTGCAGATTTGGTGCCTTTTAACTCAACCCGGGTTTCCCATGTTAAAACAGTGTGATGAAATTTTTATTGGATTTTATTGGCTCACAATTATGATGACGTTTTCAGTAAAGAAAAAGGAGGGGCTGGGGAATGCTTGCAGTGCAGCAATCATGGCCAACAGAGCATATATCACAGGTGCAGCCAACATTTTGCTGATGTTGCGATAAGTTATCGCATTCTTGACAGTGCCAGTTATCTGTTTACATATTTCTTCCTCACCCCTGATCCACAGCAACTCCATTACTTCATCACTCCAGTTTTCCATGATTCCTCCAGTGAAAGTAAAGTACAGTATAGTACACTGTGCTGTCTGTATATAGCTTATTATTAGCTGCCTTTTCCCCAAAGTGTGCAGTGCAGGACAGTAATGTAAATACAGAGACATGTGCTCTGTGTGCAGGCTGGTCAGCTGACTGGAAAAAGCCAATCGGCACTATTTTCTCAGACCCGGATACTTAATACTGTAAGTGCATGTGTGAAAGTGTGTGCAAGACTTTTTTTTCATCTCCAGTGACTACCTTATACTACCTTCAGTAGATTTCTAGACAGGAAAACATACTACAATCCCACAGTCTTGGTTCAGATATCATATATTTCTCAAATATTTGAAAGTTTACTTGCACATGATGTTAGTAGAGCTCCCGCATAGGCTGACTTACTAGGTTTAGTGAAACTTTAACTGTCTCTGTCCTGTTGGCTCCAATATACTATCGGAAGGGAACAGTGCAGAGGAAAATTGCGACCCTTAAGGAACACATCCTACATGAAATATCCTTAGGTCCAATATGACCAGTAAATTAAAAATGTTACAATTGTGAATAATAAAGCTAGGTATTTCAAACATTCATTTCAGTATTTATTTTTATTGAATGCTTAAATATTACACTTTGTATTCTCTTTTTGCTTTATTTATATTTAGGCCTTTACCGGCTCTGGGAATAGATTGGATGGAAAGAAAAAAGGGATTGATCCTAGTCCTTCTCCATTAAAACCAGGAGACATACGGAGGTTGGTAACTTACAGGAGTGGCATCAACAATTTAAAGATCATATTCATATATCACCTTAGTTATGCTCTCATCATTATTTCATTTATTGGTAAACGCAACACATAGACACACAGTCTGAGTTATGGGCAAGTAACCTTGCAACTTGGTACAATCATGTTGCATTGCAGGTTTGGCAAATCTAAAATGTGCAGAGATATATAGATGTGAGAGGGGCGTTTCCCAACTTATGTATAAATTGCAGTGTAACAGTAAAGCTGTCCAGTATTTGTGGCCTACATGAAAAATCCGGAGGTATTTATCCTGCATGCAAAACATGTATTTACACCCCTTACATTGTAAGATGGTTTGTTCCAGATACAAAGTTATTTGCTTTTTGTGCTATGCTCCCAACTCAGAAAGAGCCCCATAGACCTTCTAATATGACCAATTTCTACTTCAGGGTCCATAGGGTATCCACAGGATACCTTGGGGGTATAGGTGTGACGTCAGTCGCAGGGCACCAAAGAGTTAAGCTTTCAGCCTCCCAGGATGCACTAGGTCCCCCTCCTATACCCCGCCCCCAGGCCAAGGCACCTCAGTTTAGTTTGGTGCCCGGCCGGAGTCGGGTGCACCTGTTGGAGTGGGGGCTAGAAGAGCCCCTGAAGCTTATTCTTCATGCAGCTGTGGCTGCACAACTGGATGAACAGCATGGACAGTCAGTCCTGACGTCCATGCTGTCTTCCCTACACCCCGCCGGTACCAGAACGCCGGTACTGATCCGGGGATGCTGGTGGGCGTCTGGGGTCACAGCTAGCGGTGACCCCAGATGCTCCGGACCATGGCCGGATTCAAGGGGGACAGAGGTAAGCAGCGGGGTCCCGCGGTGGGTCCCCGCTGATCACATGGTCCTAAGTCCCCAGGCAGGGGGCTCCCTGGGGACTGGCTGCAGCGTGGAGCCAGGCGACCAACCTGCGCTTCCACTACCCCCTGGGACAGCGGACCGCAGCAGAGCGGTAGCGCTGCGGCGTCCCAGGGGTTAAATGCATGCCAGGGGAGCGCGCCTTCCCTGTCTCACAGCCGGCGCCTCCCCCGCTGCACACAGCCCTCTCTGCACTGTGCTGACTGGTCCTGTGTCAGCGCTCCTCCCCCAGGCCAGCTTCTCTCTGCTCCTCGGCGGCCATCTTCTCTGCAACGCATGGTGAACGCTGCTGGAAGTCTGGAAGGAAGCATCGTGGTCTGGGTCCCCCCGCATACCACTCCTCCGCTGTGGCTCAGGTCTGTGTATGCAGCGCTGTGTCCTACCAGGCCCTGTGTCTGTGTAGTTGAGTGATCAGCGCTGTTAGTGCAGGAATTGTTATTTCTCTGCATTGTATGTGACTGTGCTAGCGCTGCCTGTAACTATTCTTCACTAAACTGTCAGCTTTATTACTGTCCCTGTTCTTTCTGCTAAAGCCCTTGCGGTGCGGTGCTGCAGGGTGGTCTCTCGCCTATTTAATACTTAATTGGTGAGAGAGGTCACATACGTGGTGCCATCATGTCTGAAAGTGATTTTCCCCTCCGGCTACAGTGTACCACGTGCAAAGTACCGTTAGCGGAGGGGGAGGGTAGCGCGGAGGGCCTTTGCCGGCAGTGTTGTCCATGGCGCGGCCTATTACGGTTACAGCACCGGTACAGGAGCCGCCCTGGGCTTGTTTCGCTCAGGCGTTAACAGCTTTAGTGGGCCAGTTAGCTCCGCAGCCCGCGTTTACTCCGATGGGTTTGTCCCAGCAGTCTGTGGTGTCGTCACCCATGCAGGGGTTCCCACGACAATTGGTGGTACCCCACAGTCTCCCTATTTCCCCGCTCCCGGGTTCTCAGGAGCCAGCGTGGGTTAACTCCCTGACGAGTTCTTTACAGCACTTGTCGGATGTATTGCAAGGGGAGTCTGTGATGCGGCCTCATAAAAGGCCGGTGGCGTCTCTGTCCGCTCCTTATGAGGATGACGAAGGGACGTCTGATGATGGGGAGATTCTGGATCCTTACGATCAGGAACCTTTCCATACTAAGGACGCTGATGCTAAGTCCAAAGTATATATTCCTGGACTTATTCGGGCGGTCCGCACAGCCTTGGTGATTGAGGACGAAGTTCCCCCAGCGGCTAAATCTAAGTATGCCTTTTTCAAAGATGTGAAGGGCGATGCCACAGTCTTTCCTCTTTCGGGTCAGTTGGTGGACCATTTAGAGGAGGCGTGGAAACAACCTGGCAAAAGATACCAGCCGCAGAGACGCCTGGCGGTGGCTTATCCGTTCGCGGATAATTATTTTGCTAAGTGTGAATCCCCTCCACAGGTGGATTCTCACGTGACCCGTCTTGTCCGTAGTGCCACATTGCCGATGCCATCCATGTCCTCCCTTAAGGATGCTACGGACCGCAAGGTAGAAATCTGCCTGAAGTCCACTTATTCCCTTGCAGGGGGGGCAGCACGGCCGGCTATGGCCATTTGCTGGGTGGCCAGAGCGATGGAGCGCTGGGCGGATTCATTAGAGGCTTCTTTTGAATCCGACTGTCCGGCCGAACAAGCGGAGTTGATTGGCAATCTCCGTGATTCGGCCACCTACATCAACGAGGCGGCTCTAGACATTAGTACTCTGGTGTCTAGAATTTCTTCAGCAGCGGTAGCTGCTCGTCGCACCTTGTGGCTGCGATCCTGGAAGGCGGACGCAGATCCAAGAAAGGTCTGGAAGCGTTGCCGTTTACCGGAGAAGTTCTCTTCGGTCCGGATCTGGATAAGATTGTGGCCACGCTGGCGGCAGCCAAATCTGCTTGTCTCCCGTCGGCCGCTGCTCCTTCTGGTTCTGGACCATCGTCCTTTCGGTCATCTAGGGCCCAGGGCAGGCCCAAACCACAGTCGTTTCCTCGACAGGCTGGCCCTAAGAAATCGGGCAAGCCCCGGAAACAGGCATGGAGTACCAGACGTCCGGCCCCCAAGCCAGATGACAAGCCTGCGGCCTGACGGTCCGGGTCTCCCCTTGGGGGATCCCAGGGTGGGAGGCCGCCTGCTGCAGTTCTCCCGGTGTTGGTCGTTCACTACGACAGACACTTGGGTTCTGGAGGTGGTCTCTCACGGGTACGCCCTCTCCTTCCGGCACAGACCCCCGGCTCGATTCTTCACCACGGGTCTACCATCAGACCGGAACAAGGCTACGGAGCTGCGGAAGGTATTGCACACTATGCTCCAGGCTGGAGTTATAGTGCCTGTTCCATTCTCCCAGAGGGGCCAGGGTTTCTATTCAAATCTATTTTTGGTACAGAAACCCAATGGGTCATATCGTCCGATTCTCAACCTCAAAGCACTCAACAAGTCTTTGCGGGTCCCGAAGTTTCGGATGGAGACCCTACGGTCCATCATTCTGGCGCTGGAACCTGGGGACTACATGGTGTCATTGGACATACAGGACGCTTACCTGCATGTCCCTATTCTTTTGCGCCATCAAGAGTTCTTTCGGTTTGCAATCCGCAGCGACCATTTCCAGTTTCGGGCGTTACCTTTTGGCCTGGCGACAGCACCACGTGTTTTCACCAAGGTGATGACGGTCATGGCGGCTTCTCTGCGGCTGCAAGGAGTCCGCATGTTGCCGTACTTGGACGACCTGTTATTGGTGACAGGATCTCCAGAGCTCCTGTTACACCACTTGGACCTGACCATTGCACTGCTGCAACGGCACGGCTGGCTAATCAACTGGCAGAAGTCCACTCTAATCCCGTCTCGGAGGATTCTGCATCTTGGAGCCTTATTGAACTCGGGACAGCAAAGGATCTTCGTGACGGAGGACAAGATCTCTGCTTTACAGTCAAGGGTGCGCAGTTGTCTGCACAGCCGCCGGGTGTCCTTACACTCGGCGATGAGGTTACTGGGCTCCATGGTGTCGGTGTTCGACATGGTGGAATACGCCCTGTTTCACTCCAGACCTCTGCAGCACCTGATCCTGTCCAAGTGGAACGGGCTGCCTCAGTCTCTGAAGTTCCAGACGATTGTGCTCACCCCGGAGGTTCGCCTGTCCCTTGCGTGGTGGTTAAAGACGACCCACCTCAACAAGGGACGTCCGTTCTGGGTTCCAAATTGGGTCCTGTTGACAACGGACGCCAGTCTTCGGGGCTGGGGAGCAGTTTCGGGTCCACACTTGTTCCAGGGCAGGTGGACGCCGACAGAAGCGGAGCTTCCAATAAATATCTTGGAACTCCGTGCGGTCTTCAATGCTCTCCTGCAGGCACAGCGGTTTCTCCAGGGTCACCCGGTGCAGGTCCAGTCGGACAATGCTACCACCGTGGCCTACATAAACAGGCAAGGAGGAACTCGCAGTCGGGCGGCTCTCGTAGAGGTCTCTCGGATCCTGGTTTGGGCGGAGCGCAATCTTCCGGCCATATCAGCGGTCTTCATCCCGGGAGTGCTAAATTGGCAGGCGGACTTTCTAAGTCGCCAGGACGTTCATCCAGGGGAATGGTCCCTGCACCCGGACGTTTTTCAACTACTGGTGGACAGGTGGGGTCTTCCAGAAATCGACCTCATGGCGTCCCGGCACAACAACAAGTTGCCGGTGTACGGGTCTCGCACAAGAGACGAAGGGGCGTCTCTGGTGGATGCTCTGTCCGTCCGGTGGACGTTCAGGTTCGCATACCTGTTCCCTCCGGTCTCCCTTCTTCCACGGGTAATCCGGAAATTCAAACAGGAAGGAGGGATGCTCCTGTTGATAGCTCCCGCGTGGCCCAGACGGCACTGGTTCTCAGACCTTCAGGGTCTGTCCGTGGACAGTCCTCTGCGGTTGCGGCTACGACCGGACATTCTGTCTCAGGGTCCTTGTCTTCACCCGGACCTGACTCGGCTGTCTTTGGCGGCGTGGCTATTGAGACGGCCATGCTGAGGTCCCGGGGGTTTTCCAGCTCTGTGGTGCGTACCATGTTACGAGCTCGGAAACCGTCTTCCGCGAGGATATACCATCGCGTGTGGCATATGTTCTTCCAGTGGTGTCGACCGAGAGGTTATGCACCGCGGGAGTTTCGTCTGTCTCGGATTCTCGCCTTCCTGCAAGCGGGACTAGATCATGGGCTTCGCCTTGCTTCTTTGAAGGTACAGGTTTCGGCCCTATCTGTCTGGTTTCACCGTAGGATTGCTACAATCCCGGATGTGCGCACCTTTATGCAAGGTGTTCTCCGTATTCAGCCGCCCTTTGTTCCACCTGTGGCGCCTTGGGATTTGGCTGTGGTCCTGAGGGCTCTCCAAGGACCGCCGTTTGAACCACTGGGCTCAGTGGATATTAAATGGCTAACAGCTAAGACTGTTTTCCTTCTGGCCGTTGCTTCAGCCAGACGTGTTTCTGAGTTAGGGGCTCTTTCTTGTAGACCCCCTTTCTTGGTTTTTCATGGGAACAGGGCAGTGCTCCGCACTCGGCCCAAGTTTCTTCCCAAAGTTGTTTCCCAGTTTCATGTTAACGAGGAAATAGTTGTTCCGGCCTTTAACTCACCGGGTCTTTCCGTGGGTGAGGCCTCTTTGGATGTTGTGCGGGCCTTAAGGACTTATGTGGACCGCACTTCTTTGTTTAGGAAGTCGGACGCTTTGTTGTCCTCTATGGCTTCTGTAAAAAAGGGTTGGCCTGCTTCAAAGCAAACTTTGGCAGCCTGGATCCGTATGGCTATTTCTGAAGCTTATCTTCATGAAGGCCTACCGGTCCCTCCTTCTCTGAAGGCTCATTCCACTAGGTCTGTGGGTCCTTCGTGGGCAGCTTGACGTGGTGCCTCGGCAGTTCAGATCTGCAAGGCTGCTACGTGGTCTTCTGTCCATACCTTCGTGAGGTATTACAGGTTTGACACCTTCGCCTCTCAGGATGCTTCCTTCGGGCGGCGGATTCTCCTTTCTGCACAGGAGCGTCCCCACCCTTAAAGGATACTGCTTTGGGACATCCCCAAGGTATCCTGTGGATACCCTATGGACCCTGAAGTAGAAAATATGAGATATGGTAAGAACTTACCCTTGTTATCTCTATTTCTACGAAGTCCATAGGGTTCCACAGGACTCCCGCCCTGTCGCACCTGTGCTGCAGATGGGCTTTGCTCTGGTCACCGGTTTTCCGTCTCCCTCTGGTGAGAATGTGATTCTTGTATGTGTCCAGATCTTTGTTCTCTCTCTTCCTTCTCCTCCTCCGGCCTATGGCTTGGTAACTAACTGAGGTGCCTTGGCCTGGGGGCGGGGTATAGGAGGGGGACCTAGTGCATCCTGGGAGGCTGAAAGCTTAACTCTTTGGTGCCCTGCGACTGACGTCACACCTATACCCCCAAGGTATCCTGTGGAACCCTATGGACTTCGTAGAAATAGAGATAACAAGGGTAAGTTCTTACCATATCTCATATTTTTGCTTGGTCAATGATGTTAACATTTTTAATACTGGTCTTTGCATTGCATTAAACTGAGCTGAATAAAATAGTCGGGAATCAGCTAAAATATTTGAGCAAGTGACAGTTATGTGTTGTGCTTCTCTGGTGTCAATTCTGCAGTTATTTATGGGTTACTCCTAATTTTATTTCCGTCTTGTAGAGGAATTCCCAACTATGAATTCAAGATCGGCACCATCACTTTCATCAGGAACGCCCGGCCGCAAGCTAAGAGAGTAGAAGAAGTAAGTGTGCTCCCTGGTATCCTCTGTTCTTTCCCTGTCACTGCAGACTGTAAATCAGCTCTGCTCAAAGAACATTTTGATGGGAGTATTTACTACATTTGGAGAGAGTAGGAGTTCTGCTACAGTGAAGAGTTGAATGAGAAGTTCCGTCAGCCTCTCATTATAGTCTTGCAGTATTGTTACAGATGTTTCCTTATACACCTATCCTTTTTGATGTACGTGGCACAAGACGCATGCCATGACTTAGATTATCCTTGGATTCCAAAATCAAATTATAATATTATAGTGGTGAAATACTTGTGTAGCTTTTACAATCGGTGACCTTTAAACAAAACATTGTTACTGTAACTTTGCTCATACATGCCTCAGATAAATAATTTGGGCATTAGCAGCTAGTCAGTATTTTTTGTGGACACTATACTTACTGGAATTAGACTTTGATCCTGTTGCTCAACACATAAAGCCTAATAATTGTATTTGCAAATGTAAGAACAATTTAAGTCAACTCCAGTCTTGGAGTTGTTAGGAACTGGAGTTGCACTGTTAGAGGTCCTTAAAGACAGGAGTTGGGAAAAGCAACAATGTTTCTTTAGAAAAGACCTGTAACTCTTTGTTTCTTTGCATGTAGGATGACGCTATTAATCGTTTCATTGCATTTTCTGGAGAAGGACAGTCCCTGCGGAACAAAGGCAGGAAACCCTAAGTGACTGTGCAAATGGATAATAAAATAAAGATGCTGCACATTGGTTTTATGTCTTCATCTGGCTATTAGAAGAAAAGTTGGCGTGATCCAATATTGAGGAGAGTGTATTGTTTTATTATGTAACCACAGGTTGATGGGAAGTCTGTCAGTTTTGTTAATCAATGCAGAAGAGTTTTAACTATCACATTAAATGGACAACAGTGTTTCCTAGATATTCTGTATTGGAAAAGTACAAGCATCTAACACGTGATCAGTACATGGTAACCCAAAAAGTATAGTATAAGCTAACTTGGAGATCTCTATAACTGGCCATCTACTTGTTCAGCAAGTCTACATATGTTTGTCATTGGTTCTCCGTATACCTGCTGTCATCTGATGTTTGCATTGCCATCTGCAGTTGTGGATACCACTGGTATAATTCTTGCCATTTACTTATGACAAAAATGTGAAGTAAGGTTGCAACCTCTGAAATTTCCCAGACAGACATAACTAAAGGCTATTTCCACTCTGTTCCCATCCCTTACCCAGGCTGCACTATTGGTATTCCTGATGAGAGGGGTAGGTGGACATATTACTTGGTTTGTTCTCGCAAGTGGCTCTGTTGGTCCCACTTGCCAAGTCATCACGCCACTTCCAAAGTTCCTGTGTCAAGAGTGGAATTCCCTTTAAAAGGCTTTTAAGGTTTTAGACACACCATTCCAGCCCTAGCTAAAGATAAATATACAAAAATCTGGATGCAGTAATAAATGCAGTTTTTCCTGCAATAAACTGTTAAATCTACCACTGTATTCCTTTTATTCCTGTCTATTGTTATTTTTATCTTTTATTTATAATGTGCCAGAAAGTGTTGCACTGAGCACAGAGAATACAATTGTATAAACAAACAATGCAATACAAAAAAGGGAACAAACGGACATTACAGGAGTAAAAAAAAAATGAAATCGTAATAGAACAAAATGATATAGTTATAATGGGATATGAATGACTGGGCCTATTGTTGCGTACTGTGCATGCGTATGCATCGCAGTGCGTGAAGGCACTACTGCGATCACAGAGACCACGTAGAGCCATTGTAGAATGACTGAGAGGCAGTAAATGTTTGGGGGTGGGGACGGGAGAGGGAGGTGGTCGGAGGAATGCAGGCGTGCCTGTCCTGAACACCGTTGCATGGGTGTGCATAAATTAGCCTCTTGAGTACTCAATGCATGCAACAAGGTTAGGAATCTGTTAAGGCCAGGGTTGCTGTAATACTGCATGAGGAGTTGATGGTATTCAATGTTTCCGATGTTTGAGGGGGTTTGCAAGGTATTACAGATGTGAGAGAGGGGAAGTAGGCAGCTGCATGTTGTTCGTGCGAGCGCTTTGCGATTGCATGCATTAGCATACTTTCACAGCAGACCTGCGTACGCAATTGCAGCCGTGATCGCATCAGCAATCCTTGCTGAATGAGGCCCAGAGTCCCTAACTGTAAGTGGGGGCAGACTGGAGACGGGTATAGTACCAGGTGAAAACCAAGAATATAGAGAAGGGGATAGGGATGAGACTTGGAGGGGAACTGCAAAGAGATGAGGAGTGAGAGCAGCGCATACAGTATGTGTTCAGAGTGGAATCTGTATGATTTACCGCCGGACGCCTGCCCAGCGGTTGGAATCCCAGCAGCGGCTGCCCGACATGAGCAAAAATCCTGATCGTCCCTAAGATAAGTATTCACTAACCTTACCCCCCCACAAACCTTCTTAGGGGTGTCTAACCCTAATCCCCCCTCTAAGTGCCTAAACCTAACCCCCCTTCCCCGCCGCCTAAACCTAAGTCCCCCGGGGGGGGGGTACCTAACCCTAAGTCCCCCCCGGGGGTGCATAACCTTCCCTCCCCCTAGCTAAACCTAACCTCCCGAGGGGGTGCCTAACCCTAAATCCCCTTCGGCAGCCCTAAACCTAACCTCCCCCCGCCAACCCCAGGGATGCCCGCACTAGGCGCCCGGCATCCCATCGATCGGGATGCCGGGCGCCGGTCTCCCGGGGTCGGTAAAATGACAGGCGTCTACATTTAGACGCCTGTCATTTAACCCTCGCCGGGATAAAGCCGTCGGCTTCCCAGACTGCATACCGATCAGAGTATAAGGAGGGCTGCTAGGCTGTAATTAACTTTTTTAAAGGATATTAATTTTGGATAATTAAGCCATTTTTTTGGTATATCAAAAAAAATGATAACTAGATGTACTGCTTGACTTCTACCTCAAGCTGGCTTAAGCATGCATACATTTAGAATAGGAAAGCTGTGCCTATTGCCATATTTTGGTCTAGGAAAACCAAATTGAAGGGATTTTTATTTTTAGATTTTGCATGGAAGTGTAAACATATAACACTTTCCACATCATCCCCTTATTAATAAAGGCATTATTGCTGGAAAAAGGATTATACAATTTAGGCCTGTAGTATTCATTGGCCAAAATTGTATTCATCCTCTAGTTGCTGATAATGTTCTGGATGGAAGACTACACTTGTACTGTACATAGCACTTCTAGTGCATCAAATCCAGTAGAAGTCTGACTATCCAAAGGTACACATGTTTAGCAAGGATTGTGTATACAACTAAAATGTATCAAACTCTTCAAATTTTATGTCAGATTGAGTTTAGTAGTATATAACAAAAAATGATTGCATCAGCTCCTCCTTTTCTAATACCATAGGAATATTACTGTGTTCATATTCATAGGGTTCATAATCTCAGCACCAACTTGCTACTCTATTTATTGTGATCAACAAAGTGTCAAAAATATCCCATCTAAGGTGTGTGGCCTTGAGTTAATGTCCTGTCCTCTGTACGATGATGTCAAGGCTAAGCGCTCCACCTTCTGGAGTTGAGGGGATGGGAACATTTACTGCCTCCACTTGGCAGTGCTCATTGTGTGCTACGAGCAGCATGAGGGTGACATTAGGTAGCAGATAATGCTGTGGCTCTATGCTATGAGGGTGACATTAGCTAGCAGATAATGCTGTGGCTCTATGCTATGAGGGTGACATTAGGTAGCAGATAATGCTGTGGCTCTATGCTATGAGGGTGACATTAGATAGCAGATAATGCTGTTGCTCTATGCTATGAGGGTGACATTAGATAGCAGATAATGCTGTGGCTTTATGCTATGAGTGCGGGTCTAGATAGCAAATAATGTTGTGGCTCTATTCTATGAGGGTGGCATTAGGTAGCAGATAATGCTGTGGCTCTGTGCTATGAGGGTGGCTTTAGGTAGCAGACAATACTGTGGCTCTGAGTGTGGCACTAGGTAACAGTTAAAACTGGCTCTATGCTAAGAGTGTGGCATTAGATAGCAGATAATGCTGTGGCTCTGTGCTATGAGCAGCATTAGCAGATAATGCTGTGGCTCTATGCTATGAGGGTGGCATTAGGTAGCAGATAATGCTGTGGCTCTATGCTATGAGGGTGGCATTAGGTAGCAGATAATGCTGTGGATCTATGCTATGAGCAGGGCCGCTACTGATGGGGGTCTAAGGGGGCATGTGTCCCGGACTTGAGGGGGTGACGAGGAGAGGCTGCCAAGGTGGGGGGGCCCCAGGTAGTTGCACGTGTGGCTTTGGAGTCACACGCCGGGTCCTGCAGGCAACCGCCAGGCTCCAAGCAGCCCGGCCTTGAGAGGCACAGCGCCACCATCAGTCTAATCTGATGCCGGTCACAAGCCAATCAGAGCTTGTGGACCGGCAGCCAATCAGCACCGGCTGCCGGACCATGAGCTCCAATTGGTTTGTGACTGGCACCACATTGGCGTGTGGCATCTCAGTCCTAACCTGCACCGCCTGAGCTCACCCACCATGTGGCCCTGGCAAGTAAAAGGAGGGAGCTGGCTTACTGGGAGATCCATTTTAATGTGAAAGTCTGATTTTAATAGTTTCATCTGTCAGTTCTGGGGGAGTTCTGTCACTGGGGAGCATTACTGTGGCATGTGTAAGGGGCATTACAGTGGCATAATGTGTAGTAAGGGACATTACTGTGGCATAATGTGTTGTAAAGGGAAATTACTGTGTGGCATAATGTTTTAAGGGGCATTACTGTGTCACAAAACCGCACATCCTTATGACCCTCTATGTTGTTTTTTTTATTTTATTTTTTGGGGGGAAGGGGGTGCCAAATTACTGTCTTGCCCCGGGTGACAGAAATCCTAGTTCCGGCCCCGCTATGAGTGTGGGTTTAGATAGCAGATACTGCTGTGGCTCTATTCTATAAGTGTGGCATTAGATAGCAGATAATGCTGTGGCTCTGTGCTATGAGTGTGGCATTAGATAGCAGATAATGCTTTGGCTTTATTTTATGCGGGTGGCAGACAATACTGTGGCTCTAAGCTATAAGTGTGGCACTAGGTAGCTGTTAAAACTATGGCTCTATGCTGTGAGGGTGGCATTAGGTAGCAGATAATACTGTGGCTCTGGGCGATGAGAATAAAGGCGGCATTAGGTAGCAGATAAAGCTGTGGCTCTATGCTATGAGGGGGGACATTTCGGTAACTTAACTGACTGCTATGGAGAGCATAAAGGTTGCATTAGGCCCTACACACTACACGTTATCGTAAACTATTTGGTGGGTTCCGACACATCAGAACAACAAATCGTTAAAAATGTGTAGTGTGTATGCACTACATCGTGTAGTGCGTGCTCCCGTGGGGTTATCAGCCTCATCGCCTAATCTTATGTGCAGCATGTAAGATTAGGCCACCCGGATGACGATCCAATGCAGCTCCATGCGGGGGGCCGTCATATGGGGCGGTCGGGCACCAATTGCCCAGTGTGTATGAATCCCCCAATATATCGGCACCGTTGACGGGTAGATTTCGGTTTGCATCGCTGGGTACACACATCATTTAGTATGTACCCAGGTAGCAGATAGTGCTGTGGTTCTGCTATGAGAATGAGAGTAACAATAGATAGCAGATAACTGGCTCTGTGCTATGAGGGTGGCAGATACTTCTGCATCTGTGCTCTGAGGATAATGAGGGGGACATTAGGTGGGAGATAACTTTGGCTCTGGGCTGAGGTGAATGAGGATGGCATATCATGGATCTGGGCTATGAGGTCGTCATTTGGTAACATATAACTGAGCCATGTGCTATGAGGTGAATGAGTGTTACTACTGACAACAAAGCGCATGTAGAATGAAATGCTTACACTCAATGTAGTTGTAGCATGCCCCCACCCCACAGGGTAGTGTCTAGATTCCCTTCGCGCAGAGGACCCCTCACAGTAAGCCTGGCGGAACAGTACAATCACTTGCTACTTCCGCCCTTCTCCTCCAGCCCTGCCTCCATTACTTCTTGTCAGGGCGCCCGGCTGCTCCCATTGGAGGTTTAGGTACGCTGATGTGAGTGACCCGTGGGGAGAAGGGGGCGGGCGCAGTGCAGCTGCAGGAAGTATGGCTGACACCTGGAGGGTGAGGGAGCTAATATGAGAAGTTACATGGAATGAAGGGCACAAGTTACAGATAATACATACACGATGCGGTGACCGAGGCTTACTGGGTTGGGCTGTAGTTTTCATCTTTTTTTATAATATTTCTATTTGTTGGGGAGGAGTAATAACTTCTGCGGTCTTTAAAACGACAGTATTGTGAAAATGTTGCATTTTTAGTTAAACATATTTTATACATTAAGGGTATACTTAAAACTATGCAAATCCAGGGGGATGTACTATAAGAATGATCACCGCAATGGATGATCGGAATGATTGACTGCAGTTCCAATTCAAAGCTTTGGATCCCATATCCGGGCTGTCTTCTGTTCCACATGCATCATGTCTACTGATTGCAGGGCAGCCTAGACTGCAACCCGTGTATTTTCAGACTAACGGTAGTACTTTTAGGATACGCAATGCAGAATGGATCAACTGCACAGCTTGTGGCATCCATGGCCCCTACCGTGTCTGGGTAAACTGCAATTAGTACTTTGTCATTATGAGCTATTTGTTGCTATTTTGACAAGTTGAGAATGCAGCACATGGTAACACTATAGGCAGATGCTGAACCACCTATGAGTCTGTAACCTTGAACCTATTGATGTAAAATTTGTGGATATTACTAGTTTTGTAACACTAATGCTTGAAGAAACCGTCTGGGAATGCTGCATTCATCTGGTTTAGTTAAATGCATTGCAATGACCACCATTGACCTGCCAAATGGGAATAAAACAAATGCTTTTGCACTTGACCTGTAGTTTTAACTGAATTTGAACTTGCGTTCAAATGCCTTAGGCTCTGTATATGATGAACAGTTTTCATCTGCTTGTGAGTGATACATTCACCTATGCCGCTTGGGTCACCAAACAACTTTTTCCTTCACTAGCCTCCTCGAGATTGTAATGACTACTGGGATGAATGGAAAACATGCAAGAGCCTAAGGAACCGTTTCCATTACTACTACACCCACGGTGGAATGCCAGCCTGCCACCAGTGGAAAGCTGACTACACGGCCTGTAAGGAATGGGAGAAGAAGCAGAGCCAGGCAGCCAAGGTGAGAACAGGAAAGGGACAGCAGTTTCAGCTAATTTATAAATACAAACCAGTATATTGTTTTGAATAAACTTACAACATTCAGGAGCAATAATTGGCTTTCAGGTATATGCGATGTGCATGCCTTTTCAAGCTATCTTGAACAGAAATGCAAATCATTACTAAGCTGCAACAACCCTGTTTTCCCATATCGTTTTCAACAATATGGGAAAACAGGGTTGGTGCAGCTAATACCCCTTTTACACCAGAGCTAAAACCCGGGTTACTGCAGGGTTAACCCGGGTAGCTCCTTGGTGTAAACGGGGACTGGGTTGGATTCCCGGGTGGAGTGACCCAGCAATCCAACCCAGGTAACTTGCAGGGTTTTACATGGTAATAACCCGTGAAACCCTGCAGTGTAAACTGCGCAATCCGGGTCACGATGACCTGGATCGTGCTGCATGCCTGCCGATTGGCTGGCTTCAGTGGCACGTGGAGATGACGTAATCTCCAAGCGTCCACTTCAATGCCGGAAAAGCTGGGTCCGGTGTGCACGAATATCAGCCGACGCCGAATATCCTGGGTCGGCGCCGGCTAAATTCCAGGTCTGATCTGGTTTGGAACCCTGTTCCAGCCTCCAAGTCAGACCCGGAATTTAGGTATAAAAGTAGTATCAGTAATGCATAGTGTTCTAGCCAGCGTTGCAGTGATGTGTATGTAGAATCTATCAGGTGCTTGATATCTAGAAAATAAATAGTTCTTCAAGATACTTACACATGGTATTACATTTGGTCAATTTAACCAAAAATGCTGATGTGGCTGTTCAAACCTAGCTGCATGATGACCTCTGTCACCACATATGTGGGTTCATTACACATACATTCTGGTGAAAATAGATATTTATGACTGATAAAACTGCCGGAGGTTTTATGGCTGTCATTGGTTCTCTAAATAAAGTGCAAATGCTGGGCAGGTTTCAGTACACAATAAATGGAAGTGGAATTCCACACTTCACTGATTGCTGATTTTTGGATAGAAGAGTCTTCAGCACAGAAACGCGGCAGGAATTTAAAGCGTGGAATTCCTTACCTTTAATGACCACTGAAACCTACCCAGCATTTCCACTTTATTTGCAGATCCAGTGACAGCCTTAAAACTTACTACTAGTGGTTTACCTGCATAAATAACTGCTTCTGCAAATCATTCTCTGGATTGATAAGTCAAAAAGAATCTTATAATAGATGGTTATCAACAATAAGGATTCAGAAACCTACGGGAGACTTATTAGCCAAAAAGACTTTGGAAGATACACTGGTTAAACTCTAACTTTATTCTGTTTGCACTGACTTGATCCTAGTTTAAGCAGAAATCAATCCAATGGAGGGTATTCAATTAGGTGTGAGAATAGGAAAAAAATCCTGCACCTGCTGGGTTTTTGCTATTCAATTAGGTGCTATGTTTTTAATTTTTTGAGTGCCGGGAGGTGTTTTTTTTTTTGCGCACCTCCAGAGCACTACCAATTTTTCCTAAAATCCATAATTATAGGAAAAATGGTCGGAAAGGCTCTGGGACCCTGGTGGCATCACTCCTAATGACTAATTAAGCAATTGGAAGTTTCCAAGTACTGTAGCTTAGTCAGTAATTACTCACCTTCCGAAGTGGTGTCGTCTTCCTCTAGTGTCAGGACCCGGTCTTCTGCAGCAGCAGTGTGTGTAAGCAGGGCCGCCATCAGGGGGGAGTTGCCGGGACTGGAGTCTCGGGCCCGAACCCTGGCTGAACAGCGGGGGGAAGGTTGCTCCTCCACCAATTTACATGACACCCCCTGGCCCCTTTGTTAAATAAAGGATGATATGGAGTTGTCGCTCCTGACATCATGCCGGAGGAGCCGCAGATCGTGAAGAGTCTGTCGGGGAAGAAGGAGAGAAGAAGCCAGAGGGAACTCTGAACCTTCTTCAAGGAACTAAGGTAAGTGTGAAAAAGCAGGCAGGGCAGAGATGACTGGATTTAATACCGTGGGAGGGGTGGAGGTGGGGACACGCAGGAATTCTAGAGGGGGGTTTCCCAGGGGCAAATGCAGGAAAGTGAGGGATAGGGACACAATGCAGGCACATGGGGGAAGAGTGCAGAGTGTGAGGGATGCATATGGGGTAAGAGGGCAGATAGTGAGTGATGCATATGGGGGAAGAGGGCAGAGTGTGAGGAATACATATGGGGGGAGAGGGCAGAGAGTGAGAGATGCAGATGGGGGAAAAGAGGGTAAAGAGTGAGGGATGCAGCAAACAACATGGGCGGAAAGTTGCCCAAGCTCTTTGGCTGGGAGGATACCACACACCGACCGCCTACCTTGGTACTTGGCATCAATCTCCTGCATAAAGGGAGACATTTCTCTGTAAGTCAAACAGGAGAGACTCGATGGAGTCCAAGTAATCCTCCACGTAGGTCACCATGTGGATCTGGTCTCCGTTGCTCGGGTTCAGCATCTTGTGCTACTTCAGTCTCCAGCACAGCCCCCAGCAGGCTCCTGCCAGCTCCAGGGTTTGTCCCTCCAGGGGCCTCCCACCTAGAGCCAGAGGCAGGGATGAATGCAGTCTTCCTGACCCCCGGCTGGGCATGCAAGACAGACCTGGGGACATGGCACAAAGGCGATCCGCTCCGGGGGGAGGGGCTGTTGGCTGGGTAGGAGACAGGCGCCATCTAGCAACCAGCGGATGCCGGAGCCAGGCAGTAGAGAGAACGGCTGGGAGTGGGGAAAGTCCGGCAACGTGAGCAGCTGATTGAATGGCTGTCTTCTGGGCAAACAACTCTGAAAGGAGGCAGTCAGTGTGGGGTTTGTGTGTGCGATAGTGGGTGGCCCGCGGCTTGTACAAAGAGGAAGACAATGCTGTCTCCATCTCTGAAAAGAAGGATCAGCCCATCAGGGGGGGGGGGTTCTGGGTGCTTAGAATTTTCCACCCCTGCATGCGCTACTTAGGGGGAGGAGGCTCTGCCTAGTTTGCCAGTCCCGGGCCCCACAATTTCTCATGACAGCCCTCTGTGCAAGGATGTTGTGTGAGAGCCCCCCCTGGAGGCAGCAGCAGGGAGAACTACATCTCCCAGCAGCCACCTCCCCAGTACAAACATGGAAGAGAGAAGACCGGGAGCAGTGGAGACCACAGGAGAGGTAGTTTTTTTTGGGGGGGGGGGGGGTTTCCCTCGCACCGCAATGCTGGCTGATTGAACTTCGTCATTTGTGGGAATGTCTTGGCTATAAACTTTTTTTTTTTGTAGTTAGTTACATGTATTCTATAATTGAGATATTCTTTAAAGTTATGAGGCACTTCTAGAGTATTGTTATAGATTTTTTACTATACAATATATTTACGTTAACACAGCGCATATTGTTAGTTTGCTTATATAGCCGAAAGAAAAGCCTTTTTTTTTTTTTTAATATATATCTCAACCAGCTGCTTAGGTCAACTTTTGTATATAGGGTCTGATTCAGAGATGGACACTGTTATGCTAACATATGTTAATACAGATGGAGACATCTGATGACAAAACGCCTCCTGCCAGCATCGCGTATCCGAGTGCTGCATCCTTATATGCAGCATCGCAACCCATTCATCTCACATCTGAGTAAGGTTAAACTTGCTCAGAATGAAACTGCTCAGTCGTGACCAGGAAATCTGCATCTGAGGATGCAGACCCTGGCACACCTACAACATGGGGGAGACATGCCCCCGTTTTATGAAACTGCCCTGTTGCCGCTCTCTACTCGCTTTCTGTGATTTAGCAGGACCTGTTCTGCACATGCTGAGTTCTCCTGCCATTGGAGATGTATGCAAGCCATCAGGTTTACGTACATCTCTGAATAATGGGGCACATCCACTAGGCGATATTAATGAGCAATTGAACATTATCATTCAATCGCTCATTAATCGTGCACTAAAATGTCGGAAACGACCAGCGATACGCGCTCCCGCTGGCAGTTTCCGACATCAATCATCGCCCAAACACGCCGGTCAATCTGCCGATAAAGACAGAATGACCATGTTCAGGGATGAGGGAGGGTGCCTACACTGAACGATATATCGTTCAGTGTGGACACTGCAGTTTAATTAACGATATAGTTATCGTTCAGTCCTTCACTAGTCGGCAAGTGGATGTGCGCCTTAATGTCTATAGTGTGGATACTGTGCCAGGGATTTTTTATTTGTTTGTTAAAGTTTATCCAAAGGCTGTTTAAATGCTTATTTACAAGTTGTGCAATCTGGCTGTACAGTTTAGAGCCCGAGAAAACAAATTATTCAGTGATGTGTTTACCTGTCTGTCAGGGTGAAAAGACAACTAGTGCCAGCATTAGAGACAACCATGTTTGTATATAATTTATCCATGCATTTATTCTTATATATGGTTCTTTAAAGAAAGGAAATCTATTCATAGTGTTCCAATTGGCCACATTAGTTTGGTGTATAGTGATAGAAAATGATCTTATACTAATGGCTTTATCTTTACTGGATACACTGTAGTTTTGAATGAAGTAGAAGTTTGTGGTAGTTAATTATTAACCACTTGCTTGGCATGGTCACAATTTTCCGAGCACACCAGGCAGTTCTTTATTTGATCTGGTCGCAAAATTTCAACCAGTCAGATAAACAGTGAGGGTAGCTGCAGGAAGAGAATCTTATCGCAGCTGCGGCTACCTTCTGGTCCCTCTGCTTGCCTGCACTCACCCTCAGTGTCTGATGTGCTGCCAATCAGTCAGCAAACCAAGACACAGACACACACACCCCCCCCCCCCCCCCCCCCAACCAAGCGATTGCAGAGATTAGCAGCCGCTGGGAAAAAAAATTAATTAACTTCAGCCCCTTAGTGTACCTGGTGCCTGAAACCAGTGTCAATGTTTCTGATTTTTGGAAAAAAAAAATATATATATATATTTTTTTTAAGACCATGACAATTTCTGAGCACACTATTCAGCTTGTTTATAGTTTTTACTTTTGTTTCTTCAGGAAGCTCTTCTAGATAGTGAGAATGCAAGGCAGAGAGAGAGCCTGAAGCACAAGCCAGTATGGACAAAGAGAAAGCATCCTCCTCAAGACTGGCATCTACCCCTGAACAGAGATAACCCTGCCAAAGATTGAGCTTGTGTCACTCCGGAAGTGAAATAACAGACTCTGCCTATATTTAATTCCTGCAATGGCCTAATGCCTTACATGTACCACAACCAGGTGCTTGTATTATGTACAGAAGCACAACATCTGTCTGTAAAAAACAAATTAACTTTACAAGAAAAACAATATTTAAACTATATGCTGTATATGATTTTATAGCTTTCTTTGTTCTCCATGGAAACTATTTATGTGCAGCTTGCCATAATACACTATTTTCTTCTATAGAAAAATGTTCATAAATGAGTTAATAGAAAGGTAATCAGCCAGACAAAATGTTTAATTTCCAAGAACAGTTGTACGATTTACAACATGTATGTATCAGCATTGAACACCACCTGTTAAAGGTGTCTGTTTCCTTCTTCCACTGCTGCCGGCAGACTTGTGTAGTCTGTAACTAATGTATGAAAGAATAACAAACCACACGCAGGCAAGAAATGCCCATGAGAAGAATGCTGGGTGCACACTGGCTGAGATATTGGCCACTCAATTGAATGGGCGATATGTCGTGTGCGTCAGCCAGTGTGTACAGACGAAATGTCTAATCCACGTCGTTCATAGAGATAGCGCATCGGCTGTGCAGCACAGCCAATGACAGATATATCAGCTCATCGTGCGGTTTGTACGGGCAGTCAGCCGACCGCCCATACACAAGCTGCAGAGGCTGTGGGTGATTGACATCACAACTGAGTGGCACATGTAAATGCCCACCTAGTTGTGACAGGACGACACATCGGGTCAACGATTGGTAAGTGTGTATGAGTTTACCAATCACCCGCTAGGACAGCGGATCAGCCCGATCTGTCATCCTAATGTATACCCAACTGAAGGCCTTAGGATTGGCTTTTGAATGACTGGTTTGGGTCCTACAATACACCACATTACAGAAGTGTTCTCATACACCTATCCTTTCTGCACCATATGACGAGATTCCCGTGCTGTGCACGTTTTCATCAATTTAGTCTTAGTTCGCTTATAGTTTACTAGGTACTTAGGATAAGTGATTTGGCGTGGTAATGGGCCTATTTGGCACAATTTGAGGGTAGGTGTATGAGGACACATCTGTCTGTACTAATGTAGACACCGACAAACACCCCAGGCTTACTGTACTAATACAACACATGGCGCAGGTTGTTAAGAGTGTATTTTAGGTTACTAGTACATTTAATCATCCTTATGTGACTGAGCAACTACTACTACCACCAATCTGTTAAGGGCATATGTTAAAGTATTAAAAATGGTATTTACCACCAAGTAACAGTATGCTATAAAAGTATTGGTTAAAAAAAAATAAATAATAATAATATGCTGCAGCCCAGTTCCTGACAGAACAACTGTGTGAACAATAGTTTATTAAAAAATGTTAAGCTAGGCCTAATAGATCTAAAGAACATTGGGGGCAGATGGATGAAGCTCTGGAAAGTGATAAAGTGGAGAGAGATAAATGACCAACCAATCAGCTCCTAACTGTCATGTTACAGGCTGGGTTTGAAAAATGACAGTTGGTTGCTGAGTGATTGGTTGTTTATCACTCTGCACTTTATCACTTCCCAGAGCTTTATACATCTGCCCCAAGTTGTCCTATCAGGGTTACTTAATGTTCCCTACAGGTGACCATATCTATGCAAATAATTGTGTGTGGTCTCTTTCTCAAACTGTATTAAACAAAACCTTTAGGTCTGTTAATGACAATTTAGATTTGTGTAAAAAAAAAAAAAAATTCACACAATTTTATATTTAGAATAAAAACTAATTTCACAGTTAAAGATAAAAAGAAATTAAAACTGTTAAATCTCTTTTTCATGATCCTGTAATCACCTGAAAGTAGACAATAAGTGGCCGTTACAACACTGATGAGTGTGAATGGGTTTAGGTTTATCACCTTGAATGGAGTTCTGGATTATATTCTTTATTTTTTTAACTAACATTTCATTTCTACACAGCACAAGAACCCACTGTCCAGTTTTGTACTGAAACAATGTTGCTCCGCCCTCAGTATATTACTTCCAGCTCAGCAACGAAAGCTGGAACCAGAACAGAGCCCATGTACCTCACTGTTGTGTGTACACTTTGGTAATGTCATTATACTTCCCATCAGGAGGATTATATTTAGGCATAGGGGGGCTGTTAAATGGTCCACAACTTTCCAGAGGAAACACTCCCGAGTCACAACGTACAGCTGCATCATAGAGTTCCTCTGACTCAAGGCGCAGCTCATTCAGTGCTTTCCTCTGAGATTCCAGGAGGCACGCGATATTTCTCCGCTCTATTTCATGTTCCTGCTGCTTACTGAATGCCCACTTTTTAATGATCAGTGCTCGCCTTTCGTTTTCTTCTCCAGAGAGCTGAACAGGTTGCCTAATTCTACACCCCCAAATAAAGTTAAAAAAAAAAAAACAGAAAGTGTTAATATTAAGTCTAAGGGGGCAATTCAATCTTTAGCCATGGCAGTGAGCTGTGTTACACTTATGACAAAAGGTCTTGTATAAACTTTAGAACTAGTACAATGTCACAGCAAATTCACTTATTAAACAAACAAGACACAATGAGCCAAATGTAATAACCTGCAATTTGCAGAAGCCGGTGCCATTCTGGCGAGTTTTGCCTTTAAACTAACAGCTAAATTTAGTAACCATCTCACTGGAATCGCAGGTTATTACATTTGGCCCTATATCCATTACATTAGAACATGCCATTTATATTAGTATTGTAAATGCAGCTGCCTGGCAGTATAGGCTTCAATCAATTTTCTTCTGCTTCTTTCAGGCTTGTTCTCCAATAGGAAAATCAGGTAACATCACAAGATTAGCTGCAAATATCCACTTTGAAAAATGTATGGAGATTTTAATCCCAAGGTTTGTTTAAAATAATGGAGGTGTTATGTGCAGTTATACCGGCCATGGACATTCGCTTGCCAACGTTTTAAATAAGCCATTTTCTACACCTTGAGCATCTACTAAAGGTAGGGCAATTCTGAAAAATTACCTGTAGGGTTTAATCAAGTTCAATCAATATTTAGAATAAGTCCACATTTAGTGGATTTAATCAATGTTTAGACATAAAAATTAAACGTTTTGTGTTATGTGGGCCCAAATTATAAGAATAGTAAATAATTGTTTTAATAGACCACCATACATACCTATTTTCATCCATAAGTTTTGTAGATGGTGTAAAGTCATCAATGGGAATAAGTTCAGGTGCAATACGTTCTAACTTCTTAAGTTTTTTCCTCATGCGCTCTTTTACTATTTGTTCCCGTTTGGGATCCACCTTTTTCTTCTTTTTAGGTTCTGCTCTAAATATGAAGAAAGAGGCAAACATGAAAGTGCAAGATACCCAATTCCATCCCACTGTATACATCAATATCTGAGGAAAAAATATGAGATATGGTAAGAACTTACCCTTGTTATCTCTATTTCTACGAAGTCCATAGGGTTCCACAGGATACCTTGGGGTATAGGTGTGACGTCAGTCGCAGGGCACCAAAGAGTTAAGCTTTCAGCCTCCCAGGATGCACTAGGTCCCCCTCCTATACCCCGCCCCCGGGCCAAGGCACCTCAGTTAGTTACCAAGCCATAGGCCGGAGGAGGAGAAGGAAGAGAGAGAACAAAGATCTGGACACATACAAGAATCACATTCTCACCAGAGGGAGACGGAAAACCGGTGACCAGAGCAAAGCCCATCTGCAGCACAGGTGCGACAGGGCGGGAGTCCTGTGGAACCCTATGGACTTCGTAGAAATAGAGATAACAAGGGTAAGTTCTTACCATATCTCATATTTTCTACTTCAGGGTCCATAGGGTATCCACAGGATACCTTGGGGATGTCCCAAAGCAGTATCCTTTAAGGGTGGGGACGCTCCTGTGCAGAAAGGAGAATCCGCCGCCCGAAGGAAGCATCCTGAGAGGCGAAGGTGTCAAACCTGTAATACCTCACGAAGGTATGGACAGAAGACCACGTAGCAGCCTTGCAGATCTGAACTGCCGAGGCACCACGTCGAGCTGCCCACGAAGGACAGACAGACCTAGTGGAATGAGCCTTCAGAGAAGGAGGGACCGGTAGGCCTTCATGAAGATAAGCTTCAGAAATAGCCATACGGATCCAGGCTGCCAAAGTTTGCTTTGAAGCAGGCCAACCCTTTTTACGGAAGCCAAAGAGGACAAACAAAGCGTCCGACTTCCTAAACGAAGAAGTGCGGTCAACATAAGTCCTTAAGGCCCGCACAACATCCAATGAGGCCTCACCCACGGAAAGACCCGGTGAGTTAAAGGCCGGAACAACTATTTCCTCGTTAATATGAAACTGGGAAATAACTTTGGGAAGAAACTCGGGCCGAGTGCGGAGCACTGCCCTGTTCCCATAAAAAACCAAGAAAGGGGGTCTACAAGAAAGAGCCCCTAACTCAGAAACACGTCTGGCCGAAGCAATGGCCAGAAGGAAAACAGTCTTAGCTGTTAGCCATTTAAGATCCACTGAGCCCAGTGGTTCAAACGGCGGTCCTTGGAGAGCCCTCAGGACCACAGCCAAATCCCAAGGCGCCACAGGTGGAACAAAGGGCGGCTGAATGCGGAGAACACCCTGCATAAAGGTGCGCACATCCGGGATTGTAGCAATCCTACGGTGAAACCAGACAGATAGGGCCGAAACCTGTACCTTCAAAGAAGCAAGGCGAAGCCCATGATCTAGTCCCGCTTGCAGGAAGGCGAGAATCCGAGACAGACGAAACTCCCGCGGTGCATAACCTCTCGGTCGACACCACTGGAAGAACGTATGCCACACGCGATGGTATATCCTCGCGGAAGACGGTTTCCGAGCTCGTAACATGGTACGCACCACAGAGCTGGAAAACCCCCGGGACCTCAGCATGGCCGTCTCAACAGCCACGCCGTCAAAGACAGCCGAGTCAGGTCCGGGTGAAGGCAAGGACCCTGAGACAGAAGGTCCGGTCGTAGCGGCAACCGCAGAGGAATGTCCACGGACAGACCCTGAAGGTCTGAGAACCAGTGCCGTCTGGGCCACGCGGGAGCTATCAACAGGAGCGTCCCTCCTTCCTGTTTGAATTTCCGGATTACCCGTGGAAGAAGGGAGACCGGAGGGAACAGGTATGCGAACCGGAACGTCCACCGGACGGACAGAGCATCCACCAGAGACGCCCCTTTGTCTCTTGTGCGAGACCCGTACACCGGCAACTTGTTGTTGTGCCGGGACGCCATGAGGTCGATTTCTGGAAGACCCCACCTGTCCACCAGTAGTTGAAAAACGTCCGGGTGCAGGGACCATTCCCCCGGATGAACGTCCTGGCGACTTAGAAAGTCCGCCTCCCAATTGAGCACTCCCGGGATGAAGACCGCTGATATGGCCGGAAGATTGCGCTCCGCCCAAACCAGGATCCGAGAGACCTCTACGAGAGCCGCCCGACTGCGAGTTCCTCCTTGCCTGTTTATGTAGGCCACGGTGGTAGCGTTGTCCGACTGGACCTGCACCGGGCGACCCTGGAGAAACCGCTGTGCCTGCTGGAGAGCATTGAAGACCGCACGGAGTTCCAAGATATTTATTGGAAGCTCCGCTTCTGTCGGCGTCCACCTGCCCTGGAACAAGTGTGGACCCGAAACTGCTCCCCAGCCCCGAAGACTGGCGTCCGTTGTCAACAGGACCCAATTTGGAACCCAGAACGGACGTCCCTTGTTGAGGTGGGTCGTCTGTAACCACCACGTAAGGGACAGGCGAACCTCCTGGGTGAGCACAATCGTCTGGGACTTCAGAGACTGAGTCAGCCCGTTCCACTTGGACAGGATCAGGTGCTGCAGAGGTCTGGAGTGAAACTGGGCGTATTCCACCATGTCGAACACCGACACCATGGAGCCCAGTAACCTCATCGCCGAGTGTAAGGACACCCGGCGGCTGTGCAGACAACTGCGCACCCTTGACTGTAAAGCAGAGATCTTGTCCTCCGTCACGAAGATCCTTTGCTGTCCCGAGTCCAATAAGGCTCCAAGATGCAGAATCCTCCGAGACGGGATTAGAGTGGACTTCTGCCAGTTGATTAGCCAGCCGTGCCGTTGCAGCAGTGCAATGGTCAGGTCCAAGTGGCGTAACAGGAGCTCTGGAGATCCTGCCACCAATAACAGGTCGTCCAAATACGGCAACATGCGGACTCCCTGCAGCCGCAGAGAAGCCGCCATGACCGCCATCACCTTGGTGAAAACACGTGGTGCTGTTGCCAGGCCAAAAGGTAACGCCCGAAACTGGAAGTGGTCGCTGCTGATTGCAAACCTGAGGAACTGTTGATGGCGCCAAAGAATAGGGACATGCAGGTAAGCGTCCTGTATGTCCAATGACACCAAGTAGTCCCCAGGTTCCAGCGCCAGAATGATGGACCGTAGGGTCTCCATCCGAAACTTCGGGACCCGCAAAGACTTGTTGAGTGCTTTGAGGTTGAGTATCGGACGATATGACCCATTGGGTTTCTGTACCAAAAATAGATTTGAATAGAAACCCTGGCCCCTCTGGGAGAATGGAACCGCCACTATAACTCCAGCCTGGAGCATAGTGTGCAATACCTTCCGCAGCTCCGTAGCCTTGTTCCGGTCTGATGGGAGACCCGTGGTGAAGAAGCGAGCCGGGGGTCTGTGCCGGAAGGAGAGGGCGTATCCGTGGGAAACCACCTCCAGAACCCAAGTGTCTGTCGTAGTGGTCGACCAACACTGGGCGAACTGTAGCAGGCGGCCTCCCACCCTGGGATCCCCCAAAGGGAGGCCCGGACCGTCAGGCCGCAGGCTTGTCATCTGGCTTGGGGGCCGGACGTCTGGTACTCCATGCCTGCTTCCGGGGCTTGACCGATTTCTTAGGGCCAGCCTGTCGAGGAAACGACTGTGGTTTGGGCCTGCCCTGGGCCCTAGATGACCGAAAGGACGATGGTCCCGAACCAGAAGGAGCAGCGGCCGACGGGAGACAGGCAGATTTGGCTGCCGCCAGCGTGGCCACAATCTTATCCAGATCCGGACCGAAGAGAACTTCTCCGGTAAACGGCAACGCTTCCAGACCTTTCTTGGAATCTGCGTCCGCCTTCCAGGATCGCAGCCACAAGGTGCGACGAGCAGCTACCGCTGCTGAAGAAATTCTAGACACCAGAGTACTAATGTCTAGAGCCGCCTCGTTGATGTAGGTGGCCGAATCACGGAGATTGCCAATCAACTCCGCCTGATCGGCCGGACAGTCGGATTCAAAAGAAGCCTCTAATGAATCCGCCCAGCGCTCCATCGCTCTGGCAACCCAGCAAATGGCCATAGCCGGCCGTGCTGCCCCCCCTGCAAGGGAATAAGCGGACTTCAGGCAGATTTCTACCTTGCGGTCCGTAGCATCCTTAAGGGAGGACATGGATGGCATCGGCAATGTGGCACTACGGACAAGACGGGTCACGTGAGAATCCACCTGTGGAGGGGATTCCCACTTAGCAAAATAATTATCCGCGAACGGATAAGCCACCGCCAGGCGTCTCTGCGGCTGGTATCTTTTGCCAGGTTGTTTCCACGCCTCCTCTAAATGGTCCACCAACTGACCCGAAAGAGGAAAGACTGTGGCATCGCCCTTCACATCTTTGAAAAAGGCATACTTAGATTTAGCCGCTGGGGGAACTTCGTCCTCAATCACCAAGGCTGTGCGGACCGCCCGAATAAGTCCAGGAATATATACTTTGGACTTAGCATCAGCGTCCTTAGTATGGAGAGGTTCCTGATCGTAAGGATCTAGAATCTCCCCATCATCAGACGTCCCTTCGTCATCCTCATAAGGAGCGGACAGAGACGCCACCGGCCTTTTATGAGACCGCATCACAGACTCCCCTTGCAACACATCCGACAAGTGCTGTACAGAACTTGTCAGGGAGTTAACCCACGCTGGCTCCTGAGAACCCGGGAGCGGGGAAATAGGGAGACTGTGGGGTACCACCAATTGTCGTGGGAACCCCTGCATGGGTGACGACACCACAGACTGCTGGGACAAACCCATCGGAGTAAACGCGGGCTGCGGAGCTAACTGGCCCACTAAAGCTGTTAACGCCTGAGCGAAACAAGCCCAGGGCGGCTCCTGTACCGGTGCTGTAACCGTAATAGGCCGCGCCATGGACAAACACTGCCGGCAAAGGCCCTCCGCGCTACCCTCCCCCTCCGCTAACGGTACTTTGCACGTGGTACACTGTAGCCGGAGGGGAAAATCACTTTCAGACATGATGGCACCACGTATGTGACCTCTCTCACCAATTAAGTATTAAATAGGCGAGAGACCACCCTGCAGCACCGCACCGCAAGGGCTTTAGCAGAAAGAACAGGGACAGTAATAAAGCTGACAGTTTAGAGAAGAAAAGATTACAGGCAGCAGCGCTAGCACAGTCACATACAATGCAGAAAAATAACAATTCCTGCACTAACAGCGCTGATCACTCAACTACACAGACACAGGGCCTGGTAGGACACAGCGCTGCATACACAGACCTGACCACAGCGGAGGAGAGGTATGCGGGGGGACCCAGACCACGATGCTTCCGTCCAGCGCTTCCAGCAGCGTTCACCATGCGTTCTGGAGAAGATGGCCGCCGAGGAGCAGAGAGGAGGCTGGCCTGGGGGAGGAGCGCTGCCACAGGACCAGTCGGCAGCATGCAGAGAGGGCTGTGTGCAGCGGGGGAGGCGCCGGCTGTGAGACAGGGAAGGCGCGCTCCCCTGGCATGCATTTAACCCCTGGGACGCCGCAGCGCTACCGCTCTGCTGCGGTCCGCTGTCCCAGGGGGTAGTGGAAGCGCAGGTTGGTCGCCTGGCTCCACGCTGCAGCCAGTCCCCAGGGAGCCCCCTGCCTGGGGACTTAGGACCATGTGATCAGCGGGGACCCACCGCGGGACCCCGCTGCTTACCTCTGTCCCCCTTGAATCCGGCCATGGTCCGGAGCATCTGGGGTCACCGCTAGCTGTGACCCCAGACGCCCACCAGCATCCCCGGATCAGTACCGGCGTTCTGGTACCGGCGGGGTGTAGGGAAGACAGCATGGACGTCAGGACTGACTGTCCATGCTGTTCATCCAGATGTGCAGCCACAGCTGCATGAAGAATAAGCTTCAGGGGCTCTTCTAGCCCCCACTCCAACAGGTGCACCCGACTCCGGCCGGGCACCAAACTAAACTGAGGTGCCTTGGCCCGGGGGCGGGGTATAGGAGGGGGACCTAGTGCATCCTGGGAGGCTGAAAGCTTAACTCTTTGGTGCCCTGCGACTGACGTCACACCTATACCCCAAGGTATCCTGTGGATACCCTATGGACCCTGAAGTAGAAATACTTAACCAAAGTGTGTATGTATATGTTCTGAGTTGAGTAAACTGTTGTACATCTCCTCTTACCTCATGGGAAGAGCTGAGCGCAGGCCTAGCAGGGAGGTTTGCCAATGACTCTCGCGTCTCCATATCCAAGGGGGGCTGCAAGACACAAAATATTCATATTACACATTTCAATTGCTTTGCGCAACCTTGAAATAGATGGAACACAGAGGAGACAATGGTGTTAGTAATTTATTCGGTAAATGCATGTCTGCCAGCAAAGCAATGTAAGCAAACTTATTGGACCACAACATTCAGGGGAAACAAACTCTCCACTGTTTTTCTAACAACTGAAGAAGTCGGAAAGTTTTAATTTGTCATAGGTTAAGTGATGCTAGAAGTACCAGTGAATCTACATATTCCAGATCTTTAGGGGTTTATTTACTAAGTGGCAGCGTATTAAAGCCACAGATTCTTGTGTTTAAGCCCAAAATGTAAAAAGGGTAATGCTTTTATTAGCAAAACGAGTGGTTTGTTATTAAAAGTAGTGACCTTTATAATAAAATTTGGGGCTTAAACACACCACTGCTTAGTATATAAACCTGTTAAAGTCTGAGGATAGGGACCCGTGTTTGAATTGGAAAGCCAGTGTGGCTACCATGGTAGCTTATGAGACAAGTAAGTGGATCATGCAACCTATCTGGCACATTAAAGCATAGATAAGAGGCTGTGAGGTCAATGGAAGCTCCTAACATGTCACTAGGTGAGACATCCAAGGCGAGAGAACATTCCATCGGATCTAGGGTGTTCTCACCAAGAAATATTGCCTCCCAGTTGCCTTCACCCAGAGATGCAAAAAAAGCAAACAAGACGTTTATGTTTGCTGTGTGCCAAGGGCGTATATATAATGGGTGCAGGGTGGGTGGAGTCCAGGGGGCCCATATAATTTAAAACTCACCTGTCCATGGTCCCACGTCGGGTGTCAGCGCTGCGCAGAACACCGGAAAATGGCCACACTCTAGTGCCCAGAGTCTACTGCTTCTGCGGTGGCCGGCCAACCGTGTCAGTCGGCTGCCTGCTGCTGGGGAGTGAGGAGGAGGCCTGCCCGTAGAATGTACACAGGCCCCCTTCTCTCAAGACGCCCCTGCTGTGTGCATAATATAGTCAAGACCAGCATCAAGTAGGCAGGCTGTAGCCAAATGTAACAGATCTAATTGTTAAGCTGCATAAACACAACGATTCTGTTACCAACGATTTTATGAATGATTATCTGTCAGATAATTTAAAGTGTAATGAACGATTTTTTTGAACTACAAACGATTTTTGCATATTCCCTTAATGAAAATCGTTCAGTTGGTCAGTCTAACTGAACTACAAACGTGAACGTGCATGAACGATAATCGTTCATCGTTTTAATTCAGAAAGTGAACGATTTTATCAACGATTGAACGATATCGTTAATCGTTCAAAAAATCGTTGTGTGTATGCAACTTAAGAGGTTGTCTCCTAGAGGCCTGAAGAAACAAAAAGTCTGTCCATCACTCCATAGTCTTGAAAAACAAGGCAAAAGGCTGCACCTACAATAAAATCAAGTGGTCCATTCCCATTTCGAAAAAAAAAAAAAAATATTAAAATATTATATTGTCCCTTACTAACAATTATATCCGTTCTCCCTAATATCTATTCTACACCATCATAAAATAAATTTTTAATGTTACCCCATAATTTCACTAGTTTGTTGGTTTGTGAAATTTTTTTTAATCCAATGTTCTTGAATAGGGTTTGGAAGAAAAAAAAACAAACCAGAACATTTTATGTCTTGTTATGAAAATGAAATATTAAACTAGTACACTGCAGAAAATATGGAGAAATAATATTACAATGCAAACATTTTGTTTTAAAACATGTGCAGCCAATATACCTGCGGTTTCATGCTATTTTCCCTGTTACAACCACCTCTTTGTGATTTGTTTCTGGTGGGTTTCCTGCAGTTAATGTAATTGGCAATTTAAATTATTATGATGCCTGTATGTTGCCAGATGAGCTTACCCCACATACAGCTACGAATATACTGTGCACAACATGTCCTACTTATATACATGCATAAACATTATTTACAAGAGATAAAGGGGCAGCTTTTACAAGTCAATCCCGAGAGTTCTCTCTAGCATACATATCCCCACTGATACCCTTGATACACAGGATATATCATAAGATAAAGGTTTAGTAGCATCATTATAGCAAATATGACAATTATGAGATGTTCCCCTGCCTCTCATCAGCTTCAACTTTTACTGAAACCTCTATTTTTAATCAATTTATTTGCACAAAGAAGTCATCCATTCCTTGAACAGTATGAACTGTCATTTTCATTTATTTACTACAGAAAACATCACAGAATGCTACAACCAGGACTAGAAAGAGGGGACTTTTCTAATAATCTGATGCTGCAGGGAAAACAAAAATCCTTGACCCTCCTCAACACCTCTCTTACAATGACAATAAAAGCAGCAGAGGCCGGATACACATCAGGCGATATATTGGACAATAGATCATACCAAAACAGATCGGAATCTTATATCGTCCATATCGCTCAGTGTGTACCCTCAATCGTGCGTTAACGTGTGTCGTCAGCGATGTGCTGCACGTCAGATGGGACAACATAGCTGACGATGCCATGAAGAGAGTGTGTGATGGAAGGGTATATCACGCCGCCATACACCACATCGTGCAGTGTGTACAGCTGCCCAATATATCCCTCCATCGGGCGTTGGGTCGGCTGGGATACACGCTGTACTGATGTGTACCCGGCCTAAGAGAGAGAACTATTGCTGGGTGGATCAGTGTGTATATCGAATAGTCACCCTCAACAAGAGGGTAGGAATGGTTAAGAATGAACAAAAGCCTGGAGGATCTTCCCAACAAAGCCATACTCCACAATGGATGCAATGTTTAGTTTGTAAAATTTTGAAAAAGCATGTAATGATGGCTAGGAGACTGGTTCTGCCAACCAATCCAAGATGGACTAATCAACCTCATCAAGTGCGCCATCTGTACAGAGGGAACTAATATACCTTACACACAACAGTCATGCTGGTTGCTGTCCTGATCCAGCAGACCAACAAAACCTGGGTACAACATTCCTTTTCATGTCCCATGTAAAGGGCAAACAGGGAGTGCTCCATTATCCATTGGGGATATTAGATACAGAATATTTTCAAAAACTCTAGCTGAATGGTTTCTCGATCTCACAAGTCTACTGGTTTGAATCTTAAGCTGGCCACACATCTAAAGATTATCTGTCCAACCAGCCAACTAGTTGATTGGTTGGAATGAAAATCTGGTAATGTATGGGAGTAAATGATGATCAGCACTTCGCCTAAATGCCAGAAAACAGATGAAAATGGACGTTCAGATAAGTTTGTTAAATGTTTGATCTAAACAATTAGTTCAAACAACAGAAATTGTCCATTTTCCGGCGTTTTGGAGCAAATTGCTGATCATCATTTACTCCCATATCTTACCAGATTTTTATTCCAACCAATCCACTAGTTGGCTGGTTGGACAGATAATCTTTAGATGTGTGGCCAGCTTTAGTTAGAAACAGAATATACTAAACTAATTTTACACCCCCATGTTCAAGTCAGCCGTGCACAAAAAATACCCAAACATTCTTGTTAATAATGGTACAAATCTTGATTCGAGAAGTCAGGTAATAAGGGAGTTCTAATAGGGAACATTGCAAGCCTTGTCCTTCTGCAAAATGAGAGGGAATTAACCCATTGCACCCCTTTGCTGTAGTGCCTATAATGAAAATCACAATTGTGACACAACTTCTCTCTTATATTTCAGTTGTAACATACAGCCTTTTTTTTACATTAATGTTAAAAAGTTCCTTTACTTGCTACTTAAGAGTAGAGTCTACATATCCATGAGCTTTGGCAGTGTTTCTTTGTGACTGACAATTTCCTCAGGCTCCATCATATGAAAAGTTTAATACTGTTCATCCTAATGGTGCATACACAAGGTCAGATTTTTCCTTCAGATCTGAACGATAACGATTTAAAAATCGTTCAGTCGTTCATATCTGAAGGAAAATCTGACAGATCTGTCAGATGAACGATTTGAACGATGCGCATTCCCGATGGTCAGAAAACGATATCTGACATCTGATGTGTTTGCAGTCAGACTTGGCCGATTTCCATTCATTTTAATGCAGTCAAAAATCGTTCATCTGCCAGATCTGACAATTCTGACCGTGTGTATGCTCCATTAGACCATATAAATATATACACATGGGCAATTTAATTACATACCTATGCAGAACATGCTTCTTATGCAATATAAATGTTACCATATCAAAACGAGTAATACGGCACCAGAATCTCAAACCGCGGCCAGAAGACCGGCGGTGGAATCCAGACATGAGTGGAGATGCCGCTGCTGGAATCCAGACAGCCCGATCATAAGTATAGTGGGGCAAGTTACCTGTTAACCGAGGAGGGGGGAAGGGGGGGGGGGTTTGTTAGGTTTCAGCACCACAGGGGTACTTAGAGTTAGGCTGCGGGAGGGTGGAGGGTAGGCGAGGCACTAAGGGGGGTTCGGGTGCGTGGTAGGGAGGATTAGTGTTAGGATAAAGGAAAGGAGGATTAGGGTGTGAACAGGGCAACGGTACTAAATGTTCCCTTGTCGGGATTGTCAGCATCGAGATTCTGCTGTTGGTCTATTGACAGACTGCATCCCAAGTGCTGGGAATTCATACCCAACTCCAAAACAAGGTCAAAAGATTTTAACTATTGTACCTTAAATTGAAATCAGAGACTTCAATTAGGCACACATCATACTACAGCAATAGAAAATACCCCAATATTTTAGTGCATCTGATAATCATTTGTATTATTTAGCATATAGGAAACGCCTTGCATGCGGTCATTTACCAATTGCAACAAAAACAAGACCATTTGAACACAGACATGATCCTGCAGCCCAGCCAGCACACAACACAGAACTCATCTCATTAGGCCATCTACAAGGTCATCCAGATATCACAGAGATCTCACATGTATGGCCACCATGACACTTGTATGTTACCTATGGCTCATCAGCTGGTCCCCATATATCCTAAAATTCTGATTTAAAATGGCTAAATCTCTCATATTCCTCATGTACAGCTCTCTCAGCACAGGCGTGAGTCGGTGTACTGTGCAGAGCATGTAAGAACAAGAGGCATCACTAGACTGTAGCAAGCCTGTATGAAGTGCAGACTGCAGGAGATACAATACGCTGCTCGCCCACCCTGGGCCTGGCTGCACAACCACAAAGTGAGGCAGGAGCAAGAAGTGTCCTAGTCACAGTGTCCTTCTGCGCAGGAGAAGCAGCACGGCTCACTCGGCACACAGAGACTCCTACACATAACATACTATATTATACAGGCAACTTACCAGCTCTTGCTGCCCTGTCTGCACACATGTAGCAGTGTGTTACACGCCGCCGCGTTCATACTCTGCGACTCCAGAGCTCACCCAACTCCTCTACTGTCTCCAGCACAGAGTCACACACACAGCCGTACAGGGTGCATCCGTCACAGTTACCGGGCGGAAATGAGGCAAAGCCGTCTAGTTCCGCGTCTTCTTCGTTGTGGGCGGGGTGATCTACTCTATGGAACGAGTCTTGTGTTACAGATGTTATACAGAAAAAAGGTGTACATGTCTGTACGAATACGATGTACAAAGATTAATGGTGTTATTATAGTTGTGTTCTGTTGGTTTTTTTTTTTTTCCATTATTATTTATTCGATTGAATTCACCTTTCAGAAGTTGAAGGCTCTTTACATCAATTAACTTGAATTCATTCAGGGGGTCATTCAGACCCGCTCGCGAGCGCAGAACGCTCGCAAGCGGGTCAATGTTCCCCCACTGCGCATGCGCACGACGGAGGGAGCTCCGTCGTGCGCATGCGCGAGACCCAGATAGCGACGGGCTCTCCATCGCTCCGGGTCTCGCACCAAAGGGGGCGTGCTGTCACTCCAGGGCTTGCGGCAGCGAGACCCTACCGCAGGGTCTCCGTCGCAAGCCCGATGGTCAAGACCATCGCGACCATCATCATGGACGCTCGCATATGCTGTGGGTGGTCACCCACAGCTATGCGAGCGGCCAGGAGGCCGCTCCATTTTCACGGAGGAGGGCACTGATTCAGAGCGAGCGCTCTGGTCAGAGCGTTCGGCTCTGAATCAGGCCCTCAGCCCACAGTTTGCAGTTGGAAAGTAAAGCATAATTAACAGTAATAATAGGTTAGATTAGCACAGATGAATGTATTAAGAAAATGTGCTTGTATTGCCGTTACCTGTCTGGACGATCGGGATTGTGGAGCTTCGGTATCCTGTTCACTGTGAGGATATTGTTGCCCGGCATTCCATCCATCGGCAATGTGACCGCATACTTCACCAGGACATCCAGGGCCTGATTCAGTGGTGCATGCTAACTGCACATAAAGCCAATGTTTGGGTGTGGAATTATTTTTACCAGGGCCGGATTAAGGGGGGGAGACAGGGGCGATTGTCCCTGGTCCCCCACACAGGGTCATTGTGGCCCTGCCGAGAACAGGTGTCTAGTGACACCTGTTCCCGGATTGAGGCTCACTGCCGTGATTCGCTGTTAGTGGTACAGTCAGTGCCGCTGCATACGGCGCAGAGCGGCTCCCGAGTCTTCTCACCGGCGCCACGTGACACATTACGTCTGTGATGCCCATGAAAGGACCAGGGAGCAGCTCTGCCCGGAGGAGGTCACGCCGGTACTCAGGTAAGTCAGCGGCGGAGGCTTTGGTGGTGGGAGGGCAGAAGGCAATGCAATTTAGTTGCCCTGGGGCCCCCACAAGTTTTAATCCAGCCCTGATTTTTACCCACATCCTGACAACATTTGTGAAGGCATCTGTACCATTTGTGAGGCCAAAGTTAGTAGAGGTAGAGATGTTAACCATCTAGGCACCTCTTCTCTGTTACGTCATTTGCAGCGAGTTCATTTATTTAACAAAATTATTTACTTACAACTTATTTAACAAAAATTTTAATAATTTGTCCAACAGTCCAGTATCAGCTTTTAACAGTTTGGACCAGCACATAAAATGTCCACTGCCAAAATTCTCATCATAAACCTCCTCAATAATGATCGGAGGTAGTCCTTCCAAAAAATTGTTTTAAGGGGCCCCAAGCAAACCAAGGACTCCAGCCACAAAAGTTGCAGTTCCTGTCACTGAAGTGCTTGGTTTGTTAAACTGTGCATGTCCTTTTTAATATCAAACATAAGGGTGGATGGGAGGGCCCAAGAACAATTCCATCTTGTACCACTTTTCTTTTCATAATGGGCTGCATTTTTGGGGGGCATTGGGAACAGTCTTTTAAGCATAGACAAATATTTTTATTGGTTATTGCTCTAATACATTACTACACATTTTCAAAAAAGAAAAAATAATAATAATACAATGTTAATACCCAAGGATTGTGTTATGAATCTCTGGGATGGTCAATAGTAAGAATGCTTTATCAGGAATAGAATGCTCATAATATAGAGGCGTGAATCGATTGATAAAGAAGCTTTGAGGAGTCAATTGATATAGAAGCTTTGAAGAATCATTTGATGAGGAATCAATTGATAAAGACGCTTTGAGGACTGGAGTGTACTTGATTAGAGTTGTGGCCTTGTGGCCAAGTTGCTGTCTTGAGGGCTGATATGAGCTTGGCTGGGATGTGGCCTTGCGGCCAAGTTGCAGCCTTGAGGGCTGATGTACTTGGCTGGATTGCTGCCAAGTTGCAGCCTTGAGGGCTGATGTGTACTTGGCTGGGATGTGGCCTTGCAGCCAAGTTGCAGCCTTGAGGGCTGATATGAACTTTCCTGGGAATGGCTGAGACAGCTGTGATGTAATAAGTGAAGTCCACTAAGACACAGCAGTGCGACTGAAACAGTAAAAGTTGGTAACAAGAGTCCACTCAGACACAGCAGTGTGACTGAGACAGCTGTAAAGTTGATAACAAATAGTCCAGTCAGATGTGGCAGTGCGAGTGAGACAGCTGTAAGGTTGATAACAAATAGTTCAGTCAGACGCGGCGGTGCGACTGAGACAGGTGTAAGTTAGTAAACAAGTGGTCCACTTGAACACTGCAGTGAGGCTGAGACTGTCGTGATAAAATAGATACAAAGTCCCCTCAGATGCCACAGTACAGTAGTTGCTGGCAAGATACACACTAGACAGGAGAGACTGGAACACACCACGAGGATGATACCACACACCGAACTGGAAGCCACATAATGAATACTATAGCCGGCATCCAAGCAGAGACTCAGCAGAGGTAAAAAAGGAGAGGGATTCAATCATGACAGGACGGAGATGACAGCAGCCAGGTAGGAGAACCTCACAGAATGACAGCCTGGCATCCCGGTCTCTTAGCTAGGGCCTGAGAGAACTGTCCGGAGCACTATTGTCAGACAAGATGCAGCAGCGGCTTGTGACAGTACCCCCCCTTTGATGAGGGGTTAAGGAACCCCTTTAACCGGGCTTATCAGGAAAAGTCTCAAAAAACCTTTTCAAAGTGGGAGCGTGCAAAGATTTTTTGGAGACCCAAGAACGCTCCTGCGGTCCGTATACCTTCCAATGAACCAAAAATTGTAGACCTCCCGTGAAAATCTGGATTCCAAAATCTTCTCCACAATGTATTCTTGATGACCCTGGATGAGAACAGGAGAAGGTCTAACTGGACGTCTGGAACTGAACCTGGCAGAGGAAAAAACTTGTTTTGAGTAGAGAGCAATGGAATGTATTTTTAAATTGAGAGTGTGGGCTAACTTCAGCCGAAAAGGCGATAGGATTGATCTGAGATATGATTCTGAAGGGACCAAAGAATCTAGGACCCAGTTTCTGTGCACGTTGACGAATGTTGATGTTTTTTTAAGACAGCCAAACCAGATCTCCAACCTTGAACTTGCATGGCTTGCAGTGTCTGTCAGTCAATTCTTTAGAACGAAAAGATGCTTTGAGAAGACACTGCCGAACCTTCTTCCAAACTGAACAGAGACTGGCATAGAAAAAGAAGTCCTTCCAGAGACGGCTTCAAAAGAATTAGCTCTAGGATGCAATCCGGAATTGCAAAAAAATGGAGAAATGGTAGAAGAAGAATGACAACAGTTATTGAAAACAAATTCTGCCAATGGTAAATGAGAAAGCCAATCATATTGATATTTGGAGACAAAACACTGGAGATATTGCTCCAAGGACTGATTGATCCGTTCAGTCCATTGGATTGAGGGTGGTATCCGGCAGACAAGCTGAGGCTGATGCCAAGAAAAGAACAAAAGATTTTCCGAAAACGAGCCACAAATTGAGTTCGATCAGAAATTATTCCACAGGCAATCCATGAAGTCGAAAAATATGTTGAATGAGCAAAACAGAAATAATGTCCACAGGCAATCCATGAAGTCGGAAAATATGTTGAATGAGCCTTTGGCAGAAGGCAGTTTGAAGAGTGGGATAAAATGAGCCATTTTACTGAAACGGTCAACAACAGTCCAAATGACTGAACAGCAAGAAGAAGGTAGATCCAGAATAAAATCCATTGCAATATGAGTCCAGGGTTTAGACGGCACTGAGAGGGGAAGAAGGAGGCCAGAAGGAGCGGTACGAGGAGACTTATTACTGACACAAACATCACAGGCAATGACAAATTCACGAACATCCTGGAATAAAGATTGCCACCATACTGAGCGGGAGAGTAATTCAGCAGGTTTGGAGATACCCAGGTGACCAATGTCTTCAGCTGAATGAAAGTCCGTGAGAATTGCTTTCCGAAATCTCTCAGGAACAAAAAGTAATCGTGATGGTTTTCGAGAACGAGCTTCAGACAGACAGGAATGGAGAGTATCAGCTACATTCTTAGTCATGGCCAAATTAATATGAGAAGCCAGAATAATGGTCTCTTTAGAAGGAGTAGTAGGTTGAGTGGGTTGGAAGCTTCATGAAAGAGCATCTGCCTTAAGATTCCTGGAACCAGGCCTGAAAGAAATAATATAATTAAAATGGGTAAAGAAAAGCACCCAACGTGCTTGTCTGGCATTCAATCTCTTAGCAGTTTCAATATAAGACAAGTTCTTATGGTCAGTCAAGACTGTAATTTGATGTTTAGCTCCTTCCAACCAATGCCGCCAATCTTCGAAAGCCCACTTGATGGCTAACAACTCCCGATTACTGACATCATAATTCCTTTTATTTGCAGCAAATTTACGTGAAAAGAAGGCACATGGATGGAACTTATTGTCTTGGGGGGTCCACTTGAACACTTAACAAATGGTCCACTTGAACACTGCAGTGAGGCTGAGACTGTCGTGATGAAATAGATACAAAGTCCCCTGAGATGTTGTTAAGGCTCAGAGCAAACAGTGGGGTAAAAAGTCTTGCACAGCCTTGGGGGCTGGAGTATCTTGGCTAGATGCGGCCGTATATAGGTGGTGCGGCCTTTGGGCCAGTAGCAGCCACTGGGCTGGTTGAGGCCTGATGGCCAGTAAGTTGTGGTGCGGCCTTTGGGCCAGTAGCAGCCCCAGGACTGTTGAAGCCTGTAGGCAAACGAGTTGAGGTGCGGCCTTTGGGCCGGTAGCAGCCTCTGGGCTGGCTGAGGCCTGAGGCCCAATAGGCTGTGGTGCAGCCTTTGGGCCGGTAGCAGCCTCTGGGCTGGATGCTAGCCTGGGCTGAAACCTGCGGTTGTACACAGGGTGCGTACACAGGATGCTGAGGTGCACTTAATGCTGCCCAGATGACACCAGCGGTATACACAAGGTTGCATACTCTGATGTATGGCCTGTGTCGCCGGGTTGACACAAGACGCTGGGTTGCACACTCAGAATAGCGAGTGCGAGCTGTGCCGCCTGGATGACACAAACGACAACTGGAGCAAATGCAGACCGTGCCACCTGGATGACACAAATGACAGCTGGAGCAAATGCAGACCATGCTGCCTGGATGACACCAATGACAGCTGGAGCAAATGCAGACTGTGCCACCTGGATGACACAAATGGCAGTAACAGGGAAGCAGGCTCGACTGTGAAACAGGAGACCAAAACGACAACCAGAAGCACGTGAACGCTATCACCGGCATGGAGTGCAGGGCTGGCTAGAATTTAACAGAGACAGAGCCCAATCAGAGTAATTCTCCCTTGATGACAGACTACTGTGCACCTGGGCTTTGCACAGACAGGATAATCAATGTGTGCTGCTGATACTGCAAACAGCAGGTAGTAATCAGTGCAGAGCCTCAGCAGCAATCAAGATTGTTACTTCAAACAATATGCTACTACCACAGATTCTAACAGGAGGAGACTTCAGCGAACACTTGTCCGGCGTTCACCCCGCACAGCATTGGCAGCGCAGTGGCTTGTGACAGATGCCACAGTACGGTAGTGACTGGCAAGATACACGCTAGACAGGAGAGACTGGAACAAACCATAAGGATGATACCACACAAGGAACCGGAAGCCACGCAATGAACGCTATAGTCAGCATCCGAGCAGAGGGCCTGATTCAGAGCCGGACGCAATCAGTCATTCGCCCGCAGTAGGTACAACCGTCCAAATGTCAAACCAAGCGCTCGCACGGGTGGTCGCTCATAGCAAGTCTTCCGCCCCATATTTCCACAACCCCTCCTCTAGCTAACGAGCGTCCGAAATAGCGAGCGCACTACTCGTTTTTGGATGAAGTGTTCGCTTGCACAAGTACGACCGGAAGTAGGCCTGTCATTTGTCGATTGCCTTGTTTCTCCTTCGTTAAACATCCGTGAATCGATTGGTGGCAATCATTACCTTAATTGACTTAATTGTTGGTCGAAAGTTTTCAATCTTGTTTCTTTTTTGAATGTCAATAAACTTTATTGTTTGTTTTGTGTTCATTTTGGTCCGTAGAATCCGTCCGCTTTTAATGGCAAACTTGTTTTTTTTTCAATCCAAAGGCAGTTTGTTTGTTTTTTTAATAGCTTTTATTTTGGTTTCTAATTTTGAAATTGTTTTATTTCCGGCTTGTTGCTAACGCATCCAAATGCATCAAGCCAATCATAAGTCACAATATATTTTTAGGGGTTTTTCACATGACTCACACATTAACCAATAGAATTCTTCATGTTATTTATGAAAGTACATTAGCCAATCAAAATTTAGGGGTCCCTGTAATAAAACTGATTTGTGTAAAAAAAAAACCATTGCCATCATGAGAGCCAGTGCTTTTACACGGCGTGAGCTGCTGGTGCTCACCAAAATTATTGATCGCCGTATAACGGACATGCCGCCCCCCGTCACCAACGCAAGCGCCGGGCGTACGCGGAGGTGTGGCGCAGGCTGCGGGCCATGGGATTTCGGAGGACCATCGGCCAATTAGAACGCCGGTGGTCAGATTTGCGACGCCAGTCCCCACACGTGCTTGCGCATCTTCGGATGAGGTTCCATCGGCGTAAGTGGATATTTGAATGTTTATATATCTATGACAATCTGTTGTTACTTTTTGTCTTTGCTAATGTAAATTTGCATTAATGCGTGTGCATGTGTGCAGTATGCGTTTTTTTCGGGCTAAATGAGACCTTGTTAATGTTTTTTTTATAAAATTAATATTTTCTTTTGGGTTAATGTTTTACATTTAAAATGTTTTTTGGTATACATATTTGCTAATATTACAAACTATACATCATTTAGGTCAGTAGCGGATCCAGAGACAGAGATGGAGGCCTGCCCGACCCCTCTCCCCAACTCCCACCATCTCCTCCCCTGCCCACTCCTCCCAAATTTCGCCACCCTCCCCTGACCTGGTCAATTCTATTTCCCCTCCCTCTCCTGCTCCCCAAATCCAAATAACGCCTCCCTCCCCTGTGCTACCCATACACATTTCCACACCCTCCCCTGATGCACCCACTCTTGAATCCAACCCCTCCCCTTTATCCTGCAGGTATTTTGTATTTTATGTTTGCAATTATTGTGTTAAAATGTGCCCTATATTCATACACTGTGGTATCCATGCTTACAATCTAAGGGCAGTCCATTTTTTTCTTTTTTTTTTCTTTTGGGTGGTATTTGTTCAAAAATTTGTCCCCAAATTTAATCTTTAATTTTTATAGTCAGTTTTTTATTTATTTTTATAGTTTTTGGGAGTTTGTTTTCCTAAATTTTGGCCAAATTTATTCATGTTTCAAAACAAAATAAACTTTACAATAACCACATATGCCAGAGCCAAATACAAGTTTCATTGTGCTTTTTTTAATTTCTACACTAAAATCAATATACAAATGGTGTAAGGATTATTTAAGATCCCAAAGTGATTGTTCAAACCACTATTCTCATGTTCATGTTTTGTTTTTGTTTTTTTGGTGCCAATTGGTAATTTAGGCAAATGTATGTTACCACTATAGTTTAGCACCAAAATTATCATGGTATATAAACTTTATTTAAGTGTAAATCATACTGTTTTTCTTGGATGTTTTTTTTTTTTAATTCACATTTAATTAAAACTCATATTTGTCTTTCTACAGACCCAAGGAGGCGGGATCAAGCCATTTTGGGTCAGATAATGGCGATGAGGAGACATTTGGTCCAGCTGCTGGTCACAATGGACCATTTAATTTTGTTTTTGAGAAATTACATTTATTATGTTATTTTGTTAATAAAAGCTGTTTCTTTAAACAAATCTCATTTATTTACTCCAAAATTAGCTCACAAGGTCAATAATTTATTTTTTTTGGGTAAACATTTGGGTTTATGGAATTTGCATATGAAAATGCAAACAATGTGGCATACTAAATTTTTGGAGTAAGTATTTTTTAAAATTTTAACTTTAAAAAAGAGTTGTTTCCCAGACTTTAAAGACATATTTGGACATTCCAATAATTTGGCAAATTGACATTAACTCCATAATGTTTTTCTAAAATTCCCTTATGTAATTATTTATTTTTTTCAAAAATATCCATGCAACTCCCAAAATAGGTAGAAAAATACGAAAAAAGATAGGCCCAACTATGCAAACATGTTGTTAATTGTTATGTTGTTTTTAAAATTGTTTGTAAATAAAAAAGAAAATGATAAAAAAAACACTTGTAAATTAGGTTAAAAGGTACTGTCCATTTGCTGGTTTTTCATGTAAAAAAAAACGAATAATTTTAAAATGTGTTTATTATACAATATCTCACAATAAAAACCAAATACACACAAAGATTGGAAACAAAAAATCAAGAACTGGTTGAAGATGGTGCATGCCAACATGTTGTCCAAAAATCAGGTAAGAAACACATTTGTCCAGGTGTAAAGGTCATTTGTGAGTCATTAATGTCACAGGCGAGCATTTTCAGGAAGTAAGAAGGTTGTTTGGATTTTGCACAAAAAAAAAGGTTAAAATTCAAAACAGGATAGTAAACACACATCATTTTCAGTCTTCACAATGTCAACAAATGTAAAACCAAGGAAATTCAAATACCTGAAAAAGCGGGAAACGACCTCATCACGTATGGCCCCCCCCAACACTCTCCTCTGACCAACCTCGGGGGGGCCATCCTCAGGCAAGGCATCCTCTGGCTGCATTGGGACACCACTTCTTATGGCGATGTTGTAAAATATCCCACACAGGACCACAATTTTGGAAACCATAGCCGGCAAATACATGAGGTCGCTACCAGAGCGGTGGAGGCATCGAAATCGGCCTTTTAAAAGGCCAATACAATGCTCCACCACTTGCCTGGTGGCAGTAAGTGCGGAATTATATTGAGTTTGTGGCCCTGGTGTGGGAACCAAATAGGGAGTGAGCAGCCAGGGCCTGCAAGGGTAACCACTGTCTCTTGTGAAAATAAAAAAATATTCAGTACCATTTCTAAGTCAACAGTGTTTGGTTTAAAAATTAGGGGTACCACTTACCCAGAAGCCACGCGTCACCAGCTTGTAGGTTGTTTAATTTGTGCCAAAGCCCTGATTGCCGGATGACAAATGAATCATGTGCACTTCCTGGAAATTTGGCATTCAGGGACAGGATCTGGAGGGAGGCATCACATACCATCATTACATTCATTGAATGGAAATATTTGCGGTTCCTAAATATGGCCTCCAGTGCTGCTGGAGGCTGAAGTGGTATGTGAGTGCTGTCCACAACCCCTATGATGTGTGGGAAGCCTGCAATTCAAAAAAATTTCTGCTTCACCACATTAAGGGAACCCATATCCAATGGCATATCAATAAAATGTTGGAGGTGCTTAAAGAGTGCATCCATTGCCGCCCTCAGGATCCTTGAAAAGGAGGATTGGGAAATGCCTGCAACGATCCCAACTGTGGTCTGCAAGGATCCTGAGGCGCAAAAATGTAACCCCGACATTAACTGCGTAAGTGGTGGTATTGCTGTTGGATTGTTAATTTGCCTTTCAAGATCACTCTCTATTAATGAAAGAGTGTCTAGGATGATTTGGGGTGGTAGGCGATACCGCCGTAAAACCACATCATCAGGCATTCCAAAATGGGTGACACGTGTTCTAAATATCTGGGGCCTTGCACGCCTACGATGCCTACGCCTAGGAGGATGTTCAGGTTGGTCGGGGTCGTGGACCATCGCCACTATAATTCGCCCAACATCAATCTGAAATGTTAGACAATGTAGTTATTTTTACAACATTTAGACGAATCTTACAGGGTTAGGCAGTGACATCTTGAAGTAAAACCTACGAATTAGATTTAACATAAAAAAAAAAAGAAAATTACCACAAAATAAAGACAGGCTAAGGCAAAGATATAAAGAATGCATGCACCACACAGATGTTGTTAGTGTATGATTTTATTCTAATAATCCAATGTATGCTAATGCCACAGACAGGAGATGTGCAAAATATACGCAATAGAGGATACAAAATACCGCTAAATGGTACGCTAACGCCACAGACAGGAGATGTGCAAAATATACACAATAGAGGATACAAAATACCGCTAAATGGTACGCTAACGCCACAGAGGAGATGTGCAAAATATACGTAATAGAGGATACAAAATACCGCTAAATGGTACGCTAACGCCACAGACAGGAGATGTGTAAAATATACGCAAGACATTTCGCATTTTTGATGGCCAAATAATCATTTGGGCCAAAAAAATAAATGCATAGTGAGACCCCTTAAAAAAACATGATAAATGTTAAAAATAAACAGGGTCTAATGTATGTCAATAAACACTTACCGTACAAAGACGATCCCGAAAATCGAAATGCAGTCCACAAGACAAAAGGAGATAAATAAATAAAAAAACTAAAAATAAACACATTTTACATAAAAAAAAATATAAAATTAAAACAGCCCAAAAAGCGACCCACCAATCTTACCTCAACACCAAAAAAAAAGGCTTACTAAAAAAACGCAGAAATGCGAAAAAAAAAAAGACCAATCGACAACTCGCACCAAATCCAAACAACTTCACAAACCACAACTCCGCACCTATAACAACTTCCAACCACTTCAATCAACTCACCCCGAAACAAGGCTACAAAAAAAACTTAAATAGAAATAACTTTCCCGCTCAAATCAATGACGCACAATAGATGCGCCCGTATAATGCACACGCATCTATAAAAATGTCACGAGAGGCCACAATGGGTCTGCTGAATTCAAGGGTTTAATCATGTCCACTGAACAGCAGCAAAGCCAAAATCCAGGACCAAACAGTAAGTAGCTCCAAATGTAAAGTTACCACACAAAAAAATAAAATAATTATTGTTTTATTTTTTGTAAGGTGTTGAGACTGACAATGAGGAGGCTGCGGGGCCTAGTACCCAGGCCAGGGCCAAATGAAAAAGGCAGCCACAATTCACAAGAAAGGAAATGGAGGCTTTGGTGCAAAAGTGCATGGATAACCTGGCACAGGCACCCCGAAATATGGGTGCAAGCCAGAGATGGAAACTGTGGGAGGAAATAGCCAGTGCTGTCAATGGTGTTGGTGATTTTGTCCGTTCAACCAAAGAAGTCAAACGCCGGTACGTAAATGCTGTAACCTATTTCCACAATTATAAAAACATAGTTAAAAAACTAAACATACATTTTTAAACAACAGATGGAGCGACTTCAAATATCGGCTCAAACAAAAACTGGCTGATAGGGCTAGGCATGCAGGGGGTACAGGTGGTGGGCCAACCCCTGTGTCATTGGAGTTAACCGATTTGGAGGAACTGGCACAGGGGTGTGTGCAGGAAGAGGAGGTGTTTGGCGTGTCCAACATGGACACGGACATGCCAGACTTTGCAGCTCCACATGTTGCTGCAGGTAATTTAGTTAAAAATGTTGGAACAACTTGTTTAAATACAAAGACAAATGTACTAATATTTTTATGATCTCTCTTTTTCACACAGGCACAGAAGAGGATGAGTCTGCTCCAGAACTGAGGTTTGGCCGCAGTAGATCTGCTGGCTTCGCAGGGGAGGAAGCAGTATTTCCGGCTGGTGACTCTGTGGCGGGCAGTCCAGGGCCTTCCCCCTCGCAGGCAGTGTCCCTTCTCACAGATCTCAATGATAAAATGGATAAAAACACGAGATTCTGATGAGGATGGACGCCAATCTGCTACGGGTGGCGGACGCCCTGGAGGAAAACGCTGCGGCCAATGTCAGAATAGCTAATGCCCTGGAGCAGCTCCTCCGCCTGCGCATGTTGGAGCCGGCCTCCCTTCCTGCCGGAACATCAGGGCCCTCCACCTCTGGCGCAACATCGCCCATCCCTCCAAATGTGCCTAGCCCTATGCCTAGCCCAGAGGAAACACCAGCTACCTCTGCCCAGGCACACCGTACAACCAGACAGACAAAATCATGCTCCCTCCAACATCAAGCCAAGCGGGGGAGAAGGCGTTGACAGCACTGGCTAATTTCCCCAAATTCCATCTCTGTGTTTGCCCCATATTTTTGCTACACCAAACCACCCTCTCCTTTGTTTTTTTTTTTACATTAATTTATTTTTGGGTTGTAAAATAAAATAACAAATTGGCTGAAAAAAAAGCAACATTTGTAAAAAAATGTCAGCATTTAATTTTGGAAAAATAAAAATCCATTCATAAAAAAATGTGTGTCAAAATCATTAGCAAATGGCTAAAAGGGACTGGAACAAACATACTTAAATACATAACAAAGGTCATATACTTAAAAAATGTTTCCATCCAAAAAACATAAGGTAACAGGTAGGTAAACAATAACACAAGCAAAGCAATTAGTAGCTGATTGTCTTTCTGTATTGTCACCAAAATGTTACCAAAAATTTTACCTTTCCAAAAAATGTGTTGGGCTTTTTAAAAAAAACAAAAACTGACAACAACATGCGTACGGAATAGAGCCAAAAAAAAACCATTTTTACCTTTATTTTAAAATGTATTTTGTGATTGCTGTGATTACAAAACACAAACAAATAGGAACACAACATGCGTTCCAAATTTAGCTAATAAATCATGGCCATTGAAAATCACCTTCTCGCAAGTGATCCAATTATTAGGTGATTGGTCTTGTGCCTTGTAAAGGAGAATAGCAAAACATTGATTCGCTAAGGGAGCTACGAAGAGACCATCGTCTTTGCGAGATCCAATACCCTACCACAAGCTGAACGAGCAGTCATAATGGAAACTGGATCACACAGTGGCGTCTCCAAAATAGCGTCCACATTGGACGTTCGCACAAAATAATACATGTACGCCCAAAAAATGCCTTGCCACGCCTGCGTTTTCTCATCTCCACCCCCGTTACCACCCATAAACGGAACATTCTGTCAATCAAATGACATAGGTCACTTCCTGTTCGCTGTGTATAATGAAAAATGACCGCAATGATCCGGACGCACATGCGCAATGAGAACCGGACGCATGTGTGGTTTAAAACAATCGAATGCGTACGAGCGAACGGCTGATTGCGTCCGGCTCTGAATCAGGCCCAAAGAAAACAGGAGAGGGATCCAATCAGAACAGGATGGAAATGACAGAGCAGCCAGGTAGGAGGACCTCATGGAACCCGGCGTCCTGGTCTCTAAGCAACAGGCCTGAGAGAACCGCCTGGAGCACTATTGTCAGACAAGACACAGCGGCAGTTTGTGACAGATTGACATGGGTTAGAGAACCCATTACAAATATTATGAGACTGACTTGCTGGCCAAACTAACCCCTATTCTCCCTCATAAATTTTCTTTGTCAATCAAAAAACTTAATTAACTAACTAATCAATCGTTCCTTCTTTTACCTGCCTTCCACTACTTTCATACTCCACCTCTCTGTACTACCCTCAGGCCTCTGATCTAGTTCTTGATTAATTAAAACATTCTTGGTTTCTATGGGGTCGTATAGTTTATTAAACTGCCATCCTGTCTGTCACTGCTGTGTTGCAGTGTTTAATAGATGTGCTAAAGTCTTTTAAACTTTTGTGTGTTTGTGCCTCTGCTCAGTTGTTTAGTATAGCCAGACAGCCTTTGGGGAAGATTGGTGAACAGTACTGTATTGTGAACTGTGAGGTGGTCAAAACTGACTGGAAAGGACTAGAAATTAATGTTATTGAGGCTAATAATACTGTAGGAACAAAATCTGTTTTTATCAATTTAAAAAAGAAATGCGGATCCAGAACCAAAACACGGGAGGGTGGTTTTGCAAAACCGAAACATGATAATGAATACAGATCCAAAACCAAAGCACGGGGGTCCACGCACATCTCTAATCAGGATGCACATGATGTGTGTCTGGGAGCATGTACAAACTCAAACCATCGCCCAACTGCATGTGGCATCAACACAGCGTGCAACTCAGATCAGGCCCTATGTGTGCTTGAACTGAAGCTCAATAGAAGGTGGGTCTTGCAGTAAGACAATGCCCTCAGACAGCAGTCTACAAAAAATATGGTTAAAGCAGATGAAACTTTGCATTTTTTAACAGCTAAGGGCCTGAATCAGAGATGGACACAGAAGTGATCTGTGCTTTGTCTTTGGCCGCAGCGGATCGAGAGAAGTTATGTTAATGCAGCAGGAGGTGTTTTTTTGCAAAAAGACGTCCACTGCCGGCATCCGACAATGCAGTCACTGGCTTTGGCATGCCCCTAAAATGCCAGCAATATGACTGCATTTTAGACACTCGTCCCCAACATCACCCCAAACGGCGTGGCACATGCAGTCCTGTAAAGTTAAACATCAGTCAATAGTGACCTATCCGGGTCTTAATCAACCCCTATAAGTCATTGTCCAGACCTTAATGAAATATTCTGTCTGAGGAAGCCGACGAGGTATACCACAAGGCGGGGAAACGTGTTACGGGCTCTTTACTCTACATCTCCACATACCAAACAGGGCGCTCTGTTGGAACACCACAATGTGTGAAACCGCTTTGAGAACTAGCAGTGAGTACCAATATCTGACTGGCTCTTATTCTTGAAAAGGCTGGTATAAGGACATTGAGATATTTGCAGTCCATACCCCATTTAAACAGCCTGGGGAGATCCACAGTATTTGCTGAGAGGCTTTTCTATTGCAAGTGGATAAACAACTGAAAATTTTGTGAGTTCACACAAGCATATGATCAAATCCTTCCAAAAAAGATTAAGAAATGGAAAGCACTGCTTTATAAATTTTCTACCAACCATATTAAATGGTCAATGATATTGAATTGTCTTTAAATTTTTGGTTTGATTAGGCGCCAAGGTTTTTGTGTTTTTGCTTTTTTGGAACTGTTTTGGCAGAACCAGAAGCGGGGTATTCATGCGCGAAAGCTTACTAACACCCATTAGTTAAAGTAGTTCTGTAGGTAGGAATGAAAGAAAATTCTTCTAACCCAATTGAGATACTAATCAATTACTACTCAATGGGGTTACGCCCATTGCTGAATCCTTAAGCAGGGTTCGCAAAATACGCGCTATAGCGCATTTTTACGCGCTACAGCAACCTGGGGACCCAGTTTTAAAAAATGGTCGGGTCCCGCAGGACGCACTGGCGCTGTGTGTGCTGCAGCCGTCTCACCTGCCAATCCCTGCATGTCTGGCATCTCCCCGGCCAATCTCTGCATGGCGGCATCCCCTCTGGTCAATTGCCACACGGCGTCCCCTGCGGCCAATCGCTGTGCGGCGTTCCCTCCTGCCAAACGGTGCGCGGCGTGTGCTGCAGCCAAACACCGCCCGGCGTGCCCTCCAGCCAATCACCGCATGGCAGACACCATGCCATATCGCTGCACCCAGCCAGACATTGTGGATAAGAAGATACTGCCCGAGAGCCGCTACTTAAGGTACCATTCCTACATAGGGGCAATAGGAGGGTGCATTCGGAGGACTGATAACTGCATCAATTGTACCTCATTTGCTGTCTATCCTTACCCCCTCCCTACCCTCAGTTCTGCCCCAGTTGCAATGCTAACCCCTCCCTAATCCAAGTAATGCCCCCAGTACCTTCCCCTAACCCCTCCTTGCCCCCTAGTACTGCCCTAGCTATCTACCCTTAACCCACCCTAACCCCACTATTGCCTGCCACCTGACCTCTTCCTTGTCCCCAGTACTGCCCTAGCTGCTAATAACTCTTTCCCCCCTCTACCTCCCATACTGCCCAAGCTGCTATCTACACCTACTCCCTCTCTAGCCCCAGTGTGTCCCAGCTGCTATCCTGACCCGACACTTCCCCTATCCCCCTCTTTGCCCCCCAAGGTACTGTCCTAGCTGCTATCTACCCTTGCCCCCTCCCTACACCCAGCACTGCCTGTCCCTAACCTTCTCCTTGCCCCCCAGCACTGTGTGCATTTATCCCTCCCTGGCCCCAGCCCTGCCTGCCCTTACTCCCCTCTAGCTGCAGCTCTGCCGCAACTTCTCCCTGCCTTTACCCCCAAGCTTTACCCCAACCCCCTCTACCCCAACTGGTACATACTCCCCAGCACTGTTCCAACTCCTGCCTGTCCTCAACCCCCATAATATGTGACGGGACCCAGAAAAAGTGGTGTAGGACCCCAATTTTTTAAAGTGAGGGGTCCCTGGGACCAACAATTTTTTTCGCTCTGCGCGAACACTGCTTAAGGGATTTACATGTATGTTTTGTTGTGTATTTGTCCTACTGCCCTAACCAGACCCATACTTGTTCCCAGTCACTGGCACTTAACCTAAGACATTGGTAAATAAATTACAGATGTGTGTAAGGTAAAGTGGGCATCCTTATGTAGTGCAGCGGCGGCATAGCGATCGCAATGAATTAGCATACTATCGCAGTTGAACTGCGTGCGTAATCGCTATTGCAATCGTAGTTGTGATAGTGAATCAGGCAATTGTATTCTGTATATTCTGCCTTGCTTCTTCTTATCACATCACTCTGGGCCAATGTCCACCAACCACTGTATAGAGGGCCTGATTCACTACAGAACGCAACTGCAAATACAATAGCGATTATGCACGCAGGTCAACTGTGATAGTATGCTAATCCATTGCAATCGCAATGCTGCCGCAGCACTACATAAGGACATCCACTTTACCTTACACACATCCGTAATGTTTAGCAAGACTGCGAAAACATCGGTACATTCGAGCAGTGACGTGCGATGAGGTCAATGGCTGGGGAGGCACTGGCTAGTATCAGCTCCAGATTGACACCTACATATATGAACCCCAGGGTTCATGTGGACATTATACAAAGGTGCAGCAGTATATAGTGCTGGAAATTTGGTGTGTTGTGAGCAGGGATGTGCATAAAATGTAGATAGGGAAGGCAGGTGATACACTTTTTACTCCAGAGTTTTGACTATAAAAATGATTAGAATAATTCAAAGAAGATATTTCTAATATTTTCTTTACAAAATTCTGGAGTATACTTAAGTATGACCGGAAAGGCTTTGCCTCACCTGACCGCACATCACTGCAATCGAGCACTGTCGCAGCCTCATGCACACTTGATCAAGCCCTGACCTTACTTAGAAATTGCTAACTTCCATACTGGGCTGAATCAGGCCCAGTGTACACTGATCCCAATCCCATGGACATTGCTAGTAAACACCAAAAACCTTAGGTTCAGTGTGGAACTAGTGGCGGTGTAGCCAGTGCCTTGCACCAGGGCCCGCTGTGGTGCAGGGGCCCATAACAGCCTGCATCCAACAGCGCCGCTGCACCCGCCGCCAGTGTCCCCCAGGCCCCACATTATTTAAGTATAGTCCAGACTGCATTGAGAGCGGTCCTCACTACGGGATGTAGTCTGTAAGCCGACGGTCTAAATGCCGACCGCCGGCTTCCAGACTTTCTAATCCCGGCGTGTTACTAATGACAGTTCCCGAAAACTTGACACCCCTCACTACACAGTAACAAGCACACCACGAACTCCACCTTGTGGCTCCCGCAGTGGGTGATGGGAGAGACGTCATCGTGCAGAGCGGGAGGATAGAGGAGCTGACGGAGGCGGGCGCAGGAACGGGGATTCATGAAAATATGAGATATGGTAAGAAATGACCTTTGTTATCTCTATTTCTATGAAGTCCATAGGGTTCCACAGGATACCTTGGGGGTATAGGTGATGACGTCAGGCATCATAGAGTTAAGTTTTCAGCCTCGCAGGATGCATCATAGTCCCTCTCCTATACCCCGCCTCGAGCCAAGGCATCTCAGTTATGTACCAAGCCATAGGCCGGAGGAGGAGAAGAAGAAAGAGAGGGAAGAAAGATCTGGACACACACAAGAATCACATTCTCACCAGAGGGAGACGGAAAAACCCATGACCAAAGTAAAGCCCATTTGCAGCACAGGTGCGACAGGGCGGGAGTCCTGTGGAACCCTATGGACTTCGTAGAAATAGAGATAACAATGGGATACCTTGGGGGTGTCTCAAAGCAGTATCCTTTAAGGTGGGGATGCTCCTGTGCTGAAAGAAGAATCCGCCGCCTGAAGGAAGCATCCTGAGAGGCAAAGGTGTCAAAAGCGTAATACCTCACAAAGGTATTTCCTCGTTGATGTGGAAACTTCATACCACTTTAGGAAGGAAGCCAGGACAAGTGCGAAGCACCGCCCTGTTCCTATGAAAAATCAGAAAAGGGGGTCTACAGGAGAGAGCCCCTAAGTCAGAAACACGTCTGGCCGAAACAATGGCCAGAAGGAATATCGTTTTAGCTGTAAGCCATTTAAGGTCCACTAAACCCAGTGGTTCAAATGGCGGTCCCTGGAGAGCTCTCAGGACCACAGCCAAATCCCAAGGAGCCACCGGTGGAACAAAAGGTGGCTGAATGCGAAGAACACCTTGCATAAAGGTGCGCACATCAGGGAGCGCACCAATCTTACGATGAAACCAGACTGACAGGGCAGACACCTGCACCTTCAGGGAAGCAAGGCGAAGCCCATGGTCTAGGCCAGCCTGTAGGAAAGCCAACACTCTAGACAGGCGGAACTCCTGAGGGACATAACCTCTAGGTCGACACCACTGGAAGAACGTATGCGACACACGATGGTAGATTCTTGCAGAGGATGTCTTCCGAGCTCTTAGCATGGTTTGCACCACAGAGCCGGAAAATCCTCTGGACCTAAACATGGCTGTCTCAACAGCCACGCCGTCAAAGACAGCCGAGTCAGGTCCGGGTGAAGACAAGGACCCTGTGACAGCAGGTCCGGCCATAGTGGTAACCTCAGACGAACGGCTACTGACAGACTTTGGAGGTCTGAGAACCAGTGCCGCCTGGGCCACTCGGGTGCTATCAACAGGAGTGTAGCTTCTTCCTGTTTGAATTTCCCGATTACCCGCGGAAGAAGGGAAAATGGAGGGAAGAGGTAGGCAAACTTGAACATCCACTGGATGGACAGAGCATCTACCAGAGACGCCTTTTCTTCTCTTGTTCGAGACCTGTACACCGGCAACTTGCTGTTGTGCCGGGATGCCATGAGGTCTATCTCTGGAAGACCCCACCTTTCCACCAGAAGTTGAAAGACGTCCTGGTGCAAAGACCATTCTCCCGGATGCACGTCCTGCCGGCTGAGAAAATCCGCTTCCCAGTTGAGGACTCCCGGGATGAACACCGCTGATATAGCCGGGAGATTGCGCTCCGTCCAGATCAGGATGCGGGACACTTCTGCGAGTGCTGCCCGACTTCGGGTTCCTCCTTGTCGATTTATGTAGGCCACGGTGGTGGCGTTGTCCGACTGGACCTGCACGGGACAACCTTGGAGAACCTGATGTGCCTGCTGGAGAGCATTGAACACTGCGCGGAATTCCAAGATGTTTATTGGAAGCTCCGTTTCTGCCTGAGTCCACCTGCCCTGGAACAAGTGTGGAATGTCTGAATGAGACCCAGTGTCTCTACAGCAGTCTGTGCCCCCCCCCTTTCCATGACTGAATGTTCTTGCTCCACACACTGTTCTTCGGCGCATGTGACGTCACGTCAGCCAGCCCCATCACCTTCCTCAGCCAGCCCCTCACTATGGCACAGGCCATGGCGAAGGTCACATCACTGCATGTTGTCCCCACATGCAGTGATGTGACCTTCGCCGTGGCCTATGATGTCACGTAGCCAATTGCCTCATTCGATCATACTGGAGCTGGCCCAGCAGCGTCCCCTCAAATCCGGTGCCAGGGGCACATACACCCCCTAGTTGTGCCCTGCTCTGGCCATTGTCTCTCTTGCTTTAGCTTCACATTGGTGTGAGTGCTAACTGGAGATAGGAATGTTTTATGCTGTAATAAAAAATATATATATATTTTTAAATAATTGAATTTCCCTGACACTAAAAATAAGCTAATTCTGACAGGACTCACAACTAATGGCATACAAAAAAATGCTAATAAATCACAAGTAAAAAGGGATGACAGTGGAACCCACTGTTTACAATGTAACCATATTCACACACTTGTAATAAAATGGATATGTTGCCTAGACCAGTAGGCTATCAAACATGTATGCTTTTGCAATCTTCGATGGTCAATGGCTGATAGCAAGTGTTTTTAACATGGATGGTGTGGCATCAATGCTGCACCATTGATGAGGGTGCCCCAATGTTGAAAAACATTGGCAGCATTGTTCCGATTTCTGAGGTCTGCACCAGAGCCATAACTGGGCACATCAGCATCCTTGCCGGTTCTGCCCACTGGGCGCGTGATGTCATGATCGCCCATAGGGGCTGCAGGATGCCGTTCCAGGCACCCTGCTAGCTAAGAGCAATGATCGTTGGGCAGCGACAGTGCTGCCCACAGAGCTGCTGCCCTCTATGCGATGGCACCTGTCGCCCATAGCTAGTTATGGCCCTTGTGTGTGCATGCGCAGCACTCAGACATAAATGGCTGAAACATCAATGGCTTTCTGCCAATAGTTTAAAACCATCGATGATCATCACTAGGTAAAGTACAGTAAAGGTGTGTTCACACGTTTGTGAACAGATGCTGACCATAACTAAAACACATATGCACCTGAGAAAACCATATTATTTGTGGGTGTACAGAGGCAAGTGCAAATTCCAAGAAAATGATGATGGCGGTCCCCAGCACTCGTGAGCAACTTATGATTGGCTGTTTGAAAATGCTCTGCTTATGCTGATTGTTAATAATTTCTCAAATGGGCATTTATTATGCTTTTGTATGCATGTTTAAGCAGAACTTTTTTGTGTGCACAAGATGTGGAGTTGTTTCTTCTGTATTGTGAGGTTTTAGCAGTTTTATTTATATCTATTTTGAATTCATGTATTGCAATAAAATAAATGCTTAAAAACAGGGCAGCAAGTTGGATATGTGTATGTGATGTCAGGGGCGGCTCAATGGTTGGGCTGACAGGGCCGTCGCCCTGAGTGCCGGGCCCTGGAGCGGGCCGCTGAGTCCCCATAGAAAAAGAAATGAATAGGAATGTCTCTGAGACATCCTTTTGCTACACAGTATCGGGTCTGCAGGAGTTCTTATAAGCCTCCACCTGCTACACCCCGGGCCCCACTGTGATATCTTCCAACACTCCTTTGTATCAACTGTCTTGGCTGCCTGTCACTGACCTCCACTGTAATACCAGCGCAGGCACCCATCTGCAGCTCTGCTCCAATTCTCTTTCCTCACCTCTTCTAGGCGCTAGCTGCTGGACTGACAATTAACACATTGTAAATGACTGATATGTGATATATGTATTAGAACAATACAAACCTTTGTCCATGATAATGGTGATTGGCTGAATTAAATGTTGAAAATGGACTTTTATCATGATTAAAATTCTAAGAATGAACCACTAACCAATGAGGAGACTGCTAAATGGTGATGTTAGATTGGGAATAACAGTGACTAGTCACACATATCTGTTTACTATGAATGTTATCATTTTACGAGATCTAGCCAATGAGGAAGCTGATAGGCTAATTTGATTGGTTCTCACAGCTGTCAATCAGGAATGGAGATGCGGATTGGCTACAAGGGATGCTAATCATTCTAGAAGTCTTTTGATTGGTGAGGTATCTGTCAAAAATGTGTCCTGGGATCGGCCACTATTCACCTCCGCGCCGGTGTTCTTGGGCTTAGGTGTTCAGTCGCTGGGAGTGGAGGTGAGTGGTGGCTGAGTATTCTCCCCGGGGTCTGCTAGGGCTTCCGTGCATGCGTCCTGGTTCCCGTGGTGGCGGGCATTGGCACAGCCATGTTGGTCCATATCACCTGACTAGTCTCTCCCAATGCTAGTCCAGCGGTCAATCAGCTGATCCAATGACCAACTGCCTAGGGGTATTTAGGTCTGACTCCAGGAACAGGAAATTGCGTGATCAACTTAATCTCTTCAGTTACTTCAAGTCTTCAGTGTTCCAGAGAGTTCTACTTCTTCACTCCAGACTCCCCATTGTTTTCAACTTCATGTTTTCCAGTGATTCTCTATCCAATGTGCAGTTCAGCTTTTCATGCTGATTTCCCTAAGTTATAAGAATTTGTTCTCATGCTAAGTTCTCTGAGTTACATGTCCAGCTCTCTCCCTGTGTTACCTGCTTCATCTGTAAACTGATTATTAGTATTCTGAGTTTCCCTTTTCATGCTGATTTCCCTGAGTTATAAGTACTTGTATTTGTTCTCATGCTATTTCTCTGAGTTACATGTCCAGCTCTCTCCCTGTGTTACATGCTTCAGCTGTAAGCTGATTATCAGTATTCTGAGTTTCCCTTTTCATGCTGATTCCCTGAGTTACATGTCCAGCTCTCACATAGTTACAGAGCAAGCCTGCAATTGGATCTCTATCAATTCATAGTGCATCCCTGTGTCTGCATTCCCTGTGTTCCTTACAGCAAGTCAATCTCAGGATCTACCGTATCTTCCAGGGCAAGCCTGCATCCGGTTCTTTTCCAGTATCCCTCCATTTCCAGTGTTTCCCTGTGCCATCCCATTTCTACTAAGTCCCCGGTTTATCTCATTGCTAGTAATTTCTAGTGTTACCACAGCTTTCAGTAAACCTCTAGTGTTATTAGATTTCTGTCTTCTGCCACTCCCAGGTACCTGTCCAAAGGGCCGCGACCTGCTCACTTTGTGCGGCAAAATCCAAATCCCAATAGGAGGGGTCAGACCACCAAGTGGGTTAGATTCTGCGCCTCTGGGCAGCTCTATCCAAACCTGGGTTTGGCCACAATAGGAAACCATTTCCACTGTCACCTCCATCAGTTACTGCTCTACCACCCAAACCCCTCAGTACTTGGTCTCAACAGAGGTGTCCCTAGTGCCCGGTTGTGACTCTATCGCTATATAAGAAATTTTAACCAGGTAAACGAGTTGATCCTATGTTTAAGCTGCTTAGCGAAACGTGCGTCAGGGAGACACACGGCACAAGCTGCTAGCGTGTTTGAAATGATTGATCAAACTCTCTCCGAATATTTTTAAATGTTGAATAATTTACACATGATCAGTCATTATGTATGAGTGAACATATGAAAGTGGTCTCATGAGCAGTACATACAGGGCAACTGTAATTAGTATGGAGAGTTATATTTAGCCAGCATTGCTGGTAAAGAATCCATTTGGCTTATATAAGAAAACCTGGCATTTGAATTTACAGCGCTGTGTAATAGGAGTGCATTACACTCGTGAGAATCATAATGAGTGAAATGTTGAATTGAGGCAGGACAGATACATTGTCTCAATATTAAACAGCAGTATGCAACAATATTAAAAAATCACCTGGAGCTTTTATAATTACAGCGATAAGATATATGTAAGGGATAATCTGTCTAGGTTTAAGATAGGAATAATTGGATTCTATATATTGAAATAGAGAGATATAATATATCATTAACAAAATGTCATACTAATTAAGACAGTGCCTTGTTTTGTAATACCAAATGACAAGTGTGGGAATATTGTAACACTCTTATGACACCCTAAGAATACTTCTACACTAATTGATTAATATTAATTAATATATTAGTAAAGTTGCTAATTATATGTAGGTGCCTTTACGGTAGCTAATTACCTGTGAAAAACGGATCAGAATAATACTCGATCTATATTGGGGAAACTATTAAACAACCATATCAACTATTGATTCAACCTGTGGATTATTTGCCCTCACTCTTGGGAAAACAGGGTTAGCACTGTCATTATCCATCTTATAATCAGCCCTGGCTAATAACATTATGGTATTATGTGAACTAACATTATATATTCTATTGTCTCCAGAGACCTATTAAACCATAATATTGAACCCTCTATAAGTTATTATACAAAACAATAATATATTGGGTCAAATGTAATATGGTTAGAATTTAGAAAATATGAGAGTTTAGCAGTAAACTCTCACATTTGTCGAGTTTTATCTTCAAAATGGGAAAACATCTGGATGTGAGTTTAAATTGTGAGAGTTTTCTACAACATGTGAGATTGTATGTTCTCAGACTCTATTACATTGGGCAAGTTTAATAAATGTGAGAGTTAACTGCTAAACTCTCACATTTTCTAAACTTTCACCCGATTACATTTGCCCTATTGTGTCATATTATACCCAAAAGGGATATATGTTTCATGTGCAGTATAAAATAAATTATTGAGCTGATATTTACAATCGAGAGTCTTGAGATCACCACATCTACTTTTATGTCACTTTCACTTTTTCATTCACATTTTATTTTTAATATTTTGCTTTATATTTGAATATGTGTCATATTCCTATTCTGCTGTAAATTTACTGTCAAATTGAAAATACTTATGTTTATGAGTGACCCACATAGGAATACTCTTTTTCTTTGGTGTCCAAAATGTATTTTCATAAGATAAGTTTTATCTTAAAGTCCCTTTTTGGGTGCCTTCTTTTTCTAAACAATTTATATATATATATATATATATATATATACAGTGCTCGAAGTGTGCCGGTATGCAACGGTATAGCATACCGGCACTTCAAGCAAGCACTACTTTTTTTTAACTAGCTTGGAAGGAACAGATCAAGGGCGGAGGCGTGGCTACAGCCGCAGCGCTGAGAGAGAAAGCTACAGTACATGACTCCGCCCACTACACTGCATGACACCGCTCAGTGTCAGTGGAGGACAGCCCCTAGGACCACCCTAACCCCTAGTGCCGCTGATGCCGCCCACCCGCCAGTGTGCTCGTCCCCCACGAGCAGATCCCCCCTTCTGCGAAGACTGGGCTGGGCAGTGGGTTGGGCGGGGAGGGGGGGCAGGATGACATCTTCCCCCTGGCCGCTCCCATTTTAAAAATAAGGGCCGCTGTAGCCGCGCGCTGCAGTGCATTACATACCCTGCGGGCTGCAGCCGGAAGACAGAGAGAAGACGCTCCCCTACCGTTACGTTCAGTCAGAGCGGCCGGGGAGCTTCTTCTCTCTGTCTCCCTGCTGCCTGTCACATAACTGTCCTGCAGCCGCAGAGTCCGACGATGTCTGATTGGTGGATGGCTCTAGTCCCATCCACCAATCATAGTGGTGGGATGTCTCCCCACACTGATTGGTGGATGGCTGAAGCTATCCACCAATCAGAATTCAGAAGGCTGCAGGACTAGAAACCAAGAGATTGCAGGCAGGGTAAGTAAGTACAGCAGGTTCCATGGTTGGGTCGCCTCATAGATCTGAGGTCTATTACACTATTTGCAAGGAGGGAAAGAGGGAGAATAGATATGAACCATACATTTTAATAAAAAGGTAAGGCAGATGTTTAATGAGGGGATATTTGTGGCATTATTTTTCATTTTGTAACGTGTGTGTACTGCATTATTTTTAATAAGAGGAGTGTGTGTGGGAGGGTGGCAAATCTGTAGCTTGATTCTTCATGTGGAGCACTACTATAGTGGGCACAACTACTATGGGCAATGTATAGAGAGCACTACTACTGTGGGCAATGTATAGAGGGCACTACTATGGGCATTGCAAAGGGTGCACAACTACTTTGGGCAATGTATAGAGGGCACTACTATGGTAAATGTATAGAGGGCACTACTGCTTTGGGCATTGTATAGAGGACACTACTACTGTGGGCATTGCATAGGGGCACTGCTACTGTGGGTATTGTATAGAGGGACTACTACTGTGGGCATTGTTTAAGGGGCACTACTACTGTGTGGCATAATGTGTATAAGGGGTACTATGACGTGGTGCACTACATTAAGGTGCACACCTTAAGGACACAACCCTTTTAAATGGCCTCCCCCTTTCCCCGCCGCACGCCAAAGACGCGCGCATAGGTACAATCTTATATTTTCCATACCCCTACTTCAATATTCCCACTTCGACCACTGTATATATATATATATATATATATATATATATATAACTGTATATATATATATATATATATATATATATATATCAATAGAATCAAACTGCACACAAAACTTCAGAGAAATGTCTTATGGGAGCAAGGCAATAGAAATGCAACAAATGTCAACCACTACCTGAGAAGGATGTGGAATCCAGCCAGCACACCGTATGAAAAAACAGTGATATATATATATATATATATATATATATATATATGGTGTAAAAAGAGAAGAAAGAAGGGAGCGCTATATCGTGCATGAAAAAGTTTTATTACAAGCATAAAATATCCACGTCTCCAAACATAAGAAGATGGACTCGTACCAATTTAATATACACTGTGGGCTGGATACCACATGACATATACTGCACCAATAGGCAGAACTCCGTCCCGGCTGCTGATCTCCTCGGTCTCCACACTGCTCAATGAGCCCGCTCAGTATCGCGATCGGTGACCACCAAAGCTTCTCCCCACGAGGAGGACGCCAAACGGTGAACACACTGCGTCAGTCAGGCCACGCCCTAACGCGTTTCATAATCAACTTCGTCAGAGGGCTGGCCTGGCTGACGCTCTACCCTTACTATAAGGTCTCACTGGGCCAATCGCTGAGGAGCCAGTCAGCTCATTCCCATAAATAAACACATTGTTATCAGCATATAGCTTCAGTGATCCCACATTCACAATTAACCTCTCATAGAATGAAATTACAATTCAACACAACAAAATACAGATTTTACATGGCATCAGTGTACTTTTCAACCAGTGTAATTTTTAACAGCATATTTTTGTTGAACACATCATAGTATATGTCATCTAATACAGATATATACATTTACTTCTAACAATTTATGTTCAACAGTTTGAGCCAAAACTCTCTAAAAAACTTTTTACAAATATGGATTGAATGGTTTCATACCTGTTAAACACATCCACCCCTAAAAAACAATTCTAAATATTTGTTGGCAAACATGGCAGCTTCCAATTGTGTAACACATTTTTCCTTAAAACTTTAAACAGCAAAGTTATATATATATATATTCCCATTTTCTAAATAAAAATTCTGTATACATTATAAACCGTAATTAGCAGTTAATATTTCTATATTTGTATTTTAATCCATATCCACTTTGCACAATACACATTGCAAGATTTAATGAGCTTGGCTGCTCTTAATCATATGCCATATTTTCCATTAAATGAACATAACAGAATAATATAACAAAATAATATTAGGTATAGACCAGGGTCTAATCTATAAAGGGGGTGATTTCATACCCTTCATTTAGACCACTAGGAACTTGGGTATTAAGGGTAATAATCCAGAATGTTTCTCTCTTTGTCAATTCTTTTTCCCTATCACACCCTCCTTTCAATTTCCCCACCATTTCAATCCCCTTAAAAGTGAATCCCGTTACATTACCATTATGACAGGTTTTGAAATGACGAGGTAAACTATGATTCAAGACCCCATTTTTTATATTGCGAACGTGTTCCATTATACGGATCTTCAATGGTCTTTTTGTCTTACCAATGTATATTAACTTACAAGGACAGGTAATCATATATAAAATATAAGCAGAGTTATAATTAATATAATTATTTATTGTATATTCTTTCCCTGAGATTCCATGGAATTTTTTCACCTGCCTTTCTCCATAACTACACATTTTGCAACCTCCACACGTGTAAAAGCCCTTAATCTCACACACTGATCTTTTAGGTTCTTCTTTTGATCCAACCGATTCAAGTAAGCTTCTAGATACATAGGATTTAACATTTTTTGCCCTTTTATAAACTATATTTGGATAATCAGGGAGAAGAGGGGATAGAATAGGATCCAGTTTAAGTATATGCCAACTTTTTCGAAACATCTATTTTATACTTTTATCTTGACTATTGTACTGCGTAACAAATGGACAAAAAAACTTTCTATCATTTGAATTTCCTTCCTTTACCTTATATGTCAGTAATTCTTCTCCAGATCTCTCTCTAGCTCTTTTTTTTTAATTATCAATTAAATCTTTTGGATAACCCCTTTTCTCAAATCTCTCTTCATATATCTTTGCCTGTTCATCAAATTTTTTTATGCTTGTACAGTTTCTCCTGAGTCTAGAGTATTGAGAGAAGGGAATATTCTTTTTCCATTCAGAATAATGACAGCTAGTGAAATCCAAATAGCTGTTACTGTCAATGCTTTTAATATGTGTAGAAGTATGAATTTCATCTCCTGTACCAGTATTTTCTATATTTAGGACTAGATCCAGAAATTCAATCTTTTTATTGTCAATTGTATGAGTACATTTTAGATTATAGTTGTTCTTATTAATTAAATCCATGAATCCTAAAAATTGTGTTTCCTCTCCATCCCATATTATTAATATATCGTCTATAAAACGTTTAAACAGAATAATATGTTCCATGATTTCACCTGTAAGTATCTCAGATTCCCATTCTCCCATGTATATATTAGCTAGACTCGGTGCGCAAATCGTGCCCATAGCTGTCCCGCACGTTTGGACAAACCAATCATCTAGAAAGGTGAAGTAATTATATTTCAATACAAACAATAAACATTCACATATAAAATCTGTCTTAGTTCGTTCCATATTCGGATCTTTTTCTAAAGTCTTTCTCACTGCGTTTATACCTTTGTCATGCGGGATTGACGTATATAAAGATGTTACATCTATTGTGCACCATTTATATGTATCACACCATTTTATTTTATTTATAATCTGTAATATATGTGTTGAATCTCTCACATGGGATTCTAAACCAACCACATATTTTTTATATATATATCTACGTATTCTGAGATTCTAGACGTTAATGACCCTATTCCAGCAATTATTGGTCGTCCCGGAGGTCTAGTTAGATGTTTATGTATCTTGGGTATCTGATAGAATGTTGCAATTTTAGGGTATTCATTATGAAGATAGTTATATTCTTCTTTTGTTATACATTTATTTATTAATCCTTTTGTAAGGAGCGAATTTAATTCTTTAAGATATTCTTGAGTTGGATCTTTATCTAATTTTTTATAGAACGCTACATCATTTAATAATCTATAGGATTCAGACATATAATAGTCTCTATCCATTATTATAATACCCCCCCTTATCCGCACTTTTAATTATTATCTCCTGATTTTTTGCCTGATTTTTTAGGGCATCCATCTCTCTTTTTGTAAAATTCCTCTGCCTATTTTTCAATGTTCAATGTTTTTTTTACCATTTGAGAGAATAGCTCAACATAAGGACCCTTAGATTCAATTGGATAAAAGGTACTTTTAGGTTTTAATCCAGAGCCAACGATTTCAGTAGCTTTATTTTGTCCTTCCCAATTATTCATAATTGCATCAGACTTCCTTAGAAAATGTCTTTTAAGTGTTAGCTTTCTAATATATAGATTCAAATCAATGTACAGATTAAATTTATTAATAACACATGATGGGGCATAGGACAAGCCTTTCTCCAATACTTTATTCTCATCCGATGTTAGCTGGTATTTTGAAATATTGAAGATACCTGTTTTCGTCTCTGACTCTACATGGTCATCTTTTTTGGATCTCATTTTGGTAGCTCTTTGCCTCGTGATCTCCCCACCTTCGTTTTAGCCCTAAAGGGGTCTGATTTCCTAGAATCTGATGTTGATAACGTGGGCGGCTGGGTTTTCCTAAAAAATTCTTTGGTGAGTTGGTATTATCAAATCCCATTGTCAGAGGTTCAAATCTATTTTTATGCATAAAACTTCCAGCAGTAATATTTTTAGAGATGTTGGACCCTCCCCTTTTTGGGAACTCCCAATTCCCTTTGTAGCTGGGTCTACGCTCTCTTTAAATAGGGATATGTCTACTTTCCTCATTTCTATTCCTTTGGGGTACATTATTCTGTTCTCTCCAGTTTTTCTTTTCTCCTCTAACAGGGAAATTATAGAGTGTGGGTACTCTCCTATTTCTCACATCACGTTTAATGTGCCAAGTTCTTACTTCATCTCTATCATAGTCATTTTTATCCCTTAGATGTTTACGTAGTTTAGTATCAATAACTTTATCTTCTATATTCATCACTTTTTTATCTATCTCTGTTTTTGCTTTCAGAAACTGCTCAGTATTTTTAACCAATTCACATGTTGACTCAAGGATAGTCAGTTCTTTCTCAACCTCCTTTAAAACTTTATTTTTTTCAAAAATCAGAAGCTTCATTAATGCCAACTTTTTCGAAACATCTCTTTTATACTTTTATCTTGACTATTGTACTGCGTAACAAATGGACAAAAAAACTTTCTATCATTTGAATTTTCTTTTACCTTATATGTTACGGTTTATAATGTATACAGCATTTTTATATAGAAAATGGTAATATATATATAACTTTGCTGTATAAAGTTTTAAGGAAAAATTTGTTACACAATTGGAAGCTGCCATGTTTACCAACAAATATTTAGAATGTATGTTTTTTAAGGGTGGATGTGTTTAACAGGTATGAAACCATTCAATCCATATTTGTAAAAAGTTTTTTAGAGAGTTTTGGCTCAAACTGTTGAACATAAATTGTTAGAAGTAAATGTATATATCTGTATTAGATGACATATACTATGATGTGTTCAACAAAAATATGCTGTTAAAAATTACACTGGTTGAAAAGTACACTGATGCCATGTAAAATCTGCATTTTGTTGTGTTGAATTGTAATTTCATTCTATGAGAGGTTAATTGTGAATGTGGGATCACTGAAGCTATATGCTGATAACAATGTGTTTATTTATCGAAATGAGCTGACCGGCTCCTCAGCGATTGGCCCAGTGAGACCTTATAGTAAGGGTAGAGCGTCAGCCAGGCCAGCCCTCTGACAAAGTTGATTACGAAACACGTTAAGGCGTGGCCTGACTGACGCAGTGTGTTCACCGTTTGGCGTCCTCCTCATGGTGAGAAGCTCCTGTGGTCACCAATCGCGATACTGAGTGGGCTCATTGAGCGGTGTGGAGACTGAGGAGATCAGCAGCCGGGACGGAGATCTGCCTATTGGTGCAGTATATGTCATGTGGTATCCAGCCCACAGTGTATATTAAATTGGTATGAGTCCATCTTCTTATGTTTAGAGACGTGGATATTTTATGCTTGTAATAAAACTTTTTCATGCACGATATAGCGCTCCCTTCTTTCTTCTCTTTTTGCACCAGATCTTTTGTGCCCATTGAATCCAGGGTAATTTGAAGGAGAGCTGCGGTCCTCAAATATAGGATCTGAGTGCTACAAACTCACGGAACTGTGCAGGATTCTTGTGCTGGACTATTGAGAATTTATATAAGGACAGCCTTTAAAGTGATCAGCGCATGGGTATTTGTATGTATATATATATATATTTATGTGTAATATAAATATATATATAAATAAAAGTGTATATATATATATATATATATATATATATATATAAAGTATAAAAGTATAATAAATATATATATATTGTATAAATTGTACAGGGTATGTTGATTGTATTAGTAAGCGTGTCCTGACGAAGGGGCTGGTGCCACGAAACGTTGAAAGTCTTTAATACACTTCGTTGTTGAGCATCTTATACTGTGCCTTGAGTGCCGATCTTTTGCTTGGATTGTATATATATATATATATTAATGTTTAGAAACAGAAGGCACTCAGACTTTTGAGCTGCAAGGAAGGACAAGTTGATTTATACAAGGAGAGGAGGTTAAAACTTACCTAATTAGCCTCTTTTGAAAACTGTTTGAAAAGCTTCACCTACAAAATTAGTCTAAAGCCTAACAGTTAATCCTTATTGAAAGCTGATTTTAAAAGATTGTTAAACAGCTTCACATATTAAACTAGATTGTTACTTGAGGACGGTCTATTTTATAAACTTAATTTGAGAAGCCTGAGCCATCAATACCAAACACCCCTAAAGAAATCACGTGTTGGGTTATACCGTTTGTCGCTTACAGTGTTTCGAACTGGTCGACATCACAAACATTGTAACTCACAAGGGTGATGTTAATTCTGTATTATGTGAAAATGTTTTAGAAGTTTAGCTTTTAATGCAATTAAATTGATTTTAATCATATTTTATTATTGGAAAATTGGTTTGGGTGTACTATGGAGATGTTATAATAACATATTAATTATATCTTCAGACCTATGACATCACACAGTACATTTTGAAATTAAGGTTATTAATTTATATATTTTTTTTTCTATAGCTCCACCCCTAGTAGCTCCACCAGTTCCTGAACCTATTTTTCCTGAAAAATAGCCTTTGATATATGTGTACCTAAATATACAAGTGTATTTATATGTGTATCTGTATATGAATGTCTATGCATCTGTATATATGTACTTTGATTGTTTTTTTTATACATTTCTTTGTTCATCCGAGCAATAATGTATTACACATCATATATCATAAAACAAAATAAATAACAAATAGAACAAATCACATTAAGGGTAAAAATATATAAATAATACAATGTATTACCAGAAAAATATTTCCATCAAAAAATGGCACATAATATCCAAAGCATTCTAAATAAGGCAGAAACCCCCCCCCCCCAAGCAGAGAAAAAAAACAAAAATTCCAATAAAATAAAATAGGGGAAAAGATGTATCTTGATTTTGTATATACTGTAGATATATGTGAGCATGTACGTACCTATGTAAGTGTATCTGGTATCTTTGTATATAAGTGTCTTTATGTGTGTATGTATGTACTTATGAATATGTGTTTCTGGTAACTGTATATGGATACATGAGTGTCTGGCGGAAATGTAATGGAGTGCAACTTTAAAACCGTGCAGGTTTATGGCAAAAAACATGCGACTTTGCATTGGCTGGATGTACTAGAGTGCAAGAACGTGCAAAGTCACATGAAAGTTGGACCAAGCCTTCTTGTCTTGTACAAACTCGCATCCAGATGTTTTCCCATGTAAAACATACAACTTGCACAATGTAATAGAGAGCAAGTTAAAAACTTGCACAAGACTAGTTATAAAAAAATAATAATAAAAAAACAAAAACGCTAAATAATATACCTGCTTCAGGCTAGCGAATTTAGCCTGAGCAGCAGCATGTAGAGGAGTAACGTATACAGATCTGTGAGATCCGTGCAGGCTTCTGTGTGTACAAAGGGAATGAAAGTGTTAAAAAAATGACGTGAGGCCCCCCAAAAGCATAACCATAACTCTATGAGCCGGTCCTGGATGTGACAAAATGGGGAAAAAAACGTAGGGGTCCTTCCGTGTTTTCATCAACCAGCACCAGGCTCTCTGAGCCAGTCCTGGTTGTGGAAATATGTGGGACAAAATGAGTAGGGGTCCACCGTGTTATCCACAAACAGCACTGGGCTCTAACTTGCGGGGGTATAATGCCACAGCAGGTGGACACACTTGACGGGGTCTTACAGCCAAAAAAATGTACAACTACACACTAGTCTGCCCAGGCCGGGGATTCCTCGGAAAGTGAGATCCCCCAATATAGGGGTCCACCTTCCCGAGTATATCCCATGCTCAGGCTGATAGCCAAGGGCTATCCTCCGCAACCCTGAGCGGTGAGTCTGGAGTTGATTGTGTATAAAATCAATATTGTCCTTTATAGTGGGACTACTGGTCCCAGCAAGCTGAAATGAACATGTCGACACTTGGAGATCCGCAAGTGCCGACATCCTGGGACCTAAGGACCTGCTGGCACCTCTAGTCCCAATGTAAAGGAAATACTGAACAAAAGACATGACACACAAACACCGAATATTGTATTAGTTTAATACACATTCACCTGCACTCACACTATATACTCACCTACTCTACGGCGCTGGTCGGTCCTCTTCTCCAAGTAGGCACCCTGGGACTTGGCAAAATAGAAAAATTAAGTACGCATGTCCATGGATAATAGTACTGTACTCTAAATACAGTACTTCCCGAATGAAGCTTCAGCCACGGCTTTTCCCATATATATCTATGGGTGGACTATTCATTGCCTGAGAGAGGTGAGACCCACGATATCTCAGCCAATAAGCTCTTCACCCATAGACTTCAATGGTGGGAACCATCGGGTTATTCGAGTTCATTCCCACCATTGAAGTTTATGGGAGAAGCACTTATTGGCCTCTTTCAGCCAGTGAACAGTCCGCCCATAGATTTCTATGGGAAATGCCACATCTGAAGCCTCATTCGGTAAGTACTTTGCTTATAGGACAGTACTGGGTCTGTTGTACTCAGGATTTCATTTTATTATTTTTACAAAGATACTGGATGCCTACATGGACTGAAGAGGACCTAAACCAAGGGGTGGATTTTGTTTTTTTGTTTTACAGGCAAGACCATGGATTATACTGGAGAAGGGGACCAAGTAGGGGCAGGGAGTAAAGGTAAGTATTTACTGTGTGTGTGTAATATAGCCTGTAGGCTACAACGGCTAACACCATCTGATGTCATTAGCTGCAAATGCCAAGCTCCGGAATGTGGAATTCTCCACTTCAGCAGCCTCCATAGAAACCTATGAGGGCTATTTTTGCAGAGGGAAATATCGGAGATGTATGCTGCCGTTCCTCCATGTTACATCTAGCGAACTTACCCTTTGTAGGGATCCGGCGAAAACGTGCTTTCAGGGAGATTTTCCACCAAAACACATTGGTAGATATGTGCACTGCTTATCATTGCTGCCACATGTATCACCTCAGGGCATCAGGCGCGCACACAGGGGGGGTTTCCGAGTACCTAGAAGCTCCCCCTGCCCGCCGATCCATCGCCGCGCAGCTTAATAAGGGACCCGGCGGCAAATTTGTCCACTAACGCCAGTCGCGCGAGCCAATCATGGCTCACGGACCGGCATCCAATCAGGAGCGGCCACGTGGCCGCTTCTAATTGGCTGTTGGTCCACACGGCCGGCAACCAATCAATAGCGGCCACGTGACCGCTCCTAATTGGCTGTCGGTCAGCGCGGCCGGCGCACTATTCTAATGTGCCACCGGGGATCCTGAAGGGAAGGGTGCACACCACTGCGGCGAAGCGAGTCCTGAGAGAGCGGGGCTATGTGCAGAAATGCCGGTGAGGTGGCTGTGTGTACTGTGTGTATGCCGATGATGAAGGGGCTGTGTGTACTGTGTAAGCAGATGGTGTAGGGGCTGTATTACACAGCCCCTTCACCATCTGCATACACAGTATACACAGCCCCTCATTATCTGATCTGCATACACACGGCACCTTACATCTGCTCTGCATATACACTGTACACACAGCCTTTTCATCATCTGCATACACAGAACACACAGCCCCTCACTATCTGATCTGCATACACACAGAGCAGATGTAAGGTGCTGTGTGTATGCAGATCATTTAGTGAGGGGCTGTGTGCACTGTGTAGGCAGATGGTGAAGGTCTGTGTGTACAAATAGTGAGGGTCTGTGTACAAATGTTGAGGGGCTGTGTGTATAGGTAAGGGGAACAGAGTGCTGTGGCGATTGCTGAGGGGAGGGGTGGCGTGAGGTGAGTGGTGAGGGGAGAAGTGAGTGCTGCAGTGAGGGGAGGAGAGGTGAGTGGTCATGTGAGGAGGGGTGTGCTGCTGTGAGGAGAAGGTAGGTGTGAGGAGAGGTGAGTGCTGTGTGGAGGGGAGGTGTGAGGAGAGGTGAGTGCTGTGGGGAGGGGAGGTGTGAGGAGAGGTGAGTGCTGTGTGGAGGGGAGGTGTGAGGAGAGGTGAGTGCTGTGGGGAGGGGAGGTGTGAGGAGAAGTGAGTGCTGTGGGGAGGGGAGGTGTGAGGAGAGGTGAGGTGTGAGGAGAGGTGAGTGCTGTGGGGAGGGGAGGTGTGAGGAGAGGTGAGTGCTGTGGTGAGGGGTGAGAAGTGAGTGCTGTGGGGAGGGGAGGTGTGAGGAGAGGTGAGTGCTGTGGTGAGGGGAGGTGTGAGTGCTGTGGGGAGGGGAGGTGTGAGGAGAGGTGAATGCTATGGGGAGGGGAGGTGTGAGGAGAAGTGAGTGCTGTGTGGAGGGGAGGTGTGAGGAGAGGTGAGTGCTATGGGGAGGGGAGGTGTGAGAAGTGAGTGCTGTGGGGAGGGTAGGTGTGAGCATGAGGAGAGGTGTGGGCTGCAGTGAGGAAAGGTGTGCTGCTGCAAAGGGAGAGGAGCAGAGAGGGAGGAAAGAAGACTTCCAGAAGAAAAGAAGAAGAGCTGGCCAAGAATAGGAGGCGCTGCTGGCCAGGATGGACCTACAGCAAGAAGCTGAGGATCAAGAAGCTGAGGACCGGAGAGTGTTGCAGTGGTGGAAAGGAAAAGACCTAAACGAATCTCCCCACTGCAGCCTCTCCCAGCGCCATGTTAGGCGGCTTCGCCCACTTTCACTTATTTAATCCTCCTTAGACCACCGGGGTTGTTGGACACTAGGCCCGTGGTGGGCATATCCTGAGTGCATATAATAAGCTCTAAGCATAGCTCAGTCTCATACAATCAGATACAGGCAGTGCTCTCCTTGGGTAGTCAGTAATCCAAGCTTATTAATCCATTTCTGTGCCACTTTTCAGATGCATTTATTACATATTTTGTCAAGGCATCTGAAAGGTTGCACAGTAATGAATTAACAAGCTTGGATTATTGAGGAGGAGGAGGAGGAGTGCTGCCTGTATGTGTTTAGATTTTTGCCATTGGTTTTGTAACCAAGTATTGGAAACCCCCCTTTCAAAATCCTGCGTTTGCCACTGGGGCATGGTGCTGTCCGCATGGAGTTTCTGGGCCTGATCCAGAGGTGCACGCTAAGTGAAAGCAGCATGCAAGCGACTGGTGTTTTCTGTCTACACATGCGTCCAAGTTGCACGGCGCATGTGTCCTGATGGTTACAGGTACAAGCCACAGAACTAATTTAAACACAAAGATAGGCAATTTCAGTGGGCGTTTCTGGGTGATAATGGGGAGGGGGTTGGCTAGCCAGATGAAAGCATGTCCTTGTCAGTGACTGCAGCTTCTGTCGCAGTTGCACCGGTTTCGGCGGCCATGTTCAGGCAGACATTCTGCACCTCCATAAGACTAGTGCCATGTACGATGATGCGACTTAATACGCAAAATGGCAGATTAGCGCTGCAGCTGGTGGGTGTCTCTGTACGAATCCCATTGGCTGCGTCATTAGCATTAAGACATGGTCCTGCTGCGGAAAGAGATGCAGTCATGGCTGCAATAGTGTGCACCCCTGAATCAGGACCAATGCGCTCTCCACATGTTTATACATGAGCATACTAATAGGTGAATTAGCGTATAACCAAACAGCCAAGAGGTGCATTGTCTGACAGACTGGAAGTTTGCTGTGCATAGAGTAAAATATCTCCCCTTCCATCACACTTTAGATGAAATATCTAATATTTCCATTTCATTCACGTATTTTTCTTGAGGAGACACGTGACATATTTGTTTCTTGAGACGTGTGTCAGGAAATACGTGGAGCAGCTGGTAACAGCCTCCTGGGGGTATCAGGCTGTTGCCCTCAGGCTCTGCCCATTGTTCTCCCGTGTCAGTGGCGGCCGGTGACCCTCCTCCTCCCTGCGTGCGCTGTAACAAGGAACGCCTGCTCTCAGCTCCATGTTTCCAGTAGGACGATTTTAAACCTAACATCCCGCGGGCTTCCGGTCTCGGTGGTGCGGGTGCCGGAGCGGGATGGAGCGGCGCTGAGAAGCGGCTCCGCGGCGGGGACCAGCCTGCACAGAGAGCGGGGGAAAGCCCCGGTCCTCAATGGGCAACCGGAGCTGACAGCCTGCTCCGGGCACAGCGGGACAATGAAGCTCCTGAAACCCACCTGGGTTAATCACAATGGTGAGGGAGGAGCGGGCGGGATGGAGTGGACCCGGGGAGCCACAGCAGTTGGAGAGGTCTCCAATGGGAACAAGTTGTAACGGGCCAGTGTGTCAGCGGCCAGAGTTATGTAGTGATGCGAGTGCCCCTGGAAGCTGCCAGTGAGTGGTACCTGTGTGCGGCTCCCCTGGGAGCCACCATGGTAAGGGCGAGGTCAGACACGTAACACAGAGCAATCTAGGAGCAATGTTACACCTCTAGCAGCAGTGTCCCTAACTGCACGATGTGAGTTCAGCATGTGCTGCCCAAATACTGGACTGGAGAGACCTCCATAGTCACCGGCATATCAGGGGCATCTGCCTCCTCCTTTCTGACACCTGCTGAGGATGGTGCAGCGCCCTGTAGTGCTACTGATTACAGCTATCAGGATGCAAAGGAGCACTGATCAATATTTGTCTGACCCATATATTTTGCTGTGTTCCTAAACATCTTGCCTTGTATACATGCAGTAGGTTGAATTAATGTTTAGTTATTTATTAGCAGCTGTAATATTTGGAATGCTCTGCTTTATGTAAACAAAGCTGCTTTATTTTTATTTCTAGGCAAACCAATCTTTTCGGTGGACATTCATCCTGATGGTACAAAATTTGCTACCGGAGGACAAGGTGTGTTTTGTTGTAGAGGTGCAAAAGAAAATCTCAAGCTGTAGGTGTGCAGCATGTTTAGGATGCGTGTGTGTATATGTGTGTGTTTATAGCTTCAGACTACTTGCTATTATGTGTTTAACCATTTGGTAGACAACCTGTGGTTCTTTATATAGATCTACAATTTCCAGTATATCCTGCTGCTGCTGTTTTAGCCTGACTTATTCTTAGAGGTTCATCCTTTTTTTTTTTTTTGCTAAAATCATAAAGGACAGTAGACTGATCTGCTCCATTTTCCTTTTCAATCAAATTTATAGTGGATTTAGGTCCAACAAAATGTTTTTGTAATAGTCATTATGGACCTTCATTTATTTAGTGCCAGCATACTTTGCAGTGCTTTGCGTTTTGGGAACAAACACAATAACATATTAGAACTGTATTTATAAAACGGTTAGTGGGCCTGGCTTTGATGAGCCCCTAGAGGCTAATGCAGAGTTCAGTTTTACAGATGTATCTTGCTTGTTTTCACACTGTTCCTTGTCTGGAACTGAGCATATGCGATTATGGGAGATTCTGAATTCTACGCAACTCAGTCACTTCTCCACTTGTGGATGAAGGTATGTAACTGGCTGTTTGCAGGCTAAGTTTAGTGCCATCGTGTCTACAGATTTGTGTTTGCATAATTTCTGATAGATCTTTTGCACCAGGAATAGGGCTGGTGTAAGTACTCACTGATTATACTCAGTTTGGTACCTGTTATATTAACAGATAGTGGCGGTTGGCCTCCGAGATGCACCATTAGTTCCAATTACGCAGTGCAGGTGCAATTATGGCCGACTTGCTTTCAACTCCGCATTGACCCCTCAGTGTTTAAAGATCTAGAAGCTTTTTTAAACTGTATTTCAAACTACTGGCTTAAAAAATTTTTTGTAGCTGAAGCCCTAACAGCCCTTAAGCATCCAACAGTATCAGTTATCTATTTATTTGTTTCCAGGGCAAGATTCTGGAAAAGTTGTTATCTGGAATATGCCACCTGTTGCTAAGGAGGAAGATGAGAAGAATGAGAGTATTCCCAAGATGCTGTGCCAGATGGACAACCATTTAGGTACCAGACCACATCGCAAATAGCTGCTCTGGGGTTTCTCACCTCTTGGTTGAACAAGAGGCAAACTTTAAGATGGTGTCAAACAACCCAGGGATGGGGACTAGCGTTTGAAGAGTGGACACAGTATGAGCAGTTCGTTATCCTCGCCGTGCTGTCACTTTGGAATTGGATTAATCTTTGCGTACACTCTGTTTCAGCCTGTGTGAACTGCGTGCGATGGTCCAACAATGGAGCATATTTAGCGTCTGGAGGAGATGACAAACTCATCATGGTGTGGAAGAGATCAGGGTGAGCTGAGGACAACTGTCCACACTGCGCCTCGGCTTGTGCTGGAGTAAATTGACATGTCTCAATTAAGAGATTCTATTTGACAGCATGTATATTCTAGAAAATATGTCCATGTTGTGTGGCAAATATGAAGCAAAGTTTTATTTTTGTTGATATTCACATCTAGGGAGCCAGGTAGTATGTCACTAATCACCAGAAATCTTTAAAGCAGACAGAAAACTACTGTTTGCTTTGCAGTATTGTGATTGGCCATGTGGCCTGGCTGTAGTAGTGCTATCCCTGACCATAGAAGGTATCCCATGATTGCAGATGTCCGTCACTTGATAGTCTCACACCTGCTGCAAAGTGCCCCTAGTCAGTCATGATGAATCTACAAAGCAGTTGATTGTTTCAATCCCTTTTAATCCCTGTAGATAGATTTTATTTTTATTTTTTATTAGCCAAATTTATTTTATTGTTATATTAGCTGAATTGAATGCTTCTAACAACCTTCCTAATCAGTCTGATTTATAGATGAAGGTTCTGAACAAACATTAGGAATAAGGGGAGTTTGTAGTATGGAGAACACTGAGCAATGGTACTGACAGGAGGATTACTTTTAATATTGGAATAGTAGTACAGTATGTGTCAGATGCATTTCCCTTGGCCTATGTAAAGAAGAAACATGACGGATTATTGGATGAAATCCTAGGAGTTACAGTACCCAGAAATGATTAGTTAGTGTGCAGGATCTATGCTTTGATGTTTCCAGAAGTATATAGGAGGTTGTTCTACTTTGTGCTCATCTCTCAGGTACATCGGACCCAGTACTGTTTTTGGCTCCAGCAGCAAACTGGCGAATGTAGAGCAATGGCGCTGCCTCTCCATCCTCAGGAGTCATTCGGGAGGTGAGTACCTGATGTGAAAACATGGGTTGGTGCAGAAATGTCTTCCTAACTCCTGCAACATAAATTGCAATTTTCACATAAAATTAGGCCTTGATTTACCTTCATCTTAAATTTCTTAGCCGCCCCCCTCCCCTTCTTCTTTTATCTCAGATGTAATGGATGTGGCATGGTCTCCTCATGATGCTTGGCTGGCTTCCTGTAGTGTGGATAACACGGTGGTAATATGGAATGCTATGAAGTTCCCGGGTAGGTTGGAGGGTCCTTCTTCAGGCTATGCAGTGCTTTACAGTCCCACTTGTTATAATGATTATTTGAAGTCTTTTAAAAATATTAGCCTTATAAATGGTTGAAATGAATAATACTGCAATGTAAATATTTTTTAAAACTTATCTGACCAATAATCTGTCTCTAATCTTGTAGAGATCATAGCTACATTGAAGGGCCACTCTGGATTAGTGAAGGGACTGACCTGGGATCCCGTGGGGAAGTACATTGCTTCCCAAGCCGATGACCACAGTCTGAAAGTTTGGAGGACCATGGACTGGCAGCAAGAAACTAGTATCACCAAGCCCTTTGATGAGGTACAAGACATTTAACTTGTCTATCATAGAAGACTTTGAGGTTGGACAACTATTTCCCTTTCTGTAGTTTAAGATTGTCAGGCGTTTATTCTTATGTCAAACAGTATTTTTACACAATGCACTTTCCACAGTGTGGAGGGACTACCCATGTGTTGCGTCTTAGTTGGTCTCCTGATGGACATTACCTGGTATCTGCTCATGCAATGAACAACTCTGGGCCAACAGCGCAGATTATTGAGCGTGATGGCTGGAAAACCAACATGGACTTTGTGGGGCATCGAAAAGCTGTCACAGTTGTGGTGAGATCACCTTTGGTATTCCTTTTTGAAATGGAATGTTATATTCATCTGCAGTTTTTGTGTTTCTCTTGCCATATGCTTTACTACTTCTAATATTTAAAGTTTAGTATTTAAAAAAACAAAACAAAAGTAGTTTGCCTATTCTAAACCTCTTTCTTTGTATTGTTGTTCCAGAAATTCAACCCAAAAATCTTCAAAAAGAAACAAAAGAATGGGAGCTCCAGCAAGGCAAGCTGTCCTTACTGCTGCTGTGCGGTGGGAAGCAAGGATCGCTCGCTGTCTGTGTGGGTGAGTGAGTCTGTTTCCTTTTTGCAATGCAGTGCCCATATTATATTATGTATCTATATATGCATTTCAGGGCACCTCTGTTCCATTATTGAAATCATACTATTATGGGACTATTCTGTTGAGTACTATATCTTGCTTTACTTTCACTACAAAGTATTTTTCCTTTGCTTTTTTTTAGTCCACATTTTTTTTTTGCTGGTTATCTAGCTGCTATGTGTGTGTGTGTGTGTGTGTGTGTGTGTGTGTGTGTGTGTGTGTGTGTGTGTATATGTATAATATAATATATTTTATTTTTTTGTGTGTGTGCACGTCTTGGATTTGCAGAGACTGTTTCTAGGGCCTTGTATGACTGACAAGTCTATCTTTTATTGGAACAAGTTCTAGCATAACATCAGACCATTTTCTAATAATGTCTAATTTTTTGGGGGGTTTATATTTATTTTTTTGCAGCTCACCTGCCTTAAGAGACCTTTGGTGGTAATCCACGACCTGTTTGACAAATCTATTATGGACATCTCATGGTACTGCATATACTCAATTATGTTTTATTTGTTTTTTTGCATTCAATTTTTTAACAGCAAACTTGAACAGTTAAACATTTTTTTTCTTTCTATGCCTAACTGCTTATTATTCTACCATTGCATTGGGCAGTTTGGAAGAGCAGAGTTTTATTGTTTTATTCACATTAAATGTGTGATACATTGACATTAGTATATCACATTTTGTTTTAGCTTTCACTTTCTTAAATTGTTATAGTTTGCCTTATACATATATTAAGCAAATAAATAAAGGCTACGTTTTATACCATTTAACAGGATTTCAGTTATGACCCTTTAATAGTAAAATCTGTGATAGCCCAATAAAATAATACTTTTTCTTTCGTTTTTTTTGTCTAAATGGTAGATGAGTGCAGATGGTGATGATGGTGTTTATTTACTCCATGTGTAACACTGCTGAGTACAGGAGTGAGACTTTTGCCTTTCCAGTTATTGCTGCCCCAAGGGTTTAATTCACAGAAGAAGCTCTAGAGAAATGACAGAAGCTTTTATCCTGCCACTGTGTTCTGTGCATCACCACTCCCAATCCTTGTTTTCCTTCCCCATCATTGTTATACCGCAAATGGCAAAAGCTGTGCTCTGCTTGCTTTCCAGGACTCTGAATGGCCTGGGCATATTGGTATGTTCCATGGATGGATCAGTAGCTTACTTGGATTTTTCACAGGATGAGCTGGGTGACCCACTAAGCGAGGAGGAGAAGGTACTGTGAGACTCCTCCTTTTTGCATATCCTGTATTTTGACAATATGTTACAGCTGGTAACAGTGTATATAATATAACCTCTGTTGTTTTAAATGTTGCAATTTCATCACGCTACTTCATATGCGTTATTTTACTTCCATATTGTTATGCAATTACAGAATAATATCCATCAAAGCACTTATGGGAAAAGTCTAGCCATCACGACGGAGTCCCAGCTGCCCAATACCATCATAGAAAATCCTGAAATGCTTAAGTTTCAACAAAGGCAACAGCCAAACCTGGATGGAGAACATGGGGCTGCTGCTCACAGAGATGCCCCAGCTCCAAAAGTGGCCAGTATGGTAAATGGTGAGAGCCTAGAGGACATCAGGAAGGTATGAAGATGCCACTTAGTGTCAGCATTTGTTTGGACTTGGTTATTTTTCACTAACTGCAAATGTTTTCTGTTTGGAGAGTGCACTTACTAATAACTTGATTATTCTTCAACAATAAGGGAGTTTATAACCCCCATATATGCTGCCTGCTTCTAGCCTTCCACTAATCTTGATTTTCTGTGAACTTTTAATGCAGGTCATTCCTATATTGGAGGTCTTGTAGTAATGAAAGTATGTCATAGGAATTTTTCTGTCCTAAAATTCATGGTCTTTACAGAGCTGGAAGCCTGCAGAATTAGTTTCCTCCCTCTTATTTGCATACTTGAGCAACTGGCAGGTCCAAATGTAAATAAAGGGAGGAGACATAAGTAAAATGAGACCTTTCTAGAATGCTTTGGATGCATAGTATATAGTTTTGCATACTTTTCATTGATTTTTAAATTTAAATACTTGACATACAGGTTTTAAGCATAAACAAACATATTCTGATGGTTTTTCAGTACAGAAAAATTGGAAATATGATTGTAAAATAACACAACTGAAAATACAATATAAAATGTGAATAGGGGGGCAATATGACAAAGTAAATGGGAATGTGACGAAGGAAAAACTGGATTCTACTGAAGCAAAAAAATGTATGTAAAGACCTTCTGAGATCTAATATCCTAAAGATAACCTGCTGGGATTATCTAAAGTAATAAATGCTTAATGTCTATGTATTAGATTTTTATATAAAAGTTTTTAGTTGCGATTCATCAATAGATGCACTTATATTATTTACTAAATATCTTCATTAGGAAAACAAATTGTGGCATGTGGAGGGTATGACACAAACATAATAGAAAACCTAATTAAAATCTGCATCTGTTTCTTCTCCGTAATTTCAAATTTGCATTGTGTAAATCGGACATAGGCCCTCATTCAGAGCCGTACGCTGTGAGCAGAGCGCACGCTCTGAATGAGGGCCGCCCTCCATAAAAATGGAGCGTCCTCCTGGACGCTCGTATAGCTGTGGGTCACCACCCACAGCCTATACGAGCGTGCAGTTTGATGGCCGCGATGGTCGTGACCATCGCGACCATCGAAACTGCGAGCCGGAGCCTGCGGTTGAGGTTTTCAACCGCAAGCTCCGGAGTGATTTTGGCTCTATCAGAGCCAAAATCACTCCCACTGACATCACTAGTGATGTCAGTGGGCCGGCTTCTGACGGGAGGCGTTCCCGTGGGAACGCCCCCGTCAGGGAGGCACGCCCCCGGCACGCCCACCAAAGGGGGCGTGCTGTCAATCAACATCGACAGCACGCCCCCTTTGATCAGACACAACGAGCGAAGGACTTTCCTTCGCTCGTCGCGTATGGCGCATGCGCACGACGGAGCTCCCTCCATCGTGCGCATGCTCAGTGCAGAACATCGACCCACTTGCGAGCGGACAGCCGCTCGCGAGTGGGTCTGAATCAGGGCCATAATTAAGACTTGCTTTAGCATCCAACAATCTTGGGGACATTGTTAGACACTGGGTTCGAGAAGCGGGCACTGGAATAAGCACATGTAGTTAACATAACTGAAGCAGCACCCGCCTGTAAGCCCTCACAACTCCACAGGATCTGTTGTTGTTTAGTGCTTCTGGAATAGGCATGACATTTCATAAGGAAGATTTTACTTTATTTTATTCACATTTTACACTGGCGCCTCAGTTATTTTTAGCGTTGATTCCGTGCTTTCATGGAGCCAGACTGCTGATCCCAGGGGGCAATTCAATTGTTTGTAAGCGGCTATTTGTTTTGTGACCCGACAGAGCAATTCAATTGTTGCTCTGTTCGGTGCGATAGCCGTTGGCATTTCTGCTCGCATCCTCAGGAAGGTGTGAGCAAAAATGTGCAATAAACACGTGCTTAGGGCGCCCAAACAGCAGTTTGGGTGCCCTAACCAGGACTTTAGACGGGGTTAGCCGTTTTACACAGCTAAAACCGGTCTAATAGGGCCCGGTGACTGATAATTAATAGACTCCCAAAACAATTGAATTGTATCACTGAGTGCACATTCCCAAAACAATTGATTTGCCCCCTTTGACTGCAGTCCTGCTGGAAGATATATTTGCATTGGTATTAATTTTTATGTTTGCTGCAGAATCTTTTAAAGAAACAAGTTGAAACGCGGACAGCAGATGGTCGACGTAGGATCACCCCATTGTGCATTGCCCAGCTGGACACTGGGTACGTATGTGTTGTAGCTAGAGTTTGTCTAGTTCATCAGATGTCACAAAACTGAATCCTGTTGATTTTATAAGGCTCACTTTGATTATTCAAATATACCATTGCAGGGACTTTTCTACAGCGTTTTTCAATAGTATACCAATATCTGGGTCACTGGCAGGGTCTATGCTTTCCTCTCAAAGCAACCAGCAGCTCATATCTCTGGACTCAAACACTACCAGCTCAATGGGGGCAAAGTCCAGCCTGGAACCTACAGGAAATGCAAAACCAGCAGAAGAGACTGCCAATAAAGAGGGGTAATGTATAATTGAATATCCTTGTTTTATGTAAAGTAGGTGTTTGTAGTGTTTAGATAGATATAATAATAAGATACTAATATTGTCGACAGTGGTAATACAGTACAGGCCAGGGATATGTGAGTTTTAAACTAATATTGGTATAACAGGTGTGAGGATTAGCAACATTGGGCATTATTTACAGGGGAATACATGAGTGGAATCATGTTTTACATTTATTCAATTACTGTACTGTCAGATCCTCTAAACAGTAACTAATAAGTAAGTGATCAAGTGACAGAAGCAGTCACTCTACATATCTTATTTTTGTTACAGGAATTAAATTATTCCTCAACAGTTTAAAGACTATTTCTGTCCACAGAAGAGTACGGCAAAATAATATATTACTCCAATTACTACGTATTGCCGCTGTCACCCATGACTGTAATTATCTGATGCTGCCATCGCCCACTACACTGCAATAATTATCAGTTTTTAAACTTTTTCCTTATTCTTTGCAAGAAAGCAAAGATAAAAAAAACCGGCTTTTTGAGGCACACATTAAACAGAATTATTTAATCAAAATTAGTGATTGTAATTTTAAAATATAATTTAAATGGATGCTACCCCTTAAATTAGTCCCAAGGTCTCAAAGTTTGGGGTACATCAAAAAGTATAAATATATGAAACAAGTATTACATGTTAATGGGTTCTGCGAAGTATTTAAATAATTTCCCTAGTTATTTATTCAAAGGGCTGTTATTTATACTTCACCCCTTAGGGAAATCGTCTAAACCCACTCAGGGTACCTCCTAATTAGATTCAAATTGTATATTCATCAATCACATCTCATGTGTGAGCATATCTAGTTAGAATGTAAAAAAAATTCTCAAATCAATATGCAAACAGAGAACATATGTTTGATAATGACATATATAATTGATATGTTTCACTTGAACTACTGGCAACTATATGTCCTCTGTTGTATATTGATTTAGGAATATATAATATGGTCAGCAAAAATCCATATGACTACAGTAAACCGTATATTTAGTTGCATCAAAAACTTACATAGTACAAATGATGGAGTAGGGATATATTTATTGCAAGTACCTGTATTTAAGTAAATGGTACTAATACTTTCTCTAGCAACACACCATGCTCTTCTCAGTTGCTTGAACAGAGTAAATATGGCCAAAGGGAGTCTGTTGTCATCAACTGGGCAGTTGTTCTAAAGGATGCCAGTTTACAGTGTTGGGAGGCAGTAACTTTCCATCTCCGACTTTAGGGTCGGTGGTCCCTTTCAGAAGCAAAGGTACCAATAAATATCCTCAAAACTTTGGCTGTACTAAGAGCTCTTGTTCAAGCTCAGTTGGTTCTCCGCAGCAGGCAAGTCCGCATCCAATTAGACAAGTCAACCAAAGTGGCCTACATTAATCACCAGGGTTGGAATGCAGAGGAATATGTTCCAGCAATTTTGGTGGTTTACATCCCAGTTATCGAGAATTGGGAAGCAGATTACCTAAATTGCCACTGGATACATCTGGGGAAGTGGTCTCTCCCACCATGAAGTATTTTTACAGTTGGTGAACAGATGAGGACTGCTGGAAGTGGACATAATGCTATTTAGATTGACCCATAAACTACCTTTTTATGGGTCAAGTGCACAAGATTCAAATGCACTCAAAGTTGACCACCTTAGCCTATTCCCGCTTGACCAGAGCTCCTAAATTAGGGACCATTCCTACATCAAGACTTCTCTTATTGGGATTTAATGGTTTGGATGTTGAGGCCATGATCCTCTTAGTCAAAAGTCTTTCTAAACCTGTAATCAAACCAATGATTCGAGCAAGAAAGCCTGTCTATTCTTGGAATTATCACAGAATTTGGAAAGTGTGTGTGTCCTGGTGTAAGAAACAGGTTCACAGTTTGGTTTACCCAGGTTACTTTTTACAGACTGAAAGAAAATAGATGAGGCTGAAACTTGAGAAAGAATAAACTTCTCCCGTTATCCAATCCAAAGAAAGTTGGCTAACATTCCTGCAGTCCAGACCTTCTTGCAAGGAGTAATGCAAATACAACCTCAGCATGTTCCGCCAGTTCCTCCTTTGGACCTCAATTTAGTCCTTTCGGCCTAACAAGTCTGTCCTCTGAACTAGACCCTCTTATTGTCCAAAAGTGGTGTTCTGTTTCCATATCAATCAAGATATAGTTATTGCTACTCTGTTTTAGGAATCCAGTCCAAGTGAAGAACTTTCTACTTCATCATAGTATGTGGTTCATGCTTTAAAAATTTCCATCAAAAGATTAGAACTGATAAAGAATGAGTCTTTTTATCCTATATGATATGACCAGAGAGGTTGGCTGGCCTCAAAACAAACAATGGCCATATTGATTAAGGCGACTATACTCCAGGCGTATGTTTCATAGAGAGTGTCAGTGTCTGATTGCTTAGAGGAGCACTGTATGCATTCAGTGGGGGCCTTTTGGGCGGCCTGACATGGGGCTTTGGTGGAGTAGCTTTTCAGGGTGGCTACTTGGTCCTCTGTTCATACCTTTTACTAAGTTCTACAGGTTTATTGTTCTTAAGGCGCTATCTATGGGTTGCTGAAGCATAGGGTCCCTCTCCTTAATTACCGCTTTGGGAAATCGCCACTGTAGCAATGTCCATTAGCTAGGATGCAGGAGAAACTAGTCTTTTTTTGGGAATTGCTTGTTAAATCCCTTTTTCTGAATCCAGCTGGGGGACACTATGATCCTACCATTTCGCCATTATTCCTTTTATTGTGGATGACTGTTTGTTCATAACTGTGCTTGGCTAGTTGAACCGAGCTCCTATTGGCTGCTAGACGCAGGTGGGATGTTAAGGGGAGGGGTTTCAATTCCAAACAATTATCGTTTCAAGATGTGCCAAACTCCCCAGTGGAATCCTCTACATCCCAAGGTAGCAGTGTCCCCCAGCTAGATTCAGAGGAGGATTTAAAGTTTAGTTTCCAAAAATCCTATTTATTTTTTGTTGTTCTCACCATAAGATGGCGTGTGATAATGTACACAGTCCATTGGAGAGCAACAATCTCATTGTTTGTACTAGAAATACTTGCTGATGCTGTCAATACTGAGATGTGAGCAAGTGTAGTGTTCCCCCTATAATTGGTGGTTGCCAGTCATGTTTTTGTTTTGACTGCTTAATTTGTTGATTACGGTATAACATTTTCAAGTAGGCTACTTTATTGAGTGAGGGTAATGTAAAACCTTTCAGTAGATCTACTTTGATAAATACGATCAGGAAAGTAAAGTGGATCACACTGTGGCTTTTATTACATTAAGGTCTTCACGTTATGCAAAGCACCAAAAAACTTCAGAATGTTCGTGTAAGAAAAATAAACATTGTATTCTTCAACCATCCCTTTTAGTGGAAGCACTTCCACCGTTACGCCTTCGGCCCCCACAACTGTGTCTGCTCAGCATAAAATTGAACCCATGAAAGCACTTGACTCTCGATTCACTGAGCGATCAAAAGCAACCTCAGGGACAACAGGAGTTCCGCACATAAACCAGACTGCTGCAGACAGGTATTTACTGCAATATTATTATTTTTTTTCTTTAAAATGTGTTGAGTTTAGTTCTATAATACATTAAATGGAAATCTATTTTCAAAAGAAAAAAAAAAAGAATTATCTGAATTACAGAAGCATCCTCAATTCTATTTTTCGGTTATTGAGAATTAAAAAATCTGTACAAAGGGAAATTGGCATTTTACATTCAGTCACAACTTATTTTTATCAGTTAAATGCTATGTGTATCCTTTGTTGAGTATCTCATATGGTACTCCTTTTTTATGATGGGTAGTTCTAAAACTTATTTACTTTTATCATTCATCCATATATGGGCTCTGGAATACATGGGTCTAGGCTCAGCTGGAGCTTATTCACTATACATACGTCTATTGAGATATAGAGTTTTAATGTACCTTCCGGACCTGGGTGATATTGGCAGAAATAGTACTGCTGCCAGTATCTCCTCCCACTGCCTGCTTCTACCTTGGTACTGTGGGCATGATTCAGAGATGGACGCAGTGCCAATATTTATGCAGTTTGCTGTCGGCAATTGTGTACGGAATTGCTAACACTTGAGAGAGGGTTTGCGATCCCTGTGGATTTGACCTAAAGTGATCATAAAGAGGGGCCATCGCAAATACAATGTTTCAGAGGCCATGTTTATTTAGTTGCATTAGAGGAGAGTAGCTAGAGTTACTCTAGGCTACTGCAAATGTCGATGGTGCGACCAGTGTTGTCGATGTTTGTAAACAATCTCCCATCGCGAAAAGCACAGACCACGCAGCCTGAAAGTGGGGGTCTCACCGCTCGTTCATTCCATTGCACCGTCCCTCAAAGTTAAACTGAGATTAGCATTTGCATATTCCTGCAATCGCTATGCGGGTACGGCTAAATTTATCAACCATCTCTGAATCAGGCCCTGTCTCCAGGGAGGACTAACTCACTTCTGCCGAATACAGTGATCGGGCTTTGGCTGAGCAGCTATTAGATCTTTTGTTACTAAATTTTGCTTTTCTGTGCCCAAAGATGGTAGTTTTCTATAGAAGGTGCTGTACTACTTGACCCTTCTGTAGATGCAGAATTGAGAGGTCCTCGGTGTTCCACTAAAAGTAGATGTGAGCTCCTGCCCCTTTTTATATTCTCTCCATGCATGGAGCTTCAGTTAAATCGAAGTGCTTAGGGCAGTATCCGCAGGCACCTCTGGCTGTAATCTTCCACTCCTAAAATTAATTGCATCAAACGCTTCCAAATAAATGGATTGCGCTATGGAGGCTTTGCTGCAGGTAAGTTTCCTCTGTTATGTAGTACATGAGGCTGTGTACTTTTAACTAGGCATACCTATTTATCTGGAACACCGCTGAAATGGCATAAGCAGTCTGTGTGAAATTGTTGGACTATCCTAGAGAGGTGCCTTCCCCTTATCCTCTTGCCAAATCCAGCTCGGCCTCAGAGCCTTGCAGAATCGATGCAGGGCCTGGTATGAATTTCTTTCTCATAAGAAAGCATGTTACAATCTGCTTCTGTTCCCAAACCTCTTATTGTTTTACTTTATACGTAGCCAAAAGGGGACAACAGCGCCTTACAAAGTACATAAACAGGAACAATATGATCAAAACAAGGAATTAAAGTGACTTGCAGAACAAAACATTGCTGCACATCGACAAGGTTGATAAACCTTGCTTTATCAGCAGTCATAAGACTAAAATAAGCACAAGAATTCTGCTTTGCTTCGGTTCTGGGAGTCAGAACTTTGAGAATTCCTCTGGTCTAGAAGAGATTTTCTAGACGACAAGTTGAGGACAACCTATGAGATGTATGGGCGGGCTCAATAGTCAGGATTATGAAGAGTAGTTTGATTTATCAGTTTAAAAGAAAAAAATAAACGTAATTTTTTTTTTCCTCCTCAATTGGAGTTGCATTGTGAATCTTTCACCAGACCTGATGGAAATTTCTCATATTTTGCAGACTCTGGGCCAAATGTAATAGGGTGTCAGTTTTGGTAAATTGCGAGTTTGGTGCTAAACTCGCAATTTTTCACAACTCTCCAATGTAATATGGTGTCTGTTCACTAAAACTCGCATTTTTCAGAGTTACTAAAACTCCCCATTCTCAAACTCGCATCCAGATGTTTTCACATTGAAAACAATCAACTCGCCCAATGTAATAGGGTGTCAGTTTCAGACTCGCCAAAAAAAGATAACTAAAAGTCCCCAAATAATAGACCTGCTTCAGGCTTGCGAGTATATCCTGAGCAGGTCAGATTAACGCAGAAACATGCACATATCCATAAGATATGTACATGTTTCTGTGTGTACTTATGTAAAATGTTTTTAAATATTTTTTTTTTTTATATATGCACCCCCTCCCCAAAAGCCTTACCAGCCCCGGGCTTTATAAAGCCTGTTCTGGTTCTAAAAATACAGGGGCCAAAATGCATAGGAGGCCCCTATATATTAAGAACCAGCACAGGGCTTTGTTGAGCTGGTTCTGGAAAATCAGGGGACAAACGAGTAGGGGTCCCCTGAAAATTCCAGAACCAGCACCGAACTCTTTCTAGCGGGGGGATAATGCCACAGCCAGGGAAAACCTTTCACCGGTTTTCCCTGCCAAAGCATTATCCCTGACCGCTAGTCAGCCCAGGCCGGGGATCCCTGGGGAGTTGGGGACCCCCCCAATAAAGGGGCCCACCTCTCCAGGGCACCCCAGGCCTAGACTGATAGCCCGGGGCTATCCCCGACACCCTAGGGCAGTGGGTGCCGGGTTGATAGTGTTAGTGTTGTGTGTTAAATTAAGGGCTAAATATTGTCTTTAGTTGTAGAACCACAAGTGCCAGCAAGCCTCTCCCGCATGCTGGTATTTGGAGAACCACAAATACCAGCATGCGGGGCATTACGGGCCCGCTGGCACTTGTAGTTCCACAACTAAAGAAATACATAAATAAACAAACACACACCGTGAATGTAAAATTTTAATAAAACATACATTCACACTCACACATACTCACCTAGTATCCAAAGTAATCCATAGGGGTACCTGAAAAAAAAATCCATACTCACCTCTCCTATGCGTCGATCGCGTCCTCTTGTCCAAGTAGGCAATCCAGGGGTTAAAACAACAAACCGAAAACCCCCCGATCCATGCCGGACACAGCAAAGGTATGTGTGTACACATACCTTTGCTCCGTGTAAATGACCGGGGCACACGTGTGCCCCGTCATTGAAGGTGCCGCCAGCCAATCAGGGAGCATCTCCGTCGGAGCAGCTCCCTGATTGGCTGAATTTGGTCAGCCTGTGTCTCCCATAGACTTCTATGGTGAGAATTCCCCATTGAAGTCTATGCAGGGAGCCGCTATATCGTAACTGCAAGCTTAATTGAAGTTAATCTTGTGGTTACATCAATGATACAATGTCGCGACATTGTATCAGTGATGTAACCGCAAGATTAACCTGAGTTAACCTTGCGGCTACGATGTGGTGGTTCCCACCATAGACTTCAATAGGGTTTTCTCACCATTGAAGTCAATGTGAGACACAGGCTGGTCGCATTCAGCTAATCAGGGAGCTGCTCCGACGGAGATGCTCCCTGATTGGCTGGTGGTCCCTTCAATGACTGGGCATATGTGTGCCCTGGTCATTTACACGGAGCAAAGGTATGTGTACACACATACCTTTGCTGTGTCCGGCATGGATCGGGTCTTTTTTGCGTGGATTTTTTTTTTTAACCCCTGGAATGCCTACTTGGACAAGTGGACGCGATCTACGCATAGGAGAGGTGAGTATGGATTTTTTTTTTTTTTTCAGGTACCCCTATGGATTACTTCAGATACTAGGCGAGTATGTGTGAGTGTGAATGTATGTTTTATTAAAATTTTACATTCACGGTGTGTGTTTGTTTATTTACGTATTTCTTTAGTTGTGGAACTACAAGTGCCAGCATACCCGTAATGCCCCGCATGCTGATATTTGTGGTTCTCCAAATACCAGCATGCAGGGAGGCTTGCTGGTACTTGTGGTTCTACAACTAAAGACAATATGGAAACTTTGATTTTACACAAATCACTAACACTATCAACCCGGCACCCACTGCCCTATGGTGCCGGGGATACTCCCCGACTATCAGTCTAGGCCTGGGGTGCCCTGGAGAGGGGTGCCCCTTTATTGGGGGGGTCCCCAACTCCCCAGGGATCCCCGGCCTGGGCTGACTAGCGGTCAGGGATAATGCTTTGGCTGGGGAAACCGGTGAAAGGTTTTCCCTGGCTGTGGCATTATCCCCCCGCTAGAAAGAGTTCGGTGCTGGTTTTGGAATTTTCAGGGGACCCCTACTCGTTTTGTCCCCTGATTTTCCAGAACCAGGACCAGCTCAACAAAGCCCTGTGCTGGTTCTTAATATACAGGGGCCCCCTACGCATTTTGGCCCCTGTATTTTTAGAACCAGAACAGGCTTTATAAAGCCCGGTGCTGGTTATGCCTTTGGGGAGGGGGTGCGCGTTTTTTTTTTTAAACAGACAGAAGCCATCACGGATCTCACTGATCTGTGATGGCTTCTCTAAAACTCGCACCTTTTAATGCTATTCGCATTAAAAGGTGTCAGTTTACATAGGGAAAAACTCGCCCAAACTCGCAAATGCAGTAGCCTTGAGCTGAAAAGTTTGCAGGCTATTGAATTTGCGAGTTTCAGTACAAACTCGCACTTTTTAAAAGTGCGGGAAAGTGCGAGTTTGTACTGTTACTAAAACTGACTACCTATTACATTTGGCCCTCTGTCTTTTTGGGGAGCCCCTGCCAAAGTTGGATGCTCCCATTGCACCACAAAAGGCTGTTTTTGATACAGGATTAATTGAAGCCAATTGTCTTGTCTTCTGGCCTTGGAAACATAATCCAAGACAACACTTGAATCCTTTTCATTTGCAGGCCCTGAACTGTACAATTTTAGCAGTTTGGCCACAGGGTTATTATGCTTTATTGCATACTGTTCCCCAAGCTGAGAGGGGCTAGATTTCTTACTTTAGGATGTGACCCATCATCCAAAGAGATTCCTTCTCTTGTTTGCTGTGTTCAGGACTCTGGACATCTGCCTGGATAGAACTTTAGACTGATGGCCTTTTTGGTCCACTATGACATGCATAAGGTTTGATTGTATCAAAATAGTCAGTTGCTAAAGATGGATCACTTTAGTCATTCGTCGAGCATACATTGGAGCCGATTAATCCGTTCCTACACAATGTTTAGGCGTATTCTGCCGTATTCCTGGGTGCAGGCAGCCAACTGGTCGGTGGTCAATGTGATTATAACAATTTATTAGTTCAGTGAGTTGGCTTCAAAGGAAGCAAATTTTGGACTTAAAGGTTTACGAATTGCTTATTCAGGGTGTACCCTCCTGGGGACAGCGTTGCCAAGTCCACATATGACAGTTTACAACTCCCCACCCCCCACCTCAACTGCATGTATGGAAATACTTTTGTTTTAAGTCTTTTCATATGAGTCCGTGTTGGAAAACTGCTTTTTATGTTATACTACTTTCTCCTTCATCCACTAGGGGACACTGGAGCTTAAGATACTGGGTATAGGGCCTGGCACTTTAAATTTATTTCGAAGTGTGACTGGCTCCTCCCCCTCTATGCCCCATCAGTCCCCGTTTTAGAAATGTGTCTGAGGGAGCCGTGGCACATTAGGCTGTCTCCAGCCTTCTGTTACATTTTCTTTTCTTTCAATTTATTTTACAATATAACTGCAACATGAGGACAGGCAGACTGCATGCTATGGCAGTCTGCTTGCTAAAGGGGAGCTGCCTGGAAGGGACCCACCACAGCTTACTGCGGCCAGTGTCCAGGTCCCTGGGGCTTTGCTGTAAGGCAACACTTACACAAGCAGTCATCAGACTCTGGGGACCGGACACAGCTTACTGCGGCTTGTGTTTGGGTCCCCACATGCACCCCCATCTAGCATCCCGGGTTGGCAGCAGCAGAATGTCTCACCACTCCTGACTAGCAGGGGTGGTGGGGTGGCTAGGGTAACACTGGCAGCGTGCTGCTGTTGTTAGAAGCCTCTGCTGTGAGGGTGCATAATGCCGCTTGTAACTGCATACACATAGATGCTGGGCAGACAGTACTGCTATGTTTCTCGCAGAGGTACTTTCTACCTGTGACCGGCGTATCCGCCTGTACAGGCAGTGCACCTTACTGACATTGCTAGGGCTCCCTAGGATGGCGCCAGCGGAGCTCATGATGGTAGTGCGAGGGGGCGGGGCTTGTGTCCGGCACCCTATCAGCAGCCATGTATTGTACGAGGCTTGGGGGGGTAAGGCTCATGGCAATCTTATTGGCCAGTTGCAGGGACTGGACAGCCTCCTCTGTTTGGCACGCCTTGCAAATTCAGAGTCGCTCCATCTTTCGCCCTGTAGGATTACATACTACCCGCACACCTCCTGTCTGCGGCACTCATTCTGCAGATCATATAATTAAGAGACAGACTACCAAACAGGGACTGTGAGTACCACTAAAATTAGTTGCTTGTATTACAGTGCGTACTACTCATTTATATATATATATATATATATATATATATATATATATATATATATATATATATATATGACACATATTCATACACACACACACCAACATGGTGGGAAAAGCCTCAGGTAAGGGGACTTCCCAGAAATTGTTTGGCTCTTCTAAGTTTTAAGAAAAATTTTGCACATGCAAGTCTGGGAGTTTGGTTTCTGTTGCGGCTCAAACTAGTCAGACAGTTAATCTGCCTTCGATAGTCTCATGTCTGATTTGACTCCTGAGTTAGCGGCTTCCCGTAGGGAACGTGAGTCCGCAAGGAGGGAAGGATCCAGTAGTTCTAACTTGTCTTCCCTAGCGAGTGAACCTGCCTATGCTCAGGGGTTAGCCCATTCCATTGAAGGTTTGGTTCCAAAAATGGGCTCCTCTAGGACTGTGGAAAGTGCCGCAGGTCGGCCATCTAAGAGGAGGCTCTAGCCAGCGGTTCTTCAGTCTGAGGAGGTCTCCGATGTGGGTCACTCCTCTCGGGAGGAGGATGGTGAGTAGTTAGAGGAATCTGAAGTAGATTATTTCTCGCAGGAACCTGAATCAGGCTCAAAGCGCATTGAAGCCTTTATCCTGGCAGTCCGTGAAGTTCTTTAGCTCTCGCACTCTGAGCCGTTGGAGTCTCAGGATTGCTCCTTGTTTAAGACACAGGTTAGCTGTTACTTTCCCGACTTCTGAGCAGTTGGCTGCAGTTTGGAAACACCTGGACAAGAAGTTTCATATGTCCAGGCATTTCCTCTCCCTTTTCCCACAGATTACAGGGTCAGGTGGGTGACTCGCCTGTGGATTCATTAGTCTCGCAGTTTTCATTTTCAAAGAAGACTACGCTGCCTGTACCAGGGGCCGCGACCTAAAAGGAAGGCACAGAGTGTAAGTTTGAAACTATTCTCAAGTCTATTTGGCCGCTTGCCGCTCCTTATGGTTTAAGGCATGGCAGGCGAATGCCAAATCCAAGGGCCGCTTATTGCCCACTCCTGCTACAGCGAGTTTCTTCCAGCGGGCAAGGCACAGGCGATTCAGGAGTTAGCCAGGATGGTTCTCAAGCCAAGAAAGGTGTCAGTTCACCTTTGTATCCGCCTACTGTTTGGCAGATTTAATTCTAGACCGTTCCAGTTAGACCTCTCGTCTCAGTGGTCGGGTTCACACAGTCTGGTGTGTCTGTCCCCTCAGGCCCGCATTTCTCTGCTCTGGTGGCTCCAGATAGATCATCTGGTGGCGGGTCGCCGCTTTGGTATTTTGGAACTGAATCCTTTTGGTTACGGACACCTGTCTTCGCGGATGGAGGGGCAAGTGGAATTGGACAGCCAATTTCAGGGCCGCTGGTTGCGCCAGGAGGCTTTCCTGCCAATCAATGTCTTAGAGCGCAGGGCAGTTTACAATGCCCTTCAAACTGAATCTCCCCTTCTGATGGTATTGCCAGTTTAAGAGCAATCAGACAACGCCACGGGAGTGGCATTAACAAACTGCAAGGGGGAACGCGCAGTCGCATGGCGATATGCGAGTTCAGCCGAATCCGAAACAGTGGGCAGAAAGGCACGTCTAGGCGCTCTCCACCGTATTCATCCCAGGGTGGACAACTGGGAGGCAGATTATACGACGTTGGGGCTTGCCTCAGATAGACCTCATGGCTTCTCGGCGCAATCAACAGCTGCCACTGTACTGCTCCAGGATCCGGGATCCTGCGGTGTATTCTGGAGATTCCGTGGCCGTACCACCTAGTGTACCTGTTTCCGTATTTTCCTCTTCTGCCGAAGGTGCTCAAACACATAACGCAGTCATCCTGGTTGCTCCGGACAGGCCTCGTCGGGCATGGTACTCGGAACTTTTGCTCCTCTTGTCAGACGATCAGTGGCAGTTACTTCTACACTCTGATCTTCTCGAGCAGAGTTCGTTCGTTCCTTAGAGTGGCTGCGTTTAACTGTGTGGCTGTTGAGGCCACCATCCTAAGGCGACGGGGTATTTCTGAAGCGGTTATTCCGTTCGGAAGCCAGTAACATCCACCCATTACCAACGGATATGGAAATCGTATGTGGGGTGGTGTGAAGAGCGTGGTTTTTCCACTTCGTCTACTCCTATACCTCCAAAGGGGACTGGATGCTGGGCTTCGCCTAGGCTCGCTGAAGATGCAGGTACCTGCTTTATCGGTTTTCTTTCAGCGTTGTTTGGCTCTGCTTCCAGAGATTCAAACGTTTCTTTAGTGGGTGCTTCGGGTACAGCCGCCCTTGGCTCCTCCTACCTCCATGGGACCTTGTTCTGTTTTTTTTTTTCCATTCGGCTGCGTTTGAGCTGTTGGAGGAGGTGGAAGATGGAAGACTGTCCTCTTGTTGGCCTTGGCTTCAACTAGGCGACTGTTAGGGAGAGCGGCAAGAATGCCCAAAGCTCTACCTGATCTGATGATCGGGCTGACCTTCGCACGAGGCCTGCTTTATTGCCTAAGATGGTGTCAGCTTTTCACATCAATCTACAGACTGTTGTCCCTGTCTTGTTAGATTCCGCTGGGTCTTCCCATTCCTTGGATGTGGTCCTGGTCCTCTACATCTATGTTGCCCGTACAGTGGCTTTGCGTAAATCTGATGCCTTTTTTGTGTTCTGTGAAGCTGCTCGGTGAGGGTTGCCTGAGTCTAAGCAGACGTTGTCTAGATGGATTAGTCTGGCTATCCCTCAGGCTTACATAGCTAGTGCCTCTCTTCTACCTGTTTCCATCTCTATGCATTCTAAGTGCTTAGTGGGTACCTCTTGGGCTGCGAGCAGAGATGCTTCTGCATCGTAGCTTTGCCCTGCAGTTACTTGGACTTCACTGCACACTTTCGTTAAGTTTTATTGGTTTGATTCCTTTTGCGGCTTCTGATTTAAGTTTTGGCCACAGGGTTTTGCAGAATTTTCAGCGCTCTCCCACCTGGGAGGGAAGCTTCGGGACGTCTCTAGTGCCTTAAGCTCCAGTGAAATGATTTAACGATAAGTACCAAATCCCTTTTTTATTTTTATTTTCTCATTTAAGAGTTGTTCTCTTATCTGTATTCTGTCCTATGAGTGTTATTGTTTAAGAACAAAACAATTTGGAGCTCTCTGAAGGAAGGAGATTTAGAGGGCTTCAAATTAAGTTTCTATCTCCCATCTAAGCTCCTACAACATGGTGGTGTTCCCCAATGCACTTGGAAAAAAGGATTTAGCGTGAGTACATCAATCCATTTATTTTTATTTTTTTGTCTTAAACTCTTTCCTAAATCCATTGGGGGCACTGGACACATATTCTTTATGCTCTTGTTCTATTTAGTCTTCTCCTTATTAACTTGTACTACAGTTGCTGTGACTGTTGGTGAACTTGTTTTCACTCGTTCAATTCCTCATTTACTCTTTGTTTTTTTCAGAGTATTGTTAGAAATAACTGATTTATGAGTTGGCTATGCAGTTACAGAGGGGGAGAAGCTTAGACTTCTAGAGCAAAATTTAAAGTAACCAAGCTCCAGGCTGAGACTGTAAACTCCGAATCTAAATCTAATTTTCTTGATTTAAACAGACCAAAAGAGCAGAGTGCTACAAAGGAAGTAAAGGTTCGTGAGCTCCTAGAAAGCAGCAGCGACAGTGAGGAAAAGATTATGGTATCCAAATCTCTTTCCAAACGAAAAGCGGAAACTGATGCTGACCTTGTTGAGAAGAGGAAGAAGGGGCGACCCCGGAAAGACTCCCGACTCATGTCTGTCTCTCTAACTGTGCAGGTTACTGATGTTTTTATTTATTGTCACGTATAATCTGCAAGGGACTTATTTTAATATGTGTATTGTCAGGATATGTGTTTGTATGTTAATTATTCCCATTTTTCCTTTCATCCAATGGGGACACTGGGAAAGTATGTACAGGGTGAGGTGCAGGAGCCTGGGCACCAAGGAGTTAACTTCTGTTCAAGCAGCACAGGCTCCTCCTCCCCTATACCCCGTCTTAAGCCCAGGAAGCCAGTTTTTCTTGGTGCCTTTTTTTTTTAGGGCTGACATTTGACATCTGAGTTGTCATCAGTGAGTGTTACCCATGCTACTGCAGAGCGCTCATTCACCCCTCTGGCGCCCGGCGTGCTGACAACAGAGTCAGTGTTACTGGTCACCACCACCAGCACAATGCTGGACTCGGGCAGGTAAGCGACTCCCCACTCCATGGAGAGCTGGGAAACAGAGCTGCAAACACTGCTGGTGGGAGGAGGTTCTGGCGGCAGGTGCACGGTTCTTTCTGTGCAACCGCCAGACCACCAGGGATACGTCCCTTAACAGGCTCCATTATTAGGTGGCAAGTCCCTGCGGTTGGCCAGAAAGGAGTGGAGCCTTCCCCTGTTCTCTCCATCCCCCACCCTTTGGCTGGTTCCTGTTACTGGGGTCCCCGCCAAAGGCTCTCTGCTCCCACTCCCAGACGCTGAGCAGCTGTTTCCAGGACTGGGACTTGCCTGCCTGCAAGGAGAGAGAATATGCTGCCTCCCCTATACTACCTCACTGTCGTGGTGCCAGGTTTTTCTCTAATCCCCTTCCTCACCTATTAGTGCTGATGGCTGGGAATATTGTACCTGCTGTATCTGTGTGTCTGTGGTTAGTTTTACTTTAGTTTTAACTTAAATTGTAGCACTGCTTAGTGTTAGGTGTGTATTACAACTTATTACTGACTACCTTATTTAGTCAGTTTAGGTTATTTTTATTAACTGTGTGGCCTTATAATAATTCTGTCTACTACTAGTTGCTGTTAGCTTAGAGTGCATCTGCATCACATTACTGCCTACATTGTGTAGTCAGTTTAGAGGTATTTTTCTCTCTGTGCCTAGTTACAGTCAGGTGCATAAATATTGGGACATTGACAGAATTTTCATATTTTGGCCTCTATTCACCACCACAATGGCTTTGAAATGAAACAAACAAGATGTGTTTTAACTGCAGACTTTGAGATTTAATTTGAGGGTAATTACATCCAAATCAGGTGAATGGTGTAGGAATATTTTTAAGGGGCCAAAAGTAATGGGACAAACTAAACAATCCTAAATCTAACTTTCACTTTTTAATACTTTGTTGCAAATCCTTTGCAGGCAATTACAGCCTGAAGTCTGGAAAGCATAGACATCACCAGACGCTAGGTTTCAACCCTGGTGATGCTCTGCCAGGCCTCTACTGCAAATGTCTTCAGTTCCTGCTTGTTCTTGGGGCATTTTCCCTTCAGCTTTGTCTTCATCAAGTGAAATGCATGCTCAATCGGATTCAGGTCAGGGGATTGACTTGGCCATTGCATAACATTCCACTTTTTAGCCTTAAAAAAGTCTTTGGTTGCTTTTGCAGTATGCTTCGGGTCATTGTCCATCTGCACTGTGAAGCGCCGTCCAATGAGTTCTGAAGCATTTGACTGAATATGAGCATATAATATTGCCCGAAACACTTCAGAATTCATTCTGCTGCTTTTGTCAGCAGTCACATCATCAATAAATACAAGGGAACCAGTTCCATTGGCAGCCATACATGCCCATGCCATGACACTACCACCACCATGCTTCACTGATGAGGTGGTATGTTTTGGATCATGAGCAGTTCCTTTCCTTCTTCATACTCTTCTCTTCCCATCACTCTGGTACAAGTTGATCTTTGTCTCATCTGTCCATAGGATGTTGTTCAAGAACTGTAATGGCTTTTTTAGATGTTGTTTGGCAAACTCTAATCTGGTCTTCCTGTTTTTGTGGCTCACCAATGGTTTACATCTTGTGGTGAACCCTCTATATTCACTCTTGTGAAGTCTTCTCTTGATTGTTGACTTTGACACATATACACCTACCTCCTGGAGAGTGTTCTTGATTTGGCCAACTGTTGTGAAGGGGTTTTTCTTCACCAGGGAAATTCTTCTGTCATCCACCACAGGGTTTGCAATCGGGAAGCCGACTACCTAAATACCGGCAGCCGGCTTCCCGACTGTCATATCCCGGCAAGGGTGAAATGCCGGGCGTCTAGATGTAGACGGCCACATTTCCCTGATGCCGGGAGACCGGCGCCCGGCATCCCGATCGTAGTGATACCGGGCGCCTCGGGGGGGAGGGTTAGGTTTAGGGCTCCCGGGGGGGGTCTTAGGGTTAGGCACAACCCCCCCGCCCCCCCCCCCCCCGGGGGACTTAGGTTTAGGCAGCGGGGAAGGGGGTGGTTAGGGTTAGGCACCCCTAAGGAGGGTTAGGGGGGTTAGGTTAGTAGATACCTATCCACGATCGGGATTTCCAGCGCTGTCGGGCTTCCGCTGCTTCGAACTCTGCTCATGTCGGGCTGCCGCTGACGGGAATTGAACAGCCGGCCATGCGGCCGGCGGTATTTCATACCCATTTCCACCACAGTTGTTTTCCGTGGTCTTCAGGGTCTTTTGGTATTGCTGAGCTCTCTGGTGCGTTCTTTCTTTTTAAGAATGTTCCAAACAGTTGATTTGGCCACACCTAATGTTTTTGCTATCTCTGATGGGTTTGTTTTGATTTTTCAGCCTAATGGCTTGCTTCACTGATAGTGACAGTTCTTTGGATCTCATATTGAGAGTCGACAGCAACTGATTCCAAATGTAAATGTCACACCTAGAATCAACTCCAGACCTTTTACCTGCTTAATTGATAATGAAATAGTGAGGGAATAGCCCACTCCTGTCCATGAAATAGTTTTTGAGTTGATAGTCCCATTACTTTTGGCCCCTTAAAAAGTGGGAGGCACATATAGAAACCGTTGTAATTCCTACACCGTTCACCTGATTTGGATGTAATTACCCTCAAATTAAATCTGAAAGTCTGCAGTTAAATCACATCTTGTTTGTTTCATATCAAAGCCATTGTGGTGGTGAATAGAGGCCAAAATATGAAAATTCTGTCAATGTACCAATATTTATGCACCTGACTGTATTTGTAGTCACTACAGTGTACTTGATGCTTACAGTAATTTAATCCACTAGACCACTTATTCTTTTATTCGTGGTTTGTCAGTTCAGTGTTCTTGCCTCTACACACACATACCCACATACATCACTTTACGTTTACACATACATTTACAGAGACTGTCTTCCATGGGAACCTCAGCAAAGGCTTCCCAGGAGAGGGGTACTTCTGTGCTGCGTGCTTATAACTGCAAAGCCTGTAAAGAAATGTTTTCATGCTCTGCAAAGAATCACACTGGCTTTTGTGCCCTGTGTTCTGCGGAGGCACAGGATGAGAGGCTCTCAGAAATGTTGACCCCCACAGGAACCTGCGTGGGGGCAGCCACCTTGTCACTTGCCATGAGGGAGTTGGCGACTTAGCTAGATGCTTCCTGGACAGCCCCACCCTCGACTGACTATTCTCACCCTGCTCTTGGGGACCAACAACCAACCCTTTCGGAACGAGCTTGGGTTCAGGGGTTGTCCCATTCGGTCCAGGGTTTGGTGCAGGTCTCCATAAGGCACCCCAAATTGATATTTCTACGCCTCTCCTTTCAGGTTATAGTTCCCAGTCTGACAGCTCCTCGTAAGAGGGTGAGTTAAACCAGACATCGGAGTGGTTTCCATTTCAGCTCATGACTAGCACAAAGCTCAAATGGACGTTGTTGCTTTGGTTAAAGCGGTTAGGTCTGCTTTACTTATTAAGGATTCGGATGCTCCTCAAGCTTCAGAAGTGCCCCTCTCAAAGGAAAGTAGAAGGAACTGGTGGTTGTTACTCCTTTTGCTCAGCTGGAGGATATTTTGTGGGAAGCCTGGTCGCATCATAATATATGAAAATCTAGATTCATCCAAATGAATCTAGTTATTTTATCCTCGGAAAAAGTGGGAATTGCCTCCCCCAGTAGATGCCCACATTACTCAGTTGGTGAAGTCAACCACGCTTTACCTCCCAAATGTGGCCTCTCTCAAGGATCCAGGACTGCCTTACGCCCATTTCTCGCTTTAGCTTTGGTTGCCAATGCCCTTGTTGCTGGGCAAATTCCCTGGAGGAAGGACTCCGCTCAGAAGCTCGTTGATCAGACCTCCTTTCCTTAGTGGATACCATCAGGAAGGCTGGATCTTACTTGGGTGAGGCTGCTATTGATTCAGAAATCCTATCCTCTAAGGTGTCTGCTTCCTCCGTGGTAGCTAGATGTGCGCTATGGCTTCGCTCCCGGAGAGCAGACAGAGTCCAAGATGGCTCTGAAGGCTCTCTGCTTCTCCGGTGAAGTTATGTGTCCCCAAGCTGGATAAGATTGTAGCTATGGTAGCAGCATCCAAAATTGCTTTTCTTCTCTCAGAAGCTCCGAGGTCTAAAGGATTCTCAGCACTATTCTAGAGTTTAGGGATCCTCTTCCAAAATCCAGAGGTGCTCAGTCCTGGTTGGGCTGCAACCTAGTCTCTAAACCAGCCAATAAGCCTGCTGCATGATGGGGTGGGTCCCCACCTGGGATTTCCCAGTGTGGGCGGCTGTCTCCTGTGTTTCGGCGATGCCTGGTTGAAAACAACCTCGGACGCCAGGGTAAGAGGCATCTTCCAGGATGCATACTTACATGTACCTAACCGTAAGGATCATAAACTTTCTCCAGTTTACCATCCTGAGGGACAACTTCCAATTTCAGGTCTTGCCCTTTCGTACTGTCAACGTCACCTCTATTCATGAAGGTCATGGCTGTGATGGCAGCTGACCTTCGTTGCCGAGGAATCTGAATCTTGCTATGCCTAGACAACCTCCTTCTATTAGCCCGGTCTCCGTACATTCTTCAGGAGCACTTGTGTCTCACCCTGGACTTGTGGAAGTCACACGACTGGCTGATAAATTGGTGCTAGTCAAGCCTGGCTCAGTCTCAAGAAATGCTCCATCTGGGTGATCTCCTGGACTCTAGAGTTTAGTGGGTTTTCCTTCCCAGGGACAAGCTAACATCCCTTCAGTCCCTCCTCAAGCTTTTTCTCCAACAGAGTAGAGTCTTGATACATTTATGTATGTGAGTTCTCGGAGAACTGGTCTCCACTTTCGACATGGTGGAATATGCACAATTCCATTTGCAGCCGCTACAATTGGAACTCCAAGCATTGATTAGGCAAGAATGGGCGGCCATCAGTCAGTATGTGGCCCAGAAGTTGATTGAGAGCATGCCAGGCCAAATTGCAGAGGTTTTGAAATAGAAGGGTCAACACTGCAGATATTGACTCTCTGCATAAACTTAATGTAATTGTCAATAAAAGCCTTTTGCACTTATGAAATGCTTTTAATTTTACTTCAGTATACCATAATAACATCTGACAAAAAGGTCCAAAAATCACTGAAGCAGCAAACTTTGTGAAAAGCAATACTTTCATCATTCTCAAAACTTTTGTCCATGGCTGTACTGGCGCTTCGAGCTGTACGCTGCGCACTATGTCAAGCGAGGCCCTTCCTATAACACAGAGCAGTAAAGGTTCAATCAGACTACGCAACGACGTTTGCCCCTACATAGACCATCAAGGCGGGACCAAGAGACACGGCGCCATGAAGGAAGTCAGTTGCATACTTTGTTGGGCACAACGCTTCCTCCCAGCCCTGTTGGTGATCTACATTCCGGGAGTCCAGAAAATTGGGAGGCGGACTTCCTCAACAGGCAGGATGTTCACTCAGGCGAGTTGCCTCTGCATCCCAACGTTTTCCACATGCTAATCCGTTGCTTGGACCGTCCGGACATCGACTTGATGGCCTCCTGGCACAACCACAAACTTCCTCGCTATGGCTTCTGCTTTAGGGACATGGGAGCCTTCTTGGTGGACGCGCTGACAGTATTGTGAAAGTTAGCACCTGTGTACCTCCTTTTACTCCAATTGCTCTCCTTCCGCGGATCCTTTGCAGATTGAATCAGGAGGCTGTCTCCTCCATTCTCATTGCTCCGGACAGGCCATGGAGGGCCTGGTAAGCATATCTTCTTAGTCTGTCCGTAGCGCTCCTGTGGTGCCTCCCTCTCCAGCTGGAACTTCTCTCCCAGGGCCCGTGCCTTCATCCCGACCTCAGCCAGGTGGCTATTGAAAACTTGATCCTAAAAGTGAAAGGTTTCTCGGATTCTGTTATCTGGACTATGCTCAGTGTCTGAAAATATTCTTCGGCAAGGATTTATTAACGTTGTATGGCAGGCATGTTTTTAGTGGTGTTCTCTAATGTTTCTTCTTTCGATAGTTTTGTTTTTCTTACGGACTGGTTTGGATGTGGGCGTTCGCCTTGCTTTTCTGAATGTACTGGTGTCGGCCCTTTCAGTATTATTTCAACACAGGATAGCTCGTCTACTATTCAAACTTTCCTGCAAGGAGTCCTCCACATTCAACCCCCCCTTCGTCCCTCCAGTAACTCCGTGGGACACGACATTGGTGTTGAGGGCTCCACAAAAATCCCACTTTGAACTGCTGGAATCCATTGATCTGCGTTGTCTCACCTTTTATTGTAAAAAAATTAGAGTATGTTTGTTTCTTGCATATGTATTCTTTCAATTTAATGAATGTTGTTTTTATTTTTATTTGCTTTTGAATTTAGAAGTTAAATTCTTTTTAATTCATATTCATTACCTGGATTTACTTTTTTTTATTTGTTTGCATTTTATCCAGTCTCAGGTGGCATCAACATCCGAGAAGGAGTTAACAGGCGTACCAACACCAAGGTTAACACTAAGGCTACCAACCCCAGCTGCTCAGAAGACTTTCACCCTTCAAGTGAGTTACAATGCATTATTTCTTGCTGTTTCTACCATTCTTGTATAAATGGATTAATTTTAAATCCCTAGCAATCACTGTCCATTAATTAAGATACTAAGGGATGTGGCAGAACATTTCATTTGTGTGCCGTGATCTGATTTCTCTGCTCTGTCTGAGCAGATTTAGATGTATTTTTATAATTAAATAAATAACTTCCACTTACAGTGCTGTGAATGGGGATCTCCTGGAGGCATGTTTTGGGTCGTTATCTTGCTATAGGATGAATCCTTGACCAACTAGACCTAGACCAGAGAGGCTATTGCAAGGTGCTGCAAAATGCTGTAGCAGCCATTTTAATTCAGGGTGCTATTCACTCGGTGCAAGTCGCTGAGCCGGGGATTGAGGATATTCAACATGTTGAAAAATCTCGATTCTTCTATCCCAACCTCCAAAATGGTCAGAATTGGCAAGTCAGGATGTATAACATGTTGAATTTCCCTTATCTGCCACAGATAGCCGATCATTAATGTACGCGGATCAGCAATTCTGGTTACAGAACGAGGAATGGCTGCTCAGGTGTATGAGGCCCTTAAAGCCGCATATACACTAGACTATTTTTATGAAAGATATGGACAATAACTATATCATACAATGATATATCGTTCAGTGTGTATGCAGTGAACGACTAACGATGCGCGCTCCCGCGGCTAGTTAACGAAGTCTTTTGTCGTCCGTACATGCTGGCCAATCTGACGATATAGTCAAGAATTGCCTGTGCAGAGTTGTGGCAGGATGACTTCACTGAAAGTAATCTTTCAGTGTCTACACCTGATATCGTTTGTCCTGCACTACAGAAAGTTCAAGCGAGATCTTTCTCCAATATTGTTCGCATAGCACATCGTCTAGTGTGTGTGAGCCTTTAAGACTTACTCGCTTTCTTTTCCATGTGTGACAGTTGGTGTTAAGGTGCGTACACACTGGGCGATAAAGTGGACGACTGAACGATAACTATATCGTTCAGTCGTCCACTTTATCGTCCATTTTTAACCCCAAAAAGATGAACGATAACGACGACGCGCGTTCCCGAGGGTCGTTCGTCATTATCGATCTCGTCAGGTTGCTGCATGTCAGGGAATGGGGGAGAGATAGTTAATGATATCGTTCAGCGGCTGTGCTCAATGTCATGAATGAAATTGAGCACAGCCTGCCGGGGACAACACTACACGATATCGCTCAGGGAGCATATCGTGTAGTGTGTACCCACCATTACAGGAGTTTATTAGAGGCTTGTAAAGCTGCTGCTTTCTGGCATATCTAAGCCCACAATTTAAAAGGGCAATGCTTTAAATAGAAAAACGAGGTGTTAAGCTACTAAAAGCATTTCCCTTTTTAAATTTTGGGCTTAAACACGCCGTAAATAGCGTCTTTTACAAACTGCTGTTTAATAAACCCCACACACTGAGGAAGCATACTTTCACCTACTATACGTTGTACAACAGCAACACTGCATGATGAACCAAAGATTTTACATTTTGATTCATTGGTCCATAAGACCTTCTCTCAGTCTTCAGGCGGTGCTTCATGGACCAGGCAAACCTGTTTTTTCATTGCCCCAGAACAACTAAGTTTTTAACCCATTACTTGTTCACTGAAAAAGGCCATTTTTTATAACTTTGAAATCTACATTATTTTTCAATTTTTGCTACCCTAAAGCACTGCTGAAAAGAAGAATAAGAAGCGCTGCTGAAAGGAAGAATTGATGCCGGGCGCATGCGGGTCACCGCACATTTCCCCACCCCTAGGGATACTGCAACCCGCAGGTGGAGACTGCTGTTTTAGCGGGGCGCTAAGGGCAGGGCACTTGGGCGCTCCAGAAGGCCTATCGGGAACGTTTTGCCACTATTACGTTATTTGGATCTTTCCTCCAAAGCAGATTAAAATCCTGTGCATAAATGGAACTTTCGGAGTATACAGAGTATACACACAGACTTTGTAATGGTTAGCATTCACAGCTCACAGCACTGAGGTTGTGGGTTTGTATCCCACTTCAGCTCGAACAGTGTGGAGTTTGTATATTCTCTCTGTGCTTGCGTGGGTTTCCACTGGCTACTCCAGTTTTCCTCTCACACTCCAAAAATATACTGGTAGGTTAATTGGTTCCCAACACAAATTAACCCAAGTGTGTAAGTATGTATTTGTACATGTGGTAGGAAATATAGATTGTAAGCTCCACTGGGACAGGGACTGATGTGAATGGACAAATATTCTCTGTAAAGCGCTATGGAATATGTGTGCGCTATATAAATAACTGGTAATAACACGCACGCACACACACACGAAAATTTGTGAACACTTCAGAACTTTCTATGTTTCTGCTGAAATTTGACCTAAAAGTACCTCAGATTTTCACACAACTCCTGAAAGTAGATAAAGAGAACCAAATCTAACAAATGAGACAACAAAATTAGACTGCAAAAGGGGGACCAAATCCATATTATATTATATGTATTTGAATACAATGTCATTACAGTCCCTGTTGGTTTAATGATCAGGTGTCCATATAGTGTGTGATTTTGAATCCCTTCCCTCCAAAAAAAAAAAAAAAAAAAAAAAATCAAATTTTTTTTTTTGTCTCATTTGTTTGATCTCGTTCTCTACATTTAGGACTTATGTGAAAATCTGAGGTACTTTTAGGCCAAAATTCAGTTTGTGTATAATATATATATATATATATATATAGTATGTAGAGAGCAGCTTTCACAGATCTGTTTTGGTTACTAATATATTTCAGATCACCTTGTCAGCACTGATTAGTGTGTGCATAGGTGACATATAATTATAAACTTCAACATATAGTGATGGCCCTGCTATCGTGGGATGATTTCTTCTTCCTTTTCCCTTTTTAGATAAGCGCAGACCCTTCAATTTACATTGAAGTAGACAATGATGTCCGAGCGGTGGCAGGATCGAAGCTGAGTCGGCTGAAGTGTAATAGAGAAGGGAAGGAGTGGGAGACTGTGCTCACAAGCCGGATCCTTGCAGCAGCAGGCAGCAAGTTAGTATTGTGTCACAGCTGTGTCCCAAAACCTTGTAAACACTGGGGCAGTCTGATTAATGGTTCTTTCTTTCATTCTAGTGACGTGGTGTGTGTGGCCTGTGAGAAGCGAATGTTAACTATGTTTTCTGGCAGTGGAATAAGAGTATTTCCACCTATCATACTGCCCTCCCCCGTCTCCACATTGCAGTGTACAGGATTTTATGTCATGGCTCTTACAGCGGCAGCTGCGCTGTTTGTTTGGTGAGTACAGACCACTGAGCAATAAATTACAAAATGACATTGGCTGCCTTCTGTATCAATCATATATACAGCTATAGTTCTTGATGACCTTTTCCATTTTGTCTGATTACTGTAGATGTATAGGGAAATATACAGGGGAAGGGTTTTTTGTGTTTAGAAGTGCTCTATGGCTCTAGCTCAGAGATGGGGAACCTTTTTCCTGCCGTGGGCCATTTTGATATTTATATTATTATTAGCGGGCCCAGAGCAGGCCACGCCCCCTCCGTGTGATGTCAGACGGGGACGGGGCCACAATCGCCATGATTACAGCAATGCCTGGATCATCCTGAGGATGATCCAGGGAGCTGTAAGGGCAGCGGTGTGACTGCCTGAAGTGTCCTAAGGACACTCCAGGCAGCACTGCTGCATAGATTGTGCCCGCAGGATGCTATTATAGGCACTCTGCTATCCAGATGAGGCTAGCAGAAAAAAGCTCAGAGGGCCAGACCAAATGATTCCAGGGGCCTTATAAGGCCCCCTGGCCTGAGGTTCCCCATCCCTGCTCTAGCTAAAGGATTGTGTAATCATTGTATTTTCCCTTTCCCCAGGGATGTCCAGAGCCAGATAGCTATTGTAAAGGATGAGTCTCTACAGCCCATCTTATCAGGTAATCAGTTATATAATGTGATGAATGTGAATATGTATCTGCATGATTTGTGGGCATTCATGACATTTGTTTATATGCATATTATTAAGCTAATCTTTGATTAGTAATATTGTATCACATTTTTTATTTTACAATGGTCTTGTTTTACACCAGGTAACGATATGACCGTGTCCCAGACCTTGCTTACCCAGAGAGGCATTCCTGTGCTGAGTTTGTCCAATGGGAGATCCTACTGCTTTAATCCTGCACTTTCCACGTGGTAAGGAATAGCTCTGTAAATAAATGTGTGCAAAGTATTATTCCCTTTCTGTGTAATCCTTTATAATAATGAGGTTGGACAAAAGTCAGAACAATTAGCACTTGTCTTGTGGCTTGTTATATTTTGGTGTGACTGGAAAGCCTACAGCAGTAGAAGCAGCATTTACATGATCTCGCTGTGATGTGGAGAAAAGTATATACAACATTTTTTGGCATTGCCTGCATTTCACCTTTTGCCTCTTTGTGCTTCCTAATTACAAACATTGTCGATCTATACCTGTTCTTGCTCAATGTAGAAATAGTTTTTGTCCATCTTGTACTTGCATTGTTTATATTTCATGGGGAGAGGGGCAGCAGAATCCTCCCCCTATGCAATGTCCTGCCTGACTGTCTGAATATTTTACTGTGCTACAACCACAATTAAACACCAACTGTTGTCCCAAGTGCTGCCAAACATCACTGGCAGTTGGGAAGGGAATGTGTAACTACAGAGGGGAGAGCGGAAAATGTGTTACTACACAGGTGAGGGAGGGGGAATGTCAAATGCGTTACTACAGGGGTGAAGGAAGGGAATGTGTAACAACACTGGTGAGGGAGGGGAATGTGGTCACTACAGGGATAAGCGGGGGTAATGTGTTATTACATAGGTGAGGGAAGGGAATGTGTTATTCCCCTCCCTCACTTCTGGAGTAAGTGGTCTTTTTACTAAGCCTTGGATGGAAATAAAGTACAAGCCAATCAGCTCCTAACTAATGTCACAGGCTGTGTTTGAAAAATAACAGGAGCTGGTTGGCTGATACTTTATCGCCGTTCATTTTATCTCCATCCAAGGCTTAGTAAATAGACCCCTAAGTTTACTACAGGTGTGAGGGAGGGATTTTATTTCTACACAGGTGAGGGAGGGGAATATTGAATGAGTTACAACGAACGCAAGGGAGAGAAAGGTGAGCGAGGATAAAGCCGTGTATACACTAGACTATCTGCTTCATGAGCGACATTGTCTAGTGTTTCCCCGGCAGTGATGTGCACAATGTCGTTAACATTGACGACATTGAGCGCCCACACTGAACAATAACATTTGCAATATCGTTCACTGCCGGCACCCTACTTCATCCCTGTGCTTGCAGAACCTGACGATATCGTCAGATTGCCCTGCAAATACGGGAGATGAAAGATGTCAACGACCAGCAGGAGCGCGCTTCGCTGGGCGTTGACGGCATATCCACTGGACAATATTGCGAACGGTAACGATATAGTTATCATTCAAAATGTCGAATTTATCGTCTAGAGGCTTAAGGTGAGGGAGTGGAATGTGTTAGTACACAGGTGAGGGAGGGTAATGTCTTACTTTAGCAGTGATGCATTACTATAGAGGTGAAGGATTAATGTGTTATTGGAGAGGTGAGATGGAAATGGAAACAGTAAATATCTAAGGTCTACCCGGGTACATCTGCTAGTCATCAATAAACACATGTATATTCTTATTCTGTGTTTTATTCCCATTGCCAACTTCTTCCCCACAACAGGAACCTGGTGTCTGACAGGCAGGACTCTTTGGAGCAATGCGCAGATTACAGGAACTGTTTAACCTCACAGGATGCTATCATGTGTTCTGGACCACTAGCCATAATCCAAGGACGAGTGTCTAAGTAAGAACATGTTAAAGCATTTCATCTGACACTATCTCTTCTTGTAAGCAGAAAATAGGCATTTTAGTAATAGACCTAAATATATTATCAATGATTAAGAATATGTCTTGGGCTAAGTATCATTTATAAAATATTCAGATCCTGCAGATTTATTACTTGTTGTTTGTCTGATTTAAGCTTGTATGTCCATTTCAGTGCTGGCAGACAGGCCGCTCGTCTTTTCACAATGCCTCATCGGGTGCAGCAGGAGACCACCATGGCTCACCTTGAGGACCAGATCGCAGCTGCACGAATGCTACAGTCCAGCCAGGAATACAGATACTGGTTGCTCATCTATGCACGTTACCTTGTCAATGAAGGTACAACCTAATACATTGTATTATGTACAACCTAATACAGACAACAAAGAAGACTTTCAATTGAACAATAATTTTAAACCTTTGTTCTTAATGTAGATCAATGATGTAAACTAGTAAGTGTGTCTGGTTTTGTGTATATATAAATATTTTTTCTTCATTCTCCACTTGGAGACACCCTGAGTTACTATGGGGTATTGTCAGTACTGAGTGGAGCCTGGTACTTTAAATCTGAAGATTTGAAACCGTCTTTTCCCCCATTTATACCTCACCTGAATCAATTTAGTTAAGTGCCTGATAGAACCAGGTGCTCACCTGGAGATTTTTAATTTAATTTTAATTGTTTTACTGTAAACTGTGCTGTGGGAGTCTGCCTGCTATGAGGGGGCCTCTGGGGCGGACCTGCCACATCCGCCACAGGATAGAGCCTGGGCTTCTCCAAACTCGCCTGGAGACTGCTGCAGCTGGTAGTAGGTATGATCTGTCCTTACGATAGATCTGCAGCATTAAAGCCCCCCATTGCGCCCTCATGAATCCCATGAGCACAAACCCAGGGGTGGGTCAGCGTCTGTGTTTTGAATACCAGCCTTGCTTCTTATTGGCTGCCTCCTATGACAAGATCTCTTGTCCAGCTCCTGGAGGTGGCATTACCCAGGAGTCCACTGCTCTCCCCTCCTTGTTTGGTGCATTGCTGCAGGAGTAAAGCCTGCCAAAAGTTCCCACCTGTGAAGGACAGCAGACACTCCAGCTCCTTCAGCGGACCGCAGGTACATTGTGGTCTCCCCCTCCCCTCTCATATTTTATAGAGGTCAAGAAGTGTGTGTGTTGTAGCGTAAGGGTCTGTTTGTTCTTAAGAGTGTGTGTATTTGTTTTTCCCTTCTGTGCAAGTGTCTCTACTAGTGCCAGTCAGGGTTGATGTAGACAGGATATCAGTGTTTTATACAACAATCTGCTAGCACATATTTTGGGTGCCAGGCTGATGTAGCGATCTCTGTATGTATCTTTGCTTGCAATGTCGAACTTTGATATTTCATTGTTTAGACAGTCTGTTACTATTTACTTTAATACTCTGCCTTTTGTTACTGTAGTTTTAGTCCACTCCACAGCTTATAGAAAGAGAGAACAAGAGAAGTTTAGGTTTTACTATTGGTGCGCTTCTGTCATTAAGTTGCCAATGGCTGTTCATATATAACAAGTCTGTATTCCACTGCTGCACTTCTGTCATTAAATTGTCAATTGCTGCTAGTATATAGAAAGTGTATTCATACGTTTCTGTCATTAAGTTGTCAATTGCTGCACATATACTGTATGTCTTTAGTGTTTTTCCTCTGTGTTCCCTACCCCTTATTCATTGCTTCCTGCTGCAGAATCTCTCCCTGAAAAGACTGGTACAGTCCAAAAAGATGTTGCCTTTTGAAAAATGCAAACCCAAATTTTATCATGCATGGCCTGACTGGAGGGCAGTTTGCGAGGGTGAGACACGGTGTGCGATAGCACCCAAGAGTGCATCCCCTTCCTTCCCGTCATTCAGTGGATGCACTGGCTTGGGTGGCCGGGGCATGGTGCTATGGTGTAGATATTTCACCAATTAACAGCTTCCAGATCTGCATCTTCTAAGCCAGGGGTTTCCAACGACGGTCCTCAAGGCACACGAACAGTCCCGGTTTTAAGGATAGCCATACTTCAGCACAGGCAACTTAACTAGTACCTCAGTTATTATGATTAAAAATCTGTGCTTTAGCATGGATATCACCAAAACCAGGACTGTTAGTGTGCCTTGAGGACCGAGGTTGGAAATCACTGTTCTAAGCTCTCCTTGTCCAGGACCTCAGCGGCCGCTTGTCCTCAGGAATCTTATGTGATGTTTCCTTCAATCATTGGGTCGGCGGCTCTATCTGGGGTTCAGCCTTCTGCGTCGGTTGAGCCAACTTGAGCTCAGGGATTGGCTCGGCAGTACAAGGTTTTGTACAAGTCTCTTCCTTAGAAAGGCTTCTTGACCCCTCTTCTAGAGGTTCGGGTGAACCATCTAGACAATGATTCTGAAAAATGGAAACTTCCACCTGTTTTACAGTCCGGTGACTAATTATGTTCAGAGGGTTCCTCTCATGGTGAGTAAGACTTTTAGAAGATACAGAGCAGGATCTTTCCTCAGTAATAGAGGACGACTCCTCAGATGTCCAAGGAGTGGAACTCTAATTAGGGCTGTCTGACAAGTGTTAAAGATTTCTGACACGTATTCTCTAGAATCCTAGGAAACCTTCTCTTCAAGAGGAATCATAAGCAGCTGGTGACTTAAACTTTATTGCCTCATATAATCCACAGTGTGGCTTCATCTGGAGTGCAAGTTCCAGATCTCAAAACACTTAATCTCTTCACCAGCTTCCTTCGGCAGACAGATCCAAGTTGGAGTTCCCAACCTTGCTGGAGCCTTTGTTCTCTAGATTATTCAATAGAACTACTATTCCCATATGGGCTCAACTGCTCTTAAAGAATATTTTGACCGTCAAATTGAATTTTCTCTGAAGTCTATTTATGTGGCCACAGGGACTGCTCTAAGGCCTATTCTTGTGTTGGCCTGGGTGAACACACAAAATAATCTGCATCTTACTTGGGAGAGGCTAATATCTATGCAGGCGTCATCTGCTCCAGGATTTCGGCTTCAGCCATTGATGCTCGTAGAGCTCTCTGGTTAAGAAAGTGACAAGTTGATGTGGAATCCAAGCGAACCTTAGAGGCTCTTTGATTTTCTGGAGTGATTTTGTTTGGGCCCAAACTGGATAAGATCAGTGCCTTAGTTACAGAAGGAAAGAATTCCTTTTTACAGTCTTCCTTTTCTTTCCCAGTCCTCCTCAGGCCCTTCCTTTTGCTAATTTCGGCCCTCAGGTAGACAGCAGGCCAGAAGAGCTTGTGAGCCCTCTTCCTCTGCCAAAGGTGGAAAGACTAATGGACGATACAGTCCTTTCTTCGAGGTCCATAGGGATCCACAGGGATACTATGGGGATATTATGGTATCCCTGTGGACCCTATGGACCTCCAAGAAAAGGAATTATCTAGGTAGGTCTACCATAATTATTTTCCTTCCCGTCATTCAGATGCAAAACCCTTTGACAAACCACCTGCATGATAGGTTGCCTGTCCACAAAGGGGATCCTATAGTGAGGTTCTGTCTTCATTTTCAGGAAATGGTCCTGAATGGAAGCAAGGCTATCCATAAATGTCTTGAAAAATCGGAGCAATCCTCAAGACTCTTGGAAGCTCAACAACTTCTTCGGGCTCTCCCTGTTAAGATCCAGTTGGACAACGCCATGGTGGTGGTGAATATCAATCACCAAGGAGGCACAAAGTTATTGGCAATGCGAGAGACTGCTTGAATCTTCAGATGGGCAGAAAAGCATGTTCTGGTCATCTCTGCAGTGTTCATTCTGGGGGTTGACAATTGGGAGGAAGTATGTTCCAGGCTCTGGTGGACAAATGGGGACTTCCGGTTGATCTCATGGAATCTTGTCTCAACCACAAGGTTCCCCTTCATTATTCAAGGACTAGAGACCACGCAGCACTGGTACAGATGCTCCGTCTCTGGCGTGGTCTTTTCGTCTTGTATATCTGTTTCGCCTGTTACTCCAGCGAGTTCTCAAACGCATCAAGCGGGAACAAGCAATAGTAATTCTGCTGGCTCCAGATTAGCATGGTGCTCAGATCTTCAGTGACTTCTAATAGACACCTCGTGGCCTCTTCCACCAGATCTACTTAGACAAGGTCCATTCGTCCATCTAGCCTTACCTCGACTACATTTGACAGCATGGCTGTTCTGACAGCAATTTTAAGAGCAAACTCTATTCCTGAGCAAGTCATTCCGACAATGCTGCAAGCCGGTCTCTGCTCAGATTTATCATCGCATCTGGCAGGCCTTAGTGTCTTGGTGTGAGAGGAATGAATTTCGGACAGCTTCTTTCTGCAATTCCAGTCTTTTTTTTTTTTTCCAGACTGGTCTTGATGCGGGCCTGCATTTAGGATCCTTGAAGGTTGCAGGTGTCTGCTAGTTTTATTCCAGCGCCGCTTAGCCTTGATTCCAGTTTATGCAAGGGGCCCTCCATCAGCAATCCCTGTTTCTTGCTCTCACGGTACCTTGGAACGTAAATGTTGTCCTGAACTTTTTACAATCTGAGTTGTTTGAGTTACTGGACTCTGAAGTTAAAGTACTTGGAAGACCGTCTTTCTTCTGGCAATTGTATCTGCCATGAGGGTGTCAGAGTTAAGTGCCTTGTCATGTTGTTCTCACTATTTGGTATTCTATGACAACTAGGCAGAGCTATGTACCAATCCTTCCTTTTTGCCGAAGGTTTTATCTAGATTTCACAAATCAGTCTATCATGGTTCTGGCTTTTCACAGTGGAGACTCTTCTACTGCTCATTCTTTGGGTATGCTACATGCCCTTAAGTGTTATGTCATTCAGACTTCGTCCTTACACAAGACAGATGATTTGTTTGCCATCTATGATTCCCAGAAGTAGTGTAATGCCGCATACACACTACACAATGTCTTTATGCGGCTATATTGCACTCGGCAGGCCCGGCATTGGCAAGTGTATAGACACTTACCGATGCCGACAGCATGGCATAGCTCACGATAACCCCAGACTGGGCTTGCATGTACAGCCGACTGGGGTTATCATAGACGATCATCGGAAGCGTGCATCGTTGGTCGTTTTTAGCATAAACACCAGGCGATATTTTTAACCATATCGTTATCGTGCAATCGTTCAAAATATCATCTAGTATGTACGCAGATTTAGACTGCTTCGAAGCATACAGTGGCAAGATGTTTTTGAGCAGTTATTTGACAGGTCTATGTTGCTAGTGGTCAGCTAGTACCTTCCAGGATTTTGGCTTGTTCAATGGGTGCCTCTTGGGCTGCACGTCAAGGGGCACCTGCAGATTAGCTGTGTCTTTCTGTGCATACTTTTGTTTTGTTCCTTTTGTATCCAAGGAGGCTGGTATTGGGCACAGGGTGGTTCAAGTAACAGCACGCTCCCTTCCATAAAGCCGGCTTTGGGACGTCCCCAGTGTTACTCCAGTGTTCCCCAGTGGACAACGGCGAAAACAAGAGTTTGTACTTATCAAAAATCCATTCTCCGCATCCATGAGAGACCCTGGATGCCATATCTGCGCTGCTATGTATTTCCTTTCTATCTGAGAGATGTTTTTTTGTTGCTTTGACTGTTGTCACTTGTTGTAGTGGCATTTAGGTCTCTAGTTGGGAATCAGTTGTCCTTTAGGTTAAGGGAGGTTTCCCTGTTTTTTTTTTTTTTCGTCTTCCTTTCTACTCTACAACTTTACTTGATTAAACTTAAATGGTTTAGGTGGGGTATGGGAAGAGCCTATTAAAAATCTTCAGATTTAAAGTGACAGGCTCCACTTACCACTGTCTATACCAGTGTTGGCTAACCTTGACACTTCAGCTGTTATGGAACTACATAACCCAGCATGCACTGCTACAGTTTTGCTATTAGGGCATGCTAAAACTGTAGCAGGGCATGCTGGGATATAAAGTTCCACAACAGCTGGAGTGTCAAGGTTAGCCAACACTGGTCTATACCCCAGCAGAACTCCAGTGTCACCCATGGATTTGGAGAAATTTTATTTTTACTAGTATAAAAATCAGTTTTTTCAAAAACACAAATTGCCATTTTACATTGTAGGAGTCAATAAAATAAGAAACCTGTAAGGTTCATAGTTTTCACCGTGCCTCACAACTGTTATACTTTAATATCACCTGTATCTGATGTTATGCAGGTTTTGAGCAGAAGCTGCGTGAGGTTTGTCAGGATCTGTTGGGCCCTGTCCATCACTCATCTGATAGCCAATGGGAATCTAGAATCTTGGTAAGACTCTTTGCTTTCTATATCCTGTGTACGCCCACAGAGTAGATTCAGACTAGGGATACATATGGGTTGTCAATAAGCATTATGACCATGCCTGAAGGCAGGTGGCGGGATGCCGGCAAGTACTTAAAGCATTTTTTGTGCTGTCATTCCAACTGTAAACATGATGGTTTTTTATCATGCTTACAGTTGTAGTGCTCGCAGATGTAAAATGCTTCCAGTAGCATTTTACATTTGCTGACATCCCGGCTCCTGGGGTCCTCCTAATGCTTGTCCACATTCTGATTGTCGACAAGCATATTACTTCATATCAGAATAAACCGGAACAAAATATTTAGATTTTCAGATTTTTATTTTAATATATTTATTAAAATAAGCATAAACTATTCTGAATCAATGTGTGTGGCATCCATGAGTTTAGATTTCAATTGATTTGATGCTGCTCAGTACTGTGTTTGTATCGAATTTGCTCATTTTTATTGACTGACACCTCCATCAGAAGCTTTAAAGTGCATACTGTCCTTTGCCCACTACATATGTTCTTGTCACAATGGCTAACTATCTCAAAATATCAATGAGGCATCAGTGGACTGATTCCAGAACCTCTTCAGTTCAAAAACTGGGTACACACTATACGATTTGTGTACCCAGTGGTGGCATGACGCAATGGAGCGATATATTGCGCCGACCGTACACACTACATGAGCCTGTGAATGACAGCGCTATATATCATTCCATGTTGCATTTCATGCTACATTTAGCAGCATGGCGTAGTTCATGGCATCTTCCCAACTGCTGTGCAGCACAGCAGATGGGACGACCAGCTTGCACGCGAAATTGAGCTTTACACACTATAACATCCGCACGATATATCATTCAGATCCCCGTCAGAACGAAATGTTGTACAATATATCTTATAGTGTGCACCCAGCTGAACAGTTACTAAATCCTAATAGAACCAACTATAGACTTCTGCTTCCTTGTCTTGTGTAAGGGCATTGGTGGGATTATATTACAAGAAAATGCACCCCATTTTTAAAGATTGTCATGAATTAGCTGTACTTTAATCTCTAGATTGCTTGGTTAATTGCTAAGGATAAAATTAAAATCCAATGCATCCCCTACACCAGGGATGAGGAACCTCAGGCCCGGGGGGCTTAGAAGGCCCTCGGGATCATTTTGTCTGGCCCTCAGAGCTTTTTTCTGCTAGCCTCATCTGACTAGAATGGCACCCTGCAGCCAGAATCTATGCAGCAGTACCACCTGGAGTGTCCTTAGGAAGCTTCAGTTGGTCACACCACTGCCCTTACAGCCCCCAGAGCATCCTCAGGATGCTCCGGGCATTGCTGTAATCACCGGCGATTGTGGCCCCGCCTTTATGTAATGTCACAATGAGGGGGTGTGGCCTGTACTGCACCCACGAATAATGTTATATATATCAAAATGGCCCTCTGCAGAAAAAAGGTTCCCCACTCCTGCCCTACACAATGAATTACTGTGTACTAATATTGTATTTTAAACACAAATATAAATTGTATGCTTGCAATGTTTACAGTCACAATTTGCAAAAATGCTGTGACCATTTTTTTTACTTTTTTATTATTTTGTCAATCAGGGTTTCCGGAAAAGAGAGCTGCTGAAGGAACTTCTCCCACTTATTGGACAGAATCTTCGTTTCCAGCGACTCTTCACAGAGTATCAAGAGCAGCTGGATAGCCTGAAGGACAAATAACATTACTTGGCTCACATCCTTACCTCCTCTTTTGTTCTCCTTTGTGTGCTTGCCTGCTAGTTTGGCAAGACAAACAGCAAGGCAGCTTCCACTGTGAGTAACATTGGTGCTGAGAGGAAAATGCATGGACATTAGGGGTTATTTAAAGGAGCCACTCTAGTTTTTGATCATCAGCTAGAAGCCCTGTTATTGCTCTGTCTTTCTTGTTCACTGGAAGACTGAAGATTTTGGTTGACACATTAAAAATTGAATGAGAGGATGTTGGCCATCATTTGCAAGAAAAGCACAGTATGTTACTAATACACTTGAATCGCATTGCTCCATCTATATTTAGGGTTGTGTCCCATTGCTTAACCAAGACCTTGCACTATACAGATGTAACTGATGGCTGTATCGGAGTGTCATAAAGCAGCCAAATTTCACCTGTGAATACAAGAAGAATGCTGCCCTGTCTCAGACTATTTTTGTACTTGACTTTGAGAACTTGTAATAAACTTTCCACAGGCCAACAATCAGAGCCTACATTTCTGTTGAATGTAGGAAATTATGATCATGACTGCTGTGTTTCAATACTCCAAACAGCCGAGTCTGTACTCAGACTGTAGTCAGTTCTTAATTTTTAAATGTTTCTAAAAAAAAAAAAAAAAATCAAAAAAACACAGGGTTTTTTTCCATTCCTTTTCTAACTATCTATTAAAAAAAAAAACCTAATAATTTGTATCCTGTTATTTATTTTATTTTTTTCTTCCAATCAGATTGAGTTGTGGAGAGCACAGGAGTATTATTTGTACTACGTACATTGTTGGAATTTGTTTTTAAAGACTATAGTTTTTTTTTATAAATAAATGACTGTTGCTTAGCCCTTGGCAACAGGCGACAGGTACTAGCAGAGTGGGAGTTAGATAGAAATAGAGGTTTTGTGTGAACCCTGTATCCCACTCTAAAGACGGCCTCTGGGAGAGTCGCCAAACTACATAGTCCTTGGGATTCTCTCCATACCAGACACACATCTGAAGGGGCCACTGGCAAAAAGGTAAGCTTGTTACATGTAAAAAAAAAAACTTGTTTGCTGTATTACTGCTTCCCGGCACACTGCTTTAGCAGAGCGGCCGGGCATGTTACTACTCACGTGGCAGCAGCTGTAGGTGTAACAGATCATGCTGCCAGCTTTTTGGAGTAGCTCGTTGGAGGCGCGCCACTTATGACATCCTAAGAGCCGCTATACATCAGGCAATCCCTGTGGATCTCCGGGGAGAGGCACCGGCGGCTAGGGAACGCCTATGATGACGTCAGGTGTCCTGAATGAAGCTGGAAGCTGACGGCGCACTCGGTCATGCCCCCGTGCATTTAAATGACAGCAGGCTCATAGACCACGCCCCAAACACTATTTTGGCGGATTTTTGAGCTGAGACTCACTGCAAATTACAGGGGAATGGCTGTCTCTTATCAGATAAGCAGTTGAACTAGGATTATTACTTTTGGTAGTTAACCTGGTGATATATGCTAGTCTTATAGCATTTTTATGTATATATAAGCAACTTTACTGCACTTCTTTAGGAGTTTAGGCAGTAACATACATTGTTTAGTACTGAAAATTATTTGTTTGCCTTTGGTTTTTGTGCAAGTGAATGTGGATTTCAGGGGTCAGGTTTTATTTTTTTGCATTTAAACAGATAGGTGATTTAGAGTCTTATTAAGTCTCCTCACTTTTGCTGTCATTTCAGAAGCAGTGGTGGTGGTTCTGGGTAAAAAACAAAAACAGTGCTACACTTTTTCCAGAGGAATTTAGGTAGCTATCTGTATTGGTTAGAATTGTCTTTCTCTCTCAGTAAGGAGAAGTCAAAAAACAGAGCTCAGTAATTTTTTATACTTGTACAAATGTGATAAAAAGTTGGCAAATGGTTGTACAGACCCAGGGAGATTCATTACCGGGAAGTGCGGCTGAGCAGTCGGTGATGCCTGTTGGGCCACGTCTATGGCCAAGGCCATAGGTGAACTACGTCACTCTCAGGCAAATTATATGTTACCCTGTACTCAAACTCCTAGTTTGTCAGGTCCCTCGGTAGAGCCCAGATGGGCCCAGGATATGGGACAATGTCTCGCTGAGATGCAATGTCCCTAAATATAATGGGAACTTCAGCAGGGGTCACAGCCACTAGGAGACGTTCAGGCCAGTCCTTAGTGGATTCTCCTGGAGATGAGGCTTCAGCCTCCTCCTCCCAGGTAGAGGGGGAAGTGAATTATGACTGGGAACACACCTCAAACTGCGAGGTGGACTTACATTCTTATTCAGGAGTGTCTATGTTGGTAGATACAGTTCGGGAGACCTTGGATCTACAGGAAACAGCTATTCCAGTGACTAGTTCAGTTTCTTTCTTTAAATATAAGAAGAAACATGTATCTGTTTTCCCGGAATTTTTTCATTTTGGAGAAATATTAAAAGAAGCCTGCTTAAAACCTGATTCCAAATTTCATATTCTGAATAAATTTAAGAATCTTTATCCTTTTTTCAGAAGAGGATACCAAGCTTTGGGAAATTCCACCCACTGTGGATGGCTCCTATTGCTAGGTTGGTCAGGAATACTGTTATCTCCACAACACAGTCTGTAACACCTAAGGATCCTATGGATAGGAAGAATGAGACTGTACTTGAGTCTATATTCACTTTGACAAGAGTCTCGCTGCAGCCTGTTCTTGCCAGCGCCTGGGTGATAAAAGCTATCAATTCCTGGATGACCCAGATGATTGCTGGGTTTCAATCAGGAGATTTGTCTGAAGCTAGTTCTTTAGCTCATCACATTTCAGAGGCTCCTACATATATAGGTGATGCTTTAATAGATACTATTCACATACAGTCTCATATTTCTGCTTTGGCCATTTCTGCCAGACGTTCTCTATGGCTTAAAGCATGGAAGGCAGACATAGAGTCCAAGTATGCTTTAGAGGGCACTGCCCTTTGAAGGAGATTTTCTATTTGGTCCAGAATGAATTAAAATTATTTCTTAGGTCATGGGAGATAAAGTCCTTACCTAACCGCAGGGGTGGAGTGGGATGGAAAACCAGCCCGGGAAAGCAGCTTTAATGGAGGTGGGGTATGTTGAGGGAGTGGGATCTGTAGAGTGGGGGTGGGATGCTTCTTCCACATAGGGCCTGATTCTGAATCTGAGGCAGTTACTCCCATCCTTGCGTCTTTGCTGCAATGGCGTCTGTGACTTCATTCTACTGCTGCTACAAAGCACTTCCCTGGGGTAAATCTGTGTGTCCGTATGTGCAAGGACTGAGATGCTTACTTTCAGTGACTACAGACACTGCAATCATGCTTTGTGAGTCTTTATACGCCATCATGGCTCACACCATTAAACCTGGAAAGGTACCAATAATGTGATGGCAAACTCAGCTTAATGAAAAGGGAGGCTATGGCTGGGTACATACAGTACTACACGATGTGTGTACCCAGCTACAGGACGACGGGATAGAGCAATACAATGCACTGCCCGTACACATTGCACACTGCAGTGGAGGACGGCAGAATGTGTAATTCAGTGCTGCATTTAGCAGCATGGCGTCATTCATTGCATTGTCCCACAGCAGATGGGACAATGCGATGAACAACCCGGCATGCGTAATCGGTGGTACACACTATTTGATCTGCACGATATATCGCTCCAATTCGTGTTAGAACAATATATCGTACAATGGATCGAATACTGTGTACCCAGCCTTACAGATGGCCAGCACAAGAACGCTTCATATGAGTAATTAGGAATATATACCTGAGGAAGGGGTTGGATTGAAATAGAGCTTATGTCCTATGTTAGCCACTTGTGTACCTTTTATTGTCTTATGTACAGTACTAGGTAGCGGATGTGTTGAAACCTGAGAGGACTTTCTGAGTGTATCACTGGCAGGTAATTGTTGTTGTTTTTCTCATTGTGAACATGAATACTACTTAAAGGGCCCCTAAACCTAAAGTTCAAGGTAAATTATATAACAGAACTACTAATAACATCAATTGCAAGTGCATTCTTTCACTGATCAGTTACTAAAATATGCTAATGTCCTCCAAAGCACTGCTGAGCTTTGGGACGCCGACTGCCACCTTCACACATCTGTACGACGGTGTGCAATAGCCTAAAAATCGGTATTCTCAACACACATCGGGCATATACGTAGCATGTAAGGTAGATCTCCTTACACGCAGAGAGCTCCCTTACTCTGAATGCAATCACAATGGCTAATTTATGCACGCCCATGAAATGGTGTTCAAACGTTCAGACGCACCTGCATTTTTCTTAGTAGACAAACCAGACGGGTCATTTTGTCCCATTGTCAACCTCAAAGGGTTAAATCCTTATCTCCACTTGGAAAAATTCAAGATGGAGTTGGTAAGGTCAGTCATTTGTTCCATGGAGGAAGGGGAATTTCTCGCCTCCCATAGATATCAAAGATGCCTACCTCCATATTCCTATATGGAGGGGTCATCAACATTTTCTACGGTTTGCAGTGGGGCAGCGGCATCACACATGATCTCCCTACTCAGAAGTGTGGGGGGGGGGGGTCAAAGTGTTTGCTTATCTGGATGATTTGTTGCTAAGAGCACCTTCAATAGCCCTATTGCAACAACTTCTTCAGATTACCATAGGCATGTTCCAGAGCTTTGGTTGGAGCCAAAGTATGCAGGGGATCAACCGTTTTCCCAAGTCAAATTTAATTCCATCTCAGAGGATGGTATTAATGTGTCTTCTCTTTGACACCCAGTGTCAGAGACTTTCTTCCGCAGGAAAAGATTCAGGATCGTCAATCCAAAATAAGGATCATTTAACAGATGCCTCATATTTCAGTCCTCAGGCTATGCAGTTACTGGGAAAAATGGTGGCTTCATTCGAATTCGTTCCTTTCGCCAGATTCCATGCCCGACCACTGCACCGTGGGCGTCTGCATACTCAGTGATCACACGCCAAGACATAGTGGGCGTGCTTATACCTTGCCGTGCGATCGCCTGCCTTGCTGGGTGCAAGCGGACGCTAGTGAGCGGGTCTGAATGAGCTCCAAAGGACCTGATTCAAACCCGCTCGCTAGGATGCGTTCGCTTGTAGCTGGCCGATTTTCGCAATCTGAGCATGCGTATGCATCGCAGTGCATGTGCATAAACCAGTGCGAGAGATTGGGAAGTGTTCGCTTGCTGCGCATAGACTGCCCAGCAGAGTGAGTGACAGGGTGCATGCGGCAGGGTATAGTCAACCTCAAGCGCTGCGATCGCTTCCGATGGTCCTCGATATACCGATGGTTTCATACACTTCCTGGAGATGACGTGCACAAGTGGGCGTCTTATAACAGGCTGGTGGGCGTCTGCATACTCAAAGTGATTGCACGCCAAGACATAGTGGGCGTGCGTATGCCTAGCCGTGCGATCGCCTGCCTTGCTGGGTGTGTGCCGGATTTGCATACGCTGGATGAGAACGAACGCATCTAGCGAGCGGGTCTAAATGAGCTCCTAAGGTCCAAGGAAGGCGTCGCTTCAGTTTGCTCTCTGTTGACCATCTTTCTTCATAACCCCTTATATCAACTGAGCATTCAACAGGATCAGTCTTGTTTGTAGGCTGATGCAGGACTGTCAAGAGTAGGTCATCTTCTCACTAACGGTACACTCAAATCTTCCCAAACTCTGCAGAATTAATTTTCACTCTGGGACACTGGCACTTCCTTAAGATTTGCCATTTTATGTCCTCATTAGGGGGTGTGGAGGCGCTTGCTAGAAATTTGACTCATTTTGAGATGATGTGCATCCAAAAATCTCCCCCAAACCATGCCATATCTGTCTATAAAATAATTTTGGAGTGCTTTTCATGCAGATGTGGGATAGAGATTTAGTGACTAAGGGAACAAAGTAGTGTGGGACAAGGTATATTGGGCCTGATGCAGCAAGGAACGCACAGGAGAGAACGCATGCACTTGGCTGATGTTTCCGTATTGCCCATGTGTATGCTTCGCTCTGCGTGTGCGCAAACTACCTGTTGCGATCTAGTAAGCATACGCAGACCCCTTCCAACATTCAAGGAGCCCTCTGAAAGTGTTGACCCTAAATGTAGACAATGAGATCAAAGCAGTGATTGTTAAAGAATAGGTAGATCACACATGTTATATAACTTTTCTTTCCCAAACCAAGATGGCCGCCGAGCATCACTATTCCGATAGATATGAGATCCAAGCAGGAATAGATCTAGCGGATTATGCAGCACACAATAAGCAGAATACACAGTAACTTGTTTGTCTTGTCTTTCCCTTAATCAAGATGGCTGCCGAGCATCACATTCCCTTATTTATATCTAAGGGATCACCAGTAACAAGGTTCCCTTAACAAAGATGGCCACCGGATATAACAGACATAAGGAAGTACATACACCACAACCAAGATGGCGCCCATCAGGATTTCCCTATATATAGGGACACCACACACAAGATGGCGCACACCTTCACTCCTTGAGAAAGGCCCGGAAGGCCGATACGCGTCGGAGTTTCATATCCACAGACCCCCTATCTAACATAGAGACCGCCAGACACCTAATAAGGAATCCGAAGTCTTCTCGCGACGGAGCGAGTGGAGCCCCTATTACCCCCGCTGAGCCTGGGTGCCGCGAGATCTCGCGACACGTGACACCTGGAAGTCTCGCAGGGCACAGTGTGTACTGCATGACACAGGTGCGGAACATCGGAGACCAGGAGGACACAGCGGAAGAGACCAAGTACACCTGGAGGTGTACAACAAGGACGCAGAGGGTAAGTAAGTGCACCTGGGGGACATGGGACGCCGCCCCACCAGACACTGCTTACATACCTCGCGTAGAGAACTTAAACTTTTGGAGCCAGATTCACCCTTTTATGAGCAAACAGCACGTACCACACTGCATGCTATATACTGAAACACTATATTTATCTAAGGAACTAAGATTGGGATAGTCAGACCATTTAGCGGTAACCACCAACGTTACAGACTTTCATCCACAAACTGTACCCTTAATATACATATACCTATGGACATATATCCATTGATTTAATAAAGGAGCAGTGTGACTCCTAATAAATAGTCTAAAACAGACAGATTGTTAACCTCATTTTTTGGGAACACTCACAAAATACCCCTTCATTCGAGCGCAGTACCCTCCTTCATTTACCACTATGGGAGTGACGTCATGACGTCACTCCCATAGTTCCGAGGAGCGGGCGCCAGGGATGAACGGCAGCAGGCACTGGAGCGGGGTTTAAGGTTAGTTTTCTTTTTTTGTATGTGTGTGTGCACGTGGGAGGGAGGGCATTACAGGAGGCTGCCGCCTATTACAGGGGTTTACTACTGGGGGCACATTACAAGGAGCTTATTACTTGGGGCACTACAGGAGGCTTATTGCAGGGGGCTTACTACTGGGGGCACTACAGGGGGCTTATCACAGAAGGCTTACTACTGGGGGCTTTACAGGGGGCACTACAGGGTGCTTATCACAGAGGGCTTACTACTGGGGGCACTGCAGGGGGCATCATATGGGGGCACTACAGGGGCCTTACTACTGGGGGCACAGCATAGGGGGACCATTACTGGGGGGCACTACACAGGCGGGCACTGCATAGGGGGACCACTACTGGGGGCATTGTATAAGAGGAACTGCATAGGGGACGGCGGCAGCTGGGGCTGGCATAGGTCCTGGGAGGGTGGTACATTTTAATTTGGGGGGGGGGGCACCAACATTTACCTTGCCTCCGGGCACCTGGGATGAAGTTACGCAACTGCAGTGCCCCCAGTAGTAGTCCCCCCCCATCAGTAGTCCCCAGTAGTGGTTCCTCCCGAAGCACTGCCACCAGTAGCAGTCCCCTCCTTAGTAGTCCACAGTAGTGGTACACCCCCCCCCCCGATGCAGTGCCCCCAGTGGTGGTGCCTCCTCCCCCAGCAGACACACACATAAAAAGAAAATAAAAAAACGCTTACCTAATCCTGGTCCCGCCGACGCCATCACCTCCTCTGTCCTCCCGGGCCGGCCGGCTCTGCATTATGGGAGAAACGTCATGACGTCTATCCCATTACCCACTGCAGGAGACAGAAGATGGAGCTCATGTGTGAGCTCCAGAACGGCTTCGGCAGTGGGCACAGCAGTCAATGAGAGTCTGTCTTTCACTGACTATTAATCAGTGGCAGGCGCCGGCTCTAAGCACAGACTAGGACAGTGTTGGCTAACCTTGACACTCCAGCTATTGTGGAACTATATATCCCAGCATGCCCTGCCACAGTTTTAGCATGCCCTAATAGCAAAACTGTAGCAGTGCATGCTGGGTTATGTAGTTCCATAACAGCTGGAGTGTCAAGGTTAGCCAACACTGGACTAGGAGGTCCGTTGCCCAGAACGCAGCCCTGCCTGAGCCAACCCTCTACCCTCCCGCTACCGCTATTGGGTAAGCGCTCAGGGGGAGGGAAGGGGCGCAGCCATGCAGCACAGGACGGCGCTGGGTGCATGGAAGCCTAGCACCAGTCCTGCTGCTAATAAAACAGACACAGCCAATGTCCGGTGGCTGTGAGTTTGTTACTGTGCGTAGTGCTGACCGAACAGCACTACACTGACCTCAGTGTCCTGGACCGCGGCCGGCAGCGCCCCCCGTCATATGGCACCCACGGCACACGCCCTGCTCTACCCCTTAGTTTCGCCATTGACCTTACCCCTTACAAAATGTTCTGTAAAGTCAGGGCATCCAGGTGAATTAGACACATTGGGAAAGAAGACCCTGATAACAATGAAAACGTCCATCCCTGTAAAAAAATAAAGCATATTCTATAGTTTTATTATAGTTTGTAAATTTTTCATAAACATAATATGTAAGAAATATGTGAGTACAATTAATTTCATTTTTATTTTCTTTTAAGTCTTGTTATAGGGGTGACTAAACATTTTATCTTATAGCAATAACTTTCATTACAAATGTATTGCATTTGCAGATGGGGGGCACAAATAATAGAAATTGTCTGCCAGGGGAAACCCAGATGAAAAACGCTAAACAACCACTGCTATAGAGGTTAGTAAATAATTCCCGTATATTACTCAAGATTACAGGTTGGCACACCTTCATGGTAAAGTCATAGGCAATCCCAATAGAGTCTTTAGGGACTTGCAGATCCCTGATTACCTAATTTAACAGCTATATGTTAAAGTATATATAATTTCTCAGAAAATATATCCAGGAAAATGTCATCATTTTCCATTGGCAACACCATCCCTGTAAATTGTTGTCCCTAATTTTCAACAACCTACTACACAATAAAAAACAACACTTTTCTGCTAGTTGGATGCAAGTCTTGTCATTTACTCTTATTCTATGGGCTGCGGTATGCGTCAGCGTCACTGTCAGGTCAGGGTGAAACGAGGGGATTTCAGCACTAGACAGCGCAGCCACATGTGTGGAGCCGCCATGATAGTACTCCTGTTCTATAATCTATCAGAAACAGACAGAGAATGAGAGTTCCAACACGGCTCTCGGGTCGCATTCTTTACGTCACTTCCGGTCATGTGTGAATATAGGAGACAATACCGGAAGTAGTTGTGAGTTTGAAGGAATTCTGAACTCCGTGAAGTTTATCGGTGTTTCTGGCCGGTAACAGCGGTAAAGATGGGGAAGAGGCAGCACCAGAAGGACAAGATGTAAGTACGGTAGGGTGTGACCGGTAGCCGTATTATCGAAATGCCCTTTTGCTGCAATTATTTAAATGTTAAATACTCAGCTCCCGTGATAATGAGTAAGAAGCATATATGATGCATATGTCATCATGTTATGCAGTAATACTGTCATGTCTGATCAGAGATCATCTCAATGTAAAATATAGTTTAATATATGTATTGTGAGCCTGGGGTTCAGCTTCCATATAGGCACTTTTTTTGTGTTAACTGTAATGCACAGGTTCGCAAACTCGATCCTCAGGAACCCAAACAGTGCATGTTTCCCAGGTCTCCTCACAGAAACACAAGTGAAATAATTAGCTCCACCTGTGGATCTTTTAAATTGCGTCAGTGAGTAATGAATACACTTGTGCAGCTGCTGGGTGACCTGGAAACCGAGAACTGTGTGGGGCCGTGAGGACTGAGTTTGAGAAACAGTGCTCTAATGGATCTAAGCAGCTTTCCAAATGGAGCTACAAACAGGACATTGCATTCCAAGGGGTCTATTCATGATAGACCCCTTGGAATGATAATTATCGGGGTCCGACCACTATTATTAATATTCTAACTCGCCGCAGACACCGGAGCAATTATTCATGAATTTTCTCACTGCTCATTTTGGAGCGGTGACGCTAGTGCGCATGCATGACCTACAGGTCACGCATGGGCTCAAGAGCCCCGACGTCCAGCAGAAGGAGCCAGGCAGGGGTGGAGGGACACAGAATGATCCCTCTTTGCAACCCGGGACTCGATTGCGAGCCTGGAGCGGGAACAAATGCCATCTGAAGATGACGAATGCTCCCGCACTCAAGCTCCGAAAATATTGTATTGTAGCTTCATGATTTCTGTCCCCATAATAGTGTATGGGGACAGTGGCCCATTCCACGACAGAAATGTAAGCAGGAAATATCTGTGATATCTCCTGCTTTACGCTCTTGAAGATTGGCACGAAAACGTAATTTCTACAATTGCAGGTGAAAATGTTCATTTTTACATCCTTTTGTAGAAATTAAGTGATGATGAAAAGACCCCCAAGGGTGATATTTTTCAGGCTACACAATGCTCTTGGTTAATATTTTTTATATTGAACTGATTAAGGATCTACAGGTCAGGGCTTACTACTGTACAACTGGGTGACCAACATGTAAGATAATTAGGGGGTCTACTCATGAAGATTTCATTTATTGAATTGTACTTTTCACTATATATTGCAACATTTTGATGCGATATATAGCTTAAGTAGCAACTCATATATACTTACCTATTCTGCGATGCGATCCAGTATCCAGGGCTCTAGCGATGCAGTCTTCTCCTGCCGTCCTCTTCATTCAATAAGGCTGCGTACACACCTGTAGTTATATCTGTCTGGTGGGAAGGAAAATCTGGTCCGTTTTCCAGTATTTGGGAGCTAAAGCCTCTCTATGAATAGATGAATGCAGTGAAAAGCCCTGTTTTCAGCTTAATAGGTCTTTTAACTGCTACATGAAAAGACTCTTTAGAGCCAAAAAAAGTATCTATAGATATCGCAAAGAGTCATGATCCCCAGATCTCCCCACATGCCCCTCACATGACCGTCAGTTCATGTTAATCAGATCTCATTCAATGCTCTTTATATGCCTTAACACCTCCCCACATGCCATCAAGCCTCCATATATGACCTTTATATCCCCATCAGAACCCTACCATGTGTGCTGTTTGTAGGATTGAATATTGATGGTTAGCTGATGATGTTTGATTAGTTTACCATCAATGGGGGAGGATTATGCAACTGCGGTCTGCGCAGGCATGACTGCAAGTTCATTGATGGTTCAACCATCTATGGTTTTGCGACAGTGGTTAGAAACCATCGATGGAAGAACCTTCGATGTACAACGATAGCTGCTTGGCTTTCCTGGGTTGTGTAGAGTAGGTTTTGCAGTTCAGTTTTGGTTGTATTTTTTTACTAAAGTGTGGGTTTTTAGAAGTGGACTTGTTGCCCGTAGCAACCAGTCGGATTCTAGCTATCTTCTTCTAGAAGGTGCTACATAAGTGATAAGTAAAATCTGATTGGTTGCTATGGGCAACAACACAACTGCACTTCTAAAAATCTGTACTGTAGTAAATATTCCTCTAATAACTTTGATTGTGAGCAGCCGTCTGGAGCCTAATTTGCCTTACTGGAGCCCATGGAGCTGTGAGCCTCATTTTCAAGTTTAAACGGTGTCATGCAGCTCCTCTACCACAGCTGTGCATGTTCTATTTTTGATTTATTTGTGTTTTTGGTGCATTGATGAGTACTGAGATAAATTGATTCAGTGTGTTAAGCTGTGCCAACGGATCTGCCGACACAGCGGCCTATCGGCTAAGCTTTACAGACTTAACGATCAGCTGCTCGATGTGTGTTCCCTGACATCACAACTGGAAGGGCATTTGTCCCTTCAGCAAGTGTATTGGCGGTCGGCTGGGCGCTCATACACACCAGCAGATGCACTGATATGTCTGCAGATATATTGGCCATCTGCTGTGCTGCAGAGCAGATGTGATGTGTCTGTGAATGACCCACACCTGCCGACGCACCCGCGATATATTGGCCATTTGATTGAATGGCCGATATATCGCCCAGTGTGTACCCAGCTTAAGACTAGCATCTCAGATGCTGTTGGGATGTGATTTATTTGCCCAAAATTGCAATGCAATAACTGACTACATCCCAAGTCTGTATAAAATATTGCATGCAGGGACAGATCTTGTGAGAAAGCTCTGTCCCTGCTAATCCTCTCCCTGCACTTCTCAGGGTATTTTTTGCAAAAAATATTCTGAGTGTGACCACGCATACGCCGTCTGCTATTCCCCCTTCTCCCCCACTAAGCTGCCATATCAGCTGACCTCCGGGCTCCTGCTCTGTGACCGGGGAATCTGACTTGTGCTGTAAACTGTGATGCCGGCTTACAGCACAAGTTAGGTGTCGGGGTCACATAACAGAAGCCCGGCGATCAGCTGACCAGAGTCACAGAGGAGTTCACCGTATCACAGATCAATGATCCCTTAGGTGCAGGTAAGTGTTTTTCTTTACTATGATCAGCTTGTGGTCTATTTAGACACACAAAGCTGATCACAGGCATCGGCTCCCAATTAGAGCAGAGCAGGAGCTGGTGAAACGGGGAAAAGCCCTAATAACACCATTTCCAGGTGGTGTTATTATCACAAAGCTTCCCCATTATTTTTTCACAATTTTATTTTAGTAAATCTGAGACCGATCGCATTTCTCATTAAAACTATGAGAAATGCAATCTGCTCCCTAAATAATGTGAAATGAAGGGCTTGGAGTAGTTTTTTATGAAACCTTCTCCAAAAGCCCTTTAATACATTTTAAGTGATACTGAAATAATGAGAAAAGGATATGAAAACACAATAATATTGATAAATATGCCTAATAGTGTACTGTGTATCTCCATTTAATTTGGTAAAACATTATTCATACTGAGTATATATAGCTATATACTGTAGGGTATTATTGAAAAGGTTCTGACACTAAGGAACCGGCATGATTTTGGTGATTGTGCCACTAAATTGCAGTTTTAAATTTATCAGCGAAGTTGCTGAAAACATGCCCTCATAGTGTTCAAATGTGCTGCACTCACCCACTGTGTTACGACAACGTCAAGGTACTCTCCCCGATAGTGGCTACACAAACGGCACAATGAAGGTGGCTTCATTGCTAATCATTTTTTTTCTTTTAGTATGTTAGTGTGATAACTCTCTCTTGATTATAGAAACCTGCCTCCCTTGAAAAGACCTTCTGGTTAAAAACATATGCATGCCTTCTGGGGTGCCATAGGACTCCTGATGCTTATGTTGTGGTGCTGACAGTTTTCTTGGGATTTGTTAGGATTACATGATTATGTGATACTGGTAAAATGGACCCAGCAATGGTCACCTCAGCCTGCCTCCGTCCCACCCCCCTCCCCTTTCTATTGTGGGTGCCAGGTGAGTGGAACACTGCAAAGTGATGCTTGTTTTTTACAAGTAGAACATTTTCTATATTAGATGCTAGTATGGGCCACTATATTCCCACTGTTGTGGTGTTTTTTAGTATATGAAGTATAATTTATACCGTTACTTCACTAGGTACATCACCTGTGCAGAGTACACACACTTCTATGGAGGAAAGAAACCAGGTAACCTGTAATTGAGAAATGTACTGTTTTCTTTGCCTTTGGTACATAAGTTTTCCAAGTGTTTTATATTTATAGATAAATTAAGATTTCTTCACTCCTCCTTTCATTTACAGATATTCCAAAGTCAAACTTCAGGCGGTTACCATTTGATCACTGCAGGTGTGTACCCCATTCTGCTGTATTGTTGGTCATCTATAAAAATTTAATAATTGTAGGTGTTTTAAATTCCCCACATTCTGTTTTATGACCATTGTGTTTGTACTTTTACATATCATTACTGCTATTAGACAATTTGTGGCCACTTTCAGGTACAGTAGCCCAAAGGCAAATTGATCCCACATTTGCCATCAAAGCTGCCTAAATTTATCGGGGCATTGATTAAACCGCATACAGTGTACAGTACGGTGATGCTAGCTCATGTCCACTACAATGGGTCTATGTTGTCTACAATTTATGGAGTAATTCTAAACGAATGCTCCATCTCATCCCACATATTATTAATCAGTTTAAGGGTGTTAAACTGAATCTTTTATCATATCCAAGGTGGCATTCCATTTTGCTGAAAAATACTATCTGCACATTGACACAGCATTCATATATCCTGTAGCATTCAAGAGGTATGCTACGTGTACTAATAGATCCAAAGTCTGTCACAATCATACACCTCATGTTTGTCAGTCTGTGTGGTTAATGCTCATCACTATCAATTCCTGCTTTAAAGCTAATTTCACTATATCTTGATCCATCAATTCCAAGCAGCAAGAGCCAGGATTCATTACACCAGCCAGTGTCTGTCATCCACCTCTGTCTCTTTCATGGTTGCTACAACCACATATTCTTAATTTTAGGTGACAAACTTGAATTTAGTGGATTAGCTGCATTCATGACAAGTTACAATGAACTCGCCTTGTGACATGTTGGTTTTGACTGCTGTATTGCTCTCTATTGTTGGTTGGCTGACTGCAGGGCATCATATACTCTGTAAAAAAAAAAAAAAAAAAACTCTTTAATAGTCCCCAAAACCAGGACCCCTGTTGGCTGTGTGTTTAGAGTGATCAATTTTTGGGTCACCAACAATGTTTGTTATACTGTTACCACATCTGGAATGGGGCAGTTCACTTAATATAGCAATGTGTGTACATAATGTAGCAACAGGGGCAGCATCTAATGTTATTGGTGATGTGACATGATATTGAGTTCAATCCTTGTTTTGAAGATCTGAGAACAGGGTTGGTTTAAAAACCATGGTTTAAAACAATTAAAATTTTGTTTTAAGCACTCTTGTTTTGTTTTTTTGTTTTTTTTATTATGCAGTGACTACAGGCACCGAGCCGTGACTTCTTAAAAATAAAAAAAAATAAAAACTATTCTAAGGGAATCCCCTTGGTAATGTTCCACATTCTTGTTGCTTGAGGTCTTCATTTGAGTGAGCTGAACTAATTCAGTAAATTCACACACAACCTAGAAATAGGGAGGGTGGCAGGGTGAACCAGATCAGAGAGGTACTAAATCTGCCTAACATAAGCTAAGACTCCACAAAATCCTCTCCTAGCAATCTTATAGGATAGGATAAAACCACAACTAACCATCTCATTCTTGAAGGGTAAACCACTCCAACACATTAAAGAGGCAATACACAGAGAAACACCTCATGGTTTAATGCTCCTTCATGTTTATTTCTATTCAAAACCTTCAGTCCTACTGAGATGAGTAGAAGAAAGAAAGACTGAACTAAATGTAATAGCTTGCGGTCCCCACAGTGGCTGAAGATTGCAAGCTATTACATTTAACCCTTAAGCTGGCCACACATCAGACCAACTTTCCTCCAACCAACCAACTGACCAACCATCCAACTTGTCTGTCCAACTAAAACGCTTCCCCACACATCTAACCAACTTTTCATCCAACCAGCCAACCTGCCAACTTTTTCATCAGACCAGCCAACTTCTGTCAAACTTGTGATGTCACAGAAGTAGGCGGGCAATGTCTACCTACTTTTGCATGTTTCTGCATCCACACTCAGGATTTTGTCCGGATCCCAAACGCAGGTTGTGTGCTCGTGGTGAAGTGATTGCAGATGGGAGGGGTGCGAACAGAGGAGACTGTGCTGTGTGGGGGCGTTGCGGACAGGGTTGACTGTGCTGCTGTTTGAGGGGTAGGGGGGTTGCAGACAGGGGAGGCTGTGCTGCTGTTTTGATTGCAGATGGGTGGGGTGATCGCGAAGGGGTGGTGCGAACAGGGGAGACTGTGCTGTGTGGGGGCATTGGAGACAGGGTTGACTGTGCTGCTGTTTGAGGGCTAGGTGTAGTTGCAGTCAGGGGAGGTTGTGCTGCTGTTTGGGGAGGGGGGATTTGCAGACAAGTGAAACTGTGCTGCATGGGAAAGAGGTTTGCAAGGAAGGGAGACTTAAAACTCCCTGGCTACTGGTATGTAGCAGATATTTGGCACAGCAGGAGGTTGTGCTGTGCTGCCCCCAGCCAGCCCCTGTGACATATTGTACATCCAGCAGCTTGTGCCTGTCTCCTGCCTATATACATGGCACAGCACACAGACAGCTGCAATGTGGAGGTCTCATACCTGTGGCCAGTAATATCCTTCCTATTACAACGCCGGCAGTCAGTCCCCAGACCAGTAACAGCGCTATATGGGGCGGGGTCAGCAGCAGACAAAGCCTGTTCCTGACAGGGTCATGATGTGACAGTGGCTGAACGGCAATGATGGACTACCGCAGCCTGTCCCTGAGCTTCCTCTTGTTGTACCGCCACTGCTGCCACCATGGATCGTGGACTGGCAGGGGCAGACTGATCCGGCACTGATTGACTGCCGCAGCCTGACCCTCCCCTCGATGTACCACCGCTGCTGCCGGCGCTGACGACGGGACCCGCTGACGACGGGACCCTCTGCTGCCGGCGCTGACGACGGGACCCTCTGCTGCCGGCGCTGACGACGGGACCCGCTGCTGCCGGCGCTGACGACGGGTCCAAATGCTGCTAAAAAGGTGAGTATGACAAAGTGGGCGGACACTGCCAGGCAATGTCCGCCTACTTATCGTTCAGTTGGGGGGAACTTTCCCCCTACACTAGAACCATAGTTGGTGAAAATCAAACATGTTTGATTTTAACCAACTAGTTGGAACAACCGTTTATGGCCGTTTTTCAGTGTGTGGGAGCAAACGGCTGACTATCGTTTGCTCCCACACACTAGACGATTATCATTCCAACCAGCCAACTAGTTGGCTGGTTGGAACGATATCGTTCTGATGTGTCGGGGCCTTTAGTCTTGCTCTTTTTTTTTTTTTTTTCAAATTCTTTATTTTGAATGGTCAGTCATAACAGAAAAATAAACATCAAAACCATGTCATTGACAGCAGAACAAAAAACAATACAAATATCTCTGCACAATCAAAAATAAAATCAATTAGAGAAAAAAAAGATATAATACAATCTGTGAATAGTGACATCGGATATAAATTGATAACCAAATTATTAATACAAATAAGCACTTGGATAAGAAACATCCATCGCAAAATAGAAGTCATGGGGGGGATAAGTGGAGGGAAAGGAAGGAGTTGGGGAGGGAAAGGGAGGGGGAAAATGACCACATGAATAAATGGAATAAAAAATATCAGATTAAACTGAGAGAAATAAAAGGTAAATATGTAATAGCGATGGAAAGAAAAAAAAAAAGAGTGAGGCGAAGGAGTCTGCAGCTACCACCCATGGAGTCAGCAGCGACCACCCATAGTCTGGCTCTTTTTTGGTGATGTAAACATTCCAAATAATTTGGATTGTTAATGTTAGAAAGCATTAAAACATGTTTGATCAAGTTTTCTAGTACACGTCAATTGTTTCACAGTATTAATATAATTGGATGATTTTTTTTTTTTAATTAAAACAATGCAAAAAAACTGATTTAATCAAGAAAATATATATATATTTTTTTCAACCCTGTCTTAGAATGACGGAGTTTGGGAGCCTCTGCCTTAAACTAATATTTCATGTATTCTTAGCACGTCTTTCTCTCTAATGTAAATCATGGTCTCCAGATGCTTCTAGTGCTAGTAAATGAGTCTCTTGTCCTCAAGTGACAGGAAGTCTACCTGGTGTTGGGATTACTGGCTCCTGTCAATGTGTGAAAAGCAACTTGTGAATGTACAATATATAGCTTTATTGTTAGTACATCACGGACACACATCGATTACTTATCTATACCCTTCGGTTTACACTGGTGGAGGAAACACGGTAGTTGTCAATGGATCAGCACAACCACTCAAACCAGACTTGCAAAGGTAAATTGCATTCACAAATGCATTACATGGCATTATAAATTTATGTGAATATTTAGGCCCTGATTCAGATTTGGGAATAGAGTAAGAGCAAGTAATCTTGGTAAAACCATGCTGCGCTGCAAATGGGGCAGATGTAAAATGTGCAGAGAGATTTAGATTTGGGAGGGTGTGTACAAACTGACATCTAAATTGCAGTGTAAAAATAATGCTGGGTACACACTACACTACATGTGACATTGCCGGCGTCGGGACCCAGCACGCAGTAAGTGTTTGCACACTTGCGGATGCTGGTTCCGATGGTGGGGGGGGAGAGTTACGTGTAATGCTGCATCGTTAGCGACATCCCCCATCGGTCCTGGAATAGGGCCGATGGGTGATGTTGCTATTGAACCGCAGAAGCGCTCATATCATGGGTACACACTAGACGATGTACCAGATATGTTCCTCCTATCCACGGGATCGAACGACATATCTTCTAATGCAGGGGTGGCCAACTAGTCAGAGGCAAAAAGCCCAAAAATATGTGTAGAAATGTCCGAGCCAAGATCATGCGCGTGCCGAAGGAACATGTAAAAGCGTATGCAAACAATCACTGTTGAGGTAACTATTAAAGATAAAGAAAAAGTCAGAACAATATAAAAAACATTGAAAAAAGCAGATCCACATCAAATACACTGAATAAGCCACATCCACATAAAATACACTGAATAAGCCACATCCACAAAAATACATTGGAAAAAAAAAAAAAAAAACAGATTCGCATAATATAATCCAGACCCTCATGTGTCGCTCCCTATACATAAACAGAATCAAATTCAAACTACTCTCGCATATAAAACTCTCAACCATACTTTTCCCTACATCCTCAGCCCATGTATTTGTTATATATTAAAAAAAAAGAATTTTTAAACTAAAATCACATGTACACAGTGTTCGCGCTGAGTGAAAAAAATTGTAGGTCCCAGGGACCCCTCACTTTAAAAAATTGGGGTCCTACACTTCTTTTTCTGGGTCCCGTCACATATTATGGGGGTTGAGGACAGGCAGGAGTTGAAACAGTGCTGGGGCTATGTACCAGTTGGGGTAGAGGGGGTTGGGGTAAAGGCAGGGAGAAATTGGGGTAGAGCTGCAGCTAGAGGGGAGTAAGGGCAGGCAGGGCTGGGGCCAGGGAGGGGTAAATGCACGCAGTTGTTGAGACAGTGCTGGGGGGCAAGGAGAAGGTTAGGGACAGGCAGTGCTGGGTGTAGGGAGGGGGCAAGGGTAGATAGCAGCTAGGACAGTACCTGGGGGGGCAAAGAGGGGGTTAGGGGAAGTGTCGGGTCAGGATAGCAGCTGGGACAGCACTGGGCTAGAAAGGGGGCAAGTGTAGATAGCAGCTTGGGCAGTATGGAAGGTAGAGGGGGGAAAGAGTTGTTAGCAGCTAAGGCACTACTGGGGACAAGGAAGAGGTAAGTGGCAGGCAATACTGGGGTTAGGGTGGGGTAAGGGTAGATAACTAGGGCAGTACTAGGGGGCAAGGAGGGGGTTAGGGGAACGTAATACTGGGGGCATTACTTGGATTAGGGAGGGATTAGCATTGCAGCTGGGGCAGAACTGAGGGTAGGGAGGGGGTAAGGATAGACAGCACATGGGGTACAATTGATGCAGTTATCAGTCCTCCGAATGCACCCTCCTACTGCCCCTATGTAGGAATGGTACCTTAAGTAGCAGCTCTCGGGCAGTATCTTCTTCTCCACAATGTCTGGCTGGGTGCAGCGATATGGCGTGGTGTCTGCCGCGCGGTGATTGGCCGGAGGGCACGCCTCGCGGTGATTGGCCGGAGGGACGGCTGCAGCACACACAGCGCCAGCGCGTCCTGCGGGACCCGATCAGTTTTTAAAACTGGGTCCCCAGGTTGCTGTGGCACGTAAAAACGCGCTATAGCATGTATTTTGTGAACCCTGGTACATAAGTATGCACAGTCTTTGCTCAATACTTTGTTGATGCACCTTTGACAGCAATTACAGCCTCAAGTCTTTTTGAATATGATGCCACAAGCTTGGCACACCTATCTTTGGGCAGTTCCGCCAATTCCTCTGTGCAGCACCTATCAAGCTCCATCAGGTTGGATGGGAAGCGTCGGTGCACAGCCATTTTCAGATCTCTCCAGAGATGTTCAATTGGATTCAAGTCTGAGCTCTGGCTGGGCCACTCAAGGACATTCACAGAGCTGTCCTGAAGCCACTCCTTTGATATCTTGGCTATGTGCTTAGGGTCGTTGTCCTGCTGAAAGATGAACATTGCTGCATTTATCTTTCCCTCTTCCTGACTGGTCTCCCAGTTCCTGCTGCTGAAAAACATCTCCACAGCATGATGCTGATACCACCATGCTTCACTGTAGGGATGGTATTGGCCTGGTGATGAGTGGTGCCTGGTTTCCTCCAAACATAGCGCCTGACATTCACGCCAAAGAGTTCAATCTTTATCTCATCAGACCAGAGAATTTTGTTTCTCATGGTCTGAGAGTCCTTCAGGTGCATTTTGGCAAACTCCAGGTGGGCTGCCATGTGCTTTTTACTAAGGAGCGGCTTCCGTCTGGCCACTTTACCATACAGGCCTGATTGGTGGATTGCTGCAGTGATGGTTGTCCTTCTGGAAGGTTCTCCTCTCTCCACAGAGGAATGCTGTAGCTCTGACAGAGTAACCTTCGGGTTCTTGGTCACCTCCCTGACTATGGCGTTTTTCCCCCGATCGCTCAGTTTAGACGGCTGGCCAACTCTAGGAAGAGTCCTGTGGTTCCGAACTTCTTCCATTTACGGATGATGGAGACCACTGTGCTCACTGGGTCCTTCAAAGCAGCAGATATTTTTCTCTACCCTTCCCCAGATTTGTGCCTCGAGGCAATCCTGTCTCGGAGGTCTACAGACAATTCCTTGGACTTCATGCTTGGTTTGTGCTCTGACATGCACTGTCAAGTGTGGGATCTTTATATAGACAGGTGTATGCCTTTCAAAATCATGGCAAAGGCTGTGAATACGTATGTACTTATGTGATTTCTTAGTTTTTTTTTTATTTTCATTCAATGTGCAAAAATCTCAAGTTTTTACACGTTGTCATTATGGGGTATTGTGTGTAGAATTTTGAGGACAAAAATGAATTTATTCCATTTTGTAATAAGGCTGTAACATTACAATGTGGAAAAAGTGAAGCGCTGTGACTACTTTCCAGATGCACTGTATATTCAAATGGTATAACAAGTTCCATTTCCCTGTATTGGTTATAAGGCACAATGCTTTTTCAAAAATAGGCAAGTATGCATTAGCCTCATTTCCTCTCACAGTCCCTCCCACCCGCTCTGCTTTCTCTCATCCTCAGTATTTCTCCCAGGCCACTTCCAACCTGTGGAATGCCCTCCCATGCATTTCCAGCTTCCCAGACTTCAAACGTGCTCTTAAATCTTTGTCACTCCTCCCCCTAATCTCCAGCCCCTGCGCACCAGCGCCGATGGCAGATGTCGCGAACGATTCAGCATTACTCGTAACGCCCCCCCCCCATCGGAGTGTGTAAACACTTACTGCATGCTAGGTCCCGACGCCATGTAGTGTGTACCCAGCATTATTTTTACACTGCAATTTAGATGTCGGTTTGTACACACCCTCCCAAATCTAAATCTCTCTGCACATTTTACATCTGCCCCATTTGCAGTGCAGCATGGTTTTACCAAGATTACTTGCTCTTACTCTCTTCCCAAATCTGAATCAGGGCCTAAATAATCACATAAATTTACAATGCCATTTAATGCATTTGTGAATGCAAGTTACCTTTGCATGTCTGGTTTGAGTGGTTGTGCTGATCCATTGACAACTACTGTGTTTCCTCCACCAGTGTAAACCGAAGGGTATAGATAAGTAATCGATGTGTGTCCGTGATGTACTAACAATAAAGCTATATATTGTACATACACAATTTGCTTTTTCACACAGTGACAGGAGCCAGTAATCCCAACACCAGGTACACTTCCTGTCACTTGAGGACAAGAGACTCATTTACTAGCACTAGAAGCATCTGGAGACCATGAGTTACATTAGAGAGAGAGACTTGTGCTAAGAATACATGAAATATAATCTGTAATCAATCCCAGGATGCACCAGTCCTTCCCCCTATACCCCATCCACAGCCTGAGGGCACTTCAGTTTTGTTGGTGTCCGGCATGGAGCTGTACCACCATTATAACTGGGGACTGCCTTATGCAGCCCAAACTTTTTTTTTTTTTATTTAATTTTTTATTTCTACCAGAAGACTGACACTCAGTGACTGAGTAAACAGTGCAGAGCTGGGAGCAATGTGCAGGCGGGCATGCAACGTGGTGTACGTGACCTATATCACACCGCCGTGTCGCCATAAGTCATGGCCTGGGCGCGCCTGAGCCTCCCAGAAGAGCCCAGCACTGCCCGGGCCAGCAGTACAAGTATAATCAACTCAGTCTGCACTGACCTAGTGTGCCACGCCACAGTGGTTGAAAAACGCAGCTCTACAGCCTTGCAGCAAATGCTACAAAGGGAAAAGCCTTTACCTACTAAACCCTCTAAACGTGCTCTGTTATCCTTCCAGTCAGTTATCTTATTCTGACATCTCATCTGGGGAGGCAGAAGATGTAGACCTCTCTCACTCTGACTCCATCTCAGGAGAAGAGGACCCACCCTCTAAACTAGATATACCTGCTCTTCTCAGAGCTGTAAAAACCATTTTACAAATAGAGAATGAACCTGCCCCTAAGAAAAAGAATGCACTTTTTAAACGACAAAAGGTAGTTTTAACAGAGGGCCTGATTCAGAGCCGGACGCTATTTGCGCTCGCTCTTTCAGAAAAAGGGGCCGGCTATTTAAATTGAGCGCTCGCTCTTTGTGGTCTGTTGACGCCTCTATGTCTGAGCGAGCGAACGAAACATGCGATCGCTATTTTGTAAGGATGCCCCCTGGCCACTCGCATCCTACGTCATCTCCGCTATTTTTTAGATTAATCGAGTACATCGAAAGGCGTCTGAACTGCTCGCAGGGCTTGTGGTTGGATTTTCCTACCGCAATCATGCGAACAGTTCAGGCTAAGAGACAACCTAGTGACGTGGCCGATGACGCTGCTTTGTTAATTATGCACACCCTTAAAACGCCCGTTTTGACCGTTTGGCACGCCTGCGTTCGGATCTCCACTTCCCGTTTTCAAGCACCTTCCCCTGTTTCCACCCACAAACGCCTCATCCTGTCACTCAAATTAGCAGGCACTCGCTATTTTGCGAGCGCTCGATTTCCGACTGCACTGACTGGTTGGCGCATGCGCATTACGACCCATACGCATGCGCAGATGTGCGAACATCGCGCGGAGCGAACGAGTGGCTCTGAATCAGGCCCAGAGTTCCCTCAATCAGACCAGCTATTGGATCACATGAGTGAAGCATGGAATATGCCTGGTAAAAGGTTTCAAATTCCAAAACTGTTCAATTCTTTTTACCCTCTTCCAGCTACTGATTGCACTAAATGGGAAGTTCCCCCGTTGGTGGATTCTCCTGTAACTCGTTTGTTTAAAAATGCCACGTTACCCATTCATACTACTACCTCCTTGAAGGAGACTACAGATAGATGTATAGAATCTTGTCATAAATCTATTTTCTCTCTTACAGGAGCTATTACTCGTCCTGCTAGGGCTACTGCCTGGGTGGCTAAAGCCATTGAGAGTTGGGTAGAGGCCTTAGAAGAAACACTTCCCTCTGTTATTTCAAGGGAACAACTCTCCTGTGTACCTGACATTAGGGATGCAGCCTCCTACTTAGGTGAGGCAGCTATGTATATAGCTATCCTGGCCTCCAGGATAGCTTCCACTTCGGTAGTGGCCCGCTGTATCGTTTGGCTCCATTCCTGGAAAGCGGATTCATACTCAAAACGGGCTCTGGAGTCTCTCCCTTATTCGTGAGACATCCTATTTGGTCCAGAGCTAGATAAAATTGTTACTACTTTGGCAGCTTCCAAGACCGCGTTCCTGCCCTCCACCTATAATACAAAAAATAGGACGTCATCCTTTCGCCCTAAAGGAAAAGCCAAGGGTCAATCTTTTCCATGGCAACAGACATCAGCCAAGGCCTCTAAGCCTAGGGCCAAACAGGCCTGGGCTACTAGACGTCCACCTGCCAAGTCTGCAGACAAACCTGCAGCCTGATGGGGCAGGCCTCTCCTGGGGGCTCCCAGGGTGGGAGGCCGACTTCTTCAATTCGCCCAGGTTTGGCATCAAACCACATCAGATACCTGGGTAAGAGAAGTGGTCTCCCACGCATACGCCCTCTCCAACAGTTCTTTTGCACAGGAACTTCATCAGACTCAACCAAGGCCCTGCTGCTATACAAAGCCATTCAGTCCTTACTGAATTCAGGAGTAATAATTTGGGTCCCCCCCTCTCAATGGGGCAAGGGCTATTGTTCTACCCTTTTCTTAGTTCAGAAGCCCAATGGGTCTCATCGGCCTATTCTCAATCTCCAATCTCTGAACAAGTTTCAGGGTGCCAAGTTTTGTATGGAAACTCTCCATTCTATTATCCTAGCTATGGAGCCTGTAGAGTTTATGGTATCCCTGGACATTCGGGACGCTTACCTACATGTACCAATAGCGCCTTTTCATCAACAATGTCTCTGGTTTGCTGTATTTCAGCTACATTACCAATTTCAGGCTCTGACGTTTGGCCTCTCAACGGCTCCTTTTGCTGTTGGCAAGCTCCCCAGAGACTCTTCAATGCCATCTGCAGGTAACCATTACTTTTCTACAAATTCACGGTTGGCTGATCAACTAGAAAGTCTTCTCTGACACGCTCTCAAACCGGGCCGGCTCCAGGGGTAGTCGCGCCCTGTACCGGCTCGGTTTAAAGCGCCTGTAGTAGTTCGTGATCGTGTCCTAATTACCATAGGCCATGCCCCATAAGTGATGTTATTTGGGGGCGTGCCCACTTGACACTCCTCCCATCTAACGTCAGGCTGCGGGAGAGCACAGCACTCTGTCACTAGCTCCCTCAGCCCTCTCCCATCACTGAATGGATGCTGCGCTCATGCAGCATCCATTCAGCTACTCCGGAGTCCGGCACCACCAGCTGCAGTGGTGGGGTGCCCAACCTCCTGGTTTGACCACCCGTGGGATACTTAGGCCCACGGGTGGAACAATGGGACAGTGCTGTCCCGCTGAAATCGGGATGTTTGGGAGGGGGTGCGCCCTCTATGGGAACACCCTTAGAGCCGGCCCTGCTCTCAAAGGATGGAGTTGGGAGCCCTCCTGGACTAGAGTTCTTTGAATCTTCCTGACCGCAGACAACATTTCAGCACTACACTACAGACTGTGCAGACTGCTTCACAATCGCAGTGTTGATTCACTCTGCAATTCAGGCCTTGGGATCAATGGTGTCCACCTTCGACATGGTGGAGTTCGCCCAGTTTCTCTCCAGGCCCCTACAACACCTGATCCTATCCAGGTGGAACGGGCTACCCCATCTGCTCAAATCCCAGACGGTGAGCCTCCCCCAAGAGGTTCGCCTATTCCCTAGCCTAGTGGCTACAGACTCCCCATTTGAACCAGGGTCGTCCCTTTTGGATACCAGACTGGGCTCTCGTCACCACGGACGCAAGCCTCCGACGGTGGGGTGCAGTAACCAGCTAACAGACTCTGGCCAGATGGATTCGCATGACTATCTCACAGACGGGCCTTCCTGTGCCGACTACAGTCTCTGCTCATTCTACTCACACTGTGGGTCCTTCGTGGGCCGCCCGGCGTGGCGCCTCAGCTGAGAAGCGATGCAAGGCGTCCACCTGGTCTTCTGTCCACACCTTTCTTAGGTTTTATGCATTTGATACATTTGCCTCTCAGGATGCTTCCTTCGGGTCTAGGGTTCTATCAGCGCAGGAGTGTTCCCGCCCTTAAAACACTGCTTTGGGGCATCCCCAATGTCTCCATGTGGAGTCCTATGGACCCTGAAGAAGAAAAGGAGAGTTATGGTAAAACTTACCTTTTGTTAACTCTTTCTTCAAAGTACACAGGTTCCACAGGGCACCCGCCCTGACGCACCTTGACCCACCTTCTGTGGGTTTCTTGTCTAGGTCACTGTGTGTGTGTGTGTGTGTTCAGTGTACCGGTTTTCCTGCTCTCCTACCCTGCTCCTGCCTTGGACTTGTTAACAAAACTGAAGTGCCCTCAGGCTGTGGGGGAAGGATCCTGGGATTGAAAAGCTTTGCTGTTGGTGTCTGGTCCTCCAGGTCCCAAATACACCCCATTGTCTCCCTGTGGACCCTATGGACTTTGAAGAAAGAGTTGTTGTTTTTTTTTTTCTTTTTTACCGTAACTCTCATTTTTTCTTTTCTTCTAATGCTAATTGCATGTTGTAATTATGTATTTACAGTATGTAAAGTTGTGGAATTGTCTGTAATGGTTTTGTCCTTTGTGCTATTTTTTGTATGTTCTATCCCCTTTGCTTGATCCTATCTTATAAATAATAGATGATCTTTATCACCTTGCATATTTAAGTTAGGTTTATCTGATTGTAATTTGTCTTCATATTAAATTATGCATTTTCCTTTTCAGCTTGTCCTTACAGCCCTTTGAATATCCTGTTTGCACTCCTGATGGAATAGTGTTTGATCTTCTGTAAGTATATGCTTTCACTAACTTTACAGTACCTATACAGATCAGTTTGAGGTGACACCATTACACAGTATATACATTTTCTAATACACAATAAAAATAGTAGTTGAATAAATCTGTTTTGTATATTTTCAGGGATTATTAACTATTACGCCAATGTTCTATACAGTGTACATTTTAAAAACTTAGGCCACAATAGTGGCTTGCGGTTTGGAGGCTGAGAAGCCAAGCTGCAGACAATGTTTTTGAAGAGTTTAGTAAACAAATAAGTTATAAAGATGTCACTCTCCACTAGCAAAGGAGAAACAGGCACTAGTGTTGGCAAACATGGCTGGCAGTGGAACAATGGGGAACAAACAGCTTACGGTACCCTTAACTTCCCACAATAAGCACTAGGCCTTACCAGCCTGGTCTGATGACACTTTGGCAGGGACACACACACAGGTTAGTCAGCACACGGCTTGGATTCCCAGGAGGATTGAGCCCACAAAATAAATGCGGGCTCCTCCATGCTGATAGCACTAGGGCTATTCCCAACACACCTGGGCAGTGGGTGTTGGGTTAATGGTGATAATATAGAAGTATAAGATATATATACAAATATATATATATATATATATATATATATATAATTTTTTTTATTTTCTTTTTAACTGGCAAACTAGAAGTCCAAGCAGGCCCAATTTAATGGAGGCCAGTACACTTAAAGGACCCTTCAGGGCCCACTGGCACCTACAGTACCAATGTTAAAAAAAATATATTTATATATTTAAAACAAATAGACTCTGCAGAAAAAAATATTTTATTGAAATAAAAACAACCCTTCATTCACCAATGTTATTATTCATCTATATTTCAAAGGTCCATGTAGAATCCATGATACGGAGGCTTAAAGGGAAGAAAAGCAGCCCATGCATGACTAGCTTTGCTAGGCACTCCCGGCACACACTCGCCAACCAGAGGCACTAATCTTATTCTGCCAGTGTTCAGGTTGCATTATCGGTGGACTATTACATTTGCCGACTTGAGCCTTTAACATGGTAAAGATCGGCGAGCTGCGGCAAGGCCATATTGAACGTAGCAGGTTTCTAGCAATTTTGTAACAAAATGGAAAACTTACATTCCTCCCCCTTATGGTTAATTACCAATTTATTAGCACTTAATGTAAATAAGTTATTTACATAGTTCCTATATGAACAAGTGCTGCTTTCAGAGAATATTTAATTATTTCTATAAGTTAATCAGTAGGGCTAAATACACAAATGTGCTATATCCTATATTTACCAATGAGTTGATTTTTATATACATTTTACTTTTTTCTTGCACAATATATGACATAAGATTAAAGGTAAATATGAATTAGATGATGGAATTCTCTTTCAATTAAACGGGTGTAAGACGAAGAAGTGGTTGAGCATTATTATAACAATACCACAGGCAATACTGTACACTTTCTTCTGTGTATTTAATGGGCTTGTGCACTTTTTTCCCCTACTCCCCGTTACTTTATACTGGGAGCTGATTCACTCAGGAGAACAAGTGTTCTGTCAGTTTCCTCCTGCACATGGAGATACAAAGACTCTGACTTTTATTAACAGGGTAAGGGGATCCCTAATGAAAAGGTGTCCAAAACATGCATAACAGAAATGTCACATCATCCCATCACACACAAAACGGGTATCTAGAAGGGGGGTTGGGTACGGGATCTGACCACCGGGGTAGTAACTACTTCCCAGGGCAGCACAGATGGTGTAATAGTTAGCATTACTGCCTCACAGCACTGAATTGTGGGTTCGATTCCAACTATGGCTACCTGTGTGCAGTTTGTATATTCTCCCTGTGCTTGCGTGGGTTTCCTCCGGGTATTCCGGTTTCCTCCCACACTACAAAAATATACCTGTAGGTTAATTGACTCCCAACAAAATTAACCACTATATGTGTGTGTGCGTATGTGATAGGGAATATAGATTGTAAGCTCCACTGGGACTGATGTCAACGGCCAAATATTCTCTGTAAAGTGCTGCGGAATATGTGTGTGCTATATTAACTGGTAATAAATGAATAAATCCCCTAGAAGGGTAACACAGTAATAATGATTATTTTACATTTGTTTGTGTTACAGCTATATAGTTTCTCCCTTTTCCTCTTTATTTTTGAACATATGAATAATCTATAGTATTTCTGAGTGTGAGCATCCCACATACGAATGTCATGAAGGGGCTAACACATTTTAAATTATTTTTTTCCTCCCTAGGAGCATTGTCCCATGGATAAAGAAATATGGCACTAACCCCATCACTGGAGACGTGAGTCTCTGCATTTCTTCAGATATGGTCATATAAACTCCTGGCTTTTCATCTCTCCATGCATTCATGCAGCTTGCTTTGAACCTTTTTATCCTCTAACATTTCTCTTGTATTAGCAATTGCTGAAAATTTTTTTCAGCCCTTAAGTGTTTTCATTTTGTCTCTGATAAAAACATTTTAAGGCAATAGTAAATTGAAACAAAAAATAGGGTAAAATACATGATGCATTTATACAATAATTTAAAAAAAAAATAATTACACATAAATTATAAGTAAAAAAAAAAAAAAGGCGACTCCAAAAATTATAAAAAAAAAAAAAGGCATTATCTTGTTAAATTAGTAAAGAGACATAATTTTAATGACCAAAGTATAAAACTATAGACTTAAAATCTCCATTAATACACATTTGATACTACTCCTCTATAACGTTCTAAGTAATATATAAAAAACGCTGACCAGGTGATATGAATTATTTTTTTGTCAAAGAGGTGTTGAATTGAACGTTAATCTTTCTATAACCTCCTTTATGAAAATTCTCTATGCAGTCCCATTTTTCAACACTAGATGGTGACTGTTAAGCGCAGCCCCATAGGTTTGTATCTGTGCTGTATGTTACTGAAGCACCACTTTCAGCTCTCCAGAAGTTAATGCATTCACAGTTCATAATGCTGCTGGAAAGGTGACTCATAACATGAATATCTGGCCGAGTCGAAATGTGTTTATAAGGAACGTCTGTTTGTGTTAGGCTTAAAGGGTGGTATAGATATGAAGGTTTGCAATAATAAGTTAAAGATTATAATATTTACAAGTATGCTACATTGGAGAATATAGATGTCAGAAAAAAGAAGTGTCTGTTTCATCCCATATCCCTTATCTGTTCTATGGTGAGATTTAGCTTCATGTTGTTATGTTTTGTAGTAAAAGTTTTGAAATCTGAGCCTTAAGGTTTCTAGGATTTCTGTCCCCTATGTCCGTGTGCTTTTACTATCATTTATACTAGGAGGGCACGACCTCATATTTTCGAATTGGCTCTTAGTCCCACAAGTGGTGTGCACATTACTTATGGTGGAATATGATAAATACACTGTATGACATCAGAATTTGTACATAAACAAAAGATAGAACAGGGGAAATAATCGGATCAGGAGGGCCACCAGTGATTGTGCATTGCTTGGTCACCCTGGACTACCAGTTATTGGGGGCTGCTTGGTCACCCTGAACTATATGATCAGGAGGGCCACGAATGATTGTGGGCTGCTTGGTCACCCTGGGACTATCTAATCAGGGGGACCACCCTTGATTGGTGGCTGCTTGTGCACACTGTACTATCTGATCAGGGGGACCACCATTGATTGGTAGCTGCTGGACTATCTGATCAGGATGGACGAGACCCACAAATGATTGGGGGCTACTTGTTCACGGTATGGAAGTACTGGGTGAGGTATTTCAGTGTTGCGTTTCTAATAATAAATATATATGTATATTACCACATCTATTCTGACCCACTTCTTAGCTATTCGGTAATATGTTTCGCCCAGTCTGTCTGCATACTTTGCATATCTGGCATGCTGATGGCGTGTATAAGCGTGCATTACACATGTCAGGCTACATAGGCAGAGGCAGTAAATGTTTCATTTATACCCTGCAGGCATTTGGACAGTATATGAACCTCTTTATTTCAGATATTTAAAAGTGTGATTTATAAAGCTGTAGTGTGTGATTGTCAGGTGTGTAGAGGCGTCCTAGATGGATCCTGCTATGATACTATACAGAGAGATCAGTTACAGTATGGAATCACATTTCAAGCCCCAGAAACGCTGTAGGGTGATTTTGCCTTTGACTTCTGGCTGCATAGTACATTTAATATGTGTACTACCAATTTTTATTTATCCTTAAAAGTAGGCAAGGTCATCATACAAACACCCCCTGCAGGGGACAGTGTCACCAACCCCTCATACTGACAGCACCAGCTTCTTAGAAAGTAGGTCATGGACACTCCACCCTGCTTCTTTTTAACCTGTCCCTTGCCAGGAGAACAGTAATAAATAAAAATGATAAATATTGTTTTACGCTGGTTGTGTTATTACATGTTCACTGCCAGAATTAGCTGTGTTGCATAGAGCGTGCTAGAGAACTTAAAGGGGGTGGGTGTTATAATTCGGGAGAAAACAGTTTCTGAGTAAGAGCAGTAGGATGATATGGATGGGTGGGTGGTAGTAAGGCAGGTTAACTAGTTATTTTCTCCCAGATTATATTCCTTCCTAGTACTACCACCTACATGTGATAATTTACTTACCTACCCCCTCCCCTAGCTAGATCCCTAGGGGCTGGCTACTCTATGCAGCCATTTTATCTGGACCATCCACAAATCAGGTCAGTTCGCCACTTTAAAATTGCGGCTTTTAATAGGTTCTTCCGGTCACCCAGGGCTGTGAGATGAGCAGAGGTGCCCTATACAAGATTGGCTGCACAGTGTGGGCCCTGGGGCTCCGCCATAGCCAAGTGTGTAAAATGTAACAAATAGTAGCACAGCTTTGTAGCAGCCATTCAGGCTTGTATATATAAATGTAGTAGAGCAGTGGATTTCTGACTAAAATAGAGCCCAGTGTTGCAGTATTATTGATGGGCCAAAATGACAACTTTAAAATATAGGTACCATTTTTTGTGCAGAAACTGGAGGCCAAATCTCTGATTAAGCTGAACTTTGTCAAGAATCAGGATGGTAAGTTGGATGCAATTAATTTATCTCTTGCAGTGGTACAAAAAATATGAATATTTTATGTATCATTACTAAGTTCTACTGAACCTCAAACTATGAAATTATTCCTAAAAGTATGGAGACATCTTTTTATAGCTTAATCACTTCATGTTCTTGCTTAGTGATTAATATAAATAAGATTTTCAAGTAATGGCTTTATTTCACGTGCTGTAACAGTGCTATTTACCATGCCTTTATTCTTGTCTGTCTCTGCTTTCTCTTGTCTAGACATATTCCTTTCTAAATCAGTCCTACGTAGACAATGTAGAGAACATTGCTAATAAAAACAGAACTATGTTATGAATTGTATTTTGTGTGACATCAAGGAAAAAATAAGGACACTTATACAGTACCTTGCAAAAGTATTCACCCCCCCCCCCCCCTTGGCTTTTTACCATTTATGTTACATTACAACCAGTAATTTTATTTTTATTTTTTAATCTGAATACTATGTGATGGGTCTGCACAAAATAGTCTAATTTGGTGAAGTGAAATGAGAAAAATATATAAAAAAGAATCTTTATAAATAAAATTCTGAAAATTGGCATGTGCATATGTAATCACCCCCTTTGCTATGAAGCCCCTCAAAAGTTCCGGTGCAACCAATTACCTTCAGACGTCAAATAGTGAAATGAAGTCCACCTTTGTGAAATCTAAGTGTCACATGATCTGTCAGTCAGTATAAACACACCTTTTCTGAAAAGCCCCAGAGGCTGCAACACCACTAAGCAAGAGGCATCACACCATGAAGACCAAGGAGCTCTCCAAACAAGTCAGCGACAAAGTTGTTGAGAAGTACAATTCTGGTTTGGGTTATAATAAAAAAAAAAAAACAAACAAATCTTTGATCCCCCAGAGCACCAGCAATCCATCATCATCAAGTGGAAAGAACATAGTACCACAACAAACCTGCCAAGAGAGTGCCGCCCACCAAAACTCAGACCGGGCAAGGAGGGAATTAATCAGAGAGGTAGCACAGAGACCAAAGGTAACCCTGAAGGAGCTGCAGAGTTCCACAGAAGAGACTGGTGTATCTGTGCATGTGACCACAATAAGCTGTACACTCCATAGAGAGCTGGGCTTTATGGAAGAGTGGCCAGAAAAAAAGCCATTACTTAGTAATTAAAATAAGAAGACACAATTTGAGTTTGTCAAAAGGTATGTGGGCGACTCTCCAAATGTATGGAGGAAGGTGCTCTGGTCAGATGAGACTAGAATTGAACTTTTCGGCCACCAAGGAAGACGCTATGTCTGGCACAAACACATCCCATCACCCCAAGAACACCATCTCCACAGTGAAACATGGTGGTGGCAGCATCATGCTGTGGGGATGTTTTTCAGTAGCAGGGACTGGGAAACTGATTCGAGTCGAGGGAAAGATGGATGGTGCTAAATACAGGGATATTCTTGAGTAAAACCTGTTTCAGTCTGCCTGTGATTTGAGACTGGGACGGAGGTTCACCTTCCAGCAGGACAATGACCCGAAGCATACTGCTAAAGCAACACTCGAGTGGTTTAAGGGGAAACATTTAAATGTGTTGGAATGGCCTAGTCAAAGCCCAGATCTCAATCCAATTGAGTATCTGTGGTCAGACTTGAAGATTGCTGTTCACAAGCGGAAACCATCCAACATGAAGGAGCTGAAACAGTTTTGCCTTGAGGAAAGGGCAAAAATCCCAGGGGCAAGATGTGACAATCTCATAGAGACTTATCCAAAGCGACTTGCAGCTGTAATTGCCGCAAAAGGTGGCTCGACATAGTACTGACTTTAGGGGGGTGAATAGTTATGCATGTTGAAGTTTTCTGTTATGTTGTCCTAAATGTTTGATTCACAATATTAACAAAAAAAACACACAACTTCACAGTTGTAGGAATGTTCTGTGAATTAAATTATGCACACCTTCAAACAATCCATTTTAATTCCAGGTTGTGAGGCAACAAAACATGAAAAATGCAAAGGGGGGGTGAATACTTTTGCAAGGCGCTGTAATTAAAAGGCACATCCAAGGTATTTATATTAAAAAAAGTGCATATAAAAATGTATGCACTATAAACTTTCAAGTCGCACAATTCAATTCATATAACATGTTTTTGTTTTTTTATTAGTGCTGTTCTATCTTGTTACCGTAAGTATTTTTTTGGAGGACTGGCAGGTGATCATCAGGATCAGCTGCTGGTTTTATTTGTGTTTCAGGTATTTTACTTTTATAATTGATTAGTGCTCAGAAAACACTTACTAGTCCTAGGGCTGAATTCAATTAGCCTCGAATGACTAATTACCAGCGAAGCAGTGCCTGGGGCTATAACGCAGATTTATGTTCACCTCCTCCTGAGGCTCAAACAGAAATCAGTATTAAATAAGGCTTTCTGCCCTTATTGCAGTTGCCGTGAACACATTAATACATAGCTCCGGGTACTTATTACAGAATCTGTGGGTTAACGCTAGTTAGCGTCCAATTTACTGAGCAAGGAAAAGGACTTTTAATTGAACAGCCTCCGGTGTAAAAGTTCAAGACTATCACCTGTTTCCCCATGCGGTATATTAACGAGGGTCATTGAATCCGGCCCCTAGTTTGTTACTAGGCAAATGGAGCTCATAAAATAGGGGTAAGTAAACTCTGGCACTACAGCTGCTGTGGAACTACATCCTAGCATGCCCAGCCACCGTTTTAGCATGCCCTTACAGCAGGGCATGCTGGGATGTGTAGTTCCACATCAGCTGGATGCTTAGCTGAAAATTACCGATATGCCTGATTAGTCTATGGCTAAATATCTATATCATACTTGCCAACTGACTCCCTGAAATAGTAGCAATCTCCCTGACGAGTCTAGAAATCTCCCATTATGCATCTGTTCTATAAAAGAAAAAACAGAGATGTACATTCAAATGGGATCATTAGTATCCTTTCCCTGCATTGGTTATAAGGCACAATGATCCCTATGGCTACATGCATTTTCTGAACAGTATTAGTGTGTTTTCATCATTAAATAGAACTTACTAACTGCTTTGGGGCTCATATATATTTGGATGTAAATCAATCTTATGGCACTCCTCTCAGATGTATCAGTACACGCCCACTTTACCGCCGCGCTCATCGGTGGTGCTGTCACAATCTCCATCTCAAAAGTAGGCAAGTATGGTCTATATACTGCCTAATTCTGGCTTCGCAGACAGCAGTGCTACAACATTAATATTCAGAAATATTTACCCTAATATTCATATTCGGTAGACACTAGTGATGGTTGTGCATGTCTACTCTGATGCAGAGTTTGTGTGGAGAGAAAATAATTGTTGCGATAGATTTAGCTTCTTTATAGTACAGGTAAAATAGCCTTTTTATGCCTTGTAATGTTTTGTTTAATTTAATACAAGATATTCAAACTAAATAAAAATTAAGAAATGTCATATTTACCCCTGGACTATTGAGTGAATAACATTGCGTACTGCTATTAACTACTGTGCAAGATCCATCATATATTGTGTGGAATGCTCTGTGCATAGTGCTGACTGATACTCTTTTGCCTCAACAGGAAAGTATCACTGTCCAGTGCTATTCTCTGTATTCACCAACAACTCCCACATTGTGGCTATTAGCAAGACTGGAAATGTCTTCTCAAACGAGGTAGGAAAATCCTTCGACTCAGCAGACTTACTGTAAATACATGTCGCATGATTCATTTTTATTGCTATATCATAGTAGTTATGCAGTCTATCTCTGTAATAAAATGTTTTTCCTCCATTCAGGCTGTTGAACAACTAAATATTAAATCAAAGAGCTACAAAGACCTACTAACTGATGAACCGTTCACCCGCCAGGACATTATAACACTGCAGGTATGAAAGTGCATTGTCCAGAACTCTGGGATCTATGTGCTCTGGCCGAGTTCCATATTTATTTATTTATATGGCGCCACAAATGTTCCGCAGCGCCTTACAAAGCACATAAACAAGTTGTAGACAAGCGACTTACAGAACAATACAATACAGGACCAGGACATGGATAATACATATTGCTACATTAGTGATCATAACACCCAGATAAGCAACAGAGCATAAGCAACCAAGTGTTAGGTGCCCTAGTGGTGAGTAAGAAGTAGATGAAACTAAAGTAGGGAGAAGCACAAGAGGTTAGAGGGCCCTGCTCATAAGAGCTTACATTCTAAAAATGCATTCAATAATCAAGGGGAGGGGGGAAGAGGCACATCATATTTGGGAGAAAGTATGGCCTACCATGATTATGGTTTTCCAGAATGTTAGCCAATGAGAACCAGTATAATAATAAAAAAAAAATTTAGTTTTATATTGCTCATGGGATAATAGTTGTATGATGGAAGATATGTAATTATTTTATCTCTTGATCAACTTATCAACCGGTATGTACCAAGATGCAATCCCAGCCTATTGCAAAATTTAGCAGGTAGAATTCAGTAGATGCATATCAAATCGGCCATATCCATACTTGGGGCTAGGTTTCCAAAGTGTTTTGCATTCAATATTGTTTTAAATTTCCAGGTCAAACCTGCTGAGAACAAGTCACTGCTTTGTAAATCTAGCTCCAGATTTCTTTATGGAAATACAGCCTTGCTAGTCTCGTCAATCGATGTGGGTTTTATGATTAGTGTTCCACGCCCCCCCCTCCACTTTGGCACGTGCAGAGACTCCCTACCCAAACCTTCAGCCTCTTTTGATATTACCACACCTCTTCTCTCTAGGAGTGTGGACTGATCCAAATTAGTACCCAGGATTCCGCTTCCCTTTCTGTAACTTCCTACATCCTGGAACTATGCGGCTTCCGGCATGCCAGGCCTGCTCTCCCCCCCTCTTCAATCACTGTTTAGAGTATGAATCAAATTTATACAGTGCATCCGGAAAGTATTCACAACGCTTCACTTTTTCCACATTCTGTTACAGCCTTATTCCAAAATGGAATAAATTCATTTTTGTCCTCAAAATTCTACACACAATACCCCATAATAACAACGTGTAAAAAGTTTATATTTATATTCTTGCAAGTTTCATTAAAAATAAAAATAAAAAATCTTAAGAAATCACATGTACATAAGTATTCACAGCCTTTGCTCAATACTTTTGTTGATGCACCTTTTGGCAGCAATTACAGCCTCAAGTCTTTGTGAATATGATGCCACAAGCTTGGCACACCTATCTTTGGGCAGTTTCATCCATTCCTCTTTGCAGCACCTCTCAAGCTCCATCAGGTTGGATGGGAAGCGTCGGTGCACAGCCATTTTCAGATCTCTCCAGAGATGTTCAATCGGATTCAAGTCTGGGCTCTGGCTGGGCCACTCAAGGACTTTCACAGAGTTGTCCTGAAGCCACTCCTTTGATATCTTGGCTGTGTGCTTAGGGTCGTTGTCCTGCTGAAAGATGAACTGTCGCCCCAGTCTGAGGTCAAGAGCGCTCTGGAGCAGTTTTCATCCAGGATGTCTCTGGACATTGCTGCATTCATCTTTCCCTCTATCCTGACTAGTCTCCCAGTTCCTGCCGCTGAAAAACATCCCCACAGCATGATGTTGCCACTACCATGCTTCACTGTAGGGATGGTATTGGCCTGGTGATGAGTCTGATTTCCTCCAAACATAACGCCTGGCACTCACGCCAAAGAGTTCAGTCTTTTTGTCTCATCAGATCAGAGAATTTTGTTTCTCATGGTCTGAGAGTCCTTCAGGTGGATTTTGGCAAACTCCAGGCGGGCTGCCATGTGCTTTTTACTAAGGAGTGGCTTCCGTCTGGCCACTCTACCATACAGGCCTGATTGGTGGATTGCTCCAGAGATTGTTGTCCTTCTGGAAGGTTCTCCTCTCTCCACAGAGGAATGCTGTAGCTCTGACCATCGGGTTCTTGGTCACCGCCCTGACTATGGCCCTTCTCCCACGATCGCTCAGTTTAGAAGGTCAGCCGACACTAGGAAGAGACCTGCTGGTTCCGAACTTCTTCCATTTACGGATGATGGAGGCCACTGTGCTCATTGGGACCTTCAAAGCAGCAGATATTTTTTCTGTACCCTTCCCTAGATTTGTGCCTCGAGACAATCCTGTCTCAGAGGTGGACTTCATGCTTGGTTTGTGCTCTGACATGCACTGTCAAGTGTGGGACCTTTTATATAGACAGGTGTATGCCTTTCGAAATCATGGCAAAGGCTGTGAATACTTATGTACATGTGATTTCTTAGTGTTTTGTTTTTTGAGATTTTTGCAAATTTAATTAAAAAAAAAAAAAAATCTCAAAAAAAGTTACACGTAGTCATTATGGGGTATTGTGTGTAGAATTTTGAAGACCTAAATGAATTTATTCCATTTTGGAATAAGGCTGTAACATAATGTGGAAAAAGTGAAGCGATGTGAATACTTTCCGGATGCACTGTATTTTCGTAAGATCTGGAAATTTGTTTTTCTAGATCATATAGTGTTCCCACTAGACCCTGGGCAGGACGCCCTGCCCAGAGTCTAGCGGGAACACTATATGATCTAGAAAAACAAATTTCCAGATCTTACGAAAATATACAGTGCCTTGCAAAAGTATTCACCCCCCTTGCCTTTTTTGTTACATTGCAACCTGTAATTTATTTTTATTTTTTAAATCTGAATTTTATGTGATGGATCTGCACAATATAGTCTAATTTGGTAAAGTGAAATGAGAAAAATATATATAAAAAAAGAATATTTATAAATAAAATTCAGAAAACTGGCATGTACATATGTAATAACCCCCTTTGCTCTGAAGCCCCTCAAAAGTTCTGGTGCAACCAATTGCCTTCAAAGTTACATAATTAGTGAAATTAAGTCCACCTGTGTGAAATCTAAGTGTCACATGATCTGTCATTATAAACACACCTTTTCTGAAAGGCCCCAGAGGCTGCAACACCACTAAGCATCACACCATGAAGACCAAGGAGCTCTCCAAACAAGTCAGGGACAAAGTTGTTGAGAAGCACAATTCTGGGTTGGGTTATAAAAAAAAAAAAAAAAAAAAATATCCAAATCTTTGATCCCCCGGAGCACCATAAAATGGAAAGAACATGGTACCACAACAAACCTGCCAAGAGAGGGCCGCCCACCAAAACTCACAGACCGGCAAGGAGGGCATTAATCAGAGAGGCAGCACAGAGACCAAAGGTAACCCTGAAGGAGCTGCAGACCACAATAAGCCGTACACTCCATAGAGCTGGGCTTTATGGAAGAGTGGCCAGAAAAAAGCCATTACTTAGTGATAAAAATTTAGAAGACACGATTTGAGTCTGCCAAAAGGCATGTGGGCGACTCCCCAAAAGTATGGAAGAAGGCGCTCTGGTCAGATGAGAGTAAAATTTAACTTTTCGGCCACCAAGGAAAACGCTATGTCTGGCGCAAACCCAACACATCTCATGACCCCCAAGAACACCATCCCCACAGTGAAACATGGTGGTGGCAGCATCATGCTGTGGGGATGTTTTTCAGCAGCAGGGACTGGGAAACTAATTTGAGTTGCAGGAAAGATGGATGGTGCTAAATACAGGGATATTCTTGAGCAAAACCTATTTCAGTCTGCCTGTGATTTGAGACTGGGATGGAGGTTCACCTTCCAGCAGGACAATGATCCGAAGCATACTGCTAAAGCAACACTCGAGTGGTTTAAGGGGAAACATTTAAATGTGTTTGAATGGCCTAGTCAAAGCCCAGATCTAAACCAATTTGAGAATCTGTGGTCAGACTTGAAGATTGCTGTTCACAAGCGGAAACCATCCAACATGAAGGAGCTGGAGCAGTTTTGCCTTGAGCAATGGGCAAAAATCCCATGGGCAAGATTTGGCAAGCTTATAGAGACTTATCCAAAGCGACTTGCAGCTGCAATTGCCGCAAAAGGTGGCTCGACATAGTACTGACGTTAGGGGGGTGAATAGTTATGCACGCTGAAGTTTTCTGTTATGTTGTCCTAAATGTTATTTGATTCACAATATAAAAAAAAAACAAACCACAGTTGTAGGCATGTTATGTGCATGAAATGATGCACACCTTCAAGCAATTCATTTTAATTCCAGGTTGTGAGGCAACAAAACATGAAAAATGCAAAGGGGATGAATACTTTTGCAAGGCACTGTAAATTTGATTCATACTCTAAACAGTGGTTGAAGATTACTATCTTCAAAACACTCATTAATACTTACCCTATGTAAACAATTGTTAAGCTATACTCCTTCTGCAAGCAGTAAAATAGGTTACTTTGTGATTGTAATCTAATTTGACCTTGGATTTATTTGTAAATGAACAGTGAAAATCTTGGCAGGATAATGGCACAGTGCCATTTGTGATTTGCTCCATTATGCACAAGTTTCACAAAATTCCAGACTGGTAAAGCTAGTTATAAGTGGACTTGCTATGGCCCTGAAATCTGCAGCTGCACACAGAAGAAAGAAATCCCATTTAATGTGGTCAATTCAATAAGGTGCGAGTTGCTGTTTTCTCTTTGAATTCCCACAACAAATTAATTTTGCAATCCAATTAGCAACTCGCACTGAACCAGTGGGTGTGAATTTGCATTTTTGCCTTCACGCCATCCTGAGGGTTGGAAAGGAAAATCTTTATTTATCTAACTTCATCTGGGGGACACTTCATTACCCTTGGGGTTAGTGACTTGGAGGCATCAGCACAACTTTTTGGGGGTCTAAAAGCTCCTCTCCTCTAACCCCCCATTAGTTTTCATTAAGTGCTGAAGGAGGTGGTTAGCACTGGGTTTTTTTTTATTTCAATTTTAAATTTTTTTTTTCCATAATTATTTATGCAGCCTTCTCTCTATCTGGCTGAGGTAGCTTTTCTCTGCTACCCAGGTAAATTTCCCACCTCCCGGACTGACAGGGTTATCCCTTATGGCCTGGTTCTTAACAGAACAGGGCTGGAGGTGGAGCGGAGTCCAACCCCTCTGTCTGGAGGGGGGTAGAGGGGAATCACCACGGTGCCAGGGATCGCGGTAGCACCCGGACGCGGTGCTGAGGCTGGCCGTTCATATCAGAGCATTCGTCGGGGGGTAAGTGGGACCCAGCGGCCGCAGCTACGGTGAACGCGTGGAGAGTCGCAGGCAGCATCAGGGGAGAAAGCAGGCCCAGCATGCCGGAAGCTGCATAGACTCAGGATGTAGGAAGTTACAGAATGGGTATTCTCGGGTCCAGCTTCTAGGCCAGCGTTGGCGTTGGCCTAAGTAGCAAAAGCTATGGAAAAATGGATTGACATGTTCATAGAAGGTATCCAGTCTAATTACTCTGAGGACAAATTTGTCTTTAGCAAGGGCAACTCAAAGTGGGTGCTGATTATTTGAGTAAGGCTCCTTTTTAGTTTCTGTCATTTTGTCAAAATTGTCGAGCCTTGCGTTTGTGGCAAGAAGTTATGTGGCTTAAGGCATGGGAAGCAGATCCTGAAACAAAGAAGTTTCTTGAATTCTTGCCCATAGATAATAAATATTTAATTGGGCCTGAGTTGGACAAGATTTCAGAAGCCACAGGAGAAAAAGTTATTTTTTACCAGTTAAAAAGGCTTATAAGACCAAAAATAGATTTGTTAGCCCATATTTCAAACCACATTTAAATCAGGATAAATTGTACTTACAAGAGTCCAGGGAAAACCGAACCTTAAGGGGAAGCCCAAATCTGCATGACGGGAAGGGCATACACCTGGAGGGTTCTCGGGTGGGTGCCTGGTTAATGTTCAAAGACAGATGGATGGTTTCTTCCACAGACAAGTGGGTTTTGTAAGTTCTAAAAAAGAGGGTATGTGATGAGCATATTGGGCCCTGCTTCGGAGAGATTTTGTACAACAAAATGGCATTTAAATGAGGAAAACTGTACAGGATTGAAAGGAGCCCTAAGGGGCTTGTTGAAGTCAGGGGTAATAATTCCAGATCCCAGGTCCCAGCAAAAGAGAGGTTTTCGTTCAAATCTTTTTCTGCTGCAGAAACATGATGGCAGTCAGACCAATTTTAACCTTAAAATACTTTACATTTAAAGATAGACAAGTCCAGAATGGAATCTATAAGATCAGTGATAAATGGTATGGAAGGATCCAGGTACTGGCATGTATAGACATCACGGATGCTTACCTACACATTCCCATATGGAAAGGACATCAGAATCTGCTAAGATTTGCAATTGGAAAACCATTTCCTGTTCAGGGCCTTACCAGTCGGGCTAGCCACTGCTATCAATACCTTATCAATACGATTAGCTGTTCAAAGCAGATTTGGAGTTAGCACTACAGAGAGATCTCTTAAGGGCAATACAGGTGCTACAGGGTCATGGCTGGATAATAAATTGGAAAAAATACAGATGATTTCCCAGCCGACAGTTGGATTTCCTAGGATTAAAATTAAATAAATTGTGAAGGGTGTTTCTGATGAGAGAAAATATTAGAAACCTCCAGAACCTAGTGAAAAGGAATTTGGAACTAGGAAGTCCCTCAGTCTGGATATGCATGAGTTTATTGGGAATGATGGTGTTTGCATTCGAGACTATTCAGTATGTAGTTCATTCCAGAAGGTTCCAATGGAACATATTAAGGAACCTATCAGGATCCCATGTTCAGTTAGCAAATCAATTAATTTCCTTCTCACAGAAAACAAGGAAGTCTCTCAGATGTTGGATCAATACAGGAAACCTGAACAGAGGCAGAAGCTTCCTAACCCTGGACTGGATAGTTATTACCACAGATACCAAGCTCAGGGGCTGGGGACGTTCATGGGGAAACACTAGTTTCAGGGACTATGATCCACATCTGAGACAAAACGTCTGATTAATGTGTTGGAAGTGGAATTAAGAGCAGTTTGGAACACATTAATAAGAGTGGAAAATCTCCTACTCAGAAATCCAGTAAAGATTCAGTCAGACAACACCACATCAGTAGCATATATAAACCACCAAGGGGGAGCAAAGAGTTGGTTAGCAATGAAGGAGACATTTCGCATATTGAAATTGGCAGAGAACAAAATTCCAGCAATATCAGATGTCTTCATACCGGGAATACACATTGGAAGGCAGATTACCTAAGTCGTCAAACGATTTGTCTAGGGGAATGGTCATTACACCCAGAAGTGTTTCTGGTTTTGGTGGAGAAGTGGGGTCAGCCGGAAATAGATCTGATGGCATCCAGGTTCAACAAGACAGATTCTGTTGCAGGATCAGAGACCCATTAGCTTTTCGGGTGAAGCCATGGACTTTTTCGGCTGGCATACATATCTCCACCAATTCCAATGATACCAAGGGTGTTAAGGAAAATAAGAAAGGAAGGCAGCCCAGTAATCTTGGTAGCACCAAATTGGTAAAGATGGGCCTGATGGGCAGAAATAATAAGCATGGCAGTAGGAGCAGGATTCAGGTTTCCCCTTTGTCAGAACTTAATCTCTGAATGTCCTGACAAAACATTGGGCCCTGAGACAGTAAGTTTGATGGAATGGCTCTTGAAACCAAGATTTTAAGGAAACAAGGTTTTTCAATTTCAGTCATTCAGACTATGATTAAGGCAAGAAAAAGGTTTTGGCTAAAAATTATTATAGAATTTGGAAAAAGTATATAGATTGATGTAAAGGGAGGAGGAAGGTCCCTCATTCTTCTTTTTATCTAATAAGACTCTTCCATTTCCTGCAGGAAGGTTTCACGTTAGGACTGAGCCTAGGATCTTTGAAGTTTCAGCTCTTTTAATTTATTTTTAGAAGAAATTGGCAGTCCTTCTGGAGGTAAAAAACATTTATGCAGGGGTAATACACATTAAACCACCATTATAGAGAACCTGTTGAACCTTGGGATTTGAATCTGGTATTCTCAAAGATTCAGGTCCCACCTTTTGAACCAATTATAGCAGGCTGACCTTAAATGGATAACCTGGAAGTTAGTTTTTCTTCTAGCTATTACTTCAGCCACAAGAGTATCACAATTAGGGGCCTTATCCTGTAATTCGCCGTATCTAATCCTTCATAAGGATAGGGCAGTTTTCCGTACTAGTCCCTCTTTTCAGGAAAAAGTAATGTCTGATTTCCACTTAAATCAGGAGATCATAATTCCTTCTTTTTCCAGGGCAGACAAATCTATCAAATGGACAAGTTGTGGTTCATGTTTATTTGAATAGAACTGCAGATATTAGAAAAACAGATGTTGTTCATTCGCTATGATGCCACGTAGAGAGGTTGGCCAGCTTCTAAACAGATGATAGCTAGATGGATTATGGAAACCATAAAGCAAACATATAATGGAGCTGAAAAGCCATTTCCAGCTAGAATCTCAGCTAATTCTAATAGTTCAGTTAGCTGTTCTGCAGATGCACTGATGCACTATGTAAGGCAGCAACATGGGTCTTCAGTTCATACATTCACCAAGTTTTACAGTTTTCAGGATTTTGCGTCCAGTGAAGCTGAATTTGGACAAAGGGTCTTGGATTCAGCCAAATCCATATGTACTTTACATAGAGATCAGCTGCTGTATATCCCCAAGTGTAATGAAGTGACCCCCAGATAAAATTGGAGAAAACAAGATTTATGGTACTTACCAGTTAAATATTTCTCTGGTGTCATGTGGGGGACACTTTGGACCTCATTCAGAGTCGGTCGAAGCGGCCGCACGGTCGTACGCGAAAAGGGGCCGTATATGCAAATGTTTCCCTCGCAAGTTGCGTCCCTAAGTTCGGATCGGTAGTTGGCCGACCAAGGGGAGGAAGCGGTCGGAAGACAAAAAAAATAAGCCCACTTCTCGTACGCATTGCACGTCATCTCCGAGCATATAAGGATTAATCGAGACCATCGGCAACCATCGAAACTCGTCGTAGAGCTTAAGTTTGACCATACCCTCTCTTAAGCTCTACGATCATGTCGGTGTAAAAACCTCACATGTCACATGTGCCATGACGCTACTTTAATTATGCACTCCCATAAACCGTATGCATTCCCACAAAACGTCGTCCGCATAATTAGGCACGCCTGCATTTGGATCTCCGCTCCCCCGTTTTCAAGCACCTTCCCCTGTTACCACCCACAAACGCCTCAATCTGTCACTCAAACTATCGACCTGGCTGTGTTCAAGGAGAGAGAAATTTCTGATCGTAGTGGCTAGTTTGCGCACGCGCATTGCGAACTGTACTCATGCGCAGTATAGGGAACATTGGTGGCGTACGACCGTGCAGCCGCTTCGACCGACTCTGAATGAGGTCCTTTGATCCCTTCCTCGATTGAGGAATGAGTGAATGAGTTAGAAGGTGCTTACCTATTTCCTACACGCTATTTAAATTCAAACTGAAGAGGGTTTAGAAGTGAGGAGCTTTTATACCACCAAAAATTTGACCTCATTAAGTGCTGACTACTCCAAGTCGCTCTAACCCCAAGCGTGATGAAGTGTCCCCCAGATGAAGCCAGAGAGAGAGCTTTAACTGGTAAGCACCATAAATCTTGTTTTTAAGGTTAAAATGTTGGAACACCATGCTGAACCCCTTGGACCCCCTCCCCCCTAATGACTAATTAGGCAATTAGAAGTTTCCAATTAGCTTAATCAGTCCAATAATTACATGTCATTTTTGGGGGGTTAAAAAAATGGCCTAAAATGACCCCAAATCAACTTTTTCGTTAGTTGAGTCTCCCCAAGTTTAATTTGTATTTATTTAATTAAAGAATAATTGTGTTTTTAGTTTTTTGTTTTTTTTTGTAATTTCACGTTTTTCGTTTAATTTGTTTAAGATTATATGAAAAAAGTTTTGCTTTTTGTATTTTTTATTTTTTTTGTTTAGAAAGCACAAATCAGCCATTTGACAACGCTTAAAAATATTCAGTACTTTCCTAATGCCCACAAACAACCTACTATACAGTCCTGCTAACAAAATGATCAATTTTGGGGGGGTCCAGGAGCGTCTCCCCACTTTTTCATGCACATCTCTCACTGAAACCACTGAACCAGCTTTGCATTAGCGGGAGCAGTCCAGCAGGCTGATTACAGCCAGAGACTGATTACCGTTCCGACCAGTATAAGTATCGGGGAGCACTGGACAGTCAATCTTAACTTGCCTCTCAGCTGTGCGCTTATCCAACTGGTACCATATTCCCCAGCTCCACACTCTAACTGAAATCACTGAACCAACTCTGCATTAGCGGGAGCAGTCCGGCAGGCTGACTACAGCCAGAGACGGATTACCGCTACGACTAGGATAAGCATCGGGGAGCAGCGGGCAGTCTATCTTTTCCACTCGGCACACACAGTGTCCGCAGTCAGATCTTTCTTAAGGTAATACCAATTACTACTTTCTGGTGGTGGTCTGACTGATCTTGGTGCATTTGGCCCCTGCAATATACAGTGTGTAACAGGGACCATGTAACACCCAGGACGAATTTGATCCCTGCAATGTCAATGGCATCAGGGTTCATCTAACACCTGATACAGATCTTTAACACACCACCACTATACTTTACTTTCCATAAGACACTAGTCTTCCTGCTCTCTCATCTCCTGTCCTATACCTTTTAATACTGTATGACGGGCAAAAGTAGAAGCAGGAGACACTTATGTGCCTTAATTTACTCATTGTCTATTCATATTTTCTACTTCAGGGTCCATAGGGTTCCACAGGATACCTTGGGGTATAGGTGTGACGTCAGTCGCAGGGCACCAAAGAGTTAAGCTTTCAGCCTCCCAGGATGCACTAGGTCCCCCTCCTATACCCCGCCCCCAGGCCAAGGCACCTCAGTTTAGTTTGGTGCCCGGCCGGAGTCGGGTGCACCTGTTGGAGTGGGGGCTAGAAGAGCCCCTGAAGCTTATTCTTCATGCAGCTGTGGCTGCACAACTGGATGAACAGCATGGACAGTCAGTCCTGACGTCCATGCTGTCTTCCCTACACCCCGCCGGTACCAGAACGCCGGTACTGATCCGGGGATGCTGGTGGGCGTCTGGGGTCACAGCTAGCGGTGACCCCAGATGCTCCGGACCATGGCCGGATTCAAGGGGGACAGAGGTAAGCAGCGGGGTCCCGCGGTGGGTCCCCGCTGATCACATGGTCCTAAGTCCCCAGGCAGGGGGCTCCCTGGGGACTGGCTGCAGCGTGGAGCCAGGCGACCAACCTGCGCTTCCACTACCCCCTGGGACAGCGGACCGCAGCAGAGCGGTAGCGCTGCGGCGTCCCAGGGGTTAAATGCATGCCAGGGGAGCGCGCCTTCCCTGTCTCACAGCCGGCGCCTCCCCCGCTGCACACAGCCCTCTCTGCACTGTGCTGACTGGTCCTGTGTCAGCGCTCCTCCCCCAGGCCAGCTTCTCTCTGCTCCTCGGCGGCCATCTTCTCTGCAACGCATGGTGAACGCTGCTGGAAGTCTGGAAGGAAGCATCGTGGTCTGGGTCCCCCCGCATACCTCTCCTCCGCTGTGGCTCAGGTCTGTGTATGCAGCGCTGTGTCCTACCAGGCCCTGTGTCTGTGTAGTTGAGTGATCAGCGCTGTTAGTGCAGGAATTGTTATTTCTCTGCATTGTATGTGACTGTGCTAGCGCTGCCTGTAACTATTCTTCACTAAACTGTCAGCTTTATTACTGTCCCTGTTCTTTCTGCTAAAGCCCTTGCGGTGCGGTGCTGCAGGGTGGTCTCTCGCCTATTTAATACTTAATTGGTGAGAGAGGTCACATACGTGGTGCCATCATGTCTGAAAGTGATTTTCCCCTCCGGCTACAGTGTACCACGTGCAAAGTACCGTTAGCGGAGGGGGAGGGTAGCGCGGAGGGCCTTTGCCGGCAGTGTTGTCCATGGCGCGGCCTATTACGGTTACAGCACCGGTACAGGAGCCGCCCTGGGCTTGTTTCGCTCAGGCGTTAACAGCTTTAGTGGGCCAGTTAGCTCCGCAGCCCGCGTTTACTCCGATGGGTTTGTCCCAGCAGTCTGTGGTGTCGTCACCCATGCAGGGGTTCCCACGACAATTGGTGGTACCCCACAGTCTCCCTATTTCCCCGCTCCCGGGTTCTCAGGAGCCAGCGTGGGTTAACTCCCTGACGAGTTCTTTACAGCACTTGTCGGATGTATTGCAAGGGGAGTCTGTGATGCGGCCTCATAAAAGGCCGGTGGCGTCTCTGTCCGCTCCTTATGAGGATGACGAAGGGACGTCTGATGATGGGGAGATTCTGGATCCTTACGATCAGGAACCTTTCCATACTAAGGACGCTGATGCTAAGTCCAAAGTATATATTCCTGGACTTATTCGGGCGGTCCGCACAGCCTTGGTGATTGAGGACGAAGTTCCCCCAGCGGCTAAATCTAAGTATGCCTTTTTCAAAGATGTGAAGGGCGATGCCACAGTCTTTCCTCTTTCGGGTCAGTTGGTGGACCATTTAGAGGAGGCGTGGAAACAACCTGGCAAAAGATACCAGCCGCAGAGACGCCTGGCGGTGGCTTATCCGTTCGCGGATAATTATTTTGCTAAGTGTGAATCCCCTCCACAGGTGGATTCTCACGTGACCCGTCTTGTCCGTAGTGCCACATTGCCGATGCCATCCATGTCCTCCCTTAAGGATGCTACGGACCGCAAGGTAGAAATCTGCCTGAAGTCCGCTTATTCCCTTGCAGGGGGGGCAGCACGGCCGGCTATGGCCATTTGCTGGGTTGCCAGAGCGATGGAGCGCTGGGCGGATTCATTAGAGGCTTCTTTTGAATCCGACTGTCCGGCCGAACAAGCGGAGTTGATTGGCAATCTCCGTGATTCGGCCACCTACATCAACGAGGCGGCTCTAGACATTAGTACTCTGGTGTCTAGAATTTCTTCAGCAGCGGTAGCTGCTCGTCGCACCTTGTGGCTGCGATCCTGGAAGGCGGACGCAGATCCAAGAAAGGTCTGGAAGCGTTGCCGTTTACCGGAGAAGTTCTCTTCGGTCCGGATCTGGATAAGATTGTGGCCACGCTGGCGGCAGCCAAATCTGCTTGTCTCCCGTCGGCCGCTGCTCCTTCTGGTTCTGGACCATCGTCCTTTCGGTCATCTAGGGCCCAGGGCAGGCCCAAACCACAGTCGTTTCCTCGACAGGCTGGCCCTAAGAAATCGGGCAAGCCCCGGAAACAGGCATGGAGTACCAGACGTCCGGCCCCCAAGCCAGATGACAAGCCTGCGGCCTGACGGTCCGGGTCTCCCCTTGGGGGATCCCAGGGTGGGAGGCCGCCTGCTGCAGTTCTCCCGGTGTTGGTCGTTCACTACGACAGACACTTGGGTTCTGGAGGTGGTCTCTCACGGGTACGCCCTCTCCTTCCGGCACAGACCCCCGGCTCGATTCTTCACCACGGGTCTACCATCAGACCGGAACAAGGCTACGGAGCTGCGGAAGGTATTGCACACTATGCTCCAGGCTGGAGTTATAGTGCCTGTTCCATTCTCCCAGAGGGGCCAGGGTTTCTATTCAAATCTATTTTTGGTACAGAAACCCAATGGGTCATATCGTCCGATTCTCAACCTCAAAGCACTCAACAAGTCTTTGCGGGTCCCGAAGTTTCGGATGGAGACCCTACGGTCCATCATTCTGGCGCTGGAACCTGGGGACTACATGGTGTCATTGGACATACAGGACGCTATGGCGGTCATGGCGGCTTCTCTGCGGCTGCAAGGAGTCCGCATGTTGCCGTACTTGGACGACCTGTTATTGGTGGCAGGATCTCCAGAGCTCCTGTTACACCACTTGGACCTGACCATTGCACTGCTGCAACGGCACGGCTGGCTAATTAACTGGCAGAAGTCCACTCTAATCCCGTCTCGGAGGATTCTGCATCTTGGAGCCTTATTGGACTCGGGACAGCAAAGGATCTTCGTGACGGAGGACAAGATCTCTGCTTTACAGTCAAGGGTGCGCAGTTGTCTGCACAGCCGCCGGGTGTCCTTACACTCGGCGATGAGGTTACTGGGCTCCATGGTGTCGGTGTTCGACATGGTGGAATACGCCCAGTTTCACTCTAGACCTCTGCAGCACCTGATCCTGTCCAAGTGGAACGGGCTGCCTCAGTCTCTGAAGTTCCAGACGATTGTGCTCACCCCGGAGGTTCGCCTGTCCCTTGCGTGGTGGTTAAAGATGACCCACCTCAACAAGGGACGTCCGTTCTGGGTTCCAAATTGGGTCCTGTTGACAACGGACGCCAGTCTTCGGGGCTGGGGAGCAGTTTCGGGTCCACACTTGTTCCAGGGCAGGTGGACACCGACAGAAGCGGAGCTTCCAATAAATATCTTGGAACTCCGTGCGGTCTTCAATGCTCTCCTGCAGGCACAGCGGTTTCTCCAGGGTCACCCGGTGCAGGTCCAGTCGGACAATGCTACCACCGTGGCCTACATAAACAGGCAAGGAGGAACTCGCAGTCGGGCGGCTCTCGTAGAGGTCTCTCGGATCCTGGTTTGGGCGGAGCGCAATCTTCCGGCCATATCAGCGGTCTTCATCCCGGGAGTGCTAAATTGGGAGGCGGACTTTCTAAGTCGCCAGGACGTTCATCCAGGGGAATGGTCCCTGCACCCGGACGTTTTTCAACTACTGGTGGACAGGTGGGGTCTTCCAGAAATCGACCTCATGGCGTCCCGGCACAACAACAAGTTGCCGGTGTACGGGTCTCGCACAAGAGACGAAGGGGCGTCTCTGGTGGATGCTCTGTCCGTCCGGTGGACGTTCAGGTTCGCATACCTGTTCCCTCCGGTCTCCCTTCTTCCACGGGTAATCCGGAAATTCAAACAGGAAGGAGGGACGCTCCTGTTGATAGCTCCCGCGTGGCCCAGACGGCACTGGTTCTCAGACCTTCAGGGTCTGTCCGTGGACAGTCCTCTGCGGTTGCCGCTACGACCGGACCTTCTGTCTCAGGGTCCTTGTCTTCACCCGGACCTGACTCGGCTGTCTTTGGCGGCGTGGCTGTTGAGACGGCCATGCTGAGGTCCTGGGGGTTTGCCAGCTCTATGCTGTGTACCATGTTACGAGCTCGGAAACCGTCTTCCGCGAGGATATACCATCGCGTGTGGCATACGTTCTTCCAGTGGTGTCGACCGAGAGGTTATGCACCGCGGGAGTTTCGTCTGTCTCGGATTCTCGCCTTCCTGCAAGCGGGACTAGATCATGGGCTTCGCCTTGCTTCTTTGAAGGTACAGGTTTCGGCCCTATCTGTCTGGTTTCACCGTAGGATTGCTACAATCCCGGATGTGCGCACCTTTATGCAAGGTGTTCTCCGTATTCAGCCGCCCTTTGTTCCACCTGTGGCGCCTTGGGATTTGGCTGTGGTCCTGAGGACTCTCCAAGGACCGCCGTTTGAACCACTGGGCTCAGTGGATATTAAATGGCTAACAGCTAAGACTGTTTTCCTTCTGGCCGTTGCTTCAGCCAGACGTGTTTCTGAGTTAGGGGCTCTTTCTTGTAGACCCCCTTTCTTGGTTTTTTTCATGGGAACAGGGCAGTGCTCCGCACTCGGCCCGAGTTTCTCCCCAAAGTTGTTTCCCAGTTTCAGGTTAACGAGGAAATAGTTGTTCCGGCCTTTAACTCACCGGGTCTTTCCGTGGGTGAGGCCTCTTTGGATGTTGTGCGGGCCTTAAGGACTTATGTGGACCGCACTTCTTTGTTTAGGAAGTCGGACGCTTTGTTGTCCTCTATGGCTTCTGTAAAAAGGGTTGGCCTGCTTCAAAGCAAACTTTGGCAGCCTGGATCCGTATGGCTATTTCTGAAGCTTATCTTCATGAAGGCCTACCGGTCCCTCCTTCTCTGAAGGCTCATTCCACTAGGTCTGTGGGTCCTTCGTGGGCAGCTTGACGTGGTGCCTCGGCAGTTCAGATCTGCAAGGCTGCTACGTGGTCTTCTGTCCATACCTTCGTGAGGTATTACAGGTTTGACACCTTCGCCTCTCAGGATGCTTCCTTCGGGCGGCGGATTCTCCTTTCTGCACAGGAGCGTCCCCACCCTTAAAGGATACTGCTTTGGGACATCCCCAAGGTATCCTGTGGATACCCTATGGACCCTGAAGTAGAAAATATGAGATATGGTAAGAACTTACCCTTGTTATCTCTATTTCTACGAAGTCCATAGGGTTCCACAGGACTCCCGCCCTGTCGCACCTGTGCTGCAGATGGGCTTTGCTCTGGTCACCGGTTTTCCGTCTCCCTCTGGTGAGAATGTGATTCTTGTATGTGTCCAGATCTTTGTTCTCTCTCTTCCTTCTCCTCCTCCGGCCTATGGCTTGGTAACTAACTGAGGTGCCTTGGCCTGGGGGCGGGGTATAGGAGGGGGACCTAGTGCATCCTGGGAGGCTGAAAGCTTAACTCTTTGGTGCCCTGCGACTGACGTCACACCTATACCCCAAGGTATCCTGTGGAACCCTATGGACTTCGTAGAAATAGAGATAACAAGGGTAAGTTCTTACCATATCTCATATTATTGATCTGCCTATGTAATAAGGAACAATTATCAAAGTATTTCACGTTTGTCATGCCTGCTTATTTAGTTTAAATACAATCTGTTCAGTGTACAACTAATTGTATTTCCAAATGTTGCTGTGAAATTGTGCAACAATATAGCAATTAGATGATTATTTTCACAACAATGTTTATTCCTTTTCCTAAAAAGCAACTATCACTACAGAATCAAGCCTGCTCTAAATTCACAGGAGACGTGAAAATAAGGTTAATATAGTATTTTTAGAGGAAGTGTGAATATCCTTTTTAGAACGGCATCACTGGCATTGGATGTATTTTTTGAGTTAATGCTATTGTAATAATTGTGTGACACATCAGATGTTTATGATCAGCATGACTGAAATATTGTACAAATGCCCCATGAACAACTAACATTTGGAATATATGCTAATTTTGACGAATGATTATTAATTTTTATGGGATGCATACAGATTGATGAATACTACCTGACTTCTATTTAATACTACTCGTATACAACCAATGTGCCTAGTTTTTTATTTCTTTCAATATTAATAGGATGTGTGCTGGTGCACAATAAAATTATTTGTTCCACATGATTTTTTCACTGTACGGATACTAATATTTAGTGTGGTCGGAGGTGAACCACGATATTAATACAGATATCTAAATTCTCTTTTTGAATATTTTCACTAGAGATGAGCTGGTTCGGATTAGTTCGGATTTTCCCGCCAAATTCATATTTTTCCAGCCAAAAATCGGGTCTCAGAAAGAGGCAAAACGTCATCTTTCATGGACAAACATCATCATTCCTGGACTTTCCAGGAATGATGATGTTTGTCCATGAAAGATGACGTTTTGCCTCTTTCTGAGACCCGATTTTTGGCGGGAAAATCCGAACTAGTCCGAACCTGCTCATCTCTCATTTTCACCTTTTAAGTAAGGTATCGTGTATTTTAATAATACACTTGATACTGATCATTTTATAAGGGTACACTTTAAAAGTTTAAGTTTTAATAGAGATAATCATATCATGTCACTTCTATATGTGAATTAGCATATTAAGAGTGCCCCCACGAAGGAATTTCTTCTTTTTTCTGCCTGTGCAGATTTCCATTACATCTCTCATCGCATTTGGCAGTCATTTCGCAAACCTCTGCTGCGAGTACTGCGAATAGGCATTTTTAATTGGATTGGAGAATTCTCAGGTACGCACATTCGTGCAAAGTCTTCGAGTTTCATGAAACAAACTTGCTACTCTCAATTCGCACCTAATTGGATTGACCCGTATGTGTTTAATGCATGGTTCTGTTATGGGAAATGTTGGCTTAGCACATCCTCTGGAATAATAGTGGATTCAAATAAATTTGTGTGCAATTTATGAAACGTAATAATAGAGCAGAACTGCTTACGGCATGTGCTTTTGATGGATACTATCTACCTATTCACCCCTTTTTTAATAGTAGAATAAAGCTTGTCACACATTGTTATATTGCATTCCCCAACAGGTATTTGAACCTATGTTGTAGCAGATGTGGCCCAAATGTATCATGATGCCATCAATTTGCTTAGAAACTTTGGGCATCATCATGCATGTTGATATGTCTAATGATGATGACCACTGTTGGTGTACATGCTGAAGTTAAGCCAGAAGTAATCTGGCCGCTCGTCCCCCTCACCCCTCTACCCCAGTACCAATGTTATCCGTTTGAGACATACACATTTGGCCGATTGAACAATGATCAGCCCATGTACCAACCTTGAATCTAGCTGTCAGTCTTCTTTTTCGTGTTGCTACGTGTGTGGTCTCAATGTTTTTTCCCTGGTTCTGATACTCTAGTTGGGTTCCTCTGGAATCCACCTTTACATACGTTGAACACTCCAAAGTACATTGTGAATCAAACGTAAATAGAGCAACCTGTATACCGGATTGGGGCATGCTGCATAGAATCTAACAGGTACTTCTTGGAAAAGCCCATTCTAGGGAAGATAAAGTACTGGTTTTGGTGTGTTTTAGAGGTTTAACAACTTGGCCAGTTTCTCCCCTCCACTATCTCTATGGCAATGAGAAGACTGGGATTGCAGGAGGGCCATTCCATAGTAACTCGCGTTACAAAATGAAATAAGGATATCCATGGCTATCAACAGCAAAAGGAATTTATGTGAAATTATATTTATTTACAGAGAAAATATGACCATTCATGCTTTATAAAGTGACATAGCAAACAATTAGCAATTCCTGTATACAGTTTTTTTTTTTATGTGAGTTACCATGGAATGACCTAGGAGACTTTACAGGGCACAGCACCACTTCGGCCTTATATCCGGGAACTTGATAATCAAATGCCTGGCTGCTATGCAACTGAGATGGTGAAATGTGCGAACTTGGTTTTTCAAGGCAGCATGCTGTCTCTCTGCCCTTGCCTTACATTTGTCTTATAATGCTCCTGCAACGGACGGGAAGGTCGCATCGTATGTGCTGTTTAATATTTGTCGGCTCTACCGATCCCATAGAAGCCTGTACGCACTGAGCTATTTCTGCACAGTTTGTTCGGGGCGTCAGCAGACAGGAGGTCAAGCTGGGGCCTCAGAACTTGGCTGATAGGGAGTGTTTACCCGCTCAGCAGAGTGATCGTATAGGTGTGTACCCAGCTTAAGTACAGTTGTGTATTTGAAGTTTCTTTATGAAGATCTGAAGTTTATGGTGCGTACACACGGTATGATAAAAATGCACAATATGAATGATAACTATATCGACCAGATCGTAAATTTTTTGGTCCCCCCAACGTCCAGCGATGTGTGGGCATGTATGGTTGATAACGATATTGGCTATCGCCCGTGCATGCAGGCCAGCCTGATTGATATCGACCAGGTTACATAGGGACCCACGATCATTGATCGTGGGTCGCTGGCCCGTCGTTGGTGTGCTGGATGAATGATAACGATCATCCAGCACACCGGGAAGGTGCAGGACGATCAAGCAGTGATATCGTTATCGCTGACTGCTTGTACCCTGTGTACGCACCATTAGAGGGTTTTTTTTATTTTATTATCTTCATAAAAGTGATTATTGATCCTCTCTGCACAGGTGGTTGAGGGCGACTGGCAGCAGAATGTCAAGTAAGGGGGAGCGAGCATGTGTCTGTCACATCAGACCATAAAAAGGGCCTGTGGTGGTAAATTAGTCAGAATAAAGGAAAATTGGCTTCAATTTGATGTTGAATTCTGTGGATCAATCAAGATTAGTGTCTGTCTGTGTAATGATCATTTTATCTCTATAGTTTAATCACTATTCACCGCGCTTAATTACAGTAAATGAAATAGTAAATAAAGATAAAGGAAACAGTGGTTTGATAACAGATATGAAAACCCTGCAGCAAAGGGAGGCTAGGATCTCAGACCCTGGCAGTGCATAGAAGGACTGGAGAATTGTATTTATGCTGGTATTCAAGTGTGGAGGAGAGAGGTGCAAAATATATACAAGTTGGTATAAGAAGTCTCGTGCAAAATGAAAACTTTTTAGCAAATAATCCTTTAAATACAAACGATTGCTAAATAAACATACAACATTCAGCAGATGTTCAATTTATACTTTGTTTTTTTTTGTGTGTCAATTAGGATCCCACTCAGCTGGACAAATTCAATGTCTCAAATTTCTTTCATGTGAAGAACAACTTGAAAGTCACAGACCCTGGTGAGTTAGTTCTTTCTTGGTCAAATACAGCATATTATCATATAATTGGGGTCAGGGTTATTCTCCAAGGTTAACTCCCGAAGCTATTCAATTATTATTTGCCGTGTGGTCAACCGTGGGTAACACGCGGTGACCCGTAGATTCTGCGTACTGCTGGAATCTATGGGTTGCCCCGCAAATTAAAGTCCAGAGGAAAAGTGCACCCTCTTGGGCTTAACGCACGGGGATGCAGGACCTAATAACACACGGGGATGCAGGACCTAATAACGCACGGGGATGCAGGACCTAGTAACGCACGGGGATGCAGGACCTAGTAACGCACGGGGATGCAGGACCTAATAACGCACGGGGATGCAGGACCTAATAACGCACGGGGATGCAGGACCTAATAACGCACGGGGATGCAGGACCTAATAACGCACGGGGATGCAGGACCTAATAACGCACGGGGATGCAGGACCTAATAACGCACGGGGATGCAGGACCTAATTGAAGAGGTCCGAGTCGACAATTCGCCACGGGGTAAACCTCATGGCTAATTGGATATGCTTGTATATTTTACAGCCAGCCCGTCCGTTAATCATGCTAAAACAATATATCATGCCAACTTAGTGATTTCTGTTTGTGGCAAGCTTACCGACACAACACATCATATTTTTGGGGTAATTTATCAAATGGGTGCTTTATTCCATTTCCCTTAAAGCCAATATGTTGTCTTATGTAGAAGAGCTAAACTCAGAGACCCAGATTGATCAACGGGTGATGTTCCTTTTTTCACTCATTACTAATCTTAAATGCTGCTTCAACCAATCGTCTCCTAACTCATATGTTTGAAAAATGACAGTGAGCAGCTGATTGGTTGGAGCACCATTTAAGATTAGTAACTAGTAATAACAAGTATATAACTCATTGATAAATCTGGGCCACAGAGGGGCCTGGCTTCTGGCATCCAGACAGGTTTTGCGCTGTCATGTGAATAAAGAACTATATTTAGTATGATTAAATACTATACAGTACAAATTATGGCTCATTGGGCACCATCATTTAGGCTCATATCGAAATTATAAATGACTGCTAAACTTAAAGTATATTTATTTAAGAACTACTTATAATAATTAAAAATATACATGTAAAATCTCAGGTTATCAGAACTGAATATATTTACGATAAAGGTGTGATCATAGAGGGGAAAGACTTTACTACATGTGCCATTTTGTTTATTTATAAGACACCACTATAGATCTATAGACACAAACAAGGGAAATACAGCTGATAATATTTTATGACGATAGACTGATAAAAAAAAAAAGTTAGGTTTTGCATGAATACATAATTAGCATGCTGTTAGCATAATTATGTAGACAAAAGGGGAGAGAAACCTTCTTGCTCGGGCTTACAGTACAGTACAGAGGGCAGAGGAGAGGAAGGCAGATACTGCTGAGTTAGGCAAAGTGGTGGTAAGCTAGAATGATAAATAAGTTTGAAGACTGGGATGCTGGGTGAAAGTCTGGTACAGCCGGGAGAGGGCATTCCAGAGAATGAGAGCAGTTTGGGAAAAAATCCTGAGTTGGAATTGATGATCATTAGAGTAATGCTGGGTACACACTAGACGATATGTCGTCCGTTCCTGTGGATCGAAGCGACATATCTGGTACATCGCCTAGTGTGTAATGCGTGCTCCCGTGGGCCGTTAGCGACATCTACAGTCGGCCCAACTGCAGGGCCGTCGGGGATGTTGCTAACTATGCTATGCTGCAGCATGCAAGTCGGACCTAGCATCGGCAAGTGTGTATGCACTTTCCGCATGCTGGGTCCCGCCACCGGCGATGTCACGCTGGGTACACATTGTCTAATGTGTACCAAGCTTAAGGAGAGTATGTGAGGAGATGAGGCTGGAGATGTAGGCAGGAGCAGTGAGGTTGAGAGATTTGTAGATGATGGAGAGGTCTAAATTTGATTCTGAGGGTAATAGGGTAGCCAGTGGAGAGACTGGCTGAGGGGCTGAGCAGAGGTAGATCAACAAGAGAAGAAAATGAGGTGGTTAGTAGAGTTAATGGATAGACTGAAGAGGGATGAGGCGGGAGTGAGGAAACCATAAAGGAATAGATCACGGTCGTCTAGGTGAGAAACGATGAAGGCATGAATGAGTATTTTAATAGCTTCCAATGTGAGAGAGGGACTGATTCTGGAAGTGTAAATGATAGGATTGGGAGAAGGACTGAATGTGGGAAGAGAAAGAAAGGGCAAAGTAAATTATGACACTTAGACATTGGACTTAGGAGACACAGGAGAGGGAGACGTTATTCACAGAGATGGAGAGGAGGAAGCACAAGCCGGAGGTAAAGATGATTACCGTATATACTCGAGTATAAGTCGACCCGAATATAAGCCGAGGTACCTACTTTTACAGAAAAAAACTGGGAAAACTTACTGACTCGAGTATAAGCCTAGTGTGGGAAATGGCAACAGCTGGTAGTGCCCCCAGTAGTAATTCCCCCTGGTTGTGCCCCCAGTAGTAATCCCCCCCTGGTAGTGCCCCCAGTGGTAATCCCCCCTTTCAGTGCCCCCAGTAGTAATCCCCCCCTGGTAGTACCCCCAGTAGTAATCCCGCCTTTTAGTGCCCCCTGTAGTAATCCCCCCCTTTTAGTGCCCCCTGTAGTAATCCCCCCCTGTAGTAATCCCCCCTGGTAGTGCCCCCTGTAGTAATCCCCCCTTTTAGTGCCCCCTGTAGTAATCCCCCCCGTAGTAATCCCCCCCCTGGTAGTGCCCCCTGTAGTAATCCCCCCCTGGTAGTTCCCCCAGTGGTATTCCCCCCTTTTAGTGCCCCGTGTAGTAATCGCCCCCTGGTAGTGCCCCCTGTAGTCATCGCCCCCTGGTAGTGCCCCCTGTAGTCCCGTCCCCCCCCCCCTAGTAGAGAGAGACGTGATAACAATAAAAAAAAAAATAAACACCTACCTTCGGCCGCTTTGCATGGGAGAGACGTCGTCATGACGACGTGTCTCCCATCACCCACTGCGGGAGCCGGAAGATGGCTCCCGCAGCGGGAGCAGCAGCAGCCGCTGAGAGTCTGACACTCTCTCAGCGGCTGCTGATTACAGCAAACACATAGCTGCCGGCTCCGGCGGCTATGTGTTTGGCAGTGTGTAGCGCTGACCGAACTCCGTCCGGTCAGCGCTACACTTGACTCGAGTATAAGCTGAGGGGGACTTTTTCAGCACATTTTTTGTGCTGAAAAACTCTGCTTATACTCGAGTATATACGGTAGTTCAGTTTTAAAGTGTTGTGCTTTCCAGGAGCAGTTGGCTGACATACAGGAGGTGGGTGACATGGGAGAGAGCAGAGGTAGAATGGTACCTTTAGTGTATTGCAAGCGTACAGGTGGTCCAAATCATCTGTTAAGCTCGCAGAGATATGTAAACGGAAGAGGGCCAAGGACAGAACTTTGGGATCCTGACAGCAAGGAGAGGTGGAGGTAGCATAGATATGGAGAAGAACACACAGGAGGTGAAAAAGGAGAGCGCAGAGCTGTGGAGCCCCATGGAGTGGAGGGTTTGGAGGTGAAGTGGATGTTTACCTGTGTCATATGTCACTGTGAGGACAAGGAAAATAAGAATACTGAAGGAACGGTTGGGCACGTACAAGGAGAGAACAGAGTCATGGAGGGTTTGGAGGAGGAGGATGTGGTGATCAGCTGTGTGAAATTCAACTATGAGCTCAAGAGTTTGCGTGACCTTGGTGAGGTCAGTTTTGGTTGAATGAAGAGATTGAAGCTTGATTGGAGCGGGTCAAGGAGGGAGGGAGTGGGTGAAGAATAAGGAGGCAAGGCGGTTTTACATCACCCGCTTAAGGAGCTTGGAGACATAGGGGAGGAGAGAGATGGGACAGTAGTTGGAGAAGGAGGAAGGGTTGACACCTGATTGTGCTTGAAGAATGAGTAGAAGGTACCAGGGGAGAAAGATAAGCTAACCAGGTGGGCATTGTGGGAGCTCGCCTCAAGAGAGCTAGGAAGAGATGGTGTTAAGAGGGCAGGAAATGGTTAGAGAGGATGGCACGTACTTCAGGGGAGAAGGAAGACTAAATTGTTTGTCCTGATTGTGGGGGAAGGGGATAGGGAGGTGGAGGTAGATCCTGAAAGGATGGGATCTTATGGTGAATGGATATTTTGGAGATAAAGTGAGTGTCAAAGCCACGCATGTTGAAGGAAGGGAGAGGTCTAAGTTGAAAGTAAGACAGCAAACATAGCAGACTTTGGGCTTAATTCAGGGGTGATTTTGCTATAGCGCCGACTGCGTCTCTATTCAAATTTCACGCCTAATGGTCTTTCTACTGAGACCTCTATCTGCTGTGGGGCTAACTTGTTGCTCTGTGTATTCAGATGCGCCATTGTTCTAAATCTAAGATTGCACCAGCCCTATGGAGGTGCAGAATCTCCGTCTGAACATGACTGTGTCAGTGCAGCTGCGTCTTTAGACGCAATCGCTGGCTGCAGCACGCCTGTGTATGGCTAACTACCCTTCTGTTACCACCTAGAAACTGCCTTGAAATGACCTCTCTGCGCGTCCATATTCGCTCAGCGTCTCCCAGCGGTAACTATCAGGGCGCATGCGCAGTGCCACTTGGAAACGTGCAATAGGTCCACATTGGGTATTGTGTGCAGTTACCTCGGAATCAGGCCTTTACTGTCTGTTTCCACATTACTGAACACTGCAGCCATGTTCTCCTCCGCCTGAATGGCTGATAGCAGAGAACACTAGCTTGCTGTACAATTTGGCCTAGCCTTTCTCACTTCCAACTTACCTATAGATGGACACACAGGAATAGGCTGAGCGGCAGCCACCTGTGCTAGAATTTCTATGCTCATGCTCTGACTAGTCCATCCATTTATTATTTTCTTTGTTCCTGTGCCTTTTTGTTTTGAAGATTAAATGTATTGGAGTGTGGTTCTCTTGCCTGTAGTAAAGTTAAAATTTGTTTTTCATTATCCAATACCATGATGAATTAGATGAGGAGAAAGCTCGTCTGGACCCATCATACCACCTGAAAAACGCCAACATGGAAACAAGGGAGACGTTGAGCGAACTGTACAAGGAGTTCAAAGGAGATGAAATGCTGGCGGCCACTATGAAAGGTCCAGAGAAAAAGCCGACTGATAAACTAAATGCCGTAAGTGTCAACTGCTACATTAGTCTTTACTTTACCTTAAAAAAATAAAAAAAGGTTCAGCTGGCAAGATCTATTGAATAACAGGCTAAAGCAGTAAGACAGCTCATTGTACTAATTTGTTTATGCAGGCGCATTATTCTACTGGAACAGTGAGCGCATCTTTCACCTCAACAGCCATGACTCCTGAGACCACCCATGAGGCTGGTAAGTCCAGCTGTCTTTTCCTCTCTGTGGTGATGTACACTGATGTACCTAGCTGCAGCTGTACTATGCTAATGAGAGCATACAGTATAACTTATTGTCCTTCTGTAATGGGGTATGTTAGTCTGAATGGCCCTCATTACCTTATCTTCTGTCTTTCCTACGTTGTGCAGCCACCATTGCAGAAGACACAGTGCGTTATCAGTATGTGAAAAAGAAGGGCTATGTCCGTCTGCACACCAACAAGGGTGACCTTAACCTGGAGCTTTATTGTGACAAGGTGAATGCTTTATAGCATACAATAAGGTACATTAATGCAACATTTAAAAGGAAGTGATCTGCCTGGATTTAATGTAATAAGGCAGCACAAGCAGCTACGTGCATGGTAATTGTTAGTGGCTTGGTATGATTCATAACGTGGGCGGATGTGTCTAGTCTGAGATAACCATCAATATGCTGCTGTTCACATTTAACATTTCCATGATTGATGTGCTGTTTGCTGAATCGTTAGGGGAAAAATGCAACATAATTAAAATGACCAACATAACAAGGAACCTTATAGCGGCTTCACTGCTAAGTGATAAGTAAGAATTCTTTTTTACCTTCATATTAGAGACCTTAGCTGCCATAGCAACACCTTATCAGCTTCCAGATATTTTTCTTCTTTGTTACTGTGGCAACAGGGACCCGGGTGTGTCCTACCAGCAGCTAACCAGGGGGGTGGTGGATGAGAGAAATACAGTGCTAAATATTTAAAGAAGTTGTGACCCATTTTATGTGACATGAAATGCCCTTAGGAATATGAGCTGTATTATCATTGCTACTAATCTAAGAATTAGTAATGTAAAAGTTTGGTAATAAAAGTAACTACAATAGCTCTTTTGCTATAACATGTTTGTTACTGAATAGTAATTGTGCCAAAAATGTAACTCTGAGGTAACAATTTTTGTGTGTGAGAGTTGGCCACTTTGAAAGGGGGTGTGGGGCCTGTCCGTCCACTGTCCCGCCTGCACAAAGCATTCAGCAGCCCCCTGACAACTCTCCACATTTCACTTTAAAAACTAAAATCTGGTTAATAACCACATTTTTCATAGAAAAACAATGCATTTATTAATACGGTGAGAAATATAACTGTATTGTATTGTTTTTCTATGAAAAATTTGGTTATTAGCCAGATTTTAGTTTTTAAAAGTAAAATGTGGAGAGCTGTCTGGGGGCTGCTGAATGGTTTGTGCAGGCAGTGCTAGTGTTCAGTAGGGGGCAAGGGTAGATAGTAGTGGGGGGAGCAAGTAGGTGGTTAGGAGTAGGGAGGGGGTAAGGGAAGATATCAGCTGGGGCAACACTGAGGCCAAGGAGGAGGTTAGGGCCAGGCAGTGCTAGGGGTGGGGAGGGGGTAAGGGCAGACAGAAGGGCAGCTTAAAGTAGCGGGTAGCAGCAAACCCATCACCTTCGTCCCACCACCAGAAACACCAGCATTACCGCTTTGCCAAACTGTGGAATCCCCTTCTGGCTGCTCGCCTTCCCCCTCTTCACTGTTGGCAGCAGCTGTGGGAAGTTTCCATCAGACCCCCCCCCACCACCACCACCTGTCATAGCACCACCAGCGCACCAAATCAACCCCCACCCGCTTACTTCAATTATCCTCCAGGTCAGGGAATGCAGCCACACGTGCAGACAGTCTTCTCGTTACAGCTCCGCGTGTAGCCGGGTGCCTGGTACACTTTCGAAATATGCTGCCCGGCTGCCACCGGTGTAGCTGTGTAGCTGGGGGGGCGTTTGTATCTCTGTAGGGCTGGGGGCCGGCCTCTCGCCGGCCGCCATCTTTGCTGCTGGGGGTTAGCTGTGGTGACGGGGGCCATCAAAACGCTGGGTGCTGCCGGGGGATGCTTGTGTCCCTGTGGTGTTGGGGGACGCAGCATTCAGGAGGTAAGGCGCCAAAGGTCTGGTTCCACCTCCACTTTGTATAGTCTTCCCTGGCCGGGCCAGGGAGACATCAATCAGGTTTAGGGCTCCCGGGGGGGACTTAGGGTTAGGCACCCCCCCTTGAGGTTATGGTTAGGCTAGGGTGAGGTTGGGTTAGGCACCCCCCTCGGGGGTCTTGGGTTTAGGCAGCGGGGAAGGGGGGGGGGGGTTAGGTTTAGGCACTTGGGGGGAGGTTAGGGTTAGGCACCCCTAAGGGAGGGTTAGGGGGGTAGGTTAGGTTAGTTAATACTTGCCTAGGGACGATCTGGATTTCCAGCGCTGTCGGGCTGCCGCTGCCGGGATCTGTTCCAGTGTCGGGCGGCCGGCGGTATTTCATACCGATTCCCTATATAGAGGACAAATAGAGATGTGGCCCTTAGCAACTAATCCAATGATTCCTACAAATTGATTGCTATGTTCAGCTTGCTCATTTGCCCTCTTTAGAAGGTTTGATACATCTCCCCCTAGGTTCCTAGTGCCCTTTTATCTGTTTCTTGCTAAGTGATGACTAAAGACCGAAGATATGGGAAGAAATTTATAGCTCTTCTGCTACACATAGGCGTACTCCTACAAACGTAATATTTGTGTAGTTGCCTGTAAAATATTTTTTATCATTCACAGTATTTTATTCTTGTAATTAAATAGTTCTGTCATGCTTTTCTTATGGTAAAAATACTTTCTAGCAGTTGTATATATTTAGCAATGCATTAAATTACATGATTCATATGATGTTTTTAACCTCAGCCACCGCATGCAAGTTTATTTCACTCCATGTCTCTGTATCTGAATGGTAACCTTTATTCTCCTTCCTAGATCCCAAAGACCTGTGAGAATTTTATCAAGCTCTGCAAGAAGAACTATTATGATGGCACCATCTTCCACCGGTCTATACGGAACTTTGTGGTAAGTGATGCCCTGCGTATCCTGTACCAATTCCAGCCATGTCGTATGTGCATCTCTTTCACTGCATGTTTCTTGATATTTGCAGATACAAGGAGGAGACCCTACAGGCACAGGGACAGGTAACAGCTACTCTAATTCCCTCGACCATACTTTCAAATCATAATATTCATACGTGATCAGCTCATAACGTATACACTCCCCCTTCCATCTTATTCTGCAGCTCAGTTACCAGTTATGTATATTTTTTGTTTTGCAGGGGGCGAGTCCTACTGGGGGAAGCCCTTTAAAGATGAGATTAAACCAAACTTAACTCATACAGGCCGTGGAGTTCTTAGCATGGCAAATACTGGACCCAATACAAACAAGTCCCAGTTGTAAGTAACTGGTCTAGATCAGTGATTCCAAAACTTTTTTGGACTGCCTTCCCCTTGGTTCCATACATTTACTCCAGTCCCCACCCCCGCAACCATTGAGTCATTACTCAGCACAAATTATTCAAAATTTAAATTAATGTTTTTAGTTAAATTGTAATATAAAAAGGTATCGATTAAGAATAAAGTTTACATTTTTATTTAATTCAGAACACTAAAACAAGTGAGTTACCTCTGTCAGCTCTTGCAGATATAATATTCAGTTTATAGTGATTTATCATATAGATGCAGACACAACTGCTATTCCTACAATATGTGCTCCTGTGATACCTGTTGGGACTTGTAGTTCCACAACAGTTGAAAAGTCATAACAATAAAATACCAGCCTACTGGGGTTAGAGAGCTGTTTATGCTGTAGCATAAACCCCTCTCTGCTATCCCTATAGACCCCCTTTCCCCTCTGCCACCACCTCCTAAGCCTCCTCCCTGACATTTCTCTGCTGGCTCCCCCAGAACCTTCTCCATTCCCTTATTTACTTCTCGGCTCAGCTGCGATGATGTCACACACATTCCCTATTTGCAGTGTTTCCCCTTCTTACTGCCGCCCTCACCGCAAATTGGTATGAGGACCTCGATTTGCCTACACTTAGCTGCCCTGACTTATACTATTATATACTGTTGATCACATATCAGTTCCTTCTATGTACTTCCAGGTTGTCACCACTGAGTGCAGCGCTGTAGTGTGAGGGAAAATAGGGTTCTGTCGCGGCCTGTCATAGGCTGCAAAATAGGCTACAAGACCCCTATTTGAAAGATTGCACTTTTGACTTCTCCTTATCCCTCCTTTGCTCCCCAGTAACCTCCTTGCCTCTTAGTGGCAACCTAAGGCATATTAGTGCCCCCCAGAAGTTGGTCCCATCCACTTTTGTGGATCACTGGTCTAGATGTTGAGACAATCATCTAAAAATATTTTATTTATTTAGAAATAGGTTCAGATCTAACTTTTATCCTTTCTTTCAGCTTCATAACCTTCCGCTCGTGTACATATCTAGACAAAAAGCACACTGTGTTTGGACGGTATGTACAGAAGACACATTGGGGTGGGAGGGATGTTCTCTGACTCCATATTTACATTATCTTACACTTTATTATCCTTTTTAGAGTAGTTGGAGGATTTGACACTCTGACAGCCATGGAGAATGTGGACACTGATCCCAAGACAGACAGACCAAAGGTAACATATCCTGCCCAAAGGTTCATTGTGTTCTACCTACAGCTGAGGTTCTTAGTACATTTCTCAAAACACTGCTTACAAATCAGCATTGCTTGATAACAATCAGTGTATACAGGTCCTGATTCAGAAATGTATGCAATGCCGATATTTATGCAGATCGAGCAATTGTTAGCCATTGCACATACGTGTAAGCTGGACGTGCAGCGATTGGTTTGCCATTGCACTTGCACAGAGGATTAATGCGCCAAGTGAGTGATAGCGTTTGGGGGAGGAAGCGGAGAGTGATTGGTCACACACGCTTGTCTGACTGTTTTAAACGTCATTTCATGGGCGTGCAGAAATTAGCAATTGCGATCTCCTTCACAGCATGAGAGCTCTCTGCGTGTCAGGAGAGACGCAGTGTTTGAGGCTGGTCAGACTTGCTGCATATGCTGGGCTGCCCGATCTGCGTCCATGTTCCTGATTTTTACACTGTTGTATGTCTTCAGGCGGATATGAGAAGGCAGCAATGGGCGTCACTATGCTTGGGTAAGCTTTGGAAACATTAGCGTACATCTCTGAATCAGACACACAATGAAATGTACTTGTGTTTACACTTTCTATTTTATGGCCGTGCTCCACAGTGTATGTGGGGACTTTGATACTTTATCCTTGCTGACCATTTTAATATCATCTGTTTAGATATTGAATAGACTGAGGAAGCAATTTGCAATTTCACAGTTTGTGTCTCTAAGCTATTGGCTTCTGGATGTTATAAAGTTAACTGTTCTTGATGTAAACTTACGAAAAATAAATAAAAAATTTCAGTCTATTGTATTAGCATTTATCATAGAAGAATTTAAGTTTTAGCTATGAGTTTAAGTCCTGGCTGTTTGGTATAACTGAATCGGGAAGAGCTGGTTCTATAGGGATAATCTGATCACAGCCACCACTATTTTACAGGAGGAGATCCAGATAGTGAGTAGCACAGTGTTTGTGGATCCTTATGAAGAGGCTGATGCCCAGGTGAGACTCCACACATTTATGTTGTCTTTCACATGTATTCTAGTATGATCTCATTCAGAATAATTTTTCAGAACACACATACACAGTGGATGAGATCACTTTGATATGTTTTTTAAAATTTTTATTTATTTAATTACTATTACAGTACACAATGCAATTCATTGTTGTCAGTCACTTTTAACTAACAGTAGCCACCATCTCTGATTCTGACTCGTACACATGTATTTGTGAATGTTATTGGAGTGTTATATAAGTGCAGTGTTAAAGCTCTGCCAAGATGCTTCTAAATGTACTTAAGCCTGGATTGGGCACAATATATATTTTATTTTCACATTTAATCCGAGATATTATTCTGCATTCAGCATGTGCTAATGGTGATTAGCTGTGTATTCCATTTGATATCTATATCATACAGTATAATACTTTTACTGTTTTATTCATGGCGATGCATCTCCTTTTCATGTATTCAATGAATGTTTCCAGGCATAGAATCCTTCTTACAATATGTTACTGATACTAAGGGCGTTCATGACTCCCGAAAGGGCGATCACTATCGGGGGCATGAGATGTCTGTCTATTGTATAGACAGAGTTAGGCACTTAAAGGTTCTGCTCAGTGCTTCTTTGGCCATGAACTGTATGACCACACCGGCAAAGTTAGATTATGTATAGGCCTTGTGTAGGACTATCAGTATGGTCTAGTTGCAGGCTAATATTTTCTACCTTTGACTTTCAGGTGGCTTTAGAGCGGGAGAAAGCTCAGAAAGCAGAGGAAGAACAGCGAATGAAGGAAAAAGCTGTCCTACCTAAAAAGGATCAAATGCAAGAGCCTAAGACCTATCGTTCAGGGATTGGAAAGTATATCAATAAAAGCGCAGTGTACGTATTCTATAACGCGCCAGTGATGGGCTGTAGTTCGTCTTTGTGTGGCATGATCAGCAGATCTGCCTGTAACAGTATTTTCTTTAGTTCCCGAAGAACATCTCTGCCATTGTGACCAAAACACAGAGAATAGGCGCTATATGGCAATATGTATGAAAATTGGTATAAAATCATAAGTGTCATTTTTATTTATTTTAATGCGATTTTCTTATGGGTAAACTTTGTTTTTTGTTTTTTTTCCTTTTTACCAGTTTCATACAATGACTCCATCAATAAGAAGTGGGGCCAGATGCCTTCAGTTCTTATTACGTTGTGATTTTTCACTACAAAGAGTTGCTCCCTAGAGAGAAGCCTCAATGTTTTGTGCCTGCGGTGCTCACAGCTGCCTTTAGCACATAATCAGCAGTCGCTGGGGTGTAGCAGTGCCGATGGGTTCTCTGCCGGGCTGCACCTGGATAGAGAAACTCCTTTCCTTGCTGTTATGCTGGGATCATGAGTCTGGCAGCGTTGTCAGCATTTCGTTTGTTAAGTTATAACTGACAAAACATGGGTAACGGCACACTCACACACAGCCTGGTATATATAATAAGTGGCACTGAATTGATGCAGGGTGTGTTTATTCATCTGTGGGCAGCTATGACCAACACAGGACATTTTCTAATTCTATATAATAGCATAAATGAAATAAAACCATTTAGCCAGCACCATCTTTGTAAAAACCCATACATCTAAAATCTAAAGCACTGCAGGCTTTCCCATTATTTATGGATATTTAAAATGCTTATAACTCTAATTATGTGGTTGTAACTGATCTGGCTTACTCTGCCACCTTTTTTTTCGTGATTACCCGTTTATGGGATTTTGCTGACTTTCCTGATCACTCCTATTAATGCTACTTGGCAAAACCAGTTTTTCACCAACTTCAAGTGTCAAATGCACACTGGCCTGGTGCCCCTAGTTGTGGGAGAGTATTGATGCCAACATCAATCTTCTTCATTAGCACCTGGAACTGCTGAGGCTTCTGTGTGGTGTGTATAACTGCTGCATTACCTCTTTGCTGCTTACACTGGCTGGATCCTGCTGTTCTCCAGTCCCGACTCCTTATTCAGGATGGCTGAGTTCTTTGCACAGCATTGTGGCAGGGCGCTGCACCAACACAAGTTATAGGCATCTCTCAGGAGTAGAAGATATTTTATAGTACTACTACTGATGGTAGGGAACACACGATCATTCAGTCTGCCTTCGATAGATTTCTACACAACCTGTTGGCAGGTGGTGTCTGGGTTTTGGGACCCACACTCACTTCTGCGGGTTCCTGCAAACTCTGCATTTAGCTACATTGGTCTCCCAGCGCTGCCTTCTTCTGTTCCCTGCACTGTGGATTGGGGAAGGTAGAAGCCACTGATTTGCTAAATCATCAGGATGAGTTTTTGTTTGTTTTGCAACAATTGTAAATAATAAATTTTTACACATCAACTGACAGCTACAGATGTATCAACATACATTTTACTTTCTTGCCTGTTAAACAGCCCTTCTAGTCGCGCCATGTTGTGACGTGACTCGATAGCACTGAGCATATTTTTGTGCAACTTTTTGCCTTCAAATACATCTTATTTGCAAAGCGATGCGAATAGTTCCCACAAGCTTCTGCTGATTAAAATGATCTGCTGCATGCCAATATACTGTGTGAAACTGCGGGTGTATCTGCATACGAAATGCTGATACTGTAACGTTGCATTTCGCATGTAAATACATCGGCAGTCGCACACAGAATATAGGCATGCCGCATATCATTTAATCAGCAGAAGCTGCTTGAACGTTCTATTCGCATCACTTTGCATTTAAGATGCATTTGAAGGTTAACGGTTGCACAAAAATACGCTACGTTCTATCGAGTCGCACAGCGCTCGCACGTTATGTTTAACGCGATTTGTAGTGCACGGAGGTAAGATGTATGTGGACACATCTGTAAATGTTTCATGTACAACTCATCTGGGTGCACTGTCTATATAATCTTATTAGGGTCTTTGCATTTTATTTTACTTAACTTTCTATTTTTTCAAATACAGCATGGGCAATGGCGTTGCCTCTAATGAGTTTTTGCTTGTCATCCATAGAAAGCGGTCTGCCGATGACGACGATAGTGGTGCTTCTACTAGCAAAAAAGAGAGGGTCACACGTGGTTTTGGTGATTTCAGCTCTTGGTAGAAAATACAGGTGTCTCACTCTGTGGACTAAAGATTACACTTCTTACTTCAAATTCTGTCACATGCCAGGGGGCTCATTCCAGTATCATGCTGTCTGCCTCTTGTGTGGTGACCTAATGTGGATTATTTATTAGAGTAATGATCAGGAGCAACAGGAAATATTTCATCCACCTCCAAAGAAATGTTGATTCCTTAAGACTATTCGCACAGCCAACATCTAGTTATGACAATGTAAAGTTAGTTTGTTAGAATGCTGAATTCTAAAGCTAAATAATGGAGGGGAGAGGTTGAGCCTACGATAGTTCTCACAAATGCTAGAAAGCTGCATAATGGTAATTGGACCAACTGTCTATTGTGTGTGTATTTTGTCTAGTCACAGGAAACTTTTAAATATAATCTGTAACATAAGGTGACCTTATCAGGGTATAGCATGTGGCTGAAAGTCATTAAAGTGATAAATGGGAACAAGGTTTCTATAAGAGTGTGATAAAAATAGGTTTGGATGATTGGCGCTACTATCTTTATGTGGTCTTATAAATGAACCGAAAGAAGGTGCAGCCTGGAATAATCGGAACTTTAAACAGAGATCCGGATAAAGAGTTTTTTTTGTTTAGAAGTATTCCGGCGCTCCCAAGGATCAGTGTTATTTTGGGTAAAAAGAGAATGCAAAAAAATATAGTGTAAATCTGTGATAAAAAACAAAAAAGAAAGTATATAGACATATACTCACCCTTTATAGGTGAGATCAGTACAATGGACACAAATCAACACCGTGATCCTACGGTGGTTGCAATAGCAACGATGAAACGATCTGGATGGGTCTCAAATCCTGACAGTAGTAGTTATGTGAAAAAAAAAAAAAAACAAGCCTCCATAGTGCAAATCGGTTGTCATTAAGTCAGAATAAAAATAAATAATATCCTGCTCACCTTATTCCAATTGCATAAGCGCCTTAGACATTCATTTTAAATCCCAATGTCCTTCGGTAATGAAAAAATATATATATCTTTAAAAAATAATTTTGTTTAACTTCCATTAAAATAATTTCATATATGACCATACAAAAAAAAGAAAATCAATAAAAATATAATATAAATATAAATTATGAAATAACCATAAATGGTGCCAAACCGTAATGTAAAAAATGTGAAGAAGGTACCAAAAGCAGCAACGCGTTTCACAGACCCTGTGTCTGCTTCCTCAGGTTGACCAGCCTGAGGAAGCAGACACAGGGTCTGTGAAATGCGTTGCTGCTTTTGGTACCTTCACTTTTTTTTTTTACATTACGGTTTGGCACTTTATGGTTATTTTATCATTTATATTTTATATTTTTATTGATTTCTTTTTTTGTATGGTCATATATGAAATTATTTTAATGGAAGTTAAATAAAATAATTTTTAAGAGATATATATTTTGTTATTACCGACAAACATCGGGATTTAAAATGAATGTCTAAGGCGCTTATGCAATTGAAATAAGGTGAGCAGGATATTATTTACTATTATTCTGACTTAATGACAACCGATTTGCACTATGGAGGCATGTTTTATTTTCTTCACATAACGACTACTGTCAGGATTTGAGACCCATCCAGATCGATTCATCGTTGCTACTGCAACCACCGTAGGACCACGTTGTTGATTTGTGTCCATTGTACTGATTTCACCTATAAGGGATGAGTATATGTCTATATACTTTCTTTTTTGGTTTTTATCACAGATTTACTCTATATTTTTTTCCATTCTCTTTTTTTTTTTTTTTCCCCAAAATAACACTGATCCTTCGGAGCGCATGAATACTTCTATAAGAGTGTGCAAATGTCATGCTGCCGTTTTGTGCCTTAGAATTAGTGGCACTTGGTCCATCTCCTCTTGGCTTTCTGAGAGTCAGCGAGCACACTGTTTTACTATATATTTATTTCTGCACACCGTCTCCAAGACTGCATTGCTGAAAGATATCTTTGTTCCTATATGAAATACAGTTACTGATACTTTGTCCATTAAAAGCATTCACAACACAGCTTTTAGCTTACTACTGTTCAGATTGTGACTGTGTCTAGGTGACAGCCCCAAGAGCATCTGCTTACTATATATTTGTTATTGTGGTTTACAATTTGAACTGTTGCTGTCCATGTAGTCTGGCCAGTAAGGAACACTCTGCCACACACTTCCCCTACCATAGCTGCCAGTATCATCTGCTGGGCACTATGGAAAGGCTGGCAGTGATGTCATTCTGTCCTGGCCTATTCTGGACCATTACACAGCAGATATTAGACATTTCTCTTTGACACTGATGTGTGTGTGTGTGTGTGTGTGTGTGTGTGTGTGTGTGTGTGTGTGTGTGTGTGTGTGTGTGTGACCTCTAGTTAATAATGTATCAGAATGTTGTTAAAAAATAAACGCTGCTAAAAAAAAAATCTAAAACGCACCCAATCAGTAAGTACTATTAATATGCAGTAATTTATCTGCATGTGCAGTCAAATTTGCCATTGGTGAATAGTGATGTCATCCGTTTGTATCTCGGGGGTAGGTGTCCCTCAGACTGCAACCTTGTGCCTTGACAGAGCCACATCTCAGTAGTTTGTAGTATGCCTTACAGTGCATGGCTTGAGTTTGTACCTCTTGCTACTTAATAGGATTCTAAAACAAAATGAGTGAGATACTTGTTAAAGGAGGGCTTATATATAAATAATTTATTTGGTGTAGATAGTTATATAAAGTTTCTCTTTTTACTGTGTTTTATTTTTTAAAGTAATGTTCTTACAATTAATACCCCTTAACCCCCACTTTTTTTCCAAATGTGTTTCTAAGTACCTAACTCTATTATCTGTCTTTAGTTGATAACTTGTCCTAAAGCCTATTTATGGTGAGCCATGAGTTATCACCCGGTAAGACCAGACTGCTGTGTAAAGCTTGGTACACAGATATATTGGCCAATATATCTGGGCCCGTCGGCCAGTGTGTACCAGCTATATGTCTGTGAATGATGTCGTTCACAGACATATCTCGTTGGCTGTGCTGTATCAGCAAGTGTGTATGGGCTGTCTGCTGACCGCCTGTACACATGCAGCCGTGGGGAGGGGGGCGGACCCGCCCTTGCCCTGCCCCCTGGCCAGTGGGACCCGCGGCTGCCTGTTAGATGATGAGTGACTCTGAATCCATAAAATAATTTATACTCCCTTTTTTAAGTGTGTAAAACATTTGGTAGCTGTCCCAATTGATGTGTTGCATATTATACTTATCCTTTTTAGTTCAGTATAATGCTGTGTTTAGAAATGGACAGACCACACTATGGTTTTGTAAAGCAAATAAAAATGTTTTCATATTTTGTGGTGGTAGCCCTTTATTCAAGTACTATAAGGGATCATCCAGAAGCGAATAGTAATAAGTGACACTACGTATTGTTTTTCTGAACCTGGCATTACTGTAAGTACTGCTGACATCTCTCTACGTCATCCCTTATGACTCACAGTTGGCAATTGAAGCTGTTTTAGTAAGTGGATGCCTTAATGATTTCTGACAGCCTTGCTTTTAAATACAATACAGGTTGACATTTACATACCATATATATTACAAGGCCTGCGTTATTTTCCTTGTTAAAATATGTTCATAATTTTTCTGATTTAGAACGTATAGCTCTGGTGTACCTGTGTATTTATTAAATGCAGACAAAGTGCTCCTAAGAGAGTGTGTTAGTCATCTGTTTAAGCCTTTATTCCTGTAATGTTAGATTATATTAAAGCCAGGCATGACTGCTCTGAGCTCTGGGGGATAATTGCATCACTGAAAATGTGAGCACTGCCTTTCCAGTATTGTGTGTGTAGCCGCAATGCTATTTCTCTAAACCAGATTGCTGGGGCCACTGGAGAAGGTCTGTGAGTTTTAAACTGGTTACCACTCATAGGCCATGGTCGTGAAGTGCCGAAGAAACCCTGTGTATGCTGGCACCTTGCAGCCACCAGCATTGTACTCCCCACACCCCATAGAGGTGCCCAGGATAATGTGTGAGGTTGGTCTGGCATAATCTCGGGAATGTGTGCAGCCATACATTGCAGCTGCACATAGTGGAGAATTGAATTGCCCCATAGCATGTTGGCTATAAAGAAGTACATTAAACTATAATAATATAATAAATCCTATTTTTTAATGGGTGTAACTTAAATTAGTTTAACTATTGAATAATGTTGAGTAAATGGCTAAGCTGCTCAATCAGGAAACTTTATACATTCTGTTAATATTTCCATCGGTAAACATCTGCCATCTCATTAAGTTGAGCAATCGGTATTGTAAGAAAGATAAATACTATATATATATATATATATATATATATATATATATATATATATATATATATATATATAATCTCTATATCATACACAAAACCTTTTGACCTTCAGATTTGTTTTTCAAAACAATTGACTGACTACTTAAATGAATGTGGTAAAGGCCGTGCTATATACGTCCCACAGACTACAATCACTACATGTGCTTATAAGGGGCTTCAATCTAATGGTGACAGGCTGTGAAATGTAATACAGGTAGTGTAATGGTGCATACACACGGTCAGATCTGTCAGATGAACGATTGAACGTTTTTTGCCAACGATTTCAGACAGTATTAAAATTAATGAAATCGTCCAAATCTGACTGCAAACACAGACGATGTCTGATATTATCTGACATGCGGGAATGCTCATCGTTGTAGGCCAACATGTCAGATTTTCTTTTAGATATGAATGATTTTAAAAATCTTTATCGTTCAGATCTGACACAAAATCTGACGGTGTGTATGCACCATAAGGGTAGTTCACTTGTGTATTTTTTGTTTGTTTTTCCCATGCATAGAAAAATGCTTTCAAGGTTAGTAACGTAGTGAATTTTGAATGCAGCTTTGTGTCTTTACAAAGTAACACTGGACTATTATCATTCTGCTTTGTTTGTCATCTGGTTTACATACCAAGATCCTCTGTCGTCCTTGTCACATCTGTAAATGTATGTGTACGGTATGTAGTATTTGTTATACCAACTGACCAGTGCTGGAGTGTTTGTGGTGTCTTACAGATAGAAATGCACTCACGAAAAATAAATATAAGTAGTAAAACCTGTAAACAAGCTACAAGGACTTGCCGCCTTATCCTTTACCTGTTGTATGGTTCCAGCCAGCTCAAGTCTAATAAACACTTCAACTATTCATCACTAATGCTGGGTACACACTTAACAGATATATCTGCAGATGATGGTTGTTTGTACGCACTGAACAAGCGTCATCTGTATTCAGTGTGTAGGAGGGGTCTGGGCGGGGAGGGGACGTGTCCGCCACCCTTCCCGTGGCTGCTGCTGTATGTGTACGGGATGTCTGCAGCTGTTCAGACATATCTCGGGTACACACTGGCCGACGCCCAGCAGATATATTGGCCGATCGATTGATCGGCCAATATATCGGTCAGTGTGTGCCCAGCCTAAGACATCATAATAAGTTTGCATTTCATGACCCCATTTGACATTTGCTTGTTTCAAGTAGTTTTTCCTATTTAACATCTAAAAAAAGTACAAACCTAAAAGGATCAGCAGTGTAAACTGTGTCCCATACATATGCCCTGTATTTCTGTACTGTATATTTGTACATGTTAATATGATAGGAAGCTTCCATATTTTCCTCTTACAGATGTGTAGTGTCTTCTGTAGGCAACGGCAATCCCTACCGGCCTGCTGAGTTTGAAAAACATAATGGGTACACACTGACAGATATATTGGCCGATCAATTGATCGGCCATTATATCAATCTGGTGCCTGTCGGCCAGTGTGTACCAGCGATATGTCTATGAAGCTTACACTTGCTGCTTGAGAAAGCCGTGCATCACGGAGAAACGTGTAGAAGTTACAGGTTTCCTTGCAGCCCAGAGCACCTATCCTCTAAAGGCTGCTCTCTACTAAGAGCCATTGGCAACTTAACTCTGCTGGAACGTTACCAGCACAGCTGAACGGAGATCCTGCTTGTGGAGGTCCAGCGTGGCCCAGATTCACGTGGGAAACCAGTGGTCACACTTGGAGTGACCATTTAGAATATGCTCCCCTGTCCGCCATTCACCGCCCGGCACTGTGCCTCGTTACTAGCAGACTAATGCTGGAATTGCTGTTAACCATCTAAGATCGGAGCTTAGAAAGGAGGTCATTATTGCAATGCGTAGTAAAGGATTTTCGCCTACAAACGTATCCAGCTATATACATCTAACCAACATATGGATGATTATTCCAGCTGCACTGTGACACTCCCTACCTCACAAATGTTGATGACAACTAAATCTCCTTGCTATATATTAAGGAGAACGGGATACTAAGTTACCATCTGAGATTGCAATTTTATATTGTGTTTCCTCCTCTTTTTTAAGCAACATTGTGTCTAGTACAGTGGTTCCCAAACTGTGCGCCGTGGCACCCTGGGGGTGCCTCAGGTTTGTGGTCCAGCACCAAATCAAATTATTTATGGACAATGTAATGTAAATATGTGGGCAAACAGAAACACAAACCTGTCCACCACTATATAACCAAACCTAAGGATGACAGGTCAGCACAATTTACTTCACCTTATTACTTAATTTTTTCAGAATTTCTCAATAACAAACTTAAACTTAGGGGTGCCATGAAAACAATGCTGATACTCTAAGGCGCCGTAATTCAAAAAAGTTTGGGAACCACTGGTCTAGTATTTAGAGCGTATTGCTTTATAACTAGCACGGGTATAGTTTATAGGCTTTGGAATTTTATTGAATGTGAATCATATCTGATTTATACTCCCGGGAGTTTATTTGCTTAGTATTTTAATAAATGTATCTATACTATATGTTTATGTGCAATTTATGATACTCCAAGCGCCACTGCAAATACTGTTTTTTGGTTTAGCTATTTCTTCTATTGGAAACCGGCAATCTCCATTTTTGCTAGGTGGCAGCTGGAGCATCAAATTGTATACCCAACACAGGTTTTCGCTAGGCGCCAGGGTTACTTTTGTGATTACTGTGTACCAGCGATATGTCTGTGAATCTGCTTTGCTCACAGCCAATGGCAGATATATCTGACCATCGGGCACTGTTGACTGCCTGTACACATGCAGCAGAGGCCGCGGGGAGGGGGGCAGATGAAGCACCAATCAGATTAAAGCCTAATAACTTATGACGTACAGTCCCTTGCCCTCCGCTGCCTGAGTAATGTATATACATACAGTGGGAAATATCACTTCGCACTGGATCAGTTTCTTCTTTATCGTTTAATAACCTTGAAAGCAGGTTTCTTTTTTTTTTTTTCAAGAAGATATCTAAGAAAACAAATCGATGTACTTCACTGTTTATACTCTTTATAAGAGGAGCATCTATTACATATTAAACTGCTAATCCCGAACACTGGAGGGCAAAACTTGGACAGTTCATGATATATTGCCCTATGTGGCAATACTAACCAGACAAATTCTGCTTAGAAGTGAGTATTCCTTTATGAAGTGTAATATTTATGTGATAACTAAAAAAAAAAAAAAAGTAGCCATTCCCAATAGTAAGATACTGCTTATGCTTCATGCTGCATTTATTTAATACTGTATATTGTAACGTAGAAATCTGGGAGGTTTTGGAATAAGTTTTTGTATCCAATCTGATTTTACAGGAGTAGGCAACATGCGGCACTCTAGCTGCTTTACAATACATATCCCATCATGCCCTTCCACAGTTTTGCTGTTGGGGCATGATGAAAATCTGGTAGGGCATGCTGGTAGGTGTAGTTCTACAGCAGCTTCAGTGTCACAGGTTGCCTAACCCTCGGAGATTAGAAGTGTGTGCTCCAAGTTTTAGCAGAGATTTTTGCCCATAAAAAAAAAGCTGTGTTTTGTCCATTCAGGCCTTTGTGATGATTTTCTTAGAAACCATAATTAGAACCAAGAAATGGAGCATTAGGTAACATATTAACACAGTACCACATGCCTCTGACATCACTAGATCCTGGTGAATTAATTGGCTGTCTCTATGGGCTGGGTACGGGATGCCGGCGTTTGAGATCTCAGTGGTCAAAATTCTGATGCTGACACCCCAACAGGTTAGAATACCGACACTTTGTCGGTCGATATCCTAACCCTCCCTTCCCGGTCCTAAACCTAACTTTTCTCCCCCCCCTGCTGCCTAACCCTAAACACCTCCTCCCCCCCTCAGCGCCTAACCCTCCCCCTAGTGCCTAATCTTAACACTAACCCTCCCTCTAGCCCCGCTACTGAACTTTGGGATGCCAGCAGTCCGGATGCCTGTGCTGGGATCCCCACCGTCTGTATTTTAACCGCATCCCGTCTCTATAGCATGTACAGGTGATTGTTCCACTTTACATTTCCATCACTGCTGTGAAATACATAACTATTCACTACTCCCAATTGGAACATTTGGATATGGTAGTACGTTGCCACCCTACTCTGTCCTATAACTGGACTCTAACTAAAGTTACATCATGAAATATTAAAGCGATTGCTGTATACTGTGCACTTATAAAAGTGTCCTTATATGGGCAAAAAAAACTATTGCATTACATTTTTGTCAAAATACCATGGCAGTAAATCACCAGACAAGCCTTAACGTGCAGACACAGAATATGTAACACACCTGGCTCATCTGGCGACAATGTTCTTCTGTAACTTTTACTGTAGCATCTTACAGCTGTGACCAAGGGCCTGATTCAGACCCGCTCACTCCCAGTGTATGGAAAAGTGACGTCAAGGCAGCCGCTCGCTCAGCAAGGCATAAGCATGCCCACTATGTCTTGGCGAGCGATCACTGTGTTTATAGACGCCCACCAGCCTGTTTTTAACAGTCATCTCCAGGAAGTTTATACAACCAACGGTACATCGGGTTCCATTGGATCTGACCGCAGCGCTTGCGGTTGACTCTACCTTACCGCAAGCACTGCGAGCACTTCAGTATATTATTCAACCAGGTGACGTGTACTATGCCTGTTAATTATGCACGCCCCAGAAACGGCGTGGAAGCATTCTGGCACGCCTGCGTCCGCAACTCCACTCCCCCTTCACTTCCACTGGGCTGTCTTTGCAGGGCGAGCGGGCAAAATCCGAGCGCTCTACTAGTTTGCGCACGCGCAATGTGAACTACACGCATGCGCACATTAGCGAACATCGTCTGCAAAGAGCGGCCGCTTGCTAGTGAGCAGGTGTGAATCAGGTCCCAAATCCCTTTTTTCTGTTGTAACGTGATATTTCTGTGTATGCAGCCACAATTTTCTTTCATGCCTAGATGACAGTATTGTAACTCTTGTCCAGGGGTTGAATCTGAATGAAAAAATGTTTATTAATATGGTAAAAAAAAATGAAAAACACTTACTGCAATGACTAAGTTTCCTGTGGACCCAATAGACTTTTATTTACATTTTTTAGGATGAATCTGGCTGCTCAAGCTATTAATAACTCATGACCACCTTCTATACATATCGGTAGAAAGTAATAACATTTATGCATTGTTACTGCCAGTAATTTTAAAGTTTGCCACATTCTTTTATTACAATATAAGCAGGTTTATAATAGTTCTGGTTTTCAAAACATGGCTTTTTTTTTTTTTTTAAGGTATGACTGCTGTGGAGCCTGTTTTATGTAGAAATGCATCCATGAGGGGCCTCGGTTAGTGTTTGATGGGAGACAGCGATAACTGTACCCATGGGGCCTGGTTTTTAGATCTAAATATCATATGTAGCAGACTTCAGATGCATCATTATTAACCCTCTATAGCCATAAGATCTAAATGTGAACAGGCTATAGTAACAAAACAGTAGTTTTTGTTTGTTTCTTAATATTTAAGTGATGTTTGTTCACTGAATGTTTTTTGTTTGTTTTCTAATGCATGTAAATGTGTTGTAGTGTTGCCATACACAAAAGCATTGTTACTTGTGAGCTGTGCATCAATATTGAGCTCTAAAGGGCTTATTAAAATTAATGTTTAAAACGAGTAAGAAAACATGATAAACGTGTTGGTGAGCTCACGGCACACGTCCTGGTGCGTCTACATGTGCTGAATGCAACAAGGGGGATATGAGGTGTTTTCCAAAAAGCAATAAAACCAGTAAAAATGCTAGTAGATATGAGATCACTAGAAATGGTGGATTGTTTTACATTCACTGTTAAATTAATATATAACACATTAAACTGCCGAGGTGTACGAGGCCTTAGTATGTGTGTGTGGGTCTTTTTTTTTTTTTTTAATGGACATTTTTGGTGGCATAAACAGTGCTCACGACTTCTGCAACACTGCACAAATCAATCTTCCTATTGGTCTTACTACTGCGGTAGCATGTGTTGAATGAGTAGCTGGTGTTTAAATATAAATTTCTAAAGTATTAATCCATCACAGGTACCTGCAGTAGAACAATAAGGCCCGTATTCAATTAGAGGCGAAAAGTCGAATAAGTTTCGCCTGTCCGACTTTCCACCTCCTTCGCCTGTTTCAGAGGCAGAAACTTTCTGAGCGCGTCCCTGCTTTTTGTCTAATTCAATTCCAAAACGGGTGAAAGCGGAACAGACGGAAAGTACTGAATAGATTGGGAGAATCAGTCTGTACACCAAAATAAGATGCACTGACACTGGAAATCAGTACAGATGTGTACTTCCCTTCCAAAAGTGGTTTCCCGTTTCCATATAAATAAGGAGATTGTAGTTCTGGCCTTTTAGTCTTCAGACCTGTCTACAGGTGAAGCTTCCTTGGATGTGGTTCGAGCCCTTCGTATCTACATGGATCGTACCAGCTCCATCAGGAAATCCTACTTGCTGTTTGTGTTTTATATTGGTTTCACAAACGAGGCTGGCCAGCAAACAAGCAGATTTTGGCTTGCTGGCTGCGTACGACTATTTCTTGGGTCTATACACAGGCTGATCTCCCTGTTCCTAACAAGGTGACAGCACATTCTACTCGGGCCATCGTGGGCTGTTAGACATGGCGCCTTGGCTGAACAGCTGTGCAAGGCAGCCACTTGGTCTTCCGTCAATACGTTTTATCAAATTCCATGCATTTAATACATTTGCTTCCTTTGGGTGGCTGATTCTCCTCTCTCGCAGGAGCGTCCCCACCCTTAAGGGAACTGTTTCAGGACGTACCCAAGTCAGATTTTATGGACCCTGAAGAAGAAAATCAGTTATGGTATAATATAACTTGGATAACTTTCTTTGAGGTCTATAGGGTCCACAGAGCACCCACCCTGATGCACCTGGCCTCATTTGGGATCTGTTTTTTTCATATCACCGATTCCCTCTTCGCATGTTGAGTGTTTCTTGTGTGCGATGTACTTCCTTCTCCACTATACGTCTCTTGCCGTTAGGCTTGTTTACAAACTGATTGCCTGTGGCTAGGGGCGGGGTATATAGGAAGGAGGACAGATGCATGCTGGAGCTGTAAAGCTAGAAGCTGTTTGGTGCAATGGATCGTTTCCACTACATACCCCAAGGTAGATTCTGTGGACCCTATGGACCTCGAAGAAAAAGTTATCTAAGGTATGTTATACCATAACTCTGATTTTTTTTCTGGGGTGTTTGGCGGTAAAAATTTATTTTTTATTTGTCCTTTGAGGGGCTGTCTCAAGGGTTCTGAGTAGTTTCCCCATGTTTGCACCCCAAAATAACGATTTTGCATAATTTTTTTTTTCACCTGCGATTCATAGGAGATACTTTTTCACCTATTACAATGCATTGAGTTTCCGCTAAGGCATAATCGTCCTGGAATTGAATATGGAGATACTTTGAAAACAGGCGGAAAGTCCGAATCCACAGAAACTTATCTCCAAACAGCACTTTTCGCCTCTTAATTGAATCCGGCACTAAATTGGAAGTTCAAGAGCAGAGCACTTTGAACCAGGGGTCAGTGTCTGGGGATTACATAATGTATACACCAGCATGCAGGCAGTGGCAGAGCCAGCTTTTGACAGGAGGGGGGAGCAAAGATAGAAAAGCAGGCACTGCAGGCCCACTAATTCTCAAAAGCTCCACAGTCTACTGTGACCATAACTTTGTGGCTATCTGCAACATTCCTCTGGGGATATAAAGCAGACCGCAGGTCCGTCAATGTAGTATAACACCAGTCTGTCCTCTCTTCCCGACACTTGTACTGGCTCTCACGAGAGCAGCTAGTTTTGCATAGTCTCATCACGGACAGGAGTTCCCCGGGACCTGTAGTTTTAATTACATGATTACATTACAGCACCGCCCCTCCCAGCTAGACGCTGCATAACATTTACAATCCTGGACATTTACCACCAGACTCTGGACTGATTTGATGGTTACTGGACTTTCAGGAATAATCCCGGACAGGTCATAATCCTCGTTCCCCCTGCAGGAAGTTACCTACTTAACCCTAGCTGACCAATGTCAAACTGGTAATTTAAAAAAATAAAATAAACAAAGTAACGAACATATTTGCTAATCCTATGTTGAACGACATATGACGTTGCAATTTCTGCTTTAAGAAACGTAAATTATTAATTACAGTATATGTGTTCTTTTCCACTTATTTTACTATATATAGATGTACCTTAACTATTGACCATTGCTTGTTGTTGCACCTCTTACAATTGTTCTGTGTTGCTGTTTATGAATTATGCTTTGCTTCATATTTACTAAGTCCCCTTGCTGAATATGAAGTATCAGTTGTCCAGGACTTCCTAGTCAGTCCTTTTATCCCATGCTGGACAAAATGTTATTGGCCGGTGGTAAATAAAGAGCAGAGGACATCCTGCTTTGATCTCTCATTAAAGAGATTCAAATAATCTGTACAGATGTGAAAAAACAGCAGTGCTGTGTAAATATATATATAATGGCCCGTTAATTTAATTGTATTTACTACTAGTAGAATACAAATCCTTTGAAATTAATGGGCCATAGAACTCTGTGGTAAAAATACAGATCATTGCTGATTAAATGCTTTGTGTTAACTCCTAGTATGTATGTACACTGAAATGGCAAAAGTCATGGGATAGCAGTATGTAAAAGGAATGGCAGGTGGTGTAACTGTACTGTGATGTCTAGGAAATGCCCACACCTGCATCAATTGTAATCTGACATCTCATGTGTCGGTTTGAACATGGCAAGGCAACGTGAATTATCGGAGTATGAACAGGACATAATAGTGGGTGCCCGACGGATTGGACATTCCATTTCCAAAGTTATGCGGACATTCAACATTCCTTGATGTACGGTGTTGTGTGTACAGGAATACCTCATGGAAGGCATTACCACTGTGGACAGCGCATTGGCCGATCATAGGTGCTTAATAATCATGATCAGCGGCGTCTAGCCAGAATTGTTCGTGGAAATAGAAAAGCGACTCTGGCTCAAATCACATCCACATTCAATGCAGGAGGTACAAGACTCATATCCATCAGGTCAGTGAATTGTTCTTTAGCTTCAATGGAATATGGGAGCGCTCCTGTTAACACTACAACACCGGACACAGTAACTCACCTGGGCTTGTGATGTTGCTCATTGGACCTTGGAGGTCTGGCAACATGTGGTGTGGGCCGACTACTTATTGTTCCAGTTGTCTTGTGCTGATGGTAGGGTTCGGGTGTAGTGCAAAACTCATGAGGCTATGGACCCCAGTTGTCAACAAGATACCGTGCTGGCTGGTGGTGGTTGCATAATGGTGTGGGGTGTGTTCATGTGGCATGGGTTGTGTCTGCTGGTCCACCTGAGCACATCATTGACCAGTACCTGCTACATTGCATTGCTTGATGACCATTTGCAGCCCTTCATGCTCATCATGTAACCCCACAATAAAATATACCAGCACGATGATGCACCGTGTCATCGGTCCCAAGTTGTCCAGAATTAGTTCGAGGAGCATTCTGGACAGTTCTGACGAATGGTGTGGCCACCACGTTCGCCTAACATGAACCCAATTGAGCATTTATGGGACATGGTGGAGAGGTCCATTTGCACCCAAGATCCTACACTTAAATGTCAGGGAACTATGGGAATCTCTCCAGATGTCTTCTGTCCACTTGTGGAATAGATGCCACGTCGAGTTGCTGCACTTCGCTGGGCTAGAGAGGGTCCTACATGATTCTAAGCAGGTTAATCTTTCTTTGTAGAACCAAAACAGCCCAGCTGCTTGTTTCTTCTCCCTTTTTGTTCCTGGTTTCGTGCTGCAGCTGCATATATCTGCTCTATAGGGGTCAGCTCCTTAAGAAGACAATGAGGATCATTTACAAACTATTTTGGTTTCAAAGTTAAATTTGTCCCGCAAGATTTCTCTTTATACATAAGAGATCATTATTGTACAAGGTGATGGATGATTTGGTACATGACATATATGGATGCAAGATATTTGCAGGTTATATGCTAAATTAAGCTATAGAACTGCTAAATTTTATTTTTGTTTAGCCAAAATATTATTTAAATATGTTACGTACAGACAGTGTTGAGAAGCGTGATGGAAGGCATCCGTGATCTTGTGGGGCAGTACAGAGCTGTTTAGCTGCAGAAGGTCAACTTTTAAAACAAACCCTGAATAGGAGTTCATTCACTATTTTCAATTGGATGTTTTTAGTTTAGATGAATAACCTAAAGCAGGGGTAGGCAACCCGCGTGTCTTTGTTGTGATGCGGCTCAGCCTCTGATCGCTTCAATGGCCATCGTTCCCAGTGATGCAGTGCGCGGGTGATGTTATCACATCACCCGCCTTGTGAGGAGCCTGCACGCCTGTCGGATCCAGTCAGCGTCGACATCGGGATCCCTCACTGCGTAGAGCTAGTGATGCCCAGCAAGGTCAGGTAAGTACAGGGGGCACTGCATATGGGGCACTACTACTGGGGGCATTGCATAATGGACACTACTACAGGAAGCACTGCATAAGGGGCACTACTATGGGGGTGCGACACAAGGTCATGCTCCTGCAAATGTAATACCAAAGGCTGCGCAGAAAAATGGTTGGCCACCCCTGACCTAAAGCAAGCTCCTTTCTGTGCATGTAAACCAATGCATTTAATATCTTAAAACAAATACAATGCATGAAATGAGGTCAGTAATGGTGTCATCTTCCTGTCCTACAACCAAGATGCTGTGTAATTTGTTTTGTGATGTTCTATAGTATGATAAAACTTGAATCCCACTTTGCCCCGTCTTGCTTGGCTATCAGGAGATTCTGGGCCTTCATTTTTAATCTAAAACAGTATTTGTGCAATAGACAACAGAAATGAACGGATGTTCTCCATTTGTTGTAATTGTACATGTGCACGGTGTATGTGCTGTGTGTGCGTGTGTCTGCACGGTGTGTGTGTGTGCACGCATGGTGTATGTGCTGTGTGTGTGTGGTGTATGTACATGTGGGTGCTGTGTGCCGCCAGTCTTTTGTATTTTCACACTTTTTCATAATCATGACAACTGCAAAATGTAAACTGCTCTTTACTAATAATTTTAATATCTAAAATGTTCATATATTACTACCATTTTTTGCAAGCATTTGTTTTTAGTGGAGATTTTAGCGCATGCAAACTAAGCCCTGGAGCTTATGTACAAAGGACAGCAGAAAGGACATTTATTACCATCACTGTGTAAACAGCTGTCGATCATGACTGACATATGGGCAGTGTGAAATATTTCCCATGATTGCACCCTAGTGCGCTCTCTGTCCTGTCATCTGTCCATCTGCTCTTTACCCGAATCCACACAATCTACAGTCATAATGCTGAGAAAAAGCCTCAATTGTTTTGGGTAGTTGAGAAAATATTCTCTACGTGTCACCATGTGGCCGAATTCAACAAAATAGAAAAAGCTGTCCCATATTAATATAATCTCTGCTGATTTATTTATCATCGCCCCCTCCCTTACACACACACACACACACACACACACACACACACACACACACACACACACACACACACACACACACACACACACACACACACACACACACACACACACACACACACACACACACACACACACACACACACACACACACACATTCTTCTCAGTGTTCCCCGCTGTATATTTAGGGATGCTCAGCAATTCCAGCATCCAGCACATTCTCCCATTTGTTGTCTGCTCACAGGACAGAGTTTTCTAGGTTTGTGCTGTGCTCAGGCTGTCTAGAAGCTTTGTTCTATGCACTGTCCAGTGTCCACCCA